>OZ010653.1:86828700-88217657 GCA_963932375.1 Phania funesta
CATAAATTATGGCCAATGTCTCGAGTTCAAAACTATGATATTTAGATTCTGTGTCTGTTGTCCTTTCTGAAGAATAGAAAACAGCTCCGAAACCTATAGAACTTGCATCACAGTGAAGCTCTGTCTCATCCTTGGGATCGTATAGCGCCAGTACTGGGGCTCATTTTCCTCTTCAACAATTCAAAAGACCGAAGTTCAGCTTCTGCAAACACAAACTTTCTATCCTTTCTTGTCAAATCATGCAAGGGCTTCGCAATATGTGAGAAGTCCTTAACAAATCTACGAAAGTACGAACATAGGCCCAAAAAGTTCTGCACTGAATGTTGTTTATCCGGGACCGGAAAATTTTTTATGGCAAACCCTTATCATCAGCTCGAATTCCATTGCCGTCAATGGTATATGCTAAATACTTTACCGATGTTTGTAAAAATTCGCATTTATCATTCTGCAGTGTTAAATTATTATCAACCAGTTGATAAAAAATTTCTTTCAAAATCCTGAAGTGTTCGTCTATATCAACCGGGGTTATCATTATATCGTCTAAGTAGATTATAATCCTATCGTCCTTTACCATATCAGCAAAAACTTTATTTACGAATCTTTGAAAAACCGAAGGGGTGTTTTTTAAACCAAATGGCATCCTTAAAAACTCAAATTGCACCAAAGGCGTCACAAACGATGTATATTTCACGGAATAAGGGCGCACAAAAAGATAAAAAAATCCGTTCTTCAAATCCAATTTTGTAAATAACTTCTTTCCAGACAGTCGGTCCACCAGATCGTCAATCAAAGGGATAGGATAACTATCCTTTACCGTTACCTTGTTCAAGACCCTATAGTCCACACATGTTCGTAAGTCTCCCGTCTTCTATCTTACCAAAACAATAGGTGATACAAACTCTGATTCACTAGACCTTATGTATCCCTTCTCCAAATAATCGTCCAACAATTTCTGCAACTCTACTCTCTCTGTATACGATAATCTTCTGGGATTACAACTAAAACACTTATCATCGTTCAGTTTCAACTTAATCTCAGTGTACACCTTAGGTTCAGCTGGACGTTCAGGCCGTACATAATATTCATTAATCATGTGATTAATAGCCTGGCCCACGATGTCGACTGCTATCGTTCGCAAGGATTTTCAACGACAAACAGCTGATTTGCGCCCCACTTAAAGTTTTCAACACGACAAACCGATCGATAATAAATGTGAACAAAAACGTAATCATTTTCATACAATTTTGCGTCCCAATATGAAATATCATGTCATAAATGTCAAAATCAATCACTGTGTTGTGGTTGTCGACAGATACAGAAAGAAAAAAATTTAACAAACCAAAATAGTTTATTGTTTATTTTAAAAACTTTATAATGGATAATAAATGGTAGATATATAATTAGTAATAATCAGTGTTGTCATAGAAACCATGTCGGTTTTGCTAATTGTCGTTTCTGAAAACCAATATTGGCTTCATGCCAGGTATATTTAACCAGGTGGCATTACTACTACAGGTGACAATTTTTTGCTTAAATTTTTGTTTTCCTTTGTTTACCCAATTTTAATGTCAAACTATTTTGTTTTGTTTACGAATAATCAAAAAATTTATTTACATTCAAGTCTCATTGATTCAAGTGGCTTAGTGTTTTTATAGTTTGTGTATAAATAAATTAAAAAGTGAAGTAAAAACAAAAAATAAATTATCAATTTGTTGTACAAAATTTATAAATAAATTGTAATTTGTACCAAACAAAATTTATTCAACTTTTTTTCTTTTAATTTTATGTGTATTTTTGACAGCAATATTGGGTTTTACACAAACAAAACTGCGTAATGTTGTTGTATTTGTTGTCGTAGCAATGTCACCTGGTTAGATACGCCTTGGTTTCATGAAACTAAGTTGGTTTTGTTAATTTCGAATGTAAACAAAACCAATGTCGAATCAGCTGTTGTTTACATTTTTGCAATTTTTAATTTAGCTTTTTTGCAGAAACTTAAAAAAATATTCTATTATTTTCATTAAAATATCAATAAAAGTGACTGTGTGTGAAAATAGTTTATATTAAATAATTAAAAAAGTATTAAGTGCTTATAAACAAAAGAAAATGGCATCAGCAGTTGTAGCTTTTTTGTTATTGGAAGAAGAACGCTCAGAAAAGGTGACGAGACGAATTCTTAGAGATTGCAGCAATCCACTTGAGCTGCCGGAGATATCGTTAGTACATTTTTTTAACTGTGCGCCTATATTTAAAACTGCTTTAAAGCTTTATAGCTAATTATCGGCTGAACAAGGAAGCATTTCGTATGGTTCTTGACCATATCAAAGGGCACTTGTCGCGTTCCAAAATTCTTCCGGTTTTACAACTTGCGACTTCTTACCAGATATCAGTCGGAAACGATTTAAGCATAAGCCTAGGTAGAAGCACTGTATCAACAATTTTAGTGATGTGACCAATGTTATGGAACGGTTCATTTGTCCTCACTGGGTCAAACAGGAAATGGACGGCGATGAAAGCAGGTCGAGAGAACATTTCTACAGTAAATATAAAATTCCGTGTATAATTATAAAATTATAAAGCCTAGAATTGACGAGCATTTATACTTCAATCGAAAGGGGTATTATAGTATGAATGCCATGATGAATTATTATGTTTTATTTTTAAATAAAACTTATTTTTTCTTATTAAGGCTTAGATTTGTGATGGTGAAATGAAGATTATAGCGGTGGATGCACGGTATCCCGGCTGTAGCCATGACGTATTTGTGTGAAATGTAAGTAGCGCCAGGCAACATTTTCTTAGGATGTATGAGTCTGGTGATCGAACATTGAAGCTTCTGGGAGATTGTGGATATGGCATCGAACCTTTTTGTTGACACCATACAGGGATCCACGATACAACTCCCAAGAATATAAATTTAATATGGCTCATACATCAGCTCGAAATATTATCGAGCGCACTATTGGAGTATTAAAAAGTCAGTTTCGTTGCCTAAGGAGTACACTGCATTATCACCCAGAAAAAGTGGTGAAAATTATAAATTACAGTTGTGCTTTACATAATATCTGCAGAAAATACAAACTGGAATACAACGAAAATGACACACGTTTACCACCTAACGACATAGAGGAGAACGTTACATTGCCGCCATTAACGTCACAACATAGTGAGGCTCTGAGAATCAGGGACGTAATATCCAACTGTTTGTAGCAAAATAAAAAACTTTCATTAAAAAAATATTATTTATTATAACAAAAACAAAGTTCACTATTTTAAATCCAATTCTTATATGTATATCACACAAATAAACAAAAATAAAAAGGTACATATGCATGTCTAAAGCATTAAAACTAAAATAGAGGCACGTAAGTAATGTTTTTTCAGGTACAACTTTTTTATAGTCAAACTTCTAGATCCAATTGTCTCTTTTTTAATTCGTTTTTTTCTTGCATGGATTTCAAACATGCTGTACTAACGTGGGCAAATTCATTTTTCAAATCAGTGACAGCATTTGCAACAGATTCATTTCCTTTTTCAATTGCCCTGTAAATGCGTCTGAGGCTGCTCCAGTTTTCTTTTTTAATTAATTCGTCAAGCTTTTCATTTATTTCCCTCTTCTTATCGTCTTCATCTAAAAATTTTTTTTTAACGCTCACCGGTATTTTCTGCTCTAAATCTTTTTGTAGTCCTAGTGGTTATAATCGGGGACAATGGGCGTTCTGCAGATGTAGAGGGCACTTCTTTTTTTCATTTGTAGCATCAACATCTTCGTTGAGGCCAATTGCTACGCCGCACACACCTTCTACCAATTGCGAAATGCCACATAACTGTACTATGGCCTCTTCAGTTGTTGTCAGCTGATGTTTTGTAAACGTGCCGCCACCAGTTGCCCTAGACTGCTTTATTTTGAGCAAGTTTTCATTTATCCTCGCTTTTCCGCTCGGTCCATTTCTGTACGAATAAAAAGACTACATTTACCAATACAGAGTCTACTGTGGGAAAATTTTTGTTTACCTTTTTCCACCCATTTACGTCATGTTGTGTGGACCACTACTATTCAGTGAATCACTAAGTTGTTGCCACAGGGCATCCACTGTTGGCTTGTCGCGTTTTGTAAAGCCTCTTTCCAAATAAGGATAGTTTTCCATTAACTCCATGATTATGGTATCTTGTGTAGCATTTTTATGTTTTCCTCTAGACAGTAAAAGGTCAATGCAAAAATTTTTCTTTTTGTTCAAGTAATAGTTTTTACTGATTTGCAATTAAAAATAAAACAATGCGACCGTTCCTTTTGCTTGTCCAAAACACACTCGATTTCTTAATTCATTTTTAATGAATCGAGATAAAGAAGATATTTAGAAACAATAAAGAGAATACAATATAAATTCATTTGAGAGTATAAAGATAATCAAGATAATAAACGTAGATAAAAAACAGTGTGTTTTGCTTATCAGCTGACTTAACATGCTGGCCGGGCTGAATGCTTCCAAAATGCATTCGTGAAGTTATAGTTGGAATTACCGCTAATATATGGACAGCTCTGCATATGAGTCCAGATTTGGTTTTTTTGTCAGCCACTTGTACCTTTTTATCTGCGCCAGCAATAGCGTTGACGATTCTACCCAGCATCCATTGTTGAGGAGGTATATTTTCTTCATAAATCAAAACCAAATCGCCTTCTTGTAGGCTTCGTTGTGGTGTAGCCCATTTGGATCTAATTTGAAGTTCAGAAAAGTAATCTTTTTGAAAAGTTGACCACAAATGTGACTTTAAAGTTGTCATCAGTTCGAAACGCTTGTTATAAGGAATCATACCACCAGTAGCTCGTACTTCAGGAATTGTGTTAGGCATTGACCCAGTTAGCAAATGTGTTGGAGTTATAGCGACGTCATAATTGGGGTCTTCAGTTATTTGGCTGATTGGTCTAGAGTTGAGAATGGCTTCAGCTTCGATGAGGATGGTTTCTAGTTCGTCATACGTTAGCATTGCATTGCCTAAAGCCTTGTTGACAAGATTCTTCATCGAATTTACGGCAGCCTCCCACAGCCCTCCAAAATGAGGCGCTCTAGGTGGAATAAAGACGAATTCAATTTGCTTTTCAGCTGCGAAATGCATACGTTTTTCGATTTGCTGTTCGCCGAAGAAATGCTGCGTTACTTCACTCAGTCCTGCACTCGCACCAACAAAATTAGTTGCGTTGTCGCAATAGATTTTATCTGGAACGTTGCGTCTTGCTATAAACCTTTTTAAAACAGAAATAAAAGAATTAGTACTTAAATCGGTACAAGCTTCAATATGTACAGCATTAGACGCAAAACAAACAAAAATGGCAGCTTAATTTTTGTATGGTGGTCTACCACGAATTCTTAAAGATGTATAGAATGGACCACAGAAATCCACTCCAGTAATTTGGAAAGGACGAATACAATTTAATCGATCAGTGGGAAGATCTCACATTATCTGGGTATACATTTTTTTTACAATCTTTCTGGCAAACTCTCGTGCGTTAATTAACCAAATTTTTTGTCTCAGCAGATTTGTTAGAAGTTTTGGTCCGAAATATAAATATGTTTAAGGTAAAGTTGAGCATACTTACAAATTTTTGGTAGCAATAAAGGATGCTTTGTTTCATCAGATATATTATGAGCGTTTAACAATTTACCACCGCCTCGCAATAACATACACTTTTTTGAACTATCAATATATTGCTTTAAAAACGGTGCAAGTTTCTGAATAGGTGACTTTAATAGCACATCTTTTTAAATCGATTTAATTTCATCACTGTAGTCTCTTGCCCATTGCATTTCCTTTGATGACAAATAATTTTTGGGTTTCGATTCAAGACAAGTTTTAGAACCATCTATAAATGTATGCGACGATATTAACTATTTTGGTATACGATGAACAGCGTTCAATTATTACGTCGATGATGCTTCTATAAGAGTTAACAGCAACTAAAGAGACCTTTGGCTTTTTTGTTTCCACACAAGGATCGTCATCGTTTAATTTAAATTTTTTGTTGTCTGGCCATACACTTTTGTCAAACTTTAAAAATGTTGGCCCTTCAAACCAATTTGATGATATTAATTCGTTTACACTGCAACCTCTTGAAATGATAGTTTAATTAGACCATTATTTGTGTGAACAACTGCAACACGAGCAACACCATCATCGCCAAGAATAACTTCAGATACCCGGCCTGTTTGCCATTTTAACGGTGGTTGATTTTCATCCTTCAGAAGCACCAATGCACCACAAGCTATATTTTTACCCATATTACACCATTTTACGCGCTCTTGCAGGAGAGATAGATATGAATTGCTCCATTTCTTCCAAAATATTTGTTGCAGCTGGGAGACTCTTTGCCATCTGCTCAGGCGGCTATTATCTATTTCAGCGTAATTGGGTTCAATTATTGAGACTAAAGGACCCCCAACGAGGAAATGCCCAGGCGTCAAGATATCAAGGTCATTAGGATTCTCGGAAATCGGAGACAAAGGCCGTGAATTTAAAATTGCAGAAATCTGGTATACTAAAGTGCGTAGCTCATCAAAGGTGAGCTTGTTGAGACCGACCGTTCGATAAAAATGATACTTGGCTGACTTAACTGCAGCCTCCCACAATCCACCAAAATGCGGGGATCTTGGTGGAATAAATTGCCACTCTATTCCGTCCTCAAGGCACTGCTGTCGTAACAATTGTTGATGCGATTGGCTGCAAAACATATTCCTTAAATCCGCTAACTCATTTTTAGCGCCTACAAAATTAGTCGCATTGTCTGACCAAATTATTTTTGGTTTCCCCTTATGGCTGCAAAACGACTAAGGGCAGACAAAAATGATGGTGTCGATAAATCATGAACTACCTCCAAATGTGTGGCCTTTGTAGAGAAACATATAAAAATGCATACATAGCATTTGACGATTTCGTACTTCAGACTTGTAGTAGAATGGTCCACAAAAATCCACTCCAGTAGTGTAAAAGGCTTTATTAGGCGTTACCCGCTCTGCGGGCAGGTTACCCATCACATGTTGATAAAGTCTTGGCTTCATTCTGAAACATCGAACGCATTTTTAGATAACAGCGCTTACCAATTTACGACCACCAATAGGCCAATATTGCTGTCGGATTGAAACTAATAAAAATTGAGGGCCAGCATGTAACAGCTTGTTATGAAAATACATTATCAGAGCCAACGTCAATGGATGATGTTTCGGCAATATAACAGGATGTTGGGCATCAAAATTGAGAGTCGAATGCTGAAGACGACCGCCTACACGAATTAAGCCAAAGGAGTCAATTAAAGGCATGAGTGACTGAAGCTTGCTGGACGGCGAAATAATTTGGTTTTCCTTTAAAGCCTTGTACTCTGCTGCAAAATGAACTAGCTGTATGTTTTTTATTAAAAGATGTGTTCCATTTTTAACGTCGTTTGGTGACAATGCTACGTTTTGGCTTCTCAGTGTGGGATACAAAAATTTAAAAACATACGCAAATATTCGTTGCATTTTAGTAAAAGAATTGTGATACTTACATTGCATCGACAAATCTGAAAGCGAAGCCATCACTAATACATTTCGACGTCGATCAGGTAATTCCGCCATAAATGTTGTATTTACAGACCACTTTGAAGGCCCAAGACTTAGAAAATTCGGCCCATTACTCCATAATATAGAGTGAAGCAGCTCTTTGGGCGAGGCACCTCTTGAAAGTATGTCTGCCGGGTTTAAGTTTGTTGGAACATAATGCCACGTCATTTTACTTGTTAGTGTTTGTATACGGGACACTCTGTTTGACACGAAAATGTTAAAATTTGAAGGCTGCTCGCGCAGCCACGAAAGCATGACCATTGAATCGGACCAGCAGTGCACATCACAATTATACGGTAGCGTTTCAACAACCACGCCTACAAGCTCTGCTAAAAGACACGCTGCAGCTAACTCGAGTTTTGGGACAGTTAAACTTTTAAGCGGAGAAACTCTCGATTTAGAGCAAAGCAATGATGTTTTCACTAAATTTTTACATTCTGACCTTATGTATATACAAGCGCCATAAGCAACTATACTGGCATCACAGAATGCATGAATTTGTATTTTAGAATTAGGCATCGATACATACCGAGGAAAACTGAAGCGTTGAACTGAGTCAAACTGGGAGGTATAATCGAGCCATGAAGAATGAAGTGCTTGTGGGAGGCTTTCATCGCACTGTAACTGAAGCTTCCACAAATGCTGCATGAACATTTTGGCTTTTGTAATGACTGGGCCAATTAAACCGAGTGGGTCATACAGACGAGCGATTGAAGACAGTATTGTACGCTTGGTAATTACTTTGTTTTCTTCGAAAGGGGTGAAAGAAAAAATAAAGTTGTCACTCTTAGGATCCCAAATAAGTCCTAGCGTTTTTGTGATATCAGTGCCGTCACTAAATTTCAAAAATTTTTCGCATTCTTCCACAGGTACGCCATCCAAAACTACAGGAACGTTTGAACACCACTTTCTAATCAAAAAATTGCCTTTTCCTAGCAGCGCCTTTACTTGCTGCCTAATCGCCACAACCTCTTCAACTGAATCACCACCAGAAATTAGGTCGTCCACATAAAAGTCACGCTTCACAATTTTTGCAGCCAACGGGAAATAGGGTTCTTCTTCATTTGCGAGTTGGTGCATTGTGCGAATAGCCAAAAATGCAGCGGGCTTTGTACCATAAGTCACCGTATTCAATTTATATGTTTTTATCTCTTGGTCTTCATTTTCTCTCCATAGTATGCATTGCAGGTAGTCGTCTGGATGAGAAACTTGTACACATCTGTACATTTTACAAATGTCACCACTCAGAGCAACCTTATAACAGCGATACCGCAGAAGAGTACTACAAAGTTTGGGTTGTATTGTAGGACCTGCATATAGTACGTCATTGAGAGATACACCATGTGTTGTTTTTGCTGAACCATCAAAGACAACTCTTAACTTAGTCGATGTACTATCAAGTTCTAGGACACAGTGGTGTGGTAGAAAATACCTTTTTTGAGCAACCTGCGGGGAAATCAGAGACATGTGATTTAAAGTGATGTATTCATTCATAAATTCGATATACTGAGCCTTTATCTCTGGAATCTTTTTTAGTTTCTTTTCCAAACCTTTAAACCGCTGTAAAGCCTGGTCATAAGAGTCTCCTAGTAAAGACACACCACCATTTTCTATTTGAGGTAATCGAACCGAAAAACAACCAGATGGGAGACGAATAGTATTTTCCAAAAAATGATTTTCACAGAATATTTCCTCATTGGAAAACGAGTTACAGTTGCTAAAATTATTTTCTACTTCCCAAAAACTTTCCACTATAGAAAACAATTGCTCCTCTTCTTTTATTTTGGTGCTGACAGCTAAACACCACGACTTACGTGAACGTGTGACTCCGCCAGAAACCACCCAACCCAACAAGGTCTTTTGCAGCACGGGCAGATTATCTGCTAATTTAATTTGTCCAACTGACATTAAATTGAAAAACAGCTCGGCTCCTATTAAAACATCAATACGACCGCATTTGTCAAAAAAGGGATCTGCAAGTCGTATGTTTTTTGGCATATTCCACTCCAATAAATTTGAATTGATGTTGGGCTGATAATCTGTTATACTGGGCACAACCATAGCCTTTAATAACGCTGAGTAGTCTCTATTTTTTGAATTTATAACTATATTAACGGACTTCTCAATTGTAACACTTGCATCCCCTACTCCAGAAATAGTTGTAAAATTCTTTTCACATTTCAAATGCAAATGGTTTACAAAACGACTAGTGATAAGGTTGAGCTGCGATGCAGAATCCAATATTGCGCGACAAGGAACAAAAATGCCGAATTTATTTTTTACCATAATAATCGCTGTTGCTAGCAAAACGTCCACTACTGGGGGTAAAGTTTTTACCGAATTGACATCGCTTAACGATATAAGCACTGCTTGCGACGTACTAGGATCTGTTGATGTTGTAACATGCTGATCTGTATAGGGTTTATCGATATGAAGCAATGTGTGGTGTTTCAAAGAGCATTGCCGACAACATCCTGAAGTACACCGTATGAGAATGTGGCCCTTTTTTAAACAATTTAAACACAACTTCATCTTCTTTGCTTCTTTGAAACGAAGTGAGGGCGACAAACTTAAAAATCTTGAGCAACTGGTAATAAAATGATTTTTAGAATCACAAAATGAACACATTTTCGTTGCGGTTTCTACCGAAATATGAACATGACTACTGTGTTGACTAACCTTTTTTGAGACAAGTTGCTTTACGCCCTTGTTAGCCACAGAGTGCTCAAGATTTTCAGCCATACGACACCTTTGCTCTAGATATGCTGACATTGAGGTCCAAGTTGGTAGCTCATTTATTGGTAAGCTTTCTTCCCATTTTACTAAAGATTTTTTATCAAGTTTCGTTGTCACCAAATGAATTAGAAGCCCATGGGTAATCTGTTGTATAGTGGCAATGGTTTGCATAGAACGCCAGTGTGCATTTATGCTATCTGATAATCGACGCAAGCTAGAAGCAGAATCATTTTCAACACATTTTAAGCCAAAGATTTCTTTTATATGCGTTTGAAAATTTAGCAATTTATTGTCAAAACGATTTTTTAACAAGTTCATAGCTGCTTCGTAGTTTGTTTCATTAAATTCCAGTGAAGCAATTGTATCAAGATTTGTATCTAAACTGGCACGCAAATAATGAAATTTTTCAACCTTGCTTAATTCAGTGTTATCATGTATAACAGTGGAAAATAACAAAAAGTAATTTGGCCATTCCGAGTATGAACCACAAAATTTAGGGAACTGGATTTCAGGGACTTTTGTTCTGCGCGAAGTTACTTGTGTCACTAGCCGTGAACATCAATGTCAGGATGAAATAAAAGTAAAAACGATTCATTAATTTTAAAAGAACAAAAACGATTTATCTAGTTTAATTCAGTAATTTGGAGTGCTTATTTAAAGTAATTAAAACGATCGTACGCACGTTCTAGAAAGACGCCACTTGACTTTTCTTCTCTAACTCATGAACGTTCAAAATACAAAATTCTCAGTAGCATCATAACACAAAAAAAAGAAATGTCAAAAATCATTGCATGGTTGCATTTTTAACAGGGTGACAGCTCGGCCTATCCTGATATGAAATCGTCCTCGATTTCTTCGGATGATTCGTCTAAGGTTGGACAACTGCTACACCAAGGCTTCATCTTCTCGGCAGAATACACAGACGAAAACTTACGAGTTTTAATTTGTACTCCTGGGATATCTTCTACTAAATAACGATCATTTCCGATGACTTTGGTGACAATGTAGGGTCCTCGAAACTTTGGCTCTAACTTTCTCGAGTCACCAGTAGCGGGAGCTTCATTTTCGATAACGATCAAGTCATTCTCCTCATATTTTCTTGGTATTGCATGCTTGGAATTAAATCGTTTTTCCCATTTTCCTCTTTCCTTCTGTATGTTCTCAACGGCGAGATTACGTTTGTCAGCAATTGGAAGTTCGTTCTCCACGTTGTCGTCATGTATAGCTGCGACTAGATGATTAGTTGTTATATCACGTAATTTAAAATCAAACACAAGTTCGGTTGGTGTAAATCCGGAAGTTGCATTCTCTTGGGAATTTACGGCCCATTGGAGTTCACGTAAAGTAAGATCCCAGTCCTTTGGATCTTCGACTGTAGTGCGTAGGTATGAGAGTATTGTCTGGTTCGCCCGCTCGACCTGACCGTTTGCTCTCGGGGTTCGAACTGCTGTTTTAATATGTCTTATCGAATTGTGTTCACAAAAATCTTCAAACGATTTGGAGGTAAAGGCGGTACCTCGATCACTGACGATATTTTTCGGTAAACCAAAGAATGTTGTCATCTCATTTAAGGCGGTGATTACAGGGACAGTTTTTGTAGACCGGACTGCTTTTACAATCAAGTATTTACTGAACGAATCCGATATAGCTAAAATATAGCAGTGTCCTCTCTTGCTCTTCGTAAAAGGACCTAGGTGATCGATGTGGACAGTTTGGAACGGGATCGGCTGCACATCACTAAAATGTAAACAGGCTTCGGACTTGCCACAACGGGGTTTGTTGTAACAACAGGAGATACAACTGGATATAAAGTCTTTTACATACTTTCGGATTTTCGGGAACCAAAATTTCTGTTGAATTCTTTCGATGGTTTTGTCTACCCCAAAATGGCCCATATCATCGTGACAATATTTTACAATTCGCCATCGGATGTCCTTTGGAATGGCTAATTTCAAACCGTTTTCATCTTTGTGGTAAAGTCTATGATTACGAATACAGTAGTCGTTTTTAATCTGCTTTTCTTGATCAGATTTCACATCACCCTTTAACACAGACATTATATTAATGAGTTTTCCATCTTTCAGCTGCATAGTAACAACCCAATCGTCAACTTCAGCAGTGACCTTCATTGTAAAGCCAGCTGGTTCTATTTCACTTGGCGGCTTATCGGGTGCACGGCTTAGGGCATCTACGTGAGCCATTCGACTACCCTCACGATGGACTAGCGTGAAGTCAAATTCTTGCAGTCGCATCCACCACCTAGCAATCCTTGGCTTGAGTTCCTTGTTTGCTTTTACCTTGGCAATGGCGGAACAATTCGTAACCAATCGTAATGGTTTTCTCAAGAGATAAATTCTAAAACGGTCCAGAGCCTCGACTACGGCAAGGGCTTCTAGCTCATAACTATGATAACGAGCTTCGACTTCGGTACAGTGGCGGCTATAATAAAAAACGGGTTTCCACTGGTTACCATCTGAAGATTCTAATAAAATACCAGCAAGTCCCATACTGCTGGCATCCGTATGGACTTCATGTTGTGCGTTACTGTCGTAAAGTTTATCAAAATTTCTATAAGTCTTTTAAAAGATTTTTGCTGTTCTTCACCCCATACAAAGTCATTGGATTTCCGTAGCATCATAGTGAGCGGCTTTGATATCAACGAATAATCTTGGACGAATTTCCTGAAGAAACCAATTAATCCTAAGAATCTTCTTACCTCAGTTATATTTGTTGGGAGACTAAAATTTTTGATTTCGCTAATTTTATTATCACCGGGTTATATACCATGTTCATCAATTACATGTCCCAAATGAGAAATCTTAGTGGAGAGAAAAGCACATTTGTCGAATCTTAGTGTGAGGCCACTTTCCTTTAAGATTACCAAAAATTTATCGAGGCGTGATAAACCTTCTTCCACTGTTTTACTTGGGATCACGATGTCGTCTAAGTACGCTAGAATCTCACCAGGATTCATTTTGGATACAAGGTTATTCATAACCGATTGAAAAACGGCAGGGGCATTCACGAGCCCAAAAGGCATACGGTTATACTCAAAGTGACCGTCGTGAGTAACAAAGGCTGTGTATTTCTTAGAATCTTCATCGACTTCGATTTGATGGTATCTCATCCGTAAATCTAGAGTTGTAAAATATCGGTTACAAGCAAGTTGAGCAAACTGCTCGTCCAAAATTGGCATCGGGTATGGCGTTTTTGCTGTTACGGCATTCAGTTGACGGTAGTCGACACACATTCGATGCTCTCCGTTACTTTTATTGACCAGGACAACGGGTGACGCATACGTTGAATCAGATGGACGGATAATTTCATGCTTAAGTAGATCGTCTGTAATCTTTTTTAAAATTGACCTTTTGGCGAACGGTACACAATAGGGCTTAGACTGGATCGGTTTATCGGATGTTAGAGAAATCTTCATTTTTGTCACGTTACACTTTCCGAGGTCGGAAGTACTTTCGGCAAAACAGTTGCGATGTTTTAAAAGTACGGCTTTGAAATTTTCTTTTTCAGTAGGTGATAGCTCTTCTGAAACCTGTACATTGTCCAGTTTTTCCAGGCGACAGTCATCGTCTTCAATAATTAACCGCTTACCTCGTCCACATAATACGTCTCTACCCAGTAAAATATGTTCACTCAAAAATTCATCTTCGACGACAAGCAAGTCAACCTCAAACGAATTATCATCAATTTCCAAGACTACATGTACCTTACCGTCGCACTCGTACTGACCACCACCAAAACCTTCTATGATAATGTTGATGTTATCAATATTACCAATTTCGCGTGCATACGTCTTGCGGATCAGTGACCGATTACTACCCGGATCAACAAATGAATTGGTTTCATGACCGTTCACCTTGACCTCTTTTAAAATTTCGTTTTCAACGGCCCTTAACGTACCTGTTGAATCTATTTGGTTTACGGTTGTTTTCGACGTTGATTTCTCTGGACATTTGTCAGTAGTGTGCGTGGTACGTTTACAGATGTTACATCTAGGCTTACGTGAAGGCTCAGGACAATTAACAGAAATATGTCCTAGCTGTGAACAGTTATAACATTTGACTTTACTTACCGAAGAAGTATTATCAGGGTTTTTCTTAACAAACTGTGTGTTAACATTTTTATCACTTAACGGCATTGGTTTTACTTGCCTCTGAGCTGTTGTGTTGAAATTGGTGACGTCATTATAATTGCAATAACTAATAATATCTTTCAGTAATTGATTACACCAATCATACTCATTCGATATTTTCTTTTTTAAATCGGGTTCATTAATACCATTTATTATGTGTCTTGCTATGGCGGATTCAGGCAACCCACCCCTGGTACCTAAGGCAAACATCTTGAAGTAATATTCTGTTGGGGGTTCGTTTGGATTTCGCTTCGTGTGACACATTTTAATATGGATATCCGCCGAATTATCCATGTGTGGGAAATCTTTCAAGAATTTTTCTACAAAATGTGGCCAAGTCTCGAAAACGATTTGCAGCGAGTCAACCCAGTACTTTGCGGGACCTTGCATCTTTTGTTGTACTGCGAATATGAGGTTATAGTCACTCCAACCATAAGCTGCTTTTAGAACATTAACACGCTGAACAAATTGAGATGAATTTAAAGACTCATCTACAGAAGGATTAAATTCTGGTAAAATTGAAATCATTTCTCTTACATCATTATACTGGCTGCTACGTAGGCAACTGTTGGTAGGTACATACGGTTGTTGTGGCTCATAAACATTATACGTTGGCGGATGATACGATTGTTGGCCGTAATGCGTTGGAACGAAGTTGGACGGCAGGCTCTGTGCATGAGCACCTGTTAAATAACACGAGGCTTGCTGTGACGTCTGTACGTTGTTTGAAGAAAACCCGTATTGACGTCCACTAATAGGTGGCGTTGTAGACGAAAAACAAACTTGGGGCATACCAGCACTATTGTGGTTTACCAAAACGTGTTGCGATTGCACCTGTGGTCTTGCGGAACTGTAAAGCACATGTTGTGAAGATGGAGGCATCGTTTTAGGCTGACAACATATATTGATTGACGAATTGACGTGTTGAATAGACGGCTGCAATATTTGAGGATGTTCTACACCTGTGGATGTGGCTATGGTTTCGCCACCGATAATCGTATTG
Source organism: Phania funesta (assembly GCA_963932375.1). Lineage (NCBI taxonomy): Eukaryota > Metazoa > Arthropoda > Insecta > Diptera > Tachinidae > Phania > Phania funesta. The sequence continues at coordinate 86,844,176 of OZ010653.1, forward strand.
TCCGGCGTGACGACAGGGGGACTGTTTCCGTATGAAACAGGAGAATTGTTTCCGTATGAAACAGGTGGATTGTTTCCGTATGAAACTGTAACGTTAGTTTTACGCACTGGAGAACCTTCGAGATAAGTAAACGTTTGCAACGGTGAAGACGCTTCTGACGGTTGGAACCGCACCGATACCGCATGCATTTCTGCTACTGCCTTTTCCAGCTCATTAATACGTTCCGTCATACTTTTCGTCTTTCGTGTTCTGTTAAAATGTTCAAGGCGTTCGATTAATTGCTTCTTATTTCCCGTACACGGCACTCCAAATTCTTTGCATTTCGCTTGTAAGCTTTTGACCGTCAAACTATAAAAGTTTTCCATTTCTACGTTTCTCAGAATTATTAAGCCGTTTGCTAAATAGAAATTTCTACCGCACGTAATTTGGATTTACAATCCCACTTCTGAAATAATGTCACTAGCCGTGGACATCAATGTCAGGATGAAATAAAAGTAAAAACGATTCATTAATTTTAAAAGAACAAAAACGATTTATGTAGTTTAATTCAGTTATTTGGAGTGCTTATTTAAAGTAATTAAAACGATCGTACGCACGTTCTAGAAAGACGCCACTTGACTTTTCTTCTCTAACTCATGAACATTCAAAATACAAAATTCTCAGTAGCATCATAACACAAAAAAAAGGAATGTCAAAAATCATTGCATGGTTGCATTTTTAACAGGGTGACACTTGTGATGGCGACTCATCCAAAGAAAGTTGGCGCAACGTTGACGAACGATGGCTAGAGCGAATAGCATTGACTTGGCGCGTTAATTTAGCCTTCATCTCAAAGTACAATGATATGAAACCCATACGATCGTTACTTACCGACCCGCTGCATTCATTTTCTTCTATAATACCTTGGTTCCTTTCATAGCGTTTGTAAATTTCTTCTAAATAATCCAATCGGACAGAGAGCTCAGCTTCGTCATATTCCTTTATCTGGGATGTTGTTAGAGCTTTATTTAAATACTCTAGCTGTTTTAATAATAGGGCAACCTTCGTATAATATGGTACCAAATCCATTGTCTGGTCTGTATCATTACAGGCGGCAGGTATCTCAATTTCACTGGTTGACATCCTAAGCGAGCAAGACGATGATATTTTTCTGGACCAATATACGAAAAAACGTTAAAAGCAAACGTAAACTTTATTTTACAAACTTTTGTCGAATTACAAAAGAATTATCAATATTCTAATTAATATTAATACACAAGTTGATCACGTCGGGGTCACCAATGTTTTGTGTCTGCAATCTTTTTTGCAGGCAGTTGAAATAAAAAACTAGTTTTTCCTCAAAACACAACTGATTTATTTCAATGCTAAGTTACGAGTGAAAACTAAAATCAAAATTGCAATATAAAACAGGAAATTAACAGTAAATTTGCTTCTACATTTTTATGTTTAAACAGAATTGTGAGCGCACATACATAAATACATACATATTATATTAAGAAATATGTACACACATTCCTACATGTAACATCTCTTATACGTAAGTATGTATAACGAAAGAGACACAAATTTTGGAATTTTGGTATGAATGCCTGTATGTATGTATGTTTGCTTTACAGTTAAGATTTGTTCAAGAAAAGAATCCCAAAAACAAAATAACATCAAATAAAGAAATAGAATGCATGCATGTAAGAACAACAAATTTATTTTAACACAGGGACGGATCTGCGGTTAACACAGGCCTTTCGATCCATTAGGAAATTTGTGTTTATTTAATTCACTGAGCTCTCGTAAATATCTTGTGGCCAAGAAAGGAGCTGCAGCAGTACCATACGTGACCGTATTTAGTTTGTAGATTTGTAGTGGCATATATTCACTTTGACGCCATACGATAAGTTGGTATTTTCTGTCTCATGTACCAATATTTGCCTGTAGATTTTTGTGACGTCTGCAGTTAAGCCATATTTAAAACAACGAAATTTAAGTGAAATAATAAACAGTTCTGGTTGTACAGTAGGTCCTACCATAAGGACATTATTCAACGAAGTTTGTGTAGAAGTCTTGCATGAGGCATCGAAGACAACTCGTAGTTTGGTACTAGTGCTTTGAGGGCGGATGACGCATTGATGTGGAATGAAGTAATGAGGTGTAGCTGGAATGCAATTATTGGTGGCGGACATGTGTCCGAGATCTCTATATTCCTTCATTAAATTTAAATACATTGTTTTAACATCTTTCCTAAGTCGGCGTTATAATGCTAAGAATCTATGTCTTGCAGTTTCAAATGAAGCACCAAGAGAAGCGGTGACTGCTTAAACGGAAGACGAACTTGGAATCGATCAGATGACAGTATTTCGTAATTTTCAATAAAATGTGACTCACATTCCTTTTGCTCTTGCGTAATATTACTAACAGTTTTCATTACTTCTTCATATTCCCAACATTTTTTGACAAATGCTTTAAGTGGTTTTATTTTATTTATTTTTTTTTTTTTCGATGTCCCATACACAAGACTCTAGGTCTCATATTACAGTATGGAACTGAGAATTTGTAACATGTATACAACATAATAAAAAAAATTTGTAAATTAAAAAAAAAATATATATATGTATATATAAAAATATAAAATATATGATACAAACATTCAATAAGAACAATGCAAAAATTTTATAAAAACAATATGAGATGTTTAATGAATTGTTATTAAAAAAAAAAGCAGACTTAGTAAAAAATAAATAAATTAAACAGGGTTAGATTTAATTTGTTGAGTAAGCATTTTCTAATTAGATAATTTCATTTATAGAGAAAAAATAGCTAATTATGTTTTTCTTAAATGGCTGTGCGTTTTGAATAATCTGATAGCTGTGTGGAATTGCGTTCCAGACTCTGGTTGGGTGAATAAAGAATTGGTATTTAGAAATCTGCGTATAATATCTCAGTGCCAGTAGTCTATTGCCTCTATCAAGAGTTGAAAATCTTAAACGTACATAGAGATGTTCAGGTTGACGGGTGTATATTATTTTGTGCATATAGACTAAGATTCGTACTTTCAAATAATCATCAAAACCAAAACCATAAAGAAGATTCGCGAACGATGAAATATGATCAAATCTTTTCAGACCATAAACATAGCGAATGATGTTATTAAACGCTACATTCAGTTTCCTTTTGCTTTTTTGTCACAGCTAGCAAAGAGTTCGCAACCGTATAGTAATATCGGCATTAAGTACGTTTTAGCAAGGAGTTTCCTAATGTTAATTGGGGTACAATAATGAGTCTGGCAAAGATTTCTTAACATTGAGAATGTTCGCCCACACGCATAATTGATATGGCTCGACCAGGTGAGTGTGTCATTAAAATACAAGCCAAGGTTCTTAGCCGAATTAACAATTTCAATAGATCGATTATTTAATATTATATTAGGAATATAATCGATTTTTGCTAACTTCTTTTTAATTATAATGCATTTAGATTTAGAAGGATTTATTCCTAGCCCATTAGCAGTGGCCCACTTATAAATTCGATGCAACTCCATGTTTAGAGTGTTAATACATTGTTCGACAGCTGTAACGCTGCAACTGATGTATAATTGGACATCATCTGCATACATTCGTACCTTGCATTTCTCTAGTATTTTGTGGAGATCATTCGCATATAGCGAGAAAAGAGGTGGGCCTAAAATTGAACCTTGTGGAACTCCTCGGGTTACAGGCAAACATTGGGATTTTGAGTTGGTAGTGACAACGTAGTGATACCTGTCCGTTAGCTGTTGATGAAAAATTAAACATATTCAATAACTTGAAGCATAAAATATCCTGGTCAACCGTATCAAACGCTTTCGAGTGATCTAACAGAACTAAAAATGTAACCTTACCGCAGTCAACTTGTTGCATAATATCTTCTGCCACATTTATTAATGCCGTTGTGCAACTGTGATTTCTACGAAAACTGGATTGTCGATCAGTTACCATGTTATTGGTTTCCAAGTATTGGTTGATCTAAATATAAACTAACTTTTCAAAGACCTTAGAAAGAAAAGGTAAAATTGCAATAGGCCTGTAATCAGAATTAGATTTTGGGATTGGGATAATTTTTGCAAGTTTCCAAATTCTAGGATAACAATTCATTGTAAAAATCTTATTGAAAATAAACGTAATAAAAGGAAGAAGTTGTGGTAGAAACATCTTAAGGAATCTTGGGTCTATGCCATCAACACCTGCTGCATTTGACCTTATTGATAATAAAGCAGACATTGGGTCACGTTAGTAAAATAAAAGTTCGCATTTGGGGTTGAACTAATTGAATGTCTTCAATAAGTTATATTATTTAGTTTTTTTTTGTAATAATATTCTTTGCTTTTTATTAAATAATTATTCACAACCTCTTTTAAGTATAAAACACATAAATTCTTGTTGTATTTGTAGTTACTAACAGTAGTTGAAAATTTAAGGTAGGTTTTGTAGTTGCTCACTCGGATGATATTTTGCAATTAAATCTTTTTCTTCAACAGCGAAAACTGCAGCTTGAGAGCGCTGAATTCGCACTGTTCATTTTCCAATGATCAGAGTGAGCAACTTTACATTTTTTTGTTTGTTTGTTACAAAGGGTAAGTATTTCATGGTATGACAAGAGTAATTATAATAAAAGGAGTAAGTGTAAAACTGATAAGTATAAAAAATGGTAAGTATAAAAATGGTAAGTATAAAATTGGAATATATAAAAATGGTAAGTATAAAATGGTAAGTATAAAATATATATTTATAAAAAAAAAGATTTTTAATTGTCCAAATTAGGTTGGACATGCCGCCGGCCTGGGAGTTAGGCAACAGGTGCGGGATTATGGGTGGCACAAAGCACTTGTGCCAATGATTTTATGGCCTCTACTAAAATGTTAGTTGTTGACGATGATGGCGGAGGTACTGCTGGGGATGTTGATGGGCTTAGTGGTTTTTCCTGTCGCATTTTTCCTGTCTGCGCAGTTGTTGGTGGTTTCTTCGAGTTTGTGGCACGCTGAGGAACGGAGTGTATGTATGGTGGAACTTGTTACACCTTTTGCAAGTATCCAGCGAGTTACAGGCTCGTAGATCGTGGCTTCTCGCTAAACAATTCTCGCAATAGCGATATCTTGCAACAATTTAAATTTTCAACACGTCCATAATTTATCGGCAATATATTCATCGCATTTGTTAGTGCCGTCATACTAAATGCTGTATTTGTAAATGGATTTTGCATTTCTTTCTCTCTACCTCCTCTCTTTTCTTTAAGGTCATCTTAAGAAATTTTCGGCAGAACCGTAATCCGTGAGAAGCGTTGCACACACCGCACTTATACGTTTTTTTTGGAAAACGTCTGCTACGGTTCATACGTGCCTCCATTGGACGCGTAGTGGCTAATCTGCGATTTGGTCTGATAATGAAAAGGGAAAGCATACATTTAGAAAGAGTTTATCTTACGTAAGATGAAGTGTATACATCCTATTTAAAAATAGAAAATGAGAAATAAATGGGTTATTTAAGTTAACAAATATTAAGTTTGATAAATAAGTCAAGTGCAAGAGAATTAGACTGAATTTTCTACTTTCATAAATGGGAGGTAGCACAATTTGACTATCGGACGTGTTATTACTCCTGAAGCGATACGTACGTCACAAGTACGCACGTTTCCATCCGCACCGGGATATGTCGTCACCACTCGTCCCAATCGCCAGTCTTGGGGTGGTAATAAATCATCCATGACTATCACGAGATCTCCTACCTGAACACTGCGAGCAGGACTTCTCCATTTGTAACGTTTGTGTAAGGATTTCAGGTAGTCTTCCTTCCATCGTATAGAGAATAGATGATGAATAGCCTTCAATTTCTCCCATCGGTTAATTAGGGACATGTTGTGATAGTCGAGTTCTGGGAAGGCCATTATGGGAGCTCCTCTTAAAAAATCCCCTGGAGTAAGTGCTGTCAAATCTGATGGGTCTTCTGACAGCGCGGAGATCGGCCGAGAATTGAGAACCCCTTCTATTCGAGCGAGAATAGTGGAAAATTCTTCAAAGTTAAATTTCTGAGCACCGGCTATTCGCTTGAAATGAAATTTGAAGCTCTTTACAGCGGCTTCCCACAAGCCGCCCATATGTGGTGCGTGGGGCGGTATAAACTTCCATTCAAACCCATGAGCTATGTACTTTTGAGATATGTTCTCTGATGAGTTTCTTATGAATGATGCGAATTCTCGCTCCAGTGCTCGACTGGCACCGAGAAAATTCCTGCCGTTGTCGGTTAATACCCTTTGGGGAAGCCCCCGCCTCCCAACAAAGCGAGCGAATGCAGCTTGGAAGGCTTTTGAGGATAAATCAGAACACGCTTCTAAGTGAATTGCCTTTGTGCTAAAGCAAACAAAGACGCTCACGTATCCTTTTATAGTGCTCGATTTGCGTAAGGATAAAGTTTTTAGTTCGAAAGGGCCAGCAAAGTCAATTCCCACTGTGTAAAATGGTGGTGTCAGCTTACATCTTTCAGATGGTAAGGGCGCCATTATCTGCGTGCATGGTTGCTGTTTGTGAATTATACAAACTTTGCAGTGGCGTATTATGGATTTTACTCTAGGTTTGAGTCTAAAAATATAAAATTCAGTTTGCACCATTCTACACATCTGGCTACATTCAGCATGAGCAAGAAATGTGTGCAAATAAGTGAGATACAAGTGACAGTATCGTGAGTTTCCAGGTAAGATAATGGGATAGCGTTCGTTATATGGCAGGGACGATTGGGTTAATCGGCCATTAACGCGCAGAACTGAATCGGGATCGAGAAATGGATTTAAGTTCTTTAACGGGCTTTTATTGGATAGAGTTTGATCGGTACTTATCATGTCGTACTCTATTTTATAGAACGTTTTTTGAGCTAGAGTGATGAGACGCAATTTAACAAATTTCATCTCACTTTGCGATAAATTGTCATGTGAAATTTTCGTGACATTTGGCCTTGAGTATCTTAAGCATTTGTGGTAAAATCGGAAGATGTAACATACAACACGTAGAGCTCTGATGTATGATGAAAATTTACACAGAATGTCATTATCTTGAACCTCTGTGTGTAGAGTTAGAGTTTGTGTTTCGGGGTTTTCGATTGATTTGAGCGGGTTTCGATTTGGCCATTCTGATGAGGGTTTATTTAACCATGATGGTCCATGCCACCACAGATTGTTACGAGCAAGATCTTGGGTTTTGCAGCTTCGTGTTCCTAGGTCAGCCGGGTTATCATGAGTTGGGACATGTCGCCATGTTGCATTTGGTACTAAACTGTGGATTTGAGAAATTCGATTCGCCACATATGTTTCCCATGAATAGGGTGGTTTTGAAAGCCAACCTAACACTATGGAAGAATCGGTCCACAAGTTTATTTCGCTAATATCGATATTTAGTGAAGAGATGACATAGTTTACGAGATTTGCTAGGAGAACTGCACCATTGAGTTCTAAGCGTGGAAGACTAACTGTTTGTATTGGGGCTACTTTACTTTTAGCAGTTAGTAAATTTGTAACTGTGTTGCGATGATTTGTTTGACATCGAATGTATACAGCGGCACAATATGCTGCCTTCGATGCATCTGAGAACCCATGAATTTGAATTGTGTCCGAGGGAGTATACTGCAACCAACGTGGGATGGAAATAGTTTCTATGTGCGTGAGATCTTGCACGAGGTTGTTCCATTTGAGTAGGGATTCTGATGAAACATTTTCATCCCATTCTAACCCTTCTAACCATAATTGCTGCATGAGAATTTTTGCTCGGATGACTATGGATGCCAGCCATCCCGCAGGGTCAAAGAGTTTTGCAACAGATGAGAGAATCCGTCGCTTTGTGAAATTTTTCGGATTGTTCAATTGGAGAAAAATTGTAAGTAAAAGAGTCAATGAGTGCATTCCACTTTATACCAAGGGTTTTGGTAGAGCTTGTTTCGTGGAAGCGAAGGAAAACTAAATCATAAAGATCTTCTTTCGGTAAATTTGCAAGTAACTGCGGGTCATTTGCAGTTATCTTTTTTAATGGGAACCCTTCTGATTTCAATACTTCTATGAGCTGATTTTGAGCAGACAGAGTTTCTTCTATAGAGTAACCACCAGTAAGAATATCATAGACGTATGTTTCTGTGCGCAGAATGGAAGCTGCTTTTGGGAATCTGGATTCGGATTCTGAAGCGAGTTGTAAAAGGGTCCGAATCGCGAGATATGGGGCACAGTTAACGCCAAAAGTTACTGTTTTTAATTCATAATCCTTTATAGGTCCATCTACTTGGGACTGGAACAGAATTCGCTGAAAGGGTCTATCAGCGGGGTGTACCAGTATTTGGCGATACATTTTCTGTATGTCGCCACTAAAAACGTACTGATATTTTCTCCAATTGATTATAATCGAGATTAATTCATTTTGCAGAGTGGGGCCTGTGTGTAGAATGTCATTGAGAGAGAATTGTGATTTTGACTTTCTGGAGGCATTAAACACGACTCTTACTTTTGTCGTTTTATGTTCTGGGCGAACAACTGCGTGGTGAGGTAAATAGTAAGAATAACATTTACCATGACAAATTATTTCATTTGATGGAATTTCTTCCATGTGGTTGAGAGTTAAGTACTCATTTAAAACTTCCTTATATTGAGCTTGAAGTTGAGGGTTTTTTAATAAGTTTCTTTCCATGCTCGAGTACTGAGCTAAGGCTACAAATCGAGATGAGCCCAAGTAAATTTTGTCGGGGTATTCAGACTTAAATGGTAATCGTACGATGTATCTACCATTTTCATTTCGTGTAGTCGTTTCCGTGTAAAATTTCTCACAGAAATCTTCTTCATGTGATTTTGGGCGAGTTACAGAGATTTCTTCCTGCTCCCAAAATGTTCTTAAGATATTGTTTAGTTCCTGAGTTTCGGATGGGGCTACAGATGTCGTGAAAGCTTGAATGGTTTGGGTCTTTACTGGGCCGCTGAGAACCCATCCAAATATGGTGTTATAAGCTGAAGCTTGACCACAAACCTTCTTTTTAATGCCTTCTATATTGAGAAAATGCTCATAATCATTGCCTAAAACCAGATCTATTTGAGACGATTTATAAAATGTAGGGTCGGCTAGATCCAGTTCTGAGAGTTTGTTCGAATGAGCGATTTTGAAAGAGTAAGCGGGAAGATGATTCGTTACCTTAGGCAATATTATGGCTGTAATGGGAACTCTAAGATCGTACCTTCTTGCATACAAAACAAATTCGCACTGTTTGTTCGCTGATTGTTTTTGACCGCCAATACCTGTAATTTCGAAATGAGATTTCTTAAAAGGTAATTGCAGTCGAGTTCGTACTCTTTCTGTTAAAAATGACCGTTGAGACCCAGGATCAATTAAGGCTCTGACGGTATAAAGTTCAACCCTGTGTTCTATCTGCATTATTGCCGTACGCAATAAAATATTTTCATTGCTACTTGAGCAGTTGGCTTGTATGTGCCCTGATGTGCTAGGAAGTTCACTTGAAGGATCAATCTGATTACCTTTTGTAGGGATTTTAAAATATTTATGAGCACTTTTGTTGTTGGTGGTGGAAATTTCTCTACCTTCTGAGTTTCCTGGGCTTTGTGTGGAGTTATTGGGGTTTTGTCTCATGTGCAACAGAGTATGATGGGATTTTTTGCAATATAGGCAAGTATGCTTACTTTTGCAATTCGCTTTAATGTGTGATAAAGCTAAACAGTTATTACAGAATTTGTTTTTATATACAAAATCAATTCTTTGCTGTACTGTAAATGCTCTGAATTTTGGGCATAACCTGAGAGAGTGCTCTTCATTACATAGTTTGCAAGATGTGCTTAAGTTTTCTTGTGAAACATATGTTTGTACAATTGCGTGTGGTTTTCTTGTAAGACTAAACCCCTCTTTAGAGGTTTTAATGCTTGTTAGCCTTTCTACAGCTTCATACCTATCAATGAGGAATTGTCACATTTGAGACCATTCTGGCAGCTCACGAGGAGAAGTGAGCGATTGTTCCCAAAGGGCTAGAGTCAAGTCTGGGAGTTTTGTTGAGATTAACCGAATGAGAATCGGATCCCAACTTTTTACCTCGACTCCTAGTGTTCTTAGTGTTGCTAACGAATCATTTACTGAAGATTGTATTCTTCTTATTGACTCGCTGTCTTCACTCTTCGCTGCTGGGATATCAAAAAGAATCTTTATTTGATTATCAACCAGTACGCGCTTGTTTTCATACCGAGTCTTTAGTGCATTCCATGCGAGTTCAAAATTGTCGTGAGAAAGAGGGTATCTTTTAACTATGGCACCTGCTTCACCCCTCGTTTTATTTCGAAGGTGATACAGTTTTGTGACGGGAGTAAGTTTTGTATGGTTGATATATACAGCAGTGAACATATCACGAAATGAAGGCCATTGTTCGTAACTGCCATTGAATACTTCTGTGTCGCAGGGAATTATTATGCAATTATTTGAATTATCCTGCGCGAACGTTTGGGCAGGCGCAATTTGGTGAGTAGAATAGCGAGAGGTTGACTGGTTCTCGGGTTGGCTGGGCTATCTAATTGTAAAATTTTTATTAAGTCTAGAATTCTGGAGGTACAGTCGTAGTACGCTTCTGTACATTCTTCAAATCTATCGGTTGCTTCCTGTCTAAACTCGGATGTAATTTCTCTGTTCCTAGTCAGGACAACTACTTCGTATGAAGCATCTACTCTACCCCATCTTGCTTCCAAGTCTTTTAACTTCACCTCTAAAATGGTTTCATTTTGCTCTTCCACCGGGGTTGCATTAAATTTCTTACAAAATTTTAGCAAGTGCCCGCAATCAAATTCGAACCGCACTTTTGGAGTAGGGTTATATTCCTCACTGGATGTATTAGGCATATTTTAAAATTTTAGGTCAGCCGGGTTATCATGAGTTGGGACATGTCGCCATGTTGCATTTGGTACTAAACTGTGGATTTGAGAAATTCGATTCGCCACATATGTTTCCCATGAATAGGGTGGTTTTGAAAGCCAACCTAACACTATGGAAGAATCGGTCCACAAGTTTATTTCGCTAATATCGATATTTAGTGAAGAGATGACATAGTTTACGAGATTTGCTAGGAGAACTGCACCATTGAGTTCTAAGCGTGGAAGACTAACTGTTTGTATTGGGGCTACTTTACTTTTAGCAGTTAGTAAATTTGTAACTGTGTTGCGATGATTTGTTTGACATCGAATGTATACAGCGGCACAATATGCTGCCTTCGATGCATCTGAGAACCCATGAATTTGAATTGTGTCCGAGGGAGTATACTGCAACCAACGTGGGATGGAAATAGTTTCTATGTGCGTGAGATCTTGCACGAGGTTGTTCCATTTGAGTAGGGATTCTGATGAAACATTTTCATCCCATTCTAACCCTTCTAACCATAATTGCTGCATGAGAATTTTTGCTCGGATGACTATGGATGCCAGCCATCCCGCAGGGTCAAAGAGTTTTGCAACAGATGAGAGAATCCGTCGCTTTGTGAAATTTTTCGGATTGTTCAATTGGAGAAAAATTGTAAGTAAAAGAGTCAATGAGTGCATTCCACTTTATACCAAGGGTTTTGGTAGAGCTTGTTTCGTGGAAGCGAAGGAAAACTAAATCATAAAGATCTTCTTTCGGTAAATTTGCAAGTAACTGCGGGTCATTTGCAGTTATCTTTTTTAATGGGAACCCTTCTGATTTCAATACTTCTATGAGCTGATTTTGAGCAGACAGAGTTTCTTCTATAGAGTAACCACCAGTAAGAATATCATAGACGTATGTTTCTGTGCGCAGAATGGAAGCTGCTTTTGGGAATCTGGATTCGGATTCTGAAGCGAGTTGTAAAAGGGTCCGAATCGCGAGATATGGGGCACAGTTAACGCCAAAAGTTACTGTTTTTAATTCATAATCCTTTATAGGTCCATCTACTTGGGACTGGAACAGAATTCGCTGAAAGGGTCTATCAGCGGGGTGTACCAGTATTTGGCGATACATTTTCTGTATGTCGCCACTAAAAACGTACTGATATTTTCTCCAATTGATTATAATCGAGATTAATTCATTTTGCAGAGTGGGGCCTGTGTGTAGAATGTCATTGAGAGAGAATTGTGATTTTGACTTTCTGGAGGCATTAAACACGACTCTTACTTTTGTCGTTTTATGTTCTGGGCGAACAACTGCGTGGTGAGGTAAATAGTAAGAATAACATTTACCATGACAAATTATTTCATTTGATGGAATTTCTTCCATGTGGTTGAGAGTTAAGTACTCATTTAAAACTTCCTTATATTGAGCTTGAAGTTGAGGGTTTTTTAATAAGTTTCTTTCCATGCTCGAGTACTGAGCTAAGGCTACAAATCGAGATGAGCCCAAGTAAATTTTGTCGGGGTATTCAGACTTAAATGGTAATCGTACGATGTATCTACCATTTTCATTTCGTGTAGTCGTTTCCGTGTAAAATTTCTCACAGAAATCTTCTTCATGTGATTTTGGGCGAGTTACAGAGATTTCTTCCTGCTCCCAAAATGTTCTTAAGATATTGTTTAGTTCCTGAGTTTCGGATGGGGCTACAGATGTCGTGAAAGCTTGAATGGTTTGGGTCTTTACTGGGCCGCTGAGAACCCATCCAAATATGGTGTTATAAGCTGAAGCTTGACCACAAACCTTCTTTTTAATGCCTTCTATATTGAGAAAATGCTCATAATCATTGCCTAAAACCAGATCTATTTGAGACGATTTATAAAATGTAGGGTCGGCTAGATCCAGTTCTGAGAGTTTGTTCGAATGAGCGATTTTGAAAGAGTAAGCGGGAAGATGATTCGTTACCTTAGGCAATATTATGGCTGTAATGGGAACTCTAAGATCGTACCTTCTTGCATACAAAACAAATTCGCACTGTTTGTTCGCTGATTGTTTTTGACCGCCAATACCTGTAATTTCGAAATGAGATTTCTTAAAAGGTAATTGCAGTCGAGTTCGTACTCTTTCTGTTAAAAATGACCGTTGAGACCCAGGATCAATTAAGGCTCTGACGGTATAAAGTTCAACCCTGTGTTCTATCTGCATTATTGCCGTACGCAATAAAATATTTTCATTGCTACTTGAGCAGTTGGCTTGTATGTGCCCTGATGTGCTAGGAAGTTCACTTGAAGGATCAATCTGATTACCTTTTGTAGGGATTTTAAAATATTTATGAGCACTTTTGTTGTTGGTGGTGGAAATTTCTCTACCTTCTGAGTTTCCTGGGCTTTGTGTGGAGTTATTGGGGTTTTGTCTCATGTGCAACAGAGTATGATGGGATTTTTTGCAATATAGGCAAGTATGCTTACTTTTGCAATTCGCTTTAATGTGTGATAAAGCTAAACAGTTATTACAGAATTTGTTTTTATATACAAAATCAATTCTTTGCTGTACTGTAAATGCTCTGAATTTTGGGCATAACCTGAGAGAGTGCTCTTCATTACATAGTTTGCAAGATGTGCTTAAGTTTTCTTGTGAAACATATGTTTGTACAATTGCGTGTGGTTTTCTTGTAAGACTAAACCCCTCTTTAGAGGTTTTAATGCTTGTTAGCCTTTCTACAGCTTCATACCTATCAATGAGGAATTGTCACATTTGAGACCATTCTGGCAGCTCACGAGGAGAAGTGAGCGATTGTTCCCAAAGGGCTAGAGTCAAGTCTGGGAGTTTTGTTGAGATTAACCGAATGAGAATCGGATCCCAACTTTTCACCTCGACTCCTAGTGTTCTTAATGTTGCTAACGAATCATTTACTGAAGATTGTATTCTTCTTATTGACTCGCTGTCTTCACTCTTCGCTGCTGGGATATCAAAAAGAATCTTTATTTGATTATCAACCAGTACGCGCTTGTTTTCATACCGAGTCTTTAGTGCATTCCATGCGAGTTCAAAATTGTCGTGAGAAAGAGGGTATCTTTTAACTATGGCACCTGCTTCACCCCTCGTTTTATTTCGAAGGTGATACAGTTTTGTGACGGGAGTAAGTTTTGTATGGTTGATATATACAGCAGTGAACATATCACGAAATGAAGGCCATTGTTCGTAACTGCCATTGAATACTTCTGTGTCGCAGGGAATTATTATGCAATTATTTGAATTATCCTGCGCGAACGTTTGGGCAGGCGCAATTTGGTGAGTAGAATAGCGAGAGGTTGACTGGTTCTCGGGTTGGCTGGGCTATCTAATTGTAAAATTTTTATTAAGTCTAGAATTCTGGAGGTACAGTCGTAGTACGCTTCTGTACATTCTTCAAATCTATCGGTTGCTTCCTGTCTAAACTCGGATGTAATTTCTCTGTTCCTAGTCAGGACAACTACTTCGTATGAAGCATCTACTCTACCCCATCTTGCTTCCAAGTCTTTTAACTTCACCTCTAAAATGGTTTCATTTTGCTCTTCCACCGGGGTTGCATTAAATTTCTTACAAAATTTAAGCAAGTGCCCGCAATCAAATTCGAACCGCACTTTTGGAGTAGGGTTATATTCCTCACTGGATGTATTAGGCATATTTTAAAATTTAGGGGAAAATTAGAGAGGGTAAAACTTATGGTTGAGGTTCTTTTAGGTGTGGCAATGTTAATATTTCAGATAGAATACCTAAAATCGCCAAACGAGGGATTTTTAAATTGACCTTTTAATAATTGTTTAATTAGAGCAAAAAGAGTGTTACTTAAGACGAGACAAGTTGGGAAATTGGGTTTAACTAATTTTGAATTCAGAGTTGATAAGAGAATTGAGCGCAAATTTGAGACTTGTGTATTAAGTTATTTAGATAGGTTTTATATATACCGAGTTCTCTTATTTCACTTACACGAGTAAAATTAATAAATTTTTCAAAAATTTATTTTCTGGAAAAAATTGTTTATTTGTTTAAAATTATTCCTTGGTCTTTAATATTAAGTTTCTTGTATTCGATTTGTTAAAAGAGTGCTCACTGGTAACACCGTTTTTATTTATTTAAATGTTCCCCAATGGTAACATTGATGGGTATTTACTAAACCAGGTATGGGAGTGTGAATTCTGCAATTTTAACTTTTCACGAATAAATAATTTTCAAATTATGAGAAAATATATTAAAATTTTAATTAATTTGGGTGTAATTTCATAATAATTTATATAGTGCGCATGTATTTTTAGTAATAATTATGAAAATTTAGTTTATTTTTTCTTGAGAGGGAAAATATATTTATATTGGCAACATTAAATGAGGAGAACTTTCCGTCTCTGATTTATTTGTATCTCAAAATTAATTTATGTTCTCTCTGTATACCGTAATTTTAATTTCTTTGGGTTAAGAATTAAGAGCGTTCTAAATGTATGCGTGTATTTTAGTGGACTGTATTGTGATATTTTTTAAGAGACACCTTTTATTTTATATGTACGTATATACAAGTAAGAGAGAACAACCACCATAAAAGGTAAGTGAATTATTGTAGTCTTTAAGAGATCGCGAAATAAAATTTGGATTGTAACTAGCTTTGGGAAAATTTTAAAAATGTGTATGCACAAGTGTATGCAGATATATAGTATATATGTATATATATTTAAATTTTTTATTGTATTCTTTTCTATGTACCTACATATGTACATAGTATATATTGTAATATATAATAATTAACTGACCATTTAACGGATCACTTAGCGGTATATTAACGAACTTTTTGCTGTTATTTCTCAATTTTTCAGAATATTATTTTGAAAATAATGCATACATACATTTGTGTTTCTAAAAATTTTATTTTTCTGGTTCTTTTTTTCTTCTTTGCCTTTGATGTTTCTCACTTTCATATAAATGCATAGATGTATATTTGTATGTAATTGTATACTAATGTGATTAAACTTTAACATACCTCATACTGCTTTATTTTTGGTGGTGGTTTTTAATTTTGCTCACTTTTATTAATAATTTTTTTTTTTTGTTCTCCAATTTTGTTTGTGGATGCCTGCTGGATCTTTTCACTGCTCGAAGGACCATGAACAAATGCGCAGACAGGAAAAATGCGACAGGAAAAATGCGACAGGAAAAACCACTAAGCCCATCAACATCCCCAGCAGTACCTCCGCCATCGTCGTCAACAACTAACATTTTAGTAGAGGCCATAAAATCATTGGCACAAGTGCTTTGTGCCACCCATAATCCCGCACCTGTTGCCTAACTCCCAGGCCGGCGGCATGTCCAACCTAATTTGGACAATTAAAAATCTTTTTTTTTATAAATATATATTTTATACTTACCATTTTATACTTACCATTTTTATATATTCCAATTTTATACTTACCATTTTTATACTTACCATTTTTTATACTTATCAGTTTCATACTTACTCCTTTTATTATAATTACTCTTGTCAAACCCTGAAATACTTACCCTTTGTAACAAACAAACAAAAAAATGTAAAGTTGCTCACTCTGATCATTGGAAAATGAACAGTGCGAATTCAGCGCTCTCAAGCTGCAGTTTTCGCTGTTGAAGAAAAAGATTTAATTGCAAAATATCATCCGAGTGAGCAACTACAAAACCTACCTTAAATTTTCAACTATTGTTAGTAACTACAAATACAACAAGAATTTATGTGTTTTATACTTAAAAGAGGTTGTGAATAATTATTTAATAAAAAGCAAAGAATATTATTACAAAAAAAAACTATATGTTCATGTTTTTTTTTTTTTTAAATATATTTCGCAGTCGACGGATGTCGAATAACTGCACGTAATATAAAGATAGAATATAAAACTACTTTTGCCTGGGCATTGCTGCTTAAGGCACGTTTAACACGTTGGTGTGTAAAGCTAAGGTCACACTATCGGCGCAAATAGCACAATCTGTGAAGATTTTTATCGTGCTACATCGGCACACATTTCAACAAATTGCAAAATTAATTTTTGAGCGATCACATTATCGTCGCACATTGTGACGATTTTTTTCGGCGCATATTGGCTAAAATAAAAATGCTACAATAATCGGTACAATATGGTTACACTATCGGGCCTTATTGTTTACATAAATCATATGTTCTTGTTTATTTATTACAGCAGGCATAATTTTTATAATTTTAAAATAAAATGTAAATGCAAATTTCAAAATGCTTTTAGATAAATAATAAATCAAAAGTAATATTGTTTAATTTTAAAAGTTTTACTCGTCTTCTTCTAACATTGCTTCCATTGTTTTTTTAACCAGATCAGCATGCAGCTTGTTAGCAGCTTTTTCGTTTTTTTTTCGAAAGTTCACGCATCTGCAATGCTAGATACATGCCGACCTCATGCCATTTGTCTACATCAGTATCCAAAAACTTTAGTGCGCGCTGTATTACAATATCTGGTGACAGTATTTCTTCTTCCTCTGCACCAGTACAAGCTTTAATAGCTGAGGTTGATGTGGTGGACAGGCTTTCTTCCGAAGCTTGAAAAGTCGATACTGATGAGGTGCTTTTATTTATGTCAAATTGATAATAAAATTGCATGGCTGTCCAAAACGGCCAATGTGGTTGAGTAGACCCTGCCCCCTGTCCAGATTTTGTTTTTTGTTTTTTTTTTTACATTAAGAAAACCAGTTTTTATATTCGCCCATTTAGCTTTGCATCCTTCTACGCCATGGTCCGGAAACTTTTTTGAAATGTTTTGCCAAGCTTGATCCCTTTTTTGTCTGTCTTTATAATCTGGACAGGAGTATTGCCAAATGCACGTGCATCCTTCGACGGCTTGAATTAATTCAATTGTTAACTCATTTGTCCAAGATGAAGTAATACGAGGTTTCTTTCTCTTTGTGCTAGGTGTTGCGGTGATTGCATCTAAAGAAGTTTCCATTAATACGCTGAACTCCTCATCTGAATTCATCTCAAAAATTTTCTTTACAAATTTTGAACACTTATAAATCTGATATTTTTGTTGCTTAACAACCAGATGTTAATGTATATCGGCGCTGATTGTTCACTTTGATCGGCGCACAAATGGCCGATAAAAATCGGTGCATTTTTGACATTTTGGTTGCTTAACATTGTGCTAAATTGTGTTTACATTATCGGCACGACAGGGTTGTTTTTGATTGTGTAAAGTTAGCACAATTTCGGCGCAGGTTGTCGTTTTTTTTTTAAATTGCGTTTGTTCACATTATCGGCGCATGAAATGCAACGAAAATTGTTACATTGCGCCGATAGTGTGACCTTAGCTTAAAACCCGAACGAAAGTTCGTAAATAAACTAAATAAAGAAAAA
This sequence comes from Phania funesta, assembly GCA_963932375.1. Classification (NCBI taxonomy): domain Eukaryota; kingdom Metazoa; phylum Arthropoda; class Insecta; order Diptera; family Tachinidae; genus Phania; species Phania funesta. The sequence goes on from OZ010653.1 coordinate 86,862,421, forward strand.
ACACGTTGGTGTGCGAAACCCAACAGCGTTTAACCGCGCTGTTGTAAAACGGTTCCAGATTGGTGTGGAGACCCAAATGCGAAGCATTCGTAATAAGGAAATTTAAAACGCGTTGGTGCGTGAATCCCAACAGTGTTTAACCGCACTGTTGTAAAACGGTTCCAGGTTTTAACAGGAACCCGGAAAATAATAAAAGGATTAAGAATCGGAAGGGATAAGGCGAACAAATGCGTTATTGGAAGGTAAAGGAAGAAGAATAACATTTTGACCTTGGGTGACTAACTCGCGATCCGAATTCACCAACTGATAGTAGTATTCAGAAGTAAAGCAGGCTTGAGCCGGCTCGGAGAGCAAGGCCTGAACGCCATTTGCGTCTTCAAGAACCGAGACTCCCGCTATAATAACTGTTTTAACGGGAGAGAAGCATGGAGCAAAGACCAAACGCGGTCGATTTTCACAAGAACGGAGGGACTTAGCTAAAGAAATCTGTATTGACAAAGATTTCAACACAAATTTACGGTCCATTGAACGGACGGAGGTGAAGCGGAAAAGATTAAGTAATTTTGCGGGGAACATGGTGCGGCGGTCGAGGTTGAATTCTGAATTGGCATTGAGGGAGCAATTTCCCTTCATGCGAGCACCGAAGACTCGGAAAGCATTGAGGACGGATGAGAAACGTGAACAACTCCGCGAACGAGAATCGAGGCAAGAATTGTATCAGCTGCTTCTTTCTTAGCAGTTGGATTTTCCATACAGGACACGGACAATCGAGGAAAGTCGGTAAAAGCAAGAGGAGCTTTCACCACAGGATTTATATAACCAAAAGGACAAGAAACAACAGATGGTCCAAAAGCGAGTGGTCCCCCAATGGTGATACGAGAGGCGGAAGGATAGTTAAGAATATTGTTCGTGTTAGGGACCACATCATTTGAAGTCCAGCAAACGTCAACAGTTGTTGGATATTTGGTGGCCTGAAAAGTTGGGAAGACGACGCATTCGAGCTGTTTTAATGTACATAGGCGGCCATGAGCAATTAGCGATTGGATACCTTTGAGCGAAGTAACGCTTTGAGTTAAGTACTTAGAAGAACCAGTCTGATTGTAAATCACAAACTGGAACGGGAGCTCTATGCCAGGTCCAAGCTGTCCAGAGAATAACGAGCTAAGGGGGTTGCTCGACGGCATCTCCAAAGGAGGTAAAGGTTGAGCAGAAAGTTGCACATTGTCAGACAAAGACATGATGAGCGGAGCAGACGAACGAGGAATCTGTAAGGTATGGAAAAGAATGAGGTGAATCGCATAATTGAAGAAATTTTAAGCAATTAACCTTCAGAAGAAGGGAGGAAAGAAGCTGCCCAAGAGGCAAAACGAGAAGGATTAGCTCTAAGATAAGCGATCCGTTGAGCTCTGGTCTGGAGTGCAAAGAGAGGCCGAGTGAGTTTGAGGCCAATGCTGGCCAAAATGTCGGTCGGTATCTCGCCGATGTTGAGGGAAGCTTTTAGTTCCCGAGAGGCGTGGCGACAAAGAAAATCGAAAACTGCGCTTTGATAGGGAACAAGTTCCAGTGGAAGCAATCCCCAAAAAGAATCACCAAGCGAGTGACCAACGGAAAATTCAGCGACGTATGAGGCGATTTTATCTTTAAGAGAACCATCGTCACGGGCCATAACCAATTTAACCAAGAGAGGCTTTGGGGCCCGAACTGCATCTTGAGAACCAACATAATAACCACAAAAGGTGGCATATCTGCCTGTTTCTGTTTTGAAGCGAAGATTTCGGAACAGAAAGGATGTATTCTCCCAAGAATATCGAAGTGGAGGCAGAATCGGAAAAGCACTGTCATCGCCAGAAAAGAGACCACCGACTTGAGTGATGTCATACTTCAAGTTGGCTATAGCCAAATTGTAGTCAGTGTTGTCGTCATATGTTCCAGGTTCGCCCGTGAATCGCATTGAAGTTAGGAAACCAAACTGACATCGAAGATTGGTTTTAACGTGAAGGTGTAAATCAATGAGAGGCAGAGGTATACAAACTCTTCTCATCTTCAATGTCTCGAATAGAGTGGTTTCACAACCCTGTGACTGGTCAAAGGAGGTAAAGTCATTCCAGCAGCGATCCACGTTCGGTGGAAATTTCTCCTGGCAAAAGCTTGAAAGGTCAGAAGGAGATCTCCCAGCATACACGAAGATTCGCGGATTGGTTCTTTCGCGAGCAAGAATAGCTCGCTGATATTTCTTCACGGGGCCAAAAGTTAAGATGATCGCGTCGTGCATTAAGGCCAAGGTTTGACAGGCCTTCCAACCGGAAAACAGACTGGCTTCGTTGACTTTGTATTGAGTTTTAGAGAAGATTCGAACAACTGTGTGACGCCAATCGGGATCAGACCTCTTGGCGTTAGCCATAATAATTGCGCGAGTTTTGGATGAAAGTTGAGCGAACTCATTTTCACAAATGCATCAGGATCAAAGGGTATCTGTCGATTGGGGTCAAGGTGAAGAGCAGAACAGTAGGATTGATACAAAAGCTGACTGGCCAAGAAATCGGATGGAGGCGCAACAACAGGGGATTCAGAAGGACGAAAACGCAATCGTTTGGCAACAGACGCCGGGAGCAAAGTTGGATCACGTTTCGAATGGTGATCGGGTGCCAGAAGAGAAAGAGGAGCAGCGGCCGATTCAAAGGGAACGTCTAGATGAGGAAACTGGCGACTCATTTCGCCACGAAATTGGATCTCGAGGTCTTCAGGAGCTTCCTCGCGTTGGAATTCAGGGAGAAGAGCCTCATAATTAAAACCAGGGTAAATCGGCTCGAAAGCGCCAGAAGAAGGAGCAATGGAAGAAAAATCAACTGGTTCGGGGGCGGCGCAATTGATGTCAAAATGGAGAGGTCTGCGAGTTTCCGGAACGTGAGTTGTGTCTAGGCTTGGAATGATTTGAGGAACTTCGGGCACTGGAGGAGCGCATCGAACAACATCACCAGTGAAGGAATCTCCGATGGCTGGTTCTGATAATCGGTCCGCAGGATAGGAAAAACCTCTCCCTTCAAGGAATGGAGAACAATGATAAAGACTCAAGCTCGTCAGGATGGCGCAAAATTTTTGCACCGCCAAGGAAGGAACGGAAATGCTCAACGTAATCCATTGGTTTGCCCGTTAAGATGGCGTCAAAGGCAGGATGTGCACCGTAGTGTTTGCTGCGCAAACTGTCCTTTACGAAATGAATGCCCTTGCGAGAGCGGGTACTGGCGACTAATGATATCTGAGGGGAGCATCGAACCCAAGATTTATCCAGAATGACGTTAACTCGATGATTGAAAGTCAAACCTTGAGAACTGGCCGCGGTTAGAGCATTCATGGCGTTCTCACACATAAGAGAAGCCGAGGTCTTAGAAGGAACTAAAGAGGTGGAACCTTTTAGAATTGTAGTTCCACTAGTGACAGAACCTGATAATCAGAGGAATGATAATAATCGTGATCAGGTTGTATAAATGGAATATTTAAAAAATGGCTATTTAAAGTATCTGTATCAACTGCACATGGTTCCTGGCTACGAAACTTACCAATGCCAACTGCACGTATTGTTTGCCAAGTGCTCTTTGAGCCTATGGCATTCGTAAACTTTGAGGCATAAAAATCAGATTTAGCTTTCTTTATTAACTTGTTAGTTTCCATTCTGGCTATTCGATATTCTTCATGCAAATCTTGTGTTTTAAAACGTTTCCATCGCACATATAGACAATCTCTGTGATTAATTGCAAGCGTAATTCGCGGAGAAAACCACGGTTTTTTGAGTTGGCTAATAATTTTGGTTTTTAAAGGTACAGCAAATAAATAGCTCAAGTTTACCTGTAAAAAAGTGAGTTCGTAATCAACAGAAATAATATTATATAATTCATACCAATTAATTTTCAAGAACTCATTCTCCAGACTAATATAATCGATGTTTTTGAAATCACGATAGGTTACAAATTGTTCAGGTAAACACAGCTGAAAATTATATGTCATGAAGATGAGGTCATGATGTGAAAAACATGATGCAGATAACTGATCGTAAAGTAACACCTTTCTATTATTGCTTACAAAAAAAGCTCCAAAAGTGTACTATTGGTAGTTGTAAAATGAGTAGCATTAGCTGTATTGGGAGAACTAAGACCTAATGTAAGCATATTGTTGGTCAGATATGAATCCACTAAAATGTTGGAGTTAAAATCGCCTGCGATTACAACATCATCATAGAAGACTGTAAAGGTTTCCAGAATATTTAAAAAACTTTCGATACCAATCGTATTGTTTGGTCTATATACACTACCTAAAAGTAACTTCCTGCCTTCACAGCTTACTTCAAGAAATAAGTATTCTAATAAATGTCCAGATCTATCACCTTCAGCAACCTTCGTATTGTGAACATCAGTTGATTTACAAAGAACTTTGATTGCCAGGCCTGCTCTCGCATAGATTGCAACTCCCCCGTAGCCATTTCTATCAACTCTTTTAAGATTGTATCCACTCAAGGCAACAGATGAATCAATAAAATCTGGTTTAAACCAGGTTTCAGAGACACATATTAAATCTATTCTAGAATTTTCAAAGATAAACCTAAATTCATCAATCTTAGGCATTAGACTTTGGGCATTGATGTGACAAATTCTAATACCACTTCTTTGAGTGGCTAATACTCTTAACATGTTAGCCATACCGTCCCTAGAACGAGATCTATTGCTATTTGAAAAGCACATTATTAATTAAATACGAAAATAAAACGCACTGTATAAAAAGAGAATTAATGAATAAAAACATAATTAGCTTAACTGAAAAAATATGGTAATAAACATAGAAATTATTTAATGCACTTAGTGATATCATAATGTAAAATATGTAAGATAAATTAACAAAAAATAATTTAATTAAAGATATAAATATGAAACAAATATTAATCTTTGGTGACATTATTTTCATTTTCTCGAACATCAGAATTAAATCCTTCTGAAATACGAAATAAATTAAGACATTCCAGCTCATCAACATGTACGGGTTGGTCATTAGGGTTTTGTTTTATATAGACCAAGCCACGCATTGTAAAAGCGCTATGTATTACTTTATCTTTTTTAAGGCGAACAGCAGCGCGTAAGATGTTAAAATTAGCAGAGGTAAGGTTTTCATTCACAAAAAACTTATTATCTGAGTTCTCCCCAATATGTCGTAAACGAAAATAAAACCCCTTATTGATTTTACGAAAACTGGCGAAAGATTTTAGAAAATAATTTTTGTCAGACGGGGACCACATTTTGACAATTATTACTGCATCTTTCGAGTTAGTTTTATGTTTATTGTTATGGTTTTGCAACCGATAAATAGTTTTAACAGCTGGAACTGATGTATTTATTGTTTTGCAAATTTTGCCGAATACTTCATAGAGATTTTCATCAGCTTTGTAAGGAATTTCATTTAGTCGCAATTCACAAGCCACATTTTTATTTTCTTGTTGTTTCACTTTAGATTTCAAAGCACTAATTTCTTCTTCAATGCTTTTTATTTTCGTCGCGACTGTTTCTAATTTTTGAACTCTCTCGGTAACAATATCCAGTTCTCTTCTTATAATACCAAAGCTTTCTTCAAACTTATTTAAGAGATCATGTTTGCACTCTTTAAATTGATCTTGTATCATCCTTGTTAATTGTTGTGTGAGTTTCTCAAAGCGCTTGTCCATTATTGTTATTATTTTAAGAGGAGATTCCGTGTGTGTTAAGCGAGGTGTTTTACAGACATAGTCCAAAAAAGAGTTTTGCGAAGCATTTCTTAACCTTTTTTAATGGGAGAGTTCTCAGTATTTGTTAAATTAACTTCTTGTGAACAAATTGTTTCCCGAGTTGAACTCATGTTGTATATTTATATTTTGTAATTAATTAATTATATATTTAATTTTTTGATAATAAACTCTGCTTCAATAAACTGCACTTATATTTTCTCTTATTATTTGTATTGATAATATGTATGTAAGTGTTATGTTTTCGTAATTTATTATTTAGTCTATTGTAAATTACGGGGTTTGTTTTTGTTTTTACTGAGAAGAGATTTTTGTGTTCTTTGTACTCTTATTGTAATTTTATATTTGTTTTATATATGTACGTTCTCTGCTATACATATATATATATATGATTTTTTGCTTTATGAGTATGACTCATAAATTTTGTTTATTTATTTTTTTTAATTTCTTTTTCACTTTTTCTTTTGTAAAGAATAAAAAGAAATTTGTTTACACACAAATAACATTCATTTTCAATACTTATTTATTTAGATTTTTAGCTATTTTGAAGCGAAATTTTATGTATTATCAGGATATGATTATTTATGTATATTTTTGGATCTTTATATTGCTTATTTTCTATTTTTGTTGAGCTCACTAAAAAAAAAATCGACCGTCACGTTCATTTGCTTTACAATATGTCCTTCTTCTATACCATTTTGTACCAAGTTGCAAATAGGAGAAACAGCATTTTCAATTTTACACTTGCCTGACACGACCCATTCAAATAGGGTTTTTTGCAATGACGTAAGCGAATCGTTTAGCTTTATTTGACCCACACACAACAAATCAAAGAATACATCTGCTCCAATGAGCATGTCAATTGGAAGAAATATGGATCTGCTAAAACGATGTTACCAGGAATATTCCATGAGTTGATGAATAGCTCAGTTTCTGGTTTACTAGTAGAAATTGAATCTAAAATGTAAAAATCGGTAGAAAATGTATAAGCATTAATTCGAGATTTAGCAACAGCAGTTACTTTATATTAAAGTGATGTATTAACATCCAATACCAGATATTTGCATGCGTGTTTGTTCACGTTTCAGTATTAGTTTATTTACAAATTGTTGAGTCATAAAATTTATTTGGGAGCCAGAGTCCAAGAGCGCTCGAGCTGTGTGATAATTTCCATGTTTATCTTTAACATGTACTAAAGCAGTGGCCAAAATAACAACATTTTTTGATGATTGAGCGCACATAGTCGATTGTGTCGAATTAACTTGATTAGGTTTAGCGACATTGGAATTTGATTGCCCTTCGGTGCACACGCTTGGATAACCAATTTCAAATTTGTGGAGTAATGTATGGTGCGGTTTGACACAGACGCGACAATGAGAGTATGGCATGTGGATACTCCGTGTCCCTTTTGCAAACAATTTAAACAAAAAGACCACTCTTTTTTGCAGAATTAAAACGTTCAACAACTGAAATAGCAGAATATTTAGTGCATGTATAAATTTTATGATCTTTTGATTGGCAGTACACGCATTAAATTAAACTTGGCTTGTTAGATGACCCGACAAATGAAAACTTATGTTTGTGCGACGCTTGCGTATTTCGAACGATTATAAAACGAATTGGCTCTTTCACTATTGACCTCAAGGTTTTGACAACAACGTATTAATAATTTAGAACATTCTTCCCAAGTTGGCAGATTTGCATAATCTAATTGTTCATTCCATTTTGTATTAGTTGCCTTATCGACTTTTAACAACACTAAATGAATGATAAAAGTGTTGGTGATGTCTTCATGTGTCCTTAGCGAAAGAAACGACTGAAAAATTGCAGAAACAGAATCAACAGCATTTCTCAAACTGACAGCATCTGGCTTGTTTATATTTGGAATCTTAAATATCTGTTCAATACAGTCGAAAAATATTAGACACTTTTTGTCATACAATCACCAGACATACAAGATAAAAGATGGTTAAATTTTTCAATATCAGTTAAATTAATTTCATCGTGTACCAAACTTTTAAACGTAAAAATGAAATTATTATACTCAATATACATATTTGCCATCAAACTGTGGCAATTTCAAACAAGGCAATCTCGACGAGATCTGAAAGGATGAATTAATTGTAGAGTCAAGCAACGATGGTGGTTCACGAATTCACGAGATTCGGTTGAATCTCGCTTTTCAATTTCTGTTTTTGTAACGCATTAGTTGATTTATATAAGAATTTAGAATTTCAAGTCTGCATTCCAATTGAATCGGATTCCAATTCTCTGGACCTTCCAACAAATTTTTTATTCGCGTTATTTTACCTTTTATATTTTTTCTTTGTTGACATAACTCTGCAATAGTTTCTGTATGTTGATTTACAGAATTAATACCAGCATCAGCATTCGCCATTGTGTCAATTTCTTTATTTTTTATTTAAGTCGTTTTCAACAAAAGGCAACAAAATTAAATCAAACGCCTGTATGTATGTTATAATTATAAGCTGTGCTAAAATTATACGATAAATAAATTGTATATACTTATGTATGTATGTATTGTTGATTTGTTTTTCCGACAGGGTGCTCTGATATATATGTTTGGAACGATTTTCCGTCATCCCTTGTCAATTTTGGTTTGGAGACAAACCGGTTTCGGCTAGTTGCCATCTTCAGTGTCATTTTTATCGTTCGAACGATAAAAATGACACTGAAGATGGCAACTAGCCGAAACCGGTTTGTCTCCAAACCAAAATTGACAAGGGATGACGGAAAATCGTTCCAAACATATATGTATGTATGTATATTTGTATACCAATGTAGGTACACTTTGTTCCCGTTTATCTTAAACAAATGTTGCTGTTTTTTGTAGTTGTATGTTTATACTAGCTTGTACTGTTATAAAACATACGATCGGCAAATGTGTAGAGAATTTTTCAACAAGTGTATGTTTGCACAAATGTATGTTTGTACAAATGTATGTATGTATGGACATACGTAGGTACGACCAAAGAATATGGAATCTGAGCCAAAAAATATTTCTATGGTGGTCGTACCAGTACGACTAGACGTTTTTATTTTCTCTTGTGTGGTACTCTTAAATTATTTATGCTCACAAAAACAATATACAAAAACAATCAGAAAAACGTTAAGTAATTGTAAACCAAAGAAAGGCAGTTTAAAAAGTGTGTGTAGTGGTGACTACATTTTAGGTGCACGTGGAGAAACTTCGTGCTACATATGTATGTATGTATGTATGTTTGTCGAACAAAATTTTTGTACGAAAATTTATACAAGGCATTCAGCTTCATGTAAGTTAAGGACTTTAGTAATATAAAGTCCAAAAAAAACAAACACTATAAATTTTTCCTTTGGTCAACGACCAGTTTATTCAATAATTAAAGTAATACTAAAAATTAACATTTTTAATATGCTTAATTAATTAATAATAGAACACCTGCAAAATATGGTGTGACATTATTCTGAGAAAAATACAGTAACTACAAGTGTGTGATCTACATTCAAAATGTGGTGTGACATATTTCTTAAGAAAATCCAATTTGGCAAAATAAAGAGAATAAAAGAAAAACTAAAAATGCAAGTAAGACAAAATTAATCAGGCTAAAGAGTTTGTTGACTTAAATTTACAAAATTGAATGGAAGTGCATTTACTTACTTTAAATATTGTTGGTGTTAACTTGTATAATGAAAACAAAAACTTCGTTTCCTACGCTACCTTCAAAATTTAAATATATGAATACAATAATAAAAAAAATATTATTAGTGTATCTCAGTTGGAAATAATTTTTTTTTTTTTTTTTGAAATTTTATATGTAGACAATAATACATTGTGTTTTGTTTTTGCTTAAGAATAAACAAAGCGATGAGGACATGCTACAATGTAAACCAAAAATGCCTACGCGTGCATGCGGGTGTGAATGTACATACATATGTATGTATGAATGTGTACGACCACCATAGAAATATTTTTTGGCTCAGATGCACATTCTATATTCCATATTCTTTGACATTAGTTAGTCGTTAAGTGTCCCAGTATAGTGAGTTACATAAACATATGCATATAGTGTTTGAAAATAATATAAAACAGAAAAAAGTAAATATAAACATTTTAGTGCAACGCTCTAATAAAACTCTTAAATAAACTTTATATATTCATAATGAACGAAATAAGTCAATCAAGAGTCGAACTTAAAAGCGACAACAAAAAGAAATTATCATCTATATCTGGCAGTAAGTTTTGTTTACCGCATTGTGGCAGATCCAAAGGAAGTGTTCCAAATTTAAAAATCTTTCGTTTTCCATAATCTGATACCACATTGCTTAAAGCGTGGTTAGAAAAGTGCAATTTTGACGAATATTTTTTAGAAAGACCATGCACATTATATATATGCGAAAGACACTTTTCAACAGAATGTATTGGAAAAAAATATTTAAAGCGAGGTGTCCTGCCAACCTTAAACTTAACCGATAAAAGCGACACTATAGGTACGGAAAAAGGAAGCTGTTTTGAAAGCGAGCCTGTTGACTTATCTCTAGATAGAATAGAATTAACATCAAGTCGATATTTTGTTGGCTACTTACCACAACGAATATCTTGCGTTAAATGTGGTATGGATATGATTAAACCAGCGCAAATTTTGTCATATCCTTCAGAAATGTTTGTTCATGCAAAAAATTTGATAATGAATCCGATTTTGGAAGTTTGTGTGCTACATCCGACTTATTTTTTGAAGTTTGTAAAATTCATATAAAAGTTTTTCAAAAAATATTTTTAAAAGACAAATCAATAAAAAACAAAAAAATTGTTTTTGAGCAATATGTCAATTGTACCAAAAGCACAATTTATTTCTTTTGGTTCGGGGAGAATAACGCATGCTATAAACACAGGATGGAGGTGCAAAATTCACTAGTCCTTATATTATTACGGAAACATGCTACATGGGACACATATATATAAATACAAATCATCCAGTACTGACAAGGTTAAAATTTTGAACCATTAAACTAAAAGTAAAACTAATAAATAGGAATAAAAAATAAATAAAATTACATTCGTTTTATTACAACTTCGTTTCATACATAGTTTCATTTGCACAATAAAATACATACATATTTTTACCCTACAGTAACACACAATTCATAATATTTGCTCTTATTTACGTTATTTGCACATAAATTGTATGGATAAGTTTTAGTTTTTTAATTCATATTTTTACTAGAATGTGTTTTCAACGAAAAAAACTCACTTTGACTGGAAAAAAGTTTTTTACTTTTTTGTTTAATAAAAACAACAAAGAAAATTGCAAAAAAAAAATCAGGTACATACATATATCCATGTTTATGAACATACACCATCTACATCCATATGTATGAATGAATAAATGTGTGTTGCTTTTTGATCTCTTTAATTTTCTCAGTTAATATGTGAGCACGAAGTTTTAGTTTCTCTTGTTACTTCTCCCCCTCATTTTAAAGATGCCTAAAATTTTTGTCAATTTCAAATGTACTACGTGCAACATGTTTATACATTTATAGTCTTTGCTTAGAATTTAACTGTTTAATTTTGAGTTAAGTGAAAAAAATAAAACACTTGTTCTTGGTGGTGGAAAAATAAAAACTGTTTATTAATTTATTCATTATTTTCTTATATACTAATTTTTAGTTTACTACTGCATTTTCATTGTTGGAAATGCAGGTAAACAGTTATTGGTAAACAATTCTTTGGAAAAATGCAAATTGGTAAACAATTATTTTGAAAACTAAAAGTAGATTAATTATTGGTAAGCAATTCTTTGGAAAAATGCAAATTGGTAAGCAATTAGTTGAAAAATAAAAGTTTATAAATAAAAAAAATATAAGGCTAAAATATGACACTGCATTTCTGTTTCCGGAAATGCAGCCAAATAAAAATTATGATTATATTAAACGACGGCCGTAGTGGAAGGCACTATAACACCCCCACCACTTGTTTGAGGCTCCGACGAAATTATATTATTTTTATTGGATTATTTATAGTAGCTTCATTTTTCAACTGTACATTTGGAATATATGCTTGTCTATTCTTAATGAAATATACAAAAATAACTAAGATACATATTGACACAATAATTGAGATATCTATGCCAAAACCAATAATTTTTGAATTCTTATCTTTATACAATACTTGTTTTAATGTTTCTTCGTATTCTATTTGTTTTAGATATAAAGACTCAATTTTGATGTCTGCTAGAGTTGTATTACTATTTTCTTTGATTTTTGTTACAAGATTTGGTAAGATAAATTTGTCATGTAATTTTATTTTAACATTTGCATAAGTTTTATTTAACATATTAATTTCATAATTTTCAAATTTTATTAAGTAGTTTCCGGTAATTTTTAATTTGGCTTTGTTACAATTATGGGAGATTTTATTATTAAAGTGTTTAAGAACTAATATTCCCGGAATGACTTCAACTATTTCTTGTTTGTTCAGCGTTCGCATTTTGCAATTAGCTTACTCAAAATTTAATATATTATTCAAACAATTATCATTGATTTGTATTAGATTTTTCTTTAAATTATCTTTAATGTATGTACTATAAATATTGTTTTCTGAATCTATGAGCACATCGGAATTGTTAAGCTCTATCGATTTGTTATTATTGTTAGGGATTAGTACGAATGTCACCGTGGATAATGGATCCTTTGATAATTGTGGTATGGAGAGAATAAGGATAATGTTGTTTTCGTGGAATGCCACAGCTACTTTAATTTTGGTGTAACTGTCAAAGTCTGTGATTAGGTCAAGTTCAGTTTGGGTTAGGATATCTGTAGGTATGATTCCTAATTTGCTGGAGAACATAATTTGTCCGATGTCATCTATGTGTTGCCTTAAAAGTGAGATGTCGTTGTTAATTTGATATATATGTATGTTCTATAAACATATATATATATATCGTTTTCTGTGGTTAAAATTTTATTTCCTATGATATTTTTGAATTTATTTAAGTAGTTTCCGATAGTGCTTTGCTGATAATTGATATGATTGGTAATATTTTGGATTTGAGAGTTCATGATGTTGCTTACGTATGTTAGGTTGTTTACCTTGTTTGTTAAACTTTCGTCGTTTGTCTGTAATATTCTAAGAGTTTTACTTATTTGTTCTTCATCATCGTTGTCCATTATACCTGCGACTATTTTCAAACCTTTACCCAAAATGTTTAAGAGAGCCCGCTTCTTTCGGAAGTGCGGGTTGAGGTTTTCTATTTTGGCTTTCAGTAAGATAAAATTCTTGTTTATTGTATCCAGTAAACTTTTTGATTCAGTACTCGATGTCTGTAGGATGTCGATGTTGGTTTTGATTATTTCTAATGTCCGTTCGTATTCTGTTGTGTTTATTATGTGGAGTATCTTGATGAAGTGTTCAACAATTTTGATTTCCCCTGTTTCGATCGGTATGTAACCGTTATTGTTCGAAAGGTCTTGCACGTCGAGCGTTTGGGCCCTGACGGTCGTAATAAGTGAAATTACTATTATGATCCATTTACTCATCTACAAAAAAAATATAAAGGGTCATCCAAAAAACGCGCCTACATGTTTCTTTGAAATAAAACACAAACTATTTGCAATTTTTTCAAGCTGTTTTTTTTATTAAAAGTATGATCCATTACAATTATAAGTGGAATAGAATATCATTCAAATGTCCACCATGACTGCGTCTGCAGACATCAATCCGAATATCGAAATTTTCAATGACTTTCCGACATGTTGCTGGTGTTATTTCACGAATTGCAACTTGAATGTTGTTCTTTAGATCATGAATTGTTTGTGGCTTGTTAGCATACACTCGATTTTTCAAAAAACCCCACAAAAAAAATCTAACGGTGTTAGATCACATGACCTTGGAGGCCAGTTGAAATCTGCATTTCGTGAAATTACACGTTGAGGAAATTTTGATCGCAAAAGCGTAATGTTTTCTCGAGCACCGTCTTGCTGGAAATAGACGTCAGACACATCAATATGATTCAACTGTGTCCATAAAAAGTCTCTCAACATTGATTGGTATCGCTCAGCATTCACAGTAACAGCATTTCCAGCATCATCTTCGAAGAAAAATGGCCCAATGATTCCATTTGCCCAAAATGCACACCAAACAGTAACTTTTTGTGGGTGTAGAGATTTTTCATGAATAACACGAGGATTTTCATCACCCCAGATACGACAATTTTGCTTATTGACGAATCCATCCATTCTGAAATGAGCTTCGTCACTAAACAAAATTTTGCTTGAAAACAATGGATCTGTTGTTCGTTGTTCAATAATCCAACTAGCGAAATTACGACGTTGTAAATGGTCTCTTTCTTTCAATTCCTGGGTTAATTGAATTTTATAAGCATGTAAATGCAAATCTTTATGCAAAATCCTCCATAAGGAGCCATAAGAGATGCCCAATTCTTGCGAACGACGCGAAATTGATGTTGTCGGTTCATTTTCAACACTTTTACCAACAGCAGCAATATTTTCATTTGTGCGTACAGTTTTTGGTCTTCCACTTTTTGGTTTATCAGTAACACAACCAGTTTCTTCGAATTTTTTCACTATTCTTTGAATTGAAGATTGATTTGGCTTTAAATGATGTAAACGCGTTGTTGCAATGTGTACCTGTCCATGGTTAAAACTGTACTACCTTCTAATAAAACAAAATGGCTTATGTCATTTGAAAAGATGTCACGTGTAAAAATTATATAGTGCTGACATCTAGGCGTCACATTTGGATGACCCTTTATATATGTATAGTTATCTAATTTTTGCCTTGATTTTTGGGTTATTCTTCCTCTTTTACTTTACCGTTTACGAAATCTATTAGTTTGAGTTGTGTGGTGCTGTGAATAGTGTTGTTATAAAATCCTATAATGCGTGATATATTCTCCTCTGTTGTCTCAGTTTTAGATTGTTCGTCGTGTCGTAGTAGTCTCAAGTGTTCGTTCAACATGTTGTGGAGTCGTTCGATGTCCGCGTTAGATGTATGGTTGCTGTTAGAAGTGTAATGTATGTTAATGTTCTCTTTGGCTTTGAATCCTAACTCGTTGTCAACGACAATTCTTTCTACTTTTCCAAATGTGCTAGTATATTGTATCAATTTTGTTTTAAAATCTACCCATGATCTGCCATTAATATTGTATGCTATAGCATGTTTTGTAAACTTATCGATCATAGTTAGGTATAATTGTTTTTCTAAGGTATAGAATACGTCTAAATGCAGTATTTCTCTGGGTTTTGTGGGTGTCTCCGTTATTTTGTAGGGTAGTCTAGGAGGTCTTCTGTCGTACTTTTCTAGTGTACACACTTCACAATTGTTCACAAACTGGGTTATCCTTAACTTAAGTTTAGGATTATAGATTTTTGTTTTTAGTTCTTCAAATACTGATTGAATGCCTCTGTGGATTTTGCTTAGATGTTCTTCTTGAATCATTTTTGTTAATTCAAGTTCATTTTCTACGTCGTCTAGTTTTCTAAAACACCTAATTAATTTAAACCCGTTATTACTTGAAAAGAATTCTCTATAAGTATTTCTGAAAATGTCGTAAAATTCATCATCTATCAAGACAGTATTTATTTGGGTTGGACAGTGAGTTTAAATGATCATAATTGCATATTCTTTATCTAATTCTTTAATTGTTATTGTTTTCCTAATATTATTAAAAACGGTTTCGCTTTTAATCCGTGCTGACCCGGAACAAATTTTTTTTATGATCATTTGATTTTTGAATAAATTTATGGGATAATCACTCTCTGTTAAATTTGGATGAGTAGTTTCTAATGAATTGATGTTGGCAGATTATTTTTCGATTCTTGATAATGCGTCCGCATTGCCGTTCTTTGTTGTCTTCTTGTATTTAATTTCATAGTCGAATACTGCCAGTTTTAACCTCCATCTGACTAGTTTTGAGTTCGGTTCTTTAATCGAAAAGAGCCATGTTAGTGGCTTGTGGTCCGTTTCGATTATGAATTTGTTTCCAAAAAGGTATGGCCGAAAGTATTTTGTGGCCCAAATAATTGCTAATAGTTCCTTTTCTATTAGACTGTAATTGATCTCATGTTCATTCGGAGTACGGCTAGCATAACATATCGGATGGTTTTCCTGTGAAAGTACGGCTCCAAGTGCAAAATTACTGGCGTCCGTTGTTAAAGTGAACTTCTTTGTGAAATCAGGATATGCCAGGATTGGGTCATGTGTTAATAGGGTTTTTAGTGTGTTAAAACTTTCTTGATATTCTGGGTTGGATATGTTTATTTTTACGTCTTTCTTAAGACATTTTGTCAAGGGTTTGGCTATTAGTGAATAATCTTTTATGAATTTACGGTAGTAGCCCGTTAAACCAAGGAATTGCTTAATTTGCTTAGGTGTTCTGGGAATAGGGAAGTTGACTACGCATTCTATTTTCTTTGGATTGGGTTTTATCCCTTCTATCGCCACGATATGACCGAGGAACTCTGTTTCCTTTTTTAGGAATTCGGACTTGCCGAGTTGTATTTTCAGATTGGCTTCTTGTAACCGATTAAAAATGAGTTTTATTGAATTGATGTGTTCTTGTAATGAAGTGGAAAATATTATCACGTCGTCTAAGTACACAAGACAAATTTTGTTGATATAGTGATTCATTAGCCTTTGAAACGTCGCTGGGGCTGTCTTTAACCCAAACGGCATTCTTAGGAATTCATAGTGCCCTCCTTCGACGGTGAAAGCGGTCTTATGAATATCTTCCTCCTTCATTTCTATCTGGTGGAATCCTTTTGCCAAATCCAGGGTAGTGAAGTATTGACATCTACCCAGTTTGTCAAGGATTTCATCGATATTGGGAATTGGGTACCTGTCATCTACGGTTATTTCATTGAGTTTCCGATAATCGATGACAAGCCTCCACTTCGATTTTCCTCTTGCATCGGCCTTCTTCGCTACGATCCAAATGGGTGCAGAGTAAGTAGAATTGCTATGCCTAATAATTTTATTATCAAGCATCGCTTGAATTTGTGCTTGTACTTCATTTTTATGTATGAAAGGGTATCGATATGATTTAGTGTGTATAGGAATGTTATTTGTGGTCCTAATCTCGTGTTTTATTGCGGATGTAAAGGCCAGTTTTGTGCCTTCCTGATAAAATATATCTGAATATTTTTTCATTAATTTTAAAAGATCTGTTCTCTCTTCGGAATTAAGATGATTCATTCGGATTTGTTCCAATAATGGTATAGGCTCCTCTTTCCTGAATGTGCTAAAATTTTCATGGTCTACCTTCTGCGTAGTCAAATCAATATTTACTGCTTCATTTTCTGTATTTAGGGTGCCTTTTTTTAGAATCTTCAAATCATTTTCTTTAAAATTATTTAAGTGGGTGTCATTTGGGATCTGTAGAGATTTGTTATCTGTTGTTTCGTTTTCAAAATGCATTGGTAACTTTTTATTGCCAATGGTTAACTCTCTATTCTTATAGTCTATAAGTGCATTAGATGGTGCCAATATGTCATTACCTATTAGGCCATCGTAAAAGTTATGGAATTTTGTTACATAAAATTCGAGTGTTTCATTCAATTTGTTAGTGTTAAATTCTTCAAAAATGGGTACTATGGCTTTTTTATTTATGTAAATTTGGTGTTGAAGGGTTTTAATGAGAATTGGGTTTGTTTCAAAAATTCTTTTCGGGTGACAAATTCCTGGATTGAGAATGGAATTTGTTGCTCCTGTATCAATTATTAGTTTTATAAATCTCAATTTAGTTTTGATTTTTATATATGGAAGTTTGTATCCGAGGCCGATTCCCGAAAATTTTCCGTTATTTCTACCTTGCTTATGTCCATGGGTTCGGGTTGGTTTATAAAGTTCTGTCGATTTGGATAGAATGAAGGATTTCTTGGAGTGTGATTCTGTGCGTTCATTTGTTGGGGATTCCTTTCGCAACTTTGGAATGGTTGTTGGAAGTGATTGTTAAATGGTTGTTGGAAATTTCTTCCGTGGCTGTTAAATGGTTGTTGGAAATTTCTATGTTGTATGTTGGTCCTAGGTATGTGGTTCCCTCGTTTATTAAAGTGTACGTTAGGCTGTATCCTATTTCCACTATTATTCTCGGTATAAGCATACCCGGCTTGAAATAAAATGTCCATGGCTTCTTCTAAGTCTTCTGGGTTCCTACAGAATAATACTGATTTCATGGGCTCAGGAATTTTACTTTTAAAAAGGTTTAAAGCGGTGCGTTTATTATTGACCGCGCTTTCCCTAGTCGCTTCTGTCTCCCCTAATACGACTACCAGTTTATTATTCAATTTGTGAAGTTTGTTTTTTACATCGTTATAGAATTCTAATGTGTTCGTCTTAAAGGTCACACTTCGCAGTTCGTCGAAAAGCTCCTCACAAGATCGTCTGTCTCCAAAATTGTTTTGTAATATAGTTTTAATTTCTGTCCAGGAAATCGTGTGGCAGTTGATCTCGATCGCTTCCCTCGCTTTTCCCTTGAGTTTGGATTTGATAACGTCGGAAAAACGCAACTGGGACAGTTCGTCGTACGTGCGTAAATGTGGATATATTCTGTCGACTAGTATGGTGAAATTCTGTAAATCCCTTGTATCCCCCCGAATTCTGGTAAACTGTGTAAATATTTTAATGGGTTTATAATCAATCTGTTAACTTCAACTGGCTCTGTCATTTTTAAAAGAAGAATTTGCTTAAAACGTTGAACAAACAAAAAAAATTGATTTTTCTTATATTCTAATACGTTTTTGTTTCCTTTTCTTATTTTTTAGATATTTTTTCCTTGCTTTTATTTTTATTAGTGTTATTTCACGTGAGAACTTTCTGAAAGTTTCAATGTTTTCCTCGTTTTGAGAATATAGTATGATTCTTTCTACTTCTGATTCTATTTCAAATTTTTCCGATACGTTCATTTATATAAGTGTATGTACATTTGTGTTTTATTATTGGTATTATTCAAAAATTAATTTGTGAGGATTTAATTTTGAGAATTCGAAAAGACTTATAAATAAGAAAGTGTATATAAAAAGATCTTACTTTGGGTTTGATGCTGTTGAATATTGGTGTTGTTGTAGTTGATTTTGTTGTTTGATTCCCTAACGCATCAGTTCCCAGCGTGAACTGATTGATCTTAAAAAATTTGTGCTTCTTTGAGTTTTTTTTTCACTTGTTAAGGATATATCTTTATATCCTTACTACCGAGTTTTGGGGTTATATCTTTATATCCCCTTTTTTCACTTTTTAAGGATATATCTTTATATCCTTTTTCTTTGAGAAAAAAAATGTCTCTAAGGATATAATCTTTGATATCCTTTTTTTCTCACTTTTTTTTTACAGTCCCGTTTTTGGCATTTATATGCCAAGTATCTCTTCTCGTTATAAAAAATTTATTTTTATATTTAGTGAACAATGATACTCGGGTATCGTACCGACTTTTGAGTTAAGTGAAAAAAAATAAAACACTTGTTCTTGGTGGTGGAAAAATAAAAACTGTTTATTAATTTATTCATTATTTTCTTATATACTAATTTTTAGTTTACTACTGCATTTTCATTGTTGGAAATGCAGGTAAACAGTTATTGGTAAACAATTCTTTGGAAAAATGCAAATTGGTAAGCAATTAGTTGAAAAATAAAAGTTTATAAATAAAAAAAAAAATATAAAGCTAAAATATGACACTGCATTTCTGTTTCCGGAAATGCAGCCAAATAAAAATTATGATTATATTAAACGACGGACGTAGTGGAAGGCACTATAACACTTAGACTCTAATACCTAATCTGTGCTGTGTGCGTGTAAAAAATATGAGATATTTCAATTCTTATACTAGAAGAAAAAGTTTAAGTTTTGTGAATAAGATGTAATTATGTTAATATACCTCTACTAAAGTTTTACAAAATAACCGCTTTTTACACAAGGAAAATGAACAAAATAATAAATTCTTTGATGTTAATGGTTTATTATCATAAGAAAATTATTTGGTAATATTAATATAAACAAAAACTTGGAATTACACAGTCAAAATAATAGCACTTCTGTTCATTTTTAACAAAAATTAGTGGTCTTTCTTAAAATAAATCAAAAATTCACTCCGATATCTTGTAGATAAATTAATTGTATGGTTTCAATGCTTTGTCGCGTGCCCTTTGTTTGCTATTACCGCGGCACAACGCCTTCCCATGGAATCCACTAAATGCTGGCATCTGGGTTCAAATCTGGGGACTCTGCAGGCCACTCCATTACAATGATAGAGTTATCGTTGAACCACTTTTTTGCCATTTTGCTGATGTGTTTGGGGTCATTGTGTTGCTGGAAGACCCACACCTGCGGCATTTCGTAGGAAGCATACGGCAGCATAATTTCATCAAGGATTTTTACATCAACCGATGCATCCATAACGGTTTTGATCCAATATATAGATCCACACCTTGATACGAGAAGCAACCCCATACCATAATACTATGACCTCCATGTTTGACAGTTTTTGATGTGAATTGTGCCTTCTATTCGCTGTTAGGTGGCCTACGGACAAAACATCTGGAACCCTTTCCACCAAAGAGAACAATTTTGGATTCGTCAGTCCATAGCAAGTTTCGCCACTTTTCCTTTGACCAATTTAGATGTGCTTTAGCAAAAGATATCCGTTTAGCAACATGCGTAGAGGAAAGGACCGGTACTTTTCGAGGACTACAGGCATTGAGGCTGTTGTCTCGAAGTTTGCGGCGAATAGTTTCCATGCTTGCCGGCACATCCAATGTTTTTTTAAGATCCGTAGCTGTCATAAAGGGCTTTGCTTTAGTCGTCCGTACTAACCGTTTTACTATTAAGGGTGACAAAACTCACTTCCTACCAAAGGATTCCACTTTTTGCTCATATCCCAGGGCACTTATTATCATTTTATTGGAACGGCCTAGTAATTCCCTTGTTTGGGAATTCGATTTACCCTCGGACGCAATTTTTTTTATTAGTTCACGTTTTTTCGGCGAACAATGCTTTCCGCGACCCATAACTATACAATTTTTATAAAATTATTACACGATTTTATAAAAAGTATATTAACTGCACGAAATGATAAGTGTTGACAAAAGATCTTTTATAACTGATTAACCGTTACGAAATTTGACAACAAATGCACACACTCTGAGATAGCATAAAAAATGTAACTGTTTTAAATAGGTGAAATTTTTACATCTTTCGAATCAGAATATTGCAACTGGTGCTATTATATTGACTGGAACTGTATATATAAGTTAAACTTTTCGTTCCTTTTTTTCGTTAAAAAAAAGTTTTATTTATTTTATTTCTTTTACTTGTCCAAACGACAAAAACTTAAGAACTACTTTTACAAATTTTATTTTCTTAATATCTAACTTAATTTGCTGCACCAATAATGCTGCCGTCGCCACGCGCCAGTCGTACCTATGGGCACCGTTGCTTTATGAAGATTTCATGAAACTTGAGAGTTTGGAATTTTGTTTGTGCTTGTTGCACTTGTCATTACTAGAGGTTTGAAATTTTTGTTTCTGTTGTTCTTATGTTACTCGAGTCGAAGTTATTTTATGTTTTGTGCATTGTTAATGGTTAATATATACTTATATATTATAGTGCATTAAAAACAACAAATCTATTTTCCCTGTGTAGCAATGCGTAACATAATAACAATGCCATAATATTAACAATATTGGAAATTTTTCAACATTTAGCAAAAGCAATCCTAATTTCAAGTTTTGCTGCAACTGATTTATATACTTTGTAATTTGATATGATTTTTAAATTATCTTATCCTTAGCGTATATCTTATATATACAAAATTCAACCCTGGTAATATGTGCCCATTACACATACAAAAGAGTATATATCTTCATTTAATCTAGTTAATAACATTTCACTCCGCGAACCCGTAACTACATTATCCATCATTTATTGTAATATAAGATCAAAGCAAAGTATGAAAAAACCTGATATAAAAATCTGATTGTGGAAGGTTTACAACACCAACTTTGCAAGAATTCATTAGGTGAACCTGATATAAATTATTTTGAATACGGCACTATATACATATGTTAAATTTATAACTTTTAAGTAATTTTATTATGGTGCACTTTTTCACACTTGTTAGTTAATAATATTTTTAAGCAATTTTAGAATTGCATATAATCGTCTTTAAAAGTATTACTGGTTTTAACTGGGGGCTAATTACGGGAGACGTGATCGTAAGAATTTCGAAACGTTATTAATTTCGATAGCCCAATTTTTCTGATGCTGTAACTCGATAAAAAACCAATCGATTTTTGATTTAAGTGTTAGAAAGCAAACATCTGAAACAGTTATCCAAACATTAAAAAAATGTAAAAGATTAGAGAAACATATCTTTTGCACTGAAATAAATATAACGTTTTTTAAAACAATACAAGGAAAATGGACCTAAATTTTTTCTTTTATTCTTCAACATCCGAAGAGGAAGATGATTATAACATAAGTTTAATAAGAAAAGAAATCCGCAACACCAGTGACCCATTAAGTTTGCCAAATGTTGAGTAAGTTGTAATCCATTTGTTTGTGAAGTACATAAATAGGTACATATCAATTCATTTTCTACAGGTTTAGAAAACGTTTTAAGGTTACAAAGGAAACCTTTGAGTACATTACAAATCTTGCAATAAACCTTTCGCCATGTTTTAGCATCCTTAAATGGTAGACCAGAAGCATTTAGCTCAATGGCTAAGTTTTCCCATAGCCGATTGGCAATTGCTTTTCCTTGTGATGTATTTGGCACAACTCCTTCTGTCTAAAGTAAATTTTTGTTGTATTCGACCTAGTAATTAATAAAAATTAGTATATTTGCAAAAAATTAATAAATATTTTGTCTTACATTTTCTTTTCTTCCAACGAATTCTTTGAAAAATATAATTTCGATTAATAATTTGATAATGACTAAAAACTAGCACGATTGCATTCAAACAGATGCTTGTTATCGAGTAACATCATAAGAAATTTCGATACATTTTACTCGATATCGAATGATAGAATCTCAAAAGTATAAAATCTTGATCATGATCGACTGCGGTAATATTAGTCCCTGAATTTAAGGGCTCGATTCTCGACAGTTTCAACGATTCAGGTCTAGCAATTGCTTGTGTGAATAAAGTTTTTTTGTTGTTTTGATTTCTTCAATTTTGTTTTGTTTGTTCTCCTGCTTATTTGTCAATATTTTATGATATTTACTTATTCACATATGTACGTAAAGGTTGAATATAATTAATACGCAACAGTGAATATAAACTTAATTTAAACTTTTCACTGGCACTAAAACTATTATAAACTAGTTCGTAACTAAAACGTTAAATACTTTTACGAGAATTATACAATTAAGCATTTGTTAAGCTTTGAATATTTGTTCCTTCACATACTTATTAAGACCGTTCTATTTTGATGGGAAAAAACAATTTGTAAAATAAAGCTTTAACTAATAGTTTAAAATGTATACACTTGAAATTTCATACGAGTAGCAAAAGTGGCATCTTAACACAAATTAAACCACAAAGTATACAGAAAAGTTTGTTAAGGAACAACACCAAATATAACGTAGATTTTTGGAACGAATTTCCGTCATCCCTTGTCCAATTTGGTTTGGAGACACCGGTTTCGGCAATGTGCCACCTGCAGTGTCATTTTTCGTTTTCGAACGAAACTGGTTTGTCTCCAAACCAAACTTGACAAGGGATGACGGAAATTCGTTTCAAAATTCTACATCAAAACACCCTGTCGGCATATTAAATCAAGAACCAAATATAACACTTCCAAATAAAGTAAAAGTTGTCAAAAGAATATTAAAATACATATGTAAAATTAAATAAATTAGTTGACTTTAAAAAAATTTTAAAGGTTTTGTACCAGAAAAGTTGTACAAGAGGTAAGAAAGAGACGGATAGAAAAGCGCCTTTTCTTTTGTTTCGTGTCATTCCTGAATACTTTGTGGATTAACATTTTAATTATATATACTTAAAATTTAATAACAATTGTAAAATGGTATATATTTAAAATTTTATAAGGGATTTAATTAATTAATTTGCAAGCTTGGAACACAATTTTATTATCTGTATTCGATATTTCGCTATGCCTTTGTGTTGCATATCAGGAAATAAATAATATTACAAAACTTCAATTAACAATTAATTAATAATATAATATATAAAAAAATATGAAAAAATTTTGTCATAATACAATGAAAATAATTTTAAAACAAATACCAAAAAAAAAAAAAAACATTTGTATATTTATATGTAAATATTAAAAAAAAACTCATTTGTAAAAACATTAAAGGTCAAAAAATTATAAAAACTTTTATATTAAAAAGGAAATTAAGTTATTTGTAGCTAATTTGTTTAATAAATTAAAGAAATTTAGAAAAATAAAATAACAACTTTTGTGAAGGGGCTGTCTTTTGTTAAAACTTTAATGTTTTTGTCTTGATTTTCTTTGAATTTCTCATTTGTTCTAAGGAATTTAAGGCATAACACGTTAAGTTTTTCGTAAAACTTGGATAAAGGTTTCCTTCTGAGCTGGCGCAAGCAACCAACGTAATGTGCATGTATACTAGCTTATCCACCCTCAACAATAATTTGCATAATTTTATTATAAAATGAGTTGGAATTAAAAAATTAGCTAAATATAATTTATTTAATTTTTAAATATAAAAGAAAAAAATCTGAAAAGCTCTTATTTTATTACAATACATATGTATTATAAAACTTTTTATATAAAGCAGATAGATAAGTAACTAAAATGTACTCTTTTTTTAATTTAACAAAATAAATTAATGACCTACTTTTATTCAAATTTAATTATAAAAATTTAAGTAAAGAAAAACTATTTTAAAATGGAAATTAAAACGTTTTCCTTTCTTTATTACAATAATCAGTAGAATATAGGCCCCCAATCCCATTTCAGGTAAGATATAATTTTCCTACAATCTCTCTCACAAGCAATACAAACAATGCTTAAAAAGCTCTCTCGCATTTATCAATGTCTTATCCGGAAATAAAGAGATGCCAACGATAACGGTACAAAGAGCCAATTTTGACAGATCGTTAGCAAGTGAAGTTGACTACGGATTCCGCATGTTTATACAGTAATGGATCTCAAAATAAAAATGACATTTCGATTTCGCTTCTTGCAAATAAATATAAATATGTTCAATTCCATATATATTTAGGGTTGGCAGACGGGTTTAATTTAGCTTAGTTTTCACGCATCTTTTAAGGCTTGTCAAGGTTCAAGCTAAAAATTAATTTTAAAGTTTTTAATTCTCACTTGTTAATTCTCGCGAATCTTTAAATCATTTATGGCATTTTTAGTACCGCCGCAGTTAACTTTTTGTTTTTGGATTATGACAAATTTTGACGTAACGCTAGGTTTAGTTAACAGATCGCCTACAACGCAGACCCATGTGGGTCCACTAATACGGTCCCTGAATGTGACAGAATGAGAAAAAGAAGAGAAAGTAATGCAGATTAAACGAAAGTCAAGAACTGGAGACTGTAGATTGGCATAACTAGTGGATTGTTATATAGAGTATCGGTGAGTGATCTCTATATTTACTGCGCTATAGAGTTTTTATCAAGCCAATTGGTGCACCTTATGAAGGAATATAATATTTGTTTTCCCACCTCCAATATCTCAGAAAATCTAAGCTCACAAAGGTCCTGCGGCATAGGTAAGTCTGACGTAGGCCTTCCAGCGCAGGGCAGAGGCGTGGGAGATGAACTACTAAGTTTAACATTCGTCACGTATATAACGTAATATATATTACGTTTATACCACTGACAGAGGATTTGTGTACTACTCAATTTTGAAAACAACAAAATTTACGGAACATTAGAACATTACGTTTACATGGTCTTCTATGTATAGGTACCGCGTACGAAGTACATGTTTTTCATATGTACTCGGCTGTATTCGTTTTAGGAACATGAAACGAGCTCAAAACTTCACATGTACTGCATGTACTGCAAGTTCTACATGACAATTCATTTTGATATGTACCTAACAATTCAAACTAGTTTAATATTATTTGTTTTATTATTCTTTCGTAGTATGTATGTAAGTTTTGGTAGGTAACCTACCGTTTACAAAGGTGAAAGTGATTGCAAGAAAGTCGCAATACACACACACTTTTTCACTAACACACTCAAACTTATTTTACTTTCCACTCAGCTTTCAACAAAATTTAGCTGAAAGCGATTTTTTGACGTTTTCTTGAAAGTAGAATGACAAGGGGTAACACTGTTCTCTACTAACGCTGGATTTACAAATGCAAGTAGTGGCATGCAATTGTTGTGTACGTATTGTCTACGAAAAATTCTTCGAAATAGTCGAATCTCATGCCATTCGTTTTTGTGTGTACACATGCAAGTTCATTTTTAAAATGTCGTCGAAGCGTAAAAATTTGTTTACTTTTAAAATTAAAAAAAAATTTTTTGACAGGAAATGAGAAAGAAAAACTTGGGAGGACAATGTCAAAGATTTAAATAATTTGTTTAATAATCTGTTGGCTCAATTTTTATTCCATTTTAACTTTTTGTTTTCTATTTAAAATAGAGTTACCGAGTTCACCATATAGGCATATTTTTGGGGAAACGATTTACATTTATTATTAATAGTAATATTTTATTATTATTACTAATATTATTGCTCTTTAATTAACAAACTTGAATTTTTTTATGCGCAATTTAAGAAATAAATCATAGCAATGCATTTAAAAAGGTAGAACTTTAATTACAATTTAACCGCAATCCAGTAAATTTACATTTAATATTGAACAGGGTAACTTTGTCTATCGTTTTGACATTTAGTGGCATGCAAATGCCAAATTTTCACTCGCATGCAATTTTAGCTGCCACTGGAGCTGCTATTGCGAAAAATTTAAATGTATTAGTGAAAATGTGTGAGTGTATTGAGTTTTTCGAACTCCTAGTGGCATGTGTAAACGCTAGGTAAGAGAGATATACAAATTTGCGGGATTATGGTAAAATAATATTTGCAAAATTTAATTATTTTGTACACATACGAAAATATATTTAAAATTTTTTCAACAAATATGTTTAAAGAACACAACGGTTGATTGTCTATAATGATATCACAAAAAAAAAAAATTAACTATAATAATCATTTAAAAGTATTGCCCTATAAATTAGTGTGTGCGAATGGCTTGGCAACTCTACTTCAGTAATAAACAAAACATCACTCTTCTTTTCTTATCATTTTCCAATTCTAGTCTTTTCATTTGTAGAATTATTGCAACAACTTTCCTCTTCGAAAATGTTTTACAAATGAACTTTCCTCTGAAAGTGAAATTTGCCTGAATGTTGAAGATTTCTTGGAAATTTTTATTTGTAATACGTATACAGAAATTTTATGAAAGTAATTTCCTTTGTAAATGCCGAGTTATACATCTTCGTGTACAACTTCCTTTAGCGTGAACAAATCTTTTTGAGAAAAGATAGCAAATAAAACTCGCAAAACATGCTCTTTGCTGTATGGCAGTGATGGAATTTTCATTGTAATTACACTTTTTTCACCACACCACCATGACATTTAATGTACATTTTTCCAATCGGAAACTTTAACGGGTTAAATTTCTCACCTAATAAAATAAAAAACTTAAGAAGAATTCTATACAGACCAGACAAGTTGTCTCTTCGAATTCATGAAATAGTATTGTGCATATGAAAAAAATACTTTGTTTTAAATTCAGTACCATTTTAAAGTCTTGATATTCCATCACTGCTGTGTGTGTGGTCAACACTACGTCTTGACTAGCCACAAATTTGTTAGCACATGGAAAAAGCGTCGGCATAATAACGGTGAAAATTTGTTCGTATTCTTCTGTGTGAGGAATACCTGTAGATGTTTTTGTTCAGTTTTAGCATAATATATTGTTTCTCATCGAGAGTATTTTTATGTTCTCAGCATAGTTCCACACATATTTTATATTTCCCTGTGTGTATTTTATTTGTGTGATGGCAGAACAACGTTGTGCGAACAACTGTTCGGACAACTTTGTTTAAACACGAACAAACCATCAACAGCGACGGTATGTACGATTGCTGAGGAGATTTGTGGATAGTCAAGACGACATGTAATAAGTACAAAATAGGATGAGGTTGTACAACACCCTTGTTAACGTCTCCACCGGACTAAAACCTGCCAAAAAAAATCAACAATTTTTCGTTCTTCGTACAACCGAAACACATCTTAATACAACGAGCCCACAAACGTTGTAATCTCTTGTACAACTTTCTCATGTTGTACCAACGGTCGCATCGTCTAATGTTTGCTTTAGAACTCTTTCATTTTTGTTATATGTATGTTTGTTCATAATTAGACTTTTATTATTAAAAACACCCTAACATAGTACTAAACCATAATATTCATACCCACAGTACATTAAACATATGTTTGTCAGGGCTATTATTATTAACATTTCTATTTCCAACTTCTGGATGGTTTTCCTTTGTTGGTAGATATCAGAACATTTCATAAAATGTCTAATAAGTTATCTTTGAATACTAAGGTTAATATAATAATGCTTGTCGAAGCTAATGCAATTGAATATGATTCAGAGAAACCGATAATGGAAGTTCAGACAGATGTTTATACTCATTAAAAATGTCGGCCTTGGATATTCGAAGTGATGTCATCGTAACCAATTTGTAAAAAACATATGTTAAAAAATACGTTGAATTATAGAATTTTTTTGAATTAAGAAAAATTTAATGAATTGAAAGTTAAAAACAATAAAAATTTATCTTCTGAGTTAACATTAATCGTTTTATTCATTTCTTAAAAAAATTTTAAGTTTGTATATCAGTGCCTTAATATCCATCCCTGCCGCACAGTCAATTCTTCAATTTTAGGCAAATTATCAATTTTCCTTAGTATTAAATTTGGGCACAAAAAGTTGTTAACAGCAAGGCACATTTAATTATACTCCTTGGTTAGCAGAATGTTATTATACGCATGTGAATCAATTAAACACCGGCAAAACTGTACCAGCTGTTTATTTATACATTTTATTTAACGTGGTGAGTTGGTAATAAACACGTGCTTGTTATACTTGCAAGCAAAATTTAAAGCCGTATGTTCAACAAATTGGTACTATAATTAAGATCATGGACGTTTGATTTAATTTAAGTAAACTATTTTATCTTCATGTACAGACCAACTTTCTTCAGAAAATCTGAATCACGTCTTTACGTTTGCAATATACTTTAATCGAATATAGCAATGGAAAGCTAAAAATATTTTAGTTATAAAACCTAAACGAAATGATGTTCAAAAATTTGAATACAGCAATGGAGAGCTACAACCAATACTAATTGAATCGCATATAGTTTTTATTCAAAAAGGTTTTTGTATAGGGGGTATTCACTAACAATCTTTTATTCTAACCAAAATAATGTAAAAATCCCCAAAATACTATTTTTCATATAAAACCTAAGCGAAACGATGTCCCAAAAATTCGATCACGGCAATGGAAAGCCTAAAATAATGTTAATTGATTGGTATATAGTTATTATTCAAAAAGACTTTAGTATACGGAGTATTCATTAACAAACTTTAATTCTTACCAAAAAATAACGTGTTAATAAAATCCAACAACGAAAACCAAAATCACTAAAATTTTAACTTAAACAAGTACAATGGTGCAGGTTTTGCCATCCCTGTGTCAGTAATTTGTTGCCAGAATTCATAAATTTCGATCCTATATTCAGATAAGGTAACACTGTTGATATTAATTCACCGCCAAAAATAAAAATGTAAACAAAAGCAGCTGTTGTGGTTTGCCGTTTTCTTCAGAGTTTGGTTCACAGATTATATCTGTGGTTTGATTCCCATCGATTGTTAAAATTTCCCTGGGAAAGCTATAAATGTATAACAACAAGTTAAAATATTCGGTTAAGAAACGCGAAGCACAAGTGTTGATGTAATTACCCAAGCTATATTTATGTACCTTGATAATTACAAAAGTTTCCGCATTAAATTTACGACTATGGCACAAAGTAGAACTACTGTGTTTTGTGTTAGTGACGCAAATTCTAATAAAGATTATAATTACACCAAGAAACGTAAGGCGGGAACAAAAACCTTCAAGGTACAAGTGAACTGAAACCGGCAAAACCTTCCCGATTATTATATCATGGTATTTATCATTGAAACGGGTACTAACTATGCCTATAAGATTTATATATCAAAGAAGTTCAACAAATAGCGTGTTGTCATGAATAAAAAAGTAGCTTTGTTTTATAAAATCTTGAACTTTTAAAAGAAAATAAGACAGTAATTTCTCGAATAGCTTTTATACATTTCTTTTTGTATATAATTGTCGTTCAAGTTTAATGTGATTTGTTCGACGTGTGTGGAGAAATGGTTCGGAGGATAAAATATCCCACTAAAACAAACGAGGACGTGATTTGAACATATGCAATATCAATGAGCGTATTTATTTTAACTTTGTTAGAGGATATTCCATTTTTAGGAAAAGCTGTTCTATTGACAAATAACCGCCATTTTTGTGTGTGATTCAGTTTTTAAGTCAGGTTTTATGTCTATTAGTCAAGAGAATAACTCCATTGGAAAACTTTATATTAGAAACATTTTATTCACCTTATTAAGCGCGTAAATCAATTGTGCGGGAATCAAGCGAAAACTAGTGTATTTCCTTAAAACATTGACTTTAAAGAAATACATATTTTAAAAAAATATAATTATTTGTTGATAAATGGACCATTTATTAAAGTTGTCAAGTTTAGTTGTTACACAGTAATTTCTGCATTTACTTCCACTTTTGCAAGGTATCAAATCATCCAATTATAAAAAAAACAAATGCGCCCAAATAAATATCAGCTTTGAGTTGATAGTTTTGTTCGAATAGAAAAGTTAATGAAATGGTTTCTGTGGCACCTAAAACCGACATTATTTCCAATTCGAATATAAAACCTATAATAACAAATGTCCCAAAGTAATTATTTACATCTTTAATATATACATATGTACATACATATAATGTTATTTATTCGCCTTGCCTAGGTATATTTGTATATTGTGCTATTTTGCCAATTAATATATTTTTAATAAAGTTATCATTTAATTGCTTATACCATAGTCAAAGGTAATATGTACATATTCAATAATTTTTAATCTTGCAGAGAATTTTAGAAACCTAAATACATATGTATGTAGATAATGTTTATTCACTGAAGTTCTAATTATAAACCTTTCTATTCTTTTACAGGAATGTAAACATCATTTTTGAACACAGCATCAGGATTCGGCCGATATATTGCAGCAATGAGTTTAGCAACAGAAATCACAATCCATATATCTTTATAGAAAAGTATTTTTACTTCATTCATTGTAGTCAAATATGATTAAAAGGCAATACCTAAACAGTAAACATGTAGCGACGATGAAAATCAGATATACAAGTAAACGATCACACAAAAGAAACATCGTACCTTTGTTTCATCGCAAAGAGAATAATTCAAGCAGTATAGAAGGTACAACTGATTAAGTAGAAATAAATAAAAAAAAATATATGTCTGGCATTAGAACTTTTCTACTTGTCCAGATGGAAATTTTGATTAAAGTAATAATAAGTTTTTGAATGATACTACTACAGAAGCTCAGCTTGACTGTAGACACTTGATTTTTGATCTTCCGCTATATCAAAGTATCGTTAAAATTCTATTGAGACAAATAAACAGAGAATATATTTATGACAAACAATGCGAATTAACTAAGTAATTATCAATACAAATAACTGCAACGCGATTAAATTAGACTATTATGTACATAATTAAGAAAATGTGCTTCTCCACTATCATAGCTGCAGCTCAAATGTTTGTAACAGTTGTGCCTAGTACAGGCGATCAACGTAGAAATAAATGGTGCAAAATAATAGCAAAAACTTCCATTATGAACTTGATAAGTGCTACTATTGTTGTAAATAACATTAAACCAAATGCGTGGTAAAATAAATAAATTAAGTTGTAAATAACATTAAACCAAATGCGTGGTAAAATGAATAAATTAAGTTCTTTAACTTTGGAAACAGTTAATACTTCAAAAATGTACAAATTGTCACTCAATTTATATAACAAAAGATACAGTTGAAGATACCTACATCACAGTTATTTAATATTATTCATACTTCAACTAGTTAAATTAAACTACCTATTATGTACCGGTATCATCAGCATCATCATATGCAACATATACATCTTGCAGCAGTTTCAGCTAATTCCAAGAAAGATGAAAAACATTTTTAATGTAAGTTTTCTAAAAAAAACAATCGTATTTATTAGTATGTATTATAAAAATCCAATAATTATAACGCTATAATATATGAACAAGTAAATATCATAATTTATTGACTATTAAGGAATAATACACTAACTGCAAAAGCACAAACTCGTTTAAAATTTTTTGTGTTGTATGTGGTTCTTTAATTGGCTAATTATGGTCAGATTTTCCTTTATTACTGATGCAAATAAAAATAATCTATTTCATATTTTTTTCTCAACGTTTCGTCGGCTTTTCTTTGCATCATAAAGAAAATCTGTCGATAATTAGCCAGATAAAGAACCACATACAACACAAAAAATGGCCATCCTACTTTTTAGTTTCGATTAAGAATTTTTGATTGTAGCAAGTGTTTTATATAATTTCTTCATTCAATATTGCGTCTTCCATATTTAAAATTTCAGTGTTTTAAAACTGTTATTTTTTATATAACGCCCATACCTGATGAATTTTTAACATAATGTCCACACATGATGGACGACAAAGTCTTTAATAAGTGTTTATGTGCATTTTAAAGTTTATGAGACTGACATTCCTGAAATTCTTTACGGTATTATTTCCCTTTTTCTGCTTTTGAAAAAGAAAAAAGCAAACGTTTGCTGACACATTTCTTAAACTTATCCAGAACACATGTATACGTTTATACTTTTGTAAATTTTTGTAGTGATAAATTTGAGAATGAAGATTACATATAGCACAACGAAATGGAACAAGGCGTTTGAAAGTTATGATAAGTTTTGTGAAGCGGCCTTTTCAAAAATCTCATATTTAAAAAAAAAAATTAAAAAAAACCGATCCATAGTATTCGAAATAAAGGTGATTTTTGTAGTTAGGCAACCATAACTCATCAAAACAATACAGTGGTTCTCCAATGTTTTTTTGGTTTTTGCATAGTGTTATTAATATAAGTATAATAGTTACATGCAGCTTTAAGTATAACATAATCTAGGTTTAACTCAGCTAAACCTACGGTCGAATTTTTAAATAACTAACAAATAAAAAATTATGTTGTAACGTCATGATAGAAACACGCGTTGAAGTTAATAAAAATTCAATAAATGGTTATTTAACAAAATATATGAAAGTGTTCAGTATAATAGAAAATTACAAATATTCGTGTTAATAGCTTAAAACATAGGCAGTTTGTGCAAGTTTAACGTTCCAAAGTTGTAGATGAAAATAAAGACATAATGATGCGGCGCACATTAAAAACGATTAATACAAAAAAAATAGGAAGAAATGAAGTGGCTTGTTTTAGTGATGAATGAAAATTCAAGTGATTTTTTCACTCAGTTAAATTATTTTTAAATCTTTTTTTATTAGATTTAAAATTTTGCGATCTTTTTCATTTATATTATATTATATCATAGTTTTTTATTTATTTTTACAAAATTTAATTATTTATTTTATTTATTTATTTAGTATTTAGTGATAATTAAAATTATGACTAAATATATAGTTGCACTAGCATCTATGGCTATCGGCGTGTTTGTTTATTATGAGAGTGTACTTTTTCTAATGTTTGTATATACACACATATGAGTTGAATATTAACTCAAGGGTTTGAGTTTTGTCCAATGAATGATCTTTATTACATTTTAAAGCTATGTTGAATCTAGAAATATACAAGCAAAAATGATAATTAAGCATTTAGCAAAATGCAAGCATTCATAATGAACAAAGAAAGAATCGAATTACATATTTTATAAACTTACTAGCTGGGCCCGGTCCGCGCCGCTGGCACAAAGTTTTTCTTTTATTTTAAACTGCCTCTCGAAGAAAATCAAAATCAGTGATTTTAGTTATTTATAATAGAAAAAAATGTTTTATTCAAAAATCCAAAAATCAAAATTGTAATAACGCACACAGTTTATGTGTTTTTCATATTTTATATACATATTTTAAAATGTACAAATTTAAATTTTTATAATTATAAATCATGTTTTAGATATTTTATAATTATAACTATATACAAATTTACTGAAATGCTTTTTGTTAAACTACGTTTTTGGTTTTGCCTTCAGTAGCGAATACGAATAATGATGATGTGTTACCAACACGTGAGCATCCAACGTATAATTGTCCATGTGAGAAGCATGATGTTTCAAGATTCAATCCACATACATGTAGCGATTGACCTTGTGATTTATTTATGATCATAGCAAACGCCAGACGTATTGGTAATTGTATGCGTTTAAATGAAAACGGCATATCTGCAGGCATTATAAGTATACGTGGAATCAATACGACTTCACCTTTGTACTTACCAGTTAATATAGTTGCTACTATAATGTTATTTAATAATTTTTTTAAGCTAATCCTGTTCCATTACAAAGCCGTGGTGGATTTAAATTGCGTAATAGAATTATTGGTACACCAACTTTTAACTGTAGCATATGAGGTTGAGTTCCTGGTAAGTCAAGCGAACTTAAGAATTCAATTGGATAATTAACAATATCATCAGGATCGTTAACACAATCAATGGATTTTTATGTTTTTATTTCTCTGCTTATTTTATTTTCAATATCAACATTAATATCGCAAACATCTTTGTTTTTGGCTGACAATACAGCGCGATCACTTAGCTTGGTAAAATTGCGCTCAATATTGGGATATACACTTGAAATTAAGCCTTCTTTTTATCCATTTAAAACATAACAATTTGCATGCAATGTGATGAGTCCATAGCAATTTTTCCAATATCCAATAATTGACGTGCAAACAAAAGGTCTGATGCATGATTCAGTGAAAGTTTTTTAACATATCGCCACAAATGAGATGCTTTTAAACACGCATTTAGTTTGATCGTGACATGACTGGTAAGGTTTGTCTAAAATCGCCTGCCAATAATATAAGAGCACCCCCAAATGGTTGTTGGTTGCCTCGTAAATCTTGCAATGTGCGATGCAATGCCTCTAGAGATTATTTATGCACCATTGTGCATTCATCCCATATAATAAACATGCATTGTTGAAGTACCCTTGCCATCCCAGATGTTTTTGAAATATTACATGGTGGTGTTTCTGTCAGTTGCATATTCAATGGTAATTTTAACGCGGAATGTGCCGTTCTTCCACCATCTAATAGGGTAGCAGCAATTCGAGATGAAGCTATATCCAACGCAATATTACCGACAGACCGTATTTTTGCCAAAATTATCGAAATTAGATAAGTTTTATCAGTACCACCTGGAGCATCTAGGAAATAAATTGCACCAGTTCCTGCATGGTCAGTTTTCATAATAGTGTCGTAAACGTGTTTATTTTTCTGTTTATTTAAGTTTGGGAAATTATGATGAACGAATGTGTTTAATGCATTGGCATCGTAATTTTTTTAACGTTGTATTTCACGATTAACAACATCCGTAACGGCTCGATTTGTAGATGCCATTCCCAATGAATTCAAAGTTTTATTCACCATTACTAAACAAATATCCTCAATGTATATTAATGTTTGATTATACATTTCAGGAGAGTATTCTAATCCTGAACTTGCATTTGTATTACGCGCTTGATATAAAATGTCATCTGTCATTGCATTTTTATATTTTTCCCACAGTTCTAAAGGTTTAGATGGACTGCATTTTGATATTATAATTGCGAATAAAATACGAATTGATATGGAGAAGCCCCCAGTGAGGCATCGGCAAGTAAATTTTCCAAATGGTCATCGTTCTCGAGTAAATTTAATTTTTGGCAGGCGTCCCGATATGATTTACACAATATAATATTTATGTCAGGTACTATTTTCCCTTGTTTGCGACGTTGGAATTGTTTTGGGGATGCATTCCATGTAAAATATCGCGGAACCTCATTATACAGTAGCGTCTTAGCGAAGTCACCAATTTGGCACAATGAAAAAAATGCAGTCAATGTTGTTGCTGGTGGTTGTGCTGCTCAGTCGATCACATTTTCTGCTGTAAAATATACTCGCTGTCCTTTTCTAAATAAACCGCTAAATGAACTACAGTCGGATACATCTCAATAATTGGAAAAAAGAATATGCGCCAAACTGCTTCGTTGCTGCTAATGTATTTGACATTGTTTGATTTCATCTGACTTATCTTGAGGTGCCACTCCATAAATGGCCATATCACTGCCTTTGTTTACATAATTACAAATATATTTTATTGATTTAACGGGACTGCAATATTCACCGTTTATAAGTGCTTTATATATTTTAGATAATAATGGTGAATATGGCACTACCCATCTATTATCAATCTCGATATCAATGTTTCGTACTTTTAATGTAATGGATCTACCATTGTTATCTGGTCAACGTCGGCGACATTGAGAGTATCCATCATTGGCTGTTATTGTTTCTGGAATCAATTGTCTTGGATATCCCTTAGAACACTTGCCATTAATCATGCATGGTGAATGTATATTAAAGGCACCACATAGGCCATATATCATATTCTTCGTTATTATTTCGAACAATTCTTGATCAATTGTTGGGTCTGGGATTTCAGCAGAAATAATATCGATTTCGTTTGGCTGAATTTTATCAATGTACGCATAGTAATTCATGCAACTTATCTTTTTATTTGCTTCTTCACCTATAATATCGAAAAAAAGTTTTTGTGAGCAATAAAATACTTTAAGATTTACCAGTAGTTGGGTTTAACATTTTTAATTGCCAAAACAGTATTGGATATTGCAGCGCATCATATGAGCGATGTGTTTCAGGTACTCGTTGCAATTGATCATTTCTTCGATGTTAAATTATATCTCTTGGCTAGAACTGATCACCAACAATTACAATAGCATCTTAATTTATTGTTGGTGCATTGAATCGTCGTGGTTGTTCACCTACTGGTGTTTTATCGGCTTTTATAACTATTTTGTGATTATCGGGTGGCATTCGGTCTATTGCAACTTCATATAATTTCACCAATTCGTTATGCTGATGGAATAAATTTTGTAATGATGCCACAATGTTGCGGCGTAGTCCCGTAGCAATTGGACTTCTGGTGGTAACTTCTGATTTCGAATTGCCAAGGAAATATATCTGCAAAAATTTATATTCTTCATCAGGAATAGGCAATAAGGATCCTGCTTTGTCGTTGTACTTTAAATGTTGGCATGAAACTCTCAGTAACTATATTGTCAGCACCAAATGACGTCATTTGATAGCATTTATTATAACCTCGTATATAATAAAATTAATTTTCTTTCCCTAACACATTGGGTTAATTTAATAAAATGTATGTAATATTTAATTTAAATAAATTAAACTTTAATTAAATAACTTATTTTTTTGGTTTGACTCCCACGCACTTTTCACGAAAAAAGGTTATGTATGAGCCGGTGTCGGGATACTTAGCGCCGCCACACGCCAATTAAGCACCCAACGCCGTCAGTGAAACATAGCATAGGCTTACCGCGCAAATACAGTTTAAAAAATAGTGATATTTATTTACTGTTTTAAACTTTATTTTTAAATTTATTTTTTTCACAAAAAGATGTTAGGTTTGAGTCGGTATCGGGTTAATAAATTCCACTACACATTGATTAAGGCCGCAACGCCTCAGCAAAATAGAGCATAGGCTTATCGCGCAAATAGGGATTAAAAAAATTTAGATATTTATTTACTTTTTTAACTTTATTTTTTTCACGAAACCGATTATGCAACAAACGCTTTCAGCGAAACATAGGCTAGGGTTATCGCGCTAATCTCTATCGGGCAAAACAACACCTAAACTACACGAAAGCACTCTTGAAACACTCCTCACGGGCAAATTTGATGCGGTAGTTCTTAAGTTATTGCGGTCGAACAATAGAAAAATTACGCCATCTGTCGGTCAATCCCCAATCCACATAGAAACACTCCTCGCGAACAGTAGATACATATGAATTTTAGTAGAAATCGGTGATATAGGTCTTAAGTTATCGCACACAAACACCAAAAAAGGAAATTTTGCGCTCTATGATGGACGAACACTAAACTACATAGAAGCCCCACTGGCGACCCATAGAGTATAAATGTAAATTTTGGTCAAAATCGGTGCAGTACTTCTTTAGTTGCGGTGTAAAAACACAAAAAAACTAAATATTGCGCCATCTGTCGGACGAACTACAACAGAAACACTCCTCACGGCCCATAGAGCATGCATATAAAATTTGGTCAAAATCGGTCCAGTAGTTTTTGAGTTTATCGATCACTAACATACACGTAATTTTTATATTTGTATATAGAGCTTTGCAGACGTTTGCCTCAGCACTTAGCAAGTATGCTACTTATAAAGCTACAGTATATTTAGTATGTCACTCCTCCCCTCTTCAGAGATTTCAATGTCCTCATTGATTTTCCTTACAAATTTGTTTTTTATAAATTCCATTGACTTTGATCTTTGAATTATAAATATTAATAAAATCATTACAATAAAAATAAATATAGAAAATTTCCGATTTTAATCTTACAATTATCAATTACTAGTAAGTTATTTCAATTAATCGATATATTTAAATCATTACAGTCTTGGTTGATCATAACTTGATGTAGGTTCTAACAAAAAACCTATTAGGCGGTACAAAATTAACACTTTCTTCTTTATTTGTCTTAAAAGTACAATTTGATAATTGGTTGCTTAACAAATTTTCCAAACATGTATCAAACAATGGTTCCATTTTTTGGTTTACAAATTTAAACAATTTTTGTTTTTCTTTACAAAGTCTGTATTGAAATTTAAAATTAATTCTTGATTATTATTATCTGGAATTGGTAACACTGTATATCTCGAAAATGCTTCAAAGCTCTCTGGGACAGTCCGTACAAAATATACTAGATCTTTCTTAACCCAAACGGAAGTTCTAATGAATTCAAATTGTTCGGCGCTCAAATGGGATATAGTTTCAACGTCAACAAGTTTTGGGTTTATAACTCCTAATTTAGCCAACTGAATTCCAATCTGAATATCTTGAACATGCTCCAAATAGGTTTTGACATTGTCGAGAAAAGTATCAGCAATTATCTTTGTAACAAGTGCGTTCTGATTGGTGTTTGTTGACTTCCTCAGTTCATTAACCAATGCATTTCCGGCATTCACATGCGCAAAATTATTATTTGTATTTAGATCACCGTTATCAATCCTGTTCTTAATGTCAATTATAGTTTCTTCTATCATATCCCTATCTTCGCTATCAAAAGTCGTCGTCAATTTGATCAATTTTAATAGTTTTAGTAAAAAGTACCGGCACCAAGCAAAGAAAAATTATAATTGTGGCAAACCCTGTGGCGGCTTTAATCTGAGTGAGATGTTTGTAGGAACTTCTTCCAAAGACGTCGCGGTTTGGTTTCTGGAATCATTAACATTCGTTATTCTATTTCTCTTAAAAGCATTCTTATACTTCCTAACATGTCTATCTCTAAATTTTACCACAAAATGTTCCCCGTCATCTTCCCGTTCTACTACTTCTGCTTTTTTAAAAGGGTTATCCACCTTATTTAATCTTTTTCTCTTATTTTCTGCATTAACATACTTAATGTTAATTGGGTTTTCGAATCTTTTCATATTTCTGTTATTATTTCTTGTTTCTTTTTTATGTTGTGTATCTATTAAGGGTTTAGAATGGTCTATGTTGTGGTTGTAAGAAAATATTGCTTCTTCTACGCTCATGTAGATTAGCTCTTTGTCGCCTGATGTATTAATAATTCGGAGTTTTTCATTTAAAGTTTTATGTAGCCGTTCAATATCACCTATCCCAGTTTTTCCTGTGGTAATTTCCAGGGTTATATTTAGTTGCTCACACCATTGATTAATATTTACAATCATGCCTTGATCTGACCGATCTTTAAAACTTTCGGTGGCCCCATAACAATAAAAAACCCTCAATAATGCTCGCTTTGTTTCCAACCAGTTAAGATTGGAAACTTTTTCAGCTGTAGCGAATCTATGACAAATTTTTCTCGAATCTTATAAACTGGGGGCGTAAGCTTTAAAGGTAGTTTATGTGCTATGTGATCGGACTTACATAAGTTGCACAATTCACAGGCATTAATTATTTTAGAAATTTCCTTTGCGTAATTCGGATAGTAATAGCTTTTGAAAACATCCTTCAAGATGTAGCTCTAGTACAACAGTCTTAAATCTGGAATAGTATGTAATATTTTCCAATTCACTCACTTCTCTCGTTAGCCTAGTGTGTTTTGTTTGTATCTGAGATTTATAAACGTCCTGAAATCTTTCAAAATTTACATTGTCTGGCATAGAAATTGCCGAATTTTTCCCAATCAAATGCTCCTTAATTATTTTCCTAATAGTGTCGTTACTTAATTCTATATATTCTATGGTAGTTACTGAATTTGCAAATAGTTTTTGTTTTGTGACTTTCTCAGTTTCACCCCTAATAAGTCTTATTTGATTTTTGAATGTATTTAATGCCCTCTCAGATATAGGAATATAATTGGCGTTGTCCTCTTCTGCAGAGTGAATAGTAGCTATATCAGACCTTATTCTACATTCATATTGCACTCGTCGATTTTTATTCTGGAAATATGTTTTATCTCAAAGTCTAATTCATTTAACCATCTCTGAAGCTTGGTATTTGGTTCTTTAAGGTTGTGGAGCCACTGAAGGGGCTTATGGTCACTATTTACTAAAGATTTCCTACCAAGGTGGTAGGGACTGAAGTACTTTGTTGCACATACCAGCGCCAGGTTTTTTTTTGTATTTATTTTATAAATTCATTTTACAATTATTCCAATATACGTATGTAGCCTCAGCGCCAAATGGCATTATCGAGGCTTCTCTAGCAAATTTTAAGTTGATATGAATATATAATATAAATAAAAAGTTTTAAGACAAAATAAAGTATATATACATTTTATAGTTTACATAAGCGATTAAAGATTTTGAAAAATATTATATCTTAAAATTCCCATATACTTTGGAATCCTTAAATTTAACTGATTCCTTGTGTTAAAAAATACAATTTGGTTTTGTTGAAAACTAATTGTATGGTATCCGATATGATTTAAAGTTTTGCATATGTATAACAATACTTGATAAATATGTAATATATGAACAGACCTTAGTGGCCAACATATGTCTTTGAAAAGTAGATTAGTAGAATATTTAATAGGTAATTTAAAAATGATTTTTAGAGCCCTATTCTGCCCAGTTTGAAGAGATTTCAAAACAGATTTATTTTTGTATCCATATAACATTATCATATAATTAAAATGGCATTGTATTAAAGCATGATAAAGTAAAAGCATTGTTGTATCATTCAATTTGTTTCTCAATTTATATAAAATACCAACTACTGGCGCTATTTTTCTTTTCACTTCACAAATATAAAGGTTCCAATGCAGATTACTTTGTAAGATAATTCCTAGATACTTAACAGTTTGCGATTCTGTAATTACCTGACCATCAACGTAAATGTTAAATATTTCGCTAGAAAAGTTAGAATTCGGCCTAACTCGTACTAATTTTGTTTTGTCCGCATTCAAGATTAATCTGTTTATGCGAGCATATTCGAAAATGAGAGACACATCACGCTCCATAAGCGTTTTTAATTTTAAATCATATTTGTATGGGTAAAACAGACTCACGTCCATCAAGATTCAAATTACACAAATCATTTAAATAAATTTTAAAAAGTAACGGCCCTAAACAGCTACCTTGCGGAGCCCCGCATTTAATATCTAATATATATATTGCTTGCGGTTTCTAAAATAACTTTCAAATATATGATGGTCTTTTCCTGCGATCCCATGGTCGACTAAATCAAAAGCTTTTGAAAAATCCAAAAATAAACCAGGCCCACCTTTTGATTCAAGGTCTAAATTATTACATATATAATTCACCACATTTAGCACAGCCTCTTCTGTATCACAACCTTTTTAAAACCGTACTGGCATGAATACATAAAATTATTGTTTTCAAGATACAGTGATAGTTTTTCATGTATCAATCTTTCAAATATCTTATCAATACTAGCTACTGGACGAAAATTGTCTACATTAAATTTATTTGCCATTTTTGGAATAGGAACTATTTTACTTATTTTCAAGCAATCGGGGTATTCATTAGTTGTAATTATTCTATTTATAATATTTACCAAAATTGGTGCAATCATATGCTTGCAATTTAAAATTAACTTTGGTGTAATGTTGTCATGCCCAGAAGATTGTTTAAGATTTAAGTTGCTTATAATGTTATACATTTCACTCAATGTTACTGGTTCAAGTCGAAAACGTTCACTGGTCTGACATAATGTTCTAAGATTATTACAATTATCACCAGGTAAGCATGGTATTTGTTGACGTAGACTGTCCATTGTGTGTACAAAGTACTCATTCAAAAGATTAGCTTTAGTTTGGTTATCCGAAATTCTGTCCCCTGATGACGTTAAAATATCGAAATCATGTTTACGTTTTGTTCCAAGTACACTCCAGTTTACTTATTTAAAGGCACAAAAGATTCCACATTCAGGAGCCGGTATCTTTTGCAATTTTTAACCGATTCCAGAATTTTAAAATAGAAATGGAAGCTAGACATCTTGAGATATAAACAAAATCATGACAATGGTGGTTTCTTAACTATGGAACCTTTTTTTGAGGAATTTATAAAAAAAAATCTAAAAATGTGGTATTTTTTTTTTTGGTTCACTTGAATAAAGTCACTTTAACTTTAATGAAAAACAGCTTTTCTCGTTTTTTAAGTTATTATTACTTTATTTGCTTTATTAAAGAACTATTAGTAATAGGTGCAACCCCCTTTGTTTCTAATAACTTCAAATATATGGGTTTTCATTGACAGATAAAGAGAATTGATGTAATCCAACGAATTTTCATTCCAAGCATCCTTAATGGCCTGAATTAGTGACTGCTTGTCATCAAATTGTCTACCTCCTTTATAGACCTTACGAGATAACAAACCCCACACATTTTCGATAATGTTTAGATCTGGCTTGCAATGTACTCCTTTACTACTCTGGCGTTGTGTATAGGGGCATTATCCTGTTGCAATATCCAAGGTATTGGACCAAAGAGTTCATTGAACTTCGGAAAAGCCAACTCCAATAACGTTCTATAGGTTGCACCAGTCATTTTTGCGCTTTGAAATTCAAGATCGATGGTGCCATAGTACGTAATAGCACCCCACACCATAACGCCGCCCTCTCGGCTGTGATGTCGGTTCAAAAATCGCTTTTCTTTACGTAGATCATGGAAATAATAGTTGTAGCCATCAGGCCCATCCAAATTAAACTTCTTTTCATCCGTAAATACAACGGTTTTCCAGTCATTTACATGGCCTCTTTGCTGCACATCCCATACCATGTAGTCTTTTGCGAATTGAAGACGCTTTTATTTACGAGAACCATTAAGTGGCGGATTTTTTTTTTTTGTAATTTCTGGTATTTAAGATACAGCTCTTAATAACTCTGCGTACTGATGACTTGCTCGCTTGCACTCCAGCTTGAGCTCTTATTTTTGACAAGGATAAGGCAGAATTAGAAGCAATTCTGATGATTTTTCTTTTCTCATAAGTAGATAAAGACAACGAAACCCTTCCTTTAACATTTTTTCCATACCCCTCGGGGTCCTTGATGTAATTGTCGACAACTGTTTGGCTCCGTCCAATTTTTTTTAGCTATTGCGCGGTTAGAATATCCTTCAGAACGGTAAACATCGATTTAAGCCCTTTCCGATAGATTTAAAATTTTTTGTTTTGCCATTTTGACTCGTAAATCGACTAAGATGTAATAAATTGCAATAAACAAACGCCCCCAACAAAAAATCACCGCTTACTTTAAAAATAATAAAAAAACAACAAAGTGCCTTTATTCAAGTGAACAAAAAAAAAAATTCCACATTTTTAGATTTTTTTTATTCCTCAAAAAAAGGTTCCTTAGTTAAGAAACCACCATTGGTCATGATTTTGTTTATATCTCAAGATGTCTAGCTTCCATTTCTATTTTAAAATTTTGGAATCGGTTAAAAATTGCAAAAGATACCGGCTCCTGAATATGGGATCTTATGTGCCTTTAAATAAGTGAAACGAAGTGTATATCATTTAAGAAATTCCAAAATTTTTTAGGGTCATTATAAAACTTAATCAAATTGTCATAATATTAATTAGATATTCTACTTGCCGTTTTTATCACTCTGCTAATTCCTTTTAACATATGGTCTTATTTTTCATTTATTGATCTTCGACGCTTTTTCAAAAGCTTTTTCTTTAGCAAAATTAATGCCTGAAGATTTGCATTAATCCACGGTGCAATTTCAAACCTCAAATTCACCTCGTTGAATTTAATATTTGTCGAATTGGTTATTGCATCTGATAAACAGTCAACTAAATCTTCGGTAATATGTGAAGTACTTTCAGAATTTTAAATTTTTTGGTAAATTACGATGTAAAATATTTATAGCCTTTGAATAATCACAATAGCGACTTAATCTTTTATCATGGGGATTGCAGTTTAATTCGGATTCTATTTTACAACTTATAATGTTATGATCTGTGAAGTAACATACATACAAGTTCGCGTTCGATAGTAGAATAGTTAAGCTCGTGTTCATTAAGCGTTCTGCTTGCGAAACATATTGGTTTATTTTCTTGACTCAGAACGGCGCCAATAGCAATGCTCGAAGCATCAGTGGTAAGCGTAAAAACGTTATCAAAG
Source organism: Phania funesta (assembly GCA_963932375.1). NCBI lineage: Eukaryota > Metazoa > Arthropoda > Insecta > Diptera > Tachinidae > Phania > Phania funesta. The sequence goes on from OZ010653.1 coordinate 86,907,194, forward strand.
TCTGGGTATGCAAGAATAGGTTTGCTAGTGATCATCATTTTTATGGTTTCTACTGCATCCATATATTGTTTATGATTACCTTCTTTCAAGGTACATGGGCAAAATTTTTAATAAATTTTCTATAGAAACCTGCCAGGCCCAAGACTGTATTATTTGTTTTTCTGTTTTTGGTATTGGATATTTTATAATTGCACTTATATTTCTTGAGTTGGGCCTGACACCGTCTGGTGTTACCAAATGTCCCAAAAACTCAGCATCTCTCCTAAGAAATTCACATTTATCGAGCCGAACTTTAAGATTTGAATCTGATAATCTCTTTAGCACTCTGTCGAGGGATTCAATATGCTCTTGCAAAGACGCACTAAATACTATAATATCGTCAAGGTAGACTAGGCAGTGTCTTCCCACCAAATCTCCCCATATATATCGTTCATCAACCTTTGGAAAGTTGATTGGGCATTTTTCAGCCCAAACGGCATCCTCATGAACTCAAAATGACTGTTAGTTGTAGAAAATGTCAGGCGGCGCTTCTGTCACTCAGATCGTACAAAACTACGTATCTGTTAGTCAGTCGATGTAAGAGAGAGTTGTCAAGATTAGGGAGCCTGGCGGATGTTATCTTGGTTTGGGTCCCTGCGCATAGGGACCACTTTGGTAATGAACAAGCAGACAAACTAGCCAAAGGAGGAACCGCTCTGAATACTCCTTTCACACTTTCTTAAGGAAGCTGATAATAGGTGGCGGAGACTGATCACATGTAGGGTCTCTAAATTGATGTGGCCCTCTTTTGATTTTAGGAGCACTATGCAACTGATAGGTCGTGATCGGAGGAACTTATCGAGGTTGCTGGCAATATTAACAGGTCACTGGGTGTTAGGAGTACATGCCAGGCGACTTGGACTCTAAGACACCATTTACCTGGAGAGTGGTATGGTCTTGTCAAAACGGGGTCATTCAGACCTTACTTGACAGCCTGCGTGCAGCAGGCTACCATGTAAACCAACCAACCAACCTGTCTGCAGGATCCATCTCAATCTGGTGGAACCCCTTAGCCAGATCTATAGTTGATAAATAGACGCATCTTCTCAACTTATCTAGAATATCCTCCATATTAGGAATAGGATATTTGTCGGACATTGTGATCTCGTTTACCTTTCGATAATCTACGAGTATCCGCCATTTATCCCCCCTTGAGGCGTCAGGTTTCTTAGGAACTACCCATATCGGTGAGGAATATGGAGAGGTGCTGTGACAAATAATATTCTGTTTCAATATTTCTTTTATCTGACGGTCCACCTCCCCTCTATGAACCTCGGGGTACCTATAAGACTTGTTATATTTACGTCATAATCTAACTAAAAACGTTCTTTCCTCCCTATTGAGGTGATTCATTCGAAACTTTGGTTTTTCCTCATTTATATCAATTTCATGTATATTTAAATTATATTTTATGAGTTCATAGTCTCTTTCGCCAATTGTGTTACTTCCTATTTGGTATTCGCAGCCCTCCAGCACCACTAAACCGTTACTAATATTTATCTGAGCATTCAGATTTTGTAATGCATCATAGCCCAGCAATCCCTCACAACTATCTGAAAAGTCGTAAACGTATAAAGCAATTTTTTTACCATGAATCCAAATGTTTTAAATTGAATCCAACTTCACTGAGGTTGTTGCTGTTTTCAAAATTATTGGTTTTGTGCTCTTCTCTAACGATGGCAAGATGTTTCGTTTAATTATACTAACGGATCAACCGGTATCAATCAAAAATTCATAGGGTCTATTATTTAATATAAGCGTTACAATTGCCAATTTTCCTGAGTAAGTGAGTGAAACTGCGAATGATCTGCTGTAGAAAATTATAACCATTATACGAGCTATTATTATTAGGACTGTATTGATAAGGATTGAGGAATTGATAGTTTCGATTTTGTTGCGCGGAATAAACAAAATGAGGAGCGTTTCTGTAATATTTGGGTATATTATTTGACATTCCCCGAAAACTTTTTTGCATATGCGGAGCGTTGTTGACATTTCCATTTTTCTGAAATTTTCATTCTCTAAATTCAAACAAATATGTTCCACTTTCTCTTGAAATTTTTAAAGCAGTTTTAAAATCCGTTAGAGGATTTGCATTAAGCAACGCTGTGATATGGTAGGGTAAACCTTTTCTCTTTGTTTCCACATCAAGTCCAATTATTGCTGAAACTATGGAATCTACGTGCCCAACAAACAACGCAAGCATCTTGGTATCGCCCTCAAAAGGTTGTAAAACATTTAAGTTCTGTAGAGCGAACTCTCTTTTCTCTTTGTTGTCCGGCATGGTTGGTTGGTTGCGAATGTTTAGTTTGTTTAATAGGATGTTTATATTTTCCACTTCAGCTTCTGACATAAACAGCAATTTAAATTTTCTCTTCACCTTTAACTTTTATTTCTAACAAATGCAGGTTCTTGAAAACCGACTGCGCCAGTTAAATATTAACTCAAGGGTTTGAGTTTTGTCCAAAGAATGATCTTTATTAAATTTTAAAACTATGCTCAACTTAGAAATATAGAAGCAAAAATGATAATTAAGCATTTAGCAAATTCGAATCGAATTACATACATATTTTATAAACTTGTTTGCAGACGCTTGCCTAAGCACTTAGCAAGTACGCTACTTATAAACCTACGGTATATTTTGTATGTCACTTATGCATATATATATGCATGTATTTTGTTGTATTTTATTTTTATAGGGTGTTAGCTCTATATATTTTGTTATTAATTCTATGTTAGTTTTGGTAGGAACTCTTTATGCATATGTAGGGCTTATTTCTCCAAATAATCTTATTCTTATGTTTTCCAAGGCCTGACATCCTCTCAATTAAGTAGTTACGGGTAAGATTAGTAGGACCGAGTCGTAGTCGGGTACATAGTTTATTCATATAAATATGTAAGTCGTAGTGCCTGTTAGGGTTAATAGATATATAAGTTTGGAAAAAATTGCTTTCAAAAAAAGGAAACGATTATGTTGTTTTTGGCGAGTTCAATACTAAACTTTATTTTCAAACCAATTTAATATTTACAATAGTTTACAAGAATGCATTTTTTATACAATATTGCTCGATTATCAATATTAAATAGTTTACAATAAAGGATACAATGTTACTCAATTAGAATTTTGCTTAATAATACAATCGTAAGCGAAAGTTTATTGTTCCTCTTAAGATTCGTAGAGATGTTATTGCTTAAATCGTGGACTTAAAATTCTAAAAAATATTTTTTTTACATTCATGTAGTTGAAATATTCGATTCCATGGTGGAAATAATAGAAATTGAAATATGCGTGTTTACGTTTGTTTAGAAACAAATTGTTTATAAGTTTTACAATCCAAATGTTCGAGAGGTTATAACTATTCCACCGTTAGATTGAGGCTCTTACGAAATTATATATATATATATATATATATATATATATATATATATATATATATAATAATATTAAAATCAATATCGGAATCGCAAGTACAATTATTATATCCATGCTTATATTAATCATTTTTGATTTATTTGTATTTGTTTAATAGATTATAGTTTTAAATCATCTATAGTTGTATTAAAGTTTTCTTGTATTTTAATTATAACATTTGGAAAGGTAACATTTTCGTACAATTTTAATACTTGTAAAGTTGTTATATAATGTGTAAATTTCAGAATTTTCAAACTTGATTGAAAAAGTGCCTGTTATTTTTAGGTCGTTTTTATCATTACAATTTCAGATTAAAAATTCTTAAATATAACAATGCCTGACATATTTCGTTTATACATCATTTTACAATGGGCTTCTTTAAAGTTAACATTGTTTTCTAAGCAATTACTATTTATCTAGATTAAATTTCACTTAAGATTTTCTTTAATCTTTACTTCATATATTGTATTTCTACAATTATTTCATTATTTTCTAATAATATACAGCCATGTCATAAATTCCGTTCGGAATTGAAATGATTCCGTAGTTAACATTCCGTTCAGAATGGTTTTACCTTCTATAGATTTCGTTCGGATTCATTAAACCGAAAAAATGCAAAATCACTTTTTTTGTATTAAATATGGAAATATATCGACGAATGTAGCAAAACAAAAACAGCTGATTTTAAAGTCAACAAACATTTTAAAAATATTTGTGTGGAAGTGCCAAAAATCAAAATACTAAAATAACAAATTCCGTTTAATTTTTTCTTTTTTATAAAGCATTTAGAAAAATGTAAATATTTTATCAAAGTTATATCAAAGTAAACTTAATTTGGACAGATAAACAAATAAAACAATATCCTTTAGTAATGAAAAGATGTTTTATGTAATTTATACACCTAGAAAATGCTTATAATATCAATTCCACATAGGAAATTCAAAGTGGTTTCATTCCGGAATATTTTTTCGTTTTACGTTTTCTATAGAAGCAAAATACGGAATCAATTCCACTAGATTTGTTTATTAAATTTATTACCCAGTGTCGTCCTTATGATTTTTTAAAAGGGTGATGTCATTATTTAAATTCATCTTGCAAATTTCTTTATTTATTTTGAAGAAAGTTTATAAATTTGATTAAATATGAGATTATTAAAAGTTTTGAGATTGTTTGCTTGATTTATCATCGAGTCTAGGGCATTGTTTATCTGTATCTCGTCCTTGCTGACCATAGATATAGCAATATATTTTAAAACTTTTCCGAATACGTCAACAGGACTTCTTTCTCTGAAGTGTGGTTTTAGGTTACTTATTTTTTCATTCAGTATCTCTTAATTTTTGGCTTGGTTGGCAGTGTGTTCGTTAGACAGTGTATGCCGTTATGTTGATTACATGAAGAATTTTATTATACTGTTCAATTGTTTTAACTTAGTTCACTTCGATTGGGAGCTAACCATTTTTACTAGTCAATTCTTGGATGTTCAAGAGTTGTTCTCTTGTAGCAACAAACAAGATAAAAATTATAGGCCAAGTTACCATAAAAAAATATATATATGTACGTGTACGATTTTTCCATTTATAAAGTCAATTTTTACTCTTCTAGTACTGTATATTGTATTATTATAAAACCCGTGTATTCTTAATATTTTATCTTCGATAGTCGCAAAAGTCTAATATATTCTTTAATGGTATTATATGGTCTCGCGATATCTGCATTCTAAGAATGATTGCTATTGGAAGTGTTACGGTTTTAAGGTGGTTGAGGGTTTAATTTATTATATAACAAGAAAACAAATAGGTTTCACATTAACATGAAAATATAAATTACATTTAACAATTAATACAAGTGCGTAGGTTAAAAGACGAACTGATAATGTGTACTATGTATATAAAGATGATTCTAAAAAAATAGTACACTATACAAACACAATACAATATGTAGAACGTCAAATAAAACAGTCATAAATTTTAGCACCACAGTTGTTTATTTGGGGATGCCAACAGGAAGTATAGTGTTTTTCCACATTTTTATCATTTAATAACTGTATTAATGGCATTGGTTTAAACCCGGGTTCGTTATTCACAACGATTTTCCTTGGTTTGTCATACATTGAGGAATATTGAATAAGCTTGGATTTAAATTCCAAAAATTATCTTCCACAAATTTCATTAACTGTAGCGAATTTTGTACATTTATCTGTTATAGTCATAAATAATTGTGTTTGTACAGTGTAGAAGACTTCAATGTGAATAATGTCTCGAGGTTTATTGGGTGTTTCTGTGATTTTTAAGGTTATTTTAGGAGGTTTTCTGTCGTATATTTCTTCGTTACAAATTCCACAATAGATTCGTGTTTTCAATTCATTAAAAACAGCTGATACCTCTATGGTTTTTATCTACAGTGTCGTGCAAAACAATAGCAACAAACCCTGTACAAATGTATAATGCCATTTATTTCTGAAAGTATTTCATTAAAAAAAATTCTTTCAGTTGTTTATTTAAATTTATATACACTAAGATTCACATAAAAAAATATATTACTTTATGTCAACGTTTCTTTAAAGATCAGCAAAAAAGTATTGAAATAATCGTGTGCAAAACTAAACCAACAAATTAATATTTCGTGTATAAACCTTTATTTTTTATAACCTCAGCACACCTGTGCGGCATGGATTCAATTAGTTTATTAATGATGGATTCCGGGATATGCTGGGAAACTGGGACGAACGACGAATTTTTCGCCGCGAATATTCGTCGCCAAAATAGAACACATTTGTGTATACCATAATGCACACAATTATGACGTCGGTCGAAATTGGTCATACGCGGCGAACTTTGAATTAGATTTATTTCTATATCTTTCGCCGGCGTACGACGAACAAAACAATACAATGTGGCCATGTTTTGTTTTAGTTTCGAAGTATTTTAGTAAATAAAGTTTTTTATTTAATAATAATTACTTTAATTTTGTTTTATAGTATTTAAAATAAATTACAAAATAGTAGTTAACTATATAATTACTTTTTGGCTGTGTTTTTGTTAGTGTTTAATTTTTTTAACAATTATTTTTTATATGGTCACCCTATCAGCATACAAACACATTTTGTGCTTTATATATAGATAACAGCTGGTTTTTTTTCGTTGTTATTGTGCTTCATACGACGAATTTACGTATACGTCGTGTTGGACGAAATTCATCGTTCGTCCCAGTTGTGTTCCCAGCAATACGTTTTCATTCATATTGTAGGTTTTCAAAGAATTCGTTTCGGGTTTTAAATCGTTTCTCCGCAATGTTCCTCTTCCGTGTTTCCAAGAGGTTTTCTAAAGGATTCAAATCGGGTGACTATGTCGGTCAATTAAGGACTTGAACCCCAATCTCTTCTATAAACACTTTGACCAACCTCGATGTGTGTTTCGGGTCATTGTCGTGTTGAAACTCCCATCGAAGTGGCATATTCCACTCAGAGCATATAGATTCATTTTTGTTTCTAAAATGTTTTTGTACATAAACCGATCCATTATGCCTTCAATTTTGTGGAATAGTTCTACTCCATTTGCTGAAAAGCAACTCCAGACCATAATGTTGCCGCCGCCATGCTTAAAATTCTGTTGTTGGAGTCTTTTACCAATCATACGTCCCACTGTGCACATTCCATCGGAGTTTATTAAATTGAATTTTGATTCACCACTAAACAGGAAAGTTTTTCATTTCTGTACGGACCAATCTCGGTGTGCTTTTGCAAATCTAAGTCTTAACAACCAAAAAATATTATATTTAATAAAGTTTACGGTACATAAAGAAACTTTATTGCAACTTACCTTTTTTGAATACCGTACTATTGTGCACATATAAATTTAAGAAATTTACGACCTCCGTGGAAGTTGCAAAATGGATATTTTTTCGAATATGCGACATATTTTTTTATCATCACGTGCGGAGGTGGACAGTCTATTTTTAGGTATTTTGGAATTGATGTTTTTTATTTTTAAAGTGATGCCCATGCTAAACTTTGTTAATGCGCTATCCTTGGCCTTACCATGTTAGCTTTACGGATTTTGTTGCTTTAGTTTTGCACGATACTGTAAGTGTTCTCTTTATATTTCTCTTGTGGATTGTTTTATTGTTGGGCAACGCATCAGCAGTACTGATTTGTGATCTCTTTTTATATTTTATGTCATTAAATTCAGAAAGTTTTAGCCGCCATCTAACGAGTTTGGATTTTGGCTGCTTAATTGAAAAAAGCCACGTCAGTTTTTTTTTTTATTCAGTTTATTTAAAAAAAAAAGGAAATATTTAACAAAAGATAGAAAGTGCCTCAGCGCCACTTGGACATTATTGAGGCGAGTTGGCAAAAAATATTACATAAGTTTTTATATACAATAAGATTTATAAATAAAAAAAAGAAAAAATTAAATTATGTTTTTTATATTATATAACATATTGAAATTAAATTTTTACAATAAAAGCATTTCTAAATTTTGGAGGAGAAACTCTTAAACTATTTTTAAAAATTGAAATCCTTTCATGTTTTCCAAATTCGGAGGAAGATTATTGAACTCAAAACTACCCATATGTTCAACTCTTTGTTTAGTTGTTTCCAAACGACATTTTGCAATTCGTAGATTCGTATTATTTCGTGTGTCAAAGACGGTTTGATTCCTAACAAACGAAATTGTATGATGGCCTATGCTATGTATCGACTTAAAAACGTGCAGAAGCAACTGCATTTTATACAATCCGTAAATAGGTAGAATTGTTTTCGTTATATTCTTATACAATGTTATTGTGGAATATGTTAAGGGCTTATTAAAAACGACTTTCAAAGATTTGTTCTGAACTCTTTGTAACGATTTTAGCTCATTGCTTTTTTTATAAGCATATATAATGGGCAGATAATTTAACTGACTATGAATTAATGACTGGTATATAATTAGCTTCGTTTTCTCATTAAACTTGTTCTTAAATTTGTAAAGCATACCAATAACCGATAAAATTTTTGTTTTTAAGATCTCAATATGTTTATCCCACGAAAGATTGTTTTGTACATAAATTCCTAGATATTTTGTTGAACAAACTTCAAATACTTCTTTTCCATCAACATATATACTAAAATTTTGGTTTTCTGTTCTATATGGCCGGAATCTCAACAATTTGGTTTTATCTGGATTTAAAATAAGTTTATTTAGCCTAACATACTCTGTAATTATTGCAGCATCATACTCCATATACGTCTTTAAAGCTAATTCGTGTTTATATGGGTATAACAGACAGATATCATCAGCATACATGTACAGTTTTCCAAACAATTCTAAATTTTGTATATCATTTAAATATATATTAAACAACAGAGGACCCAACACACTCCCTTGTGGTACCCCATACTCTACTATACCAGTATAACTTTGACAAATTTCAATATCTACATATTGTTTCCGATTTGATAAGTAGTTCTTCAAAGCAATCCAGTGCTTTTCCGTTAACCCCAAAATAGTTAAGTTTCTCAATTAATATTTTATGGTCTACTAAGTCAAACGCTTTAGAAAAATCGTAAAAAATACCAGCCACACCACTGAACCCAATATCCAAACCATGACAAATATTGTTAACTACATTTACAACAGCTTCTTCTGTTCCACACCCTTTCTTAAATCCGTACTGACAATTATATAATAAACTATTATTATCCAAATATAACGACAGCTGGTTATACAGAATTTTTTCAAAAATTTTATCGATTATCGGCAGCAAAGTAATAGGACGAAATTTTTCTACCATTGAAGCATTATTTTCCTTCGGTATTGTAACGATTTTGGCAAGTTTTAGGTCGTCTGGATATATCGAAGTATCAATTATCCTGTTAAATATTCTTGAGAGAAATGGAGAGATAAGATCTTTACATTCAAATAACATCCTGGGTGATATTCTCTTTGTTAAATCTAGGTTTGAAAACATATTTCTAATTTCTAGGGACGTAGTATATGAAAAGCTAAATGTAGTTTGACAACGTGTTAAGGTTCCTAAAGCATTACATGAATCAGCAGGCGAATAACTGATTTGTTGCTTTAGTGTAATTGGAATTTCAAGAAAATATTGGTTAAAGAGATTACTTTTGAGTTGATTGTTAGCTCCTAATATACCATTTGAATTTTTAACATTTATTTGACTCTTTGTTTTCCTACCAAGATTTTGATTCAAAAATTTCCAGCATTTTTTAGGTTCCTGCTGAATTTTTTCCAATTGGTTGTAGTAATAATTGTTCATTAACTCTCTACAGGATTTCTTTATTACATAACTTATTCTCTTTAATCTACTCTCTATATTAACACTTTTTCGTTTCCTTCTCATTTTTTAGCAATTTATCTTTATAAATTATCAGGGCTTGTAAATTTTTATTTATGCATGGTACTAATTCATTTTTAAAGAACCTTTTATCATTTCTATTCAATGTAGCATTTTGAACTGAATTTCCCATATAGGCTATAATTTTTGACAAATCTGTACATATACTATCAGATTCCTGATATACTTGCAAGTAGTTGTTAAGATTTTCTCTTGCTTTGTCATAATTACAAATTTGACGCACTGTTTCCACATATTCAGAACTATTGCTTTGGATCTCAACCTTACATGAAATTAAATTGTGATCTGTCAACACGCACTCAATTGTATCTGTTAAAATATTTTTCGTGATATTACTAAAAACATTGTCAATTGATGTTCCAGATTTTGGCCTAGTTATCAAGTTATGACAATTTCGGTAATTAAAACTTGATAATATTTCTAATAAATTTGCTGATAAGGGGCTTTTAAAAAAATCAACATTTGAGTCACCAATAATAATACTAGGGCATCGTCCATAGCTGGTTACTAGTTCTTCAATAAAACCTGAAAATTTTGCAAAAACACATTTCTGAGACCTATGAAATGCCGTTACTTTTAAAGGTTTTCCCTTGATCTTAATATTTTCCAGAGTAACTGCTTCAATGAAATTCTCACTTTTGCTCAATTCAATACTATATTGAAAGCAATTTCGAATATAAACCGAAGTTCCGCCGTAACTATCTGCTCTACAGCAATGCACAACATTATATCCCGGGATATTATAGATTTGAACCAAATTTGAATGAAACCATGTCTCCTGGACAGCAATGATACTGGGTAGTTTTGTAAAATTTGAAATCATAAGTTTAAATTTATTAAATTTATCAATAGCCGAAATGCTTCGTATGTTTACAGACACAATATTTAATAAAGGAAATTTTATTTGATTAAAATAGTTATTAAATGAATCAATATTAGAAAAATTGTGATTAATAGACATGGAAAAAAAAAATAAAAATATATAAAAAAAAAAATTTTTATGCAAATTATTTAAATTATGCTTAAGTTTCTAAGCAGGTGACAAAAAAGATGCACGGTTATCCTCATCATCCGTATCCTGCTCTGGTATAGCAGGCTGTTGAATATTAAGACCTGTTCTACGCCTTTGCAATCTATTTGTTGTAGCTTCCATAAGCAAATCATCGACATCATCCTCACTCTTTATTAGTCTTGGCTTCGACAATTCACTTTTTTTTACATAAACTCTTCCGTTGAAAGTATAAACTGACTGGTATCCGACTGTTTTTAAAGCTTTGGCGTGATTAAAAACGTGAAAAGTTTCCTTCCCCAGGCAATCATTAACATAAATAGACTTAGTTTTCTCATTCTCCTTAAGTTTTGATTTCGCTTGCATAAGCTTATCCTTAGATTTTTTGGATTCAAATTTAACAATCATGGTTCTCTTTTCACTTCCCTTTTTATTATCTTTCTTTTTTAAAAAGTATGCACACTCAACGTCACCTTCATTTAAATTTAAGCCAACACCTTCCGAAATTTCCAAAAGAGTATCAATTGCGTTTGAATTCTCTTTAATTTCAACACCACTAATCAGGCAATCTTTACTAACTCTTTGATCATCAAGTAGTTTCACAGAATCTTTTAACGTTTTAACTTCATTTTTTAATAAACGGTTTTCTTTTTGCACAACATCAATTTGTCGTTTATTCTCAGCCACCCCACGTATAATTTCATCAAACTTTTGTGACATAAAATTCATTGCCTCATGCAACTCAGACAGCTGATCGAGCTTAATAAGTTGTTTTTTTATTTGACTTAATTCTTCTTTTACTGTACCTCCACTTTCGTTGCATACATTACAAAAAAACTGCTCACTCTCATCATCTAACAAGTGTTGAAATTGACGTTTATCAAGACTTGAACATTGAGCATGTAATTTTTTGGCGCATTTATCGCACTGTATATAATAACGCAACTGACGGGTGTGATATATTTATAATTATTTTCTCTTTATTTTTTAATTTATAGATTTATAATTTTGTATCTCATATGACTGTTATTTATTTAATTTATTAAATAAAACAAACATGTATGTGCTTATAATAATGAAACTAAAGTGAGTGAGTTCTCTATAACTACTGACAAAAATATATTCTTAAAATTAACATAAGCTCAGCAACATAAGCATTTTATGCTTACGTTGCTGTTTTATAATTTTAAATAATTACTAAAAATAGCTAAGCAACGTAAGCATTAAAATCTTTACGTTGCTGTCTGGAGGAATGTGGGAACGACAAAAGTGTAATCTAAAACTTAATGTGTGCTCCCTACACTCTTACCAGCCGTATTATTAGCTGGGGTGTCTCGGATGTGACTATATACTCTTCGTTTTCTTTTATTTCCATTCTACACTAACCACAAATGAATTCTGGGTTTTTAACACTTCTACGTCCCTTTGGAGGCATACTTTAATTTTATAAGATTCCTCAGCAAAAAATACACAGAATATTTAATGTTTGAAAAATAAAAACTTGAGTAAAATGTTTTTTTTAATAGATAAAAAAACTGATTTGCGGACGTGATAAATTTTGACATTTGCACGACAGAGTTGCCAACTCTCTTTTTCTGTTGTCCGTTTCTTTAATAAACTTCCTTTCAAATAGGCAGGGCCTGAAATATTTTGTCGCCCATATTATCGCCAGTAGCTCTTTTTAAATGGTGCTATAATTTATTTCGAATTCATTGAGGGTCAAACAAATATAAAAATTTTGATGGCTATCTTGAGATAAAATGACTCCTAATGCATAGTTGCTAGCGTCTGTGGTAAGTGTGAACTTTTTTGTGAATTCCGCATATCGATGGTTTAATATAAAAAAGGCCTAACTCGATGTTTTGATACTTTACAGAGAAGAAAAAAAAACGTAATGAAATCCGAAAATATTTAGATACAACAAAAATGTTAATACAATTTGTAATAGAAAAGCAACACAATTTATTTCTCATTTAAAACCATTTTTTTATTTTAATTAAGTTATCTAAGATAGACCATTTTTCATTGATCTTTTTGAAAAAAAAGTTAAGTTAGGCCTTTTTTAAATTGAGTTGAAAATATGATATATTATAATAATGCAGGTTTAAATAAAAAATTAGTTCTTATAAGACAAGATATCATAAAAAAGATGACAATCTTCAGGTAAAACTTTTTTAAGTCCTGTAGGTGGTCCCATTTCTTTTTCGCGATTGCTATTTTCTCCTTATAAAGTGAATCAGGGGTTTATCTTTAATCGCCGACTTTGATCTATGTGGGAGAAATTCGTAATCGTCAGTTATGTCTGTTTTGAAATATATTGATACTGATAGGTCATACGCCAAGGCTCGTAACATATTAACTGTAAGATCACCAATACGTCTGCCTAAAATTTGAAATAGAGGTTTGAGTACATACATTTCTAGAACTTTTATAGTAAGCAATATTTTTACCAGGACGAATCGAAAAGTATCTTTTAGACATGTTTTCAAAATTTAGAAAATAGTCGTATTGCAACTGGTGAGCTTGTGGGGGTGCTGGAACTTTTCGTGCCTCCTTTATTAATTGCACAAATTGCAACGGCAAATTCATTTGATTATTTTTGTGGAGTCTTATATTATTTGGAATTAGAATAACGAAAAGTTATAAAAAAGATGATTAGGTTGAAACACGACTTTACTCAAATACGGCCGAACACAGGCTGAACTTTGCTTTTTTGTTCCACTAGAATTGTTGCTCTATTGGTGGGGTTCGGCTTCTTGCTCTCATCCCACAATTCGGCCGTCCTGATCAGGGTTCGCCCCGAATTCGTTATTCCGTACAGGTTGAAGTAGTTCTTGGACCATCAGTATCTCCAAGACGCTCAACGTTGTATGTGTCGTTTCGTTTTACGCTCGTAATCTGATATGGTCCCAAATATTTTTGGTTTTAATTTAAGACCTTTTAATTGCTACTAAGTCCCCAACCGTATACTGCGTAGCCTTTTTTCGACGTAGCCATTTGATCTTTAGCACTTCGCCTGGTTTGTTCTCTTTCTTCGTTGAAGTTTGATATGATTTCACCTTCAATTAGTCGCTTTATTTCGCACTGCTCGGATGTACGCATTGGAACGCCAACCAGTAAATCAAACGGTGTCGTGTGGATACTTCTAGAGTATGTAGAATTAATTACCTGTTGCACCTTTCCAACATGCTTATACCATTTAGTTGGATCGGACGTGCTTAATTTTGACAAAACTGAGATTATGATGGAATTTATGCCCGTATTATGGATTGCAATTCAACTGAGTTGAGTTGTAAACAAGACAACTCAACTTCTTTTTGGTATTATGGATTACAACTTTTTTAAGGTTGTAATTTTAAGGTTGTAATAAATAACTACAACCCTGTGTTAAAAACTTGTTTACAGCCCAGTGTTAGTGCGGTTGATTAAAATTACAACTCATTAGTAGCAGTTGTCTCTAGAAGTTGTCTTTAGCAGTTGTTTTGGAAAAATTATCAGAGGATAATGGAAGGCGCGTTAGTAAACTTTTTTAACTGTGTAATTAATTAATTTTTTAAATAATGAAAAAATATTATAGAAAAAATAAAATTGCAACAAAGCAACAATTTGAAAAACTAGTTGAGTTAATGCAAAAACATCCCGAAACTGGACGGGGCAAACCGCAATTTGGAAGCAGCAAAAATCAAATTAAGGGATTATGGGAAAAATATGCTGTAGAACTAAATAGTTTAGGGCCGCCAACAAGAACTGGGCAGGCGTGGAGTCGAGTAAGTATTAATAAACATTTTTTTTTTCAATTTGAATGGGATTTAAAACAAATTTTTTATTGTAAAATTTTAAAAAAATTATAATATATTTGTGTTTTAGGCTTGTATACATTATAAAGCAAATTTAAAGAGGAAGCTTGCCAATAACCACAAAAACTATGTTGCGACTGGTGGTGGTCCGTCGCAAGAAGTTTCTTTAGATCCAATAGAAGAAAGTGTAGCGGAACTTATCCAAATAAGGGAACAGATTGCACCTGGTGGTCAGGCTTTCGGCACAAAGAACACTGCTACAGAAAATAACGGCGAAGAAATGCAATACACATTCGTTGCAGCCCCTTTATCAGCACCTGAACCTTTGGAAAGTAATCCAGAAAGCCGTCCTACTTCGTCAGCTTCTCAAACAATAAATAATTGCCGCAGAAACAATTCAAAAAACATTGAAAACGAGCGTCTAGAGATACTAAAAACTCAAGTACAAATGCAGAAGAATGTACTAAGAAAACTTGATAAGTTGGAGAAAACAGTTTATAAAAACTACGAAATAAATAAGATATTGTTAGAGATTAAAAAACAAAAACTAGATATGTTCAAAAGACAAGCTAGGGAAGCCTATGAATTAATAGCCTTAAAGATGGAAGTTCAAGAATTAAAAATTGCTAAATTGAGAGGTTATTCAGGTTATTATTTAGGTGACGTAAATAGGTTTTTGTTGAAATTAGTTATTAGTTTTGCATAACGTTTAAAAATAAAGACTGAATTTGTTTTTATAACTATTTTTCGTATAATGTGTTAACCCTGTTAAAATAAAGTTTTCACTAGTTTTGAAAATAAAAAGACTGAATGAAGTAAAAATACGTCTTTCAATATACATTTATAATGTAATTTTTGAATTATATTAAAGTGATAGCATAATAATATTCCGAATTCTGGCAGCATCCTCGTCTTCTCTTTCAATGTTCAAGTTTTCATCGCTCTGTTCAACATTTGAAATAGGTGGTATTTCTTCAGGAAGATCCACTCGAAAATGTTGACAAATATTGTGCAAAGCGCAACAAGCATTGACAATTTGATTAGCCTTTTCTGGCGAATAATGTAAGGCACGTGCAGATGAAAGGCAACGAAATCTGCTCTTTAATATTCCAATCGTCCGCTCTATAATATTTCGTGCTTTCGAGTGTATTCTGTTATAGCGAGCTTGCTGCGATCCAGTTTCTGTCATGCGGAATGGAGTCATCAAAAAACTTTGTAAAGGGTAGCCAGCGTCGCCTTTAAAAGTTATTTTTAATAAGTCATTTTTAAAATAATTTTATACAAAAGGACCAGCCTTACCTAAGATCCAAGAATTGCTTTGTACATTTCTCTGCAGATGTAATTTCAAATCGCTTGTATTAAAAACAAAAGAATCGTGATTTGCGCCTGCGTGCCTAGCATCCACATATCGAATAGTCATTTTGTAGTCGCAGAGCTGAAAACAAAATAGATATAGTATTGATTTTTTTGTTCCTTTTTACTTACAATCATGACGTTTAAGCTAAAGGTGCTGCATTTCTTTTTTTCGAGCAATGATGCGAACGTGAGTTCCATCGATACATCCCAGTATTCCCGGAAATCCACTTTTTGAATAAAATGCTGTTTTTGAAGCATTTTGCTCGTCTTCAGACATTAGAGTCCTTATCCATTTTCCACAATCACGCTCCTCCATTATTTTTAAAACGTTTTTAATGACAACGGATGTCGTAGATTGAGCCAGCCCCACATTAAAATCGTTTCCGCAGCATTTTTGGTAGCTACCGTCAGCAAAAAACCTAAGAGCTGCGCATAGTTGCAATATTGGCGGGATTGCTGTTCCTCGAAGGGGTTTACGGAAATGCTCCTTCATATCATTTAGCAGGAAGATAAATGCTTCTTTATTCATCCGAAAATATTTTTGAAATCTACTAAACAGTTATAAATATCTTCTCACTTCTAAGAAACATCTATACTTACAAGGCGTTCGGTAGTTCCAAGGGATTAGAGTGATTCCGAAGCATTTTTCGAATGCGGAGCAAGTGAATATTTTCGTCACTATTTACTTGGTTGTAAAACAGATCAAAACTGATGTCCACATTAATTGAAAAAGAAAATCACACTTATATATCAATTAAAAATTATTTTAATTCTGAAAGAAAGTAGTATCAGCTGTTTACACATTTGTCAATTTTTTTATCTTGGCAACGTTAATGCAATACAAGTTGTAATCCATAATACCAAAAAAAAAGTTGAGTTGTCTTGCTTACAACTCAACTCAGTTGAGTTATAATCCATAATACGGGCATTAATCTCGCTACCTGTCCATTTGCTCTAGGTAGACCGGTCGTGATGAGATGATGCTTTATGTTCTCGGCTTGACAGTAATTTTTGAAGTCTTCAGATGAAAACGCCGTACCTCTGTCGGATGTTATCTATACTGGATTACCAAAAGTTATGCTCTGAACTTCCAACTTAGCTATAACTTCCTTAGTTGAAGTGGATTTAGTAGGATATAACCAGCAAAATTTCGTGAATGAATCCATCATGGCGAGTATGTGTTTATATTGTTTGGATGTGGTCTCTAAAGGTCCTAGATGGTCTATGTGGTACGTATGGAGAGGTATATCCATTTTTTTAAGAGGATGAAGTTCGCCTTCCTGCTTGCCACGTTTACGATTATTTATGATGTACGGTATACAGTTTGAGATGTGAAATTCGATTTTCTCCTCCAACTTAGGGATATAATACTCACGCCGTATAAGTTCTTTAACCTTTTTTACTGTAAAATGACCCCTTTCGTGAGCAAGTCGAATTATCCCTCTTTGCATTCCCTTCGGAGCAATGATTACTTCACAACCGTCAACCAACTTGTACAAAACATCACCATTAGGAAAGTATAAAGTCTTCATAATTACCTCTATCTTTTAGAATGGCAAATATTGCCTGCAACTCTTCATCTTTCAGCTGGGCTTGTTTAATTTTTGTCAAAGTATAGTCTTCACCTATGACATTAACGGGATATGTGCTCAACGAGTCAACGTGTCTCATTCGAACACTAGCGCGGTGCTCTACCTCGTAATCGTAGGCAGTAGAACCCACCTTGCGACCCTCGTGGAAAGGTTTTTTTCTCCAGCGTCTTAGTGAACGAGTTACAATCAGTGACGATCTTAAAATGTAGTCCAAGAAGGTACACCATAAACTTTTTTAGCGCCTCGATAACAGCTAATATCTCTAGTTCGTAACTAGAATACTTCCTTTAAGCATCTGTAGTTTTTCTGCTCATAAAATACACCGGATGTAGACTTCTATCACTCGACGACACCTGCATTAAGACTGCACCATAGTCTTCAATTGACGCGTCCGTATGCACTTTGGTTTTACTGTTCTGATTAAAAATACTTAAGACAGATTTAGTAGTTAACATGTTCTTCAATTTGTTGAACACTTTCACTTGCTGATCCTTCATTTCGAATTTTGTATTAGCTTTTGTTAAATCACTCAGCGGTTTCGCAATCAAAGAGAACCGGGGCATAAATTTCCGAAAGTATCCAGCTAATCCGAGAAAGCTTTGAAGTTGCTTCATACTGTTTGGGACCGTAAATTTCAACACGGCTTCGACACTTGAATCTATATCGACTTCTTCCGGCGCTATATCTATTTTCATTACGACAAATTCATTATCATTATCACTCGTAATTTTTCTAAACTTTAATCCCTCACGAAAAATTTATATTTCCGCGTATTCACAAAAATTTTCACCGATTATAATGTCAGTATCAATAAATTTAGATGAAACACCTACGAAATTTACATTATAGGTCTCATTATCGATTTCTATATCGTACTTTAATTGTCCATCGGGTTTTGTTATATTTTGACCGAAACCGCCGATCAAATTCTTAAACACAACATCACTCATTATGCTAAACTTGCTACCGGAACAGAGCTGTGTATTCGCGACCGCAGATTTTAACACTTTTCGTCGTAACCGGATGTTGCGATTTTAAAATACGCGTATTGGTTTTGTTGTCTACAGGACAGTCTTTAACGATATGACCGAATTTGTTACACTGGAAGCACTTCGTTCCCTTTTCTTTATTTGTACACTCTTTCGATTTGTGTCCTTTTGAACCGCAATTAAAACACTTTAAATCACTATTGTTCTTCGGCTTATTTTGGTTACTGTTCTTGAATTTATTGTCCGACTTTTTCCGGTTTATTTTTTTATCTTTTAACCGAAATTTTTCATAACACGCTAATTTTCTTTTAAAGCCTTTCATGTCACTAGCGCCATATAAAATTGATTTATTCACATTCAAATCGTTTATACCGTCGATTACATATTGAATAATCGAATCGTCATAGTTACAACCGCACGACGCAGTTTCATTAATATGAAGGAAATATTCTTGAACAGTTTCGCTTTTTTAATTTTTCTCTCCGACAGCTTATGAATTTGGGCACTATTGATCGTTGTTCAAAATTCTCCGATTAATGCTGCTTTTAATTTTTTCCAAGCTGTTATGCCGCGTTTGCTTTGAATAAACAGTTTCGCTAGGCCACTTATAGATTTTTTGGCAAATACGTACATCTGAAACTCATCCCAATTCATAATAGCGGCTGTTTCTTGAAACTCCTCGATCCAGGCATCAACAGGTAAGTTTCCCTTGCCATCAAATGTTCTAATAGAATCCTCAATATCGCGAAAACTCTTGAAACCTGTGGTTGTATCGCTCTCGTCATTATTGTGTTCTCTCAGGCGTTATCTTCAATAGACAAAAAACCTTCATCAACATCTTTAACCGTCTTTTTATTTTGCTTCATCTTTTGTTGTTGTTTTGTAGAATCTTTTTTAACACATTTAGCTTTATCGTCATTGCAGCTTTCATTGTCGTCGTCGTCGTCATTTTCGTCTTCATTATTGATCGCGTTAAGCAGAGATCCCTTTTTCAATTGCTGATGAATGTGCAGCGTCAAATCTCTGTCATCGTAAGATATACACAAAATATTACAAACTGATGTTAGCTCTGCCAGCGTCAAGTTTTAACTAACGTATGCAACTTAGAAGAAACAATTATTTTTCTTCTTTTTTAAAAAAGAGAAGACTACGTCTTCTATATCTTTTTATTTATTTAAAATTATATTAATTAAACGAAAGAGAAGACTATGTCTTCTTAGACTTTCTTATTTGAGTTAATGTTAATTACTAAGAACTAAATTTACAAATTTCTTATTTTATATTTTTAAATTGCCATAATTAAAAGTGGCGTGATTTACCATTAATTTGGATAATCAATAATTGCAGACGCTGATCTTACAATTATTGTAAAATTTAGTTCAATAAACTTAATAATAATTAATCGAAATATTATATGTCATCATAAAAATAAATTTAAAGTGAATTCATATCTTTGTGTTAACGAACGAATTAAAAGAAATAAATGAAAAAGTGTGTCAGCAATTGAGTTGCGACAGAGTGTGTTGAACTTTATGAAAAGTTAATTTTTTAATTATTAACTCCTCCCTTCTTAAATTGATTGTCCTCAATCATTTAGAAAAAAGGAATATTGTTTAATCTAGGAGGTTTGATGGGAGCTTCTAATGCTATTGATTTGGGGTATTCGGCATAATGTTGCAAAGTTATTGTTGCATTAGGCTCGTTATTAATGTGAGGAACTTGAGATTCAAAAACAATTGTTTTTTTGGGATTTTTAAAGAATAGTTTGGAGGCTACTAATGAAATGATAATGAGACCAATGATAACAGAGATTGACCATCCTCCGATTTCTAAATGTTTTTGAATAGTTGAGATTACCTCCGTATTATTAATCTGTAATTCGTTTAGCGCTTCAAGTGATAGAAAATTAATGTGGTCTCTTTCAAAAGGAGCGGGCTGCATTAATGCGGGAATGATTTGTAAAGGTGATGCCTCTATGTTACTAAAGGTCATATTATTAATTTTAATAGTGCTATTATGGAATTTAATTAGAAGTGTTCCAGATATATTTCTGATCGTTTCATCAATATTAATAGATGTGTTACAATTATTTACAAGGATAACCCCGGACTCAATCTCTTCGATTGATGGGATATGATGATTGTTGCTCGTTACACACGTAGAATTTTGACTACTTAAAAGATTAGGAATACATTTGTCATTTGAAATATTTTTTAATTGATTCTCTTTACAAATTATTATATTTTTCACAACTATCACTTATTCCAAATATTGTTTTTTCATTTTTTAAAATCTGCTTAAAATCTAAACTAATGACAGAGTTTTTTTTCTTTACTGGTCTTAAAATAACATTTTCATAAATTTCATTTTTTGTTAAAGGAATCTTAACTAGATAAAATAATTTTTTATTAGTACTGTATAGGACAGATACTTTAGCAAATTGGAGTGCCTCTTCAGGACTCTCGAAAACAATATTTTCTTTTCTAATTTTACTTATAGCTATTTCAATTTCTTTTTTGTCTAATATTAGTGGGTTAATAATTCCAATCTTGGCCCATATAATTCCATTTTGAATATTTATTAATTCTTCCTTACTTAGTCTAATTCTATTTTGTAAGTTTATAACAATTTCATTTTCTAATAATACATCTTTTCTTATTGCGTTTGAAACTTTGTTTACAACATCTGTGAGATTATTTAATCTTTTATTTAAGGCTTCATTTACATAAACTTGTTTATTATTATTTTTGTTAAGATCATTTATATTACTTGCTATGATTTCAAAATCGTCGTGATCAGGAGATCCCGCGATATATTTCCAAATAGTACCTATGGCATTTATTGCCCTTTTATTTTTTACATTTGGTGTTATGTTTTCTAAAATATTTTCAGAAAGTTTTAATTCATGGGTTAGGATGGGATACAGATTATGGTGATTTGGAATGTGTTGTTGGATAAATGAATGGGTATTGGATATTGATGTTGCGTACTGTGCCAACTCTATTGGATGTAGAATAGTAAAGGTTCCCTGCTGAATTTTTGCTGTACCTCTATTAATTGTCACAACATAGGAAGAAGTGTAATCCAAAATTTGGACTTCAGTTTTTACAAAGGTTAAATAAAATAAGATGATTAGTACTGCCTTCATGTTTAAGTTGTTGAATTATGATGAGAAAGTGGATGTTGTGTTGATTAAAGATGGTAGCTGATTTATTATCTTCAGGTGTTGGATTTCAATGTTGAGTTTTTTTCTGTTTATCTTGATTATGTAAAGATGTTTTTGATGAGTTAAAGCTGGTTAATTTTCCAACGGATGTCGGACTTCAATGTTGAGTTTTTTTATGTTGTTGCAATTTTTTTCAAACGTCTTTTTTTCTAGTGTTTTTGTTTATTTAAATAATGTTTGTGGCGTTTTTAGAACTAATTAAATTGTTTCTTTACAAGTTTTTATTTTAAAGTTTTGGTTACTGTCTCAATTTTATTTCTTTATTTTTTAGTTATTATCGTTACACTTATTATCACTTAATCAAATCACTTAAAATAAAACCGTTCCGATTGCACGAATTTTGTCCTTTTTACTATTTGTTACTGCGGATTCGGAACAATACTTTCAACGAACGGATGCCTGCGGACGGACACGTACAGGCTCGGGTTCCGTGGTATATTTATTTTTTCCTAAAATATACCTGGTTGCTCGGGCGCCACTTAGAAGAAACAATTATTTTTCTTCTTTTTTAAAAAAGAGAAGACTACGTCTTCAATATCTTTTTATTTATTTAAAATTATATTAATTAAACGAAAGAGAAGACTATGTCTTCTTAGACTTTCTTATTTGAGTTAATGTTAATTACTAAGAACTAAATTTACAAATTTCTTATTTTATATTTTTAAATTGCCATAATTAAAAGTGGCCTGATTTACCATTAATTTGGATAAGCAATAATTGCAGACGCTGATCTTACAATTATTGTAAAATTTAGTTCAATAAACTTAATAATAATTAATCGAAATATTATATGTCATCATAAAAATAAATTTAAAGTGAATTCATATCTTTGTGTTAACGAACGAATTAAAAGAAATAAATGAAAAAGTGTGTCAGCAATTGAGTTGCGACAGAGTGTGTTGAACTTTATGAAAAGTTAATTTTTTAATTATTAACTTGCAGCTTTCTTCTCATACAATTCGTAGTTTTCAAACCCTTCAAACTCTCTTAATCGTTGACGGTTTGTTCGATCGCCTTCACACTCAAATATAAACTTATGCAGCGCAACTATGTTCTGCTTTCTTGTATGTCGTAAATTCTCACAAATGCTGTCAAACATTCCTAAGCTTGTCATCGTGTTTTCTTTTGTGCGTTGCAACTAAATAACACACTGAGTCCCCTTTCAGACCAGCAAAGTTTTGTTTGCAAAGTCTTGAGTTTGTGAAGGAGGGTGGAAAGCAGAGCGGGGGTTGGTGCAAAACTTGTTGTACTCGCAAATTCCTTTTGTGTTTTTAGTTCGTAAACCGAATTAATATGGCTGCTCTTTATATATGACAAACATACAAACAAACGAAACAGACTTTGTCAAAGTACATTATCCTGTCTGAACACAAGACACAGTTTAAAAGAGAATTCAAGAAACTTTGTCAAAGAAAACTTTGCTGGTCTGAAAGGGGACTGACCACTGTTTTGTCTGTGTTCTTTTAGTTTTTGCTTCAAACCTAACGATTTTTTTTTATTTTTTCTATTTTTGCTTTTGCCAACAAGAGCAACAAACGAAAAATACACTTCACTAAAAGAAGACGTTGTTGTTTTTGTTTCGTGCTTTTTCTGTTTAAATTAACCGACTTTTTTGTTTTTTCGTACACGTCTTTTCTTGAGAATTATTTTTATTTTTCACTGGAACACTGACTCGTATGTAATTTGACACTTTAGATTGCGGTTGAGCCCCCAAATTGTGGAGTCTTACATTATTTGGAAAAAGTTTATTTTTATTTAAAATGATAAAAGTTCACTAATAAACCTCCTTGTAAGGGAAATGATTAGGTTTATGTAAGGACAACAAAAAATAAACTGAAGACTAGAAAAGCTGGACATGAATCATATCTTAATTACAGACATACCCTTAATACAGCATTATCTTCTCATTGATTTGAATCAAATCATTATCCTAACTTTGAAAACGCATCGGTTTTGAATACAGAAATTAGTTATAAGCGTCGTTTTATATTAGAAATGTTACAAATTGTTAATACACCTAGTACACAAAGAATTAATTTTAAGGCAGACACAGATTATGTTGCGCAGATATACATATAGACACTTAGTTCATAGAATACGATAATTAATATAAATACATATGTGTTTAGGGTTTTTTGAATTATGTTATATTATTTAAATAAAATTGGTACACATGTTAATACAGTTGTAACATTATTTTAACAACATTTTTAATGTTAAGTTTCGTTAACTGTATTTAAATTTTTTTAAAATATTTTTAAACCTCAGGTTATTTTTGTTTTATGTTAACTCTGAAAAATTTTTGCATTTTTTGTGACAATAATTTTTCATAAACATATTATTTGTTTGTTCTTTGGTAAAATTTTTATTTCCCGATGATGCTACACAATGGAGTAGCGAAATATCGAAAAAAAATATAATTTTTAACAAAAGACCTTCAAGTAATTTTAATAAATTATAAAAAAAGTAAAGAAAAACTATAATTTTAAAAATTTCAAAAATACATTTTTATAAGTATTACAAAAATACATTTGTTTTTTTAACTTAAATTCATACGAGTTTTTTATTTAATACATAATAGAGTTTCTTGGTAATGTGTGGGTGGTGGCAAATGATGTGTTAAAACTGTAGACTTGTATGGCCCAAAGGAAGAATTAAATGCACAAGTTTCTCAGACCTGCCTGCGGAACTGTTAGTAAATATTCTGCATTAAAGAAAATTAATTATTTATCTTAGTTACATATTCAGACATTTCTTACCTTACATGTATTAGGTGTTTAACAAAGCAACAGGTTTTACTTGTCAATTTGGTATTTAATAAAGTACATTTATTGTTTATTTCTTACTTGTTTATTTGTAGCGCCTTTGATTATGTATCCATGCCTTTAATTGCTGTGGAGTTCTATGTTTTAAAACATAATTTTTTTTTTATAACATCGTAACATTGGAAAATAGATGGCAGGTTTTCTAATTCCTGTAAATTGCCAAATGTGGAATATATTACATCTTTTTCTTCTTGAGACCACTTAGTTCGTCTTGTTTTGTCATACGGGGAAGCTATTGTAGAGAATTCTATATTTTAGAAGTCATTCTTTTAAATTTTACATTTTAGTTATATAATCGTGTATTGCCACAAATACTTTTTGTTGAATTTAGAAATGATTTTGTACTTACTGCTACGTTTTTTTTTTTTATTAGATTTGGAGTGTTGGGTTAAATTCTCGGATGATAAACTTATATTTTGGGTTAAATTAGCTTCTGCGTCCTCCTCCTGATCCTCATTAGAGTCAATATTGTTCTGTTCTTCATCATCCTCGTCTTCTTCATCGTCTCCTATTGCTGACATTAAAAGTTTAGATACTCGTGTTATTTCGGCCAACTAATCAACTGTCGCCTCCTCGATATTCAGCAAAGATGTATAAGTTGCTATGTGCTTCTTTAATGACGTTTCTCTTAAACTTTCGGAAATTTCAGCCCCACACTCTTCAGAATATTTCTTGAGTAGAGGGCAAGCTCTATAATACGGTTTTGATGTAAGTTTTCTCGAAAATATATACTCATTTGTCGTAGGTATCTCTGCATCACTCCTGTGCTTAAGGATTAATTCAATTGCGTTTGTGCATAAAGGACTCAGTAAAACGCTCACAGTTCTTCCCAGTTTTCCACGTAATGTCAACCGCACAAACTGTTTAGCAAATAATATTGACTCGTTGGACATTTTTTCTAGAACTTCGCTGTCAATATTTTCTGTTATAACTTCTTTATTTAAATAGCTGTTAATTGTCAGGCGTTCGATTTCTCCTGCACGTCTTCTATTAAATATCTGAATTAATACCAAGGTTGATTTAACAAGTTCGTTCCACCATCTTATTTTGAATTCCTTTTTTAATATGTCAATTTTTGATACAAATATACAATTTCTTAATGTAATTTTTTGAAGGCAGTATTACTTTTTTGGATCGTTTCTGATTACATTGGTCGTCAAAGGCCTTTTTGTTTATTAAAACTGGAATTTCCTCATCCCACAGAAGCAAGAAATTTTCGAGCTCCTCTTTAGATTCCTCCGACTGTGTTTTTATATATTCCGTTCGTTGTTTTGAACCACATTTCTTTATTAATGATGTTAAATTTTGAGCAACAGCAGGAGTTTTGAACCACATCAAGGGTTCGTCCCAATTTGCAACTTTTCGTAAAGCTTCCACACAAGTATCAAACAAAATGGGTTTGAAAATATCCTTAAGTTGTTTTATAAAAGCCGTAGATGCGATCGGATCATATCATGCTGGTGAATTAATGTGTACTTTTCCGATAGTTTGTTTCCATATTCTATTATTAATTCGTCATACCGGATGCCCCTAGTAATTACATCATTTCTCAAGACTGGAAAAATTTTAGTTCTAAGTGTAAAATTTGCTGATTCGTAGATGTATTGAGTTATCTTTCTGCCACATATAAGGTTATCTCTCGCGTTCTTTATTTTGTTACCACATCTCTTTAAGGGAATGCGTAAAGTGTTTTAAGAAAAGAATCCCTTGCAATTTTTACAGCAAATATATTCACCCGCTTCGTTATGACGATTTTCTTGCTGTTGTCTGCTAACTATGAGAATTCCAGTATTATACTCCTCAGAAGAAAATCGCCTTGTTTTCTTAACTCATCTATTATTTTTAGCCGCTCTTTTGATTTAATTTGCAAATTCATTGCACTTTTAATACATTTTTCGGACTTATGTTTTTAGAAAAAATGTCTGGCTATTTTAGTCTGTAACGTTTTGCAAAACAAACAGAAGTGTTTTTTGACGTACCAGCCTTATATGGCACTTTCACATTAGACAATTTTAAAGGGTTCTTTATCAAAACTATACTATCGTCTGTTCCGAATGAAGTATTTTTTTGGTGGTTTTCGATTGTTGAATCCGGAAAATACTTAGAAGTCGTATTGGTATCCAATAGTGTGGAAGTTGTATTTAGTGTACTGTGAAGAGCATTCCTTGAAAATGATGAACATACGGTCGCAGGGCTATCTGAATGCCTTGTGGTTTGTACCGATAAAGAAAACGGCTTCTGAAATGACATCGAAGAATTACTTTTGCCGTGTTTTGCACTACATAACATAGAAGTAGATCTGTAGAGCTGTAAATTTGGAGTTTGTCATTTTAACTTCCTTTCTGATGCTGGTGTAGTAAAATCATTAGATGTGTGTGAAGAACAGGTCGAATTATTCCCTGCAAGGTCATGCTCGAAGAGTAGTTGTTTGAAGTTGGTTTCATTGTTTTCTGGCAGCGCGGATGAACACTATTTAAAATAGGTTCACCGGATATTTTCGTGTAGGACGGATCTGAATCATGATCTCCTAACGGTTTTACAGTAAAATCATTAGATGTGGATGAAAACCAGCTCGAATTATTGCACAAAATATTTTTTTGGAACGGTAAGTGTGTTGTATTTGGTTCACTTGTTTTCGGATCGTATGTATAAAGCTGATTTAAGTTAGGTTGATCAGGTCTTTTCGTTTAGGACGAATCTGAACTTGAATTTGAATAACGATGGCTATGTAGTGAATGGTTTAGGCTATTTTCGGATGTTACGGAATGGCGACTCGAAATGCTGCTTGAAGAAATATCTTTGGACAAGGAATTTGAAGCAAGTGTTTTCCATGCGTCTGCGGGAAGTTTTTGTAATGTTAATACATCATTTATTTTTAAAATGGGCGTATCTGAGCAAGAAAACGAGAAAGATGGCTCACGATCTTGTAAATCTTTTAGAGTAAATTCATCTAATGTGGTTGAAGAAGAGCTAAAACTACTGCGCAAAGAATTATGTTCGGACAATAACTGTTTTGATTTTGGTTCTGATATTTTCGTGAAGGACGTGTCTGACCAAGAAGTTGATAAACGCTCAGGATGAGAAGATTTTATAGTAGGATTACTAAATGTGGATGAAGACCAGCTTGATTTTGTTCCGCAAATATTATGTTCGGACAGTATTTGTAATAAACTGGTAATAAATTTTCATTGGGATCGTCAAATCTCTTTTTGAGTTTCAAGAGATTTTCTTTATCATCTAAAAAATTTCGTAAAATAAATTAAAAAATTCAAATTAAGTAAATAACCCACTACAGATTGTAAAAAATGCTTGAGTTCATATATTCATTTATATTTTATTTTTAGTTATGGCTTTTTTCTATTGGCTGTAAAGGTCGGTAAAGTGAATAAACAAAAATTAGCCTCAGGTAGGAAAACATAACATCATATTTTTTTATCGAACATAAACACGAAGAGTAATTTTGGTGTAAAAAGCGTAAAATTGCATGGCTTGAATAATTAACTCCACAAACTTTCCGAATCCAGGTCTACTCTTGGATTAGTATAGTAGTTTAGCTTTGTATTTTTATCGAGTTTTGTGAAGTATTGTTTAAGACGTTGAACCCTTTTCTATAACTGATAATTAAATCAGGGTTATATCTATATATGTCTTATATCTATAACATGCTTATGTTAGAGTTTAATTATTGATGTAAATCATAAATAAAGACCTTGCTTCATCATATTTTTAGTTGACAAAATATATTATGTCTCATGTAATAGTATCGATGTATCAACATTTAATTTTCTTACGTTATTATAATTTAAACATTTTATTATTTAGTGACTGATTTCAAAGAAAGAAAGACTGTAGTTGATAGGCCCAAGCATGGACCACAACGTACTGCAAGATCGGCTGAAAACATTACTGCTGTTCAAGAAAGTGTTCAAAATAATCCATCAACCTCAATTCGACACCGTGCCCAGGAGCATGGTCTTCAAAGAACAACTTTGGACTCAATTTAGCACAAAGATTTGCATTTGTTTCCATTTAAGATTCAGTTGACACAAGAACTTCTTCCAGAAGACCATTTACGCCGCCGTACATATGCCAATAGAATGCTACAGCTTGCCCATGACAACCCCGATTTTCATGAAAAAATCATGGGTGACGAGGCACATTTCCATTTGAATGGATATGTGAATAAACAGAATAGTCGGTTCTGCGCAATGGAAAACCCTCAAATTATTCATCAGTCACCTATGCATCCATTAAAACTGACAGTCTGGTGTGTAATTTGGTCAGGAGGAATCATTGGACCTTACTTCTTTGAAACTGAAAACGGCGTAACGGTAACTGTCAATGGGGAGCGATATCGCGATATGATTGAAAACTTTCTAACGCAAGGTTTATGCAAACAAACCAGAATCGCTGGAGCAACTCAAACAAAATATTCCTGATGAAATTAATAAAATACCGCGTGAAATGTGTGAGAATGTAATGAAAAATGTGTTCAAAAGGGCTAGCATTTGTGAGGCTAACAGAGGCGGACATTTATCTGATATTGTATTCCACACATAATTGCCGACATTAAGTTAAACATTTATCAATATACGATGCATTCTCTTTCATTTAATCAAAAATTATAAACAAAGTAGTATACCTTCCTGGCGGACACCCTGTATCTTTTTTTTTGGTATGAAAGTTGATAAACTGAATAAACAAAAAATACCCCCACTAAGAGTAGGAAAACATACATTTGTTCCGAGAAAGCTAGATACAAATTATAATATTGTTTTGGTCTGCAGACGATTTTTTATTTAAATTAGTTTTATTGGACTTACCATTTTGCAATATTAACTGGGCCGCATATCTGCTTCCTTTAAATTTTACAGAACAAGTGTTATTCTTTATAAGCACGTTACGAGACGCTGTGCCGCAATGCTCCCCATTCTCAAATTCCACCAAAGAAAACATGTTGAAACCTATGGATAAATATATTAAAATAAATAATTAAAACTCATAATTATTCTGGCTTAAGTTCATTTTGTTGATTCTTTTTAATTAAAAAAGAAATTTACTTAATTATTGATACGATAATTTTTTTAGAATAGAGAAAAATTTTTAATTTTTTGGCACTAGAAGAATGGAATGCATATTTTCTGTGTCGCTACGGAAGTTTTCTTAAATTTAATATTAACAATTTATAATTTTGTTCGTTGAAATCTGTGTTTTAAATTTGTGCATTAGGTAGCTAGCTATCAGCTTACCAATGAAGCTGATAGCAGCAACAAATAAAGTTATAGTGTGAAAGTAGACTTTGTTCCATTCCATTCTTCTAGTGTCTAAAAATTTTTCGGTATTCTCAAAAAATTATCGTATCAATAATTAAGTAAATTTCTTTCTTAATTGAAAAGAACTTAAGCCAGAATAATTATGAATTTTAATTGTAACTTTATAGTTCAATAATTTTCCAAAAATATATTAAAATAAATAATAATTTACAATAGAAAATAAGGATTGCAGTTTAAGGTTTGTACTGCGAGAAAACAGTGGCTTCCAATTTTGCATTAAGGGCTTGTATTGAGCATTAATAAATGACAACATTTAAGAGAAAGTAAGTTTTAAACTCAAATAAGGTAAACTTTAATTAAATTTTTAAACACAAACACTTTTTAACAAACATTAATTTTATACCATTATATTTTCATCCTAATGAAAATACAATAATGTCGTCTTTTTTTTAAACATATTTAATAATAATAATAGCAAGAATTTAAAACTATTAAAATTGTCCAAGCTTGAAGGTCTTTTGTTAAAAATTATATTTTTATTTTTCGATATTTCGCTACTCATCGGGAAATAAAAATTTTACCAAAGAACAAACAAATAATATGTTTATGAAAAATTATTGTCACAAAAAATCCAAAAATTTTTCAGAGTTAACATAAAACAAAAATAACCTGAGGTTTAAAAATAATTTAAAAAAATTTAAATACAGTTAACGAAACTTAACATTAAAAATGTTGTTAAAATAATGTTACAACTGTATTAACATGTGTACCAATTTTATTTAAATAATATAACATAATTCAAAAAACCCTAAACACATATGTATTTATATTAATTATCTTATTCTATGAACTAAGTGTATATATGTATATCTGCGCAACATAATCTGTGTCTGCCTTAAAATTAATTCTTTGTGTACTAGGTGTATTAACAATTTGTAACATTTCTAATATAAAACGACGCTTATAACTAATTTCTGTATTCAAAACCGATGCGTTTTCAAAGTTAGGATAATGATTTGATTCAAATCAATGAGAAGATAATGCTGTATTAAGGGTATGTCTGCAATTAAGATATGATTCATGTCCAGCTATTCTAGTCTTTAGTTTATTTTTTGTTGTCCCTACATTAACCTTATAAACCTCCTTGTAAGGGAAATGATCAGGTTTATGTAAGGAAAAAAAGAAGTCAGCCAATCTATTTCACAATTATAAAGGATTTACGAGTATTGTTTTGTTGGCTTTGGCAGACGCAAATTGTAAATTTTTGTTTGTTGATGTGGAGTGTAATGGCCGAATCTCCGACGGCGGAGTGTTAGATCGTTCAGATTTAATGCGTGTACTGGACAACAATGACAATTTCCCACAGCCTAAAGTAATTGGCAACAACAGCACACTGCCTTATCTTATAGTGGCAGATAATGCGTTTCCAAATGGTAAACGTGTTTTGACGCCCTATAACAAGCAAAGTTTGGCAAATCGGTTCCGAGTACTCCAAACAAAAATTCAACATGCCGAATTCAACACAACTATTATTATAAAGGCATGTTGTGTACTTCACAATTTTTTACTGGACTATAGCCAAACATATATGGACAACGCAGATTTAATTGATCCCGACACTGACACCGAATCCCCAAATACGGCATCAACAAGTAACCACAACAGAAACTGTGAAAATATAAGAGAGGAATTCAAAAAATATTTCAACAATGAGGGCAAATTTTAAACTTTAACTTTATGGGTTAAGCACGTTAAGGGTTAATCAGAAGGCAAATTATGCCACATTTTCAAAAGATTTCATTTAATATTTTATTCATATTTGACAAAAAGGTCGTTTTCAATTTTTTCCCTGTAAAATACATATAAAATCAATTCAAATTAGTAAGTTTTTATTGTTTTTCCCGAGCTACAAATATTATTAATTGTTAAGTAATTTCAATCTTTAGGCATGAGTTCGTTTTTTTCTTTCTATTCAGAAAGATAATTATTTATTTAATATGGACAACCTTTTTTTGAAAACAGTAAAAATTTTAATTCTATTAGACATCTAGCTGAATGGAATGCATTTTCTATGCCGCTACGCACGTTATCAACATTCCTCGTGTCTTATCTACAAATTGTGTGTCTAAACAACTTCTATTTATACCAACATTTAAGACAAATGGAATACGAGTACGAGCAATTTCTCAATTTTTGAATTTTTCATATTATAGTCTTTTTTTGTTCTTGGTTGAGAATGAAGTTTTACAACACTCTAACTTTTCTGTTATTGAAATCTAGGTTACCATATGCAATTTGCTTTTAGCCAACCATTGGTTGGCAATGAAAGCATTGTATGTATTTTTTCCCAGTTTCATCCTGGATCTATTTTAGTATCCAATTAATTATGATGAAGGAAACATCTATATATTATTATGTATATAAATTTCTCGCCGTGCCCAGCGATTAGTAAGTTTTTATTGTTTTTCCCGAACTACAAATATTATTAATTGTTAAGTAATTTCAATTATCTTTCTGAATAGAAATGAAAAAACGAACTCATGCCTAAAGATTGAAATTACTTAACAATTAATAATTCAAATTAATTTGAAACTTAATTTCCCTTGATAAAATATTATAAGAAAATTGAATTCAATCATAATAAAATCTCAATCATGTACGTAATTAATATCATTTACTTCATATGATTTATTTAGAAATATAATAAAAATAAATACCATAAAATATAAAAACTTAATAAAATATCAGTCGAATGTATCAAAAATGGATTCAATTGCCTGCAGTAATACGTCTTCAATATTTCCACAGATTGGATTTCAACCCTATGATCAATATTATCGCTGTTGCCTTCAAGGTTTTCAATACAATCTTCTCCCTCTTCCACAAATGTTACATTGTCGAATGACTCAATTCCCGATGTTTTCACCACCAACGTCGTATTATGGAAGGAGTCATCGTGGTATTCATCAATAGATGATACTGAAGAGTGCAGACTTGATGACTGCAGTGACGATTGCTCAGAAGTGCAAGGGTCAGAATACATTGTTGGTTGACGTGGAACCTGCCAAGATAATGTTTTACACTCGGCAGCTTTTGCCCAACGAACCATCAGCAACATTTCTGTAGTGACGTTTTCGTATGTCTCTGTCAACTTGAGCTCTTTGAGTTCACTGCACAACATTTTGCAATAAATTTCTTCTTTCGATTCTACTTTTGCTGATCGTTTTTGAATCAGGGTGGTCATGAACTCCAGTGATTTGTTGGCGGATTGCTGCAATGCAGCTGCCTCATCCAATCTCGATCGCTTAACCTGAAAGTGTTTTGTTAACAATAAATAAATTTTTTAAATATGTAAATAAC
This sequence comes from Phania funesta, assembly GCA_963932375.1. Lineage (NCBI taxonomy): Eukaryota > Metazoa > Arthropoda > Insecta > Diptera > Tachinidae > Phania > Phania funesta. The sequence goes on from OZ010653.1 coordinate 86,940,432, forward strand.
CACTAACCATTTTTGAGCTGACACTGCATTCATTTTCGGTAAATGAATCGCCCAACTAAAAAATAAAAAAAAAATTAATTTACGACTTTTCAAATATTCACATCAGGGACATCATTCAATCGGCCCTAATGTACAGATTTCATATATCCAAAAATTATCACCCCTAAGTACAATCATTTTGTTTTCCTACGAATAATCAAATAAAAACAAATACATTTCACTCACCGTATTAAATTCCAAATTAGATTGCCCACAAATTTCATCCTCTGCATTCAATAAAAAATTTAGCTCATTAAAACACCATAGCCTAGAAACATACACGTCATCAGCCGACATCCCGCTCCTAGTTGCTGCTCTCATCTTTTTTTTTTCTGCAGAAATTTGCTGCTGGTGGAGAATACGTATAAAATAAATAATAATAATGAATACAGTATTGATATATGCATTGTATTAAGGTATGCATATATATATATATATATATATATATATATATATATATATATATATATATATATATATATATATATATATATATATATATATACATAATTATTGTCGTGTATAATATCCATATATATTTTAAAAACATGGATATATTATACAACTATATAACTTTGTACATCTATTCATCTTGTATTGTTGGGTGTATGTTACAATGCGGGAAGACGAACGAAAAGAGAATTAAAAATTTTAATAGAAGATTCTGTCATTTAATTTCGGTAATGCAAAAGAGGTATTTTACTAGTATCTTGAAGAAATTTTTATTGTCGAATTAGTTGATTTGTATCGTGCCGTTACGAATCAGTTGGCAAGATCTGTTTCATAAGTAAAACATGGATTATAATTTGTCTAAGAGGGCTTTCACATTACGCAAACTTCCGCAAGTAAAATTGCCTAATGTGAAAGCCCTCTTATGACATTGAACATCTCTCTTTATTTTTGTTTTATACTGTCAAAGTGAAAATGACGTTCAATGGTAGACCACCGTTGTGCGAACAAATGTTCGAACAACGTTGGTTGCACATGAAAAAAACATGAACATTGATGGTCTTCACTAGCCAAATGCCTGTACGAACGAGGCACAAATCTATGGCTAGTGAAGACGACCTGTAATGTACTAAGAACGTTCTTGATAGCTCAAGGTAAAAAATGTAAATATTTTATTTAATCGTTTTTGTCGAGCAAGCAAGTATGGTTAGCAAAATAAGAAGCAGAACAGAACAAAGTATGTTCTTTGTGATGTATCCATACGGGGTGGGGTGGCTTAGTCCTATCAAAACAATTAAAATGTAGGCTAAAAATTAATATCCTCAAGTGTCCGACTACAGAATCTATGAAGTTTAAATATTTCATAAATGTAAAAAATGGTACCGTCATGGTACATTTTGTTTTAAAAGTTGGTACAAAAACACCTAAGTCATTTTCCTTTCCTGGCCTAGAATAGACAATATGACGTTTTAAAAACGGAAAAATATGGCAGAATGATATAATTGTATCATGAATGAAATGCGTTTTTAATGTGGAAGTAAAATATGTATGTAACAACATGGGTAAGTATCGGGTTGAAGCGGACAAATTAAATAAGCCTTTATTTTTTTTTCTAGAGCCGAGTAATATTTGGCAAACACTTGGTTCTCAAAACGTCGCTGCACATTATTGTGAAGGACAAATCTAGGAAATGAGAAAAGAATTGCTGACGTGACGTGAAACATAAAACGAAGATTTAACCAACGTGTTGCAAAAGATTAAACAATTGTTGCAAGTAGCCATGGAAAAATGTAATTTGGCAATTGCATTTGAAATCGGAAGATGGTGGCGATGATAAGGCTATAACAGACATGGGTCTAATAAATTCCATAAAAGCTTTACTTTCTATTATGGAAGAGCATCCCGAAATAAAGGATAACTTGCATAACATTGTTGTAAATATATGTATATGTACTTATTTTATATTTCAAGATAACAACTGGTTTCTATTAGGAAACTCTCTATTTGGTCTTAGACCTGATACCTAATACTACATTTACACCTACGCAAAATCTGGTACTTATGAGATTTTGAGCGAAATCTAGTTCATTTCTACCAGATTACCCATACAAAACAAAATCTACTTACGAACTAGATTTTGGCAAAATCTCTCAAAATCTTGCAATACTGAATGATGCAACTATGTATTTTTTGCTAATGTACTGAAATATACAGCGCTGAACAAGAAAATTTTGACATTTGTAACAACAAAAAAAAAAAGCGCGGTAGAAACAAAATATTAGCAGCAACATTAAAAAATAATAAAAGTTTAAAATAAGTGGTTTTAATATAGATAAAGCAATAATAAATAAAGTGTAAGTAATATTACATATGTAATTATGTGTATAAAAACAATTGTAGCACGAATTCAATTAAGTTTAGAGCCAATTTTTTATTCTTTCTTCAGTCAGCTGTTTTTGTTATGAAAATGAAATCCAATAATACGTCAAAAAGCATTGGTGTAAACGGCAGAGATTTTCTTTGAGATTTGAGCTGAAATCTACTAGATTTTGCGTAGATGTAAATGTAGTATAAAACAATTTCTGGTGAAATATGGCAAATATTGGAACTTAGCGTTTTCAAGAAAAAAGAACAATGGAATGTTTCGTGCAGGCTGTACAGTTATGTTTGTCGAATTAGCCTCATCGTGTACACTTATTTCATTTGCCGATGCGACGCCACCATAAACGCAGTTGCAAGTAAAATTATGCCAATTTACTTTTCGACGGTCTACAACGGGATTACGACTCTTACGTTCAAGAGGAATACAAAGAAGATGAAAATGGACTCTGAGGGTAAATTAACTATAAATAAGACTAATCTTCAAATAAGTTGAAACAACATAATACACTTTGTAACACTGACAATGGCAAAGAAAATTCTATTCCTTCCTCACAGGAAGGTTACACCACACCTCTATCCGAAGAAGAAGATGAGAGTGCCATGGAAGGATAAAAAGTAGAAAATTATATTTGTTGTTTCTACTTATATATTTCAGCTTTTATCTTCTAAAGATCAAGCTTGGTGTGCTATGTTCCTGGTTTGGTACCGCAGCCTGCGAAATCATTGTAAGAATTGTTATTACACCATATCAACGAGAGCTTGCCAAGGAATCGAAATGCATTACCCAACAGACTACCATCTTTCTTTAAATTTAGCTTATAATTATACATCGAGTATAGTTATTTCATATTTTATATCTTCGTATATCCCGTTTGCTGAAATTAAAAAAAAAAAAACATTTTTATGTAGCTATCTAAATTTATATGAAAACTAAAGCCTATGTGAAAACTAATTATTAAAATATGACCGATTATTTATAACATTTTTTAATATTCTATTTTATTTAGGGTTTATTTTTCACTTTTAAGTACTTGTAAAAACTAGATTTAAATTTAATGGATAGGGCACAAGTTTAATACATTTATTATTTTTAATGATAAAAGCCATGATGACTATTTAAAGAATGCTTTTAAATTTGTATTTTCTCTTTTTCAATTCTCTTAGTGGAGTTTAAAATGACCTTTTAAAATTATCCCCCTGTTCTGTGAACCGAATGATTTTAAAACGAGTGAATTCCTAAAACTGAGGAATTGTTTATTTTGTGTTTTGAAAACTGAATGATTTATTAACATATAGAGATTTTAGGGAACGATCGATATGATATTCGATCATGTTTTTTATTCGATTTTAGACCGAGTAAAATTGATTTACAGAAAACCAAAATAAGACTGTTTGTTTTGAAACCGAAAAATTTACTAGGATTCGGTTTAGAGAACAGATGTGTATGTTGTTTTTAATTCTTAGAGTGATCCTGAATTTATAAATTGGTTACGAAATTTCTGCTTCATGTTAAGCAAAAGTATCTGTAAAAAACGAAGAAAGTTACAGATATTTGTGAATATATTAAAAGCTGTCATATTTTAAATAACATTAAAAACAGTAGATTTTTTCCACCTTATCTAGCCAAGATCCATTATGTTTTTCTATAAACGCGAACACTTCTTGAGGTGACACTAGCGAGGACCGTTTTAAACTGAATTTTCTCTTTTTTTTTATGGCCCTGAGAAGAACCGATTTGAATGACATTTGTTCTGTTTCAATTCTCGTGATAAGCCTGGCATGGAGCAGTATAAGCTAGTTTCTATTTAAAAGATTTAATCTTGTAAATGCAAGATTTACAAAATTTAAGATTTTATTTGGTTGAAATGATTTCTCATTGTATAACAATTTTTGATTTATCCCGCTATATACTTCAAAATTAAAACTAAAATGAATAAAACAAAAAACTCAAAATCGGTATGTCGTCCGTAAGTTATGCTACGACTGCTCTTGGAAACAACTTTCTTTGCAAAAGCACATTTCCAAGACATTTTCCAATTTGTTTACCTACAACACTTCTACATAAAAGATATGGACATATAAAACCCCACGACTATACTCACAGATTATGAAAATAAATAGAAATAATGTCACGGAAACTAATATAAAATGATCAAGAATTTTCATCCCTTTTTAAATAAACCAAAGGCAAAGAAACTACAAAGCCCATTAAGCAAAATAGGACGGCGCCAAACAATCCCGCAAAAATTGGTAGAAAATATGGCAATAATATTTTTAGTATATACAGAGTATTTTTAGACGGCCGGATTCCAAAATATATGCAAGATAAATATATGTCCTCGAAATGGACGCAGAACACTAAACAGGATTTTGAACCGATTTAAGAAGCAAGTAAGAAAAAATATCGGTACGCATATGCATGATTCTTATAATTTTACAGAAATGCATCAGAAAAAGTTAAGATTTTTTGTGTCCCCTAACGACACTCTGATATATATATGTATATATGTTCGTTTTAAGTGAAGACATCAAGAAACCATTATTGTGTGTGCACATGTCTTTTTTTAAACACTTTGGCTATTTATTTATTTATTAAAACAATTTTAAAACATTGTAGTCTTTAAAAAATAAGTTTATTTAGTTTTTAAAAAAATCAGTTATTTTAGTTTGCTTAGTATTAATATTGGCTTCATTTATATACACTTCCACTTGGGCCAAGTGGTCAAGAATTTGTTGTGGAGTGTCGCGAGACTGAAGAAAATTTCTTCCACAGCTTACGCTACACATTGCATCCAGGGTAGTAGCAGCTCGGATTGGCTCTTCGTTGTCCATTTCCATATCGTCATCAAGGTCGTCATCACCAGTGCAAACAGTCTGCAAAATAGCTGCATCGTCCAGTACTTCCGTTGTTAGAAGATCATCATCAAAACATATGAAATCGTTGAAACTTTCTGTCCCAACTGTAAATAAAAAAAAAATAAAGGTTGATTAAATGTGCGACAACTCAGCAAACCTTTTTTATTACAATCTGTAAATGTTCCCATTATTTCTATTAATGGCAGATTATCCTCGGAGTTGAATCCATCTTCATTGTTGGTAAATCCGCCGTGCCGAAAGCAATTTGCAACTGTAGTTTTGCTGACTTTTGTCCATGCCATATGCACGAAATTGATTGCGTCCAGTATGCTTACTTTAAAGTTATCTTCACCCATATCAACCGAATTGACAATTTTTGAAAGAAGCAAGTGGCGATATTTACTTTTCAATGCGTGAATGACAACTTGGTCCATAGGTTGCAAAACTGAGCTTGTATTTGGAGGCATAAACACTAGTTTAATGCACTCTTAGTCTTTTACATCTGGAGGAGCAGGGCAGTTGTCTACAAGCAGTATAATTTTTCGATTAGCGCGGCGTAAATCGTAGTCCCATTCTTTTAGCTCATTGGCGAAAATTTCGGATGTCATCCAAGCCTTTTTATTTGCTTGATAATTAACTGGTAATTGTTTAATATTTTTAAAGCACCTGGAATTTTTTGATTTTCCGATTACTAAAATTTTTCGTTTCTCTTTTCCCGTCATATTTGCTACTAGGAGCACTGTTAGTCGTTCCTTTGATAGTTTACCACCTACACAGGTCTCACCTTTGAAGCGAAGTGTATTATTCGGATTGAGGTTATAAAATAAAGCAGTTTCATCGCCATTAAAAATGTCCTCATCTTTAAAATTGTTTCTTATACCACATTATTATTGACTTCAGCCGCCTCTCCAACTATTTTCTGCTGGTGATGTTGTGGCGTCTTTTAAATCGAACAATCCAACTTTCGCTGCAATTAAAATCGCTGTAGTTAAGCTTTAAGCCAAGTTCTTGTGCTTTCGCTTGTAAAACGGCATTACTTACAGTCACATTATTGGCTCTTTTCTGGGTAAACCATTTTAGAAGACAATTATCCAGGGGCCTAATTACGGGAGACGTGATCGAAAAAATTTCGTATCGAAATTAATTTCGATAGTCCGAATTTTTCTGATGATGTAACTCGATAAGAAACGAATCGATTTTTTATTTAAGTGTTAGAAAGCAAACATTTGAAACTGTTATCCAACACTAAAAAATTTTAAAGATTAAAGAATAAAATTAAACAAGACACATATGTTTTGCTATGCAATAAGTATAAAGTTTTTTAAAATCATACAAGGAAAATGTAAGGGAGATCATAGCATTAACTTTAACTTAGTAATTCGAAAAATTCTGGTCGCTAGTTTGGTTGATTGAGTTTTTCTAATTTCTTTAATCGAATTTGAAGATCAATTTTCCTTATTTTCATGTTTGTTTCGGGTAATGAAGCATTCATTTCTAATTTTGTTTCTTTAAGTGCTATTATTTTATCTAATCTTTTAATAACTTCAGGATGATATCTATCACTGGCATTAATATTTTTTTTTAAGATAAACGTCTTCGTTTCTCTTGGTTCTTTGCTTGAAACAGGCATCTGTATTGTTCGATCATTTTTTTTTGGCGTCTCTTCATTTTCTTCGTTTTCTATAATGTCCATTAATTCTGTAATGCATTCTTCGGATCCTTTTCTTGTAATGCATTCGGACATTCAGAAAAAGTACATTTGTCTATTTCTTGAATTTGGGATTCCTCAGCTATAATTATGTATTTATAAAAGACTTGTTAAAAGAAACTTTTTTTAACCAACTGCTTTTGATCTGCATATACCTACTTAATATACATACATATATATATAATATTGAATTAATCATATTATGAAATCTTGCAATAAACCTTTCGCTATGTTTTAGCATACTTCAATGGTGGACCAAAAGCATTTTTTTGTTTATTGTATAATTCATTTTATTTACAAATTCATATTAGTAACAGCCCCAGCGCCTTGTAGGTATTATTGAGGCAAGTTGGCAGTCTTATAAACTTATATTCTATATATTTATAAAATTAGTTAAATGTATTTTATATGTATTATAATTCATATAAAATTGAAATGAAGAAAATTTTAAAAATGTACCATATATCATTTCATATATTAACTTACAAAAGCGTTTCAATCTTATTAAATAAATATTCTTTATAAGATGATTTGAATACTGAGATTCTGTCAATAGTTTTCAGGTTAATAGGTAACTCATTAAATTTTGTACCACCTTGGTAATCCACTCGCTGTTGCGTTTTTTCTAATCTACATTTAGGAAACCTTAGGTTATTTGCATTTCTCGTATTAAAATGTGACTGATTGGTTGTAAAAGATATTGTTCTATAGCCTATTTCATGCCGGGATTTAAATACGTATTTCAAAACCTGATATTCATAGAGACCATAAATTGGTAACACTTTTTTACAAATATTTGCATATAAAAGAGTTGTAGGGTATGTCATTGGTAAATTATATACTACTTTAAGTGCCCTGTTTTGCATGTGTTGAAGAGATTTAAAATGTATGTTATTTTTGTTGTATGCGTAAACTATGCCCATGTAATTAAAATGCTTTTGATCAATCTTAAAATTTTTAAACGTTACAGCTATCATATCAATAAAATTTATACTACTAGAAAATTCGACAGAGAAAAATTAATTTTTTTAACATAATGATGTCCCTCCATAGCCATCACCTCTACAACAATGAACTTCTGAAAACCCAGGTATTGCGTAAATTTGCTTCACATTATTATCAAACCATGTTTCCTGAACAACAATTATATCAGGTAGTTTAGGAAAACTAGCTAATAAAGATTTGAACTGCTTAAATTTATCAAACGATGAAACGCTTCTGATGTTAATGCTTACAATATTAAATATTTTGAACTAATACCACATATACATATATTTTTCAAATTCTGAAAATTGTTTGAATTATTGATTTTTTATCATTGAACCTAAAAGTTGTTAATATTCCGATTGCAATAATTTAATGACAATATTAGGAAGAAAAAACAAAAATAATAAAGAGATAATAAATTTATTTAAGAAGAAACATAAGCTACGCCATCATCAACATCTCCAGAATCGCCTGAAATTTCAGCTCTGCTCTGTGCAAGTGATCTACGCACCCAATTTTTATTTGTAGTAGATTTGAATAACATATCATCCACATCATCTCACATTTAGCTTAATGGCTAAGTTTTCCCATAGCCGATTGGCAGTAGCTTTTCCTTGTGATGTATTTGGAAGAACTCCTTTGTTCAAATCAGTGTGTGCACACATAAACTCTGCAAGAATTTGCTTCTGTCTAAAGTTAATTTTTGTTGTATTCGATCTAGTAATTAGTAAAAATTAGTATATTTGCAAAAAATTAATAAATATTTTGTCTTACATTTTCTTTTCTTCCACCGAATTCTTTGAAAAATATAATTTCGATTGATAATTTGATAACGACTAAAACTCGCACGGTTGTATTCAAACAGAAGCTTGTTATCGAGTAACATCATAAGAAATACATTTTACTCGATATCGAATGATAGAATCTCAAAAGTATAAAATCTCGCAAGTTCGAGTAAATTTCGATCATGTTCGATTGCGGTAATTAGCCCCCAGTTCCTTGAAGGAAGGGTTTTTAACTTTCTTTACACTTGTGGAGTTTTGCTCAAAATTATTTAGCACCAGCTACTTATTTTTCCAAATTGTAGCTATTGTTGACTTGCTGATGCCCATTTCTTGGCATACATATTTGCTTTTGTTTTACCCCATCTTGTAAGTGTTGTATTATATAAAATTTCTCTTTTAAAGAAAAACACTTTCTTTGTTTTGCAACCGTTGCTACGGCCATCTTCTAACTTTGTAATTTTCAACTGCTGAATTCACATCGCCTTCACACAAAAACAAAAAACAATTAAACCTAGGGGAAGTACCTGATTATAGAGCATACGACAAATAAAATACAGCGTTACCAAATTAATATATATATATATATAAATTAATATATATTGTTACGTTTATTACCACAATAAACGTGATTTTGAAGGGTTCGTTTAATTGCAATAATTAAATTACACAGTCCCTAATGATTTTTACTAGAACACAACATTATTCGGCAATTAAGACTTTATTTACAACTATACTAAGTACTTATTTACACTGTACACTTCACACTTTTGTACGCACAGATATTCACTCTTTGAAATCTCAAAGTCAACTAACTCTTCTGCGGTGGACGGCGCCTTTATATACAGATCACGGCCGCTTCTTGAAATGTCCCGAACATACGCGAAATTGCGCATTTGTTATTTCAGTTGCTGGCTTAGTAGTCTTGTATATGTGTTTGTGTGTGTGTGTATCTTTTGTTTACTTTTTGCTTGCTGTAGAAATTGTTTTTGTTGAATCGCGCTTCATGGAATTTCTGCTGCGCAATTTGTTTTTGCTTTGTGTTTGTGATATTGCGTATTTGTACATTTGTACAATAGGTCGTTTCACACACCTTTGACTATTACTTTGTAACACTGCCGCCCACTTAAGCCTTTTCGTCCCGAACAGGCTCAACATCACCCTTTCCATATTTGTCTAGTCGTTCAAGGTGAACCACCTTCATTTTGGACCTCGGGCTATGGCACTTCTCTATCCGGTAAACTACGTCATTTAGCCTCTTAACCACCTTGTATGGTCCCTCCCAGTGGGTTTGCAATTTAGGGGATAATCCTTTCTTCCGTTGTGGGTTAAACAGTAGAACCATTTGTCCTTCGGTAAATCCCTCCGTGTTTGCTGCTCTATCATATCTGGCTTCCATCTTATCACTGGACATTTTAATGCGGTTACGGACAAACTCATGAAGCTCGTGAAGATCTTCCTGTGCCTGAAGAGTGTTTCCATTGTCTTCGCACGCAGGTTTAGGTTTAACACCGAACTCTAAATCCGCTGGCAGTTTTAGTTCCGTTCCAAACAGGATTTTCGCTGGACTACGTGAGGTAGAATCGTGGACTGCTGACCGGTAAGCCAGTAACAGCTTAGGTATATGCTCATCCCAATCCTTTTGGTGTGTACTGACCACTTTTCTGAGGTATTCCTCCAGCGTACGGTTAAATCTTTCTACCATGCCATCAGACTGTGGATGTAGCGGTGTCGTTCTCGTCTTTTTGATGCCATATAAGTCGCACATTTCTTTAAATATGCAATTCTATCGGAACACCGTATCGACACACCCAATTGTTGACAAATGCGTCTACCACCGTTTTAGATTCTTGGTTTGGAATGCCACCTCGGGCCATTTGCTGAAATAATCTATTACCACTAGTACATACCGGTTACCAGCGTCACTGACAGGGAATGGACCTGCTACATCGATAGCTATCCGCTCGAAAAGGGCACCCACGTTGTATTGCTAAAGCTTGCCGCGACTTCTTCTTGTTGGCCCCTTGGCCGCAATACACTGTTCGCAATTAGCTATCCAATCGGCTACAGACTGCTGGCATCCAACCCAGTAAAATCGCTGTTTTATCTTTTCCAGAGTTTTTGTAATGCCCAGGTGGCCGCCACTAGGACCGTTATGGAACTGCTTCATTACCTCCTTTATCTTGGAAGTGGGCACGACAATTAAGTCCGTTGTAAATTTGCCATCTGCACTTTCCCAAGATCTATATAAGCAGCCATCTATTAATTTTAGGCTATTCCACTGGGCCCAGTACGCTTTTACAACTGGACTTTCTGCCGATATTTAATTGCGGGTCGGTCTTTTGTTTTCCTGCTTAGCCAACATAATCTTTGCCAAAAATGGGGTCGTCATTCTGTTCCTTAGACCAGTCTTCCCCTGAGCTAATTTGGGTCAGCCGCACGTCAATGACACATTCCTTTTTCTCGAGTTTTGTGCAGTGCTTGCACTCTACGCTGCATGGCCGTCTTGAAAGGGCATGAGCATTATTGACTTCTGGTCAACTTTCTGGTCAACTCATGCAAGCTAGCAGCCGCTTGCGCACAGTTCGGCACAAATCTCCTGTAGTATGTGCAAAGCCCCAGAAAACTACGAAGCTCATGAAGATTCCGTTGGCGAGGCCAGTCCTTTACAGCCAGTATTTTGTCCTCATCCTTGGATATACCCTCTGATGTTACACGATGCCCCAAATATTTAACATCCTTTTGAAACAAAGCGCATTTCTTAACGCTAAGCTTTAGTCCTGCAGCTGTTATACGCTTAAACACCTCATCCAGGTTTTTTAGGTGTTCGTCAAAAGTTTTCCCCATCACAATTATGTCATCCAGATATACCAAACACGTCTTCCAATTGAGACCTTTAAGCACACGTTCCATTAAACGCTCAAAAGTAGCTGGAGCGTTGCAGAGCCCAAATGGCATCACCTTGAACTGCCATAGACCATCGCTCGCGCTAAAGGCAGTTTTCTCCTTGTCCTTATCGGCTATCTCTACCTGCCAATAGCCGCTCTGCAAGTCCAAGGTAGAGAACCATTTCGATCCGGCTAACGTGTCTAAGGTATCGTCAATTCTGGGCAGCGGATAACTATCTTTCTTTGTGACATCATTGAGTTTCCGGTAATCAACGCAAAACCTGGTGCTGCCGTCTTTCTTCTTCACCAAAACTATTGGCGAGCTCCACGGACTGGAAGATGGCTCAATGACACCATTCCGCTCCATTTCGTTGACCAGTTCTTTGACCTCGTTTCGCTTTGCTAGGGGAATACTCCTGGGTGCTTGTTTTATAGGCCTCGCTTCGCCGGTGTTGATTTCGTGTTTCACAACTGAGGTTCTACCTTGGCTTTTATTACTCAGGGCGAAGACAGAGGCATGTTTTCTAAGCAACTGCTTAGCTTTGTTTCTGTCAGGAGATGTCAGGCCTGCTACCCATTTTTCCACCTGTTCTGCCAGTAAATCTCGTTCTTTGGCTGTTGTTTTGGGGCATACTGAATTCGCCGCACAATTAATTATGGCTCCTGCCAGCTCAGATTGACCGATCTCAAATTTTCTGTCAATAATCTTTTCGCTTTTGGATAGATTAAGTACTCTTACAGGAACTCGTCCATCGGCGCAGACTTTCATAAGGGATCTAGCTGTTATGATTTCGGCTTTTATTTCTTTTGGTTCTACAACCCACAACCGGTTATCCACACAATCTTCCTCCACACGTGCCCATACTATAGTTTCTGCCTGAGGTGGTAATTTCTGGCGTTCAACGGCAAACAGCTTCCTTACTGTGGTCCTGCTCTCATATCCAACATTCAGGGGTATCTCGACATTGCGCCATACCATTATTTGATGTCCCATGCGCAGATCAATCCCGTGGGCTATCATGAAGTCTGCACCAATAATAACTTCATCCAATATGTCGGCGACAACAAACACATGGTCGACGCTGATGTTTGCGATAGTCAGTCTTGCCCTGGCTCTTCCATAGACAGTAGCTGAATCCCCAGTAGCAGTGCGTGGTCGTATATTATTTAGCGGTTCTACTGCTCCTTTATAGACTGCGATGCTCCTGTGTCTATGGTGAGGACCTGTTTCTTTCCGTTGATAAGACCACAAGCAGTAAGGTTGCTGTTCTTTTGCTGCATGATGGAAATGGAGATTGCGGGGCCATCGGTTGTGGGAGCCAGCTCTTGCCCCTCAGCGCTAGCTCGATCTAGTTTAACGGTGACGAATGCGTTTTGGTGTTATTAGCCCGTTTGTTTTCCCTCGGTGGCGAAGCAGATCTTGATCTTTTCTTTGCTGATCTGCAATTGCGCTGGAAGTGGCCGACCTTTCCGCAATTAAAGCATTTTGCGCGAGATTTGTCTTTTTCCTCTAGTATTTGCTTGACCACCTCTTCTATCTCGCTCCTTTTGTCTCCGCAAGTTGGCGTATCAGCCTCAAGTTGCCGCACCTTGTAGACTTGTGGCTTCGATATAACTTTTTCGGTCTCCTGGGCCAGCGCGTACGAAATAGTTTCCGCAAAGGACGACTTCTGCATAGCGCAAACTGCATATCTAACATCTAGATCCCGTATGCCATTTACAAATGTTTCTATCTTGAACTGGTCCAGGAATGGATGGTTCTCGCCTGGGTAAGTCAGCTGCACCAAGCGCTCAATTTCCATCGCGAAATCTTGCAGCGTTTCATTCGGCTTCTGGACTCTGCCCCGTAGTTCCATCCTTTACAGTTGTCTCTTATGTTCGCCACCCTACTTACGTTGCAAGGCCACCGTTATATCTTCGTAGCTATTTCTGCAGCCAGCTGGTAAGCTTTCAAGGATTGCTGCTGCTGTTCCCTTTAAAGCAAGAATTAGTTCTATAGCTTTTTCTTCATTGTCCCATTCATTTCTGCTAGCTACCGTTTCGAACTGGAACTTGAAGACATTAAAAGGTGCGCTACCATCAAAGCTTGGGGCCTTTATCTTGCTGGCATGCTCCGAAATTATTCTTGCCAGTCCTTCTCGAATTTGTAGATCGCTCATCTTGTTCTTTAACTCATGAATTTCTGCATCTACGCCGGAAAATTTTTCATCAAGCTCACTAATTTTAGTTCTATAGCATCCACTCGTTTGCCCATAACTTCTGAAATTTCCTGAAGTGTCTCGTTGTTGGCTCTGACTTCAGCTAATAGTCTTTCGCTGTTGATCTTAGAAGCTTCTTGAAATTTTTCCTCTAGTCTCTCGTTGTTGGCTCTGACCTCAGCTAAGAGTCTTTTCTCTTGTCTCTCGTTGCTCGCTCTGACCTCAGCTATGAGTCGTTCGCTGTTAACCTTAGAAGCTTCTTGAAACTTTTCTTCCAGTCCCTCGTTGTTGGCTCTGACCTCAGCTAAGAGTCTTTCGCTGTTAACCTTAGAAGCTTCTTGAAGTTTTTCCTCTACCCCAGCTAACAGTCTTTCGCTGTTGATCTTAGAAGCTTCTTGAAATTTCTCCTCTTGTCTTTCGTTGTTAATCTTAGAAGCTTCTTGTAGTTTTTCCTCTACCCCAGCTAAGAGCCTTTCGCTGTTGGTCTTAGAAACTTCTTGAAATTTCTCCTCTTGTCTTTCGTTGTTGGCTCTGACCTCAGCTAAGAGTCTTTCGCTGTTAGTCTTAGAAGCTTCTTGAAATTTCTCCATCATAGCGGCGAACATTACGTTGAAGTCCATATTAGTGTTTGTGGCAGGGGTACATATCTCGAGCTCCTCTTTTTCCTCGAATTCATGTAGACCGATGTCAATACCACGTCGCTTGAATTCCTCTATCAGCCTCTTTTGCAGTTCTGGCTTATTGCCCGCCTTTGGCAGATCAAACTTGCTCAGCTCTTTTTGTAGCTGATCTACTTTCAGCTCGTCAAACTTCATTTTATTTTACTTACTTTTTATTTTTAATGTTTTTTTCGCAATCCCACTTCTGACACCAGTTGTTACGTTTATTACCACAATAAACATGATTTTGAAGGGTTCGTTTAATTGCAATAATTAAATTACACAGTCCTTAATGATTTTTACCAGAACACAACTTTATTCGGCAATTAAGACTCTATTTACAACTATACTAAGTACTTATTTACACTGTACACTTCACACTTTTGTACGCACAGATATTCACTCTTTGAAATCTCAAAGTCAACTAACTCTTCTGCGGTAGACGGCGCCTTTATATACAGATCACGGCCGCTTCTTGAAATGTCCCGAACATACGCGAAATCGCGCATTTGTTATTTCAGTTGCTGGCTTAGTAGTCTTGTATATGTGTTTGTGTGTGTGTGTATCTTTCGTTTACTTTTTGCTTGCTGTAGAAATTGTTTTTGTTGAATCGCGCTTCATGGAATTTCTGCTGCGCAATTTGTTTTTGCTTTGTGTTTGTGATATTGCGTATTTGTACATTTGTACAATAGGTCGTTTCACACACCTTTGACTATTACTTTGTAACAATATATACAGTGGGGAGCAGAGGTGAGTACATGTTTGTATTTCTTCTAATGCTAGGTGCATAAAAATAGTAATAACGAAGCGATTTTCAAATTTCCTTTTTTGTGTTCTTTTTTATTTACATATTTCTTAACAAAACTGCTCTTAAAAGAAATTAATAAAACAATCAGCTATGAGAGAAAATTTAATAACAACAAAATAACTCGTATGTACTCAGTTTTGTTATACTTGTTCTCAACTAAATCAGTAGAAAAATGTCAAATTGACCGTTATATTAAATTCAGTTTTTGATTTAGTTCTTGTAATCTTGAGTTTTGTTAACGTTCATTTGAATTTTAAATTGTAGTTGATTAACTTCATATGCCAAAAAGTGCCGTTTTTTTTTAATTTAAAACGAAAAGTTATTATTTTCTTAAAACAATAAAGAAACTATCGCGTACCGTTGAAAATTCGATCGTAAATATGACAATGGATGGCTCTTCATCACGAATGATAGCCAAATAACTTATATTAAGCCAATCAGTGGTTATTAGAGTGCTAAAACGGCGAAATGTAGCTCCGCAAGTGCAGGCTAGAGGTGGCTGAAAACTACTATCTGATGGGGACGCACGCCTTATGATGAGAAAAATGAGAGCGGACACGTCTTTAACCCCAAAGGAAGCTTCCCTAGCAATTAATAAACATGTTAGTCGATGGACAGCAAGAAGAGCGCTACACAACATTGGATATCTCGCAGCTGTGAAGAAACCTAAACCTGCATTGTCACATAAAAATGTTTCGGCACGGCTAAAATTCGCTAGGCAACACAAAGATTGGACTGTTAATGACTGGAAGCGCGTAATATGGTCAGATGAGTCCAAGTTCAACCGATATCAGTCTGATGGTAAACAGTATTACTGCCGCCGACAGCAGGAGACCATTCAACGACACCATATTAAACAAACGGTCAAGCACGGCGGAGGCAACATCATGGTATGGGGTTGTTTTACATGGTGGCATATTGGTCCATTGCAAAAAATTGATGTAATCATGAGAAAGGAAGATTATTTAAACATATTGCAAAGCCATCTTCCCGATTTTGTAGATATTAGCGCATATCCTGAGGAAGAAGTTGTGTTTCAACAGGATGGAGACCCGAAACACACCTCAAAAATTGTTAAGGAATGGCTAACTGGACAAAATTTTCAATTGATGCAGTGGCCTCCACAAAGTCCCCACCTCAATCCAATTGAGAATTTGTGGTCAATTGTGAAAAGACGGTTGGGACAGTATCGAACAGCTCCATCTTACTTGAACGAGTTATGGCAACGTGTGCAGCTGGAGTGGCAGAATATTCCAGATGAAATTATTCAGAAATTGGTTGAAAGTATGCCCAAACGCATTAATAGTGTATTAAAAAATAAAGGGCTATGGACGAAGTATTAAAAATACAACGTATTTTAAATATTCCCTAAAAGTGCAAAATTGAGTACATAGGAGTTTTTTTTATTTTATATTGTTATTCTTTGAATATGTAGTTTTATGTTTTTGTTTTCAAAACATTTTTGTTAGCCACTTAATAATGAATAAAATAAAAAAATAAAAAATGAAATCGCTGCATTATTACTATTTTTATGCGCCTGCAAATGCAGAAAATACAAACATGTACTCACCTCTGCTCCCTACTGTATATATATATATATATATATATATATATATATATATATTATATATTAATATATATATATATATATATATATATATATTATATATTAATATATATATATATATATATATATATATCTATATAATTTGTAATTGTCCAAATTAGTTTGGACAGATAGTGTTTGGATCTTCCTCAAGTTGTTAAAAATACACGTCGCAAAAACCGAATATACTAGACATTCATCTGTTTCATCCCAAATATATTTGTCTGATTCGAGTGTTAAAATGTTGTATATTGTGAAATTATGTAGTTGTAACTTCATTTTATAATATGCAGCACTCGTCTTTGGTTGAGCGATTGATTGTACGGCTTTCACATCCATAAGCTTAGTTTAGACGATATGTTGAATCAGCATATATATATATATATATATATATATATATATATATATATATATATATATATATATATATATATATGTATGCTAACAACTGTATGAATAAAAATAGCACCAAATGTCATCATATATAATATGCTAGGTGTTTACACTATATGCTGAAACTACCAAATTTTTTAATTCAACATATTTCAGCAAATGAAATGGTAACATATGAGTTAGCATACAATTTTTGCGTTTATACGATATGTTGATATTTATATGGTGGCATATATGCTGAGTCGTATAAACATTTGCTTGTGGAATATGAGAATTTGACACTACTTTTTATTTATGCAACGCGTTGTTAAAGTAAAATTTATTTTTTTAATTAAATGAAAAAATGTCTTCAAAGGAAATATCGCTTGCTATTGCTTGCGCAGTGCTAGTTTTTAATAGTGATGAAAGTGAAATAAAAAGAAAAAGACGCAGAGTTTGAAAAAGAAAATGGGTACAACGCACAGTGGTCGATATACCGAATTTGGCGGCATTTAATTCGCAAATGAATAAAAACAAAGCCTGATGCTTAATTTCGACTTTAAATTTCGAGCTTTAAATGCAAATAGACTGAAAATAGTACATCTATAATTTAACACAAATATTTATAATTTCCAGCCTATAACAAAATTTTTTAAATTCCACCACTTTTTTTGTAAACGTTGCTGATACCTAGCCAAAAAATTAGAAATATTCCTGTTAAATTACAAACATATTATTTTGAGTGTAGTTAATATAATTAATAAAAATTTCTTAAAGATAATATATTTGTTTTTAATCTGAATCAGAAGTATCAGAACCAACAGTGTCTTCATGTACAATTGGCTCTGAAAGCAAATTTTGTACATCTTTTCCAATTTCGATGTTGTTCCTGGAGTAGCTAGAAGGTCGTTTGGAGAGCGTGGATATGAGAGGATCAGATGAGAAAAGAAGTGAGTGCATTAAATCCTCCATTGTGTTTTTTCTTGAATTTTTTCGTGTATGATGCTCTCTTAAATTTCTCAAATCCGAACAATTTCAGCACTACCAACTCAGAAGTTTCTTTTGCGTAAATCAATTTTATTGGTCTACAAAATCGCGTTGAAGAAGGCCGAGAATTCTCCCACAGAATGACACTTCCCATTTTTACTTGCAGTGGCACAATGCATACGGCAAATAAGTTTTCATCGATCCTGTTCGATTCAGGGTCAGAAAAGCTTTGGCGGTAAGTTGAATGTCCGCTAATGCCATCACATTCCCCTTTGTATATCGCTGAAATAGCATCTTCATTGAAGCTGACGAAAACTTCCTTCTGTGATTTGACGATTCTTATTGCTGTATGATCAACCAAGCTCTGTAGAGACACTTCAGCAGACGTATCGGTAATTTGGACTCCAATAGGGTAGCATTTCTTATTTGCTAATAGCAATGCATCATATTCTGGATATATATTTCCATTTCTTACTGTTGCACCAGCTTGGATCAATTTGTACGAGTGCTTTGTAAAATCTCCATCTACGTAAAGAGCCAAAGCTTCATCGGGACTGTATGCAATAGCTTTTTTGGCTACTGAGGCAATAGTTTTTTTTTTTAAATTTTTGCTGCAACCTCGGAATCAGAATGTAGCATGGATACAACTTCTGATGCGTTTCTTTTTCCTGCACGCGTCGCTACAACAAGTTCATCGCATGTAGTTTTTTCTTTGTTGACTTGTTTTTTAGACGAACAAGCAGTGAACTCTTTTACAGACCTTCCAAAATTTCACTGTCCAACCAATCTTTATTACGTTTTTCAAAATTCGATAACGTTCTGTTGCAATTCTTCCACTTTTCCACTAGTGTGCTTATGAAGTTCCTCATTTTTTTTTTATTTCTCGGCTCTCATCCTAATTATAGTGCGATTGGCCTATTATATTATTAAATTCGTGGGCCTCCACAGCTGAACATTTTTTAGTAGGGACGTTTTCATCGTGCCAAATCAAAAAAAGTGTGTGTTTGGAAACATTCATTATGCCCAAAAAATTAATTAACCAATAAACGGGCAGATCATTTTGGACATTTCACAACAAGAAATAACCAAATTAATAAACAGAACCATATTTGGACCGAATCCGATCGAATCCCAAAAGATGCACTCCACCAAACTATAGTATATAACACTTCAAATCTGCTATCACCAATGTTAACTTCTACAAAGTATTTCTATTAAACTAGATAATCACAGATCACAAACATATTTTTCTTAGTTAATACATACCTTCTACATTAAATAAAAACCTTAGTTTATAAAATTATTAATCAAATGTTTTAGTATTAACTACGCACTGAGTAATTTGGCGCCAAATACTTTCAATGCACTTGCTCCAACTTATGTTGTATTTGATAGCTAACAGCTGTGCGAATATTGAAAGCAAAACAAATGTAAAAACGCAAATTTGTTCAGTGGAGTATAGGTTATCGATACAATGTAAAACATTGATCGATTTTAAGGTTTTAAAATTTGACTTAAATGCCGTCAGATCAATGATTTCGACCACTGTGCAACGTCGGGAGGAAGAAGGTTTTTGTGCAAAATTATACAAGGAATTGGAAGAGGAAGAAGAATCCCTGTATACAAATTTTCTACGTATGGATATCCATCAATTTAATAACTTGCTTTCTTTGGTGTCACCAATAATTACTAAACAAGACACAGTGATGCGCAAAGCATTACAGCAAAGGATCGTCTTATTTTGACCCTACGTTTCCTAAGCAGTGGTGATTCATTTTCTTCACTGCAGTTTCTTTTTCGTATCCCAAAGCCAACTATTAGTTCAATTATTCCACATGTATAGTGCTTGTGGGAAAATATATGAAGGTAATAACCCTCAAGTATTATTTTTCTTTTTATACTCCAAAGATTTTTCTCGCTAATGCATATGCCAGTAACTGCTGAAGAGTGGAAAGCTGTAGCGTATACATTTAACGAGCGGTGTCAATTTCCAAATTGTATTGGTGCTGTTGACGTCAAGCGTGTGGTAATGTTAGCCCCGCCGAACTCTGGTAGTATTTACTACAATTATAAAGGTACACAAAGCATTGTACTAATGGGAGTTGCAGATGCGGAATACAAGTTCATTTACATTGATGTCGGTTGCTTTGCGCAGGCGCTGGACAGCAAAAAATTTAACTTACCAGAGCCAACAGCATTGCCTGGAAGAGACTTACATGTTCCATATTTACTGGTTGCAGATGATGCGTTTGCTATGCGACCAAACCTAATGAAACCGTATGGTCAACGTGGTTTAACAATGGTGCAACGAGTATATAATTACCGATTGAGTGGTGCACGTCGCATTATTGAAAATTCGTTTGGAATAATGTCGGCACGATTTCGAGTTTTGCGGTCACCTATTCATTTAAGTCCAGACAAAACTAAAAAAGTGGTTCTAGCAACCTGTGTACTTCACAATTATATGATCGAAACCAATAAAAAATTGTACACACCATTTGGATTCATCGATCAATATGATAAAAATGGAGAAATAATTGAAGGTACTTGGCGACAGGAATATAGTTAGTTCTACTTCAACATTTTTTCCACTAGAACCTTCAACAAATGTTGATGTTGATTTTCACTCATTCACCGGTGCTAAAGAAATAGAAAAGGAATTAGCCATGTATTTTGTAAAAGAAGGTGAAGTTGGTTGGCAGTATCAACAAATATAATTGTAAAAAATTCAAAATTTTTAAAATTTCCATGTATAAAAAATGCACATATACGATACATACTATTTACTTTCATTATAACTTTTTTTTTATTAAAAACAATTCATTTAAAAAAAAATATATACATTCATATATACACACATATAAAAAATACATTTCAATGAAAAAAGTACATGCATACAGTGCACTCGGGATATAGTGAATTAATTAATGCACAGGCCTGTTCACTATTATTGATTCCTAAATGTACAGGAATTTAATTAATGAATTAATAATCACTAAAAAGTATGTATATGCAAAGTTCAACTACTCACGTTTAGTCAAATAAAATATCATTACAATTACCAACTACCTTGCCTCGGAGAATATTCATCTTCATGGCATGTAATTCTTCATCTTGTCTTATTTTTTTTAAGTTGCTTTACTTTAAGGGAGTAATTTGTGCATCGATTCAACGTGTTCGATTTCAGCGTTAAGTTTTTTTATTTGCATTTTATTTAACTCCTCAGATTGCGTCGTTTCTTTTGCAATTTGACGTTTGCGCTCCAAAATAATGGTATTTTTCGATGGCGTTTTGGGAAGTCTTCTAAGACGTGGAGTTTGCTTTTTTATTTTCTAAACGCTTAAGGGGAGTGACAATAGGCGCATCTATTTTATCCGATTCGATGAAACCGTCAGGCCTAGGCGAATTTTCTATAGTGGCAGCAAAATTGATTTCACTGTTGGATGGACTATCGTCCGTCACACATATCAAATGTTCAGCGTTGTTTGTTGGACTCATCAACACAGTTGCTGTCTATTAAAATATCATCTTCCTGAAACTCATTGATAATTATGCTTTGGACAAAATTGTCCTCTGCACTAATTTCTGGAATTACTACGGAATTTCCCGTCGCGAAAGAAGCACGTTTCACACTCGCCATAGCTTTCCTAGCGCTTACCTTCATCTGGACCCATTGCGCTTTAAGTTTTGGAATCTCCCGTTTGTAGCTTGCATAATGCTTTTCCAAGCATTTTTCTTTTTTAAAATTAATGAGGTATCGTTGCCCTTATGTTCAACAATCTCTAGGTGCATATTAATGCAATCCCTCAAGAATTATTTTTCACTGGTGCTCCAATTTGCCTCCCTTTCTTTTGTTTTCTTTTGTAAAGAATTTATAAGAATTTATAATCCAATTATTGGATAATAATATTAATATACATATGTACATACATAACACATTTAACATAATGTAGAACTTACCTTTTCCATATTTTTTATCTTAAAGTATTTTTTGCTCTATTTTTTCTGCAAAAAAAGGTAAACATAAAATTTTAAAAGCGTTTTTTTGTCAGCTGGTAAGAGATGCCACATTGTTATATTTTGATAAATTTTATGTTTTTGTATGACAACATTGGCCACATTTTATATGACATCCACTTAAAGTGGGTTCAACTTTAAATATGACTTCTGACTATAGTAGTAAAAATTTTAAAAACAACTGAATCAATCTTATTCCGAAGATTGTATTTGAACTTGCCTACCAACATTAAACACAATTTATACTTAAGAAATGTCACTTTAATTGGAGTTTTCCAAGTTCAGCAGAAAATTCACGTCCGGTACTTAGAATAAGCCTAGACAATGATGTTCACTGTTAAACGACAGAATACCAATTGAATTTATTCAAGCAAATGCAGCTGCTTTTATAGCAGTTTTAAACGTTTACAATATCATAGTTGTATTGATAAGTAGTACATACAGATAAAATGTTAGCGAAGAGTCGCACTTAAACGTTAAATTTAAATATATATGTAGAGTTGCCTGTATAAACAGAGTTGTATATAAAAACGTTAAGTTTAAATTATATAAATAAATGTGGGTTGCTACACAACTTATAAATTTAAAGTCGCTTTTAAAAAGAATCGACTTTAGTGTTGACTATGATTATAGGCCTATACCAAGAAATTCACTATATACAGTTTAAGAAAAATAAAAAAAATTTATTCATATAATGTAAAAAAATAATGATTTTTTTATTCAGTAATAAAAATATTTGTACTCATTTGGCTATATGTATGTACATATGTGTCATGAATGGATACCACACAAATTACATACTATTGTGTAACAAAATAATCTTTTAGATTTTTTTGATATTTACGAGATATTTTAACTTTCTGAAAAGCTAAGTTACGAAATTTATGCAAAACTAAAATGTCTTCAGAGATATTTGAATTATGTTCAGCCCACTCAATTGCCTTTTCAAAAATTTGAACAGCTTGAGTGGCTGGAATGAGTTGCACATTTGCTGACTGCTCAAAATCTTCGTTATCGGTACTGGCATTGTTCATCATCAACAGATACCGAAAGCGCATTTTCTGCATTGTTCCATTGTCTGATGTCATTTGCAGTATATTCCGTCGAGAGTTAAGATAACACTTAGTTTTTTATTTGCGATTAATATCATGCATACTCACATTTGGATTAATATTTTGGAGCATTTCCAAAATAGGGTTTACTTCTTGTTCAAGTTGCTGACGCAAAGAAATTTGCAATAAGCTCATTGTCCTCTTCGTCTTCGCTGTCTTCTGCGTTAATAAAATCACCCTAAAGAGGAATCCAGCATTTGTTAATCACAACTGGCGTTAATTCTTGCCAAGCCATTACAAGAATGAAAATTGAATCACTCGCGTTTTGCTTACTTATAGCACGTTTAAGAAGATATTTTTTGTAAACAAGTTTTGTTATGCGAATCACATTCTGGTCCATTGGCTGGATTAATGGCGTAACGTTTGGTGGCATATAAACCACAAGAATGCATCCATCACTTGAAATAGGTTCCTTCTGGGGAGGATGACAAGGCGCGTTATCAAGGAGTAGCATTGCTTTTATTGGTAGGCCTATTCCTTTTAAATATGCCTTGACCTAAATTTAAACATAAAAGCTTAGTTTTTTTAAGAAAATTAAAGCTCAGACCTGGTTGACAAATGGCTTATGAAACCATTCTTTAAATATTGCAGAGGTCATCCAAGCATTTTTTGACCTTTATTGGTTTACAGGAATTTCAATTGATTTAAAAGATCTAGGTTTCTTAGCGTGTCAAATAATTAGAGGTTTTAATTTATGGAGGCCAGAGACATTCGTGCATGCCAAAAATGTTATTCTGGCTTTTTGAATTTTTCTTCCTGGAGCAGATTTTTCCTCGCTAGAAACATATGTCTTATCCGGAAGCATTTTCCAAAAGAGTCCTGATTCATCGGCGTTGTAAATTTGCTCCGCACAAAATTCATTCTCTCTAATGATGCCATTCAAATTGTTCTTAAAAGGGTCTACAGCTGAGGTGTCAGCCGAAGGCTTCTATCCAGAAATTTTTAAAAGCCGAATTCCGTATCTACTCTTGAAGCCTTGGAGCCAGCCTGGACTTGCATTAAACCACCCGCTTCGCTCAATAGTTCATGCAGTTTTTTGGCTTTTTGCATAAGCATTTCACCGCTTACTGGTAAGTGCTTAGATCGCTGCTTTAAAAACCAATTGAAAAGTCTTTTTTCGAGACGCGGATATTCTGCTTTTCGAAATGTCTTTCTGTTAAGGACACTTTTACTTAAGCATGGAACTCCGGCTTCCACTTTGTGTTTTTTTATGCCACTTATTGTGGATTTTGCTACATCAAATCTATTTGCAAGAACAGAAGCTTCTACTCCATTTTCTAGTTCTTTTAGAGTTTCTTGTTTCACTTTAATGGAAAGAGAATTCATTTTTTTAGGCGCACGCATTTTTTAATCAATTTACATATAAACACGTGTCAAGATCGCATTTTAAACTGAAGTCATCTTATTAAATGTGTATTAAAACAAGAAAAGAATGCAAAAACAATGAATATATACAAGAGAAATAACGGTATTGAAAAAACTTAGCTTTTTTGTTGTCAATAATTGTGCAAAAAACTGTATTCACTTTATAGAGGTTTGTGGAGTTCACTATTTAGAGTAACTAATGTAAAAAATATCCAGTTCATTATATCGGGTAGTTCATATTAAAAAGTGTTCACTATACCCCGAGTGCACTGTATACTTATATAGTTATGCATACATAAAGAATAAATACACAAATACATATACATATGTACATACATACCTAAGAAGGTATGTACATAAACTACTATAAATACAATGTACTTTAATTATTATCTTTTTTATAAAAAAAATTCATTAAAAAAAATAAAGAACTGCATATGTATATAAATTATTTATTTATAAATTTTGGGTTTAAAAAAATTAAACTTTATTTTACCACTTTTAAAATACAACTTTATTTATTTGTCTTCAAATTACAACTGAACTTAAAACTATTTTACAAAATTAATTACAGCTTAAATTCTATGTTAAAATATGCTTATTAATTAATAATGACACGCTTTGTTACCGTATGCAATAATATTTGTTTTTCACCGTCTGTAAATGTGTCAGCAAATTGCGATGAACGAGTTTTTAGCCAGAAGTTTAATAAACTGCAATTAGGTCGCTTTATTTGGAAATTGAATGTTTTCTATATTAACAATTTGGAAATTGAATGTTTTTTATATTAACATATATAAACAAATAAACAAACATTTCATTTAAAAAAACACATGTATGTACATATATATATACATAAAGAATAAACTTAACGAAAATTTCACATACATGCTTATAACTATTATATATACTTTTATTACCACCCATTTTATTGAAAACAATTCATTTCATTTAAAAAAATATACATATGTATATGTACATATGTATGTTAGACATACATGTAGAATAAACTTTAAAAAAAATGCACATATCGCTCATTTACTCAAAAAAATTGATTTCGAGCAAAACGAGTTCAAAGTATTTAATTCATATGTAGCTCATATGCACGACATGGCAGTATTTTCGTTCACATAAGGAGATTATAAGAGATATTAATCTGAATTTTTTATACAATATGAATTGCGGTATTGCGAATAATTTTGCATGATTTTCTCAAAAATTGAATTTTTTGAGTTATACCGTTCTTCTACTAAATGAGCGATATGTACTTCTATTATAAAGTAGTTTCATTAAAAGCAATTCAAGGCATTTCATTTAAAAAAGAATATATGGACGAAGTCCAAAGCGATAAATAATCATATATACATACATACATATGTATGTACATATAAATATCGTCATCGAAAATCCAAAAGTACGTAACATCACTTATTCTATTTTTAGAGGAGAAACACAAAACGTTATTGTTACCGCCTCTGCCCAACTCTGCACTTTAAGTGTTATATATACTTGTTTTTCTTTACTTAATTGTTTTTTATTAGTAATTCTGTAATACGTTTAGTCTGTAATCTAAACACATACGTTAGACAAAGATAAAATATATGTCAAAATTTTTATCTAAAACGTGTATAGCTAATGAATATTGCGGCATTTTATCTAAAGGTCATTTCCTGAAAGACAACTTACACGAGAACAAGGCTTAACTTGTATAGTACAATATTCTTTTGCACTAAAATGTAAGTAAATTAACATTAAAATTTAATATTGTATAAAATTGTATTTAACATATAGGAAATTTAATGCAGTCCAGTGAAATAAATTAGCAACTAAAAACGTGCGTTTCATTTCTTAAGGACTCATTCAAATTTGGAAGCAAAAACCAGGAACTAATCGGAGTAAACGCCTTTCTCGTTTACAGTTATAAAATTAAAAAATACACAACACAATGACAATTATATCAAAAGCAAGAACAATATACATAGGACGACTATATATATAAGTTATAGACGAGTACGCGTGCCAATTTTCGTTTAACAAATAATGCTTAGGGAACTGGGAGGCTATGTAACTCAGCGGATACATGATTGCCAAAAACATGAAATTGGTCTTTTTCCTTAGATTTTTCCGCTATAGTGCATATGGCTTTCGCTGCCATTTCTTTAAATACATCCGGTGACGGTGGTATTTTTCTATCTCGTTTTTGTTGTGTTGGTGGATTGGATTCCGCCACCAAGTCCGATTCTTCTGAAGGCTATTAAAAAAATTTTAATTAAGAAACCTCACCAAATAAAAATTAATACAAACACACTAGTGTCATTGATGAAATTGATTCTGTTGTTTCGAATGTTTCACTTCTAGAAACAACATTGCATTAAAATAGTTCCACACAATATTTACATGAGCAGCTGAGTCTGATTTTTGTTTTTTGGATTTGCTTAAATTTGTCTTAAAAGTTACTCGGAAATTAGACCACTTCGCCTTGCATTCGTCTGCATTTCGATGTCCTAGGCTGTGCGCGTTTTCTTGCCAAGCCGATATTTTGGCAATTTGTATTGGAAAGAACTAATATCCCAAAGCGTTTGGCGTTCTTCCACGGCATTAATTAATTTTATAATGTCTTCATGAGACAATTCGGTATTTACTTTCGGTATAATTTATTTATATTTTTTTCGCACTTTTTTTTGCTGGCTGTGGTGTGTTATATACTTCATGTACACTATCATCGGCACCAGAACAATGTAAGACTACATCAGTGGTCTTCACAAAGAGAAACACACCTAAAATGAGAGTATTACACTGAAAGAAGTAATACTCTCATTTAACTAAAATTAAAAAATATTTTTTTCTTACATTCGAGAAGTGATTATATAGCTCTATATTCTGTGAAAAAAATGTAAATAATCGAGCCTAAGGTTTTGAAAATATTCTCAAAATTACGTTACGAAAAACGGAAGTGCTTTTTGCCTTGGATAACAAAATTGTTTAACTCTGCGAATTGGGCAAGTCTTTTTACGCAAAACTTTTTTGTGGATTTGGACTAATATACAGTTATTTTTCGAATTTTCAAATAAAAAAATCTTTTTTCCTTTTAGCATTAGTATCTGACGTTACGTTATGTGGCGTTACGTTACTCAAATTTCCACTTGATATTTTTTTGTTGTTAAAAAAAAGAACAAGATATAAATATTAGAAAATTTTATACGGTTTTAGAAAGCAGGCTGATAAAAAAAAATAGAAACAATCAGAGTCAAATTGACTTCATATTTCATACGAATTGGGCGCTGATTTTTCACGACCGTTTGACCTACTTTTCAAGCTAAATTCTAGTTTTTTTTCCTTATATAGCACGCAGTTCGAAAAACACTTATGTATTTATCAAGTTGTTATTTATCTCTTTAAAATCGTAATAGCAAAATTTGTGTATTTTTGTTTTCTTCTGCAGCTCGTCTTAAAAAACATGTCGTGGGTTTTTATATTTTCAGCCCTGGTTGACCTTTTTCTGGAAATGCGGTTTCTTAGAAGACTTGTTTTTATTGTTATAATAATTTATGAAATTATTGAATATTTTCAGTTAAAAAAAGTATATATGTGTATTATTCCTCATGAAAACTTATTTAATAATATATATTTATGAAAACGAATTACACAGGTCGACATTGAAAAAAAAATTGATTCTTGTTTTTTATAACGGTATATATATGTTTTAAAATGTCTACCTGTGTTATTTAACTCTTATGAACTAATGTTCATTTAAAGTACAGAAGGAGGAATTAAATCGATTTCTTTGTGTTTGATAAAATCTATCATTGCATCAATGTCAATTTCCTTTTGATAGTACTTGATTTTTAACAATGTCTCCATGTGGTTATCTGTTAGCTTATTTCTAAACTTGTTCTTTATCTGAGACATTCATGAGAATGCAGATTCGCAGATGTATATGCTGTCAAACATTGAAAAAAGATTTAGTATTAAATCTCTAAGAATCGGGGATTTTTTAGGGCAAACATTTTTCCAAAAGTTTATACCCATTTCGCTTGAAATAAATAAGTCTTGCCGCATCAATATCAATTTATTTTCAATATTGTTTGGAAGACTTTCTAACGAACACGTCTTTGGATTATTAAATATGTTTATAATCCATTGCAAGCTCAAGAAGTCTTTAAATCAACTTTGGAAGTTCTCGAAAATTAAATTTACTTCCTCTTTTATAACATGAAGTTTTCTATATTTGGAAGTTGTGTAAAAATTTCTTGAATTTTGGGAAAGTTGACAAATTTTGGCATTCAATTTGATTTTTCAAAATGATAAGTTTTCTTGTAAACTCATTAATTGCATGCAAGAGGTCAGTGATATTTTTATCTTTACCTTGTAATATAAGGTGGTGAGACATGTCAGCAAGAAAGGCTAAGTCGTAGAGAAAATTAGGACATTTTAAAGCATTTAAAATGTCTGCATATTTGGAACAATCCTTTGATTTGAAGAATATTTCTAAGTCGGCTCTAAGATTAAAAAGACGCTCTAAACATTTTCCTCGACTTAGCCATCGCACCTCCGTATACATTAACACGTCACCATCTGCATCTATTTCTTTCAGAAACGCTATTAGCTTTCTGTGAGTAAGAGCGTTGTGGCCTCCTCCTAGTCGGTTTATTATGCTAACTGCTGCTTTCATTGATTCTTTAAGACCTATAGTTTTTGAAAACAGCGCTTGCAGGTGTATAATGCAATGAAATGTGCGTACATGTATTCCTGCTTTTAACAAATGGCCAACGAAACCATGTTTTCGCCCAACCATTACTGCAGAGCCAACAGTGCAAATAGCAGATAGCTTTTCTTTTTCTATCACAGAGAAAACATCGGTAACATTTCCATAAAAGGACTCGACTTTTAATATCTCCTCAAAAAAATTATCAACCGTTCTTATGGAAATAATATTTGGCTAGTATCATATACATATGTCAACACATTCATCAAAACATACGGACAAAATCTGGCATTTTTAATCCGTTCTTTTGTCTCCCATTCTATAAATAGTCCTATATCTTCCATCCGGCGTACTATTGTTGCAGGAGATAACGGCATTTCATTTATAATATTCGCCATGTCTTGTCCTGCTTTCGCAAATAAATGCATTATTGACAAACATAAGTCTTTGAAAAATATTCCATCTTCAAAAGGCCTACCTTTCTTAGCTAAAGCTAAACTAATATATGTAGCCTTAATTTGACTATCAGTAGTGCAATTGATACAACCATTCGCAAAAATCTTCTTTTAGTTTTTTTTATTATTTGATTTCTTTCATTTCCAGAAACAGAATGCAATTGAGGATGCTTTCTATCATAATGTCGCTTAAGATGACCTGATTACATACATGGCACTCTGCTTCCTTCAATACGTTCAAAGAAAACAAAAAAAGATTTTCCCACTCAACATCCCACATTTTTATTAATAATTTTGTTTTAAAATGCTGTAAAAAAGTATATATATAATTATACGAAACATATAAATGCATAAATGTATATAGCTTGTTATCAACTTTTCAGTGTATCAAAAAATATTTTAGTTGTCTTTAAAAGATTTAAATCACAAAATAATCCGATGCACTCCTACTCTGTTGAAAGCTTACAAGCTACTGAATGAAATTTTTGTCGATTATTGCTGCAATTATGGTTGCCGTTAAACACAATAAAAACAAAGTGTATGGATTTTTTTATGAAAGATTTTATAACGTCGTTAATTTACTACAATTACTTAAGTTTTTGACAGGAAAATAAACAAAAATAGCTTTTGAGGAATTATAAAAGCAATATCACTAAATACAGTACAAGACTTAAAATAAAATATAATGTAATAAAGATTAACAATATACAGGTAATTTTGGTACTTGGATAGGACAATTTTATGTTTCCATTTTCTTTTTATGAATCACACTCTGCGACATAAAGCTAGTAAATTTGATAGCTGGAAAAATCCTATTCAAAATATAATGTTTTAGTGTCCTTTCGACAATAATGGGATTCAATTTATGGCAACTAATCTAAAAATTTCTATAAAAATGTACGCCTTTCTTCGTTGCGCTTTCCTGTGAAAGATGAACGCTTGGCAGATTTGCGTAGACTTATCCAATTCCGAACCATCTTTGATTTTATGCCTAGCGTTGAATAAAACATATTACGACACACTTGTAGTCTGATTGAATTATGTCTCATAAAATATTGAATTGTCTGCGTTCGTCCTGATTTTTCACTGGAATTAATTTTTGTCTCAGAACTGCTTGTAAGACCGATGACATACATCCATCCATTCGGACTTTCTTGCAATATTTTTCCTTGTTCGGATACCTTCCAGTCATAATTTTTGCCCGCTTTCATAATTTTTATTGTATTATTTATTTTTTTTAATGTCAAAGTTTTCACTCTTCAGCAATATTTTTCAAAAAAAAAAAAAACAAAGTGAACTGATCGGAACACTCAAAATACATATTTGTATGCAAATTATATTGGGAAGTACCGTTTTATGACTGATGGAATTTGTTTCGTTAGTCAACTGTCAAAGTGGCACCTCTTTTGTATTTGTTTACAATTTTTCTTTTTGTAGAAAAGAACCCACCTTGTATTTAATACACCTTGGTATAACATTTTTCAAACGAAACAAAAAACGAGTTAGGGTTTTTTCTTTCAAAAATTCTTTGACTTAAGCCTTTTTTTGAAGTCGTTATAATTCTGTTATTTTTCTTTGTCTTTTTTTTTCCAGAATAAACAAAAAACGCTATTTTGAAAAAAATTGAGTTAGGCCTTTTTTATATTAAGCTAATATCGGTTTATTGATGAGTAAGGTTTTTTAATGCATTGAAACTTTTTTGATATTTTGGATCAGAAGTATTTAATTTTTCATCCTTCTTTAGATATTTTGTCATAGATTTAGCAATTGCTGAGTAATGCTTTAAACACATAGACGACAGTAGACTTCACAACTTCACGGCTTCAAATGCTGCTCTGAAGTTAACTTCATAATTATTTTGAAGACAGCAACAACATAATAATCAGCTGATGTGTAAATCAGTACCAACCTACCTCATCGAACCGCTCATCCACTACAGCATTTGAACTCCGAAATACGTTAAAAGATTTTTTGCAAAATAATACGCTATAATATTGGTATATTCATATGTATTATTGTCTCTTATGTTACATACACACCTTATGTACACACCTTTAAGAAGAAACAATTTTTTAATAAATCGTTTTTAAAACAAAACAATCACATCAAGTTTTTTCATTTTTAAAATAAAACGTTTATTTCATTGGTATTTTTAAACTAAAGATGGTTTTACCGTTAACAAAAAATGTTTTTTTTATTTAAACTAAAATAGTTTTACCATTTAACAAAAAAATATATGTACAAGTTAACCTTGATCTCACCTTTACCTTAACCTTGACAGGAATATTCTTAACCTTGACAAGGTTATTCTTAATCCGAAATTAAACTCCGATTCAATATTTTTCAGAGGTTATTATATTTGTTTATTAAGGAAAAGGTATAAAATTAAGTATAAATTCAATGTCAATACGATTATAATATTAGGTTATAATATTTGTGTTTTATAATAATTTGTTTGATTTCAGTTCTGATATAAAATTTACTTTAAATTCTTTAATTCTTTTTATTCACAGTTTATATTTTGTTTTTAAATATAAAACAATTTAGATTGTTTTATATTATTCACAAGTTGTATTTTCTTAAATAAATGTCACTTTACTTCTATGAAGTATTTTTAACTATCCTACTATGTAGGCTCGAGTGCTAGTGCGGGACTGAACTAAATTTATTCACAACTTTAATTTAATGCCAAAGACAGCTTTGCTTAACTTACAAACAACACATAAAAATTTCATTGGATCAACCAATCGCGTTAAGCCATGCAATCAGGCGATTTTCTTCTCATAAAAATTGCAAACGCAGTGTCTGGATATTTGACACGTTGAAGTTGTGCAATACTTTAAATAAACAAAATTAATGGGACACATTGAAGTTGTGCAATATTTTAAATAAACAAAATTAATGGATTACATGCAGAACTGTAAAACTGTGCAATCAATTCAAGTGCACAGTATTTATTATGAAAGGTTAAAATGTGCTCAATGCACAACTTAAATATGTTAACTACTCCCCCCCTTTAAGATGCAGACGTCACCGTCTGATCGTAATTTTGAAGAATATTTCTAACCTCTAATACACGTCGCTTTTTTATGCAAAAATATGCGGCGCAAAATACTAAAATTAAAGCAAAAAGAGAGGCGGAGACATAACAGGTTCCTCTAACCTTGAAGTATAGGTTGGAAATATGTTCTCTATTTTCGATGTTTAGCTCGTGCAAGTATGGGAGCGATAAAATGGCTGTATCATTAGCAATTTCTAAATGGAAGGCACATTGTGTGCCGAAAGTGTGTCGCAAGTGGCTGTGTAGTTGTTTAGCAAGTTATTAAGGCAAACGTTTTCTATTCTGTTTTGTCTCTGGCAAAATGAAATTGTGGATTTCTTTTTACAATTGGTTAGCATTACATAATTATTATTACAATTTGCAACTTCATTGCTTTCAAAAGATAAGATTTTATCGTTGTGGACAACAGGATAGATTTGTTTTTTACTACATAGCAACTTAATTTTTGGAAATTTAATTAAAAAGGTTATTATATTTTTAAAATCTTAAGCTTAGAGTTAACAATAACTTCAGTTATGCTTATATTTGCGTATTCTTCTGAGTTTAATATGAAATTTACTTCAGAGCCGTCTAGCAAGATAGTGTTAATTATTTGCAACTTCCCCAAGCCTACCGACAAGGCTATAGTGTCTAACTCTCTTATTGTTGCTCTATTTCTAGCGCTAAGCAAGTCGTACACATGTCCTGTATCAATATGCGAGGTTTTAGTTACATTGAGTAGAATATTTAAGGTTCGAGTTAGATTATTTATCTGTGACTGCATGTTTGTATTTATAATTATTTGCGCGTTACTTGCTGTAATTAATTCATCTTGCCTGCAAACATCGGTGAAGTCATCGTAATCCGGTGTGCCAGCTATGTACTTCAAAGCTGTGCCAATTATGTTGATGCTGCGTGCATGCCTATGGTGTATTCGAAGCGATTCTATCATTTTAAGGATTTGGTCTGCGTCTGCTTCTAATAGTTTTTTCATATGTGATTGTGGAAGCAAGTCAGTCAGATTCTTCGTTTCCTCAGCCATTGTCATAAATTCTGTTAAGTTGGTGACATGTGCAAGTATTCCATGGTTCTCGAACATAGCTACGTATCCGTCAGATACTGGTATATAATGTGAAGAGGTGTAATCTACGATGGTAGCGTGGTTGGCGGTCAACACGCTAAAAAGCGTTAAGGGCCTGTAACAAGGAATTGGACATTATCTTTGTGTACAATTTTATTTTCGATTTTTAAAGCTGTACCAAGATCTTCCTGCACTATTTTTTCTTCGAAAACCTTGCTAAATTTGTTACCTAATCGCTTATTTATCCTTACAAACACTTTTTCACCAGGGCTATAAGTTTTAACGACTGGCCTCTTATGATATTCTAAATCGGATTTTTGTTTTCCTAGTATTTTTGAACGAATATCATTTTTCAAATCTTCTGGAATTGACTGTAAGACGTCTATTGGTTTTTGTTTTATGGTGGAATGGATGGTTCTATTGTACTTGGCCGTAGCCATAAGAATAAGCTCTGTAGAATCCTCTATAGCGTATTCCAGCTTGCATCGCGCAATTTCCGTAAGAGTGCTATGAAAGCGCTCGACTTGTCCATTAGAAGTACTATGCATTGGTGGGGTTGCATGGATATCGGCCCCGAAATTGTTTTTTTTTTACCAAAGTTTTAACGGTTTCCGAATTTAGTGACTTTTCGTTGTCGCATACAATTGTTTTTGTCCCTTTGTAAAGATTAAGGATTTCTATCATTGCTGGTTTAATATCTACTATAGCTCGGGACGGTATGGGTTTCACAACTGCGAATTTTGAAAACTTATCTAAACATGTTAAAAAAAATTTTTTATCGGTGCTGTAGATATCAATATGAAGTATTTCCCCCGGAGCAGCCGGTATGCGCGTTTCGGCTATCTTGTGCTTCAGAGGGTGCCTCCGATATTTTGCTGATCTACAGATTTTGCAGTTAGATATTATTTCTTTAAGTTTCCTCCTTATGTTGGGAAAAAAATAGTCTAGAAGGACTTGTCTCGTATTTTCGACAACTGAGCGATGTGCTCTATAATGCTCGTTTGTTAAAATTTCGTGTTGGTCGTCTTGATTAAAGACATCTGTGACAAATTTATTTGAGAACCGAAATTTCACGGATGGATACCTAGAGATCAGAATGTGTTGTATTTGGGCTAGGGTATGTAGGTCGCAATAAATTCCGTTCACTACTTCAGAGTTTATGCAATTCTCAATTGTCTTTAAAAGATCTTCTACGTATTCAAATGAAATGGAATGACGAATGCGATCTTTAAAAAGTATCTTTGTTTCTTTCTTTAATCCTCTGCCTTTGGCTATAATGATCTGATTTCTGAAACAGTTTACTGGGTTCTCTACTGTAGGGATAATTTCGGTTAATGACAGTTCACTTACCGCAAGCTTGGTGTGAGCATGTTGATACTGAATCTACTGTAATATTTATAAATTGTCTGGAGAGGGCGTCGGCAACGACATTGTCCTTGTCCGGCTTATAGTAGAATTTAGGAGAATACTCCTCAATGAAAGCCCTCCAGCGTTTCAGTTTTGAATTAGGGTTTTTGTCGGAAAGCGAAAAGGTCAAAGGTTGATGGTCAGTGAATATGTTGAGGTTATTAACCCCATAAAGATAATGCCTTAGGTTTTTCAGGGCCCATACAATGGCCAAAAGCTCGCGTTCGTTCGTAGCGTAATTTTCTTCGGCAGGTGACAGTGTCCTTGAAATCATTGCAACCGGACTCCCGTTTTGCGAAAGAACGGCTCCAATTGCGTGAGATGACGCGTCTGTTGTTAGATCGAAGAGCTTGTCGAAATTTGGATAGAGGAGCAATACGTCCTCACTAGAAAGGATCTTCTTAATTTTTTCAAAAGCCTTAACAGCTTCATTATCCAAACTAATTTTTACATGTTTTGAATGCCATGTACCAATGTGTCCATTGTCTCCTCGTAGGTATCTCGTCAGAGGTTTCGCTATAGCAGCGTAATCTCTTACGAACTTCCTATAATATCCTGACAATCCCAAAAATTACCTGAGCCCTCTCAGAGTTGTGGGTAGTTTGTAGCTGACTATGGCCTCGATCTTTTTCGGGCATGTTCTAATTCCATCAGTTGAGACGACAAACCCCAGATACTCTACGGAGGTTTTAAAAAATTTTGATTTCTCCAGGGATACCCTCATATTGGCATGATAAAGTTTTTGTAGTATTCGATCGATGTCATCAATATGTTTTTTCTCTGAATCGGAAAAAATTATGATGTCGTCGATATAAACGTGACAGGATTTCCCGATTTCGTCACGTAAAATGTCATCAATCGCTCTCTGAAAAATACTAGGAGCATTCTTCAACCCGAACGGTAGACGACAAAACTCATTTACCATTGTTTACGCTAAATGCGGTTTTCTCCCGATCGCGTTCTACCAAATTAATTTGGTGGAAGCCGCTTTTCAGATCTAAGGTTGTGAAAACTTGGACTTGCCTAGATTCGATAAAATTGCAGATGGATCAGGTATGGGATATTTATCTGGGATGGTTTTAGAATTGAGCTTCGTGAAGTCGAACACCAGGCGTTTATTGGGTTTGCCCATCCCATCTGTGCCTTTTTTATGTGATCGAGATGGTCTTATAATGCCGTTTCTAAGAAGTTCCTCGACCTCGGTATTAACGAATTCTATCATTGAAATAGGGTACGATTGGTATTTCGAGTAGACGGGTTCTTGGTCTTTAGTTCTAATCGTGCCGGAAATTTTTGTGTTAAAAGGCAAAGCTTCATTTGGATTGGCGAAAACGCCTGAATGTTTATTAATTATTCCGAAAAAGGATTTTTCCACATTTATTGGGATAGATGTATTTTCTATCAAAGAGTTTACAGTATCCAGCTCAAGGTATTTTAGTTTTTCTTGGCCACCTTTGAAGCGAATAACATCGTTCTTAGTGTCAATCACGCCCTGTATACTTTTAATAAAGCCAAAACCTATGATACCGTCAAATAAAGTCAAATTTGGCAAAATAAAAAATGTTTCGGTTCGACTTAAGACGTTAACTATAGCCGATTAATTCTGCGCCATGGATGGATTTTACTAGAAATGGTTTAACTATTTCTCTAATGTTTCTTAGACTTTCAATTCTTGAAATATAACTTTTTGATGCCCCAGTATCGATGAGAAGTTTATTATTCTTGCCGATGTAGGGGAGAACCGACCTTCCCCTAAAAAATTTATTTCATCTTCGAAGCTTGGTGCAGCCGAATTCAGTGTTTCTAACGGTTCTTGTTCAACTGACAATTTCGAATCATATGCGAACGTGTATGCTTCAGGGTCTATTTGGGAATCGTTTTGGGGGATTTCGTCCATAAGGTGGTCGACTCTTTGAATTTTTTGAGCCATCTGTCTGTTAGACATTAGACCTCGCTTGTTTGCCTGCGGTCCTTGGAAATTATTTGATCGCACTGTTCGCATGCTAACGACAGTATCGATTGAAAGAGAATTTGGCTGGGGGTTAAAAGGTGATCGGTTTAGAGCCTGTAAAGAATTTTAATTAAGGTTTCGGAAATTTGGCTGAGGTTGGAATATCCGATTGGAATAATTATGGCGTTGAGACTGATTTGGTATTTGTTGAGGGTGTCTTTGATAAAACGGGTTTGGTTGCCGACTAAAATTATTTTGAGGGGCTTGTTAATTGTCGCGTTGTTGTCCAAAATGGTTTTTCCATGTATCCTGTAAGTTCTGTCCTGGGAGTGGGAACATTGGGGTATTTTGCAAAGGCCTGTTTAAACCATTGCTATAAATGGCAACAAAATGGTAGCGATTTTGATTGGCCTCTAATTCCTGTGCAAGCGCTAAGGCTGATGGTAAGTCCACAGGCTTACAGGGGAATAAAGTGTCGCATAGAGGTCTCTTGACCCCAGA
Source organism: Phania funesta (assembly GCA_963932375.1). Lineage (NCBI taxonomy): Eukaryota > Metazoa > Arthropoda > Insecta > Diptera > Tachinidae > Phania > Phania funesta. The sequence goes on from OZ010653.1 coordinate 86,978,287, forward strand.
AATGAAGACACGCAGAGCTTGTTCTCTATATTTTTGATTAAGGGATTGAATCAAAGGCACATTTCCTTCGTTTGACATTATTACTTTGTTCACGATGGCTGTTAGTTTGCGTTCTACTTCGTCGTAGAATTGGATTATTGACCTTTGACCCTGTCTTAAAGTTGATAATTCCTGTTATAATGTGAATATGGACTTTTTGTCCATGTACGTGAAATCTAATCTTGCTATAATAGCTTTAAAATTAAGCACCGTATTATAAGCGCTTAAGGCTGCGTCTGCACTGCCGATAACTTTGTTTCTCAAAATAGCTACCGCTTGATTGTATTTTGAGCTCCCTTTGTATGGTTCAAAAAGTTTATGCGCCGTGACGGCTGCTTGACGCCAAGAGACATATCTGTTAACGTCGCCCTTAAATTCTGGGACTGACTTTATAATATCCAAAGTCTCTTCGCAAGTTTCATTCGGTAAAATTTCTATTTCTTTATAGTCCTCTACGGAGGGGGTTGGTTCCAGGCTCTGAAGTCGACTAGTCAAGTCTGCAATAGTCGATTCAAATTCTTGTTTTGTTCTGAGAACTGCCTGTTGAATAGCAGTATCTAAGAGGACTTGTAAATTACGTGCGTCCATTTCGCTTGTACCTTTCTCGTCGTTGTCGGAAATGCCTAGTGCCTGTATTCTTTGTAAGACCTCGTCTAAGAGATTATCACCTTCTTCTTTGTTTGACATAAACTTGGGGAAACGCTGATTAACTTTGCAAGGCTGTAGCAAATTTCTCTTTTTTTTTAATATTTTGGTACACACTATGTTGCTCTCTTACATATCTTATTATTTTATTGATCATAAAAACAAAAACTCAATTTTTTAAAAAAAAACTTTTACAAAAATGTTAACTGTTATATATTTTTTAAAAGGAAAAATTTATCAAAGAGAAAAAAAATTTCTCTAAAAAAGAATTTTAATCAATTTTTTATTATTTTTTTGGAATGATTCTAATTTTGAAGTAAAATTACTAATAATTTTTTTTTTTAAATTATTTATGTATTCGAAAAATTTACTTAGATTTAAACTTAATTGTAATGCACTTACATTAAACTTAACATAATAGAAGTCTGCCTCCTGTATTCGTACTGAACCTTCCTCCTTTGTCCTTGCTATTTCGCCTGTTTTTCCTGGTTAGGGATGACTTGTGTGTAGAGATATAGTTTGAAGGTTTAGGATATTTTGCTCGATTTTATTATCGGTGTTTATTTGTTCAGTGTTAAAAAATTATTAGTGCATATTTTAGACAGGTTTTCTTTCCCACTTTTTATAAAAGTTCGCGTTATGAATAAGATTCACTATGTGATTTGATATTTATTAAAAATAAATGTTTAAGGATTCACTAGTAAAGACATTTTTATTCTGTTTTTTTTTATGAGTTCGACCAGTTTGTTGGGCGCCAGTTAACCTTGATCTCACCTTTACCTTAACCTTGACAGGAATATTCTTAACCTTGACAAGGTTATTCTTAATCCGAAATTAAACTCCGATTCAATATTTTTCAGAGGTTATTATATTTGTTTATTAAGGAAAAGGTATAAAATTAAGTATAAATTCAATGTCAATACGATTATAATATTAGGTTATAATATTTGTGTTTTATAATAATTTGTTTGATTTCAGTTCTGATATAAAATTTACTTTAAATTCTTTAATTCTTTTTATTCACAGTTTATATTTTGTTTTTAAATATAAAACAATTTAGATTGTTTTATATTATTCACAAGTTGTATATTCTTAAATAAATGTCACTTTACTTCTATGAAGTATTTTTAACTATCCTACTATGTAGGCTCGAGTGCTAGTGCGGGACTGAACTAAATTTATTCACAACTTTAATTTAATGCCAAAGACAGCTTTGCTTAACTTACAAACAACACATAAAAATTTCATTGGATCAACCAATCGCGTTAAGCCATGCAATCAGGCGATTTTCTTCTCATAAAAATTGCAAACGCAGTGTCTGGATATTTGACACGTTGAAGTTGTGCAATACTTTAAATAAACAAAATTAATGGGACACATTGAATTTGTGCAATATTTTAAATAAACAAAATTAATGGATTAAATGCAGAACTGTAAAACTGTGCAATCAATTCAAGTGCACAGTATTTATTATGAAAGGTTAAAATGTGCTCAATGCACAACTTAAATATGTTAACTTACATATGTACATACTATATTAATACTGTATTTAAAAATAAATTTGCACTTCACGTGAGATCAAAAAAACAAAATAATATGAAATAATATTAATAATTAAAATCTTACTTTAAGAATTATTTGAATAAATACCATACTTTCTATTTGGTTAACAATATTTTTTGGCATATTTGCTTCCTTTATTTTTGCAGCTAAACTTAAAGAATGTGCTGAAGTGGAGTCAGTAGTCTTCGACGTTGCTGCAAACGCCCCACAGGTCTCGGAAATGCTTGATGCGGCCAAATCAAGGAATTCCTGAAACTTTTCGCTGTCCTTTTTCTGAAAGATCTATAAGTAGAAATTAGAAATTATTTTAAAACAAATACATTCAAACGTTTGTTCAATTCAGAAGCGCAATTGTATTGGTTATCATTGGCTAAGAAAATTTCAAACAAAAGTAAGTTGCTTTGAAATTGTTTTTTTATACAATGCACACGATTCAACTACGCTTGTAAATTAATAATACACTCACTGCTGGGAAAATTTTAGAAGTCGGTTGAGTGCTCACTGTACATGGATACATCATTGTACATATTTCCAACAGTGCTAAAAAGTATAATAAATTTACCATAGCGTTTGGCATAAGAAAAATAAAGTTCTACTACGACATAAGGAATTTAGTATTACATTCAAATATTACTTACGGTCTCGAATTTGCAAAATTGTCCAAAAATGGCATGACACCAAAGTACTTCCACTTCTTTTTAGGAATGATATCACCACTACCAGAAGCGACTTGCTCCATTCTCTTACACCGCTTGTAAGAATCTCGAAGAACCTTCCACCTTTTCTTACAGTCCAATTCTATAACAGCACAATCAAAATTAAAAAAGAAATACATAAGTACATACATAAATGCAAATTAATTTATCCTACCACTTAAATTCACAATAGCTGCAACTTCCCTCCATTCCTGCTCTTTTTTCTTAAAATTTTTGGAGCTGGTATGGCCCAAATCGAACAAAATTGTGCGGTTGCGCACCTCTTCAATTAACTTTTCATCTACGTCCATACTGTTCCTCTGCAAAATTTTACAAACGTATTAAAAAAAAAACAGAAAATCAAACAAATACTTACCAACATCTTAAAATGGAAAATGAAATAAAATATCACAAAAAACAAGATATGAAATTAAATATGAACAGCTGTGTATTTTAGCAATACAAATTTCAGGGATGCCGCATATATATCTTATAATGAATAAAATTGAATTTATTGATAAAAATATGTAATAATATCACGAGCAACTATAAAACACACATAAATTTATTTCTTTATTGTATTTTTGTAATGTTCTTTTATGTTTAATATTAAAAAAAAATTCTTGTTCTTATTTTTCCAATTTATATGTATAATGGCTACACTATATTTGTTTATTGCTGCCCGTAAAAATATAAAATAGCCTAAGTTAGCAGCAGCAGCAAATGCTGTCGTGCAGTCGTGCTGCTGTGCTGCCGTCAAAATAATCGTTTTCATTTAAACACATGGATTTTATTTTTGACATATTGCTGTTTGCTGTCTGCTGTCGTCTATATGTTTAAAGCATAATCCTTAATGAATTTCCTAAAGTAACCAGTCAGACCTACAAATTTTATGATTTGTTTCACGGTTGTTGGAATTGGAAAGTTAGAAACACATTGAACTTTTTTGGATTTGGTGTTATTCCTTTAACTGTAACAATGTGACCCAAAAATTCTCTAAATATCAACTTTATATACATAATTTAAATATTCCTGTAGTGACGTGAAGAAAATAATTACGTCGTCTAAATAGACTAGACATATTTATTTAGTCCTTAAGGGCGGTGTCTATTAGTCTTTGAAATGTTACTGGGGCTGTCTCCAACCTCGACGACATCTTTAAAAATTCTTAATGGCCTCCTTCAACACTGCGGCTGTCTTCAACACTGCGGCTGTCTTATGAATATCCTCTTCTTCGATTTCAATGTGATGAAATACTTTTGCGAGGTCGAGCGTTGTGAAATATTGACATCTTCCCAGTTTATCAAGTATCTCATTAATATTCGGTGTGTAATACCTAACATCAATATTTACCTTGTTTAATTTACGGTAATCGGTATTTGCTTTTCCCACTTGCTTTCTTTGGCACGATCCAAATTGGGATGGAATAGCGTTTATATAAATATAGGACTGTCTAACGTTCTCTGATGCTCGTATATATCTATGTCCAGTCATTGTTATATACATATTTTGATATATTAAAATAGCTCTCACCTGGGCTGTTAGATATTCGCGATATTTCCTTCGTTTCACCGAAAACTCCCATTAAATTTGTCCACAATGGTGCAAAAGAAGCATATTTCCATATTTTCGTTTTACTACTTTCCTTTATTATAATTAAATATATTCTCATGCTTTTGAGATAGAAAGGACTTTTCTTATGATTAAATGTAATTTTGACTTCTTCTGAATTAATGTTGCTGTATTCTACATTGTCGTCATACAATATTTTGTAATTTAATTTTTAGGTGTTCTGTAACATAACTAATTCCAACTATTGTAAGAATTGTAAAATATTAATGGCATAAATAATTTTCCGTTTTAAAAACTTCCTTGCGGTTTCGTTAAATATATGCGATTCTATATTCTTTAAAGCAATGTGTAAAATATGTACGCTGCATATTTGAATTACAACAAGATTGCATTTCTTTTCTAGTTTTTTACATGTGTTGTAACACGCTGACAAATATTGATCAAGAGTATGTATTCTATTGTACTTATTATAAAACTCTATTAACTGAATTTTTTACGCAAAATGTAAAAAGATAAATTAAAAATCTCAGCGTAATGACTACTTGAAGGGCTTCAGCCACGGCAAGTAGTATACCTTTCTCTGTTTTTTTGGCGCACATGCACGATAAATAAATATAAAAATACTCTTTTTGAGGTATTCATTAACTTTTGTATAACACTGCTAGTAGCATCGAAAAAAATCGTATTTCGAATCAATTTTTAAAATGTAGTTTTCATCAATATTCGAAAGCAGTAAATGCGCTTTCGTAAATAGATTAATTTTTCGGAGGGCACAAATTCACTCATTCGATTTATCCTTGCGCATTTTGTATAAATTAATAAATATATCTTTATCTATGTCAAGAATTCTGAACTGCTCTGATTTAATTTTCCTGGAGGCAAATTAACACTGGAGGTTTTCCTTCTTAAAGTTTTATTTTGTTTGCGGCCTTTTCATCTTTTTTTGCAGTTCTTCTACGCACTGATCTTATTTAAACTCTCTTATAGAGGAATTTGTGTTCGACGTCTTATTTTCTATTTACGACATAATTGCGTCAATTGCGTCTTCTTTTAAATTATTAGTTATCCGAAATTTATCAAATCCCTTCTTAAAATATAAACATCTTGCTTTCATATGCCCAAACATTGAGAAATGATTTACCTACTGTGAATGCCAAAAGTTCTAATGCGCATAAACATTCATATGCCCACGTCTTAAAAGAGGGTGCTCAGACACCCCTCACCAACAATTCGAGCTCGATCGAGAACTTAATACAGACAATGAATAATTTCATGACAACTATGCAGGGTATGTTTCAGGAAATGATGCGAACCCAAAACATGCTTCTGCAAGTTTTGCTTGGCAAAAAATGAACCAGTTAAAAATATGCTTCTGGAACGCTAACGGGCTCTCACAACATAAATATGAAGTAGAACACTTCCTGCTAACACATGATATAGACATACTATTAGTCTCTGAAACACACTTCACTATAAAAAACTGCTTTAGAATTGATGGGTATTTTATATATGACACCAAACACCCAAGCGAAAGGGCATGTGGTGGGACTGCCATTATAGTCCGAAAAAACGTAAGGCATTTTCCATTGCCTGAATTCAACGAAAGCCACGACCATAAATCTTACTGATTTTAAAATTGTAGTCTCCTCAGTGTATTGCCCACCTGGGCATAAAATCGAACACCATGAATTTGCCAGGTTCTTTGCTACGCTAGGGCAAAAATTTATTGCCGCTGGCGATTACAATGCAAAGCACACATATTGGGGATCCAGTCTCCTTAGTCCTAGAGGTAGGCAGTTGTATTATGCAGTTGACGTCGTATCTGCCGGTAAACTCACCTATTGGCCTACAGACTTTAATAAGTTGCCAGACCTTATTGATTTTGCTATAGTAAAAAACATCAAACGCGATCAACTCTTAGTTAATTCATCCTATGACCTATCTTCTGATCATTCACCTACAATTGTTATTTTACACGACAGTTTTGTCACTGCACCTAAAACCCTTAGTTTCTACCCGAACAGAAACACGAATTGGTTCAAATATAAAATGTATGTGAGCTCTCACTTACCTTTGAACATCCCACTGAGAAATCCAGCTGATATTCAAGCAGCTGTAGACCATTTTACAGACGTCGTGACTGCCGCAGCCATAGCTGCAACGCCAACAAAGCCATCAGCTAAAATAATAACGTACCAGGCAACAGCAGATATTCAGATGCTCGTCATTGAGAAAAGAAGACTAAGAAGACAATGGCAAAATAGTCGTTCACCACACATAAAAATGCAAATGAACTTATGCCAAAAAAACTTACGGAGTAAATTGAGACAGAAACACCAACTCGCTATCGACAACTTTTTAAAAAACTTGGATCCAATAAAAAACACGGATTATAGTCTGTGGAAAGCTGTAAAACACTTACAATGTCCTATTGCTTACGAATCCCCACTAAGACTTGTAGACCGTAGTTGGGCTAAAAACTCAAGTGAAAAAGCAAATGCGTTCGCAAAGCACTTAGAGAAGGTTTTCACACCACATGATATAAGTAATTCCACTATTCCAATTATTAGCGACATCGTGAATGATCCTATGAAATTTCGGTTGTCTTCTTTAAAATCGACAATTAAAAATACGGATATGAAGAAATCACCTGGACCTGATCGTATAACAGGATCAATGATAAGAAACTTACCTAATTCAGCTGTAAGAATTTTACTTTACATATTTAATGCCATGTTGCGCGTCGGCTTCTTCCCATGCTCTTGGAAGATGTCTGAAATTGTTATGATCCCGAAACCGGAAAGGACTCAAGCCAGATCATATCCTACAGGCCAATTAGCCTACTGTCAGTTTTGTCAAAGATATTTGAAAAATTATTCGTCTCGAGTGTAACTCCTTTTCTAAATGAACAAAACGTTATCCCAGATCATCAGTTTGGTTTTCGAGCAAGGCATAGTACGATTGAACAAGTCCATAGAATCGTTACCATTATTAGATCGGCTTTTGAATGAAAGCAATACTGTTCAGCTTTATTTATAGACATTTCCCAAGCATTTGATAAAGTCTGCCATGATGGGCTACTTACTAAAATAGTTCGGGTTCTACCTGAAAACACCCACAAGCTTATAAAAAGCTATTTGTCCGATAGAACTTTTAAAGTAAGGTCAAAGGACCAGCTTTCAAGATGTGGAAAAATCAGTGCAGGAGTACCTCAAGGTAGTGTGCTAGGGCCGCTGTTATATATCATCTATACAGCGAATATGCCGACAAGCCCACATACATATACATCAACCTTTGCAGACGACACTGCAATTATAAGTGTCAGTACTGATCCAAAGGATGCATCTGAAAAGCTGCAGTCCCATATTCATAAGCTAGAAGACTGGCTAAAACAGTGGAGAATAAAGGTAAATCCATCAAAATGTGCTCATGTAACGTTTTCCCTTAGAAGGCAAAATTGTCCACCAATCACAATAACTAATACCACGGTTCCAGCGGAAACGCACGTCAAATATTTAGGTATCCACCTAGATCGGCGTCTAACTTGGACCCGTCACATTGAGGCAAAAATAACGTCCATAAAGCTTCGAACAAATCAACTGCATTGGCTAATAAGTCCTAACTCAACTTTGGCTTTGGAATATAAAGTCCTATTATACAAATCCGTTATAAAGCCAATATGGTCATATGGTATTCAGCTGTGGGGTACTGCCTGTGCATCAAATATCCAGAAGTTACAGAGAAGACAGTATAGGATTTTACGTCATATCGTATGCGCCCCCTGGTACATAAGAAATGAAAACATACATAGGGATCTCAAAGTTCCCACTATCCACGAAGAAGTTAAAACATACACGTCCAAATACGTGAACAAACTAGTCGCACATCCCAACACTCTAGCACGCAATTTAACGGCCACCAGAGACTAAAAAGAACTGACACATTGAGCCTGGCAAGGCGGCTCTCTCTAAACAATAGAAGATAGATTTTTAAGATTTGAATACAAAAAATTAGTTATTACGTTGGTACTAACTAGTAAATAATAATTTAGAAATAAGATTTGAATACTTATTGTGAATTTCTTTTAATAGAAAGATTCAATAAAATAAAATACAGTATAAAAGAAAAAAAAAATCTTGCATAAAGCTGTAATTTTTGTTCCAACGATGGTTACTATACTCAATTGGGCACACAGTATTAAAATGTTTAAAAGCTTCTCTTGCATGATCCTCCAAATATTGCACAACAGCTTAGAATTTGTATTGTAATAAGAATCTATTTTTTATGTAATTTCTTTCATCAGTAGAAAACTCATATTTGCCAATGAAATACTTATAAATAGAATTTAAATTACAACTCACTATCTGCTCTTTAAAAGTATTCTGCTTTTTTAACTTATATTTTTATGTCTTTTTTTAACTTTAGTTTAATATTTTGTTATTCCTATAAACGCACATCACTTTTTTGGAAAAAACTTACTAAAATCGAAGCTAACAGATATCTTCGACGCTAGAAATTATTTTAGTAGATCTTTATTGGTCTGATTTAAATTAGTATAAACTAAAAACTTCATATGTAAATTTAAAATACTTTTTTTACTACTTTTAATGGTTTGATGAAATTTTTATTGGAATTTTCCTATAAACGCATCTTAATTAAATTTAACAGTTTGACCCTATTAATAGTGAGTTTATGATCCATTGTTTTCAAATTCTTCAAAAATATTGTTACAAAGTTATAGTCAAAGATGTGTGAAACGACCTATTGTACAAATACACAATATTATAAACATGAAGCAAAAACAAATTGCGTAGCAGAAATTCCCGGAACAGCGATTCAATGTAGAAACAAAAACAACTTGGACAGCAAGAAAAAGTAAACAAAAGATACACACACACACAAACACATATACAAGACTATTAAGCCAGCGAATGAAATAAATGATGCGCAATTTCGCGTAAGTTCGGGACATTTCAAGAAGCGGCCGTGATCTGTATTTAAAGGCGCCGTCCACCGCAGAAGATATAGTTGGCTTTGAGAATTCATAGAGAGAATATCTGTGTGTACAAAAGAGTGTTAAGTATACAGTGTAAATTAGTACTGAACAGTTGTAAATAGAGCCTTAATTGCCGAATAAAGTTGTGTACTGATAAAATCATAAAGAACTGTGTATTTGATAATTCTCAACATCAGAAATTTCGTAACGGTCATTACCTAGCTGCGTCCGTATAATGTATGGCCCACGATATTTCGGTATAAATTTCTTGTTTACCCCCGCAGTTGTGTCAATATTCTTCAATACTACGAAGTCCCCTACATGAAACATTCTAGCCGCTCTATGATGTCTATTGAAGTAGTCCAAGTTGTACGCTTGTGACTTCCTAATGGCTTCAGCTGCAGTCACCCTGACAGAATCTATATCTACTGGTTCACCTCCATATATTTCCTGTAGGTATTCAGACAACTCATCTACGACTTCCCCCCACTGTTCTGTGCTGAATAGCATTCTGTTAGGTAACTGTTTTGTGGTGCAATGTACTGTGTTATTAATCGTAAACTCCACAAGTGACAATTTTTCCACCCAATCACTGTTTTCAATAGGTTCAGTCAGTTTGGATAGCATTGCTCTCAAATCTGGGTTGGTTCTCTCCACCTGACCTTTCGACTGCGGGGAACCTACTGAAACCTTCACATGTACCATGCTGTGTTTAGATATGAACTCCGCAAACTCGTTCGATGTAAAACATGCACCCCTATCACTAATTATGCGTCTCGGTCTGCTATAATATTCAAAATATTTACGGAGGGCACAGCATACTTCTTTTGTTCCTGGTGAATTCACAGCGTACAATTTCGTAAATTTTGTAAAGGCATCAGCGACTACTAAAACATACTTTCTCTTCGAGCTTACAGCAGGTAAAAGTCCGTAGTGGTCAACATGTAATGTATCAAATGGGATCGGTTTCTTCTCTATATTATATAGGTTTCTCTCATTTTTCCCTCGAGGTGTCGAGTAGTATATGCATTTCAAACAGTTCCTGATAAATTTTTGTAATTTGATATTTGGGAACCAGTAGTTCCTTTGAATCTGATATATGAATTTTTCTACACCTACGTGACCATATTTCTCGTGAACAAGACGCATAATATTCTCCTCCAATTCCATTGGCATGTACAACTGTTTCTGTGCGTGGATTCCACATCTGAAAACCAAACCATTCATCAAACTGTATCCTTCTACATGTCCCACCTCAAGCCTATTCCGCATATCGGTAATCCTACTGTCCCTCGACTAAGTAATTTGTATGTTTATGTCCACCTCACTCTGTTCAATAGCTGCTACAGCAGGCATGCGACTCAGTGCATCGACATGAGCCATTAACTCGCTCTTCCGATGTCTCACTTTGTATTCAAAATTTTCCAGTTCCAATGTCCACCGAGCTATTCTTGGTCTTATTAATCACTTACCTAATGTTAAGGCCAAGAGTTACAGTCTGTTACTATCGTAAATGAGATTCCCTCCAAATACACTCGAAACCTTCTTAGAGCGTATATTATAGCGAGGGTTTACAGTTCAAAACTGTGGTATTTTGATTCCGCAGATGTGGTACATTTCGAATAATACGCTATCGGGTGAAAATTTCCATCCTTCTGTTTCTGTAAGAGAACTGAACCATAGCCCCTTATGCTTGCATCCGTGTGGAGTTCTGTCTCACTTGTTGGGTTATATACTGCGAGAACTGGTGAATTGATTAGCTTTTTCTTTAAAATCAGAAATGCTTGCGTACACTTCTCTGTCCAGTCGAACTTTGTCTTCTTTAAATTGCATAACGGTTTGGAAATCCTCGACAAATTTTCCACAAAACGGCAAAAAAAGGAGAAAAGTCCCATACAACGCTGCAGTTCCTCAAAATCAGTGGACATAGGGTACTCTTCGATTGTCTTAATATGCTCGTTACTTGGACGTATACCATTACTATGCACTCGATAGTCCAAATAATATTTTTCGTAATATGCAATTTTACATTTTTCCAGATTTAATTTCAAGCCGTTTTCTTTTAAAGTACGCAATACATCTCCAAGGTGTTCTTCAAACGTCTCGGTGGCTATACTTATGTCATCTAAATAAACTACAATTTTTCCCGAATCTAAAAATTTCCTTACAATTTTAGTAATAAACCGCTGAAATACAGATCCTGCATTTTTCAAGCCGAATGGCATACAGCAGTATTCAAATTGGCCTAAAGGTGTCACAAATGCAGTAGATTGAAATGATTCTTCATGCATTGGTACCAGGTCCAATGTAGAAAAATACGTCTTATTACCAAGGTAATCCAAACAGTCTTCTATAACCGGTAGGGGATAGTTATCTTTCGCAGTAATTCTATTCAACGCGCGATAATCATCCTCAATCCACCGTTTTCCTTCTAACCAATACAATTGGGGAAGCATAAGGCGAATCACTGGGTCTGGTTATTCCCTTCTTCAGAAGTTCCCTTAATTTCATTTCCACCTCACCTCGTTCACGATAAGAAAGTCTCCTCGGGCCGCAGTATATAGGTACGTCACTCGTCAATCTAATCCTCATATTAAAATCCGTCTATATAGCGGAATCACTGGTATTATAAAAATAATCTACATTTATTGTTGATTTAAGCAACTCTGAATCCCTTCTGTTTAACTCACTATTTATATTCATCCCCCATGGCGCAAATCATTTGCATAGATTCTGCGCACTCTACATTTTCCTCAACTACTTCTAACGGTCACACGTCATTATAAATAGGCACATTCACCTCGAACACACCCAGACCGCAATCGTTTACATAATTATCTTGCTTATCCTCAATTACCATTTTCTATTCTTCTTTCACAAAATCATTTACTTTATTCCCGGTTACCGAAATATCTGATGCGATACAACTATTAGTGGTAGCTGGAGCCATGAACAAATCTTTCGGGTCTCTATATAATTCGAAAAATACCATCGCACTCATAACATTTTTATTTAGCTTTTTATTTAAATTGTAATTCATGTTTAGCAAAGACTTTTTATCATAACTTAAACACTTTTTCTATTGATATAAACTGATATTAATTCTCTTTAACAGGTCCTGCCCTATTAGGAGCGGTACCACTGATTCCTCGTCAGCTAAAATAGAAAAATTATGAATTAATTTTATTTTGCCGAAGATAACTTCACATTTAATTAACCCAAGTGTACTTAATTTATAATTTCCGACTCCGCGATAAGATGACAATTTTCTTGAATCTTCGGTAAAATATGGTATAACGGACTTTTTTCTGAAGCTAATAGTGCTACCGCTATCAAAAAGAGAACAAATATTAGTTACTTCAGTGCGCCTATACCCATAGAAAAAGGCAACACTTACCATTTGGTATGCTCCTAGGACCCCGTCAGATTCGTGAACTATTGTAGCCGCAACCTTTTTCTTCTTCGGGCAGTTCTGATGAAAATGTCCTATTTCAGCACAAATGAAATACGAGTTCGGTGGCCGCTTTGGCTTAGGGCAGAGGTGCTGATAATGACCGAACTGTGAGCAGTTGTAGCATCTCACCTCAGCATCGGAAGTTTTTTCATCTCCACTTCTGATTGTTGCTACCTTGGATTTATTCGTTGTTATAACGCTGTTTGGCCTGTTGGTTTTGTTTCGTGTCTGATGACGCCGGTGCTCGTAGCGGTCCATGCGCTTCATCAACTCATTGATGGAGTCAGCTCTGTATAGGTATGTTGTGGCTGGGTTATCTTCTGGCATTCCATCTACTATGATATCGACAAGATCCCGCTCTTCAATGTCGGACTGCGAAGCTATAGCTTTCATCTCCACCACATAGCTTAAACAGGGGGCTAATTCTCGCAGTCGATTCCGTGCGAAATTTACTCGAAGTTGAATTTTTTTTTAAATTTTGGGATTCTCGCACTTGCTATCGAGTAAGTTGTATCGAAATTTCTTATGATGGCACTCGATAGCAAGTGTACGATGGAATGTAACCGTGCGTGTTTTATTCGATACCTAATTTGGTGTCGAAATTTTATTTTTAAATAGTTCGTTGGATAACAAGAGTTTATTTAAGATTTTAATTGTTATATTAATTAATTATTCGTATAGATTTTCGTACTTTTTTGTATTACTCCCTTTTTTTGCACCTTTGTAAAGGAGTTTTTACACAAACTCTAACGAGTAACTAAACGGTTTATTGTTTTTGTTAAAAAGTAAAAAATAATTATTCTTGTTTTAACGCTTTACAAGTGCCACAACAGTTTTTTTTTTAAATTAACCACATTTTATTTATTTCGGTACACGCAAACAACTAGAAAATGTAAGTTAAATCTTTAATAAGTTTTATGCAAATTATGTAATTAATATTAATTATTAGGTCGAATATAACAAAACTAAATTTCAGACAAAAATAAATTCTTGCTGAGTTTATGTCTGAGCACAGCAATTTGGCTAAAGGCGTTTTACCAAATACATGCCAAGGAAAAGCTACTGCTAACATACTTTGGGAAACTTTAACTAATAAATTAAATGCCTCCGGTCCACCGGTAAAAGATGTAAAAACTTGGCGCAAGGTAAATTATTAATTGTTTTCCACATTAACATGCTGCAGATAAAGACTTTTGTAATTTGTAGGTGTATTCTGATCAAAAGCAAATGGTTAAGAAAAAGCTTTGTTACAATAAATCTTCAATCAAGAAAACTGGAGGAGGGCCTTTTGACGAAAAACCGCTAAGTGTTGCTGATGAACAAATTTTGGAGGCAGCATGCCTTGATGTTGCTGGTTTACAGGAGGTCCGGACATTCGGATCCCAAAATCAGCAACACAAAGAAATAGATGAAAACACCACAGTTTCATGTGAGGAAAGTGATGATTTAATCGAAAAGCTAATGGATACATTTGAGCAAGATGATACTCCAAAAAAGACTGTAGCAGTGCACTGCGATTCCTCATCTTCAAAAAAAGAACCGAGGGAAACAAAAACAATTTTGTTAAAAAAAAATATATCTGCAACGGAAACTTACCACAATGAAGTTTTAAAAAGACTGGATAAAATAATAAAAATTAAACAAAAGAAAATGGAAGTGGCTACGGAGTTTCACCAAATTAATATGGACATTAAGAGGATAGAGTTAAATAAACGAACAAAAGAATTGGAGCAGCTAAACAAAAATTAGTATGAATTACTGACATTGGAGTTTAGCATATTTCTTTTAAGTATTAATTTATTAAGAATTGTTTTTTGTTTTTTTCGTATTGAAGTTTACCTTTCTGTTTTTTGTTCGTAAATAAAATTTACAATAATTCTAAATGAATTAGTTTTAAATTATTATTTTAATTTTTTGGTTTTATTTTCTATAAATAGGCCCTTATATAAATTGAGAGTACAACATTTAGTTTGGAAACAAAGAATTTTTAATATTATCTCCTATTTGCTTTCCTATTTTAGTTATTTGTGTGTCCGTTTCAGTGTCAAAGTTTACAGCCTCTTCATCAATATTTGTTTGCTGGACATCCTCATAATTGGGCACTTTAAATTTTATACATAAATTATGTAGTGCGCTGCAAACATTGGAAAATTTTGCAACTTTTTGAGGAGTGTATCTGCTTCTTTTGTCGTGACACAAAATTTTCCATCTGGCTTTCAATATGCCTATAGTTCTTTCAACTATACATCTGGCTTTTGCATGAGTGTCATTAAATTGTGATTCCCTCGAGCCTTCTTGTGGACTTCGGTAAGGTGTGATTAGCCATGGTTCGAGAGGATAACCAGAATCACCTTGAAATATGAAATTATTTATATTAATTATATTTTCTGTTTGTTAATTAAGGAAACTTACCTAAAAGCCAAAAATTTCGCAAATTGGTTTTGGATTTTTCTTCTAAGAGAATTCTTTCGTCAGACTCCTTCCAGACAAAAGAGTCATGAGCTGCACCACCATATTTACTATTTATTGCTAAAATTACATACTTGTGATCACATATCTGCAAATAAATCATGATTGGTTTATTTACGATAGTTAATATTAAATATACTTACAACCATTGAATTAAGGCTATGAAATCCTTTCCTATTGAAAAACATATGCTCATTTGGTGGTTTTTGTAAGCCAAAATGAGTTCCATCTACACAGCCAATGACTAAAAAAAGAAGTAGTTAGTCATTATCATAGGTGTGTATATTAGTTGTACATGACACTTACCTCCTGGAAGCTTGTACTTCTTCATAAAAAATTCTTTTGTTTCCTCCCAACTATCGGTACTGAAATTTATAAATTTTGGACACAGTTTCATTTCCATTTCATCCAGAACTCTTTAAACTATTTTCGAAAGTGCGCTTTGACTTATACCAATAATAAAATCGTTGCCGACAGTATTTTGAAAGCCTCCGGAAGCCAAAAGCAATAAAGTGGTGGTCAATTGTTTTTTTGCTGGTACGGCCGTTGTCAAATGTCCAGTAAATTCTAACTACTCAAGAATGTAGTTAAAAGCTTCCTTGGAAACTCTAAAACGTTTCTTAAACCTATAAAAATAAATTTTTACACGAAATTTTTACAAATCAAAGGGCTGTATACTTACTCATTGTTTGGCAAGCCCAATGGATCACTTGTTACTCGGATTTTCCTTCTAATTGCATTTATATCACACTCACTCTCAGACTCTGATGACGAAGAATAAAAAAATAAATTTACGTCCATGACAGCGATTGAAAAAGGAAAAACTTTCAAAATTATAACACAAATTCGCAATTCTTTTGATAAATTATTTAATTTTCTTTGTAAGCATATGTTTTTTGTTTACATATTTGTAGTGTTGGTTAAGCCCTTTTTTATCTTTTACAACACTTTATTACAAAATCGATTCGCAAGGTAACGAGTGCCATCATCAGAAAAACTCGCACGATCGAAATTAATTTCGATACGTATTTATTACGATCACAAGTCCCGGAATTAGCCCCCAGTAGTTTCACTACCAGTTGGTGGCGCGAGAGACTAGCTTAATTAAATTGAATAAAACTTTAAAATAATTAAGCTACTAGTAGTTGAGTCGAATAAAATTCTGGCCCATCTATTTGCTATCTGCCAAAGACTTAACCAATAAAGTTGAATAAAATTCTAAAATTATTAAGTAGGTCTTACCGCCTTGCTAACCACAGGCTGACTAACTTTTCTACTGTACACGCATTACTATTATGCTTGTTTGGCTGAGTCTCACGTATTCGCACAGCATTATACGATCCCTACCAGCTGATCATTTGTCAGTCATGGTAGAGTTGTATTGAAACAGTGTTATCGTTGGCTGACGATGCTGCCATCATTTTTTCCGTTAAGTTTAAATCTAAGTTGTGACTAATAATACAAACAATAATTTTTTTAACGAGATATAAAAAAGGTATAGTTTTCATATAAAAAGCAATGGGCGAATTTAGTTGCCTTATAAAAATAAACTTAACTATATTTGATGTGGGCAAAAACGATTGTAATGACTTTTGGTCGTCACAAACTTTGTGAACTGTTGGCGTCATGGGGCACCACTTATATACATTTTGAATTCTGCTTGCAGTTTCAAAACATAAGTTTTAACACTTTTATAAATTAGGGGGAAATTGGCATGATAAACATATTAGAATTATGTTTAATCGAAAAATAATCTGAGCATCGATTCCAGTTATCTCAGCAAATTTTTCATGTTCTAAAAACGCACGTCGCGATGTGTTGCCATAGTTTGTTGATCCAAACCCTCCAGTTTTTGGCATGTCAACACGTAATCCATGCTTTGACCAAAATTCTCTTAGTATTTTTTCTTTTTTGCTTTTAAAATCTTCTTTTCGTCGTTGTCTCTTAGAATCCATTTTTTAATATCGGTTTTATACGCGAGATGTAGCAGGAACTTAAAAAATCTAATATGACAGTGCAATGGACTTATACAAAATATTTAAATTGCTTTCTTTTGGTTTAAATTTGTCCGATTTATAATCTTTAATTTTCATAAAGTCTGCCGAAGACGCTCCACAAATAGGACAGGATTGAGTTGACTTTGTATGTGTCAGGATACTTAATACCTTTCCATCAATTACGGTTAAATTCACACTAAATTTTATTTCGATCGCCTTAGGTTCGCATATTTTCATTGTCAGGTTTTCAAGGTCTTCAATTTGTCTGTTTAATTCATCAGCCTCTTTTAGAACTGTTTCTTTCGTTTCCTTTACAAACTCTAGTTTTATTGGTCGACAAAATTTGGTCGATTGTGGAGTTCTATTGCACCAAATCATTTTTCCCGAGTTATCTGTAAGTCGTAGAGGAATAATAGTAGACGCTAAAAAAGATGAATCTGCATATATGGATAAATTTGGATCACAATAGGATTGCTTGAACTGTGCCTGGCAGGTGCTGCTATCGAATCCATAACTCAAAACTAACTCCGCTGAGATGAAGTTACTTTTATTGCTCTTCATTACTGTTAATATATAAATTCCCTCTGCATATTAACTATTCTTGTGACAGTGTGCTTAAGAAGTTCTTGTAGGGATACTTTTGCAGTGGTTCCACTTATGAAGACACCATTTGGTCTACAGCTTTTTTTGCTTCAAGTAGTCTCGTATAAGATGGAAATATTTCGGAGTTCCTTTGCTTACTTTCGAGTGTAATATTGCAATATTGCCTTTTCGTGAATTTATTTTCAAGAAAAAATGCTAGTGATTCCTTATCGGAGAAAGGGATGGGGTGCTTATCATCTTCCGTGCATAATTATCTCATTTTAGATGGTTTTGTGGGACTTTCCATGCTTTTTTTATGAACAGCAACAATATCTGTTTTTTTTTATCTTTTCTAGCCGAAATTATTGATGCTTGCATTAATAACTTATTTGTAGTAGACTTCGCTAGCAGAGTCGCCTCCCTTCTTTTGCTCCGATCAGACAAATCGGAAAACTCTTTTCTAGGGCGTCCGCATGATGATAATGATGATGAAGGTTCTTCCGTTAATTGTGTTAGAGGTCATTGGAATACTCGTATCTTTTTGCAGCCAGTTACTATTTTGAGTATTAAAAACATTCATTGATATCTTTGACTTCTGCCATTTTACATTAAGTCTAGGGGAATAAACTTCAATTTTTTCCTTAAATATCCCTCATATTTATTGGAAATGTTTGTATCTCCGATTTTGTTAAGAATATAATTTAAAATAAGATCAATCTTATCTTGTTTCCCATTACCACCACGCCAAATTGTTAAGAGATCACAATTCTTAAAGCACAAGTTTTCTGAAAAAAAAACATTTTTTTTAAATTTGGCAGTTCTTGGCACCAACTTTTCGCTAATTTGTATACTGCAACACACACTATTTCTGGTTAATTGAAGTATTCTGAAGAAAAAAAATTTTATTCTTCTTTAAGAATGAAAAATTTCAAAAAAATTACCGATTTTGAGGTTATGAAACTATTTGTAATTTTTTTATCATTTATAATTTTTTTTAGGTTTCATTAAAAAGAATTTAAGAACTTACCATCAATAAAGACGAAGTCGGACATCAGCAGAAGTTAGCTTCTGAAACAGTCATATGCAAATTAAAACTTGTAGTGTTTTGTTTTTTAAAAATAAATAAAACTTTATTTTTTATTTTCTTCACTACATCTAAGTTTCAGAATCTGCTTAAGACTGACTTAATCTAATTGCAATCATCATAATTAATACTCATAACTATTTACCCGCATTATGCAAATACAGCACTTTTATGGGGAAATAAATTATGAAACTTAATAGTTCTTTATTTTGCTAGACATGTCATCAGCATAAATGATGCGAAAAACATGAAATTACTTTTATTAACCCTAACTTGGTCACTATTTACATTTGTAAATATTCTATTTTTAAAATAGCTGTAACTTCCATATCAAAGGGTGTATACAGATGTGGTTTGGACTCAGTGACTAAGAGAAAAATAATAGTTTACCGTAATTTTTCCAACTTTTTTCATTTTTTCTTCATAATTGATCACTATTTACATTTGTAAATAAATTTTTTATATTTATTTTTTTAATGTACTTCAGTTTATTAAATACATAAAATTATTGAATTACAGTACGAAAAACATAAAAAAGTGGTAGAAGCATAAAATGCTAATATTTTTCACATTGTGTGCACTTTGTTTGCACTTTGCTATGTTCAATGCAAATTGGTTTTTTGCATTGACCACACACTTTGCGCGTTGATCGTTTCCTCTTGCATTCCTCTTGATAGCAGATGTAACAAGCCCCTTTCACTTTGGAGTGTCCACCGTCATCTTCATCCGGGATAAAATCTGCCATTGCGGAGCTGCTCGTGGTACAAACAGGAACACCTGTAATGCATTCAATAGCGCTCTTTGTAGGAAAATAGGCAACAACTCTAGGAATTTTAGCTCTTTTTAAAATTGTTGGCATACACAATTCCTGTGATAATTTTTCTAAAAATAAACGACGACCACCTATTTTGGTAAATAGAACAAATAAAAAATTGTCCTTGTGGCAAATATATTGAGACATATGTAATTACCTTTCCTTGTAGCAAATTGTGAAGGGAAGTTTTCTGTATAAATTATATAACTTGCAAGTGCTGATATGTCAAGCATATTATAAAAAAGAGCAAGCGGCCAACGATTTGTTTTACGTTTTGTGGTATATTGGCTCACCATATGGTCCATTACATCAACACCTCCCTTCGTCTGATTATAAAATAAAATTATGTTTGGTTTTTGTTTCGAGTTCGAGATTGTGTCGTCATATGGCATTGTCGAAAGTAAAATTACTGATTTGTTCTTTTTGGGAACATACGAGCAAATGCTCTTATTTTCTCCATAGCCAAATATGCTCGAATACTCCGCTCTTTGTTGTGATGGTTTGAACTCTGTGGGCACGCATGTTTTGTTTTTCTTCATCGTTCCAACTTGTAAGTGTATCTGCCAAAGAAACGCTTGTAAAAAAATTATCGCACGTGGTATTACGTCCTGAATTCTTATACTGTTCCACTAAGTCTTTCACAACTCTTTCTCCTTGGTTTTGTTCTCTTTCGCTGCCTATTTTTCTGGTATATATTTGAGCAGTTAAGGGGTAGTACGTTTTCGCATCGCACACCCACCACAACTTTATGCCGTACTTGGCAGGCTTAGACGGAATGTACTTGGTGAACTTTGTTCGTCCCCTGAAAGGAAACAGCTGTTCATCGCTGCTCTCTCGTAAACTGTTGATCAAACGAATAAACCTTAAAATGGTTTTAAAGCGTTTAGCTGACATAGCTGCACGGTATAACGGAAATGCATTTTTTGCCCAAAGTGTTTCAAGTCTCTCATTGTTGGAGTTATGACTACCCATGGCTATCAGTATACCAAAAACTGTACAAAGCTCCTCCTCATTTATATCTTCCCAAAATATATTTTATGTAGTTGTTTTGAAACATATTTCTGCATGTGGACGGAAGTTCCGAAATGTATATAACGTTTACTTACCTTGAACTGCTGGCATTTCTAATACTTTCCAGTTTCTCGTACTCAGCCTTTCCTTTTCTGTTTGTATTTCTACAAATAATTGACTGTATCGTCGGGTGCATTAGAGCATGAAAGACCTCAACAATGCTCATATTTTTAGTGCTAGGATTCGGACCTATAAAACGGCTTTCACGAAATACATTTTGTTTTCGCATCCGTTGCAATGCCGGAGCATTTTTTTCCATTTCGTTCCATCCTTAGCAAGATAATAATACTCTTCGTCGATATCTGGAACATCTAATACCTCAGTATTATCCTCGGACTCCAGTTCATTTTCTGAGTCACCTCCATGTCCAAATTCCACTGGATGTACATCAACTTCTGCATCAGATGCATCAGCATTCAATTCCTCAGCTTGTACAGAGGTGTCACCTTCATCGGCTGAAATGCTCAAGACATCATCTGTTGCCATTTCCTCCTCACCTTCTTCTGACTCAATGTCATTAACAAGGCTTTCATAATACCTTATCTGCTCGTCATAGGGCAGTCTAAGGTATTTGAAACTTAAGTATAATTATATAAGAATTTCGTTAACATCTTACCGGGCTACTGATGAAGTACTCAGAACTTTAAATTTATTAGTATAAGCTGCCATTCTCTATAAACACTTGTTGATCACTACACATAAAATTTTACAATGACACGCTTCAAAATACTGCTTACGCGAATTCAGTACTACTTACATATATTATTTTATAACGGTACTTTCAAATGCAAAATGTAAAAGCAAAATAGTGTCTCTCACACTCAATATTAGATCAAGTTGCAAAAATACATTTCGCAAAATACATACAAACAACCTTGTATTTAGCAAAGTTTTCTCCGCATATCTCTCTCTCTCCTCTCACTCTATTCCTCCTACTCTCTCAAAATATATATATATTTTTTTAATACAATATAAATTCATACTGCAAAAGTTAATGAAAAACAGAAACTTTACTTAGAGAATATACAAAAGCACATATATTTACAAATGTAAATAGTGACCTAATTCGAAGAAAAAGTTTAGTGCCCAAGTTAGGGTTAAAGAATAACAAAAATGAGACACCTTAACTCCCCCCTCTGTAAAATCAATCGACCCGATTGTTTAAAGAACTGGCAGGTCATTGACACTGCGAAATTCTGGCTTTATTTCCAATTTAAAAATTTTGTCAGGAATTGATTCCTTTTGATCTTTTGATCCTCCTGGTTGTCCGCTCAAGACATTCGTAAATTTTACTTCTGGATTTAAAGTTCTTTTAAACTGAAAGATCAACAAAATCATGCTAGAAAACAAAATTAAGAAATTTATTGAATTAATAGAAAGCATTCACTTTTCTTTTGTTGATATAGAGCTAATTTGTTCAATGTTATTTATTTGGAGGTCCTTTATCATCTCTAGCGATAGAAATTCTTCGACTTGTGTTTTATTGCCAGAAAGCTGTAATACAGCTGTTAGTGGTTTGGAAAAAGGAAGTTCCATTGAAATATAAGTCTCATTTTCTATTTGTATTGTATCATTATGAAACGGTATCAAATAAGTGCCCGATAATTCAATTACCACGAGCCCTTTAAATTGATTTAAAAGAATTGTTCCTGGATAGATTTCTTCCACAGATGAACATGTTAATTGTTTACAATCGTACTATTATGATGTTTGCTTAACAAAATTTGTGTTACACATTTTGTATTACTTAAATTTAATAATTTAGTTTTGCGACAAATGCTTAAATCATTAATTTGTTGACATTTTTCTTTGATTTCGTATTCTTACATCTAATGTAGTTTTCAGTATTTAGTTTTATAATTTTATTATTCTTCTTAACAGCTTTAATTAACAATTTTTCACAAACATTTTCGTTTATGGCTGGCAAACTTACAATATAAATTATTGCGGCGTTTTTTGTAGCTACTCTGATATCGGCAAAACGTAAGGCTTCCTCCAAACTATTGTAAGGAAATCTTTTAGAATCCAAAAATATTGTAGTTTCGTCCATTTCCAGAACAGAAAGGAGTTTACTACGCCTACCCTTGCCCATTGCAAGGTGTATTCTATACTGGTGATTTCTTCTTTAATAATTTTGATTGCACTTGCTATAGTTTCTTTTATGGTCTTTCTAGTTTCTTCTAAGGATTGAACTGTCTTTAAAATTTATTTTAAAGTTAAACAAAAGTAAACCTTTGTTCTTTAAAGAAATGAGAACTGTACTTAAAGTGTATTTTATTTATTACATAAATACATTTCTGTTGTTAACAGCAAGGCAGTAGAAAAGCAAGTGATCTTAAAATAATAGTTAAATATTATCAAGAGCCCAAAAAATGCACAACAATACCTAATAATTGCTGATAGCTTACGCATGTCGTATATTAACATGCGTACGTACATATAAGCATTTGTGTATATGTACGTAATACAAAGTGGATGTGTAAAACCAGTATTTTATTATTTGTTTTGATGCAAGTTAAAGTTTTACCTTTACACTTAACAAAAAAATATATTTTAAAGTGCACGACCACTTGTGCACTGTAATTAAAACGCAAAGTTATATTTGAATAGGTTACAAAATTTATTTCGACTCAACTCTACGACTACCCAAAATGAACTGCCCAAAACTAACAACATATTTCATAATTACATTTTAATAAAATTAATCTAATATTTCATCATTCCATTCCCAGACGAAATATGACACTTTTGTTTTTGTCGTGAGAACGTTCACCTGGCGCGTGTGCAATGTCAGCAGAATTCGTTGCACATGCACCAAGCTCATGCAGCTTTGCTTGTGTTAACTCCTCCCTCGCCAAAAATCTGCGTCCCGCAGATTGTAGTTTCTTGGGTTGGATTTGTGACACTACGAATAGGGGGAAATGTTCGCTTAGAGTATAGGGCCTTCCAACACAGGAATCCTAGCAATATTAATATCAAAAAAATTGTGGTGTCCACCGCCAGAGAGTAGCGATGCTTAACGGCTAGATTTTCCAATCTCTCTATATTGTGCATGCTGATGTTATGTAGGTAACCAAGGTCCAAAAGCCTCTTTTCCTTGGCAATAGTTGTTACGACTGGCGGTAAAATTTGCACCGTGGTTTTACTATGACTAGAGTAAGTATTATTTTTAATTCGCACCTCTTCGTTGGTTAGACGTATAGCATAGGTTCCTGAAAGCAATTTAGTGAAGTTATTACTGTATAAATTACCCTCAAAGTTGGAAACAAAGATTGTGTCTTCCATCACTAGTTCTATGATCTTGTCTACGCAGGACTCGTAGGTACATGTTGCTTCACCGCCTTTTATTAATGTTGGAACACAGTCTTGCTCCGATAGTTTCTGCAAACTTTTTCCTTCACATACCGTGTTGTCGTTTATTCGAAGACATGGCTCTATGACGCCAAAAGTTTCTCGCTCATTGACCATTAATGTGTTCAAGGGCAATTTGTTTTCTTTCCATTGCTTACCGCTGGTTTAACGATTAGGTGGTTGTATTCGACTTCTCTTACCTTAGGTAGGGACAGGACATAGAGAAGTGTTGACCCATTTGTGAGAACATTGGGCTTAGCATATTCAACTGCCTCTAGCTCGTTGGAATAAGGAAGTGTAGTGTCGTAAAACTATAATGTCACATAAGCACATTGTGGTAATTTATAAATTTTTCTTCATTTTTTTTATTTTATTTTAATTTATTTTTGCTTTCTTAATTTGTTTTAACAAGTCGTCTACTTGTTTTCACTTACAAATTCTTATTGTTATTAATTCTTAAAATTATTCTCTATATATACAATTTTAATTTACTTCCTATTACAATTACTTATCTTCTATTTTGCTTACTTATTATGTCAAGTACATGCAATTCAATAATTTTGAGTTATGCTTTAATATCGATGTCAAGTACTTGTAACGGTGACACCGATCTACTTATGAAAGAAACAAAGAAACTAGGCCACACACTAGATAGTTACAAATATTTGGTGAGAATAAGTTGCAGTTACGAATGGAATTTATATGCACACTACACCCACACCCTTCAGAAAAATCTATCCGGTTTCAATTAATTGAAATTGGATAATTTTTAATTCGTTTGGTAATCTGAACCTTTATATGCTTGTAAATGTTAATGACTTTCAATGTTTATAATTTATAATTGCATGTTATTGATATTTGCTTAAACTATTTTCTTTTTGTTTTAATATATGACATACATTTTGTTAATGACACATATTATTATTTCTCTTTTTTTTGGTTTTAAATTACTTTGAATGAATTTTAATAGTCAAGGTTTGTTTGAATTTCTTATTGTACGTTTATATATGTACATACATATATATGTTTTGTTATTTTACTCTATTTAATTTTAAATATACATTTGTGTTCTTAAAATCTATATATATTTTTTTTTTTTTTTGTCATGTACCTTTTAAGTCTATTTTTATGAAATGATTTTGTGGTATTCCTTATCTTAACTAGTACGTTTAGGTCATCTATGTCTACTATTTCATATGGACCTTCGTATGGTGGTTCATATTTTCTTCTGTTTTCTTTTTTGGTTAAAACTAAGTCTCCTATTTCTAATTCTATACTATTTGTTTCCTTTAATGAGTCTATACTCCTTTTATTTTTAACTGTTTGTATTAAATTTTTGGCATTTTCTAAAGAATATTTTAGTCTAGTCTTTAACTCATTAGCATAATTTTCAAAATTGTAAACCTTTGGATGATTCATGACTTCATCCCCGGGTAAGCTTGGTAATTTTCCTAAAATTAGCTCAAACGGTGAATATTCAGTATCTACATGAGGAGTTATGTTATATGCGAAAGTGAAATAAGGTATGCATTGATCCCAATTATCATTGTGCACAAACGATAAAAAGTATTCATTCAAAACCCTGTGATTTCTTTCGACTGTACCTAACGTCTCATGGTGATACGGCGTGGAAAAAATTTGTTTAATTTTTAATAATTCACATATTTCTTTTAATAATTCATTTTTAAAATCTGTACCGTTATCTGATTTTAATGTACTAAATAAACCATATTTGAGTATTAAATTTTCTACTAATGCTTTTGCTATAGATCTTGCTTCTTTCGTCTCTATAGGACATGCTATTATATATTTCGTTAATTCGCATTGCATAGTCAAAATATATCTATAGTTGTTTATTGGACGTAAAGGACCTATTGTGTCGTTTACTATCGTTTTAAAACTGTCTGTAGGAGTATCTGTAATATTTAATTGTTCTCTCGTATGTCTAGTTTGCTTATTTCGTTGGCATAAATCACATTTAGATATGTATTCATTAACATTTTTGTTCATGTTTTTCCAGATATATTTTTGTTTTAATTTTAGTAAAGTTTTCTTCCTTCCAAAATGTCCTCCTTGTGGTGTATCATGGTATAATTTTATTAATTCTTGTCTTCTTTCTTCATTTGTTATATTTTGAGGTTTATTGTATAATAATATAATTATGTCATCTTTAATGTTCTTATTTACTTCATTATATTTGGCCTTAAATTCATCTGCAGGTATAATACTAAATATTGCATCATTTCTATCGATAGCAAACTTCTTATTTCTTGTACTTTTTAAATATGATGATAGCTTCTCCAAAAGAGTACCTAAATACTTTGGATTATCACTACATCTAACACGTATTTCATTATTAAATTTATCATTTTCTACTATATATTTATATAATTCTTTTATATCATTTTCTGGCCTTTTTTCTAATATAAATTTTAATTTCGTAGCGCTTTTTCTATCCTTTATCGATGTGCAATCCCACATATAGAGTTGATCAGTCTCCTTATGAGATTCACTCGTAATATTTTCTTTTTCTGATGACTTCTTGCTCATACCTCTTGTTATTACTAGTGTTTTCTTTACGTTTTCGCCATTTTCTAACGGTATCATATTTTTAAGTGTAGTAGAATCTATTTTGATTCTTGATAATGCATCCGCATTAGTGTTATTTAACCCTTTTTTATATATTATGTCAAAATCATAGTCAGAGAGTTCTAATCTTATCCTTGTTAGTTTAGAACTTGGATTTTTGTGTGAGAATAGTGAAATCAAAGGTCTATGGTCTGTTACGACTGTAAATTTTCTTCCGTATAAGTATGGCCTAAAGAATTGTATTCCCCAATAAATTCCTAATAATTCTTTTTCAATTACGGGTTTATTCTTTTCGTGTTTGTTTAATGATCTACTTGCGTAAGAAATAGGTAAATCTTCTCCTATCGGACCTTGTGACAAAACTGCGCCTAATGCAAAATCTGATGCATCTGTCGTCAGAATGAATGTTTTGTCAAAGTCTGGATATTGTAAAATAGGGGGTTCAACTAGTTTGTTCTTTAGTGTTTCAAATGCAGTCTGACATTCTTGTGGCCATTCGAATTTTGTGCCCTTTTTTAGCAAATTGTTTAGGCAGTTGGCAATGTTTGCAAAATTTTTGATGAATCTTCTGTAATAATTACAAAATGCAATAAATCTTCTCACGTCATCAGCATTTTTAAGAGTAGGGTATTTGGAAATAACATCATGTTTACTTGGGTCTGGTTTAATACCATTCGATGTAATTAAGTGTCCCAAATAAACAACTTCCGATTTCAACATTTATTCGCATTTAATTTTAAATTGTACTTGGATAATCTATCGAAAACATTACATAAGTTATTGTTGTGATGTTTCAAACTACATCCAAAAAGTATAATATCATCAACATACAAGAAAGCTTCGGATTCTAGTCCAGCTAGCGCTATCGTTAGCATCCTTTGAAAACTATTTGAAGATATTTTTAGTCCAAATGGTAATCTTGGATATTGGTAATGACCATTGGTTGTTGAAAATGATGTATACGGTCTTGATTGTTGATCGAGTTTAATTTGGTGAAGCGAACTAGTCATATCCAACGTGGAAAAATATTTAGCTCTTCCTAGTTTATCTAGAACATCATCTAAGCGCGTCAGTGGAAATTTATCATTTATTATTTTGGCATTTAGTTTTCTGAAATCAACGACTAATCTCCATTTTTTTTATCGCTTTGCCCCTTCTTAGGTACTAATAAAAGTGGAGCGTTGTAAGGACTTGTAGATGGTTCTATTATTCTTTGTTTCAGTAAGTCCTTCACTTGGTTATTAATTTCCTCTGTATGTATTTGTGGTAAACGATAGTTCTTTATGTAAACTGGATTTTTGTCATTTAGTTGAATATTCTGATTGTAAAAATTATTGGTTGTCAAGTTCTCGCCTTCTAAATGAAAAATGTGTTGATATCTCTTTAATATTTCAAATAACTCTTTTGTTGCTTTTTCATCATTCTTTTCTATATTGAATTCATTTAACAGTTTTTTAAAACGTTCCTCATTGTATTCAGAAACTTTTCCACTATGATTTGTATTATATATATATCAAAATTTCTTAAAGGGATAGTTTCTACTTTTAAATTTTCTATTCTTGCAGTCTCGTCTAATACGTTTAATAATTTTATATGTTTGTAGCCATCTCTAGGAATTATGGTATTTGCTAAAAATGCACCTTTTCCAATTTCACGGTTGCATATTACACTATCTTCTTCAATATTTATTTCCCAAGGTATAATTATTTCACTTCTTGGAGGAATTCTTATTACATTTATCTCGAATGTGTCGTTGTGAATAGGTAATGTCAATGTCTCATTTCTTGTGTTGACGGTTAAAGTGAATGTTTCATAATCTATATTACAGTTGTATTTTAATAAAAAATCTCGTCCAAGTATACCATCTTTATGGATAGGAAAATTTTCATGTACCAACTGTATTTTATGTTTAATTACTGTCTCGTTAATTTGTATAGATATGTTAGTGGAACCTAAGGATTTTATTTTCTCTTTTGTAATTCCTGTTAAACAGCAGAAATCATCTGGATCTTCATCATATTTATGTAATAAATCTTCTTTGCATAGTGAGATGTCAGCGCCGGTATCTATCAAAAATGTCAATACACGGTGTGTATTTTTTATATTTAGTCTCACATAATTTTTCAGATCTGATGAAATGCTAAATACTGCCCTCGAGGTTACTGGTTTTGTTCCGGAGAACCTTGGTATTCTATTGTCTCCGGACCACGGGAGTTTCCCTGGTCTCGTTCCATACAATTCACATTCCGATTTCTGTTATTGTTTTGGTAATTATTGTATCTATTACGACTATTTGCATTATTATTAGGATTACCATTGTAATTATTACCATTATTGTAGCCATTATTACGGTAATTATTGTTATTGCCATTGTTATTGTTGCGATAGTTGTTACCACTATAATTGTTACTTCGGTAGTTATTGTTATTATAACTATTTGTCATATTGCGGTTTCTTCTATTATCAAAGTTATTTCTATTATTATTTCTGTGATTATTGTTGTTATATCTGTTATTTGAATTATTGTTATTCCTGTAATTTGCGTTGTTTCTGTTGTTTGTGTAACTGTTCCCGTTTCGTGTTGTTTGGAACATTACCTGATTTTGTCTAATATCCGTTGATGCTTCTATTGCTATTTCAATAGCCTCGTTTAAGGTTTTTACTCTACTGGCTTCTATAGTCCTAACGATTTCTTGATTTTTCAGTCCGTTTTTGAAAGAATTGAATGCTATTACAGCATTTGATTTGCTAATTGCGTCTCTATGATCCTCGCCTAAAGAAGTTATTTGGATCTTATTTAATTCCATAGTTAAGTGTTCTATTTTGTCCGCAAATTTTCAAATTGTGTCTATCTGTGTAATTCTTGTCAATTCATCAAAATAACATTTGGCGATTTTTTTGTTTTGTAAGTCTCTTTCAATGTCGAAATTAAGGAATTTATGTCAGTAGGAACTAATACCTGTCTTAGTTTGGTTTGCACTTTATTTGAAATTTTAGTCTTATATACAAAATTGAAAAATGAATTATGTTTTGCCGAAGGTAATGTATCTTTAATTATTTCAATATTTGCTATAAATGGATCTAATTCGTTTTTATTACCATCAAAAACAGTTAGCAATTTTGAGATTGATGCTAATTCTGTTGTGTCTAAACCGTCGTTCGTCATGGTGGAATTTTCTAATCGTCCTTTTAATGTCTCAATTGTAAGTTTGTCTCCGTGGCTCTGTAGTACCTGAAATGCTGTTTCCTTTTTTTTCCTTAAATTTTAAGATATGTATTTGCCTTTGTTCTTCTGTTATTACTTTATTTTCTAATATTTCTATACACCTGTTTTCTAATTCCTTAAGTTCTATTCTTTAACTCTGAATCGTTTCATATGTATAACCTCTCACTAAGGATTTCTTTGCGTTTGATATAATGGAATCTATATGGTCATATATACTTTGCATAATTTACAATGATTTATTTTAATATAATTTTCTTGCTTTTATTTTCATTTTATTAATTATTTAAAATAAGTTCGCAATAAAGTGTGTATATATGTATATCTTTTTTTTTGTTTTATATATTTAAACTCTACTATTTGGAGTTAGTAAAATTCTTTCTTTTACTCTGTTTTGAATAAATTTCTTATACATTTTATGAATTTTAAATAAAATTATAATTAATTGTAAGATTATTATTAAATATAATAATGATGTTTGGCTTATGCCGATGTTGTTCGAGCCGTCATTGTTATTCGAAATTATAATTTCTTCGTTTTTCGACTTTTCATTGCCCATTTTATATTTAATAATGCACTTCTTATATTTAATAATGTTTACTAATGCACTTATTAAAAATTTTCTTTACCTCAGATTCTTATTCTTTTGTTGGTGACCCTTTTGTTTGTTGATGTCTCCTCTAGTTGCTGTTAGTGTTCATGATTTTGGTTAAGATGTCCACCGGGATCGAAATTTTCATTGGGTTCCTTCTTTGCGTGATTCTTTTGCTATTTGCCGAAAAATGTGTTTATCCTGGCATAACTACGGCCATTATCATCAAAATTAAGCTTCAGATATATTGCTTTTGTTGGTTTTGGCTTTTTATGTGCGTATATAATAACGCAACTGACGGGTGTGATATATTTATAATTATTTTCTCTTTATTTTTTAATTTATAGATTTATAATTTTGTATCTCATATGACTGTTATTTATTTAATTTATTAAATAAAACAAACATGTATGTGCTTATAATAATGAAACTAAAGTGAGTGAGTTCTCTATAACTACTGACAAAAATATATTCTTAAAATTAACATAAGCTCAGCAACATAAGCATTTTATGCTTACGTTGCTGTTTTATAATTTTAAATAATTACTAAAAATAGCTAAGCAACGTAAGCATTAAAATCTTTACGTTGCTGTCTGGAGGAATGTGGGAACGACAAAACATAAAGTGTAATCTAAAACTTAATGTGTGCTCCCTACACTCTTACCAGCCGTATTATTAGTTGGGGTGTCTCGGATGTGACTCCTCCACCCCATGTAGGAAATACTCCTGGATTTCTTTATAATATAGAAAGATACGTTTAATAAGTATACAATATATTTTTTTTTTTTTATAAATTTCCTTACATTGCTAACTTATACATTTTAAATACATTATATATTAGATTTTTTTTATTTTTTATTGTTCATATATTTTACTTATGCAAGTGTTAGTGGACCCTGCACTACAGCCCTATTCTTTTCTTTAGCAACGTCGGCTGTAGAAGATACCTCAAGCTTAACTTTTACGTCCTGCCTGCCCTTGGTATATTTACATTTAAGGCACAAAGCAACGGTCAGCGCGACCATGAAAAGAAACATTCCTAAGCTGATTCCGTATGACACATTCCCATGATACTTCAACTCCGTCTTTTTATTAAAGCAAACATTGCTTCCGATTATTATTTCGCAATTTGAAAATGACAGCAAATAGTTACCGTTAAGGGTAATATCTCAGTTTTGCTTTAATTCTTCAGAACCAGCGTTTTTAACCAATATAGTCTCGTCATCTATGTATTCTATATGAAGTTTGTCATTAAATTCAAATCTACAGTTGTTTCGGTAAACACAGTTTGTTGCGGGTCTCAATTCTTTCATCAATAAGTTCTTATCGTAAGTGCACGCCTTCCCATCTACTGTCACTATCAGTTCGTCAGTTCCCACAATTTGAAAATGTTCCTTATTCGGCATTGGACTCAGTAGACATTTATGTAACTCTTAGGAATCTTTATTGCAATTATGATCGAATTGGATGCATCCAACATAACCCCTACTCCAATTAATTTCAGCTTTATAAAATTGATATGGAATTGTTCAATTTCTTCGGAGGTTAGGATGCTTGGGTGTGCTATACCATTCCGAGCTGAAGCTATACTATCCAAAATTATGTCCAACTTACCCTCCAGGTATCTCAATTCAAGCATTTGGTCACTATATAACAAATGCCTGACGATTTCCCTATTACGATTAGTAATTTCCAGGAAAGCTTCTTCGATTTTGATTCTATCACTCTCGACAGTATCTTTAAGAATATTGATACTGTCGTTAAGGTGTCTATTTATCGTAATCTGTTGATTAAGAGCCTGTCATTTTCGTCCATCAGTCCGAAACCCCATTTGTAGATTGATCCTACTACTTTAAGTAATCCTCTCTTATTCCTACAACCAATTGGCGGGGTGATAGCCTTTACTTTAGCCTTAATAATTTTAATTTCCGTTCCTATAATATCCCTATTATATAAATCTATATTTTTTATATTATTCTCTATCCCCTCAACAATTGTATTTATCTCGTATGGGTTAATTACATGTATCAAAGTGTTTGTTAAGTTAACAACCTGCGTCTCAAATAGGTGTATCCTTACAAAGCCCGACTGTTCGCTAATTGGAGTCACCTGCAATATGCACAAAACAGTCATGGCTCGTTCAAGCACCAGCCCCAAAAGCATTGCCAGCAGTACACAACGTGGTGCCATTCTGGGAAAGAAAACAAAAAAAGAAAATACGAAGAAAGTCTTCAGTTTCCCTTTATCAAAGATGAAACGAAAAATATTTTGTAATATTTAGTTTTGGTATTTCTGTCTTCTCTTCACTTGAGTTTTGTAAACCTTCTTAAAGTTATCACTATCTGATGCTAAGTAGTTTCCCTGCGTCACAAAATTTTCAATTCTCCTATATTTTGGTCGGGATTTGCTAGCCCTATTATTATCCACAAACGCGTTCGCGAAATCACTTACTTCCTCCCTTCCTTGGTTCAATAACTGAATCCTTCATTCTTTTGCTTCGTGTTGCTTTCCAGCAAAGATCTCCAGGTCCTGCGTCGAGATTAGGTTATTGAGGAAATCAATCGGTTTACATCTCGTTGTTGAATGAATTGTATCATTGTAGGCTGTTATTGCTCGAAATACATTACCGTCTAAGTCGGATTCATTATTGGGGTTGGCGTTGAGCAATCTAATATGTTCGTTCAGAGTAGAATGTAACCTTTCAACGTCCGCATTCCCAGTTTTCAGGTATGTAGTTGTTAGGTGATAACTGATTCGGTTATCGTCAGGAAACTGTTTTACGTTTAGGGTGTCGAATTCGTTATCCATTATGATTAGCCTTGGCTCATCCAAGTATTGGATTCGTTTTTTTAGTCCATTAATAATAGAAAGCCAAGTTCTGTCCTTTAGTTTTTCGGCCGTGGCATACTTTGTGAGCTTATCTATACTAGTAAGGTACATTATGTTCTTCTGCGGATACCAAATATCCATGTGAACTGTATCATTTTGCCTGTTAGGCGTATTTGTAACGTTAAACGCGTGCTTGATTGGGCTCCTATCAAACTTTGCTAGATTACATATATCACAATTATAAATGTATTTCTGGATATCCTTTTGCAAGTTTGGATAAAAACATACCTTTTTCAAATTTGCAAAAACTTCGTTTATTCCACGATGATTATTTCTGAGATGTTCGGTTTCAATTTTCCTTAGGGCAATCTCTCTGTCTGTGATGTCTTCCAAAACCGTTTTAGACCTTAAAACTCTCAGATTTTTGTTATTAGCAAAGTATGCCCTGTAGATATCCTGAATCTTTAGAAAAAGACCGTCATCTGCACAAAAGATAACTGCCAGTCCCTTCTCCGGTAGACATTTCAGCATCATACCTCGTAGGTCAGTTTCACTTGTTATTACTGCAATTTTCCTAAATTTTCTTCTATAAACAATTTTTAATTTCATTACTTCCCTGGTCCCATAGCCAAGAACAATCTGATTTTTAAATAAGTTTAAAGGCTTTTCAGTAATCGATATGAAATTGGTATCATCAGTTTCTGCACTGTGAACCGTTTCGATGTCATTTTCAACATTATTTTCTTCAGGGTTGAACATTTCATTCAAATTAATAAAAACGTCTGATTCAGTGGCTGTCTCTTCTTGTTTCTCATCTATTTTGGTCTCATACACTATTCTGCTTAAACCATCCGCGAATACGTTTTCCTTTCCTTTTATGTATTCGATTTGGAAGTCGAATTCATTTAACTTCCAACGTTGCATTTTAGAATTAGGTTCTTTCATGTTATTCAGCCGAACCAATGGCCTATGATCGGTTCTTATTGTGAATTTACGACCGTATAAGTCAGGTCGAAAATGTTTTGTTCCCCAAACCATGGCCAGTAATTCCTTTTCTATAGTACTATATCTTTGTTCATGGCCGTTAAGGGAACGACTGGCATAAGCAACAGGTCTATTATCTTGCATGAGCACTGCACCCAGCGCAAAATTGCTGGCATCTGTAGTCAGCGTAAAATGTTTACGGAAATC
This sequence comes from Phania funesta, assembly GCA_963932375.1. NCBI lineage: Eukaryota > Metazoa > Arthropoda > Insecta > Diptera > Tachinidae > Phania > Phania funesta. Next base: position 87,013,043 of record OZ010653.1, read on the forward strand.
TGGATGGATAAGTATGGGGTCGTTCTTCAGTAGAATTTTTAATTTACGAAATGCTTCCACATATTCAGGGTCTTTTATGTTAACTTTAGTGTTCTTTTTCAAATACTTTACGAGGTGGTGGGCTATTTTTGAATAGTCTCTAATAAATCGCCTATAATAGCCCGTTATGCCTAAGAACGACTTGATCTGTTTTTGTGTTCTAGGTAGTTGTATGGCGTCGATGGCCTCGATCTTTTTGGGATGGGTTTTAATTCCTTCGGGCGTAATAATATGGCCTAAAAATTCAGTTTCCCTGGATAAGAATAGACACTTATCCGGTTGAATCTTGAGATTTGCATATTGAAGGCATTTAAGGACTTTACCTAGAGATTCTATATGTTCTTCTATACTTGTAGAGAATACTATAATATCATCAAGGTAGACGAGGCAAATTTTGCCTATAAACTCCCGCAAGATATTGTTAATCAACCTCTGGAATGTGGTGGGTGCATTGCGAAGGCCAAAAGGCATTCGCGAAATGACCGTTTGCGGTCGAAAACGCTGTTTTGTGAATATCGCCGGGATCCATTTCAACTTGATGGAATCCCTTGGCTAAATCAATCGTAGAAAAATATTGACAGTTTCCCAATTTATCAAATATATCTTCCACATTGGGCATGGGGAATCTGTCTTCAATGGTAATAGCGTTAAATTTTCTGAAATCGATTACGATTCTCCATTGTTGTTCATTATCACGACCTAATTTTTTGGGAACAACCCAAATAGGGCTGTTATATGGGCTGTTTGATTCTCTAATAATGCCATTTTTAAGCATTTCCTCAATTTGTCGGTTCACTTCCTCCTTGTGTACCTCTGGGTACCGATACATTTTAGAATAAATAGGCATATCATGCCTAGTTTTTATTTTGTGTTTAATATCGTTCGTAAATGATAATTTTCGATCTGATCTGTAAAATATTTCTTTATATTTTAATAAAGTTGGCCTTAATTTGTTTATTTCAAAGTTGCTCAAATGATCTGTTTTTACGTAGGAAAGAAAATTTTCTCTTATTATTTCGTTGTTCCCTAGTTCTATTTTGTTTTCCTTATAAGATATATCATGATAGACTTCTTCGTCTTTATTCATGAACAATTGCAAGGTTGCATTTTCTGTAATAAGTTGCCGATTCGGATAATCAATGATACTTTTCAGTCCCCGTAGTATATTGTTTCCTATTAAACCGTCATACCCGGTTTTAAGTTCGCACTCCAAAAATTCGCAATAATAATTTTCAGTATTGAATTCTTTAAAGAGTGGAAACTTACAAAGATGTTTCATTAAAAATGTTTTCCCTAAGGCTCTTGCTGCAGAGATATTTGTGTTTTCCATTTTGGTGAACATACTCCTACATCTAAAATACTAAATTCTGCCCCGCTGTCAATCACGAAATATAATTTTCTTACTGGGGATTCTATCACTATATAGGGAAGTTGTTTAGGGCTTCCGTTAACTATATCCTGACGTCCGTTAAGGTTTCTATTCTGGTGCGACCCAGTACCACCTCTCGCGCCATAATTTCCTGAGTAGTTATCTTGCCATTTATTGTAGTTTCCCGCTTGATTATTTTGTCTTTGATAATTCCCTGATTGGTTTTGTCTTTGGTAATTCCCTGATTGGTTATTCTGTCTTTGATAGCTCCCTGACTGATTTTGGCTTCGGTAGTTTCCTGATTGGTTATTCTGTCTTTGATAGTTCCCTGTCTGGTTTTGTCTTTCGTAGTTTCCTGATTGGTTATTCTGTCTTTGATAATTCCCTGATTGGCTATTGTTGTCATTTCTGGCATAATTTAAATTAAACACTTGGTGATTAAACTTATCATTTCTATTTTTTGTTACTCTGTAATTCAGATGTCCTGCTTCTCTGATAATCTTGTATGCCTCCTCCATATTGTTAGGATTTCGGGCAAATATCATAGTTTTTGTTGGTTCTGGTAAGTTCTCCCGAAAGGTTTGTAGTGCAATTCTATTTAATGCTGCAGTGGAGTATACATTGTCTCCAAATAGTAAGTTTCTGTTCTGTATTGTATTCATTATTTCCGTAATTTGTGAGTAATATATTTCTATAGTATCGGTCATTCGACATAACCTAAGTCTATCCATTAGAACGTTACTACTTTCTTTCTCTCCAAAATTATTTTTTAGTATTTCTTTAATTTGGTCCCAAGCACTCGGGTTTCCCTATCTGTGTAAAGCTTCTCTACATTTCCCTACTATTTTACCCTTTACATAATCAATGAGTATGCCCCTATGGTTTGCGTCGAATTCTTGAATTGTTGGTAAAATATTTTCTACTTGGTTAAGAAAGTCTGGCAACTGACTCCTGTATGAACCATCTAATGTACTCATATTTTTGATACAATCTAAAATTAAGCTGAACTTTTGTACGTCCATTTTTCTTAGTCGTTCGATTAAAATTAAGGTTAGTGCTTTATTTTATTTTTACAGTTTTTATTTTACTCTTACTTACTTTAAATATAATAAGATATGTAAAACGTTTCCTTTTCTTATAATCTCGTTTCCTTTGGTAAGTTTTTGGTTACGCCTTTGGGTTACGGCTTTTTGCTACGGCTTTTGGTTACGGCTTTTGGTTACTTTGTTTCAATATAGTTGTTGGTTCTCCAGTTTATTTAAACAGCTTTTAAGAGCAGCTTTAATTTCAGCCTTATTTAAAAGTTTATAATATATTTTCACTTTACTTCTTAAGTGTCGGCAAGAACAAAAGTTTCTGTTTATTACTTATTTTTAAGTTATTACTTTAGTTGTTGGTTCTCCAGTTAATTAATTAAATTAAACAGCTTTTAAGAGCAGCTTTTAGCTTTATTTAAAAGTTTCTTATATTTTCGCTTTACTTCTTAAGTGTCGGCGGGAACAAAAGTTTTTATTTATTATTTTTTTTTTATTTTTATCCTCGTCGCCAATAACGCAACTGACGGGTGTGATATATTTATAATTATTTTCTCTTTATTTTTTAATTTATAGATTTATAATTTTGTATCTCATATGACTGTTATTTATTTAATTTATTAAATAAAACAAACATGTATGTGCTTATAATAATGAAACTAAAGTGAGTGAGTTCTCTATAACTACTGACAAAAATATATTCTTAAAATTAACATAAGCTCAGCAACATAAGCATTTTATGCTTATGTTGTTGTTTTATAATTTTAAATAATTACTAAAAATAGCTAAGCAACGTAAGCATTAAAATCTTTACGTTGCTGTCTGGAGGAATGTGGGAACGACAAAACATAAAGTGTAATCTAAAACTTAATGTGTGCTCCCTACACTCTTACCAGCCGTATTATTAGTTGGGGTGTCTCGGATGTGACTATATACGTTTTAGTTCACTTTTTCTGTACACTTTACTTTTTTGTTTTTTTTGTTTTAGTTCATTTTTTCTGTACACTTTACTTTTTTTTGTTTTAGTTCATTTTAAATTGGCAGGATCGCCATGTTGTAAAACTATAATGTCACATAAGCACATTGTGGTAATTTATAAATTTTTCTTCATTTTTTTATTTTATTTTAATTTATTTTTGCTTTCTTAATTTGTTTTAACAAGTCGTCTACTTGTTTTCACTTACAAATTCTTATTGTTATTAATTCTTAAAATTATTCTCTATATATACAATTTTAATTTACTTCCTATTACAATTACTTATCTTCTATTTTGCTTACTTATTATGTCAAGTACATGCAATTCAATAATTTTGAGTTATGCTTTAATATCGATGTCAAGTACTTGTAACGGTGACACCGATCTACTTATGAAAGAAACAAAGAAACTAGGCCACACACTAGATAGTTACAAATATTTGGTGAGAATAAGTTGCAGTTATGAATGGAATTTATATGCACACTACAGTAGCTATTTCGCCGACTGTACGATGAACTTCGTCTCTATCGAGTACATTAGAATTCACCTTTGGCCATCTGGCACGCTCTTACAATCTCGTTTACTTCTTCTTTTATTATCATTATTTGGCGTAGGATTTGATTGACGACTTTTCCAGTATTTGTTGCATTTATTTCGTTAGAGAACCTTGCTACCATTTTGTTCACCTTGGATATGGTTTCCTGTGACGTTTTAAATAGACGTTCGTTGATCATGTACTGATGGTTATTATTTTCGATGATGCTTTGCTCGGACTAAAGCACTTTATCCCAATCAGCCGCATCTGGACTTCCAGCCAGCCATTTCCAAGCGGAAAGCTGAGAGCATTTCTAGCTGAGAGGAAATTGTATTAACATGAAAATCAATTACCATTTTTTCCTTATCGTCAACAATGGTTTTGTTCAACATTTCCAGTGTCTGACCCAATAATCGTTCATATTCTTGCAAGTTGATGACATGTACCAAGTTGAAGTGTCCATCTATTAACCAAGCTCTGCCATACTTGAATGTTACCAGAGGGGAGTGATATTCGAAAATTTGCAAACCGGCCACAGCGGCGACCCATGTGAGACTGGAATGATAAAATGTTGTTTTTCCTAGTTCTACTGTTAGTGTTTTAGTAACATATAAGTATATTTTTAAGTAATCTTTACGTTAGTGTCGAATTTTTAATTATGTTAAGAAAATCTAGGATAAATGTTAATTTTATATCTAAATGTACAATAGATGTTAGCTTTATTTTACTTTCTGCATTGATTTTAATTAGTATCATAACTTATAAATTAGTATAGACCAGGTCTTTTTTATTTCATTTTTATACCATCTTTTGATTAATATTTTTCTGTTAATTTATTTTTCATCATTTTTATTATTTTTTTTTCATTTATAAATTCATCTTTATTTTCATTTTATACTTAATATATAAAAATTTACAATTTTCGAGATTTTATCTATTGATATTACAGCGAATAATAATGATAATAAAATATCTTGATATTAATTTCTTAATTATAACATTATTCAAAGGAAAAATAGGAAAACCTTTATATGGAAGAAAATAAGATTAAATACGTTAGAAAATATACAAGTATGCAATGAGATTATCTAAAGATAATGCATATATACAAGTCATTTTCAATTTAATAATTTGTGTTTCGAAGCTGCAATTTAAGCCAACTGTCTGCATTCTCTTATCAGTTGATAAGGAGAATTTCGATTTGAGTTATGATATTTATTATTAAGTTTCTTTATGAAGTCGATAATAAGTTCGTATCCAGTTTCGTTATGAAGAAGTTGAGTTGAATATCTCCAATGTTTGTTGTTTGTAATTTTAAGACATTTATTTTGAATGATTTGTAGTTTTTTCAAATGTGTTTTTGCTGCATTGTACCAGATGGGACACGCATAAGTCAAGGTTGGTCTGATCACGCTTTTAAATATTAGGTTTTTGTTCTTAAGGTGAAGAGTTGAACGTTTATTAAGTATTGGCCACAAAGCTCTGATGGTTTTCATGGATTTTTTACAGATTTCACTGATATGTTTTGCAAAGTTTAGTTTCTTATCGAGGCAAACACCAAGATATTTGATATCGTTTTTAACTGTCAGGTTCTCATTTCGAAAACTTAACTAACGACTCGGTATACGTTTGGGGGAGTTGTTGTAAGGGAATATAATAGCCTGAGTTTTAATAGGGATTATCTTTATTTTCCATTTATAAAAGTATTTCTCACAGGCAGACAACCCTTTTTCCATTTTCTTTAACAGCGCTTTAGTGAGTTTACTAGACGTTATAAGGACCGTATCATCAGCATAGTATGCAACTTGCATGTATGAAGGCGGAGAAAAATCCGATGTATAAATTGAGTACAATAGTGGTGACAATATTGAACCTTGTGGTAGGCCTGTAGTAATTTGCTTTGAAGAAGAAAAAGTTTCATTTATAGCTACTACGAACGATCTGTCAGTGAGAAAATCAGAAATAAGTCTGCACAGATAATGTGGTAAATTGGCTTGGAGTAATTTATAAATAAGACCGTTGTGCCAGACGGTATCAAATGCCTTTTCAATGTCCAGAACTATTAAACCCGTAGATTTCTTTGTTCGTTTGTTGGATTTTATTATATTTGTAATACGATTTATTTGGTGAACTGCGCTATGCTGTTTTTTAAACCCAAATTGTTCATTTGCTAATATTGAAGTATTTTCTATAGCACTATAAATTCGATTTTGAATAGCTTTCTCATATAGTTTGCCAAGGTTACTTAATAAGCTTATTGGTCTATAACTATGAGGACTGTGCTTAGGTTTATTTGGTTTAGAAAGAGCAATGATTTTTGCCATTTTAAAATGTTTTGGAAAGTAATTGAGTTTTAAACAGCTGTTATAAATAATCAATAATAGTTTTACTGCCTTGGGCGGGAGGTTTTTTATGAGGACGTTGGAGACGACATCAAGCCCAGGAGATTTTGGATGTTTTGAGAGAAGAAATTAAGCAATTTAACCCATTATGTGATATTAAGGAAATATTTTCAGAATAGGCATCTCTGGATGTGAGTTTATTTACCTTTGAGTTAACGGTTTTATCGATAGAATGTTTATAGGTAGATGTGAGATTATTAGATGCATGAAAAGTGCTGGCTAACATTTCAGCCTTTTCTTTATCAGTGATAATTTTTGTATTTCCTTCTGTGAAATGTGGAATTTTACTCCTCTGTTTTCCTCTTAAACATCGGCTAATTTTCCAGAACGATTTATCTCCAGGCTTCAGTTTTGATAGCAGCTTTTTCCATTTTTCGTTACGATGATTATTTATATCTTTGTTAATAATTTTAGTAAGAAGTTTTACGCATTGATCATACCAGTTTGCATCCGAAGGATTCGATGTCCGTTGGCTTCTTCTTTTAAACGTTTTCCTAGTTTTTATAAGATTACTTATATTTACTGGTAATACTGTCTTGCCACTAGGCTGTAATAATGGGGTGCATTCATTTCGAGCTTCAAGTACAATTTTAACAAATTTGCCTATCTCTAAATCAATTGAATTTTTGGAGTTATATGTGGCTGAGTTAATAATGATTTTGTTGCTAATTATATTTCTAAACGCCGACCAGTTAGTAAGTTTGTAGTTATAAAAACTCCTATCTGTTTCACTAACTGTTGAATTTTAAATTTTGCAAACTATAGGTCTGTGATCTGATGGAATTTCATATTCAAGCACATCCATATTAATGTAAAATGAGCTATTGCTTAATACTAAGTCGATAGTTGAAGGATTTCTGTTTCTTTGAGACGGGTAAAAAGTTGGACTGTTAGGGTAATTTATAAAAAAATTGTTTGACTGCTCAAGTTGAAACAATACGTTGCCCGCAGTGTTATTAGAGATGCAATGCCATGCAGAATGTCTTGCATTTAAATCACCTAGGATAATGTAATCTTCATTAAATGAAGTTAGTTTTATTATGTCATTTGCAAAGGTATTTTTATATTTTGGTGAATACGCAGTACAAATAATTAGCTTTCTGTTCTTTACTTTTATTTCAATTGCTAGATTTTCTATTCCCAGAGTGTTTATATTCGGAAGAATTTTGTGTTGGACAGACCTGCGTACAATAAGTGCTACGCCTCCCCCTCCCCCTCCCCCTCTTGAACTTTGCCTATCGTTACGATGGATTATAAAATTTTTAAAATAAGTTTTGTGTCTTTCGTTTAAATGAGTTTCATTTAAAGAGGCAATTTGAATATCCTCTCTTTCCATTAAAGTTTCAAATTGAAGTAAGTGTGAAAAGGTAGAAATGCCATTTGCATTCCAATGAAGAATTTTTAATCCATTGTTATTAGTGTAAACCATATGCATATTTTACCATTGACATTACAATTTGAATTTGTTGTATTTTGGTTGTACATTTTTGAAGATCGCTTAATGCAGTTGTAAAAATATTAAAGAGTTCATCTATATTAAAGAGATCATTATTTCCTCTCACGCAATTTGCGTATGAGAGAGTATTATGATTAGAGTTGTTGTTGACATTGGTTGTGTGGACATCATTATTAAAGTACTGTGGTGAACTTTGTCTGTTGTTGTTGTGATTCCGAGAGTTTTTTCTTGTTGCTTTAGATCTTGTCTCTAAATAAAGAGATCTAAAAGGGCAATTAATGTCGTTTGCAGAGTGATCTGTTCTTTCTTTGCCATTCTTTTTACAATTGAAACACGAAAATACTGCAGGCATTTTTTCTTGATTCTGAAGTGGGCAAACTTTAGTGTGGTGTTGGTTGGCACATATCATGCAAGCCGGAAGGCGATTGCAGTGTTCACCTCCATGACCATACATAAGACAATTCCAACATTGAGTTGGGTTGTCGTTTTTCCTTGGTTTATATTTTTTCCAGGTTACCATTATATTGCACAGTGAAGATACATTGCTTAGAGATTTTGGGCTGAAATTTTTCCTAGCAAATTGTACCTTATACACGGCATTATTGACTGAACTGAATTTAGTGTTCACTTCCGTAATAGATGAAGGCGTCAAATTATATTCCTCAATATCTTTTTTGATATCTTCAATTTTTAGTTTTGGAAGTCCATACAAGAACATAGTGTAAAGACGATTTTCTTTTGAGTTAAACGTATGAAATTGAAATTTTTTGCCCAATAAAATAGATTTACATTTTTCATATGACTCAATGTTTGGGGGAAACACCTTTGTTCCTATAGACGTACGTTTGTAGACCGGATCCTTACCCAATAATGTTTGGAGATCACTTAGGTATATTTTGGCATCGACTACCAATGGTGGAGGTTTTACTATTTTTGTTTCATTTATGTTGGATACTGTATCCAAGTCCATATCATGCTGATTAGCTAGTACACTAAAACGATTTGTTGAAGTTGAAGGTAAGTTAGATAACATACCAAAATATTAATTGATCTTTTCGATCTCTTCATGGTAGATTTTTTCAAATCTAGATTATGAGATCTGGCCCCCGGGGCCATTTTTGTATTGCTATTCGAGCAAGTGTTTTGCAAATCGGCACGTAGTAGAGTTCAATAAGAACAAATGCCGAGATTACAAAAATAAAAACTAATAATTTTTGTAATTATTTTAACTTTAAACGTTGATTTGTTAGTTTTTAAACAACTATCCGCTATTCAGTAAGAGACGACCGTACTCAACGAGATCAAGAATCGAACTCAATTTATTTTTCATGGCCAACGGCCACATTCCTCTTTTTTTGTTTTTTTTTTGTATTTTTTTTTCTTTTTGTATTGCCTTTATACTTATTATTAAAACAAGGGGTGGTTGCTTCCAAGTAAATGACAAATAAAAGTCTGTTAAGCCATTGAAATTTTTTTGCACCTTTACGGCCAGCATGGATCAGCCTTTGCTTATAATATTTCATTCTTATTGCAATCATATATTGGCCAAATTTATTTTTTTTTGCAGTTTTAAATATTTATGATAATTTTTCAAAAATTTTTTCATTTTGTATACGTATGTATTTATTTTAATTTTTAATATGGGCCCATAGATTTATTATTTTTTTTTAATTTATCTTAAATTTTCATGCATTTTTTGCATTTGTTTCGTTTTTTCTTTTTAGTTTATTATAATTATTAAGCTTCGTCTGTGTAGCGGACAGCGGAGAACACGTGTTAGTCCCTTTTAGTTTCATGCTTTAATTATCTAATAGCAAGAAACCTACTCATGGCACGAATCCTACCGTGATTCATGACAATAAGGTGTATTATTGCCATAAATCCCCATCCTCAAACTTTGCTTTAATAGTTATTTTGTATTAGCCATTTTTAACGCCAAGCCATTTTTAATGTTAAGCAATTTTTTTCAGAAAAAAAAAAAAATTTATTAATTTTTTAAATGAGTTTTATGAAATTTCTTACCAGTGTTTGTGCACACTGTTACTCGATTATTTTTACTAATAATGGCTTTTCTATATAGTGGCTTGCTTTTTGACTTTATTTGGTTGTTCCTTATGTGAACAACATCGCCTGATTTATATTCCTTTGGGTTGGCACGACGCTTAGCATTGTGCCGCTCCAAGGTGGCGTTTTGTTTCTTTTCGATGGATTTTTTTACTTCTTTATTTAAAGCTCGCCTGAAATTTTGTGAGCTTCTATAGTTAATTCTTTCAGCTTTATTAAAAAATATGTCCACTGGTTTTCTGTCAGTGACAGAGTGGATCGTGTTATTATAACGATCGACAGATAGTGCTACCAACTCCTTTAATCGCAGATCATTATTTTCCGCTTTTAAACACCTATAATTTTCAAGCAGTGTCGAATGAAATCTTTCGACCTGTCCATTCACTTCACTCCTACCAACTGGGGTTAAGTATAACTCAACACCGAATCTCTGAATTACTTCCATCACAATAGGACTAATAAAGCCGCGTTCATTGTCCGTTACTAAAATACGTGGAGTAGAAAAATAGTTAAGGACTTCTATCACTTTTTCTCTTATTTCCAAAGCTCAACGATTTCTAAGCGGAAAAAGGTTGCCAAATTTTGAAAACTTATCTAAAACGCTAATAAAGCACTCATTTTGTAGGAAAAAAATGTCCATGTGAAGTATTTCACATGGGTACGAGGGGATAGGAGTAGCTTGGAGTTGTGGTAGTGGCGGATGCCGATCATATTTATTAGCTTTGCATGTTTCACATTTTTCAGTGTATTTTTTAACAAGACTATTCATTTTCGGAAAATAATATTTTTCTAAAAGTTGTAGTACATTTTCTCTAGCGTTTCGGTGTGCCCTCTTATGTTCGTTTTCTATCAGAGACAACACCCTATTGGGACAGCTAACATCTTCGACTACCCTCTGCGTCAAACGTATCTTAAAATGTGAAAAATTTTTCAAGTAAATTTCCTGCAGTAAGGGCATATACTGCTCGGGAATCTTTATACCATTAATTACATTGGGTCTGAGCTTTTCCTTTAATATTTTTTAAAGATTTTGTTTATTGACCTCGCTTATGGAAACTACATGGCGGTCGTAACCAGGGTGAGTGTTAATATGTGCCGTCATATCCAAAGTATTTTGTCTAACAATAATTTGGTTACGGAACACATTTATCGGTGCCTCTACATGAGGGATCAAATCAGTGGCATCCTGTTCAGCACTATGAATAGCACCTTCGCTAGCGGTTTCGGTTAATGATGCCGCATTTTCCGTTTCACCTTCGCTAGCGGTATCTGTTGATGATCCTTCCTCAATATGACCACAAAAGTCACTAGATCTATCACTTGATGCTGGTTCAGCTTCGACTGAGTCAGTTAAGTTAGTTTTCAGCCGTGACAATGCATCGGCTACCACATTGCATTTTCCTGGTTTGCTCGAAATTATATTCTTCTATCCTCGCCTTCCATCTCTTTAACTTCGCATTGTAATTTCTGTTGCTAAGCGCGAATGTCAAGGGCTGGTGATCAGTAAAAATTCGAATTTTCTTAGCTCCATACAAGTATGATCGCAAATTATCCAGCGCCCAGACTATCGCGAGCATTTCTTTTTCGTTGGTAGTGTATGCTTCCTCCGTTTTGTTAAGAGATCGTGAAATATAAGCAATAGGTCTATCCTTTCCCATCTCGCCCTGAGAGAGAACAGCGCCGATAGCACTATTTGAGGCGTCAGTTGTTAAGTTAAATGGCTTATCAAAGTCAGGAAATGCTAATACCTCCGATGAAGTGAGTAATTCTTTTAAATCATTAAATGCTTGTAGTTCTTCGCTTCCAAGTGTAATTTTTACCCTTTTTGACTGATTGGCCTTAACTTGGGCCATTTCACCACGGGTGAGATTTGTGAGTGGCTTAGCTATTTTTGCAAAATCCCTGATGAATTTCCTATAATACGAAGTGAGGCCCAAAAAGCTTTTAAGTTCCCTTAGCGTTTCTGAGGGCTTAATTTTTAGGATTGCTTGTACCTTCGTTCTGTCCGGCAAAATACCCTTTGCTGTTACTATATACCCTAGGAATTCAACCTCCGTTTTCATGAATGATGTTTTTTCCAGATTAACTCTTAGGTTAGCTTCTCTGAGACGTTGGAAAACGGTTTCGAGGTTCTTCAAATGATCCTCACTAGTGCTTCCATAAACAATGATATCATCTATATATACGTAGCAAATTTTTCCTATGCAACCACGAAGAGTGTCGTCTACCATGCGCTGAAATATTGCAGGTGCATTTCGCAGACCGAAGGGCAGCCGTAAGAACTCGTACTTTCCGTTCATTGTGGAAAACCCGATGTGAGGTCAAGCGTCGTAAAATATTTTGCCTTTCCGAAGCTCGCCAAGGTTGAATTTATATCAGGAATAGGATATGTGTCCGGTATTGTGACGGCATTTAACCTTTTGAAATCTACTACCATCCTATATTGTTTTTCCCCATTTGGCTTAGGCTTTTTTAATGGACGTTTTTACAGGTTGTTCGTTATCAATTGGTCCGAATATGTCCCTAAATTTCTCTACTAAATTCCCTAACGCTCCCTCTACCTGCGTTGAGAAGTTGTTTAATTCATTAAGATTACTAATTTTAAATGGTATGTCCAGTCCTGGGTTGATTTTCAAAACATTGTTTCTGTGATCAATCACAGCCCCTAGTTGACGCAGGGTGTCGTCGCCTATTATTCCGTTAAAGGATGTGAGTCCTGGTAACACATAAAAAGTAATATCTGTATTATTCCCATAGGGGGCAAAAAATTTTCCATTTATTTTTTCATTAATTTTTATTTTTCCTGCCGCTGTGCGTACAGAAAAGGGTGTTTCTAGTTTTCTTGGTGCGGGGCATAGGGATGGCTCGATAAAGTTCTTGGTCGCCCCAGTATCTATTAAAAAACCTAAAATAGAGCCATCTTGTGACTTGTAACTTGCCGGAGAGGCATGTGCCATAAAATTTATTTCCTCCTCCTTGGTTGCGCCAGCTTCCTCTGCAATGTGGAACAACCTTTGCTGTTTAATTGGGTGTTGGCCCGATCCTGAACGCCGTTGTTCAGAGAATGCCCTCCTTTTGTTGTTCCAGGGCTGGTTCGGGTTTTTAAAGGACCTCCTAGTTTGATTACTGTGGTCAATATCCATTGGTGTGGGTTTTTCAGGACCAGGTTGTTGTGCGGCTCTATATTGGCTGTGCTGCCAATTCACGAAGGGATTAACATGAGGTCGGTACTGTGTTTGTGAAAAAGTTTTTTGTGGTTACATTCGGGTACTTATTATGACTATTATACACCGGACTAGATTGGAGTAATCCAGTAGGTGGTTGCATTTTATTTTGGGGGCCTGCAGAGTGCAACGAAGCCTGACTTCTGAAGGTTGTATTTTGCATCTCTATACATTGAGAGTATGCTTCAAGAAGGGTTTTCGGCTTCATAATCATCAACATTTTTGGCAATTCCCCGTTTAGTCCTCTTACAAAAACATCCAAGGTTCTATTTCTATATGTTTCTATTAAAACGTTCACTGTTTCGGCTGAATAGCTTTTTGCTTTAATTTTATTTATTATAAGTGAGAACTGGTGGTTGACCTTTGAATAGAATTCGTCGATACTCATTGCCCTTTAGCGCAGTTGGTTTAGCTGATGTTCAAGTGTCTGAACATCGCGCTTGTCTGCGTAATGCAGCGAAAGGCAATTTTTTATAGCCTGCCAATCCTCGTCAAAAATGTTGTATGAAGTGAGCGCGGCGTCGGCGCTACCCCTACATTTACGGCGAATAGCCTGAATAATCGCTCTGTATATGGGCTTGTTTCTAACAATTTGGTAGTCTGCCAATATACTTTCCACACTATGTACCCAAGATACGTAGTGGATCGGATTGCCTTCAAAAGGGTGAAGTTCTTTTATGCAATCAGGTAATTTCCCAATTGCGTTTAGGTCCTCCTCCGTTGCAGGAGCTTGCAAAGGAGCGGATTCTACGGTGAGTTCATTTTGGGCAGCGGTCGAAGTCGTTGGCCTATCCTCTAAATTTTTAGTTCGTTGGTCAAGTAACTTAAATTGTGAAATTAATGCATTTACGGCACCAGTACTTAGCTGTCTGTCTTCCAGAGATTTCATCTTCTGGTCTACAGTTTTTAACTGTGCAAGGACAGCATTTAAGGCCCCAGTCACCTCAGTTACTTGTAATTGTAAATTTTCCATACTTACAGTACTCGTATTATCGTGTCCATGTAGGTTGATTTTACGCGACCGATTTAACGCGTTTAAAAATTTATTTTAATAATTACACTTTATTTTAGTTAAATTTAAATTAAAATTCAGATTGCCTTTCTTTTAGTTTTATAAGTATTGTAATTTTTTATTTTTTTTTTTACTTCACCTGATTGAAATATAAATTAAGTTTTATTAGTTGTATTTTTATGAATAAAAATTTGTTTAAAATCAGGACCTTTTATAAGGTTGCACAATTTTATCAATAATATCCACAGTCACTTTTTTCCAAATTTATAGGGCACGTTTCTGATATTTTTATGGATAAAAGATTTATTCACAATCAGGACTTTTTGAAGTTGCAAAATTTAATTCACAATTTTATTTCTAATATTCACAGTTTTATTTTTAAAATTTCATAGACACGTTTTCTTATACTTTTATGGATAAAAGATTTATTCACAATCAGGACCTTTCGAAGTTGCCAACTTTAATTCACAGTTTTATTTTTAAAATCCACAGTTTAGTTATTTTTTTAATTTTCAGGACACGTTATCCTTTTTTTTCCTTCTTTTTTTTACCGCACTTTAACCTGGTCCCTGCTCGGGCGCCAGTTAAAGTTTTACCTTTACACTTAACAAGAAAATATATTTTAAAGTGCACGACCACTTGTGCACTGTAATTAAAACGCAAAGTTATATTTGAAAACGTTACAAAATTTATTTCGACTCAACTCTACGACTATCCAAAATGAACTGCCCAAAACTAAAAACATATTTCATAATTACATTTTAATAAAATTAATCTAATATTTCATCATTCCATTCCCAGACCAAATATGACACTTTTGTTTTTGTCGTGAGAACGTTCACCTGGCGCGTGTGCAATGTCAGCAGAATTCGTTGCACATGCACTAAGCTCATGCAGCTTTGCTTGTGTTAACTTGCATTTACTTTAATGAAAGTAAATAAGATCTCATGTAAGTATGTAAATTAGCGTATAGCTATAAGAACTTAATAAACAACTGCGTGAGCTATCATTTGATGTTTACACTAGCAATGAAATTTAATAATAAAGAAATAGCATACATAAAAAAGAAGAACATTAGTAAATATTTCAAAATACGAAATACAACAGATTTTAATTAAAGTTTTTCACCAACAGCCGGTATAGTCCAATATTCGGACTTCTGGTTTGCAAATCGGAATATTGCCAGAAATATTAGGTCTGGGGCCGAATTACCGCATACGTGATCGAGTAGGCTTACGTATCGAATAAAATTTCGAAAAGGTTCGAATGGATGGATTACTGCACTTGAAAGCTAACGTATCGAAATTTTTTTAAATTGTACCAGATCGTTTTTTACATTGAAATGGAATTAAAACGAAGCTGTTATATGTTTGTTGCAAATCAAGCTAATAAAAGAAAATAAAAAAATGTTGGTGGGTTTTTAAAATTAATTTTTGTGAAGTAAAATACATACTGTGCAAAAACAAATGTAATTGTTAAAAAAATGGTTTTTTATTCTTCTTAATTACAAGCATTATCGTATTTTTTTTTGGTAAATGGGTCGTTCTTAAAAAACATGACCATTCTGGATTTTGTAATTTTTAAAAATTAAGTTGGCCAAATATGTTTATAATTGCCCTCATATGGTTACGGATGGTATCAACAATAGGAATCCATAACCAGCAGTAATTTTTTTAATTGTTGGAGTTTTTACAGATAAAAACATGAAGGGACCAATGCACTTTCGTCCACTCTGTTACCTAAATTAAATACTAAATAAAAAACAACAACAATTGAAAATTAAATTCTTTATATTGTTTTTCCCCAGGAGAGATAATTCATTTGAATTTATTTTATAAAAAATTTAAAAAGTAATATAAAAATAACAAAAAATAACACATAATGTCACCCATATTAATTCAAATCTCATTTTGGTGAACTAAGTTAATGATAAATAAAATATTAAATAGTTTAATATTGGTTAATTTTTTTTAATGACTTTAGGCCAGTGTATCTTATTAAATTACAATCATATAATAAATCTAATGACTTAGCCTTATTTCTTAATTAAAGAAAAGTAGATGGTAACAGAGGAGACTTAACCTAACAGAGGAGACACTGTTACTGAGGCACTGTACTATTTAAGTATCCGCTATTACCATCACTTATTTTTACAAAGTAGATTATTAATTTTGTGATTCTAATATATCTATTGGATGGTTGAAATTGTAGTAAATTCGACCACCTTTTAATTTTATGTTCGCATTTTCCAGAATTTTAATTACTGCTTCTTTTTGTATATAAGTACGAAGTGTCATTTTCTTCAATCCTGAAGTTTGCACTTGTGCTGTCATTCGAACGTAGAAAAATTACCTTGATATAACCATCTTCATCAACATACGTTTGTGCTATATAAAACAGTACCCTGAATTTTAGTCATAAGTTGGTGGAGACGCATGGTACCTTTCAGTAATGGTATATTGGACGGAACTGTCTTCCTGATGCAATTAATTACCGCTTTATCAATTAGAAATAATTTTATTGTTGTTTCTTTTTGTACCTGTTCAAAAAACTGCTGGCTGTTCATGATGTCTGCTCCGTGTGCGACTATTCTATCAGCAACTCTTTTTAGCACTCCACCAATCCCATCGGCTGCTCCTTTACCATGAGCTGCTTCAAAAAAAATTCCACGTTGCTAGCTGAAATCCATTTTCAAAAAGTTTTGTTCCGAAAAGATAAAAATTTTTTTTTGTCTATACTGAGTGCAGGGCCCGTCTGAGAAAAAGAAAAAGGATTATTTTCACCTTTGGCTTTGGATTTCCTTACCCAATTTACAACTATAGTTCTCACTGAAGTCGCTTTTTCCATACGCATTTTTTTACGGCCACAGACGACATTTCGAACCTGCTCTGTAGAAGGCGACGATGTTGGTGTAATATCGATGACGGCTTTCAATTTTTTTACACGTTCACGATAGTTTTTTTTTTTTTATTTGTGCGCCGTTTTCTTCTTGCTAACCTAGCCTCTCTAATTTTCATATCACTTATAAGTCTTTTTTCATTATGATACCTTTCCAAATCTTTCTTCTTATTTTCTTCAACTTTCTCCTTATTAAGCTTTTTCCCTTAGCGTTGTTTTTCCGCTGCAGATAATGGTTTATTCTTGCCCATTTTCTGAAAAACAAATAACAAATTTAAGAATAATTGTACACTCTGTTACTTTTGAGTCCCTTCTGTTACTTTTTAATAAGTCACAGAGTGGATCGGTAACAGAGGGGACAAATTAACTCAAAAATACGATATTTTAGCTTTTTATTAGAATTTTGTAGAATTTATTTGTCCACTTAATTAGTGTACACAAAATATTTATAAAAAAAATTATAAAATAAATAAAAAATCTCTTTACTCACCGTTTTTCAACAGTAACAGAGTTGACACTGAATAAGGGTACGTACCCGGCCTACAATTATGTTGCTTACTCAACCACGCACTAAACAAGACTGAACAGTTCAAAACACATTTTGTTGATTTTAGCTAAGTTATGATGGAGAAGCATAACAGAAATATACGCGTCATAACGTTTAACAATAATTTTTCAATAAAATGAGTGGACATAACAGAGGGGACCAAAACCTCCCCAGAATTGTCTTCAAAAAAATTATACAAAACAATTATTTTTCATCATTCTTTTCTATATATGGTATTAAATATATACAAAATAAATAACAAAAATTGTAAATATTATTTCTTTTCAATTTTATTTTAACTGAAAATAACTACTAAATTTTTATAAATTGGCTCGGGACAAAGGTTTTTGCTAAACCTTTGGCATTAAAAATATTTTTAAGTTATTTTCAGATAATTAATTTTTTTAAATATAATTACAGATATTTTTCTATTTTCTTTTTGGAGAAACAAAATATAAAATAGTAAAGTCTGGGGACACCAATTGATCATGTTTTTTAAGAATGACCCAAATATCTTTAATAAAGAATGCAATCAATTAAATACAACGGAAAACATTTTTGGATATTATAAAAATTTTGCAATTTCTGTATAATTATTTAAAAAAACAATTTTCTTTCCATTATAAAAACAATATATTGGCATACTGTATGTATAAATAAATTAAAGAAATAAAAACGTTGTAAACAAGCAATGTGTGTTACTACGACATTGTGTTTTTTAATATTTTCGGGTTTCTGTACACTCAACCAAATTTTTGTTATCAAATATTAAAATAAAGATTTGTTTTGCATTATTTTATAAAAATACATAATTAGTAAAACAAAAAAAGTACAAAGTCTAAAAAACAGTACATTTGTGTATTGTTTTGAGTGTTCTGCATAAAACGGTACAATTGAAAAAAAAAACAGTACATGTACTGCAAAAAACAGTACGTCTGGCACCCCTAGTTCTGAACGACGTACTGAGGAGTGGCTTCTGCCTATATTCCGAGCTATTTCACGATAATATTTACCTTCATTTCTTAGCTTTAGTATAATTTTTTGATTTACCCGCAATTTCTTTGGTTTTTGGACTCATCTTAAATTAAAGCTTCCAAAAGGTCAATAAGTCAGCCAAACGAACTGTATGCAACAAAGTTTTCTTTCTACTAAAAAAAACAAAATGTAACACACACGAACGGCATTTTAAAATATGTACGTGGGATTCCCCTATTTATAAATGTACGAAAACTTTGTCTGGTGCATAAAGCTGCCATACGGCATTTTCTACGCTGTAGAAAATAAATTATAAGTAACAAACTTTCGAAATTATTTAAAAAAAACTAGTAAAAAGGATGACACAACATTGTTAAAAAAACCGTTAGTTGAAATACGAATATTGAAGTGTACGGATAGTTTTTCTAGCAAGTGTATCTTCTAATATCCTTAGTTCGCCAATACCCTTGGATGAAATGCAACCCCACACCATTAAAAATAATTTTCCAAATTTTACAGTGGGTATTATATTTTTATTTTGTAAAGCCGTCAGGGGCTTGCGCCAAACTTTTTGAGGGCTATCGTGATAATAAATCAACACCTTCGTCTGGTCACAAAAAATTACATCATCCCAGTACTCCAAAGGAAAAGAAATATGTTCAATGGCAAATTTATACCTGTTTTCAATGAAAAGTATTTGTGGCTCTGCAGCTCGTTTCGATGGGAGATACTTACATCACATTCACGATTGATCTCAAGTGCAATGCCTCTAGTGCTGGAATGTGGATTGTCAATAATTTTCAAAATTTTCCTTTCAATGCGCCGATTTACTTTTTTTGGTCTACCTGATGTTGGTTTTGCTTCAAGCCTTCCTTCTTTTTCTGCACGGTTAATAACATTATATAAATTAACTAATTACTAGTTTATAGTATTAAAAAAAATGTTTTTTTAAAATTTATTTTTTTAGTCTTTATTAAGGAAATAGAAAATTAAGCTGACTTATTTTCTAATTACAATTAATATTTTATTATTATTTTAAATGCCAAAACTGATAGTGCAGTATGGTGTGATTTCCAGGTATTTTATTGAAATATTGCTGACGCATCGTCAGAAATTCAATTTTTGAATTTAGGTTGTTTAGTAAAGTGTCATTGGCAGTGCTTCCGCTGCATAACTAATTTTTATGGTGGTAACACCTCCCTTCTCAAGTGCTGACGTCCCCGTCGGCATGGAATCTGTTTTAGATACCAAGGTCCCTTCCTTTTTGGATTATAGGATCAGATTATTCCCTGAATTTGTTCAATTGGACCCACACCACGCCAAGAAAATGCACCCCAGACCATAATAGAACTGCCACCGTGTTTCACCTTTTTCACAGTGTACCTCAGGTCTGAGGCTTTGTTTCTACGACCTCTTACATATGCTTTTTCATCAGATTGAAACAAGTTAAACTTGGATTCATCGCTCCAGAGAACTCTATTCCAGAAACGTGGATCTTTTTTTAGCATCTCCTTTGCAAACCGCAACCGCTTTTTAATAATTTTTTTGACACGTGTGGTTTTTTTTCGCGTGAAGGCAGGAATGGGTTTCTGTTACTGGCCCTACAAATAATTTATCCTCTGCTGCACAGTGGTCCAAATTCTCCACCTAGCCGGAAGAAAGTCATAACTCGCTTTTGAAGAGCCGCATTGACATGAAACTTTGCACGTTCATAGATTTTATCAATAAAAAATGGGTGCAATTAAATAAATAAAAAATAATATACTTGTATTAATGTAAAACATTATTTATTTATTTATCTAAAGTTTCGAATTTTTATCACAAATTTTAATCTACATTTTTTCATTCATTTCATTTATAAATTTATCTTTATTTACATTTTATACTTAATATATAAAAATTTACAATTTTCGAGATTTTATCTATTGATATTACAGCGAATAATAATGATAATAAAATATCTTGATATTAATTTCTTAATTATAACATTATTCAAAGGAAAAATAGGAAAAACTTTATATGGAAGAAAATAAGATTAAATACGTTAGAAAATATACAAGTATGCAATGAGATTATCTAAAGATAATGCATATATACAAGTCATTTTCAATTTAATAATTTGTGTTTCGAAGCTGCAATTTAAGCCAACTGTCTGCATTCTCTTATCAGTTGATAAGGAGAATTTCGATTTGAGTTATGATATTTATTATTAAGTTTCTTTATGAAGTCGATAATAAGTTCGTATCCAGTTTCGTTATGAAGAAGTTGAGTTGAATATCTCCAATGTTTGTTGTTTGTAATTTTAAGACATTTATTTTGAATGATTTGTAGTTTTTTCAAATGTGTTTTTGCTGCATTGTACCAGATGGGACACGCATAAGTCAAGGTTGGTCTGATCACGCTTTTAAATATTAGGTTTTTGTTCTTAAGGTGAAGAGTTGAACGTTTATTAAGTATTGGCCACAAAGCTCTGATGGTTTTCATGGATTTTTTACAGATTTCACTGATATGTTTTGCAAAGTTTAGTTTCTTATCGAGGCAAACACCAAGATATTTGATATCGTTTTTAACTGTCAGGTTCTCATTTCGAAAACTTAACTAACGACTCGGTATACGTTTGGGGGAGTTGTTGTAAGGGAATATAATAGCCTGAGTTTTAATAGGGATTATCTTTATTTTCCATTTATAAAAGTATTTCTCACAGGCAGACAACCCTTTTTCCATTTTCTTTAACAGCGCTTTAGTGAGTTTACTAGACGTTATAAGGACCGTATCATCAGCATAGTATGCAACTTGCATGTATGAAGGCGGAGAAAAATCCGATGTATAAATTGAGTACAATAGTGGTGACAATATTGAACCTTGTGGTAGGCCTGTAGTAATTTGCTTTGAAGAAGAAAAAGTTTCATTTATAGCTACTACGAACGATCTGTCAGTGAGAAAATCAGAAATAAGTCTGCACAGATAATGTGGTAAATTGGCTTGGAGTAATTTATAAATAAGACCGTTGTGCCAGACGGTATCAAATGCCTTTTCAATGTCCAGAACTATTAAGCCCGTAGATTTCTTTGTTCGTTTGTTGGATTTTATTATATTTGTAATACGATTTATTTGGTGAACTGCGCTATGCTGTTTTTTAAACCCAAATTGTTCATTTGCTAATATTGAAGTATTTTCTATAGCACTATAAATTCGATTTTGAATAGCTTTCTCATATAGTTTGCCAAGGTTACTTAATAAGCTTATTGGTCTATAACTATGAGGACCGTGCTTAGGTTTATTTGGTTTAGAAAGAGCAATGATTTTTGCCATTTTAAAATGTTTTGGAAAGTAATTGAGTTTTAAACAGCTGTTATAAATAATCAATAATAGTTTTACTGCCTTGGGCGGGAGGTTTTTTATGAGGACGTTGGAGACGACATCAAGCCCAGGAGATTTTGGATGTTTTGAGAGAAGAAATTAAGCAATTTAACCCATTATGTGATATTAAGGAAATATTTTCAGAATAGGCGTCTCTGGATGTGAGTTTATTTACCTTTGAGTTAACGGTTTTATCGATAGAATGTTTATAGGTAGATGTGAGATTATTAGATGCATGAAAAGTGCTGGCTAACATTTCAGCCTTTTCTTTATCAGTGATAATTTTTGTATTTCCTTCTGTGAAATGTGGAATTTTACTCCTCTGTTTTCCTCTTAAACATCGGCTAATTTTCCAGAACGATTTATCTCCAGGCTTCAGTTTTGATAGCAGCTTTTTCCATTTTTCGTTACGATGATTATTTATATCTTTGTTAATAATTTTAGTAAGAAGTTTTACGCATTGATCATACCAGTTTGCATCCGAAGGATTCGATGTCCGTTGGCTTCTTCTTTTAAACGTTTTCCTAGTTTTTATAAGATTACTTATATTTACTGGTAATACTGTCTTGCCACTAGGCTGTAATAATGGGGTGCATTCATTTCGAGCTTCAAGTACAATTTTAACAAATTTGCCTATCTCTAAATCAATTGAATTTTTGGAGTTATATGTGGCTGAGTTAATAATGATTTTGTTGCTAATTATATTTCTAAACGCCGACCAGTTAGTAAGTTTGTAGTTATAAAAACTCCTATCTGTTTCACTAACTGTTGAATTTTCAATTTTGCAAACTATAGGTCTGTGATCTGATGGAATTTCATATTCAAGCACATCCATATTGATATGAAATGAGCTATTGCTTAATACTAAGTCGATAGTTGAAGGATTTCTGTTTCTTTGAGACGGGTAAAAAGTTGGACTGTTAGGGTAATTTATAAAAAAATTGTTTGACTGCTCAAGTTGAAACAATACGTTGCCCGCAGTGTTATTAGAGATGCAATGCCATGCAGAATGTCTTGCATTTAAATCACCTAGGATAATGTAATCTTCATTAAATGAAGTTAGTTTTATTAGCTTTCTGTTATTTACTTTTATTTCAATTGCTAGATTTTCTATTCCCAGAGTGTTTATATTCGGAAGAATTTTGTGTTGGACAGACCTGCGTACAATAAGTGCTACGCCTCCCCCTCTTAAACTTTGCCTATCGTTACGATGGATTATAAAATTTTTAAAATAAGTTTTGTGTCTTTCGTTTAAATGAGTTTCATTTAAAGAGGCAATTTGAATATCCTCTCTTTCCATTAAAGTTTCAAATTGAAGCAAGTGTGAAAAGGTAGAAATGCCATTTGCATTCCAATGAAGAATTTTTAATCCATTGTTATTAGTGTAAACCATATGCATATTTTACCATTGACATTACAATTTGAATTTGTTGTATTTTGGTTGTACATTTTTGAAGATCGCTTAATGCAGTTGTAAAAATATTAAAGAGTTCATCTATATTAAAGAGATCATTATTTCCTCTCACGCAATTTGCGTATGAGAGAGTATTATGATTAGAGTTGTTGTTGACATTGGTTGTGTGGACATCATTATTAAAGTACTGCGGTGAACTTTGTCTGTTGTTGTTGTGATTCCGAGAGTTTTTTCTTGTTGCTTTAGATCTTGTCTCTAAATAAAGAGATCTAAAAGGGCAATTAATGTCGTTTGCAGAGTGATCTGTTCTTTCTTTGCCATTCTTTTTACAATTGAAACACGAAAATACTGCAGGCATTTTTTCTTGATTCTGAAGTGGGCAAACTTTAGTGTGGTGTTGGTTGGCACATATCATGCAAGCCGGAAGGCGATTGCAGTGTTCACCTCCATGACCATACATAAGACAATTCCTACATTGAGTTGGGTTGTCGTTTTTCCTTGGTTTATATTTTTTCCAGGTTACCATTATATTGCACAGTGAAGATACATTGCTTAGAGATTTTGGGCTGAAATTTTTCCTAGCAAATTGTACCTTATACACGGCATTATTGACTGAACTGAATTTAGTGTTCACTTCCGTAATAGATGAAGGCGTCAAATTATATTCCTCAATATCTTTTTTGATATCTTCAATTTTTAGTTTTGGAAGTCCATACAAGAACATAGTGTAAAGACGATTTTCTTTTGAGTTAAACGTATGAAATTCAAATTTTTTGCCCAATAAAATAGATTTACATTTTTCATATGACTCAATGTTTGGGGGAAACACCTTTGTTCCTATAGACGTACGTTTGTAGACCGGATCCTTACCCAATAATGTTTGGAGATCACTTAGGTTTATTTTGGCATCGACTACCAATGGTGGAGGTTTTACTATTTTTGTTTCATTTATGTTGGATACTGTATCCAAGTCCATATCATGCTGATTAGCTAGTACACTAAAACGATTTGTTGAAGTTGAAGGTAAGTTAGATAACATACCAATTGGAATATTAATTGATCTTTTCGATCTCTTCATGGTAGATTTTTTCAAATCTAGATTATGAGATCTGGCCCCCGGGGCCATTTTTGTATTGCTATTCCAGCAAGTGTTTTGCAAATCGGCACGTAGTAGAGTTCAATAAGAACAAATACCGAGATTACAAAAATAAAAACTAATAATTTTTGTAATTATTTTAACTTTAACCTTGATTTGTTAGTTTTTAAACAACTATCCGCTATTCAGTAAGAGACGACCGTACTCAACGAGATCAAGAATCGAACTGATTTTTTTAATCTACATTAAGTAATAGGAGCTATGGAAAGAAATAATGTTTTCTATTTAATGAAATATGAATATATATTTAATCCAAATATTCAAAATGGTAAAGGCCAGTGAAATGTAAAGGCAAATCAAAGACAACTGAAAATTTTTTAAAAAATAACAGCATATGGCGAACAAATACAACAAATCGAAAAGACAATATGTTTTCTTTAATCTGATTAACTTTCTGAATCGAGGAACGACTCTGGTATAGAAGCATCTTAAAATAATGCAATAACTTCTTCGCCCAAAGGCTCTGTTTTCCCGTCATTTATTGTTCCACATCCTGGTTTGGGAATATCAACTAACAAATCCATCTCTTAAGCGATCAGTAATTTTTTTCTTGGTTTCCTTCTGCGCAGCTTTATCAAAATCCCCTCGAGTTTGCCATTTTTTAATATCAAGTTTGTAAGCTATATGAAGGATGCATTCAAAGAACCGTATCCATGCATGCAACGTCGATAGGCCATACTCAAAAAGGCCTATCGACTGCCTAAGTCATTCGTTATAGTAGGCGAAGCTCCACAAATACCACAACGTTGAGGAGAGGAACCCGCGAGTATTGAGAACATTTTTCCATCTATCATTGTCAAATAAAAATTATGGATGATATTAATTTCATTGTCATCTTCACAGATTTGCGTTGGGACTATCGCAACTATTTGAGTTTTTATCGGATCAATTTCTTTTGTAGCTAGAGAATTGCTTTATTTTTTAAAAATAATTTTGATTGGCCTGCAAAATCTTGTCGGACATGGGCGTGGATTCTGCCAAATTAGTTTGTTACCTTCTTCAAGCTGCAGAGGTACTAAACAAACTGCAAACAAATCTTCATCCATTCTATCGGCAGTCGTTCTCATTAAAACCTTGCTTATACCGCGAATGCCCACTGCTACCATCGCATCCCCAGTTATAGGACAAAATAAGCTCTGTAGATTTACACTCCTGCAAACTTTTTTTTTGCTGCTTTAAAAGTCTTTTTGTAGTGTGATCTAAAAAGCTTTGCAAAGATACTTCCGCCGATATATCAGAAATGTTGATACCATCATTTGGATAGCATTCCCTTTTCGCATCCAAAAGTTTATGGTATGAAGGGTTGATATCAGTGTTATGGTTTTTAGAACCTGCACGCATAAGACTATAAGTGTGTCTTGTGTATCCACCATCGATATACAAAACCAACGCCTCCTCATTTGTGTATGGTATTGGTACTTTTGGAGAAAAGCGCAATTTTTTTTTAATTTTTGCTGCTCTTGACGGAGAAGACTGTACGGTTTTGACAATGCCCGCAGCATTCCTTTTTCCAATAAAGGTGCAACTTTCATTCGAGCAGATTGCTTCACTTGTTTGCAATACCTATCCGTTTCATTATTCTGAAGCCCGATCTTAGCAAAATTATATGATGATACAACATCATAAAGTTTCTTATTTTGTTGTTTTTCACTATACCACTATATCAAATAATTCCCTCGTAGTAATGGACATTTTAAACTGAAAACCAAATAAAAAGCATTTATGCAAAAAGTGGCAGCTAATTTTAAAAACATTGACAAGCTACCTACAATCATACAGATTGCAAAAACACAAATAATAGAATTAAAGTTTTATAAATTCCCATTTAAAAGTCTAATTGAATTTGGACATTGAAGAAAATGTTTACATATAAGACACACACGTACAAAACTGCATTTTTTTCTAAAACAAAACATTTTATTTGAAATATAAAAAAAGTAAAATTTGTTCCTACTTTTGTTAAATTAATTTCAGATGGCTTAAGCCACCTTAAGCAACTGTGCAATTACATATAGTTAATGTACTTAACAAAACTTTTCGATAAGTTTTGTCAAGTTAATATGCTTAAGCAAAGTACGAAACTGATCGCACATTACGTACGGAAACAGCTGATTGTGCATGGTGCAGGACGAGAGTGAAATTTTTTTTTAAATTTAATATAATCGCATTTTATTATAATCGCAATTTAAAGGAACGAGCATGGAAAGAAGTAGCACAAAAGTGCAATAAAAATGGTAAGAAATACTTTAAAGATTTTTGTTTGCATTTTCCATTTTCATACTGATATAAATTAAATAAAGTCGCACACTGCAAACACAGATGGAAGCTACTCCGGGAACGGTTCTGCAAGGAGTTGAAGAGGATCGACGCTCCATTAGACAGTGGAATGGGCAATATCGAAGAATGGGAACTACTGCAACCTATGATGTTTTGAAAAGCTCCGTCACACCCCGCCGGTATATGCGTTTACATTGAATACTTGTTCCCTTCGTGATAACGTTGAAGAACTGGACTCAGTCTTGGACCAAACAGTGACAGAAAAATATGCAATATGTTTGCCATCAATAGATCCAATACAGTTGGGCATATTCCTCATCTCCCAAAAATCTGTAGCAATTTGTTTGTAGTCTTCTTCGTTAGGTGGGGACACATAAACATTGCCTAACTGGCTCCAGATCACCTCAGTTGTTTCTAGAATAATTCGCCGAACAGTTTGTTTTCCCAATTTAAATGACCATGCCAGTGATTGAAATGAAGTTCCCTGTGTTAAATATCTTTTTGGAAACGTGACAAAATAAGATTAAAAATATTTATTAAGGTAAAGTAAATAAACTTACAGCAATGTCACCGCCAATCGACATTCTGGCTGCACAGGTTCTCTCAAGGAACTCTTCTGAAGGAACAGCTTCACCAGATTAAGCAATATCGTCATTCGCGTGTAAATGAAAAATTGTTGGTGATCTATTTCCTTCATTCTCAAAAAGGACAGTACAAAAAAACCATTCTTCCTCCTGTCTCGGTTTATTTCTCTGACTGAACAGGAGCGTATTCTTTTGTCTCTCACTTCACTTATTGTCCTTAATGTGCAGATCCCTTCTAATGCAGATTTTAATAAATTAAGAGCCTTTAAACATTTTAATTTTTTATCCAATTTTACACACTTCTTCTTTAAATACAATTTGCGACAAAATTACATTTTTATTCTTTATGAGTTGAGTGATGCATACCGCTGCATTGTTTTTAGTACTTTTGGCCAAAATTACACAAGCACCAAAAATTGTGTATTTTTTCATCGGAAATTTCTTAAAACTAATCAAAATAATTATTAATTTGTATATGAATGGTATTAAATATATAAAATATATTTATTCAACTCCTTTTTGTTAACGAATTTTATTTATTCTGAAATAAAATATGTTTTTGCAAAAGTACGAATATAACAAATGTGCAACTGTGGCATTATAGTTTCCAGGCTCATGTTAGTACATTGTAGCCATCTAAACGTCTTCAATAATTTGCTTAAGCATTTGACAGGCTTTTCGTTCAATTTTTGACATTAGCTTAAGCATATAGTTGGGCCTCTAGGCTTCCTGGGTGGAGTTTTTTGTTATGTTGTGCAATTGAATTGCGCCAAATACCATTTTTTGGAGCAAGAAAACCTTTTTGCGATAGCCGACATTGACAGTTTTTCCCTTTTATAACGCTGCACAATTAACTCTCTCATATTTGGGGTACATGTTTTGTTCTTCCCCATTTTAAAAACTAAAACGTATTTAAATTATTAAAAATTAATCTACTGCTTTCAAAATTATACTCACTTTATCACTAGTTCAGAAATTAAAATTAAATTAAAATTAAAAGAAAAACTGAACGTTTCTAATTACGTGGGCAGTCAAAAAACAACTACTTAGTAAATAATAAATTTTTTTTAATAAAAGAACTTTTTAAACTCCACGTGTTTTGCATGAATAGCTATGTTCTTTACTCATTAAATAACAGTCATTTTAATTTACAGTATAGGTCTTTAAAGAAGTTACACATCGATTTTATTTTACTAAAATGTAAGTCTGTAAGTTTTTTTCTCTTAGGTTTCTACGTTTATCTATTTGTTTATATCTTAATTTTTTAAAAATCGATGAAAAAAGTTTTATTCTCTATTCGACCTTTTTATTGTTAGATATTTTGATTAATGATATCTCAAAATATTTTTTATAAATCGTACGCCTAAGGCATTTCGTTCGATATTACTTTTAATTATCATACTCTATCGTTTTGGTTTACATTCTTGTTTGGAGGTTTCTTAATCTTTTTTCATATATCGTTTGTATATCTATTGTGTATCTTAATTTTAGTACAATATTAGTTATTTATGTTCATACACTACTCGTATACGTCTATATTAAATATCTGCAATGGATGTCTCAAATGGCAAACCTAGACATTCACTTTAATAGTGAATGCGTAAAATATTACATTCGCTACCAATAAAACAAACTAGTATTTCTACGATCATTCATTTCGAAACAAAACATCAAGGCATCAAAACATTTTATAAGCAAAACAAAAGTACTACCTTTCAGAGTACACTGAAATAAGTAGTCATTGCTGTTTCAAATAAAAACAACTCTTCGGTTATGTTTGTGTGTGAATAGGCTAGTTGCGTACATACCCTGTAGGAAGTGAAACACATTTTTAAATAACTTAAAACTGATTTTTTAGTAGCCACATCCAGTTGATTATGTGACTATTTTTCTTGTCGCCAACTCATTATTTTAACATGGGCATGTCATAGGCAGTAGTCAATTGGTCATCTCTGCATGACTTTTTAATTGACTACTAATTACTTACTTTACAACCAAATTATAGTAGGTCTATATTAAATTAATTAATAACCCATTTTTTTTAAATGAATTTGTAAGCACTTTAATTTGAACTAATTTTTGTTTAATTTATTAGACAGAAAAACAATTACTTTATCTATAAAAAAAGAAAATATAGAAAATATACATTATAAATAAAATTTGTACTCTTATATTGTACAGTATTGTACATTGGTATTAAGTACATACATACTGAAATTATTTTTAAATACATTTTTATAAAATAATTTTAAAAAATTCATTATAAATCACTTTAATTTTAATTGAATTTTATTGACTTTTAAAATAACTTTTTTTAATTATTCTCTTTAAGTCAATTTTCAAAGATTTTAATTTGAGGTAAGGGGTTTTCCATTAATTATATAGAAAATTAAATAAATGTTGTAATATAAAATATGGGGAATATGTACACTGTACATATATACATACAAAAGCTTAAACTGATTACCAAAAATATTACACATATTAGGCATGGAAATCATTTTTAAATTATTTGTTTAACCAGTTTCATAAAATTCATTATAAATCATTCGTATTTAATTCATTAAATATAGAATTGAAAAAAATATATTTATGTACATAGGAAACTTTGTACTGCATTATTGCGAATTGAAATTGGTTAGCTTTTTTTCAATACAAACGTTATGAAAATGACGTATTTTAATTACACCCAAAGCGTTACGCAATTCTTTGTCTGGGTCATCACATAGAGGCCGAACCGATTCTATCAAGGCATCGAAAACCTTTTCGTAGTCTTTCAAGCGCTTTTTGCCGTGAGTGCCATCAATATTTATATCGATAATCAATTGCAGAGATAGAATTGTCGTTAACGTTTTTGGCAGTTTACCTTTCAAAGAGAATCTCATGGTATTGACCTGTAAAAAAAAAAAAATTGTAAAATGGTAGAGTAAAAAAAAAAACTCACATAAATTTGCTTATTTTCATTAGTGATGGTGTCATTAAGTGCTTTCAACTCCGCCACGCTTTTTATTGGGAAAACATTTTTGATTGTAACATTGTTTTTTTTTTTGACATTCAAGGCTTTCAGTCAGTACTTCCTGGGCAGACAACGCTGCCATTATTGTTTCACTTTGAATCTGAACAATGTCTTTGAGCTCCTTAATATCATCTTTAAATATAAATGTTGAAAAAATAAATAATTTTATAAAATGTTATGCATATATTTTCATCTTACATGTGATTTTTGTAAATTTCGCATAAATTTCAGAAAATTTCGCTGCCATTTCAGAAAATTTTGCATCAAAAATTGCTTTAAAGCTTCAAGAGAATATTCGCAGGGAGCTTTGTCATCATTTTGTTTTTCTTTATCTGCTAAAATACGACATATATGTTTAAGTAATTTGGCACATTTTTATGAGCTTGCAAGTTACTTACCAACAGTGCTCAAATACATGCGCTTCATAATTGCTAAATTGTAAATACATGTATTGTTTTAATTTTTAAATTTTAATTATTTGCATTTATTCTTGTTATATACGCATATACGTGTATAAAGTTATTTTTTATTTATGTAGTTAAATATTAATAGCTTATAAAAATTGTTATTTCCCAATTTTTTAAACATTTGTAATACTTTTTTGGCGCAAAAAGGAATAACAATTATAATTTTTATTTCCTTTAATTGCACCCGTGCAATAATGGAAGCAAAACTACTTTTTGGAATAATCATATTTTCAAATTTTAAATTATTAGATATTTGCTGCAAAAATTTTTGATGGCTTTTTAACATATTTCTTTAATGTTTGAAGATAGTTTTCAAACGGATATACTGAGAAATTTGAAAGAGGGCCATATTTTTTAACACATTCACTCAAGTGCAACAGACCATGTACATTGTAACTTAAGCTATTCTGCCCGAAAATATTAGGAAAATTTTCAACAAAAAGTTCCAGCAGAGTTTTGTAAATTTCGTTGGTGTGTTCTAGGGCATGATAGAAATCTGCAAGCACAGTGTAGTAACGAAAACTCGTAGTACAAATCTTCATGTACTCGATTTTTAAGAACAACAATTTCAGTAGACAGTAAAAACTGCCTGAACTCAGATGCTTTCCAATGAAATAATTCATCCAATCCTCTGGGAATGCAAGAAAATTCCTTAGGAATATGTGTTTTTAAATCATTCAAATATCCGAATAAGGAATTTTCTCATCACCCCCAAATCAACGAGATGCATCGGATCAACCGGCACCTGACTTTTACCATTCCCAAATTAAGCCTCTCAAATGGACTTTTTGCTTCATAAAATATTTTTTTATGGTGGTGTAAATATTTTCTGGATGCAAAATCGCTGTCAGAAATAAGCACCCCTGATTTTTCAGAATATGTTAAAACGCCATCAACTTTTTTTGCGATTTGATTGCATTTTGTGCATCCATGGCGACAGGTGTGACTAACGATTCCACACGCGAAAGTCCTTGCCGGCGCATCACAAATTATTGGCCTAATTTTTAATGCAATAATTTGTTCTCCAAATTTTAGACCATTTTGAATCAAAATATTTAGCTCCTGAATAAACTCATCGAGGAACTCTTCAATATTATTGGGTTTGCTTCGGCCTACAAAAACTCCTACCGGAAAAACAGTCAACCTTGTAACCTTGACGACCTTCATCAAAATTGGCCACAATTGAGTTCTTGAATAATGAAAGGCCGTCAATATTAATGTCGACTGAAATTTCATCAAAATCATTAAATAAATTCGAAACCCTTTCTAATTGCTTGTAAACTCCAAAATGGATATAAAACCCAGGGGAGATTTGTGATATGATTAAGCGATCGTTTTTTTGCAAAACGAATTTGCACTTAATGGCACATCTAAGCCTTCTCCTTTTAAAATTGCCAAGAGTTCATCAAAACTTTTACGCGTTGGCTTATTCCTATTGTACCACACTCCTAATTGTTCACGTAAGGACTGTTTTTTTGCACTATAACTAAAATAATTAACTCCCACATCATATTCACAAAAACTTTTCTCGCTTTCAGCTCCTACCGCTTCCGTCAATGCAGGAGCACGTTTTTTGCAAGCATCTGTTTTTAATTTTTGCACATATTTTTGTTTTTCTGCTTTTAATTTTCATGCCAAGTGCCTTTTACTATACATTTCCTTTATTTTTATTTAATAAACTATTTTATAGCTAACAATACCACTTTTATATTTACTTTAGTATTAAATATTTCATTATAAACTTTAATATTTAGCAATTATTTGATAGTTCTACAAGAAACTAGCACTGTTTAACTTCGTTTACTTTGATTGACATGTGCTTTTTTATATTTTCTTTTCTTTTACTCACAAAGCTGCCACAAGCAAAAAGAAAATTCTACCAAAATGTTCTTCAAATTCTACCAAAAGCTACCAAAATTTATCTTTTGTCTTCTTAACTAAGAGTTCATTTTTATGTAGAAATTTCACAAAAGATCATTCCAAAGATGAGTTTTTACATACATGAGTAATTTTATGTGGGTTCTTACACAAACGAATTGTGAAAAATGAAAATGCCATTCTAGCAATCATGACTTATACCAAAAAAAAAAAAAATATATAAATGTTGGTCCGACCAAAGTGACAGCCCTGTTTACTCATTTTGTTTTATTTCTTACGTTTGCTTCTTTCTATTCAATTCAATATGTTTGGTTGATGTCTGCATGAGATTTAAACTGATTTGTAGTCAATTGCATACTAGTTACTTTATAGTTTATGATTTTGTCAACTGATTATTTTATTTACTACAGGGTACATTAGGGCGCCTCACACATATTGAAAGTACTTAGGTCTACATGGATCTGCAACACAAATTGTAGAAAACCTTTAAATTTTTTTGATATGAAATATATTAACAGGCCAGAAGCAAAAGGAATTAATTAAACTTTTTGCAACAAAAAAATATTTATTTTTCAATACATCATCTATATAAACATAAAATAAATCCATGAAGAAAAACAGAACTAAAATACGATCTAATCTATATAAATTAACTCTTTTTGTAATTCATTTTTATCTATGTTTGAATGTAAAATAATTTGATAATTTTATCTGAAATTAAATTGCGGGCAATGGAAAATGTCCTTTCAGAGGATGACCTAGTTGCGGGAGCTGCTAGTATTTTTCAACTGGTTTTATATAATACAGGAAACTCATTTTTATGTTGTTCCCACCACTGCAAAATGTTCAAATCATCATGTAGCATTACTTTCGTACATATGTATTTCACTGTTGATTTTGTCACGAGCATTTATATTATCATCCTGTAACACAAAATCATAAAACAATTTAATGTCGGATTTGGAAAATCGTGATGTGGAATCATTTTGTTCTTCTATCTCAGATGCATCTTCTATATAACTTTACATTATCCGTTTGCACTCGCATTTAATGAAATGTTTTTCATTTTCATTGAAATGAAGTAGCTTACTAGCTGGAGGGAAAAGAAAAAGTGCTATTTTATGGTAAATTGTTAAGTTGGCCAATACAACTGTATCCAAATAACCGCTCAATTTAACCTTTAATTTTTAATTATTAACAAATCTTCCGAACTTTCAGCACACGCTTTCCTCAAGTTATAAATATGAACAATAACCAGATGTAGCGTTGCATAATTCTCTCCTTCGAATTTCTTGAAAGATTCTTCAAATGGTTCCAAAAGTTTAATAATGGTTCATTTGCTGTTATTCTTGTAAAATTTTTACTATTGCGACCCAATTTTTTTCAATTGAGTCAAATAAATAGTACACTCTTCAATGTAATACCCAGTGTTGAATTTAGTCCCGATTTTTTAAAATATTTCACTAGTTTACATCATGCTTGGCATACATTTTCAGCTTCATTTACTTCCTCAATTGATTTTTGCAATGAATTATGGATTAAGTGATTAACACAATTTATATGATTATACTCTCGAAAGGTAGCAATCATGTTTGAACCTCTATCTGTGACAATAATAACATTATCATTGAGGTCACAGTTAAACTCCTTTAATAATTTAATAATTTTTAAAGTAATTTTATCATCTGAAAATTAACATAACCCTCATATATATGGTTCATATATTGTATTAATAAGTTAAAATACCTACGTGTACATTTCTGACCCTCCATAGACTTCATTCCAAGCAGTCTTACAACTAAATTGCCATCCTTTATATAGTGAATTGTCAAGGACAAAAAGCTTTTGCGAATATAATTATCAGTCTAAATGTCAGAAGTGAGCCCAAATCCAATATTTTTGATTGATGATATTTCGGATGAAACTTTTTGAAAATATGTTTGGTACAATTTATTAATGTTTCTTGACACAGTCGTTGGGTTGCGGAAGCGCGCTGTTAATATCAACATTTTTCCATGTTTTGCACCTAAGGATATGAAAAATTCACCTACTTTTTTTTAATCCGGAGTCTTCAACTATTCGGAAAGGTCTGCAATTTACAATGGTCCATTCAGTGAAAATTTGTACTGCTTTATTTTTAGTTTCGGCGTCTACTTCAATTTGGCAACTATATATATATATATATATATATATATATATATATATATATATATATATATATATATATATATATATATATATATATATATATATATATATATGTATATAATTCGGTAGGTAATCTTAAGACTATTATTTTTACTATTTTACCATTTTTATTATTGTTATTGCTTTTATTATTATTTTTACTATTTTACCATTTTCATTATTATTTTTATTATCATTATTTATTACTTCTTATGTGAGACTTAAGAACAATTCTTACAGACTTCGTAAGGATTGTTCTCCCTTTGTCCTCTTCCACTACTTCTTCTTTATACCTAGGGGTTAGCTTACTACCCAGTCTTTTATTTATTTTCACGTAGATGATATCATTTGGGTTATAATGAAGAAAGGGTGCTCTTCGCTTTTCGAAAGCGTTCTTGAAATGAATATGATAGGTTTCCCTTTTTGCTCTAGCACTGCTCCTATCGCATAGTTAGAAGCGTCTGTGATTAGGTGAAACTCCTTCTGAAAGTCAGGATATTGTAACATTACTTGGATCGAGGTAAGGGATTTTTTATCTTGTTGAAAGCCTCTATTGCACTATCGTCAAGGGTTATTTCTTTTTTCGCAGATATCCGCTTGGACCGTCGTCACTCCTTCCGTCTTAAAATGAGAGTGAGTGGTTTTGCCAGCTAAGCATACTCTTTAATGAATTGTTTGTAAAATCCAGACATTCTCAAGAATGACCTAAGTTCCTTGCGAGTTTTTGGTACAGGAAACTTTTCTATTGCTTCTACCTTTGATGGATTTGCTCTTATTCCATCGGCTTGCACTATGAATCCCAAAAATGCAACTTCTTTTGCGAAGAAGTTAACGGAAAATGCCGTTATCTCTATATCCGTCTCCTTTTAAGGAATCTGGTGAAACACGCTTTTCAGGTCGATGACCAAAAAAAAAAATTTGTTGTGTCCCACTTGCGAACGAACCTCATTGATCTCAGGAATCGGGTATCGGTCCTGTAGCAAACTACTAACCTATACTGTTTATTCCCTGCAGAGTCTGGTATCTTGTTAAAGATCCAGACGGGCGAATTGTAGGGCGACCGCGACGATCGAATAATTCCGTCTGCAAGTAGTTTATTTTTTTGTTCCTTTACTTAGATTTAGGTTGCCAAAATCGGCAGTACAATATATTGTGGATGCTATAGGCAATGAAATAAAGTCTTCGAGAGGCAGGTAAGATCCATTAGAAGATATCCATGATGGTACTTATATTTTAAATAACTTTCGTTTTGTGTATTTAAAGAAATCGTGTTTTGAGTCCCATGCAAATGGTGTTATTAACGTTAAGATTTTATGCGACTAGAAACTTCCTAATAGCTATAGGAGATTATTGTGTGGTATCAACAGCTTGTCGTGTCATAAAAAAGGTGTCCCTGGCAATAGCTAGGCTATCGGGAAGGTTTATTAAAATGCCGCATTCCCAAGAAGATATGAAAAAGACAGCCACAGTTTTTTATAATATTTCTATGTTTCCTAAAGTAATAGGAGCTATAGATTGTACTCATGTCAAAATACAATCTTCAGGTGACGCTGATGCAGAAGTTTTCAGAAATCGCAAATGCTATTTTTCAATGAATGTTCAGGTGAGATACTTACGCTTATGGATTCATACTTACATATAAACACATATATTTTTATATATTTGCTTAGACTATTTGCAACGTAAACCTAGAAATAACAAATTTGT
This sequence comes from Phania funesta, assembly GCA_963932375.1. NCBI lineage: Eukaryota > Metazoa > Arthropoda > Insecta > Diptera > Tachinidae > Phania > Phania funesta. The sequence continues at coordinate 87,049,620 of OZ010653.1, forward strand.
GGCAAGGTGGCCTGGCGCACGACAGCTATATTTTTAACAATGGTCGCATTAAAGCCAGGTTTCAATGAGGGGAATTCGGTTCCTATCTCCTTTTAGGTGATAGTGGCTACGGTGTCAAATCATATTTGATGGACGCATATTTGATTTCGCTTACCACAACTATGCAAAACTCTAAAAATTTACACTTTTTAAAATTAAAAGCAATTGAAACTTAGAAGCTGATTTATATTTTTAATATTAAGAAAAAGAATGGGAAGAGAAATGCATAATGAAACCTTTTCTGAAATTCGAATTATTCCAAATGTCTACAAACCTTATTTGCCCTCAAAAACAAAAGTTTGCAGAAATAAAACAACATTGAGAATTCTTACAAAAAATTCACAGCTTTTAGCGTTTTATTGTTGATAAATATCACTTCGAAAATTCACAGTTTGTTAAATTATATAATTATAAATATGTTCATATGTATTGACTATAATAAGTTAAAAAAAAATCCAACATTCAGTCCATTTCTTGTCTTTGCAGTCTTTTAATTTCAAGCTTTTTCAAAGCAATTTCCAATTGCAGCAGTTCTTCCTTCAGTTTCAGTTCATTTAATTAGTGCTTATGTTGCTCCTCAGCTCTTTTGTCTTCGTTTTCGAAGAAACTTGCCTGTTTGTCCAATAGGTGGTCATGCTTGTCTGAAACAGCACTCCTTTTAAAACTCAACTTCTTAGATTTTTGTTTCTTTAATGTTGAGGGGTTCCACTTACTCCACATATTGGACTGAAAGCGCATATGTAAGTATTTAATTTGTATGTAACGAAAACTGATCTAGTCTACCTACTTTGTCACTAACTTTCTCAACAGGTTTCAAATTCTTTTCAATATTCAACTCATCCTCTAGGAAGTCGATTTCAATGATTTCATGCTCCACTTGGCCTGAAAAACCAATGTTTATTAAGAAATGTGTTTGAATGCGTAAGTTGTTTTGTAGCAGCAAAACTTACATGCATCTGAATGAATTTCATTTAATAGTCCTGTAGCAGATTTCCCCAACAATGAAACGATTCTTTTATATTTCTGCAGAACGTACCTCCACCTGTTTTGTAAATTTTTTTTTTTTTTTGGTGTGCAAGAGCAGTCTTCGCTTTCCTCTTCATATTCTGGCACTTGTCTTTCAGATGTTTTGAGGATGTGAAAGACTGGCCTTGAGCTGCAAATTCATTGGCGATTAGCTCCCAAATATTTTTCTTCTGCTGCCAGCTGACGGCATTTGTCTCTTTGCTTTCCAAAATCTTTGAGTGCTTCTCAACAAGAGACATCAAAATGTCTTCTTCCTGTGAAGTGAAATTGGATGCTCTACAAATATATTTTCAAAATTAAAAACTGCCCTATTCATAAAAAACACATTTTACCTGCCACGTTTGGTTTGAATTCATCCACATTTTGGGAGCGTTTGCTCTGCATTTTGTTCTTTCGCACTGGAAAACAAATATATATACAGCTGTGTGCAAAATAATAGGAGTGCTGTTACATAATATTTACATAAGTTATTTTTTTAGTGTATCAACTAGTAAACGAAGTTTTATTCTAACGGCAATTACAACGGTACGTAAGAAGTAAAATACAAAAGAGAGACTAAAAATAATTATCATATTTAAGATGCAATTGACTCATTTCTATATTTGCCCTTTAATTGACTTGTTCAAAAAAATAGGAGTGTGATCGATTTCTTAAAAATAAAAAATAAAATACGGCATAAAAGTGGAAGAAAATAAAAAGTAAATATAGGAAAATAGAATAAACATTTTTTTTTAATAGAAACAAAAAATGTATTTTTTTACCAGTGGGACGAGGAAAGCACTGCTCAGAGGAAAAATCGGAATTTAATAAAAAATCTGCGAAAAAAAGGAAAAACTTATAAAGAAATTCAGGAAAATTTTGCGTCCTCAAATAAGATTCAAAAAGAGCTGAAACTTCCTGTAAGTACCTCTACGATTCGCAGACGTCTGATTGAAAATGATTTATTTGCAAGAAGTCCGCGAAAGGTGCCGTTATATACTAAGAAACAGGCAACTGCGCGTTTAAACTTCGCAAAAGAACACATCGACTGGCCGAATGAAAAATGGAGAAACATATTGTGGACGGACGAAAGCAAAATCGTATTGTTTGGTGGAAGTGGCTCCAGAGAGTATGTCCGACGCCCAACAAATACAGAATTATTATTAAAATATACCAAAAAGACAGTTAAACATGGTGGAGCAAAAATAATGATATCGGGATGCTTTTCTTATACTGGTGTAGGTCCAATACACCGAATAGGAGGCATCATGGATAAGCACGTCTACGTGGAATTTTTAAGCAAAGTAATGCTACCATATGCAGAGTGGGATATGCCGATTAAATGGGTCTTCCAACAAGATAACGACTCGAAACATACAAGTAAGTTGGCAAAGGATTGGTTTCGGGTCAATGGGGTTGAGGTTATGTTGTGGCCTGCTCAGTCAACCCCATAGAACATTTATGGGGAGATGTTCGAAACTATTAGGACAAAAACCAATACTCCTATTATTTTGAACAACGAATTTTGATTTTTTTTTTTGTTTACATGAAATTATTTCAGTTTTTTTTGCTTTATTGTGATAATTAACTATGTACAAACTACAGAATTTACCAAAAAACAATTTCAAGTAAAAATAATAAAATAAAATCTTTATTTTTAATAGAAAACTAAAATTTTGTTTTTTTATGAAGGGCACACCTATTTTTTTGCACACAACTGTACATATATGTATATCAAATTTTACTGTTATACGATTGGATTAATAAGAACACTTCATATAATATTTTATTGATTGTTGGGAGCAGCCGTTTATGTGACTGTTCAGCTTAAGTTCTGTTTATTGATTAATCTTTAACTTAACTCTATACTTAAAACATACACAAATTTACAATGACTTAAAAGTACAATACGTGTGGGTATATGCTTAGACAGCACATCACACGCTGTCCGTATTTATGCAGTGTGGACAACAAGAACGTGTTGATATTAAGTTACATACAGAAGGTACATATGTTTTCTATCTTTACTTTTGAGTAGTTTTATGTGTTAATTCATTTTTATTTTAATTAATATTATCACTAAAGTAATTACATGGTATGAAAAACGAAAGATGATTACTGAATACACGACTTATATTTTGAATGTACATATTTGCAGTGCTACCAACGTAGACATATTTTCAGTGTTGCCGAAAGTAGGTACATTTATAAAAGGGGTCATAACAATCTCCCACGCTTAATTGAGATCTTATTAATGCTAACAATATATATTCTATTAAGATATAATTTTAAAAATTGGAAGTATAATGTAACAGCTTTTTTTATAATTTATTCAAGAACATAATTACTGAGATATTTTGGCCTGTTGCGCTGCCTTGTGGACCTAGGAGTATTCCCGTTCTGGCTAGGTTGTATAATTGAAGGGTTTATTGGTACAGGATTTCTAGGCTGAGGATTTAAATATTCGAGAATGTATTGACTATAGTCTTGGGGTTGTTGTTTTTCGGATTTGCTCGCATTATTCGACTCGATATGATTATCAGCAATATCTGGTGAAAAGTGTACTGTTCGTTGTTGAATGTTTGTCTTTTTAAGTTAGTCTATATGACGTTTAAGTCTATGGCCATCATCAAGCTTAATTAAAAATGGAGTCCTCCATACTTTTGAAGTACCGTGCCTGTTTTCCAAACAGTTTTGTTATTTCGAATATGTAGAGCTTGCACTCTTTCTCCCACGCTTATTTGACGAACGCCTGGTATTGGTTTCGTAGACTTAAATTTCATTGTTGGTTTTAAGGCATCTAGTTTAATCCTTATGCGCCTATTTAGATAAAGTTCTGCTGGACTTTTTCCACAGTTGAGTGGCGTTGCTCTATGTCTCTGAAGAATTTCGTTAACTTTCTCTCGGATTTTGCGTTTTAGTGTTTGAACGTTGCGTTCTGTTAATCCGTTCGTACTTGGGTGTCCTGGAGCAATAAATTTTTGAAAAATGCAATTTTTATTGCAATACGATTTGAATTGTTCACTGGCGCAAATTGTAGCGTTGTCTGAGACCATTACTGAGGGGAACCCATGAGTAGAAAAAATTTCATTTAAAAGATTTATCGTATTTTGTGTTGTAGGCGAATCACGCATGGCCCTAAACTCCGACCATTTTGATTTTGCATCGACGACAATTAAAAAATTATGACCTTAAAAGTGCCTGCGTAGTCGATGTGGATTCCTTCCCAATTTTCTTCTGGTTCTTGCCAATGATGCAGTGGGGCTTTTGACGGTTTATTTTGAACTTCAGCACAGGACTTACAAGATCTTACTATTCTTTCGATATCGCGATCGATGCCTTTCCAATAGCAGTATCTTCTCGAAAGTTGCTTGACTTTTATTATACCCGGATGGGTATGATGTAATTCTTGAAGAATTGCAGGCTGAAGGCTTGCTGGAATAACGACTCGTTGACCTTTAAATATAACACAATTATCAAGAGTATATTGTTCTTGTTCCCCCTTTCCCTCTACTAGATCGGAAACTATTTTGGAAAGCATCGGATCTTTTGATGTTTCTGATGCTAATATTTCAGCATTTATGTACTCATTAAAAATTTCAAAAATTAATTGAGAACATACTTCATTTACTTCTTCGTTGATAATTTTTGCAATTGTGTTGAACGAGATAGGCAAGGACGTTTAAGTGTTCTGATCCTTTTTTGTGAATGATTTAATAATCAAAACTTGACAGGAATTCGGCATATCATAGTATTCTGGAGGATGTAATTGCTGGTAATTTGTTGTTTTGATGAAATATGCGCGTTAAAGGAGAGTTATCGGTGAAAAGTTGGAATTTTCTCCCGTAGAGATACATGAAAAAGTGTTTGACAGCAAATACTATTGCCAACGCTTCCCGATTGAATTGGCTATAATTTCGTTCAGCTGTAGTCAATTACCTTGATGCGTATGCAACTTGACGTTCTATTCCGTTGACTTTGTGTGAAAGTACCCCTGCATCGAAAGGCATTAATACTTGTTCACTCGTAATAATCTTTTTGAGCTCTATAAATGCAGCTTCACAATTGGAAGACCAATAAATTTTTTTATTTTTCTGGAGGAGTTGACGAAGGGGATATGTTATTGATGACATCTCTGGTATGAATCTGGAGTAATAAGTTATCATGTCCAAGAATCGACGCACATCCTCTACTGTAACAAGGCGAGGCATTGACATAATTATATTAGTTTTTGTAGGTGACTTTGATATTTTGTTGTACTGGACTACATGCCCCAGGTATTCAACCTGTGTTTGGAAAAATGAGCATTTGCTTTTTATTAAATGTAAATCATTTTCCTTTAGACGCTTGAGAAATTGGATCAAATTCTGCTTACACTCTATTTCTGTCGCTCCGAGTACTATAATGTCGTCGAAGTATGACATAGTTTTGCTTAACCTGGATAAAATTTGTTCAATTATTCTATTAAATTCCAATGGGGCAGTTTTGATACCAAATGACAGACGGTTTACATTATATGCGCCTTTATGGGCTTATATCGTCTGAACTTGACTTGATTCTGGACTAACGCGCAGGCGTAGGTATGCCTTGTACAGGTCAAGACGGCAAAAATATTTTGACCCTTTAAGACTATTTAAAATTTCATCTATTCGACGTATAGGGTAGTTTGCTACACAGAGTCGAACACCACCGTCGGATTTCGGAATAATTACTAAGGGTGACCCCCAATCACTTCTTTCTCATTTTGATATAATACCGGCGCTTTCTAATTCATTGAGCTCTTTTTCAACTCGGTCTCGGAGAGCATATGGAACATCTCGTTCCTTGAAGAATCTGGGTTTTGAATTTTGACGCAGTTGAAGAGTGACTTCAAAGTTCGGAACGCATCCTATTTTTTCCGTAAAAATGTCTTCAAAATTACTTATAATATCTGAAATTGAATGCATGTTATTTATTTGAACAGCGTTAACATTGTTCAAAACTTGTTTATTTACTTTGTTGAGGTTGATTTTCAAATGTCGAATCCATATTCGACCCAGAAGTGCATCGTATTCATGAGGAACTACATACAAATCCTCATTTGATGTCAAGTTTTTGTATTTAACTTGAACGTTGATTTTGTCATCAGGAATTACAATATTTTTCGTATATGACCGAAAAGCAATTGTGGACGGTTGTAGTGGTGCCTTTATCTGTAGTCTACTGTATTCATTTCGTGGTATTAGTGTAAACCCAATACCAGTGTCGACTTTTTGTCGGGGACCATTTATTTCTACTGTGGCATAGTATTTATTAGAATCATCTTTATTGTGTTGATTTGAGAATACATCAACAATTTTATTAATACCATAATTATTCTGATTCAGTCCATCACTTTCATAAATTGAATTGTTATTTGAAGATTTTAATAATGTTTTTATACATACTTGTTGTACGTGACCATTTTTACCACACGACGTACATTTGAGGTTGTGTGTATTAATGCGGCAGTCCTTTGTTTTGTGGTTGTCTCTACCACATCTTATGCACATATTTTCAATTCCTAACTGGCTCTAATTTAATTTTGATTTTGAGCGATGTTGTGATATTGAAGAATGGTTGCTGGAACGACTTTTCCGGCGACTTGAGGTACGGGCTTGTATTTTGTTGACATCACTGTTGACAATTTGTCTTGTACTTAATTCTCTACAATCCATTTTCGTAGCTTGAAGCTTCTTCTGATTGGAGTAATTGCTCTCGGATTGTGTTATCCTTTATATCACGTATGAATTGTGCTCTTAGAAATATATTTGAAATGTCTACACTGCAATTACATGTTGATTTAAATTCACAATCATTTGTGTCTCGCCGCAAAAGTGCTACATATTCTACTACTGTTTGTTCTTCGCCTTGGTAGGTTGATAAAAATCTATGTTGACTTTGAGCTTTGAGGACGGGTTCTTTAGAGAAAATAGGTAGGTAAGTGGTCTGTGATCACTTTGAATGATGAATTTTTTACCGTAAATATATGGTCTAAAATGTTTTACTGCCCAATGTATTGCAGTTAATTCCTACTCTATAGTAGACTTATTACTTTTACCTGTAGTGAAGGATCTTGAAGCGTATGAAATTGGCATTAGTGTACCTTATTTTTCTTGGCTAAGGACAGCTCCACAAGTGTGTTTGCTTGCGTCTGTTGTTATATAAAAATCTTTAGAAAAATCAGGGTATTGTAAAATTTTAAGACTCAGTAATTGGGTTTTTGGATATTGAAAGGAATTTTCGCAATCCTGGGTCCATTCAAATGGTACATTTTTTCTAGACAATCTAGTTATATGTCTTGATGACTCAGCAAAATTTGGTATAAACCTTCCGTAATAATTACAAAAGGCTACGAAGCGTTTAGCTTTATCACCGTTTTTTGGTGTTGGATAGTTTTGTACTATAGAAAATTCGCTATCATCAGGCAATATACCTTGATCGGTACATTTGTGGCCTAAAAATGTAACCTGGGTACAGAAAAATGAACATTTATCTGGATGTAATTTTAGATTATATTTTCTGCATAATTCGAATACGTTTTTAAATTACGTAACTAATATAATTTAATAGAATTTTTGTTGTGGCATGTTGATGATGCTTGTGGCTTGTTGTTGGTGGTTGGTTAGTTGTTGAGTAATCGGGCTTTGGCCGCTCCGATCTCTTCATTCTGGTAACCCGGCATGTTACCAAACTTTTATGTTTTGTGTTGAGTCTTTAAAATTTTTCTTTTTTTATGTTTGTTTTACTCATGTATATAGTTGAGTTTTTATTTTATTGCTTTTACCATCATTAGCTGTAACATTATTTTATTAGTTTATTTTCCTGATTTTTATTTATTTTTATTTTATTTTTCACTTTGATTTAATTTTAAAACGCTTATTTCCACGAATAATTTTTTTAACAGTTTATTGAGTAGCCATATTTAACGTTTTTATGGGTAAATTTTCACAAAATAAGAGAACTAAGAAATTTTGTCTGTCTCCTGGTAGGATCGCCATGTTATACCATTGGATTAATAAGAACACTTTATATAATATTTTATTGATTGTTGGGAGCAGCCGCTTATGTTAACACATAAACAAATTTGCAATGACTTAAAAGTACAATACGTGTGGGTATATGCTTAGACAGCACATCACACGTTGTCCGCATTTATGCAGTGGACATTATCAACGTGTTGATATTAAGTTACATGCAGAAGGTATGGTAACTTCGGCTTGTCAAACACACTACATTACAAATTAAACACTTACCTTTAAATTTCTTCTGGTTTTACACACAAATAATTACATATACATATGTATATAAATTTTTCACATTTTTTTCATTAAAATTTTTCATTTTTACTACTATTTTTCGTAAACAAATACAGCTATATATTAAATACGGAATGCACCTGTTAATTAACAACATGATGGTGAAACGCAAATGTGTAACCATTGGTTAAAAACTGCCTGTTAAGGAAAGTGTCGATTAGTAATTTTTTTTTTTTAAATCAAGCTGTAATCATACTTTATGAAATCGGCCGTCAATATCACAAAAACAAAAATAAAAACAATATCAAGACAAACGCTTCAATATTAAAAATAAAAACAACGAAACACATTAATGCATGAAGGCTTAATTTTCTTCTTCTGCTTCCATTACGGCTTTAAAAAGCTGCAAGTGCAATTTGTAGGCAGCCTTTTTGTTTTTCTTGGCAATTTCTCGCATTTGTGATGCCAAATACATACCAATTGCGCCTCTAAACACTTGACTGCACGCTGCAACATGTCAGTTTTGTCTAGCTTGACTATGTCAGCGATTTAAGGATTTGCTGTCTTCCAAATCTAACGTTGACACCGTACATGTGTTTTTTGATGTCGAATAATTATTATTAAATTGCATTGCAGTCCAATGCGGCCAATGTGGCTTGATGTTTTGGCTCCCTGGCCAGTTTTTTTTTCAATTTGAAATATCGTTTTGATATTAGACTATTTGGCATTGCAATCTTCTACCGTGTGCCCTGTACAAATTCTTTCAATTTCCCGCCATGCCTGCTCCCGTTTATCACTATATTCTGAGGAAGAATATTCCCAAACACATAGATGCTGTTCCACAGCTTGTATCAACTCCAGTATATCCCTGTAGGTCTAAGATGAAGATACACTTGTTTTTTTTTCATTTTTTGGGCAAAGGTGTTTGTGGTTGATGATCGAGGGAAAAGTACACAACTTCAGTAGAATCATCCATTGTAATGCAGTCATCGAATTCCATATTAAAACTGAAATTAAAATATACATAATTATAGCACGTGCAACAATTAAAATTCATTTTACTTACGAAAAGAAATGTTGACCGTGGAAACTTTGATTGATGCACAATAAATATTGGTCCATTTTTGACATTTTTATCAACCGTTCACACGATTGCCACACCAGAGTTGCAGTTGATTATGTCAAATCAGCACAATATTGTCCTCGATTGACGTATGGGCCAATAAATTGTGAAATTACAGGTTTGACACATAAAGTACACCAATAATTGGTGCATTGCGGCAATCGTGTAATCCTACCTTAAGTATTAAATTGTCACGGTTAAGATTCTCCTTTAGTACTATCCTAGCGATGTTACTAAAAAAATTTTCTAACTCTGGTGTTACTTCTATTTGCCGTGGTATATTAACTGGCTGTACCGGTGGAGCAACGGCTGGGTCTAAAATGCTAGGTCTCACTAAGTTATTGGGATTTGCCATTTTGTTAAAAAAAAAGTTCACTTATTCACTGTTTGATTGCTTACTTATTTATATTTTATAATTGTTGTTCTGTATACTGAAAGGTGTGTTCTTCTACCCTGGAGGGTCTGGATTTCAGATTCGCAGATTTGAACAAGTGTTATATTGACTTACTTCTTTAACTTTAATTTAATTTATTTTTCCTTTAACTCTTGTAATAGTTAGATAATATAAATAATAATACGCTTATAATACTCGTATGTCTTACATTAATATTGATACGTGGTACATCCCACGACAATAGGGAATTGTCGTTTTTACTCGTGAAGCTATTGGGGGTCCCTCGCACTCTCCGTGGGTGTGCGTTTCGTCCTCTTGGGGCTTTAATGCTGGTTTTTGTCGCTTCTTGTTTGCTTCTTAGGCCACTTGCACTTTTTTAGGGCTTATGTGGACGTACTACTTTAAGGCGTTTTGATTTTAGAACGTTGCACTTTAACACTTTAGAGAGATAAACCACTTGTACTTCTTAAGGACTTCTGTGGTAGCACTGCTTTAGGGCGTTTCTTCTCTTTTAACTGTCACTGCACTTTTAGCTCTTTAGAAGAATAACGCGAACCCGACTTATTTTACGTTGGGTGCCAATTAACTAATTACTAGTTTATAGTATTAGAAAAATGTTTTCTCCTTTTTTATTTATTTTTTTATTCTTTATTTATCGAAATACAAAATTAAACTGACGTATTTCCTAATTACAATTGTTTGTACATAAATTAACAAAAACTTGTTTTAAATGATTGAACACAAATTAAGTTTTTGATGTTTATTGTTTAGCTTTACTTTCGATAATGACAAAAAATTCTTAATGCAACTAAATTTTAAAGTTAAGGAGAGTACAAAAAGACAGTTATTTCCGTTAGAATCTTATGTACTAGCTTAAATTGAAGTTTTTATAAACAAATATAGGTAAAAAGAGATGCGAGAAGAGCTACAAAGTATTTAAAGTAATTGATGCATTAAACAAGAATATACTCAATTTATTTTGACCCAAGAACAATTAATATTTGATTATTTTTTTAAATTCCAAAACTGCTGATGCACTATGGTGTGATTTCCAGGTATTTGATTGTAATATTGCAGACTCATCGTCAGCAATTCAGTTTTTGAATTTAGGTTGTTTAGTAAAGTGTCATTGGCACTGCTTCCGGTGCATAACTAATTTTTATGGTGTTAACTTATACTGTCCTTAGGTTAAGGAAGAACATTTCTGCAATTTCTTTATGAGTCTTTCCTTTATAGTAATTAAAATACACAGCTGTGAGATATGAGATATCTCTGCTAAGTCGTTTTCCTGGCATTGTGTATATTTAACTGCGTGATCACTCTTTGCTTTTACAGGCGTAATTTCATGAATAAGGGTGCGAACAGAGTGGCCACTTGTTGCCGAGCCGACTGACGCTTATTGCGAGAACTTGTTCATACGAGAAACAAGTTTGAGTGTGCATAGTGGATGCGAGAATCAGCGCTGATATTTTATCTATTACTAGCTGCACGACCCGGCATCGCTCGGAAGCTATTTGCTAATGATTAATATTTCATATGGAGTTAGAAATTAAAATACAAAAATTTCAGTTCAAAGAAGAAACAACACAAAATTTTCTCAATATATTGCTTAAATAGTTCTTAAGGTAATTCATTAAAAAATAAACAAAAAAGGAAAGCATATTATTCATTTTAAAGCTTGATAGTAAACAATATTTTTTGTTTTTCTGCTGGGAGAGAAAAATAAACAGTGCTGACGGTGTACCAACTCCCGAGCATGCAACATACAATTGACCGTGGGAAAAACATTCTAGGTTTAACCCACACACTTTTAGCGATTGTCCTTCGGATTAATCGTCATCGCGTATGCAAGGCGAACGGGAAATTGGACACGTTTAAACTTAAATGGTTGATCACTTGGTATGATAGTTATCCTTGGAATAAACAGCTCAACGTCCTTATTTTTTACAGCTAAAATGGCTCTTACACTTAACCAAACGTAATCGCTGTAATTTTGAGCAATATGTGGGAACACTTTTGCAATTAGTTCGTTGTAAATTGGCAAAATCCCATTGGAAAGGAAATCTGGCCTGTTGTAGAGTCAGTCGGTATTTTTCCACTGCAGTTGGTATTTTTCCTCTAACAATTGCTTTGAAAAAACATAACCTGATGGATCATTTTGAATTGCAACTCCCATATTTTGTGTTAATTCGAGCGTTGCCAGTTTTTTCCATAATGACTTAAGGCTAGCATTAATTTGATCGGCAGGTGTTGACCTTGGAATGACTGGCAGTGTTTGCCGAAAGTCTCCGAACAATAGAACCAGCAGCCCTCCAAATATTTGCTGATTATTTCGCAAGTCTCTTACTGTTCTATCAAGTGCCTCTAATGCTCGCTTGTGAGCCATTGTACACTCATCCCAAATAATCACTTTGCTTCGAAATGTTACATGTTGTCTCATCTACTGTTTGAAGGTTTAAAGGCAGGTTTAGAGCGGAATGAGCTGTTCTCCCTCCTTCTAATAGGGTAGCAGCAATCCCAGCGCACCGAAGACAAATGTAGAGAAAGTAAAAACGTCTTGCCTGTTCCGCCAGGTGCATCGAGAAAGAAGATTCCTCCATAACCTGCGTTAATAGCTTCATTGAAAATTTCAGCACTGAAATCAATTGCGATATTTATGACGGTTGTACGAATACGATGCAAAATGTCATCAGCCATATTTTCTTCATACTTGTTCCACAAATTGGATGGATTAGATGGAAAACATTTAGATATAATTATAGCAAAAAGTATTCGAATTTGTTGGGATGTAGAAGAAACAACAGCATCTGCCATCCCAATGGTTGTCATCCTCTAGCAAACCTAAAAGCTGACAGGCTTCTCTATACGTTGTACACAATACTGCATTGACAGTCCGTAGAGATTGGAAAGACGTTGGTCCACGAACATTTACTAATAAAAAATGCAGGTAAAAATATTCATCGTTGCATGGATGGACTGAGTAGACACGATCTAGTGCATCAGATGAGTAAAATTAAATATCGCCAGGAACAGGTTTTCCCTGTTTTCTACGCTCAAAATTTCCTGATGAGTTATTCCATATAAAATATCTCGGCATTTCTGAGTAAAGCAGCGTTCTTGCAAAGGTATGACTTTAGTATGTCTTAAAGAAACTTGTTAAAGTTGTTGATGGTGGTCGTTCTGCCCTCTGCACTGCATTTTCCTCCGTAAAATATACTCGTTCGTTGCCCATTCTCTAAGTGTACAGCTAAATGGGTCACAGTGGGATAACGTTCATTTCCTGTGACTGTTTCAGCTAAAAGAGCTCGCGGATATCGTTTAGAGCACTTGTCTACCATACATGGAGATTCTTGATTGTGGGTGCCGCACAGGCCATAAACCATATTAGCTGTCACTATTTCATACAACTCTAAGTCCGATGCACTGTATTATATTGGTTTTTGAATTTAAAATATTTTGGTTTATTTTTAAAAGATATTTAAATTATTCTTTTTATTAATTGGACAGTCGCTTGTGCGTGCTTTAAAACCATGTGAGATAAGCCCATATTGGCTTTATTGCTCAATTGAATGGGAGATAAAGCAATAATGGCCGTATTTCCCAATCATTGAGAGGTAAGGTCATATTTAAAATTTTGCGAAATGAGAGATATAGCCATATTTTTTTTTCGCAAATGAGGGATAAAGTCATATTTTTTCAGAATATTGTTATGCATGGTGTAAACATTCTGTAAAAGGGAAAATCCTTAGTTATCATTGAAAATATAAAAACTAAGAATTAATATTTTAAATTCATTTATTTTTTAACAAAAATTTATAAAAAAAACCAACAACAAAAACAAACAAAAAACAAAAAGTTCAATAAACTCTAATGTAATAAGTACAAAATCAATGGGTATGTACATAGGTATTAATAACAAAAAATTGCGTGAACATCTTTTATGACTGCTCTACATATTGGGCATAATGTTTGTATTCCTAATGCGTCACTGTTTTTTCATCTGATCATAGTAATGTTGACACACTTTATAATGATTGTAAGGATTAAAAAGTAACTGTCTTTCATTATCGCAACATATTATCATAGCAGATTTTCTTGTGCTTTTGCTGCATTATTATTCAAGCGTTCTTTTTCATTCATTTCAAAGTTATCATCATCAACACCATCAGAAGTTTTCTGCAAGCATTTTTCATATTGGAAAAATGTGTGAGAATCTCCATTAATATGATTTTTTTTCTTTCAGTAAGGAGAGTTTCTTGTTAATAAAAGAATCACGTCGACTATGAATTAGTTTTTTTTTTACAAAGCGACAGGCAGCCAGAAAGTGATTTTAAAAAATCAATAGATTTTTCCGATTCTATATCTAAAAGCATATCCAAAAATTGGAAAGAAAACAAAAAAAAAACGTTATACAACATTCAATTTTATTTCGTTTAGAATGTATTTTTTATCCACTGATTATTGAAATATTTTATAAAAGGACTGAAGAAGATTTCATTTGTATTCCCTGTGAAATAATTATCACCCATATCCTCTTCTTGTAATATATGGTAAGGAACCACAATGTTATTTGGTTTCAGTAACGGCAAGAACAAAAATTTAGAAAATAACGCTTTGGCATTTTTATTTCCGTTTAATTTTCTTAGAAAGTTTGGTATTCTGGATGCTTTACGACGAATAGCATTAGTATAGTGACACCAGCATCCGATCAAATCAGTAATTAATGAATTTGGTTTGAGGTCCAATACATTTGATTTTAAATATTTTATAGGGTGAATGTAAGCTTCCTCTGACTTTGATAACACCACATACAGTTGAACCTCGATTATCCGGCTCGCTTGGGACCGGGCTTAGCATGGATAATCGAAAAACACGGTTAATAGAGGTGATGCTAAAACATAAAAAAGTGTGTATTTGTTTTCATTAAAGCGTTAAATGTTTACAACTTTTATATAATTCATACAGATTTTACTTAAAATATTATTTTATAGTACGTTGCCTTTTTGCTTTTAATTGTTCTTTAATCAAATAATTTTGTATACGCTGCATTTGGATTTTATCTGGTTCAGGTATAGCTGGAGAACTTTAACAGGACATTACTAACTTGTATTGCCTGTGCCAACGTTAGAGTTTCAGATTCACTCCTTTCATTCTCGGAACTTGAGCCGTGATCACTTTCCTGAGGTTGATTGGCCATGCAAACGATTTCGACATCAGATACAATGGCAAAAGGTACGACACCAATGTCACACTCTATCCACTCTGATATGTCATCAACGGTACAGCCAGCTGGTATTTGAATATCTGATTGTATTTCAACAGGGCTAGTTGCATTGTTTTCAAGAGCTAGTAAATTAGGCCAAGTATTACTCAAAACCTGTGGGGACACATCATCCCACGCAACCGCAGCTGTCCATATCGCTATCTTTATATTTAAGGATTTAACAAATTCCTGCCTACTGCTTGCATTTAATAGTTTATGCACAATCGACTTACGATAATTACTTTTGAAACTTCGAATCACTCCTTGATCCTTGATCAAGGATGTACAGTTTGGTGGAAGATATTTTACTGCAACATTTTCAGACATCATTACATTTACACCTGGGTGAGCTGGACAGTTGTCCAATACTTTACAATTTCTTTCGAAACATATGTTCATTAAACCACTGCAGAAAAAGTTGTTGTGTTACACAAGCTCTCTTATTAGATTTATAAATAACTGGAAGGTTTCTAACGTTTTTTAAAGCTCTGGGACTCGCACTTTTTCCTATTATCATTAGTTTACACTCGTGAGTCCCAGTTGCATTTGCACATAGCAAAGCCGTAATTCTTTCCTTAGACTCTTTGTATCCTTCCATGCAATGTTCAATTCCACTAGCTAAAGAGTACTGAGGCAAACTTTTCCAAAACAGACTAGTTTCATCTACATTATAAATTTGTTCACTTGTAAGTTGTTCCTTCTAAATGTAATCTTTCAAGTCAGTGTCTATATAGAATTTTTCTTTATTATCATATTTAGACATACTGAACTGTTTTTTCACTTCATCATGTTTAAAAATTTCAATTATTTCTTCGAAACTTGTAGGTGGTTTTGGATATTTTTATTTTTAATTTCATATAAATGTCTACGCAATGATCCACATTCCACTAAGTTTGCCGCTTTTTTATTTCTTTTACATTGTTCGTCAAATATATCACGTACAGCACATCATTTTAATGGTGCATTTTTGACATCACTTTTTATAAAACTTCTAATTTTAAATTTTTCATAGAGTTCATTTTGTGGCCCATGCTCATGAACCTGACTAGAGATTTTAAGTTTTCGGCAAAGAATCGCGTTATTGTTATCAATTGCAACACCTGCTTTACATTTCACATTATAACAATAATAATATTTTGTATTATTATTAGTATATTTATATATTTGAGATTCGCTTTGTATATATAATAAATTACTGTTACTTCTGAAACCTGGAATTATAGTATATTCACAAATTGTATCAACATTTTCCATTTTTAATTACTAACCACGTGAACTTTTACAATTTATGACATTACTATAAATCAATGTCATTGCCAAATGCATATTTAAAGAAAACAGGGTGACATGTATAATATAAGGTGGGGTGCATTAACCTAAACGGCAATAAGGCAAAATTTGTTTTATTTCTCAACTGATAGGAAATAAGTCAAATTTGTGTTATTTCACAGCTCATTGGGAAATAACACAAATATCGATATTTTTGAAATGAGTAATAATGTAAAAACCTACATATCGTTACATACACACTTGATACAATTATATGCAGCTGATATGCAGTTTAACAACCGTTGGCGGTCAATTTAAAAAACGTGTTCCTAATCGCATGTGTGTTATCAGTTACTAGTTATCAATCACACAGCCACGCAGAAAACTTTAGTATGCGAAGCCACTTGTCAATACTTAACTTTAGTGTTTCCGGGAAAAGACATTTTTTTTTGTTTTTGTGACGCACGCAGGACAACTTTTTTCAGCGAAACTATCTGCCGCGTCCGACTGGAGGAGAAAACCCGTAAGCGCGGCCACAGGCCTCCACGCAGAAAAACTGTAGTATGCGAAGCCACTTGTCAATACTTAACTTTAGTGTTTCCGGGAAAAGACATTTTTTATTTTTGTGACGCACGCAGGTCAACTTTATTCAGCGAAACTACCTGCAGCGTCCTACTGGAGAAGAAACCCCTTAAGCGTGGCCGCAGACCGCCACGCAGAAGCCAGATTTCAATACTTAACTTTCTCCGGGACGACATTTTTTTCCAGAATGTTATTATTATTATTATTAGATTTTCTTCCTTCAATGAATGAACATAGAACAGGAAACCTACTGTTAAAGAAAGAATTCGTATGCAGATAGTCAAACAATATTAAAAATTATGAATGGGAAATAAAACAAAATTTGGTTTATTACCAATCCTGCTTGGAAATAAAGCAAAATCGATTTTGTTGTCTTATTTCTCATTTAAAAGTGAAATAAAGCAAATTTTGCCTTACTGCCGTTTGTGTTAATGCACCCCCTCATAATATAATTGCTAAAATTTATAGTGCTTTGTTTACACAAAGGTGTGCAAATTGTGCTTTATAATTATTATTACTTCTTAATTATAAAAATAAGAAAACTATTGATTTTCCCTTTTACGGAATATTTACATCTAATTTAAACATTTTGTAAAAGGGGAAATCATTACCTCTTAATTATAAAAATACGAAAAACATAAATCAATGTAAAATGCAAAAGTTCTTCGAAACTGAAATGAGAGATAAAGCCATTTTCTAATATTGCTAATGTGAAAGCCATCATGGCGGCTTTATCTCACAATCAAATTAATAAAAATGGCTTTATCTCCCTATTGAATGAGAGATAAAGCCATCATGGCCTTATCTCACATGGTATTAAAGCACCCCCTCATTTGTCTACGTAGGCACAATCAAACAAGAAACTTCGTTTGTTTCAAAGTGCCATCGTAAGCATATAATCAAGCTGACAAAGTTGTGTGGACATTCCAACACAAAGTGTGCGTTTCAAGTTACATGCAGTCGGCATGCAACTTCGACACGTCAAACACACTACACCTACCTTTTTACCAAAAGAATAATCCATACATAATTTTGGTTATTCTTTGTGAATAGTTTATACAATAGATTTATTCTTAACATTTAATTATTTATTTATTTATTAATCAAATAAAATTTAAGAATAGCAATTTAAAATATTTATTATTCATTGAACTTTTTTATTCTGCCTTTATGGACAGCGAATAGCTTATCTTTGCTATCTTTTAGTTCAACATTATTTTTGTCGTCCATGTTGATAACTTTATAGACCATTTCTAATTTATGTCCAGCTTCATTGCGGACTAGAACAAGATCATTTATTGCTATATTAATGGGATTAGCCCGACCATTGAATAATTGTTGTCTTGTTAATTTCCCACTCTCTATGAGATTAGAAGATCTTCTTTGTGCTACTTGAAGTCTGAATTTGACTTCTTTTTCATATTGCTCATTTGATGCAAGAACGACATAACTCAAAATTTTAGATTTTGAGATAAGTGCATTTTAAGTGTTCAATTGACTATAGCTCTGAAGAAAAATTAATAAATATAAATATTTTGATATTGATGATTTAAAAGATGAACTTATATTTAATATATCCGTATAGAAAAAAGTAGAGTAAAAAAATTGTTAATAATTGTTTTTAGATGGAAAATTGTTTATACTTTGAGTTATGACGTTATTGCTGCTAAAGTTAATTGATAGTAGTGTAGTAAACTAAAATGTGTCGTTCTTATTGGGAAAATTTTTTTTTGTTTTATTTAAGTCTTTTATTTCAAAGTCTTATAAAATTTAAAAAAAAAACATAAAAACAATTCATTTCAACTAAACATTTTTTAAAGTTTGTAGGGAATGAGACTCGAAATGATTAAAAATATATTAAAGCAAAGGGTCTAAACCAGACGGATCGTCATAATTGACCTCAATATTTTCATATTGCTTTTAATGATTATAAATATATGGGGCTTGAACAAACTGGATAACGTTATATTCGCCCTCATATATTATTAATTTATATTTGTAACAAAATTTATTTATTTGGTTAAAAGTCTTTTTTTATATGTAACAACTAATTTGCTTTACTCACTAGCACTCTAACTTATAAGATTATTATCTTGTTGTGCTAGTTCTACAATTTAATAAATAAATAAATAAATAAAATAAAAGTAAGTTAGTCTTTATTCAATGATAGTTTTTGAATTAATGAATCTTTAATTGGCTTTTTATAATCAGCTCTTACAAAAGTGGTACAAAATGAAATTAAAGAATTGAGTACATATATTTAAAAGTAAACAGTTAATTATAACAATATTACAAAATAAAACATTAATGAGTAAAACATGAGTGAAACAAAAGTTAAAATGTAAGAGAAATTGAGTATTTTACATTCAGAGATATATACTCCTATATATATATATATATATATATATATATATATATATATATATATTTAACAGCCGAATATTGTTATTATCTTTCGTTCTATTCATTTATGTTATCATAATTATATTTTTAATATTTTATTGTAATTCTTTATTTATATGTTAAATGATTAAATTATTTTAAATTACGTTATAATTATAATTATAATAACAATATTCGGCTGTTAAAAGTTAATATTAAATTATATTGAATATTAAATAATATTGAAAAAAGTCTTTTGCTTCAAGTAAGTAAACATAAAAAACAAATTCAGTCTTTTCGATAACATTAATAAAACGCTTATAAATTATCATAAAATTGTTTGTAAAAACGTGGAATGACATTTTTTTTAATCAAATCGTCGATGTCGTCTTTTTTATTTTTGGGAATGCTTGGTTTGCTACGAAAAGCTTTATTTAATATAATAGATGTTGCTTGCTTCTTTTTTTAATAACAGTCGCCTCCTTGAATTCATATTCAACGTAAGACATTTTATAAATAACAAAGTTTCTTGATTCTTTCTCAACTTTTATAATTTTTACTTGTGATAGTTTTATCTCGCTCATATATAAAGGGCCGATGTCATTTGCCAGTCTTTTTAAATCATAAAAGTCCTCAAAACAAAGGGGATCCCTCATCTTTCTTGCCGATCGAATAATAGACACATGACATATGACATGACAATGACTCTAGTGCAAATAGGGCCACTTTTTAAGATTCGTTTTGCTTCTCTTTCAAACAGGGAGTGTGCTGAATCACCTTCGTTTTGTGTATGGCCTTTTATTAGATACTTATGGGTATTAGATTTTATACCCAAGTATCGAACATCGTAAAGGTACATCGCAAGCATAAATTTATTTTTTTGCTGTCCAGCACAATTATCCGAATAAAATATTATTTCAGCGTTGTCAGTGTTTGACAAATTTCGGATATATTGAAGTACGCATGTACCTAATTCATTTACTCCCCGGTGGTGATTGGCTTCATCCCAAACAAAGCATTGGCATTGGTTTGTTTTAATATCATATATGGTGAAGTTAAAAATATTTACTTTTGATTTATAATAAAATGCAGAAGCATTGCGTTTCGGTAACTGCATGACTGCTTGTAAGTCATAGACTGCAAGAAATGCGTTTGTATTCTCTTTGCCTTTCTTTTTCTCCTCTCTTGATAAGTTTTTTTCATGTAAGTGCTGTTCATAAAGTTCTATCGCATTTATTTTCACTGCTTCATCCATGTTTTGGTATGCTGTACATTGTTCACACAAATCTTTTTTCGGAGTGATAAACGAGATATTAAAATCTTCCGTGAAAGTTCTGTAAAATGAAGTGAAAATGTAAAACGGCTTATTTTGTTCCTTGTACGCACCAACGTAGTCACTATAAATACTTGATATGGTTTTACTTCCTTCTAAAAATGTTCTAGATGTGTTTGTTCGTATGTAATGGCCTGCTTTTACATCTGGATTAATTTTTTTGTTTACCATTTTCCCCCTTTGTTCAGATTCCAATATTTGATTAGCAATCTTTTCACGTTTCTCTAATACTGTTCTAATTAAACGATCGGAGATATCCAGAGTGTTATTAAAAAAAGTTTACAAACACGTACTAAACCTTCACCGTGCTTAAAAAAGCAGGCATTGTTGTTATGACGAGGGCCTCCCATACGCACGTACCAGTATTTCGGCTCGACAATTTGCATAGATTTGGCAATAAATTGACGTTGCTTTTTAATGTCTCCAAGAGACCAATATAATGCAAATAATAACTGTCTATCACTTTTGAGTTCAAGTTATGAACTCTTTAAAAAAACACGATTTTTTTAGTGAGTTGATCAAAATATAACTGAATTTATTTTTCATTATTTGGTTCTTATATACTAATTACAAATATGTTACAAATATGTATTTTTATTTAGCAAGTAAACAATTCTCTGGAGAGAGTTAAGTTTGCAATTATTTGTTTTGGTAATTTACTATTTATTAATTTTGTGTAGTTGTATTTATTTACTTTATTGCATTTTCGTTTATTTATATGGGAAAGGAAATGCAAGTTAACAAATACTACTTTAGATTATGTTATTGATATGATTTTTTAGGGAAGTGATGGGAGATATTATAACATCTACCCTCGCGAAAATTTTTGAAACATTCATACCTACAAGTTTGAGCACATGTCGCTTTCATTTGTCTTTCAGCTCTTATTTTTTTTTTTTTGTTCTTTGTGCGCATTTCGTATTCTAGTCCACTATTTCTCTTTTTTTGAATACTGTTGTTCTTCCACTTTTCTGTCTGTTTTGACCTTTTCTTACCTTTTCTTAATGGGCTTATCAAAAGTAATGAAGAGCTTCCTGTATTTAAATTTGAAGTGGCGCATCACAGATCGTAGAATTTGAAGTTGCTGCGTCAAGTTGAGAAATATTGATTTCAGTGATACCACCGGCTATATTATTATTTTGAAGAAATGTTTTTTTTTAGCATTAAGGACTTGTTTTGAGTTATTGCGATAATTTTAGATCTAACGTCTAAAAATTTATCGTCAATAATGACACATTGTTTGATAGTTCAAAATGCTAACTTCTTATCAACATATTTTTTAGTAACAATAACGTCATAAGTAAAAATTACTTATTTTATGATAAATATTTTTCCAACAATAATGGCATATTTTGTGTTATATCTAGTTATAATCAGATGATTTTTTTCAACAAAACAGTCAGAACACAAAATATGCCAGTATATAAGAATTTTTTTACTACATAAAACAAATTTCACCTTTTCACTTATGTCGCGCTTTCCGAAAACAACGATATTCACACCTTAAGCCGTAATGAGACTCACTTTTTTTCGTCTTTTTTGTTGGACGACCTAGTGCATTGAGGATTCCTGTAACTTCCTCCCAGAACTGTGCTACTTCTTCCTTTGATCGCTGGTGGTATCCACATGCAATGTCTGCTTTAGATGCCATTAAATTTGCCAGTTATTCATACTGCTCTGGTGTTGTTGTTTTTGATATGTAATAGATAAAAAACATATCAGATTCGGGTACAAAAGTTAACATTTAAAAAAAAATTAATTTAATGAAATAAATTATTTAAAAATAATTTTAAGTGTTTTTTTAAATCGTTTCAGAACATTTTATCTCATTGTCTACATTTGTCATTGTTTACATTTTTTTCAATTTTTAATTAAAAATACAAATAAAGAAAACAAAAAAACTACTGAGAAAAACGGAGCTCCGATCGTAATGCAGAATACATACAATCGAAACAAACTGCGCATACTCGAAACGCAGAATACCAAAGTTGCCAGACGGAGAATATTTCAATTCGAATCGAAGCGCAGAATAGGGGTGATTACTTTCATTTAAAAAGAAACTTATTGCCTAAATACAAAATGATACAAAATATGCTTAAATAATAAATTGAAAATTTCGCAATTAAAAACTGTTTGATAATCATAAATTTCTTATGTTATTAATTTTTCTAATTTCACAATTAAAAGTTCAAAAAACTGTTTAATAATCAAATCAACTATGAATTTATTCTTGGTGGTTCTATTGTTGTATTATTATGGGGCTTTCCATAACTCGGGCGCAGGCTGTAGTTTTGTTTTTTTTTGGACTTTCGGTGGAAGCGCGAGTTATAGTTTTTATTTATAAAACTACTTTCTTATTTGAGTTCTTAATTATTACTGCTTTATTATACAAAGAAAACTTAATATTAAATACAGTTCACAAAATAATCAATAAAAATTGAGTAACCAAAAACACAAAATGTTTACATAAGCAACATTTTAATGCAATACGAAAGTTTATTGATCTTCAAAATTGAAATGTTTACACAAGCAACATTTTAATACAATACAAAAATTTTTTAATAAATGTAGAAAAAAAATCAATTCTGCTTTCTCGGCAGAAACCATTTGCGACTAATTGATGTTTTCTTTACTTTTGAAAATTAACTTTAATTTTGGGATTTTGGAGTTCTTTTGGGTCATTGGACGTAACTCGCGTCCAGTGGTTATCTGATATGGTGCAGTGATTTGGTAGACATGGTGTCAGAATTTGCGTGTAGTGTTGTTGGTATGTTTCTGCATCGTGAGAAACATATTTCTGGAGTTTTTAAATGTTGGCAGCGTTAACTGATATAAGTGAATGAAAGAAATGTTTTATTTTTTCGAGTGCTTGACTACGACTTACTTTATTTAAACAAAGCAAGTTTCTTTCTGTTTCGATTCTATCGTTCCTTAAAATAATCTTTCATAATCTTTTGCTAGTTGTGTTTGTGTGATTATCAAAATTGATTCTTTGCCGCAAATAAAATCAACGGTCACGTCTAAGCGAGAGGTATTTTGCTGGATGCCGTAATGTACTTCTATTGATATGACTTGCGAATTTCTTTTCTTTAATTTTACAAATTACTTTAAAAATTGTCGGGTTTTGTTGCTCGTTGTTGTTGATGTTGATGACTTCTTCTTGCTTATATAGGCTCGATTAAATGAAGAATATATGTATAAATCATTTGGAAAGAGTATTAAATACAGTTAACAACAGTGATCTACTTAAATAAGTAAAGTGGTATACCATAAACATAATACAGTAGGCTACAAATATACTTCTACACTTAGATTTTTGGTTTCCCTTTTAGTTCTCTTATTTGCATATACAGTTTCCTCTTCTGTTCACCCTTTGTGAACCCTATTAATCGCAGCAATTCTTGCCTCTTCTTCCTGATTTTCGTCTTGTTTTCTCCCCTTTTTGTTTTCTTCACCTCGTCCCGCTTGGGAGTCTCCTTCTTTTGGTTCCTCTTCCTATACTCTACAATTGTAATAGGTTTATGACCACAATTTCTTGGTGAGGGAGTGTATTCGCGACAGCCCTCTATATATTGTCCTTCTGGCACGTACTATTCACTGTAGTATTTTGAAAACATTAATTGTATTTCCTCTTTCGAAGGAATATCTTCCAATGGGGATGACATTAAAGTCTGGATTGGGTCTACAGGATGTCTAGGTGTAATGAAAAAAAATCTCAGGATATCTAGGTAGATAACTTTTCTAAGATTCTAAGATTACGTTGGCAGGATCGCCATGTAATGTTAGAGGTATGGTAGAAGGTTTGCTAAGAAGTTTTGAATGCTGCACTTAGTTACAGTACGTTTTAATTCCGCTAAGCCACCGGTTATTTCTAACTCTAATTCTTTCAACATCTTTTTTATTTTATGATCTACGTAATTATTATTCAATCATTTGCAGTTCTATGTGTGTAGTCATAATTCTCTATGTAAGCAAATTTCAATGTTTTATGAGTCAATGTAATCGAATCCCCTTTACGTTACAATATGTAGGTCACTTCAAGTTAAAGGCCTCGTTATGCGAACGTAGATGTAAGAAAAACTTAACGTACTTTAACGTACGGTCGTATGTGTAGTTATAGAAACTTTACAAACGTAACAGGCGTCAATAAAATAAACACAAACAACACATTGTGCAGCATAACACCTCTTTTCTGCCAACTTCAATCCAATGCAGTTTTTATTATACAGGTACTGATTTGCCTGCACAAGCAAAATTAGTTTTTCACCATCCATTTCTTTTTATTTAATAAATAAACTTTAATTTAAATTAGATAAAAAACTAACAAGAAATTAAACAATTGTAAATATTGTCAGCTATTCAACACAGTGTTGAGCTTTTCGGCATAGTAATGGGCAATGTGAAATTATTTTCGTACATGTGAAATTGGAAAAAGTACTAAATTGGCTTCGAGGGATATAAAGTCTTTTACATAGTAATTTATACATTATATTTATTTGTTATTATTGCGTTCATTTTTTGTTGTAATTACTATTTTTATTATTAAAATTTTTGCTATCGTTGTTGTTATTATATTTATTATCATTATTATTGCTTGTTTTTGTCTTTATTATTATTAAAATTATTATTGTTGTTATTAAAATTATTATTATTATTATTTAATTTATTACAATTCGTACTTTTATGAACAAAAATGGTATAAATTTCAATGGTATTTTATTTATATGAGTGCCATCACTGGCTTACGAATGTCACTTAACGGCGCCGTCAAAATCTATTTTATACACGTTGATACGTTGATACGTTCCTACAACGTGACAGTTAATTTCAGTAAGCGTTTGCATTGTTTTGGTATATTCAAAAACGAACATACGTACGTTAGCTTAAGTTTACGTTCGCAGAGTGGCAAATGTGTTGAAGATGCAATTTTTTTTATATTATTGGGTTATGGGATAATGTGACCAACAGTGTATAAGTGTGACCAACACATTACAAAATAATATCTGAACAAAAAATTTTTTTAAAATATTTTGGTTTACAAGTTTTGATATTTCATTTTGTCATTCTGCGCTTATGTTTATTTTGTTGAGCCAGTGTTGCTTCTTTTTCAAATTATTTTGCGAAAACGTTTGCGTAAGCAGTACAGAGTATCAAATTGTACTCTTAACGCAATTACGTTTCGCATCGAACTTGCTTTCGCATCGCAATAGAGAGTAACTCATTTTCATATCATCAGCTGGTAAATTCACACTACAAGCACGTACACGATCAATCGGCTCGCACAATCGTTTAATTCCATGATGGTGTCGTCTATGTGCCGCTTTACTAAATGCCATTGTAAATTTTGTAGCATAAAATCTGGAGAAAATTTATTTTTATGCTACAAACTAAACTTTGACATATTCCAAAAAACAAAAAGCTGACTGATACTTTGCTTATATACATATGTACATACATATGTATTTACATTTAATGATACTTAAAGAAAAATTTACTAATTTTACTCGCCACTCATAATTAGATACTCACATTAAGGATTATTTGCTTAATCCATGAAAAAAGGTTTGTGGCGCATTTGCACAACTTCTGAATTTAAGGTCATGTTCAGCAAATGCTTGATTCGCCACAATTTGAACGTTTAAGGCCTGACAAATGTTAATGCAGATAATTTATTTACTTATTATTCATTTATTTATTTATTTAATCTTAAGAAAAAAAATCTAAGCATAAATTTATTAAAAGAGCTGCTTTGGCCATCATCTCTTCATATAAATAAAAATAAGCTTTCTTATTGATTTTTAAAATGTTGTTTATTTCCTTTTCTGCTCATTCCATATTAGTAGTCAATATTTTATGATATTTACTTATGTATTTGCATATCCATGTATATATCTGAGTGCGTTTTTCCATAGCATTAAAAAGAGAATATATGTATATACATTCATATGTATGTATGTATGTACATGGAAAACTAAAAGATCAATACATCTGTATGACAGAGCCTTAAATTATAAGAATGTAAAACAAAATCTGAAACATTAAATTTTAGCAAAAATAGTAGTTAGTAATATAATTTTAATATGACTACTCTGATTAGTATGCATGTGTCATTTTGAATGTCACGGTTTAACTTGGTAAGATTATTGACTTTGTATGAAGGCATCCACAAAGAAAGAAATAAAGACTGCGTCTCATGCGCATGTTGTTTTGTTAGGTGACGTATTATGTGCAAGTTAACAGCTCTGCAATTTGTGATACATTCCCAGAAATGTTCAATCTTTATTTCCATTAGCACAGCTGACACATTTTTAGTTTCTAACTGTTAAACTAAATAGATAGAAGAGAAAATGAACAGTTGAAAACAAAAATTGTTTTTATAGATTTTTGTCATACACAACAGTTATATAGTTGTCCCCTGTTCTATTTTGATTTGTAAAATAAAAATTTGTAATAAAAAATAAACCAATAGCATAAAATTTATAGACGTGAAATTGCAAATGAATAACAAAAGTTGCATGTAAAATAACAAGTATACAACATTAGAACACAGATTAAACCACAAAGTATACAGAAACGTCCACTTTAACGATTGCAAATAGCGGGTATCAGTTTTCAGTCATGGCCAACAGTTAAGGAAAATGAAAAATAACACATGCTAACAAATAAAGTAAAAATAATTAAAATTATAGAATGTAATTGAATTTAAATAAAATTTTAAAGATTTTGTATCAAAAAAGTTGGACAAGAGGTAATTCAGCCGTCTAAGAAAAAGACGGTTTGAAAAGCACCTTATCTTTTGTCTCGTGTCATCTCTGTATACTTTGTGGATTAACATTTTAATCATAAATATTTAAAATTTAAGAAATAAAGTTATATTGTTGATACAGTGAAATTTTATGAAAGATTGTATTAATTAATTCACAATTAATCAACAATAAATAATATATAAAAAAATATCAAATAGGTTTTCAAAATGTTCAAAGACAAATAACAGCAAAATCAAAAAAAGTATTTTTATTTATGTGTAAATATTTATACAAAACTTATTTGTAAAAACAGTAAACGAATTAATTAATTGAAAAAGGTCAACTAATTATAATAACTTTTATTGTAAT
Organism: Phania funesta; assembly: GCA_963932375.1. Taxonomy (NCBI): domain Eukaryota; kingdom Metazoa; phylum Arthropoda; class Insecta; order Diptera; family Tachinidae; genus Phania; species Phania funesta. Next base: position 87,077,402 of record OZ010653.1, read on the forward strand.
ACATATTATAAAAATTTGTATATATAACAGATTTTAAATAAATTAATGACTTAATTTTAATTATATTTAGTTATGAAAATTTAAATAAAGAAAAATTAGTTTAAAATGAAAATTAAAACGTTTCCTTCTTTTAATACAATAATCAGTAGAATGTAGACTCCATTCCGATATCAGGCAAGATATAATTTTGGTAAGTTTGGAGTTATTATAAATCCGTACAAAAACATAGATGTGAAAATTAGGCCAAATTCCTATCCAAACATATCGGCCATAAAAAGTACTGGGGCCAAAATGAGGACCAAGTACTTCGTATGTTTAATGCCATCCCATTTCTAGGCAACTTGCTAGTTTGGTAACATTTTTCCCATAATCCTCTCCCATATTAGTTAAAAAACATTTTGCCAAGAGCAATTCGTCTAGAAATGGTTATTTTTTATCTCCAATTAATAATTTCATTTCCATTAACTTCTGTTATTTGCGTAAATGCGACCCATTTTTAAAATAACTTATATGCATAAGTTTTTCGTTACTGCCATAAATGGTAACAAATTTTTTGCTTAATATTACCAAAATTTGTAATCGCCATAATTGTTAAATCATCTTTTGAATGACTAATTACAATCAATTTTGGTTAGGAATAAAATTCAAAACACAAATTATATATTTCTACAAAATAAATATAAAAAGTTTTAAATGCATGACATTTAATAAAAATCTAGTTTACAAGGATTAAAATGCTATAAACTACTTGGGTTTCCGATATTTGATATTTTCCGCACATGTGATATTTTCTTTTAACTTTAAAATTAATTACTATTCTCGCTTCCTTCATAAAATGAATGCATGTTTTAATTTTAGTAAAACAAATATTAAACTAAAGAGTCGAAGGCATTTTATGGAAGAATTTATTCACTGATAAATAACAAATGTGTAAATATAATTAAATTAAGAAAAAAAATATTTATATTCTTTATTCCCATTTTGTAAGTTTTTAAAATTTTTACTCACAAATAATTTGTAGTCATGGCAACACTGTACACGGATTCTCTTTATTTGTTTACAAATTAACAAGGAGAATTTATTTCGCATGTGAAGTGTATTTGAGAACATGTGTTAGTGTTTGTGAAACATAACAAGAAAAGAAAACAAATTGATAACAGGTAAACACAGGTGAATTCAAAGTATTTCTGGATTCTTTACCGATGTCAAACTCCATATATAAAAAATTGTACCGGAAATGGCGAAACAATTTTATATGGAGTTTGACATCCAATAAGTTAAATAAAATACTCAGCTGCGCTGCTGAGTTTACCTGTTTAGGCTACCTTTTATAATACTACGTCTTGAATAGCCACAAATTTGTTACCACACTTAAAGGGCATCTGCAAAATAACTGGAAAAATGTGTTCGTGGTCTTCTGTTTGGAGAATACTTGTAGATGGTTATGTTTTATATGAGCATAATTTTTATCTCATCAATATTGTTTGCATGCTTTTAGCAAAGTTTATGTACGGGTGTTACAGACGAGCATGCACACACATACTATTTATTTTGTCTCTGTGTATTTTGTTTGTGTAATGGCATAACAGTTGTACGAACAATTGTTCGGAGAACTATAAACAACGCCGGCCTTCACTTGCCAAATGTCAGTACGCGCAGCAAAATAAACGTTGACTGAGCAGATTTATGGCTAGTCATGTAAACAATTTTAAACATTCAGGTCCTAAAAAAACGAAAAAAAGCCCGCTGTGTCATCCACACTACGTAGTACATTAATGTATCTTAACCCTTTCAGACATTAAAGAGGAATAGTGGAGATAAAAAACCGAAAATTTCAGTGTAAGCTAATTTGAGGTTGCTGATGAAGAATCTGAAGACAAATTATGGTTCTTATAAATAAATTTGAAGTCAAAGAGTTAAATGAGATAAATGTAATAGACAATTTTATTTTGTGTTTTAATTTACAAAGCAATTATGTCCGCGTTTTACACAAAGATAAAAAATATACGCATTTGTCCGCGTTAGATTGTTTCAAAGATGAATTGCATTGTCTGGTGCCTTCGCAAGAGCTTTGAGGAACTAAATCTACTAACTGGCTCAGTTCAATTCCTAGATTCGTAAAATCCTAGATTCGTAATACTTACAAATTTTTTTAAAGAGCTTAAAATAATGTTATTTTCATTTTAAACTAGCCCTGAATATCACTATGTCTCTCAGCGTTAACGTACCTATGAAAATAATTTAATTTTGGGAAAACTAATAAAAAATTTTATGTTTCAGTCACATAAGTATGTATACGTTCTACTAAACTCTCTGTATAACTGTAAAAATCTGTTTGTTTGCATCAACACAATGCCCAATATATTGGAAAAATGTCTGAAAGGTTTAAGAAAAACATTGAAAAAAAAATTGAAATAACTCTTTTCGACAGCTTATTAAATTAAGTATTATATTATGAATTACATTTTAAAAGTCAATAGAAGTTAATAAATTAAAATTTTTGTTCGCATAACTAGATTTATTTATTATATATTATCGCTTTTTGTTACATTGCGTCTGGACTAGCCAAAAATCTGTTCAGCCATCGCACAGAAATTCGGGTAGTCAAGGCCGTCGCTGTTCATGGCTGCTTCATGACAAATACAGGCAAAATAAAAAGTATATTTGTGCGTGCTCGTCTATAACACCCGTACATAAACTATACAAAGCATCCATACAAACTCGTTGAGAGACAAAAATGATACTCAAACTGAACAGGAACATCTACACGTATTCTATAAACAGAAAACCACCAACAAATTTTTTCCCGCTATTTTGCAGATGGTCTCTCAATGTGCGAACAAATTCATGATAATTAAGACGTAGTGTTAAAAAATATTACTATTATTTAAAATTAACGGAACGTTTTAATTGGATTCTACTTTGATTCTTTGGTTTGAAAATCCATCCCTGCGGTTTAGTAAGTTCGCCTAAATTTGAGCTTTTAAAGGCGAATTATCATTTTCCCTGGTTAATAACTTTGTACCAAGGCGAATTCAACAAGTTAAATTCGCCTTGCTTTGTACTCAACATTTGTTAGCACTTGATTACTATCAACATAGTATTATAGTGCTATGTGTTACCACAGTAGTCTATGGTGTTACTTCTTCTTTAGATAAGTGAAGACGTGTTACAAGTAAGAGACCCCAATTTTAGGAAACGTGAAGGAAAAGTGTTAATGTAAAAACCGAAGATATATTAATGTACCTACGTAGGTACATAACTACCAAAGTTTACATATTCAATTAAGTCGGGAAATTGGATAAAAATAGTTGTACGAAAAACATCAAGCCGAAAAAACATTGCCGGATATGAGTACTCTGTGCCGAAAGCAGTCTGATCTTTATTATTTTTCAATGAAATCAATAGTAACTCTGCCAATAAGATTTATATATCAAGAAATTTAACAAATTGCTTTGTTTTTACGAAATAATAAAAAGGTATTTACATACATTACCTTGGTAAATGGCGTTATGCAGTCGGTTCTATAGATTTACATATGCTACATGCATAGATTGTATATACAGCCATACATAATTTAAACAATCACAATTATCAAACGCTTAGAAATCAAACAATTAATAGTGCTACAACGCTTCAAGTAATGTAATTACACATATTATAAAATATATTATGGTTTTTAATAATATGTATTACCCTTTAAGTATTTACATATGTAAATAATACGAACAATTACACGAAAAACTTTATCATGAAAAGAAATTAATGACTTGATCAGGTTAGAATTTTAAACAAATATCATTTGTAAAGTTGTTTCACAACCATAATAGAACAATTAGATCAAGCTCGTTCTTCAGGACTAAGTTCAAAAAGGAAGGTGTGGACGTAGAGAGCTTACAAATTCGAATCATTATTTTCTTTTCAATAACAGAGTAGTTGTCTTTACTTACACTTTCACAATATCCAACTAGAAAAATGCACCTCTTTGTTAATAGGTTTGATTTCGATGGAAAAGCCAATGAATTAGTTTCTGCGGCACTAAAACTGAAATAAATTGCAATTCAAACATAAAACACGTCAAAATTCATAACCCAAAATAATTATTTTTGCAATTTTGCCACTTAATATTTTTATTATACATTTATAATTTACCGCTACGTATCAAGTGAAATAGCATTCTAGGATCTTTTTGAATTTTTGTGCTACATGCATTAGGTCCAAAGATACAATATTACCGATTTTACCCGTTTTTAGCCCTTTTTCCCCTAAATTCCAAAATTTCGAATAAGTACAAAAATTAATTATAGATTGTTTTAAGGAGAGTAAAACTACGTTTTTACTTTTTTCCTATTGCTATCCCTCTCAAAGATAAATGCTGTTCAAAAAAGTACCAAAACTAAAAATGTCGAAAAAGTACCCGATACCTATCCAATTATTTTTAACAGGCTCTTTGGTCCTTTCTGAATTTTTGTGATATCTTTATTAAGCCCGGAGATACTGAGTTACCGATTTTACCCTTTTTTACCCGTAAACAGCTCGATTTGTGCAAGCTTTACATAAACCATCTACTAAATAGTCTGAACAAAGCCTAAACATTTGGTTCGGATAGGTGAGCCCGTTCTTGAGTTATAAAATTACAACGAAAACTGGTATTGATTTTTATATATATATAGAGATTTGCTTATATTAGGTCTGTTCCAGGTGCATAACAAAACAGTCCGAACTAGTCCGAGTTAGTTCAAACGCGTTCCAGATAACAATTTTTGTGCAATTTGGAGAGAAAATGAGAGAGTAAACTTTTTCTTTGGGTAAGTTCGGACTAGAATTTAATTATCAGTTGTTTTTTGTTTATATTTAAAAATCAACAAATTTTTAAATAAAGGAAAAAAGTTTTATTTTAAATTTATTAAAAAAACAAAACTGAAAATTTTTCCAATAAACTTGAAGTTGTAAGAACATATATTTGTGCATATTTATCACTTTATTTAATAAAAAAAATGCTTATATCGATCAGTTAAGAAGTTACGGACAGTTGCTGCCAATGATGCAAATGTTTTGCTTTTAAAATTATGCATTTTAAGCGTATAAAATTACTAAAATAAAATTTATTTGAGAAAGTAGGCACCATTTGTGGTTTTTTGCGTTCCAGCAATTCCGGACAACTTTGGCACATTCAGAGAGTAATTTTCTTTTCACTCTCAATAGTCCAGACTATTTTGTTATGCACCTGGAACAGATCTATTATAGTCGTAGGAAATCTATCTATCTATTCTATCTTATATCTATCTATCTTCTATCTATCTATCTATTCTATATACTTCTTCTTCTTCTATATATATAAATATCAATTGCTGTTCGTTAGTCTCGCCAAAACTCGAGAACGGTTGAACGGATTTATCTTATGTTGGTCTTGAAATGTTCGTGGAGGTCTAGGGAAGGTTTAAACGGTGAGAAAAATAATTGCCGGGAAAACCCTAAAAACAGCCCTCATCTTTTTCCCATATATCTATCAAATTAGTCTTTGCGTGCGCGTTATAAGATATAATGTCAGTAATAATATCGCGAATGCGACCAAATTAGTAGTACTGATTTTCAATTTGGTCGTCTTCGCGAAACTTAATTTTAGCCAACTTCAGTTGTTAATCTATTCGCTTATTTTGATTTAGAGATTGATAAATATTAAGTTTTGGGAGAAATTAAATTTCTGAATGCAACCATAATATTTGACATTAGATTTGACAACCAACTAATATGTCAATCCATCCTGTCACACTTCAGAACACGAAAAAAAGTATTACGATATTCTGTTACGATATCTATGAGTGCGCGAGAACTTTCTTAACTTTGGTGATCCTTTGTGATTGTGGCATTCCAAGTAATGTGCTATTTTTTTTTTTTTTTGATATTTTGTGATAGTGATACTTTACTGCTAAGTGAGCGAGAAATTTTCTCACTTTGATTATTTACAATTTACGATACCGAGGAGAAGACGACCTGACTTAGGTCGTCGCAGTCAATAAAATGTGCGAAGAGCTACCTCACATGCTAACCGAACTGATGACCAGAGAGAGAGAGAGACAAATCAATAAAATAGTCGTATTGCTATGTCAGAATTGCGTTATTTAGTGAGTGACAATGAAGTAGATAGGCTTAGAATGCAACGAGTTCGTGCACATCGAACACAACAACATCAAGCACGACATAATAAAATTGAGCGTATCCGCAGGCGGAGTGCTCCTGTGATTCTTGAACGAGCTGCATTCCACTATGATCCGGCAATTGATTATTGTGCCGACAAATCGGTAACAATTGGGGAAATGAAAATAATTTGTAAATATTGTAAGACGTTAAAATACACTGGTGAATCTACTGGATTATGTTGGGCTGGAGGCAAAGTAAAATTGCTACAATTCTAAGCACTTCCTGGCCAAAATTCAGAAATATAGCAGTTGTTTCCAGATGACATCATTTGGCGCTACACATATTATACAGGACAATTTCATGCCCACTTTCAAGGTAGTATCCCAGAAAATTTTTTTATAATATTCAATATGTACTAAACTATATATATCAGAAATCATTAATGGACAAATTTTTAAAAATTGCAAATACAAGGACAAATTTATCACTTACTGGGGGCACTGTTACCAGTACTTGATGCAGATTATCAATTTTTACAAATTTATTTTATGAGCAATTCAGATGCGGAAGTTGATAATCGTTGTGCTCACAATCTAACAGTGAAGAGAACCATTGTCCATCAATTACAAATGTTTCTTCATTAGAATAACAATTTAGTAAACATGTTCAAATTATCATTCGAGCTGACAAAACACCTGCCGGTGAACACACAAGGAGGTTTAATTCACCTACTATTGACAAAGTGGCTGTTGTCATTGTGGTAGAAAATTTACAATCTAGAGATATTGTGCTTCTTCGTCGGAATAGTCATTTAAAACGTGTATCTGAAATACAGAGGAGTTATGATGCGTTACAATATCCTTTGATCTTCTGGCAGGGGGAAGATGGATACCATTTTAATATCAAAATTGTAAATCAAGTAATAGGTAAATAAATTGAAGAACATTAAATAATATTTTTAAATTCAATTCATCTAGGTAACAAATTAAACATTTATCATTTTTGATTGCAGGTACTGAAACCAACAAAAAAGTTAGTTAGTCAAGGTGAAGAAAATCATATTTTGATGTGTCAAAGACTCTTTCATCAGTTTGCAGTTGACATGTATGTAAAAATTGAGACTGAACGATTGAGTTACATCCGTTTGAACCAACGACAGCTACGATCAGAGGAATACATTCATCGCCGCGATGCTATAAATGCGGATGGCAAAGTGAATAATGTGGGAAGAATGACAATTTTTCCAGCCACTTATATATGAAGCCCACGCCACATGCATGAATATGCTCAGGATGCTATGTCATATGTTAGGCTTTATGGCCGCCCAGAGCTATTTGTTACATTCACATTCACATCTAACCCAAAATGGTCCGAAATCAAGAGGGATTTGCTACATAACCAAATACCAGTTGATAGACATGACATAACTGCCAGGATGTACTCTGTAGAATGGCAAAAGCGTGGATTGCCCCATATTAGTCTGGTTAGTGGACAAAATAAGGCCAGATGAGATTGATTCCATAATTTCAGGTGAAATTCCAAATGAAACAGTTGATCCAAGACCTGCTTGCTGAAACCATAACGGGAAATGTTGGATGCCCATTGTATCGTCGGCGATCAGTTGCGGACAATGCGCGATCGGTAGTTGTGAGGTAAGAGGACAAAATGTTGATGTAGACAATCGTTGGATTGTGCCATACTCGCCAATATTGTCCAAAGCTTTTGAGACTCACATGAATGTGGAATATTGTAACTCTGTGAAGTCGATAAAGGACACAGGTAAATATGTTAACAAAGGTAGCGATATGGCTGTCTTCGCTGTAACCAATGCAAATGATGAAATATCACAGTACCAGATGGGTCGCGATGTAAGTAGCAACGAAGCAATTTGCCGCATCTTTTCATTTGCGATCCATTAAAGACACCTTACAGTAGTCCATTTGGTAGTCCATTTAGAAAATGGTGAAAGAGTTTATTTTAATGAATCGAACGAGGCAGACAGAGCGGCACGTCCACCGTCGACAACATTAACAAGTTTCTTCACAGTCAAACTGATGATTTTGCACGCACTTTGCTGTATGCTGACATGTCACGCTATTACACAAGGAGTGAATGTTCGTGGTTCGACATCATTTAAACAACTGAGAACAGTTAATGGACAGCTGTGTGCGACTTACCGTGAGGCATGTCAACTATTACATTTACTTGAGAACGATTCGCACTGGGACGATACGCTCAAGGATTCCGTTTGTGATTATCATATCGACATGTTTCCCCTCGAATCCAAAAGATTTGTGTGTTAAGTATAAAGATGACATGTCTGAGGATGTTTTGCATCGTGTGCGCCGTCAAACTTTGAATCCCACACTACAAATGACTGCAGAAATTTACAATGAGACATTGATCATGATAGAAGATATGTGCTTATTGATGGCAAATAAAGTATTGTCGTGTTTGGGAATGAACCAAATCGTCATATGCACGATGCATTAAACCACGAGTTGCAAAAAGAACAACAATACGACATTGAAGCATTGGCCGAAACAGTTCGTACAAATGTTCCACAATTAAATCAACAACAAAGAATTGCGTAGAACACGTTGATAGAAGCTGTGAACAGTGGATGTGATGGAATTTATTTCGTTGATGCTCCCGGAGGCACCGGAAACACGTTCTTAATTTCATTGCATTTGGCGACGATCAGATCGCGAAATGATTTTGCTCTAGCATTGGCTTCATCTTGAATAGCTGCGACTCTGCTAAAAGGCGGGCGAACTGTACAGTCTGCCTTGAAATGACCATTAAACATGCAAATTACCGAAACACCAATTTGCAAGATCGCCAAAAATAGCGCAATGGCCAAGATCCTACAGGTATGCAAATTGATTGTTTGGGATGAATGCACAATGGACCATAAGAGGTCACTGGAGGTATTGGACATAACGTTGAAAGATCTTCGTGACAACCAAAATATTTTTGGTGGGGTCATGATTCTGTTGTCAGGTGATTTTCGTCAGACTCTTCCAGTTATTCCCCAATCAACTGTTGCTGATGAACTAAATGCATGCCTAAAATTAATTAATTTCTGGCAGTATGTCAAGACACTCCAATTAACAACTAACGTGCGAGTATTTTTGCAACAAGATGAAACTGCAAATGTGTTTGCGAAGCAGTTGTTAGACATTGGAAATAATAGAGTTGCAGTGGGCACCGCGAGCGGATTCATCACATTACCCACAGCTGTCTGTCACTTCACAGACTCAAAAGAGGAGCTTATTCAGCGTGTTTTCCCAGATATAGCGCAAAAGCTTAATAACCATAATTGGATGGGTGAACAATCAATGTCGGCGGCGAAAAATAAACATATCGAGGATTTCAATGCGACCATTCAGAATTTTCTTCCAGGTCAGTTGGTTTCCTTCAAATCAGTCGACACCGTTATAAACCGTAGTCAGCTATCGCACGGATTTTTAAAATTCACTGGAATTTTCTGGACTACCACCTCACAATTTGCAGTTAAAAGTGGGGTCAGTTGTCATCATGCTGCGTAACATTAACCAACCTCGACCGTGCAATGGAACAAGACTGTCTGTGAAAAAGCTGATGTATAACATCATTGAGGCAACAATCATAAAAGGATAATACGAAGGAGAGGATGTCTTGATCCCGCGGATACCAATGATTTCAACGGATTTACCATTCGATTTGAAACGCTTACAATTTCCAGTACGTCTGGCCTTTGTGATGACTATAAATAAATCGCAAGGACAGCCGTTAGAAGATTGCGGAATCAACTTGAAGTTTCCTTGTTTCGCGCATGGACAATTGTACGTCGCGTGTTCGCGCGTCGGAAAACCGTCTTCTTTGTTTATTTACGCACCACAAAACGAAACAAAGAATATAGTTCATGATAAAGCTTTAAATTGATTAACAGACTGTATCATAACAGTCTGTGTCTGGCAATATCAAATTTAAACCTTATAAATAGCCAGTATTTCAGGAAAACTCTATTTTGTAATTAAGCAACATGATGTGTCGAAAATAATAATAAAACTTCATGCTTCATTCAAAAAATGCTTATTTATTAAATACCGATTCGGTTTGTTTGTTTTAAGATTATTTTTTTTATAAAATTTTAGGCCTTTTATTTATCGATTGAGGTAGTACGAAGTCTGCCGAGTCAGCTAATATTCAATAATTGTTAATCTGGCTGGGCATTTAAGAAAACCACATGACCAATCTTTATTTACTGAAATGCTGATTATAAACCATTTTGTTTGTTTACAGGAATGTGGACATCATTTTTTGAATGTAGCAGAATTAGCCCGATATTTCGCACCATCAGGAGATTGGGAACAGTAATAACAATCCATATATCGTTATAGAAAATATTTTTACTTTATTTATTATAGCCAGGAAAGATTTAAAGGCAATACCTAAACGTACGCGAGGATTAAATCCAAGTAAACGATTACACAAGAGAGACTTGTAAACATCGTACTCTGTTTTTCTGCATAGAGAAGGAGAAATTAATGGATAATCAAATGGCCATATATCACATTTGTTTCTAGTTTGCCGTCGGATACGCTCCAGTATCGTAAACAATACCGCAGGTACAATCGCCGGCTTAAGAAAAAGCTAAAAAAAAAGTTATATGATTCACAAGAACTTTTCTAATTATTCAGAAGGAAACTGTGATTACAATAATCTGAATAAAATTGTTCAGAAATACTCCCACAGAAGCCCAGTTCGACTGTAGCCACAAAAACAAGATTTTTTATTTGTCGTTTTATCAAAGATATATTAATAAGTTCATAATTACTGAATACTTTAATGACAAATGAATATAGCGCCAAGTAAATAACACAAAGGAGCCGGACTTTCCCCACGTGAGCTGTGAACCCAGTTGTGATAAATTATTAAAAAAAAAAAAAAAACTAAGGAATTGCCTGGAAAATCCAATTCGATGTTGCCTTACATTAATATTTTCTTGATGAATCAGTATAAAAGAAGTTGTGGCACTGCAAACATTTATTGTTGAAAGAACATACAGACTGATCCCTCTTGTCATTTAATTGGAAATTTAAGACAGAAGTCTGCAAGGATTGAAAAGAACTATAAAGGGAATCATAAACCTTTCAATTATATCGCAAATACGTTTGCATGTGATATATTTAGCGCGAATTTATTCATCGGCGGTTTTGCAGAAACCAAAAGTAATTATGCGGTACTAGAAGTTACGTACTACACCCTATATATGTTTAACCAAATGACCAACATACGATTACTTGGATTATAATCATATACGTATGTATATATTATATATTGTGAAATCCCTGGAGCCTATAAATTATCAAGTGAGCGTTTACTCATTTATTTTTATAACCCATTTACAAAACTGATGAAATCGACTGCATCCCGAATAAATGAGACCATTATGTGATCGACTTCAATAGTATGCCTCTCCAGTATTATAACTGCAGCTCCAACGTTTGTCACCGTTGTGACAAGTGGAGGCGATCAACGTAGAGATAAACGGTGCAACGCTTCAACAATAACGAAAAATTCCATTGGGAACTTGATAAGTGTGATTAGTCTTGTAAACAATATTGAACCAAATGTGTGTAAAATGCCATTTGTATCACTTTAAGAAAATGAAGTTATTTAATTTTGACAGTTAATGCTGCACAAGTTTTCAAATCGTCACTCTCAGCTTCTATTACAACACTTACCACAAAGATAAACTTAAAGGTTAAATGTTCTTACGACACCAGTATTCCTTCATACTTCAGCAAGTCAAACTAAAAGACATTACCAGTCAAATCAGCATCATAATCACATTCAACATCTTCCACATCTTGCAGCAGTTTAAACTAAGACAGAGAAAGATGAAATACATTTTTGATGTAAGTTTTCTAACCGAAAGTATTTATTAGTATAAACATAGGTATTTATAAAAACTATTATTATAACACTAATATATTCGAAAAATTTATAAATTATATATAAATTTATAAAAATATCATAATTTATTGACTTTTAAAGAATCAAAATCAAAACTTTTTAGTTTTGAGCAAAATATTTGATCGTAGCATGTGTTTTGTATAGATTTACATTCACTATTGTGCTTTCTATAATTAAAATTTCAATGTTTAAAAACTATTATTTTTGATATAATGAATTTATCTGATGAATTTATAAACTTGCATGTACTCATGATGGACGACAATCTGAACATATTTTTTTTAACTCTTAACGTTGTTGGCCGAATTTAACATTCTAAAACTGGCAGGGTAAACTCAACATCAAAAGACAATTTTATGTAACATAAAGCAAGAACTAAATATCAATTTTGGCGTCTTGGAGAAAATTATAGATATGTAAACATCAACATCCCCTCTCCTAAATACTCTACACAGGTTGTTGTAATTCTGACAAACATCATACCTGGCTCTCAAGTGATCATAACGCTTGCACTTAAAAAACAGATGATCCTCATCCTGAGTCTAAGGATCATCTGTTTTTTATAAGTGCAAGCGTTATGATCACTGGAAACAAACTGGCATAGATGTGATTGGTAAAACTAAATTTTAAGATGTGGATCTCTTTATTATTCGATACACTGAGCACATCTATATATATATATATATATATATATATATATATATATATATATATATATATATATTTAAGTCATACAATCTTGTTTTATTAAGGTTCAAAATTGAATTAACTCTAATTATATTTTTCTTAACAATGTTAACTTAACTTTAGTTTTATTTTAATGTGGGAAAATGCTTATTTATCGACATACACGAAACTTCCAAGTGCGGATCATATTGCAACACGCGCAGAATTAAGTCTCCTGAGTTGCAATCGTGATTTCGCAATTCAAGTTCAATGTACTTTAAAAGTAATTATTAAGGGTGTTAACCCACAACCCGATCCTCCAATTTCTATTGATTCGTTGAAATATTTTACTAGAAACGCACCCTCTATGCTCTTGTTATTTTGTTGGGAGTAAATATAACCCTTAAAATTCGTTACAAATACAAGATCATTTTCCAGTTGCTCTATCTGAACCTCCTTATTGGACAGTAAGGTACAATTTGCATCAATACCTCTTAAAATTCTATAAAGACAGTCGCTCTCTGTGAGCTTCTTCAATTGCTGCATGCTACAGATCGTTGTATTGTTAATAACCGTGCATCCGCCTTCGATTCCTTACACGCTTTCATGATTCAGAAGAACTGTATTATATTTCAGATCGAGTTGTCTGTTCTGAATTATGGCTGCTTTCGCTGTGATTCTATCTAATCTTTTTTGATCCACTTTCGGCATGGACAGAATGTAAAGCAGTGATGTACCGTTGGAGAATATACTTGGCTTCCCGTATTCGACGACTTCAATCTCATTACTGTAGGGCAGTGAATCCTACTTCAGGGACTATACGTTGGATTTCTTACATATCCAAAAGGTTTGTATTAATGATACCGCCTTTCGCAAACTGGCTACAATGTCTTCTTTTACCATAAGCAGCTGGTTTAACGCCTCTTGGGTAAATTCCTCTGCTTCAGATCTCGAAACCTTGTTGTTAACACTGGTTATTAACCTGTTCAGTTTCTTTATGACCTCGTTAGTTTCCTCGAATAACTTGTTATTAACGACATACTGGTGTTCATTATTTTCTATCAGTTTTTCTTGGCTCTGTAGGTCCTCATTCTAGTCCGCTGCATCTGGATTACCTGCAGTCCATTTCCATCCTGAACCAATCCAATCTATGGATCTTCTATTCCTTGTGATACCTTTGAGAGACTTAATTTGATCATAGGATTTGCGAAGGTGGAATTCAAATGTTTTTTATTAAGTTCGTTGTTTTTTAAGGATAAAAAAATTCTTCTGTGTTGTGAAGTAAATCCTTCAGTCTTTGTAGATCTGCTACATGAACGATGTTAAGATATCCGTTAACTATCCAGCCGTCTCCCCTTTTTACCGTTACCACTGGTGTTTGGTATTCGAAGACCTGATAGGCTCCAGTGATGGAGAGTAACAAAAGTAAGCTGAAGTAGTACAATTTTAATTAATACAAATATAATATTAGATTTCGGTAACAATTTGAAATTGTATAAAAACAATAAAAAATTTAGTAGATATTATAGAAGCATTTTCCGAACTAAATTTAGGTAATAAAATATTAATTCCATATTTAAAATTGTCCAAGCTTGAAGGTCTTTTTTTAAAAAATTATATTTTTATTTTTTCGATATTTCGCTACTCCATTGTGTAGCATCATCAGGAAATAAAAATAACGAACCAATTTTATATTAATGAAAAAAAAAAATATTGTCACAAAAATTCAAAAATTTTCCAAACTTATCATAAAACAAAAATAACATGAGGTTTTTTTTTTAATATTTTAAAAAATGTAAATACAGTTAACGCAACTTAACATTAATTCAAAAACCCCTAAAAACATACTTATATTAACTATCTTATTCTATGAACTAAGTGTCTATAAATCTGTGCAACATTATCCGTGTCCGCCTTAAAATTAATTCTTTGTGTACTAGGTGTATTAACAATTTGTAACATTTCTAATATAAAACGACGCTTATAATTAATTTCTGTATTTAAAACCGATGCGTTTTCAAAGTTAGGATAATGATTTGATTCAAAACAATGAGAAGATAATGCTGTATTAAGGGAATGTCTGCAATTAAGATTTCATTTATGTCCACCTATCCTAGTCTTCAGTTTATTTTTCGTTGTCCCTACATAAACCTTATCACAAGTCTCCTGATCATTTCCCTTACAAGGAATTTTATAAACTATATTTGCCTTATCCAATTTATGAATCCTATCTTTGGTTTTACCAAACAATCTATTCAAAGTATTATAAACTCTGAAAGTCATTTTGTATTTCTCCTTATCAAAAAATTCAGCCTTATTTAACCGCTCTGATATTCCTGGTATATATGTAAATGTCTTGTATATCTTTGGCTCCAATATGTTGCTTATATTACGTTCTCTCCTAACATTATACTGATTAATTAATTTATAAATCAGCTCCTTTGGAAAACTATTCTCGTCTAATATATTCCTAATCTTATCTTTATTCTTTCTATGAAATTCTCTATCACTTATAGTAAGCACTCTATTCATAAAATTCTTAGCTGTGTTTATAATAATAGCTTCCAAAAATTATTATTTCCTGATGATGCTACACAATGGAGTAGCGAAATATCGAAAAAATAAAAATATAATTTTTTAAAAAAAGACCTTCAAGCTTGGACAATTAATAATAAATAAATTAAATTTAAAAAAAGGTCAAGAACAGCTATAATTTTAATATTAATTCCAAATATGTTTTTTTCCAATTTATTTTTGAAAGTACAAAATATTACTTATTTTTGCGGTAATGATTCTATTTATTGATAGTGATATGTATGTTTGTATGATTTTGACATTTTTATGGACTTTAATTAATTTTTACATAAGTTTTTCTTAGCCTAAGTGCTCATTGGCAAGTGCAAGGATTATCCCGGTTTTTTTATATGGGACTTATGGTATTTCTTCCCAACGTTATTATAAAATGACACTCGATTGTTAACGGAAACTTTGTGCTTTTTGTATAATGGTTTGTGCTTAGGTTTAATTTGCCTATCTCTAACAAACACCTCCTGGTTCTCTTCTAAATTGATTGGCACAGATCTGACTTTATTTAAACGATCATTAGTGACCTTTTGGTTACTTTCAATAAGACCACGGATATCTTGGTTAACTTGGTCGCGGAAATGAGCAAGTTGTTGATAATTAAATCTCTCTGACCTGTTGAAAAATATGTCAGCAGGTTTTTCCTTAATTACAGAATGTATTGTGTTATTGTAGCGGTCTACGGTAATATTTATCATATCCTTTGGACTTAGGTTTCTTTAGACAAACAACGGTAGATTGCTATAAGCGTTGAATGAAAGCGTTCAATTGGTTCGTTAACCTCACTTTTCTGCGTAGGAGTTAGATAATATTCAATATTTAAAAATCTAAGAAAGTTTAGTATTGTTGGGGTTAGGAAACCTCTCTCATTGTCTGACACGAGTACACGTGGGATTGTAAAGTAATGGAGAACCTTGACAAATTTAGTCCTCAAATGAATAGCGGAGCGATTTCTAATATGGAAGAGCTTAGCAAATTTTGAGAATTTATCAATGCAGCTTATGAACTTAAGACCCTGAATTTCGAAAATATCGACGTGCTAAATTTCACAAGGATACGAGGGTATGGGTGTCGGTTGTATTTTTGGTTTACAGGGGTCTTTCATATTTATTTAACTTGCATATTTCACAATTTTTAGTGTAATTGCGGATAAGACTTTTCATACGAGGGAAGTAATAAGTTTCCAATATCTGCAAGCTATTTTCTCTATCGTTGCGATGTGAGTGCTCTTTCCCTATAATTTCACAAACTTTCTCTGGATTAGTGATATCTTCCACCAATCTCTGCGCAATTCGCATTTTATATGAACCAAAATGAGCTAAATACACGCTATTAAGAAGTGAAATAAAACATTCGGGAATCTTGATACCATTGACATAAATTGGGCTGAGGGATTTTTTCTCCTGTCTGGACAATGCGTCAGCAACTACGTTCGACTTTCCAGGCTTGTAAACGAGTTCTTAGTTGTATTCCTCGATTCCTGCCTTCCATCTTTTTAGCTTAGCATTGTGGTTTTGATTTCCCAATGCATAAGTTAAGGGTTGGTGATCCGTAAAGATTTTTACCTTTTTGCACCATATAGATACGCACGTAAATTATCCAATGCCCTAACGATGGCCAGCATTTCCTTCTCGTTGATTGCATAATTTTCTTCTGCTTTCTTTAGCGAACGCGAAATAAATGCAATGGGTTTGTCTACTCCTGTAAAATCCTGAGATAATATCGCTCCAATGGCATAGTTGGAACCATCGGTAGTTAAGTTAAAGGGTTGGCCGAAGTCTGGAAAGGACAAAACTTCCGAAGACATTAACAAGATTTTCAATTCGTTGAAAGTCTTGAGTGCCTCTTCTGTTAGTATGATCGGTACCTTTCTAGACGCGTTTGCTTTAACCTGAGCATTTTCTCTCCTTGTTATATTGGTTAAGGGCTTAGCGACTTTTGCGTAATCTCTAATAAATTTCCTGTAATAGGAAGTCATACCGTGAAAACTCTTTAAGTCCTTTAATGTTTTAGGAGCAGCTAAGTTTTGAATAGCTTCAACTTTCTGGGGATCCGCGCGTATTCCATCATCTGAGACCACATATCCCAAAAAGGAAACACTTGTTTGGAGGAACTGAGTTTTTTCTAAATTGGCCTTAAGTCCTGATTCCAAAAGCTTCCTAAATACAGTTACAATATTCTGCAAATGGTCATTGACACTACTGCCGTATACTATAATATCATCAATATAGACGTAACATATTGTGCCAATGTGTTCTTTTAATACGTCGTCAACCATTCTTTGGAAAATAGACGGAGCGTTTTTCAGCCCAAATGGAAGACGTAAAAATTCGAATTTCCCGTTAAGGGTCGAAAGTCAGAGTTCTTCATCGGAATCTGGTGGAAACCTGATGTCAAGTCTAGCGTTGTAAAGTATCTAGCCTTGCCAAGGCTGGCTAGAGTTGAATTAATATTGGGTATCGGATAAGTATCTGAAATGGTAACGGAATTTAGCCTCTTGAAGTCCATAACCATCCGGTATTGTTTTTCCCCGTTGGGCTTAGGCTTCTTTGGTACCACCCATATTGGAGAATTATAGGGGCTTCTGGATGGTCTGATTATATTCTGATCTAATAACTCTGCAATTTGTTTTTCTACAATAGGGCGTATATTTGGAGGATAAGGATAGCTTTTAGTATAAATAGGTTAATCGGTGCTAGTTTTGATTTCAGCTCGGATAGATGGTGTGACCATTTCACCGGTTTCTAGTGGGCCAAATAAGGGTTTATATTTATTAATCATGCCCTCGAGCTTCTGAGCTACTTCTTCGGAGAAGTCTTGCGAGAATTCTTCCTTCAAGGGTAGGACTACGCCTGTGTTTAAGGTTAAGGTGTTATTTTCCCTATTTATAATAGCACCAAGTGCCTTCAGGATATCGTTGCCAATGATACCGTCAAATGATCTTAGTTTAGGAAGTACATAGAATGTAATAGTATCCTTAATTCCTACTGATTCAAAGAAACTTTTTGATGTATATCTATTGGTCCTCCTGCTGTTCTTACTGGAAATGGTTTACTAAGTTCGGTGCCTGTTTTACATATGTGAGATCCAAGGAAATTTTTATTGGCTCCGGTGTCTACTAGAAATATTAATGGCACTCCAGTTTGGGTTATTGTTTTTAAGTATGGAACGCTGAAAGGGAGGCCTGTGTCATAAAATTTACCTCAGGAAGATCATTGCCGTGTGTTTCGTTGTAATCACGTCTTAAATCTTCAGGGACTGCTGAAACAGGAGAGGGATCGCAGTATTCAGTAAAGGTATTAAATAATTTCTGTTGCTTAAACGGATTTCTATAATTGTCTGACCTGGCACTTCTTTTAAATCCTAGGGGCCTATTCATATAGTTAACATTTCTGGATTGAATAGATCCCTCGACATCAATTTTTTCGGCAGGTTTTGGTCCCATCGGCCTTGGTGGCAATGGTCGCAGTCATATAGCGTTACTCCATGGCTTGAAATTATGTTGTGATTTGTTTTGAAAAATT
Organism: Phania funesta; assembly: GCA_963932375.1. NCBI lineage: Eukaryota > Metazoa > Arthropoda > Insecta > Diptera > Tachinidae > Phania > Phania funesta. The sequence goes on from OZ010653.1 coordinate 87,096,280, forward strand.
TTAAATTGTTTTTGTGGAACTTAGGGTCTTGAGTCAATTCGCGTCATCGTGTTCATAGGGACGGTTATCTGGTTCTGAACAAATGGATGCAATCTCGTATTCCTCAAACTCAAATTTTGCATTTCCAGGCACATTGCATAGGCCTCTGGTAAAGTTTTTGGTTTCTGGATAAACAACAATCTACATAGGTCACCATTTAACCCACGAATAAAGACATCCAATGCCCTATTGCGGTGCGTTTCAATAAGCGCGTCTACAGTCTCCCTAGAATAAGTTTCGGTCTCTAATTTTTTTAATTTTTAATCTTTTGCCTTATGCTTTGAAGAATGGCCCTATAAATGGGCTTGTTACGAAAAATTTCGTAGTCGGCTAGGATCGATTCCACACTATGTATCCAGGATACACATTGTGTTGGGTTTCCATCAAATGGCTGAAGCTCCTTTACACGGTCAGGAAGCTGACAGATTTCTTTAAGTTCATATTCGGTTCGTGGAGCTGGAGGTGGTTGATAGGTTATATCAACTGAGGGGTGGCCCTCCATACTTTTTATTTTAGCTTCCAAGATTTTCACTTGGGCAAGGGCTGCATTGAGAGCACCATCCATTTCAGTAATTTTTATCTGTAGAGCCTCCATTATACTTATATTTTTATTAATCTGTATCAAATCCCTATTTTAGAATCTATTATGGATTTTTCTTGATTTTTTCTTTCCTTCCCTTTTTTCAGAATATAGCACAAAATTTCAAATATAGTACAAAATTCCCGCAGAATTCGCAATTTTTTTCTAATTTTGACAAACTCTTTTTTTAATCAAAAAATTTAATCTTCCAAAGGGAAGAGAATCCAAGCACTTACCTGAGCTGAAGAATTCAATTCTGGACAATTTTTACATACACGTATCCCGCGAAGATCATTTAAATTTATTAAGTTTTTTGGATTAGCGAGTTGGTTTTTAACGTGTTGCCTAAAATGAAAAACACGAAATTAATATGCGTTCAATATATATTTTTTTTAACGGGTTTGACTTGACTGTGGGCAAAAAAAAAATATTATTATATTTTTGTTGTGGTGGAAATTTGTTTCTTTCTCTTTTTTTCGTTTAGATATTTTCACTTCATTAACTTTTTGTGGAACCAAGGAATTTTTTGGTAATTTTATTCCATATTCTTTTTCATTGTTTCAACTTATTCGAATAATTGATTTTAATTATTTTTATTGTGGAGTTAAATCTTCAAATGGAGGTAATTTAAAATTTTCCATATTTTCCTTTTTATCATTTTCAATTCTACTTTAATATTTCATAATTCTTCATCAGCAAGTTGTGGGTGGTTCCTTGTTTCGCTCGGAACACTAAATGATGATCTTACACCATGCCGCCATTGCATCTGTAAGCCTTGATGTAACTCGTCACTCCATGGTATTCGTGCATCATCCGGAAACTGTCCAGGTCTGAGCTGATGTTCTCTTTTTTAAGCTCTATAAATATTTTAATTTTATAATTTTATATTCATATTTTTCCACGATTTAATTATCGCATCGTAAAAACTTTAATTCATTTCTTTTTTTTTTAAGGATTTTTATTCTTTCCATTTTTTTATAAATTTTTTTCACATTCGACTTTTCTCTTTATGTATTTGTAATTCTGTTACTTTTAAATTTCCTTAAGACTAAGGTTTAATTGTGCTGTATTTTTTATTATTTTATGTATTCTTTTTGTTTTATAATCCTTTGGATGTAGGATCGTGTAGTCCTTTTTCGACTGGCAGCAGCCAACGTACTAAGGCGCGATTTGTCTCATCCTGTGAACCTACCAACCATGACTCTTTATTACCAGGCGAAAAGTAAGGCTTAATTCCCATTAAGTAGTGCAGGTTCTCATGTATACTACAACTTACAGGATTTCCTCTCAGTAGCACAGGTTCCTATATTAACTACGGCTTGCAGAAGTAGCCTTCTTTAGCCCTCTGTAATCTCACATTCGTGAAAAGAGTGCTACGAAGGAGAATTGCACATTTTTCCAAAAGGATTAATAATTATTTTGTTATATTATGACAGTAAAATTTTTTACGCACTGGAGTGCTCGGAGTTCGAGATCTCAGCACGCTGAAGCCATAGGCTTCATATTGGTCATTTTTATTTAATTATAGCACATACACAAAATAAAATAAAAAAAAATTGTTTTTTAAATTTTATCCCTTTAAGGATTTATATTATGTCGTAAATATTTCATTTATCTTTTTTTTTTAATTTGATTTCGGATTAACATATAACACATTATATTTGGTTTCCACAAAATTAAAAAAAAATTCCACACACACCCACATTTTTATTTTCCACACACACCCACATTTTGTCAAGTTACAGGATCCGGCACATCCCTTTTTCGCGAGTGGCCGGTCCCTGCTCGAGCGCCAGATAAAACAAGACCCGTGTCTTGCTTAAAAAATATACGTGGTCAGGACACCAGAGTCGCCTGATCACTTGGGCACTCACCCAACCGTTTTTCCTAATTGAAACAATCCGCTTTTTAAGTCTTACAATCTTGTTTTATTAAGGTCCACAATTGAATTAACTCTAATCATATTTTTCTTAACAATGTTAACTTAACTTTAGTTTTATCTTAATGTGGGAAAATGCTTATTCATCTCTTATTTTAATGTGGGAAAATGCTTATTTATCGACATACACGAAACTTCCAAGTGCGGATCATATTGCAACACGCGCAGACTTAAGTTTGCCGAGTTGCAAGCGTGATTTCGCTATTCAAGTTCAATGTACTTTAAAAGTAATTATTATTATATAAATATATATATATTATATATATTATATAAATATATATATATATATATATATATATATATATATATATATATATACCGATCAAACAAACAAAACTGATTACAGAGAAAATCAAAGTATATTTTGCAAATTTTATTATTTTTACACCATTAACTAGGAATTTACCTGTAATCAAAGAAACGACATTTGAAGTCTATTATCCCAGTGTAAATTCCCTTTCTCAATAATTTTACTTTTCACAAAAATCCGCCAATTAGCTGTGTCAGAAATCTAAATAAGTGCTTTCTTCTTTGAACATGACAGACAATTAAATAAGGGAATTCATTTTCCCCGTTTTCTTTTAAAAATAAAACCACTGAATTATTTTAATATAACAGTTTATTAAAATTTACTTAAATAGAAAGATATAATAAAATGTATTGAATAACTTAACACGTCTTTCTTCGTTCGACACCGTGTTTAATCTGTCTCTTGATTTTTGTCTTTGTTCGGTAAAACTGCTTGCTTCGTTTCTATAGTTTCTACGTACGTAAGAACTATGGTCGACTAAAGTCAGTACCCTACAATCGGCCCTCCTGACGGCAATACGGCTCGGGTTGCCACCTTTTCATAAATTCAGCCACAGTAGTGGTACGGTTTGGACCTTCATGCCTGCCAACCTCTTCGACCTCATACCTCCCATGTGCAAGTTTCTTTATCTCCTTGTATGGACCGATGAATCTACCACGGAGTTTCAAACCACTCCCAAACTAGGTACGTTTGATGGCGACCAACTCATTCACGGTATATTCTTGCTCGGGTTTCGGATTTTATGGAATGTTTTGCAGTTCTCTTGCTGAATCTTAGCTATGTTTTCTCTAACTTCAGATCTGACTTCGTCTCTATTACTGAAAAATAAGGCATCATCTTTGGTTCTTCGTATTTATCTCAAATCTGGTTAATAGGGTAGAGTCATGTCTACACCAGTTAGCAGCTTGAAGGGCGCAAACTGTGTACTTCTTGACGGGGTAGAGTTTATTATCATCTGAATACGACGCAGAGCTTCGTCAACATTTAAATAATTATTTTGTTGATTCGTTCTACCTGTCCATTTCCTCGTGGAACTCCAGTTGTTATGAGTAGATGCTGTATGTTTTCTTCTTTACAATAATTCTCGAAAGCCCTCGACGTGAAAGCTGCCCCTCTATCTGTGACAATTCTCACTGGATTACCAAAGATTGACGACTGTCTTTCTAAACATTCAACTACTTCTTTAGAGTCCGTCGATTTTGTGGGGTACAGATAAACGAATTTAGAAAATGCATCAACCACCACAAAGATATAATTATATGCCTTCTTTGTAATTTCCATGGGACCGACATGGCCGACATGAAAAGTCTTCAGCGGTACATCTTTATCTATTGGATTGAGGTAGCCCTATTTGCTGCCTGTCTTTGCATCCGTGATAAGGCACTCAATGCAATTGGGAATTGCTTTCTCTTCTAATGGTTTTATCGACCCCTGATGCGTTTATCCATGAAAATTTATCTTTGCAAAATCTGACACTTTCCCCACTTTATCTGCAAACCACTTGCAGATGCCACCTTTAACACAACCATTAACTTCTCAAGCCCTTCCATCTTATCCTTAGAGGGAATGATGATGTCATCCATATACACAATAATCGTTTCATTTCGTATCAGATCTCTCAAAACTGCGGATATGTACTTTAAGCTTATTAAATTAAACAAATTGTTAAAGAATTTTATTTATAAAATGATTAATTACAAGTTTTATTGGTATAAAACACGTTTTCAGTTCCTAGTTTTCCTCTCAAGTGATTATCCAACTACTTTATTTATTATTTACAATAGTTATTTTTAATTAGGTGACGCTACTTTAGCGGTCAATAACAGCTAGAATTATAATCAAAATAATAATTTACATAATCATTATATGCATCTTTTTTCTTAATTTCTTATTTCTAGTAGCGCTTGGACCAAGTTTCAACTCCATAATCCCTGCCATACCGACTCGGAGGCTTAACGGCACGACCACTTCATGTTATTACCGGTTCCCTAGCTTTACACCTATCGTTCCAGAAGTACTTGTACCTGAACTAGCTGCTTCAGGCAATGTCGCATTAGAAGGCCCCATCTTTTCAACCAAAGCAGCAGTTCATTAACGTCAAGACAACTGTCGCTATCTCCTGATACCTCCACTATCATCGAAACATTTCCGTTCACATTTTCCATAAGTGGAGACACAATTCGACTTAGATTAAAAGATATGGCAGGATTGTTCCTATTTTCATTCTCGAATAACAGATCACTAGCATTGAAATCCTCATTCCGAGTCTTAGCAATAAAACGTCGATTCCGACGGTAATAATTATCAAAACTATCCCTAAAATGTATGACCTGTCATTATGTGTTGACACAATCTTCCCGTAATGCCATTCTCCACTGTTTTTCCTAAAAATAACCAAATCCCCCTTAAGTAATGCCGCCATTGACTTGGCATTTCTATCATAGTAATATTTCTGCCTTTCCCTTTTTGTTTTCAATTTATCCTGAATCACCCGTTATTATAGTCGTCTGAAAACCGTCGACCCAAAAGGACTATTATCACATTTAATGACGGAGGGATATCCTAGCTTATCAAATACCTGGCATAACATACCGATTATATGACCTGATGTCTTGTTTCGAATACTAACGGATATGAGGTAGTTCGAATACGCATCAATTAGGGCAATGTAATCCCTGCCAGCATATTCGAAGAGGTCCATAGCCATTATATGAAATGGATATTTTGGAATTTCCTCCTGAACCAATGGTTCCTTCTGATCGCTTCTTCTGAATTTCTCACATATTTTGCAAGAAGTTATCAACTCCTTAATCCGCTCAGATATTCCAGCATTCTTGCACGAGCAAGAGTTTTTTCTATTCCGAGATGTGGAGAATGCAGACAATTTGACATTTTGCGTTGCATACCTTAAGGACTAACCAATCTATGATTCAAGAACAACAATCCGCCCTCAACATATAATTCCGATTTTCAATATAATTACAAATTCGTAAATATTTTTTGTCTTCCTCTAATGTTTTGAAAGTTCCTCAATTTCCGACACTTCCGACAGTTGAGCTCTTGACAAGCAATCAGCTAATAACATCTCCCTACCCGGTTTGTAAACAACACTTATTATTTCAGAAGGAACATGAACATGCGCTGAAGCCGCATTGTTATATCATCAATATCGCGCTTGACCAGAGTTTCTAATCGCTTATGATCACTTTCGACAGTAAATTCACGTCCATATAAATAAAATGGAAACGTTGGCATGCAAATGGTCCTTCTCAATTTGCGCCCAAGTTTGTTCACTTCCGCTCAGTGTTCGAGATGCAAACACTACAGGAAGTCCATTTTGTATTAGCACGCAACCCAATCCATCCTTTGATGCATCCGTCTGTACGACAACGGGTACTTTGGGATCATAGATCGCGAGAACTGGCTCAGATGTAACTATTCCTAACAAATTTTCAAATTCCCTATCATGCTCCACTGTCCACTTAAATTCCACATCATTCCGAGTTAGATTCCGCAATCCCGCCGATTGCTTCGAAAGATTTGGAATAAATCTAGTCAGATATTTGAGAAGGCACAAGAATCTCAGTACGTCTGATTTGTTTGTTGGTTTCTTCATGGCCAATATTGCATCCCGATATTTTAAATCCGCTTTAAAATATCGCGTTGCCGATATTTCCCCACTGCATCGAACAACCGAGATTAGTAAGTTCTTCTTTGATTATTCCTAGCTTTCTCTCGACGTCGTTAACAATTTCTCGCTTAAAAGCATCATTTGATCCTATGCCATTTATTATACTATTAGTTATTTCTGCTATCTCCTGCATTCTTGTTTCTATAGCCCTATTTATTACAATTTGTCTGTCATTGTTTTCCAAAAGTTTATTCATTCTGTCAGTTACAATCTAAAAATCATCGTGATCAGGCGAGCTTGATATGAATGTGATTGGCTTTCCGTCCTGTTCAAGAACAGCACCAAGGGCGTAATTAGATGCATCGGTTGTCAAATGGAATTCCTTTTCGAAAGTAGGAAATGCCAGAAAGAGAATTCTTTATTTTATTAAAAGCTTCTAGTGCTTTGTCATCCAGTGTTACAGGAATGGACGGTAAGGGGTTTTGCCATTTTCACGTAATCTTTTATGAATCATCTATAAAACCCTGATAATCCTAGAAACGATCTGAGTTTGCCGGGTTAGTTCTTATTCCCTTTGTCGAAATAATAAATCCCAAAAAGCGAAGTCGAGCTTTTCATGAACTCACACTTATTGAATTGCACTTTCATATTCGCTCTGCACAAAGTATTGAATAGCGTTTCAATATTTTTGAGATGCCAATCTTCATCCTTCCCGAAGACTATTATGTCGTCTATATAGACGAAACATATCTTCCCAATGTGCTCTCTCAACATGTCGTCTAATGCACGTTGAAATACGGCAGGGACATTTTTTAACCCAAATGGAAGGCGCACAAACTCATACTTCCTGTTACTAACAGCAAAAGCCTAAGCGGTATTTGGTGAAACCCGCTTTTCAAGTCTATTACAGAAAACCATTTATTTTTCCCAAGCTGAGCGAGAACTTCATTGATCTCTGGTATCGGATATGTGTCAGAAATGGTGAGGGCGTTGAGTTTTCTGTAATCAATCACCATTCGAAATTTTCTTTCATTAGAGGCATCTAGTTTCTTTGGCACTATCAATATAGGGGAATTATACGGGGATCTTGATGATCTTATTATCCCATTGTCAAGTAGCTCTTTGATCTGTTTCTCCACTTCGTCTTTCGTTGAAACAGGGTATGGATAACTTCTCGTATAAACAGCGTCATCGGTCATCGTCCTAATCTCTGCCTTTACCGCTGTCGTAAATGTCAGTTTTTCGTCCGGTTCAGAAAACAGTGATGAATATTTTTTACATAAAGTTATCAATTTCTTTGTCTGGTCATGAGTCAAATGACTTGATCGTATGCTTAAATTATTAACGGATTCAAAATGCTGTCGTTTTATATGAACTTTTATAGATGCATTGATTATCATGTAATTTTTAGAGGTATATATAATTGCGTTTAATTTTTTTAGGCTATCGTTACGAAGGATACCGTGAAATGATTTCAATGTAGGTAATAAGAAAAATTTTAGATCTTGTGATCGAACTCCGAATAAGTTAATTAAAGTGTAATGGGTAATTGTAACTTTCCCACCAATAGAGTTTGCTTGAAATTTTGTTGTATTGGGTATAGGGTTTTTAACCAATTCAGGTTGAATATAGTTTTTATTTGACCCTGTGTCAATTAAAAATTTAAATATCTTACCATTACTGTCTTTACATTGGAAATATGGTAACGTGGAATTCGTTAATCTAAAAAATGAGTATCCGAAAATTCCGTGTATCTATTTTCATCTGATGTATCTTCTACATCAAATTGTTCGTCTAAATACTCGGTCAAACACTCTATTTCCTCATCCTCACCTTGGAGCTCAGATGTGTTTGCTACAATGTCGGTCTTGGTCTTCGGATCGTTTTGATTTGGTTTTAGATCATCTCGATTTATTCCAATGTGGGTGATCCGTTGACATTTTCATGGTTAGTTAATTTGCTTTGATTGAGGCAAGGGTATTATTCCAGAAAATCTATAGTTTGGTTGAGGTCGATTCATATAATTTACCCTTTTCGAAAGAATGGAAGAATCAACTTCCATTGGAGCTTGTGGTTTTGGTACATTATGTCTTGGTGGTGGTTGTTGCTGATATGTATTATTTGTAATATAGTTCTGCCTATATGGGTTTTGATAATTGTTTCTTTGGTCATGATGTAGATAAGTATTATGCCCTGGCTGAGTTGGACGTATTGATCTATGAAAATTCATAGCAGGTTGTGGAATATACGCAAGTTGTGGGTAAAAGTTTTTATTTTGTCTATGGTTATTAGTTTTCTGAGACGAGATGTGTGGTTGAGTTCTAGTTGCGTTATTAGTGTATGGAGCTCTAAATTGCTGATTATCCAGCTTCATGCATAAATGTAATGCCTCATTTAAATCTTTGTGTTCCCTTATTCCTAATAGTCTGGGTAGGTCACCTCTTAAGCCTCTGACAAAAGTGTCGAGCGCTTTATTTCTATAATTTTTCGTTAGCAACTGAATAGCTTCCTGACTTTCTTGTAAACATGATATTTTATTTAATATTAAGGACAAATGGCTGTAGATTTTCTTGTAAAATTCTTGTACGGAACTTGTACCTTGTATCATAGATGTAAGTTGATACTGCAAAGTTCCTAAATCGCTTTGGTCTACATAATGGGTTGTCAAGCATCTAATGATGCATTCCCAATTCTATGAAGTATTGTAACTTTTTAGAGCAATGTCGGCGTCGCCAATAATTTTATTTTGAACTACGTTCAGTGTTCCAAAATATTTGGCTGTACCTTTTAATGGTTCGTAAATGTTTAAAATTCTTTCAGTACTTTTTTTCTATGAACTAAACTCAGTTCTCTTACCTGTAAATTCTCTAAGTGAACGCACTACGTCCGGAATTTTGTCCAAGTCTGTTAAATCATTGTTGCGGTCTATTACCTGATCTATTAATTTACGCACACTATTGGCTACACTAGCTTCGTTTTCTGGTGATAGAACAAATTGAGGCTGAGGTGGTTCTGGAGGATTATTTGCATTAAAATTCGATGGAATATTATTTAAAATTGGTGCTCTTATTAAATTGCTTGGATTTGCCATTGTTGAGAGGAAAATTTGTAAAATTACAAAATTATTACTTTTATTTATATATATTTTTTTTCTTCACTACACCTGATTTTCTTTAGAAAATTTTCTTCAAAAGTATTTAAATTATAAATCTTAAAATTAAAACAATTATATTATTCTTACATAAAAATAATAATATGTTGCATCATCTTTGTATGTTGTTTCTTGTTGGTCTTGTTGATTTTACTTCTTCGGTTTTAATTTTTAGCTTTCTTAATGATGATAAGATTTTTGCTGTCGTCTATACTGTTGTTTTGTTGAAATTGATGCCCTTTTATAATAACGTTTTGCGTTATTCTTAATAGTCTGCACTTGATTTGTTAAAATAACTTTCTTTATTGTTTCAGCTTTACACTTCATTTAATTCTTTATTTCTTAAATAGTTTCTCTTCATAATTTAAATTTTAACTTTATTTATTATTTATTTTCCTTTAGTAGATATTGTAATTAACTTGTATCCTTTTATTTATTTGGTAATAATTCTAGTTTATTTCTGTTTCTAATTATTTTTTATTTTTGTTTAAATTAAATATCCTTATTTGCGCGGGTAACTGAGAATGAGTCCTTTTCACTTTTATTACTTAGGTTCTCTTTTTTCCACTTAAGCGCGTTTAATAATTCACGTTGGGCGCCAGTTAATTGAAATAATGTTCAAATTTGTCCAAGTACTTGACTACGACTGAATTTGCCATAGTATTATTTTTTATTTTAATAATAAAATTTTACTTAATTGCCAAAAAGTAATTTAACATAATTCTTTATAAAATTGTATATTATTTTAATGACAATTCAGGGAAGTAATATGATCATACAAAAATGCAATAAACTGCAGACATTGTGTCAGCATTTAGATTTCGTAAATAGAACAAACAAAAAGGAAATATGCAAACATATGTCTTTAGACTTTTTAATGCCACTTTTTGCTTTTCACAAGGAAATTTTTTTTGATAGACGGTTCAATGGTGTCCTTTAGAATATTCACTATTTCCCGTTATTAGGTACCGACTGTGCCACTTACGAGTCCGAGCGTTTATTACGAGAACACAAAAACTTCCATTCCCAGATTTACTATAGTTTTATTTCTGTTATTTTTTAGCTTTCGTTTTTTAATCTAATTTTAATAACTAATTTAGAATGTTTTTCATGGATTTTTTGTTTTTAAAATAAAAAAGTTCAGTTTTTTTAACCATATGAAAACTATTTGTTTGCTTTTTATGATTGAGTATGCGTACTATTTTAAAAGTGAACATTTATAAAAGCCGTCCTTAATGCCTTTCCGGAATTTATCCCGTCAGAATGTGGACATACTTTCAAAACTGTGAAAATAATTGACAAACATATAATTAAATTGATTACTAAATTAATACTAAAACATATAAATGAAGTAAATTTCTAATATTAAAACTCACATGTAGAGCTTCGTTTTTTCGCAATATTATGAATCACGGCAACTGAAACTACTATATTTTTTTCAGTACCCAGATTAACGCGAAGCCTCTCAAATACAGAGCGGAACTTTGATTTAAGTTGCGCATTTAAACATTTCTTTATTGCGTGTTGCTATATGACTTTTATTATACCTGTAATTACGCGTAGACGGATTTCTTACTCGCATCTCCAAATAAGACCCCCCTGTGTTCACTTTTGTTAAGCTTTAACTGTGTTTTTAGCTTGCACTCAGTCCAAATTCTGGCGTCGTGTTTAGATATCAATTATTTTGCAGTCTGCAACGCATGCGATCTATCGAGTAAAGTTTTGGTAAATAAACAATGTCTGTTTAAAAGCTACACAAGAATTTCCTTAAACCTACCTGCACATTCAAAGAATAAAACCCTTTCCTGTTGAGATAATACCCAGCCATTTCCAGCCCAACATTTCTCGCGGGACGTTTGATACGCACATGCGTACAGTCAATGGCTCCAGTTACAGTTGGAAATCGAGCCAACTCGATTGAGTGGATTGAGATATTCCATGAAGGTCAGCTGAAAATTGATAATTCTAAAATGTTTGTACAATGCACACTGAAATTTCTTACCAATGTCACTTTGGAGTGCATTTCTTCCCATAAACCGCAAAGTTATTAAAACTTGTAGGTATGGTATATTGGAATGGGTAGCCCTCGATTGGTTTTTGGTTCTTCAATATTCAAAAAGTTTTTAATAAAAAGAGTTGTGATTTTGTAACGCGAAAAAAATCCTCATCATCAAGCTAGAAAGGATTAAACCTTATTTTGTACATTTTCGGTTTGTTTTCCCGAACATTTTCCTCCAAATCATCAATTATGCCAAAATCTCTGGCAATATCTTGTAACCTGAACATTAGAATTTTTTTCTTAGCAAAGAACAGCTGATATTTAAAGTCGACTTCAATGTTAAAAAAAATCTTGTCTATAGAAGACATAAAGTCGACTCTTAAGTAAAGGCGACTTTAGTTCTCATAAAGTATACTTTATTTTTGACTATGATTCTGGGCCATTGTCTTTAGACGTTGAAAAACTCGGATTTTTTTCGTTTGCAGCAAAAAATATCCTATTTCTTTTGCGATTACTTTATTAAAGTATTTAGACTTTTTAATGTCACTTTTCGCTTTTCACAAGGATATTTTTTTTTTTTGTAGAAGGTTTAGTGGTGTCCTTTAGGATATTCCCTAACTCTGTTGCGGGTACTGGCATACATGTATGTATGTATGTACATAAATTATGTCCAGTTGACTTTCTGCAGAAGAAAAATAGAACACCGCCCCTCCGAACCATAAATAAGAGTTTAGAAATATTTGTTGGTAAACCTAGAACGAAAAGAAAATAAATTTAAATTACTTAAATAGTTGAAAAAATAGTAAAATAATGGTTTGAATGTCCACGTGCTGATTAATAAAATGTTCTGGTGTTTGCCAATGTTTAAAAACAGCTGATCGAAAGCTACGTGAGATTGGCAACGCGGAGTAATATTATAAAAGCTAGAGTTGTATTTCATTCATTAGTAACTGTGGAACGAGTTTTGAAAATAAATTTTAAATAACTAATGAATGAATGGCAGATACCGCCTAAAATTTATGAGAGCCTAGTAGAAGTACAGGAGTTTGTATGAGAAGGATTTTGTATGGCAAAATAAAAATTAAAAAAAATAAAATTAATTGGTTCTACAAGACATAAAATAAAGGATAGGTAGGCAAACGGAATAATTACAGTAAATCGAACTTTAGCCCTTAACTGGACCGACGGGGATTTATTATATATATACATACATATATATATACAGGGAAAGTTCGAGATTCAAGCTAATTGGCGGGAAAGTGTAAATAGACGAATGTAATTCAGCATAGGGAAATTTGCTTGAAGTAAATAGGCTGGTCAACGTATATAAAGGCTACAAACAGTATATTAGAGACAGTATTCTTGTGATAGAGATAGTGAGAAAGTGAAAGGAATTGCGAAAGTGAGAGATAGTGATACGGGTAGATAAGCAGTGCGAACAGAGAAAAAAAAAAGGATTTATTTAAAAAAACATTAAAGGAAGAAACTTAATTATAGCCCTAGAGAGGTGGCTCAATATTTTATTTGTGTGATACAAAGTGTAAAAAAAAAAACGTAAGTGTTGCAAAAAAGAAAAACGACAAAAGAATTGGTAGGAACAGAATTAGCAATGTTTTTTTTGTTTTTCCGTAGCTGGTTATTTAGGCAAGGAAAGAAGGTACCAAGGACCTCTTGAGTGCAAAACCGTGCCAGAGAAAAAATAGCCAGGTAATAATTTGTAGTTTTAAAAGAATAAAGTAAACATAACCGAGCGGCAAATGAGATTCAAAAAAAAAAAAGCAACAATCAAAAAAAAATTTTTGTGCACAAATAAAACTGCGAGAATACAATCGATATTGGAAGAAAGGAGATATTAGAATAATTAGTCTTAAGATTATAGTGTTTTTGTGGAAAAAGTTGTGTGAATTGTGAGTGTGTAATATGTGTTAGGAATTAAGTGAATAGAAAAGAAAATTTATATTCATATACATACTGGTGCGATTTTTTTTTAAGTGGTGAAAGTGGCCGCAGAAATAAACAGAAACCAATTTATAGATTTGTCAAACACCATCAATACGGCAAATCTGGCGTCTAGTGTGAATTCCAACAGCACAAGTGGTAATCAAAATGTCCCAGGCGGAGAAATTGCGCCCGAAGTTAGAGAAATGGTGGCTGACGAGGCATTAGTTGTGCAAAGATCCCTGGAAGATAAAGTCAGGCAAATGGTACAGCAAGAGATGTCTGAGATTAGAAAAAACATAAGCGATCTGACTGCATGTGTAGGAAATCTGGTAAAAGCCACGGCTCCAAGTCAGAATGCTAAGACAGCTGACCAAATTTTTCAAAATTCAAATGGCGATAGTACGTCACAGATAGATGGAGGAATAAATATTAGATTAGGATCTGATCGTAGTTTAGAAACGAATACAACTGCAAACGTTGCTAACGTAGCGATACCGTATCAACGAACTAACGAGCCAGTTTTAAATATAGAAAACAATGAGCAAGTTCGTATACGAGTAGATAAACTAGGAGTAGTATTTGATGGTAATCCGTCGCATCTAAGTATAGATGACTTCGTGTTTAGATTAGAACATTTACAAAGGCATTACCAAATTTCGTGGGCAGAAGTATTACGAGATTTTCATTTGTTGGTGTCAGGGACAGCGAGAGAATGGTATTGGCTTTACGTTCGAACACATGGCATCGTGGATTGGCCAAGATTACGTCATGCTTTAATTAGCCAATATCAAACGTCACGTTCCAATTTCGAAATAATGACAGATTTAGTAGAAAGAAAACAGCGAGTGGGCGAAACGGTAGATAGTTATTTTCATGCTATGTGCCAAATAAGATCCAGATTAGTACAGCCTATTCCCGAATACGACCTGATTAAAATAATAAAAAGAAATATCAGAGAAAGCATTGGAAGAATTGTGTACCCAATATCAGTGTCCTCGGTCGAGCAATTAAGAGTGGAATGTAATGAGGCTGAGAGAAACTTTCCAAGGCGAGACACTAGAAATATACTACCTGTAGTACGGCCAATAAGGCAGGTCAATGAAGTACTTTATGAGGATGAGGCAGAAGGTACTGAAGAGGAAAATCGACGCGCTCAATATGAACAAGTAGCAGCTGTAAACGTAAGCTCTCAACAAAGAAGACAACCTGTTATTTGCTGGAACTGTAGGCAACAAGGCCATGTTTTCATGGAATGTCAGGAACATGAGCGAACACTCTTTTGTTACAAATGTGGTAAACAAAATGTTATAACGCCAAGATGTCCCAATTGCAAACCGGGAAACCAATCCAAGAGCTTGGGAATGAAGGGCGACCAACGCTCATCAGGAAACCCATCCCCTACGAAAACTTAAACAACAAAATTAAGAAGTCGATACCCATAGGGAATATGCCACAAATTAAACATCTTATATCAAGGGACGAGAGGCAAAAAAATTACGATACAGTAAGAGCGCGCATTTTCAGAGGAGAAAATGGCACTAAACCAATTTCTAACCGCATTCGTAAAGTTCGCGAAAAGTTTAAAGAACGACGAAAAGCAAGAAGATTAGCCATTGAGTCAGTTAATAAGGTAAGCCAAGGAAATTCAGATGATAGGTGTTTTGCCAGAATTATATTAGAAGGCAGAGAAATTATAGGTCTGTTAGATACAGGTGCTTCTGTTAGTATATTAGGGAGAGGATGTAGAGAATTTATACAGGACTTAGATCTTAATATTCAACCAATATTGACTACTGTGAGAACAGCCAGTGGCCAGTATCATAGAATATTAGGAAAAGTAAAAGCATCCGTAAGATACAAAGATCAGGAGCACGGAATGAGCCTGTATCTTTGTCCCGATTTGGAACAATCCTTATATTTAGGTATAGATTTTTGGAGATTATTTAAGTTGGCACCAGAAATTATAGGTGTAGAAGCATTGGATCTGGAGAAAATAAAGAAAGAGTTAGTATTAGAGGAAAATGAATATAAGCTGAAACCACATAATCTAAATAATGAACAAAGGGAAATTTTAGATAAAGTAATAAATGAATTTGATGCATTTGAAAAGAAGGGTTTAGGAATAACGCATTTAGAAAAACACTCTATTAAATTAATAGATGCTGCAGAGCCGATAAAAGATCGTTACTATCCTATTTCTCCCGCAGTTCAAGAAATAACATACAAGGAAATAGATAACATGTTAGCTTTAAATGTGATAGAATTAAGCAATAGTCCATGGTCCAACAGAACAACGATTGTGAGAAAGCCAGGAAAGAATAGATTTTGTTTGGATGCAAGGGAGCTAAATAAGTTAACTGTCAAGGATGCGTATCCGCTCCAGAATATAGATGGAATTTTGAGTAGAATAGACGAAACTCATTTCATCAGTAGCGTTGATTTAAAATATGCTTTTTGGCAGATTGAATTAGATAACGATAGTAAAGCATATACGGCATTCACAGTAGCCGGTAGACCCTTGTATCAGTTTAGAGTAATGCCATTCGGGCTTTGCAATGCCGCTCAAAGACTGTGTAGACTTATGGACAAGGTTATACCCAATCACTTGCGAGAGAACGTGTTCATCTATCTAGATGATTTGCTGGTCATATCAAGCACATTTCAGGAGCATGTTAAGCTACTGCGTGAGGTAGCGAAATGTTTAAAGGATGCCAATTTAACAATAGGTCTTAGCAAGTCTCAATTTTGTTTTCAGGAGTTAAAATACCTAGGTTTTATTGTAGGAGGCGGTACACTCAAAACTGACCCGGATAAAGTACTAGCCATTCGAAACATTAAACCACTAAAATCCGTTAGAGAAGTTAGGAGTTTTCTGGGAACAGCAGGGTGGTATAGGCGCTTTATTAAAGATTTTGCTACCATAGCTGCACCGCTGACCGACACGCTAAAGAAATCAAATAAGTTTCAATTGACATCCGAAGCTAAAGAAGCGTTCGAGAAATTAAAAAAAGCGTTAACCTCAGCTCCGGTTTTGCGACATGCTGATTTTTCCAAGCGTTTTTATATTCAATGTGATGCATCAGATTATGGAATCGGAGCAGTTTTATACCAGTTGAATGCTAAAGGAGAAGAACATCCGATTGCTTTCTATTCACAAAAGTTGAATCAATGTCAGAAGAATTATACTGTGACAGAAAAGGAATGCCTAGCAGCAGTAATGGCAGTTCGTAAATTTAGGCCATACGTAGAGATGATGCCTTTTTCCATAATAACAGATCATGCCAGCCTAAAGTGGCTGATGTCACTCAAAGATTTAAGCGGTAGACTAGCGAGGTGGTCATTACAGTTACAAGCGTTCGACTTTCAGATAGAACATCGAAAAGGGTCGGAAAATATTGTAGCTGATATGCTATCACGCACTACGCAACAAGAACAGATAGAGGAAATTCAGTCTGACTTACTGGATTTCGAAACAACAGAATTTGAATCTGAAGAATATTTGGATCTAATGAAAGAAATCGAATCCAATAATGAAAAGTTACCAGATCTGAAGGTTGTTGTAGATGGTAAAATATTCAAGCGAACTAACTATGAACAGGTTATGGAGCAGGAACCTCAATGGAAATTGTGGATACCACCAAGCTTAACGCATGCCGTGATTGAAAAGTTACATTCATCGAATACCTGTGCTCATGGAGGGATGGCGAAAACAATTGAAAAAGTAAAGAGATTCTTTTACTGGCCAGAAATGACGATTCAGATAAGAGAATTTGTAAAAAACTGTCAAGTATGCAAAGAAACTAAACCTGCGAACAAAACTTTAATACCCGAAATTGGTCAAGAAGTAATAACCGAGAGACCGTTCCAGAAATTATATATTGATTTCTTAGGAAAATATCCCCGGTCTAAAAGTGGCAACAGCTATGTGTTCGTGGTGATGGATCATTTCACAAAGTTCACCTTTTTAAAGGCTATGAAAGAAGCTACAACAGCCAATGTCATCAAGTTCTTAACACAAGAAATATTTTACAAATTTGGAGTGCCCGAAGTAATCCACAGTGACAATGGTTCACAATTTGTCGCAAAAGGCTTTGTAAATTTATTAGAAGCATTTGGGATTAAGCACATGAAAACTGCCGTATATTCTCCTCAGTCAAATGCATCGGAAAGGGTAAACCAAACAGTCTTAGCAGCGATTAGAGCTTATCTGAACGAAGACCATAGAGATTGGGACCTTTACCTATCAGAAATTGAATGCGCCCTTAGGAATTCAATTCATTCGGCAACCGGTTTTACACCATTTTTTGCTTTATTTGGTTTTCACATGTTTTCAAATGGAGCTGATTATAAGCTCGCCCGAAAGCTAATGTCGTTGTCTGATCACGGAATAGAAAATCTGGCCAACCACGAAAAGCTTGAAATTATCAGGGACAAGATTAGAAATAATATGCATGAGGCATACGAAAAAAGTGCAGCAAGATATAATAGAGGCGCACGGAAAATAAAACTTATACCAGGTCAGGAAGTTTTCCGTAGAAATAACGTATTGAGTAACTTTAAAAGTAACATAAACTCTAAGTTTTGTCGCAAATTTTTGAAATGCCGTATAGTTAGGCCAATAGGTAACAATATGTACGAACTGGAAGATCTCCTAGGAAGATCGATTGGTGTATACCATTTAAAAGACATTAAAGTATAATGGTGTTATTAAACTTTCAAGTACCTTTCGTCAGTATGCTACAATTATAGTCTTCCAGTAAGGTACATACGTGCATATACTCACCTGAAAATTAGAAACACAACACAGTTGAAATTATAAGCAGCCAGATAGAACCTTCCGCATAAATATTTGTGAGCCAGTAAGCAATGCATACCACAAATCCTGGATAACCGTGAGTGTAACCTATCGCGAAGTAAACCGGAAAAATTAGTCATATAGAAAGTGAAACAAAGTAAAAATACTTATCGAATGAAATAAACTTATTTCATAATGTAACCTTCACATATGATCAGTATGGCTAATTGCCCGGCGATCTTTAAGTGGAGACTCTGGTCAGGGCATGGGAGTTCCCCACGTTGTCATAACAGTGCAGGAAAATGAAACATAACTCATACCCGCACACCGATCTCACCAGCTATCGCAGCGAACTCGGAGTTTTGTTGCGGGTACTGGCATACATGTATGTATGTATGTACATAAATTATGTCCAGTTGACTTTCTGCAGAAGAAAAATAGAACACCGCCCCTCCGAACCATAAATAAGAGTTTAGAAATATTTGTTGGTAAACCTAGAACGAAAAGAAAATAAATTTAAATTACTTAAATAGTTGAAAAAATAGTAAAATAATGGTTTGAATGTCCACGTGCTGATTAATAAAATGTTCTGGTGTTTGCCAATGTTTAAAAACAGCTGATCGAAAGCTACGTGAGATTGGCAACGCGGAGTAATATTATAAAAGCTAGAGTTGTATTTCATTCATTAGTAACTGTGGAACGAGTTTTGAAAATAAATTTTAAATAGCTAATGAATGAATGGCAGATACCGCCTAAAATTTATGAGAGCCTAGTAGAAGTACAGGAGTTTGTATGAGAAGGATTTTGTATGGCAAAATAAAAATTAAAAAAAATAAAATTAATTGGTTCTACAAGACATAAAATAAAGGATAGGTAGGCAAACGGAATAATTACAGTAAATCGAACTTTAGCCCTTAACTGGAGCGACGGGGATTTATTATATATATACATACATATATATATACATACATATATATATACAGGGAAAGTTCGAGATTCAAGCTAATTGGCGGGAAAGTGTAAATAGACGAATGTAATTCAGCATAGGGAAATTTGCTTGAAGTAAATAGGCTGGTCAACGTATATAAAGGCTACAAACAGTATATTAGAGACAGTATTCTTGTGATAGAGATAGTGAGAAAGTGAAAGGAATTGCGAAAGTGAGAGATAGTGATACGGGTAGATAAGCAGTGCGAACAGAGAAAAAAAAAAGGATTTAATTAAAAAAACATTAAAGGAAGAAACTTAATTATAGCCCTAGAGAGGTGGCTCAATATTTTATTTGTGTGATACAAAGTGTAAAAAAAAAAAAAACGTAAGTGTTGCAAAAAAGAAAAACGACAAAAGAATTGGTAGGAACAGAATTAGCAATGTTTTTTTTGTTTTTCCGTAGCTGGTTATTTAGGCAAGGAAAGAAGGTACCAAGGACCTCTTGAGTGCAAAACCGTGCCAGAGAAAAAATAGACAGGTAATAATTTGTAGTTTTAAAAGAATAAAGTAAACATAACCGAGCGGCAAATGAGATTCAAAAAAAAAAAAAGCAACAATCAAAAAAAAATTTTTGTGCACAAATAAAACTGCGAGAATACAATCGATATTGGAAGAAAGGAGATATTAGAATAAGTAGTCTTAAGATTATAGTGTTTTTGTGGAAAAAGTTGTGTGAATTGTGAGTGTGTAATATGTGTTAGGAATTAAGTGAATAGAAAAGAAAATTTATATTCATATACATACTGGTGCGATTTTTTTTTAAGTGGTGAATAGTCACTGCTCAAATTAGGTGATAGAAAGAGGATAAGCCTTGCATTAAGGATATAGCGCTTCAGGGAGCTCCTTTAAGGGTAGAAAAAGAAAATCATAAGAGTTCGAAAGTTCCTATAAATAGGGAATATAGTAACGGAAATAGTTTGAGCGGTGAGAGGTGAATAGTAACCAACTTTCTTTAAGAAAATAAGAAAATAAGAAAATAATAAGTGTAAAGTATATGGATGTAAAGAAAGGAAATAAGAAATAAGTAGAAATTTATATTTTTTTATTAAAACATTTTATTATAGGTTTATTATTCAATCAGTATTGTTAAGTATAGTTCCATATAATAATTGTTAGTAGTAGTTTTTTTTAAATAAATATGAATGTTATTTAGTATAAGGAAAAAAAATAATGTGTGAATAATTTAAAAGGGATGGGGCAAGAAATGGACTGGTGAGTAGTGACGTTCGGTCTAGCGGATACTGGGTCGCAAGCTTGGCTTTAAAAAAAAATAGGATGTTTATTGCGACATGGTTGGGTGGGCAAATAAGAGACCAACACCTGTCTCCAAGACTTGTCATGGTTCAGAGCATTTTAGAGAAGACACTTTGGTGGTTGTAAGTCCGGAAAGAAAATTTATTTTTATGTTACCTTGTCATGCCCGGCAATAGGGTTAAGAACCGCCCGAGAGACCAGAGCTAGTCGGGGACGTCGTCGGGACCAGCAAACCGTAACAACTCCCGTTACTAGGTACCGCCTGGGCCACTTACGACTCCGAGCGTTTATTAAACACAAAGAATTAATTTTTTTATCATTATTCAGTTAACTTCCATTCAGAACTCCTTTCTTAAAACTAATTAAAATATTTATATACTAAATATTTAAAAATTCAACTGACGTCTTTTGAAGAGTATTGGGAAACAAATATTAATTAAGGTTGCGAAATATACTCAAATGAGAAGTATGCAGTTTATTGAACTTTAAATTTAGTAAATTATTATTATGGCTGATTAGTAAAAATTAAGTTTGTTGAACTAGTAAAATGAATACTACATATTGTTATTGTTGCCAATTGATGGGTAGGGATTGTGTTGAGTTACTGGAATGTGAGGTGACATAAGTCGCGAGTGAAATGAAACAGTTCTATTGGTTTTTTAAAACTAATCTTTTATTGTAGCTATTATTATATATACATATATATTATATGAGTTGTAGCTATTCTGCAATTTAGCAGATTCTTATTGTCTACTTAAAATTATGCATAACTAAGCAGTATTGTCGAACCGTTGAACACAATGACAATTCGGTCAAGTTACTCAAACTCACAAAACAAATATGTAGAAGATAGAAATCATGTTTATTTATACAAACATAAAGTATGCATGGTTGGTTGCATATAACTCGAGAATAGATAAGTCAATGTAAAAAGAATTAGGTTAGGTGCTCATGATCACCCACTTTTAACGTTCAGAAGAACCCCGTAAAAAGTTTATAAAATTTAATAATATTAATTATTTATTAACGCATTGAAGTTTTTATTATATTTAATGTGAAAGACAAATTATTATATGCGGATATTAGTTAATTTGCAACAATTTTGTCCAAAAAAAATTTGTTTATCTAGCCATGACAGGTGTTGTCCAGTCTTTACAGCCTGGCATGGGTAATTTGCAATAGGATTTTGGAAATTCGTGAACTGCAGCGAATCTTTGCATTTTAACGGCTCTTTAACTGTTATTCTACGATTGAGTAGATAACTCAAGTTATGGGTGAACAAAATTATAATTTTTTAAACGAGATGAATTTGGTTCTGTAAATGTTTGCAGTTTTGTTTCATTTATTAGTACTCTACGTATAGAAGCGACGTGGAAATTTTCTTTACTCACAAATTGGGACAACATGTTAACGATGCCATAAGATTCTTGCTCGCGGAAATTTTATTACTATTCGATGTTCGAGCGTTTTTAAAGAGGCACGTTGTGATCAATTTCAGTCTTCAGATCAGATCACAGTCTGTTTTTTATTTTATTTAATATTATTCAAGAACTTAAAATGTATATATGTAATTTCGCTTACTTAGCTTAATTTGTTTGGAAACATATGTATGTATTTTCATTTATACAAGTGTGTGATGATTAATGAAGTTTCATGATTTTAATTATTGTTAAAATTATGTTTAAATGCTAATTAATTGCTTTGGGAATATTATGTCTTGTGAAATGCACCGAACATATGCAATTGGGTTACTGTCTGACTTTATTAATTTGCTTTAAAAATTCCTCGAATTTATCAGATTCGTTGCATAACTTGCATGTGGATTTGTTAAGGTTTATGTTCCTTAAATGATTCTTCTTCATCGTCGGCCGCGGAGTAGTAAGTAGAGGAAATCTATTTTCACTTACCGATAATGTAGCTGCGGTAAAGCTTTTGTAATATATCGCGGTGCGCTCGTGTTGAAAGGATTTACTACTTGCCTTCCCCTTTGCTGTGGTGATATGTCTATCTATCTGTCCATACTAGCTTCATGTTCTTTTTGTAATATTTTTGGTTTAGTACTTGTTTTGGTGTTATTTTGTTATGCTACTGTATTAATTGCAGTTTGGGAATTGCTGTTTTATAAAGCGGTAGTTTTATTGTTGCTAAATATATCTTTTTCGACATTACTTGTTGTTGCTTCACTTTTTTAAATTTATTTCATTATTTGCTATTGGTTTAGTTCAATTACTATCAACACCATTTGATTTTGTATCAATTTTGCATAGCGCAGGTGATCGTGAGCGAGTGCGATTATAGGGTTTAGGAGTTAAATTCGAGCTGTCGACTTTTATTTTCTTTGCATTATATGCACTGCCGCTGTTTGAATTTATTGTAACGTAAACATTCCTTTTATCTTCAATGAGTCTACAAGTTTAGTTTTTAGTTTTTAAAGCCTTTGAAAAATAAAACAATTATATGTTTTTTTTTCTTATGACTTCTTTATTCGACTCAAAGAATATGAATGCTTTTATTTTTACAATTTTTATTTTGCTTACTTCTACATTTTGCTATATTTTGCTTACATTTTTGTTACACTTTATTTAGTTTAAATAATAATTTGTCTTTGTCTGATAGTTCGATGACTTGATTTGGAAAGTCAAGAATTCTTGGAAATCCGATATTTTGTTGATTAATAAAATGTTATTAAATTTTGGTATACGCGTGTAAACAAAACAAAAAAAATATTAAAGTTATTTATGTATAAATGTTTGTACACCTTATTGTGGACAAACATCTTTAGAAACAAAATCATTAAGTGTATTAACATATTCATATAATTATTTTATTAGGGACACTATAACTTTTACGTTCTCTATTGTTATTTTTAGAGAAAGTCATAAAGTTTCCCTGCATTTAGTTTTTTATTTTATTGTTACTGTAAGTTAAAGGATTCTAAACGGATTGATTAAAAACAATGTATTAAGCCGCGACTTTAGTTGAATAAAACAATTTAATATAAATTACCTTTCAATCAAATAATTTCTAAACTTCCTATATGTTAAAACGAGCTTTTATTGAGAAGTAATTAATTTATATTATACATACAGAGGTTATAAAAGGCGGTTAAAAATATAACATACTTGTACTACAAAGTAACTAGACAGAGTTGCAATAGTGCGTACATTACTTATTAAATATTGTTGCCAACACCCCTTCTCAATATTACAAATATTGCCTTATATATTCACCAATTCAAATCAAAAATACAATACAAAAGACTATTTATATAAACCAATTAACTCTCTAATTTTACATATTCTTATTTTCTGTAGGGGTTTAGTTAGAATGTCAGCTAACATAGAATCAGTAGGACAATACGTATATAATACTCTTTTAGATTTCAATAAATCGCGAACGAAATAATACTTAATGTCTATGTGCTTGCTTCTGGGTGATATTTTATCATCTTGCAGTAATTTCAAACAGCTCTGGTTGTCTTCAAAAATTACTGGATTACGAATATCAACTTCGAATTCTTTCATGAGCTGGATAAGCCACAAAAATTCTTGAGACGCTTCCGCAAGAGAAACGAATTCAGCCTCGGTGGATGACAAAGTCACATTTTGTTGTTTTCTGCTGGCATAACTTATTACGGCATCACCAAGCTTAAAAATAAAACCACTGGTTGACTTACGGTCTTTCAGATCTCCTGCCCAGTCAGCATCAGCAAAGCCTTTTAATTCTAGGTTTGATTTAGAACCTACGCACAACTTCAGGTCAATAGTACCCTTAAGATACTTCATAACACGTTTCAATTCGGTCCAATCGTTATCATTAGGACTGCTTATTTTTTGAGATAAAATTGATATGGCGACAGCAATATCGGGCGTGTATTATTCGAAACATATAACAGCGAACCGACTGCTTTGCGATATAACTTGTTGTTGTCAAAACTATTTTTAGAATTTGACTTTAGATAACCAGGATCCATAGGAATGGATGAAACCTTTGCATCTTGCAGTTTATAGTCATCCAAGATTTTGTTGATGTACTTTCTTTGACATAAATAGTATGTTCCATTTTCATGTATAACTTCAATACCTAAGTAGAGTCTTAGATCACCTAAATCAGTGATTTCAAATTGAGATTTTAAAATCTTGGTAACATTATCAATTTCCACATCATTTTTGGATGCGATGATAACATCGTCTACGTAAATGAGGACATACGTCATTGAATCGCCACTACCTTCTACATACAAACAGGGTTCCGCTTTTCCCCTTCTGAATCCCGAATCAGTAAGAACTTTATTGATGCGGAGATTCCAGCAACGAGCAGACTGTTTTAATCCGTACAAGCTGTGATTCAATTTGCAGACTAAATTCTCTTTTCCAGGTATGATGTATCCCTTTGGCTGTTTCAGAAATATTTCTGCATCTATATCGCCATAAAGGAATGCCGTTTTAATATCAACGTGGCGGACTTTCATATTTTTGTAGCTCGCAATTGCCAGTAAACTTCGAAACGTAGCTGGATTTACAACTGGCGCAAATATTTCATCATAACTTTCACCATATTTCTGGGAAAATCCCCTTACGACCAGTCTAGCTCTATACCTCTTCTCACCATTCACCAAGTGTTTAGTTTTGTACACCTATTTACAGTCTATCAGTTTACAATCTTAGGGGGATTCCACCAAATCCCATGCATTGTTGCCTTGTAGTGCTTCGACTTCTTCTTCCATTGCTTTCAACCAAAATTTGTTGTCCGATCCCGACAAAGCATCTTCATAACTCATTGGATCATTTTCATTGCAAATTTTGTAACCATACTTTTTCGGAGGTATACCCTTGTTGTTTCTTGAAGACGTTCTGGGAGTAACATTTTGTTCTGAATCAGATGATGATGAAAATTCTCCCGCGGAATCAAATCCAAAAAACTTATCATCACCCATAGTATCAACATCATATTCATTAGGTGCTTCATCACCAACGCTGACGCGTTGTTAACGGCTTCAGCCCAAAATCTGATGTTCATGTCTGCATCATACAACATGCATCTCGCCATTTCCATTAGGCTTTTATTTTTCCGCTTTGCCACTCCATTCTGCTCAGGAGTGTACGGTGCAGTCAGCTGATGAACAATGCCTTTATCTCTAAAGTATTGCTGCATTCGCTTATTAACGAACGCACCACCACGATCCGTTCTAAGTACTTTCAGTCGTTTACCAAGTTGATTTTCTGATCTTTCAACAAATTCTTTTATTTTCTCATACGCCATGTCTTTCGATGACAGAAAGAAAACAGTACAATACCGACTGTAGTCGTCAATCAGCGTCATAAAATACTTACTCCCACCTGGTGTTGCATTCTGCATTGGACCGCACAAATCACAATGCACCAAATCTAAAATTTCCTTAGACTTAGATACTGACGCTTTGGGAAATTTATTACGTGCAAGCTTTCCCCGTAAACAAACTTCGCAATTAAAAGAACAGTTGCACTTCTTTATTTTTATACCTTGTACTAGTTCCTTAGAGACTGATTCATTTATATCTTGTACATTTCTGTGCCCAAATCTACGGTGCCACATGTGAATACAATCACCTTTACATTCTGATACATTGAGAGCCTTATCACTATGATTTAGTACGAAAAAATTATTGTACAGGTAACCTGTGGCGTGAGTTTTTCCATCTTTAGAAATTTTGCAACCATTTTCATCAATCATAACCTCAAAACCTATATCAGTCAAGCGCCGAACAGATAACAGACTTCCATCTAATTCGGGAATGAAAAGAACGTTTTGAACACGAATTTCTTTATTTTCGCAAAATAATTTGCAGTCACCCACTCCACACACTTTAACCTCTGTACCATTTGCCATGTACACTGTATCTGATTGTTTATTCAAATTCGTAAAATATTTTTCTTCACAACACATGTGGTTTGTCGCTGCAGAATCTACATACCACTCAGAATTTGGTCTTTGTTGCATTACGCAAAAACAGATATCACCATCGTCCTTTACTACATTGGCACGATTGCTGTTTTTCTTTTTATTAATGCAATCCTTTTTCAAATGACCCGGCTTACCACACGAATAACATTTTGGCACGAATTTTCCTTTCTTTTGCACTTTAAACGCTGTATCATATTCTTGTTCACAGCCAGACTTCCTTTTGTACTCCTGAATCAACTTCTCTTTAACAAAATCAATCGTGAGATCTGCTTCCGGACGCATTTCCAATGAAGAAATCAAATTGTTGTAGTCGTCAGGCAATGTGCCAAGCAAAAACGCAACGATCGACGATTGACAGGAATTCATTTATGTGATCATCCATACTTTGGCCACTTGCCAACCTCTTTGATGACATGAGCCTTAGAAGACTCACTTTATTAGACATATTCGCTTTTTCATGGTGCTTCTTCAGAGTATTCCAAAATTCCTTCGCAGTTTTCAAGTGTTTAATCAAAATCTTTTGCGACTCCTCGACAGCGAGACCTATAGCCGCCCTGGCCTTACCATCCTGCGCCAACCACTTTGCGTCATTCACTTGAGATTCGCCAACAACAACGTGCCACAGCTCCCTCTCCAACAGCAGCAATTCCATGTTGAACTTCCACACATGGTAATTATTATTTGTTAACCTAGGAAATTGTGCAATTGTTGCCGTCATTTTTAAATCCTCAGATTAAATTTTCAATGCAAAAAAAAAACAATTTTAAAAACGCGAGTCTGGGCCCATAACCTGTTGTTAAAACGAGCTTTTATTGAGAAGAAATTAATTTATATTATACATACAGAGGTTATAAAAGGCGGTTAAAAATATAACATACTTGTACTACAAAGTAACTATACAGAGTTGCAATAATGCATACATTACTTATTGAATATTGTTGCCAACATATGCAATGGGTTTTTAAAACGGACACACTGGCACCAGTATCTATTAAGAATGTATTGACATTTTGGCTTAGTGTGTTTTTAATAGAGCAATAGCTTGATAAATTGAGGTTAAAATGATAAATCTGATTACTGTTAAAAGTTACGGAGTCGATGCTGTTATCATTTTTGTTTAGTTTTCCCCCTGATGGGTGGTCAGGGGGTCGCTGCCGTTTCCCTGAGCGTCACTAGTAATGAAATTAATATTTCTATTAGAATTAGTACGTCTATAATTATTGCGATTACTGTAGTTGTTGCGATTATTATTACCATTTCCGTTGTAGTTACCCCTAGTGTTATTTGGGTAATTAATATTATTATTATTACACACATTATTATAATTGCTGTTAATGCCGTTATAATTTCGATAATTATTGCGGTTATAATTTCGATAATTATTGCGATTATAACCTCGATTATTAGTGGGATTGTGAGATATTCTGTTTCTAGATCCAATGAACATAATTGAGCTATGTTGCTGTGCGTCTACTTCCAAAAATTTTGATGTAACCTCCTCAATTGAGTTGAACATGCCAGCTTGCATTATTAGTTTAACTCGTTCAGAGTTCGCATTCTGGATGAACGATTTTGTCGCGGCTCTTGTAGCAATTTTATTTGCTGCTACTTCCGTCATGCCGTCTGACATATAGACATTTGCCAGTTCATTAGGGAGTTGTTCAATCTCTTTTACGTACTGGGTTTGGTTTTTCTCATACTGTTTGACTGCGTTTAGTTTTGTTATTAGAGTGTCAGCGGAGTCTCCTTTGACAACGTTTTTTAATTTCTCAATTATTGCTTCAATTGAATTGAGTCCTTCTATTTTATTTCTGACATTGCTCGTTATTTTTGTATGTATTATATTTATAAGGAGGTATCCTGGTATTGTTCCCTTAATAGATACTAGCAAATTGATTGCGTCAATGAATTTACGCAAATTTATAAAATTACCATCAAAATCAGGTAAAATTTTGCTAGCCAATTCTAGAAATTTGATGGGATCAGTAATGGTTGACTGTATTGATGTACTTTGAGGTAGATTCAATGTTGGAAGCTTTATGTTTTCGATATTGGCAAGTAATGTGAATGGCAATTCAAGTTCTTCACAAATTTTTGAAATTTTGGTTCGCAAGTTATCTAGAATTGTTTCGCATTCGGCGAAATGCTCGTCAGTTAATATATCCTTAATTTGATTGACTAAGGTAACTGTTTTGTTATAGTAGTTTTCCACAAGTTCTAAATGCTTGTTGATAGTTTCTGTACTTGGTTTTTGTGTTTTATTTATACATTTGAAACTTTTATCAAATTCAGTCCTATAAGAAAGAAGTTCTTTAACTACAATTGACCATTTGTCCTGAGCCATTAAAACAAAAAGAAATTTTTTCTTACATATTTGAATGCTTTCAGGTATTTTATTTTCAAATTATTCTTTAATTAATAATATTTTTTTTTTTGTAATTAATTATATTATGTTTTTGAAATTATTTTGAACGTTTTAAACTTGATAAAACAAATTTTATTGTCAATAAAATTTTGTCTTTCTTATTGTTAATTGTTTTGGTTTATGTGAAATTTAAGTAACATTTTGATTTTAATAGATTGAGAAAGGCGAACACTAAAATTTTACATTTTTGTATAGGATTTAATATTTTCTCATTTATGTTAAAGCATCCTTT
Source organism: Phania funesta (assembly GCA_963932375.1). NCBI lineage: Eukaryota > Metazoa > Arthropoda > Insecta > Diptera > Tachinidae > Phania > Phania funesta. The sequence continues at coordinate 87,125,509 of OZ010653.1, forward strand.
ATTAAACATTTTTTTTTGTAATTATGCTTTCAATATATGTAAAAATATATAAATATATTCGTGTTTGGATATGAGCAAAATATATATATATATAAAGTTTACCAGCATCTTTATCAGGAAATTTTAGATGGTCCATGAGTTGGTTGCTTGAAATACCAGATGTTTGATGGCCTTGTTTTGTTGATGTTGTTTAAAGAAACGAGTTGGTATGTTGCACCTATTCATAAACACTCCCCCAAGCATTTTATTCATGACTGCCTGTCATTTTATTTAAAGTTTCTTTTTTTTTAGTTTTTGATAAATTGTTTTTTATTTGTTTGTTTTTTTTTTTATTTTTACTTTTATTTTGCTTTTACGTTTTTATATACGGGGCTGAGGCCGTTGACTTATTGTCATTAATTTTTTTAAGAAATACGCAACGATTAGTACTACTAATACTAGGCCTAAACCAACTTCTATAATTAAGTGGGTATTAGTGTCATCTTTTTTTACCTCCTTTTGTTCCTCAGTTTCACTAACACTTTTACCAACTTCGTATCCCGCAAATATGGCGGCTATGGTTTGTAACACTTTTGACCACCAGCCCATTTTTTATTTTCACTACTTTTTCCACTTTATTTTTTAATTATATGTAGATTCGACTACACGGTCGCCATCTTAACTCCGCAATTTTGTTTGAATAAATAATAACTTTTTGTTGTTGTTTTTTATTTATTGTGTTTTATTAATTTACAAACATCAAACGTTCTTAACAAAAGTTATCAAAATATTAATTATTGAATTCAATAAAACTAAGACTTATATACTAACGAAAAGTGCCATGAATGCATGTGTCATAAAAGAATTGCTTAATATTTAGCGGAAACTTGAGAACGGCGCATATTTAGGTCACTTGCAGAAATAATTGTTCAGCAAAGAGCATTAGTCATTATGTGAGGCAAATCACTTAAATTGATATTGGATACTATTAATAATAAGCAAAAGTGATATTGGCAAAAGAAAAGAAAACAAAAAATAGAAATTGATGTAACACCATACATACATTCATGACAACATATTAAACAATGTGACAGCCTTGTTCCTAAGGTTGTAGAAGTTGTTTAAAAGAACAATTGGGCTAGACGAATTTAATGTCTTTTAACTACTTCACTTTAAGTTCTTCAACAAATTAGCAGAGCTCGTGAGCTCGTCCGATATATAAATACTGGACAGAGATGTTTATTCAGTAAAGGCAGAAAGCAGTGATTTTATTGATTAAAGTGGTGCTGCTTATACACTAGTTTTAAAACATGGTTGTGAAAAAGAGTAACAAATAATATAAATGAATGAGGTTGTCAAAAATAGTATTGACAGAGTGGTATTTAAAGAAAATTCGTTAATTCAAATTAATCGTTAAGTTTAAAATCATTCTAGAAGACAATTAAGTACAAACTTGTTTGATGTTGCAAATGTTATATAAGTAATATAAGTAAAAGTAATTAAAATAAATAAATGAAATGCTTCAACAACCATTTGCGTTAAAATATACTGTCAAACCATTGGCAATTAATTTTCGCACTAATAACAGGCTTCCATCTACCTGAGGTATAAACAAAATATTACGTATTCATTACCTTCACTGTATACGATACAATCACCCATTCCATGTGCCTTTATTTCAGTTCCATCAGCTAAATAAACTGTTTCTTGTTTTTGTGTATCTATTTTGATGAATTTTTCTTCACAACACATGTGACATGTTGCAGATGAATCGATCAGCCTTGATCAGCCAATCAGCATTTGATATGTTCTTCATTATTCCAAACCAAATATTCAACCAACCTTTTGCTGTTTCTGTGAAACTTTATTTGGGCAGTCTCTTTTAAAATGCCCTTGCTTACCACACGTATAACATTATGGAGAAACTTTACGTTTTTGTATTTTATATGCATTTACTGTATGATTTTCACATGCAGAATTTCTTTTATATTCCTGAAGCAGCTTCTCTTATACAAAATCTGTGGTTAAGTCTGCTTCGGATCGCATTTCCAATGACGATATTAAACTATTGTAATTTTCGGGTTATATGCCCAACAAAAATGCAACAATTGTCAAAAACTCATTAATGTGAACATCCATCGTTTTTCACTAACGAAACGCATAGACGACATTTGACTCAAAAGACCAACCTTATTTGTTGTGTTCGGCTTTTCGTAATGATTTTTCAAGGTCTCCCAAAACTCCTTTGCAGTTTTGTGTTGTTTAATAGGAACCTTCTGGGACTCTTCAACCGCCAAACCAATAACCGCTCTAGCCTTGCCGTCACGCGCCAGCCACTTAGCATCCTGAATTACCGGAACAGCTTCAACCACTATATCCCACAACTCCCTCTCTAACAGCAATAATTCATGTTAAATTTCCATACATGGTAATTGTCGTTAGACAATTTAGGAAATTGAGCGCAAAATGTGTTCATTTCTTATTTTCTTTATATTAAAATAAATTGTCCCCGTTGTTCTGGGCCCATAACCTGTTGGTTCAAATATGGCTTTTATTGAAGCGATAAAAAAATATAAAATGGTGTATTACAGAGTTCTAAATATTAGTGACATTGATACTTGTATTTATAGTATTATAGTAAAGTACTATTATTTACATATATGTCTGTTTCAAAATGTCTTAACACCGAATTCATGAGCTTTTGCAATGTGGTAGGAGCGTTTTTAAAGCCAAATGGCATCGACATATTGTAGTGGCCAAAAGGTGTCGAAAAGGCTGTTTTGTATCTGTGCTGGGGTTTCACCATAATTTGGTGAGAATCTTTATCCAGATCGATTGTTGAAATATACTGAGCTTTTCCCAATTTGTCTAAAATAAATTCTATATTAGGAATTTGGTACTTGTCAGTAACAGTGTTATCATTTAGGTTCCTATAGTCGATAACGATGCGCCACTTTTTAGTCCCGGAATTGTCTTCCTTTTTGGGTACAATCCACAGTGGGCTGTTATAGGGGGAGGAACTTTCGACTATTATTCCCTGTTTCAACATCTCCTCGATCTGTCGTTCAATTTCTTGCTCATGTATCTTTGGATATCTGTACATCCTAGTATGTTTTATATGGTGAGCAAATGTCCTCTTTATAGAAAAGTTTGTTGTATTTTCTGAGTAAATGGATCATCTTGAAGTATTCCTCATTGCGTTTTTTCCAATGTACATATATTACAAACGTCAAATGGATATTTATTAAAGTATATTTTTTATTATTTACCTCCACAAAATCGTCGCCAAAATTTATCTTTACTTTTAGTTGGTGCAAAATATCGTGACCAATTATAACATTACAATTTTTTCCAATTAATTTGCTGACCATCCAGGCGATTTTACCAAATTTTTTAAATTCTTGGGGATATGGTGTAGTTATTTGTTTATCTATTTTCGTAACGCCATTTAGCGTTTTAAAGTTTAACTCATGTTTTAATTGTTCTGTCTGAAAACCATTTAAGAAATCTGGGGAGATTATACTCCTCGTTGACCCGGCATCAACGAGACAATTTATTCTCTGATTTCCGATGGTAACTGTTATTATAGGGAGTTGTGAACTTGGGCCTCCGTAATTAAATTTAAGTCATGCTGAAAACTATCGGTTTCCATAGCACTTTGTCTAGAATTTGTAGTAGTTTGTGTGGACATTTGGTCTGTCCTGATCTATCGTTATTCTGAAAATTTGCTGTATTAGTAGGCTTTGGGTACCAGTCCCGACGATATGGTTGTTTAAAATAAGGTTGTCTTGTCTGTGTTGTGGCATTTCCGCCGCCTTGTTTGTTATTAGTCTGAATATCATTAATTGAATAAATCATATATATAATTCAATTGAATAAAAGCACAGGAAAACTGTTTGTAAAAATGAAATAACGTTACCAGTCGATTGATAGACATATACTGATAGGGTACTGGGCAGAGAGTCGCCCTCCGTTATGCCCACTCCTAGCCCTAGCCCTTTTTCCACAATTGGCACTCCTGGTCCGCCGCCCGCGCGGGGTTAAAGAGTTTAGATTCTCCAAAAACAATAGATACGAGTAATTCTATATTTAAGTTATTTGACTTAAACGAATCATCAGCAACGAAGTTTTAATAAATATCACTCTTTTCCAAAGAAATAGTCTCCAGTTTTAAGTCGTTAGTAATGTGCGTGTTAGTACCAATTGCGTTAGAAGGAGGTGCATTCGTGAGTTTATCTAAGAAAAATTTATACAATGAAATTTTATCTAAAGTCTTATAAATTACAGTATACTTACCATCACGATTACTCAATATCAACTCATGAGTTAAACTCTTTATAGGAACTGTAATTGGTTTAGTTTCAGTATTATTGTTTAATGGAGCATTATCGCCTAAAATGTAGTTTAATTCCGATCAAGTTTACGAAGTTATTAAAACTACATGTTTCTTTTTTGGTCCTAGGCGACGCGACAGCTCGGTAGATATGCCTTTTACCCGTTTTAACCTGTTATCACTTTGATGAAATAGAGTGTGATGCCAGCGATCCTGCAGGTTTCCAAAGATGAGCAGGCTCTAATAATGTGCCTTTTGCCGGTAGTGGTGTCTCTCTACCACCTCTTGCCTCTTCTGAACGCTGATATTCGAAAATTGGGAGCTAAAACGCAATGGATGGTGTTTTTGATATACCATGCACTTAAATATATCTGGATCGCGACTTCGCAAGTAGCTGCTCTTTAGCTTTTGGTTTGATGAGTTCTCATAGCGCGTCTGTTAATTCTAAAGAGGAAGAAGAGAAAAAACTTGTTTAAGCAGGATAAACTACCGAATAGGTTGTCTTTAAGTAAAAAGTTAAATTAGTATTTGTAAATTCTGATTTTAGAGTTAGCGTGTTTTACAGATAATGTTATACTTACGACGGAATTTTCAATGTTTGAAAGGGGGAGGTGGCATTACTTCACAACAGATCGTGTAACCTGAGATAGTGCGTATGTCCGCAAACCGTACATAATTGTCTGCACCCGAAAAGGTTTGTTTGCTTCGTTCCAACCGTCACTCGTGAAATGGTTGTAACGCGTCCACTATTGCCAGTAGGTCTCCCACCTGCATGTTGCGTGCAGAGTTTTTCCATTTATAGCGTTTTTGCAAGGATTTAAGATAACCATCCTTCCAACGATTGAAGAATTGATGGTGGATTGCCTTCAGTTGTTCCCATCTATTAATGAGGGACATATCTTGGTAATCTTGCTCTGGCAACGCTATTAGTGGGGCTCCTCTTTAAAAGTGTCGGGGCGTCAGCGCAGTTAAGTCGAAATTGCCTTCTGATACCGCAGATATTGGACATCCTCAAAATTAAATAAACTTTAAATGGAAGTTGACTTCTCCCATGTAATGGACGTGTGCCGGAATGAACTTTTATTCAAACCCATGTGTCAGGTATTTTTGGGGTATATATTGAGCGACTTTTTATAACTTTGTTGAATTCCTGTTCCAGTATTCTACTGGCACCTAAAAGGTTTCTACCATTGTCAGAAAATATTACATTGACATATGTCTTGATTGAGTAAGATTTACGTAGCGCCAAAAGTTTTATCTGAAAGGGGCCACAAATCTTTTTGGTTGAAGAGGTGCCATAATTTGTTCCTGTTTAAATTTTACTTTTTGTAAACTACATTTTTTGCTTTTGTTTTATAATATGTAACCATTTTTTTATGCATCATACTGCTACACTTTTATTTCCCTAAAACGTTGAGCTTGAGACATTTGCAAGAATTTAGGAGACCTGCACACTGACAACTCGGGCCTGATGTATTATTCTGGAATGTATTTGGCTTACGCGGCTGTTATTTGAACTTTTGAGTTTAGTCAATTGCTTATTTGAACACGGAAATACACGAATCTGTTCCCAACTCTTTACATCGATTTCATATATTTCGAGATTGGTTATAAAAGAAGTTATGTCACGCTAAAGTTGTTTAATCGCCTTTTCTGACTCTGACGTTCTAACCGGCAAACGGAATAGAAGTTTTAGTTAACAATTTACCAGGATCCGACGATTTCCAAATCCTTCACAGAAATCCGACCAAGCTAACGCAAACCCCTGGTTTTTATTTCCCTAGCCTCACCGGAAGTTTTTCGATTAATATGGAATAGTTGTTTTACCTGAATAAGTGTGGAATTTCGGATATACATGGCCGTGACCATAGGAAGAAAGGTAGGCCATAACATTTAATCGCCACTAAAAATCTCAAGGTTGCAGAGTGGAATGTGTTTCCACGAAAGGCAATTAACATTCTGCATTTGATAAGAAAACCTTTTGTAGTGTATCTGCAGTAAGTTATATAGGTGCGTTATATTTGAACTTATGATTCTAAGCTAGCCACCCCATCATCAGCTGTATCCTCCTCATTGTCCCGATCCACAAGATATTTCTCATATGCTTCCTTTATTCGTCTCCATGTGCCTTTAAGTTCAGACTTGTGGATATATACGGCATGAGTTCAATCTATTGATACCGATTCTCAGCAGTATGAGTGGTCTATAGATCAAAAGGGAAAACGCGTTATTATTAATGTATCGGGGGATATCGAAGCAGACCACATACTTTCTGGGTCCCTTTTCGAGCTATAAATGGATCGCACCTTGCCGCGAGCAGAAGAAAGTAATGACGAATATCTGCAACTGTCACGTAGCGAAGTAAATTAGCGTATAAATTATTGCTTAAAAAACGATAACGAAAACAAAAAACTTAAAAAAATAGTTGATCCTTGAATGAAATGATTCTTTTATGTATATGAAAAATGTAAGCTGTTCGCAATAAAAGTGACAAAAGTTCTGTGAATTTCAAAGGGAAAGCTTGGCAATATAGACACATATGTATGAAATATTTCCAGCTCCTTTTCGGATAATCCCCTCACACTAAAATATTTTTATTTTCTCTTGGTATTAACTTACAGAATTTATTTAAAACCATAATTGTATTTCCTTAATAATTATAAAATTGGTTTATAAGTAACTTAAAAAAAGAAAAATATTTTTTAATATAAAAGAAAACTTTTGCAGATAAATATAGTACGAAAGAAACTCGAGTAAATGTCACGCGTTAAGACCGCAGTTTCAAAAGGGTTGATAGTTTCTTTGGAAAAAAAATACACAGCTTCTCACATACGTACATTATATGGAATAACAGAGACTGAGAGATTGCAAAATTTTTAATCACTGTTTCTTATTGTTAATTGACCAACAGGAATGATTGCATAGAGAGAGCGAAATTGATTTGCGTTCATAAACAACAGTTAGTTATATAGCTTCGACTGGAGATGGAAAATATGCACTACTCATGAACTCAGATTTATGTTCTTATCAAAATCGTGGAAGAATCAAAATATATTGTTAATATTGGAGGTTTTTAAGCGAAATTAATTATCGTTATTCTCTAAACCCAAGAACTTTCAAAAATTAGCTGAACAAATGTTTTTAAACATCGGAAAATATTAACATTATTATGGTGCTGAATTTGCCATCCCTGGTAGAAATAAAGAATACTCAACAAAAACAAGTTACTCTTGTATGAGTACAACATGTAAAAAATGCTGTAAACTTTTTACGTTAACTTAAGAATAATGTATCAAAAGAATAAGGGAAAACATGTAAGAGCACAATGATCCAATATAAGGAGGCCTAGTTTTCAAGGTTCAGAAAAAAATAAGAATAAAAGAAAAGAACTTTTTAATATGCATATTTCGACAAAAAAGTATCCGTACAGTATCGGCCAAAACCTAAACACGGCCTCAGTTCATATTTTTTTAAATGATAATTTTTTAAGAAAACAAAGTTATTATTTTTTTTTATTTATTTATATCTTTATTATTGAAAAACACAAACTTAAGGAATTCAGAATTTAATAAAAAAAAGGAAAAATTAAAAAAAACATTATAAGTCACAAATATAAGTGGACTACACTAAAGCACCCCCAGCTTAAGGTACAAAAAAAACTACTGAAATCAATACTTAGTTGCGAATCCTTTATTCTGGATGACAAACGCACATCTTTTAGACATATAGGATATTAAATTATTAATTATATCTGGTGGTATTGCTTCCCAGGCTATTTTTGCGGCTTCATGTACATTTTCTTTGGTTTTGAAATTTTCTCGGTTGATTTTTAAGTTAACGATCTCCCACAAGTTCTCGATTGGGTTAAGATCGGAGGATTGGGTAGGCCAACGGAGAACTTCTATCAAATTGTTCAGGGACCACTCCTTAACTACTTTTGACGTATGTATATTTTGGGTCGTTATCTTGCTGGAATGTTCATTTAACTAGCATCTCTTCTTCAGCATAAAGCAACATCACGTCTTTTAATATGTCACGATACATAATTCCATCAATCTTATGAATTGGCCCAATACCTTGCCCAGTCTGCATGCTTTACAGCGTCTTTGCAATATTTAGGATTCAACTGTTGTCCATTTGGTCAGCGTACACGCCTTATGTCAACTATATCCTTTAAATTAAACTTAGATTCGTCAGAAAACAGCACAGTCCTTCATTTTTGGACACTCCAGTTGAGACGGGCCTTGGCTAGTCTTGCCATTTCTATTTTGATAAATAGCGGACGCCAGTATAAAAAATGTAGGACATTTGCTCGAAAAAAGAGGACACTTTAAACAACCTATTTTTCATTCAATTAATGGCAGCATAAAAATTAACAACCAAAACTTGTTTTTACAAAAATAAAAACGTAACAAATCATTCCGATTTAATGGTACAAAACAAAAACAAAATTCATTGCATAAATTATCGGCACTGTATATTTTTAAGACGAAGTGTCAAAAGTTTCATGTATAGTTTTCAACACTTCCACTTTGAGGCAATATTTTACCGTAGCATATCTTCAAATATTTGCAAAACTCTTGGCAATTCATGGCGTCCACTGCGCCTTGATCAGAGACAATATAGGTTATACGTTGGCATTATGCGCTGGTAAACAAAAATAAAATTCAACAAGTTTTTGCAGTTACATAATTTTTCAGGACAAGAACACCAATTATTTTTTTATGCAAAGCAATTGTTAATTTTGTGAATACCTTATTTTGGCCGTATCTGTGCATGCCACCGAAATTGATATTGCAATTATCACCGCTAAAGGCAACACATTTTGATTTTAAGCAATATTCTTCCAATTTCTTAAGAATAGTTCGCGCTATAGTCTCTTATGTTTTAATTTTAATTTTTAATTGGTAATACATCCAATATCTTTGTTTGGATTCCATTGTTTTGGGCATCGAAGTATTGAGCAACTATTGGCAATAGCTTAGTAGCACCGAAATTACTCGTGTCGGATGATATATGCACAAAATGAATTTGTTCGATGTTTTTCTTTAACATTTTCATTGAAAGGGGCGCCAAAATCTTTTTAACTATTGAATTAGTACGGTTGCAAGATATATTTTTAGCTCTCTGAGAATCATGAAAAAGTAATTTATTTAATTCAATTGTGCAGTCCAAAGATAAAAAAAAAATTGTTATGAATAATGGTGTGATAGGCGAAGCAACCCTCAATGACTCGAAGTTCATTGTCGACCATAATTTTCAGAAAAACTGTGTCTATTTTCGTGGAACAGTCTTGGCTGGAAAAGCCCTTTTGATATTTCTGTGTCTCCAAATGATTATAGATGTCTTGTACTCCTTTATTTGCAATCGAAATTATAGAATTGCAAAGGGTGCAATTCACTATCCAGTCTTCATTTCCCCTTTTCATAAAGGAAAACTTATTTTCTAAAATTAGAAGATTAATCAATTTTTATGCTATCATTTCCGTTCAAAACTTACATCAATTTTTGGAAAACAAACTTCATGAAAAAAAAACACACAGCTGACAAGCAGAGACCTTTGTCGACCATTTTAACCGGCGGCGGTTTTTAAAAATAATAGCCAAGTTATAATATTGGAGGACAACAAATAATATTACCTTATTATATCAAATTTACTTATTATCCTTAAATGGATAGATTGTAAATAAAAATTGTGAAAAAAATAAAATAAGTTATAATATGCCACTTCGAAAAATAGCGAGAATCAGGGATGATAAAACTAATTTTATACAAAGAGGAATTTTAACATTGTATTGTTCTCTTTGAAAACTGATTGTACGAGCACCTAAATCTTTTTTTAATAAATTTTGTGACCTGTGATTTAAAGTTTAAATGCAAAAAAAAAACGTTAAGGAAGGTGTAAAAAGCCGGACAACCCCGGAAACTTATTGAAAAATAAGTAGGACTGCCCCGGATACCCAAAAAAAGAGGACGATGTCCGGCTGGAAACCCTAGCCTTCGCGAATTCAAGTCTATTTTTTTGACGATATGAAAGGTTTTTTATTGCTGGTCGTCGACTGAATAATCCGGCCTCGACCGCGCTTCTGCGAATCGTTCTTTCGCTAATTTTTAAATATAAGCGGTTTCGTATGTGACTAGAAAATGCTTAGGATCATTTTGGATTGTCCCTTTAATTAAGGAGCCTTCATGTCGCGAAGTTTTACGTGGCCTTCCTCCAGAATGAGTAGGAGATGTGCGACCAGTCTGCAAAAACTTTTTAATTAGCCTAGAAATAATTGATCTCTTGATCGAATATTTTGCACTCAATTGATGTCTTGATAAGCGGGCTCTCTAATCATCAAGAATTATAATTTTAAATTCACTTTAGTGCTTATTGCTTGCAATTACTCTTATCTGAACGAAAGCTTTAAAACAATGACAATTTTCGCATAAATTCTAACAAGTTCTTCTTCTGAAAACTGCAGCTTAATAGCTGCTGAATTTTTGGAGTGTACCGTTAGTAATGTCGCAGTAGCATAGCAAAATTTCCAAACACAATTTAGGGGGTGCTTTAGGGTGTCCGCCGGGAAGGTGTTCTACTTTGTTTGTTTATAATTTTTGATTAAATGAAAGAGAATGGATCGTATATTGATAAATGTTTTATTTAATGTCGGCAATTATGTATGGAATACAATATCAGATAAATGTCCGCCTCTCGCCTCTGTTAGCCTCACAAATGCCCTCTTAAACACACTTCACGCGGTATTTAATTAATTTCATCACGAATATTTTGTTTGAGATGCTTCAGCGTTGCTGGTTTGTTTGCATAAACCTTGCTTTTCAGATATCCCCACAAAAAGAAGTGGAGGCCAAGCAACATCACCATTCCTTGAAATAACTTGATGTGGAAAGATGTCTCGCAGTAATTCCATTGTTCCTGGCTGTATGCGATGTGGCACCGCCTTGTTGAAACCACATGTTAGTCAAGCCCAAAGCATGCAGTTGTGGCGTTAGAAAGTTTTCAATCATATCGCGATATCGCTCCCCATTGACAGTTACCGTTACGCCGTTTACAGTTTCAAAGAAGGTCTAATTATTCCTCCTGACCAAATTGCTCACCAGACTGTCACTTTTAATGGATGCCAAGGTGACTGATGAATAATTTGAGGGTTTTCCATTGCCGACTATTCTGTTTATTCACATATCCATTCAAATGAAAATTTGCCTCGTCACTCATGATATTTTCATGAAAATCGGGTTTGTCATGGGCGAGTTGTAGCGTCCTATTCGCATATGAACGGCGGCGTAAATGGTCTTCTGGAATAAGTTCTTGTGTCAACTGAATCTTAAATGGAAACAAATGCAAATATTTGTGCAAAATTGTGGCCAAAGTTGTTCATTAAAGACCAAGCTCCTGAGCACGGTGTGGAATTGAGGTTGATGGATTGTTTTGAACACTTTCTTGAACAGCAGTAATGTTTTCAACCGATCTTGCAGTACGTTGTGATCCATGTTTTGGCCTATCAGCTACAGTCCCTCTTTTTTCGAAATCATTCATTACACGATAAATAGTGCGTCTTGTTGGCACGTTGTTTCTCCCAAAAATTTCACGTAACTTCCTCATCGTCACAGTAATAGATGATTGATTTTGATAAAATGTTTTAACGATTAAAACACGTTGGTTTACTGAATATTTTTGCATAATAAATTTGCCACGTCTCTACTTTACGACTGCCAAATACTGTCAAGACTAATGTTTACCAAAATGGCGGCAAAACAAAGTACTATATCTTCTCGGCGGACACCCTGTATTTGCGATTTTAACTTTTTTATTAAATTCTGAATTCCTTAAGTTTGTGTTTTTCAATAACAAAGATATAAATTAATAAAAAAAATAAAAAAAACAAATTTTTAATAACTTTGTATTCTTTGTTTATCATTTAAAATAATAACTGAGGGGGTGCTTAGGTTTTGGCCGATACTGTATATCAATATAGGTACATACATGCATATATCTATGTTCGCTATAATAGGCACTATTACACCTCAAAATTAAGATTTCTGTTTCCTTAGAAATCTTTAATTTTCAGTGAAACAGATCAAATTTAATTTGGAAAATACCTTTTGCCTTTGATGAATTTGCACTGGGTCGGCGTGATAAAGGGTTGAACTTTGTATGCTTTCATTTTCTTTCCACAATAAATTTCCCTCAGTTGATTGAATTTGATTTGCACTTGCATACATACAAATGTATTTATGTATAAGTTAAGGACTTTACTAATATAAAGTCCAAAAAAAAACAAACACTATAATTTTTTCCTTTGGTCAACGACCAGTTTATTCAATAATTAAAGTAATACTAAAATTAACATTTTTGAATATGCTTAATTTATATTAATTAATAATAGAACACCTGCAAAATATGGTGTGACATTATTCTGAGAAAAATACAGTAACTACAAGTGTGTGATCTACATTCAAAATGTGGTGTGACATATTTCTTAAAAAAATCCAATTTGGCTAAATAAAGTTCAATAACCAAAATTATGTTTATTATTAAATTGCAAAATAAAGAGAATAAAAGAAAAACTAAAAATGCAAGTAAGACAAAATTAATCAGGCTAAAGAGTTTGTTGACTTAAATAAGCAAAGAAATCATAATTGCGAAATTTACAAAATTAAATGGAAGTGCATTTACTTATTTTAAATATTGTTGGTGTTAACTCTTCCCCTCTTAAATATGTTTGTCCTCAAACATGAGATGTTGATAATCTCGGAGGTTTGGGAGGATTTGTAATTAAAATAAAAGGTTCGTTAAGAATTTTAGTAGTTGAAATTGTTTCTGATATGCCATCTTTATTTGGAATAATTTCCATATTTCTTTCATTGGTAACTTTACTACTTGAAGTGTTGTTGAATATTATTTTTCCTTTTGTTTTGCATATAAATCTGAATGAAGCTAAAGTTAATATAAAAATAACAAGAATAACACCAATCAATGATTTACTAACAACTGCCTCGGTTTCTAAGCGTTCAATTTTTACTATGTTGCTTAGATGGAGTTGGTTAAGCTTTTCCAAAGAAAGCATTTTAATATATTGTTTTTCTAGAGGAGTTTGTTGTACTATTTGTGGTGATATTATGGGAGATTCCAGATTGCGGAAAATTTCATTATTGATATTTACAGATTCATTACGAAAATGAACCAAATATGTTCCGTTCATTGATTGATTATTTACCATTCCATGAAAATCGTTTAGTAAAACTACACCTGACCTTATTTCCTCTACCACTGGGGTATGGAACGCATCAGGAATGTCACAATACGGACGAGATCCATTTAGAAGAGGTGGAATACAGGTTGAGTTAACAATATTAATTACTTCGTCTTTTTTACAAACTGTAATAGAGTTTATTATAGTGCAAGTTTTCTTAATAACTAAAATATTCTCTTTATTTTTTAAAATTTCTTTAAAATTTACTTTTACAATTTTGTTATCTTTTCTTACGGGCTTAATTAATATTTTGGTATAAATTTCTTTAGAAGTAAGTGGGATTTTTATAACATATAATAAAGTAGTATTTTTGTACAAAACTTTTACATCAGCGTATTCTAGTGCTTCTTCAATAGATACGAATGGAAAATTTTCTTTATTTAAAGTTTCAATGACATTATTTATTTCTTTTTTATTCAGTACTATAGAATTTATTACATTATTTTTTGCCCATTGAATGGCGTATTTAACATTTTGCAGTTCTTCCTTAACTAATCTTAATCTAGTTTGCATGCTTATTATAGCAGAATTGCCTATTGAATCTTGATTTCTTATCATTTTATTTATTGTATTTGTATAAACTGTGTTAGTTTGTTTATTCTTTCAGCAAAAGTTTCATTTATGAATAATTGTTTATTATTATTTGTGTTTAATTCGTTAAGATGTTTTTTTAGTAATTCAAAATCATCGTGGTCAGGAGAACCAGCGATATATTTCCACGCGGTACCAATTAAATTTATTGATCGTTTCTTTCTTGTTTCATCTACCAACTGCAATGATTCCAGCATTTATATAGCTTGTGTCAATTCATGATTTAAGGATGGTATAAACATATTTTGGGAATTTTCATTGTGTTTAATAAATTTCTTTATTTCATCAAAGAAACTTTGATACTCATTCAGATTTATTACATGTAAAATTTTAAATGTTCCGTTCTGGATTTTTGCCACTCCATCGGCTAAGGTTACAATATGGGAGAGTGTGTAATTAACAATTTGAAGCTCTGCTTGGGAGGTGGATAGAATAATTATGGAATGAAGGAGAAGGAAGCTGAAAATAGATTTTTATTGACTTCTAATGTTGTTCTTATGAAGGGTTTTATTGGATTCAGTTTCTACATATGTTCCCTTATCTACTTTAACGATTTCTCGCTTATACCTGGGGATTAATTTGGTCCCTAATCTTGTATTTATTTTTGCAAAAATCATTTTACCTGGCTCGTAAGTTTTTATTTCTTGCCTGTGTTTGTTGTGGTATTGCATGTCTATTTCTTGTTTTTGTTTTAATTTTCCTATGTTCGCTAGTCTGTCATTTTCTAACTGAGAAGGGTCTGTGCTTACTCTTCTACCAAAAAATAATTCGATTGGTTTTTTCCCTGTTGTACTATGTATAGAACAATTATATTTGTAAACAGAAATTTCAAGTAGTTCTTTAAATGTATTGTGAATGTGTTCTACTTTTGTGCATCGCATGATTTCAGAGAGCGTGGAATGGAATCTTTCCACTTGCCCGTTGATGCTGCTTGAGTAAGGTGGGACAGTAAATATTTCAATATTCAATTGATTTTTTATCATGAAAACAATTGTTGATGAGTTAAAAGACTTTTCATTATCCATAACGATTATCTTTGGTATTTCAAATGCAAATATCAGTTCTTGAAGTGGTTGTCTTATGTCTTCTGTGGCTTTGGATTTAATATCTTTTACTTGTGCGTATTAAGAAAATTTATCAATTGCTGTTAGTACCAATTTACCTTCGGTTTGATAGATATCTATGTGAATAATTTCACCGGGATACTTTGGAATAGGTGTTTCTTTCAATAGGGGTTTCGTGGGATACCTATCGTACTTATTCTCTTTACATGTTAGGCATTGTTTTACTATCTTCTTTATTTTATTTGACATACCTGGGAAATATTACTTTTCCAATATTTGTTGTTTATTCTCTTTACTGTTCCGATGTGCTCTGTTGTGAGTATCTATAATTATTTTGTTTTGCTCTTCATCGTTTTGCACATCTTCTACCTGATGTCTGGTAAATCTAATACGATATTTATTAAAATGCTGTGAATAAATTTCTTGAATTTGTCCCATAATTTGTTCTGAGGTTTTGATTGCATTAAGTATTGAAGGGTAAAGATATCTCTTTAGAATGTTTACAAGTTTGTTTTGAGTGAATTCAGGTTCGAATATATGGTGTCTATGATAATGGGGAAATATTATTTCAAATTTGTACTGAGCTACGGGATGTGTATAAAGAAATATTTGATTTTTAAAGCAGTTTATTGGTGTATCAACATTGAGTATGAGATTTTGTCCGGAGCTATCATCGCTATGTGTTGCAATTGATAGAGAGTTTACCTGTTCTGTATTAGGAATCCTTGATAAGGCATCTGCCACGACGTTTGCTTTTCCTGGTTTGTAGAAAAGTTCGTAGTTATATTCCTCTAAAATAGCCTTCCAGCGCTTCATTTTACTATTGTTGTTCTTATTACTAAGTGCGTTAGTCAGCGGCTGGTGATCAGTAAATATTTTCACCTTGGCTGAGCCATATAAATAGTTTCGAAGTGAATTTAAAGCCCGAATTATTGCGAGCATTTCTTTTTCATTCGTCGCATAATGCTCCTCTGGTTTATTCAATGTTCGTGATATAAATGCTATTGGTTTGTTATTTTGTGACAAAACTGCACCTAGGGCGAAGTCTGATGCATCTGTTGTGAGTTCTAGCTCTTTACTATAATCTGGATACGCAAGTACAATATCTTGAGAGACTAGAGTGTTTTTTAGTTTTCCAAAAGCTTCGACAGCATCGTCATCTAGTTTAATATGTTTCAATGCTGATTTGTTTTTTGAAAGACGACCTTCTTCCCCTCTTAAAATTCGTGTTAGGGGTTTTGCTATCTTTGCATAATCTCTCACGAATCTTCGATAATATCCTGATAATCCAAGAAAAGATCGTAACTCTTTGATGGTTTTTGGTAGTGGAAAATCAAGGATAGCTTGAATTTTTCCTTTATTAGTTTTTATGCCATCTGCTGAGATTATAAACCCTAGAAATTTTACCTTTGTTTTTAGAAAGTTGCACTTGTCCAATTGTACCTTTAAATTTGCTGCTTGAAGTTTTGCAAATATATCTCGAATGTGATCATAGTGTTCTTTTTCAGATTTGCTGAATATTACAATGTCATCGATGTAAACATAACATATTTTTCCAATATAGTCATGCAGAACATCGTCTAAAGCTCTTTGGAAAATTGCTGGAGCGTTTTTTAAACCAAACGGAAGGCGTGTAAATTCATACTTGCCGTTTGCTATTGAAAATGCTGTTTTTTCGAAATCTGACTTTTTAAGGGAATTTTGTGGAATCCGCTCTTCAAATCTAGAACTGTGAAGTATTTACTATCTCTTAGCTGTGAAAGAACGTCATTTATTTGGGGTATTGGATATCTATCAGGAATTGTTAGTGAATTAAACTTCCTATAATCAATTACGAGTCTGTACTGTTTGTTGCCTAATGAATCTGGTTTTTTTCCCACAACCCAAACTGGTCAGTTGTATGGTGAACGTGAAGGTTTGATTATCCCGTCATCCAGTAGGTTTTTTATTTGTTTTTCGACTTCTGATTTTAACGCCATTGGGTAGGGGTATTGTTTCGAATATACTGGAGTGTCTGTGGATGTTCGGATTCCGCCAACTACTCTAGTTGTACAAGTCAATTTTTGATTAGGATCGATGAAAAGTTCAGGATATTCACTGACGATCTCTTTCATTTTTGCTTTTTGTTGAGATGACATGTGATCGTCTCTAATTTCTACTGTGTTTACTGTCTGTGAATAATGTTGTTTAAGGCCTATTTTTACACCATTCCCTATCTGCATATAACTGTCACGTGTATATATTATTGCATCAAGTTTCTTTAACGAGTCATTCCCAAGGATGCCGTCAAATGATTTTAAAGTTGGGAGAATGTAAACTTTTATTTCTTTTTCTAAATTAAAAAGTCTAACGTATGTATGTTCTTTTATTTTAATATTACCTGCTATTGATTTTGCAAAAAAAATTTCTTTATTCGGTATAGTTCTTTTTACGTTGTAAGGTTGAATATAGTTTTTACTGGAACCAGTATCAATAAGAAATTTTAATATTTTACCGCTCTTTGCTCTACATTCAAAGTACGGTAGCGAAGAGCTCGTCATTCTAAAAAATGAATATTCGTGAGGTCATTAATCTCGTCTTGGTTGTATGGCATATCGCCGAGTTGGTCAGTTTCTAATGAGTTATTAATGACGTTATTATAAGTTTCTAAATCGCTGTCGATGTGAAAGTTTCGTTGTATTTTGTTTCTAAAATTAGAGTTTACATGTGTTGGTGGTGCTCTTTTGTTAATGTTTTGTTGTTGTGGTCTGTTCATATAGTTAATTCTTTTTGTGTGCATACTACTATCTATATCCATAGGTTCTGGTAAAGGTTGTGGTTTTGGAGGGAGAGGTCTTGGTGGATTGAATTGGTAATAGTTATTTGGGTTTGCTTGTAGTTGGATTGGGTAATTGTTAGTTTTCGTGAATATAGGAGATTTATGTTGTGTATGAGGCATGTGAGCAAGTTGTGGATAAAAGTTACTCTGGTTAAAGCGGGGTGTTAGGTTTACAGGCTGTGGATAATGGTAACGGGATGGAAGTGGTGGAGTAGATTTCTTGTAATAAAAGTTGTGAGCATAATTTGTTCGGTAACTTTGATTTTCTAGCTTAAGGCAAATGTGGAGAGCTTGTGGTAAATCTACTGGTTCTCTCATGCCAAGCAGTTTTGGTAGGTCGCCATTTAGGCCTCTGATGAATGTATCAAGAGCCTTATTGCGATAGGATTCTGTTAACAAGGTAAGAGATGCTTCTAGACTTCCGAGTTTGTTAAGAATTATAGACAGGTGTTTGTATACGACTTGGTAAAAGTCTTGAATGGTCAATCTTCCCTGAATTAAGGAAGTCATTTGGTACTCGAGGGTCGCGAGACCCCTCTTATCGGAATAATGAAGAGAAACACACCTAATTATTGAGTTCCAATCTAAAGGAGTGTTGTACGATTCGAGGGCAATGTCGGCATTACCCACGATTTTGTTTCTTATTACACTCAATATACCATAGTATCTAGGTGTACCTTTATGGGGTTCGTAAATCTGTAAAATGCGCTCGACGCTTTTGCGCCATGAATTGAATTCTGTCTGGTTACCGTTAAATTCGCGTAGACTTTTGACAATATCTGGTATTTTGTCAAAGTCTGTGATATTGCCTCGGTATTGCTCCTCAATTACTTGGTCGGAAACGATACTAGGACTTGGGTTTATTATAGACTGAATCAAATTGGGTAATTGTTGTTGTAACAAATGAGAGGTAGTTTCTGTAATAATATTATTTAGGTCATTCATATTAATTGCTCTGGATACTTGTTCTGCGTTTAAAACTGCAGGACGAATGAGATTTTCTAGGTTTGACATGTTAACTAATATATTTAAGTAGGTAAGATAACAAGATTAACTAGGAATGGTATATTCTTATAACAATATTTTAATTGTTTATTAATTATTGTTGCAAATTTGTTCTTCTTTTTTATTATTTTTTTTTTATAGAACTGGAGGGTCCCGTAGGAATCGCAGCTCGAGTTTATTAATTTATTAAGTGTTATTTGTAAAAATGAATGTTTTTAGCACTGATTCTATGGTATTTTGTGCTATAAATTTATTCTTACTGTCTATTACAATATATATAAACTAAACTTATATGTCGACTTACGCACACGTTGTCTGCATCTTGATGTCTCCTTCGGATAGCTGGCTGAACACGTAATGCCGTCCTTTTTGCTTGATGCTACTAAGGGGCCAATTTCTATCACTGGATTCTTTTGTTGCGTTAATTGCTCCTTTGACGATTTATTGTTGTCTTTTTTATATTGTAGTTAGTTAATTTGAGGGCTTTTTCAACCTTTTCGTCACTTTATCGTTCAGTTTTAATTTTAAATTTTTTGTTTTATTTTATTTAATCGTTCGAGACCGTCGAGGACACTTTCTGCCGCACTACCTTAGGGCTTTTTGCAGGACACTCACTTTTGGTTTTTTTATTTTTATTTAATTGGTCGAGAACAGCGAGGACACCTCCTGACGCACTACTTTAGGGCTTTTTTCAGGACACTCCCTTTTTGGTTGTTTTGATTTTTATTTACTTGTTCGAAACCAGCGAGGACACTTTCTGACGCACTACTTTAGGGCTTTTTCAGAACACTAAATTTTTGGTTCGGTTTTATTATTTTTTTTATTTTATTTTAACGTTCAATACCGGGGAGGACACTTTTTACACCTTTCTGCTGCACTACTTTAGGGCTTTTACAGAAGGACACTCACACGGACCGTTAAAGTTGCTCGGGCGCCAGTTAAGGACTTTACTAATATAAAGTCCAAAAAAAAACAAACACTATAATTTTTTCCTTTGGTCAACGACCAGTTTATTCAATAATTAAAGTAATACTAAAATTAACATTTTTGAATATGCTTAATTTATATTAATTAATAATAGAACACCTGCAAAATATGGTGTGACATTATTCTGAGAAAAATACAGTAACTACAAGTGTGTGATCTACATTCAAAATGTGGTGTGACATATTTCTTAAAAAAATCCAATTTGGCTAAATAAAGTTCAATAACCAAAATTATGTTTATTATTAAATTGCAAAATAAAGAGAATAAAAGAAAAACTAAAAATGCAAGTAAGACAAAATTAATCAGGCTAAAGAGTTTGTTGACTTAAATAAGCAAAGAAATCATAATTGCGAAATTTACAAAATTAAATGGAAGTGCATTTACTTATTTTAAATATTGTTGGTGTTAACTTATATAAAATTTTTCTGTTTAAATTTTACTTCTTGTAAACCACTTTTTTTGCATCAATTAATTTTTTAGTCATTGAAATTAAAATTTGTAATCACACTATCTACTTATGTATGTGTTTATAATATTTAATTATTGCAAAAAATATTTGTTCTATATTATCAATGTAACACTAAGCAAAAATAACAAACAAACGTCTTTTGTTGAAATTGGACGTTATGTTCGTCCAGAGAAGGAAATGAGTAGAAATTTCAGTGAGTGTGGAAATTCTTCCAATATGAATCCGGGTCGATAGATCTATGCTGGTGATGGAATCTAGACTATTGGAATGATAAAAAGACACTGAGTGTTACTCAAGACAAAAAAATAAACAATTATTCCAGTTTGAACCAATAAAGAAAAGAAAAACAATTGAATATGAATTGAAAATAAGAGTGTTTATTTTCGATTTATTTTTATTATTATAGGGAATGAATTATCCTACCAATAGAAAGATTAATGTACAAGAGAAGTTATTAACGTTGGATATTAGCGAAAAGAAGAATCTAAGTCATTTTATTTGTATTTTTAAATTTTCGTTAAGGCATAAAGAAATAAATTGATATGTATACTCAAATAAAGTGTAACGATTAATGCGTCAATATATGAGGGAGGTTCAGCATTAACAATTTGCAACATATGTCTCCCATGAAGAAGGAGGTTGTGAAAGCCTACCTAAAACTATGGGTGAGTCAGTCCATAGGTATCTCTCATTAGCATTCACGCAAAGAGATGAGTTTACATAGTTCGTAAGGTTTGCTAGCAATACAACACCGTTGACCTCTAATCGTGAGAGATCCACTGTTTGAATTGGAGCTACTTTATACTTGGCAAATTAGAGTAAATAGTATTATTGTGAGACTGGCATCTTACATATGCTGTATCACAGTATGCTGATTTCGGGGCATCTGAACACCCGTGTATTCGGATAGAGTATACTGGCGTATATTGTAACCAGCGGTATATAGAGATAGCTTAAACTTTCAAAGGTCTTCCACTAAGTTGTTGCACTTTTCAGGTTATTTTGAAGATACATCTTCATCCTATTATAATCGTTCTAGTCACAATTACTGCATTAAAATTTCCGCCCTGATGTCTATGGGGCTAACCATCCTGCTGGCTCAAAAAGTTTAGCAACCGGAAAGAGAACGTGCCGTTTCGTGATCTTTGTCGATTGTGCAATGGGTGTAAAATTATAAGTGGAAGGTTTGGTTGCAAATTAGTTATTTAATACAAAATTAACTCTGGTTGCACTGTAAATTCTAGGAACTTAGGCCATGTTCTTAAAGAGTAATTTTCGTTGCATAATTTGCATGAAGATAAGTTTAAGTAACGTTTGGGAGTTTTGTGGAGATTAAGCGAACTAAAATAGGGTGTTTACGGCTTACTTCAACACTGAGAGGACTAAGGGTGGCTAAAGAGTAATTTACGGATGACTGAAATCTCCGAATTGATTCGCTGCTTTCGTTATTACGGGTGGCATATCAAATAGAATTTTAATTTGATTATCCACTAGAACGCGTTTATTTTTGCTTTTTTTGGTATATCGTCACTTTTTTAACCGCAAATGAAGTTTTTGACTGCATCTACAGTTGTATAATAAAATATTTTTTTTTAACAAACGAACAATTTTTATAAAAGAATATAAGAATGATATTTCTTACCGTTCGCCCCGCCCCGTATGATAAATGATACCGTTTTTGTTACAGTTTGCAATTAGATTTTATCTTAGTACTGTTAGTTGTCGAACTTAAATGCGCACGTCTGATTGATTCGTTTTTTTTATCGTCGACTGCCATTTATTTTCCTAGATCTTTTAACTACTTCCAATTTGACTCCTCACGATTGTTCTCTCGCTTCTACACGTTGATGTAATTATTACCTAGTACGGTGTTTCTCTTCTACCAGGGCTGTGAACGTTAATACGCTTACAATACTAAATATTAGAATCAAGAATGATAAACTGAAGATTATGCCATCACTCACACAAAATTAAAACTTTCTGCGCATGTTGAATCAATTACGTCACGCAATTTGTGTTCCTATTGGCTAACGATTTTCGACTGTCAAACTATTTTATTTATATGTAAATATAACAGTGGGACAATTTAACTTTTTTTCTACAAACTTATTTATTAGCAAAAACTTTTTTTTCAAAAATGTATTTATTGAAAACTCAATAAATAAAAATTATCCAGCAATATTTTATTAATTGAAATATTATATGAAAATAAGATAAAGTGAAAAAAGGTTTTTTATGTTATTATTTTATTCATTTTCCTTCTTCTTTTGTTAATATTTTGAGAAATTTCAGTATTTAATAATCTCATTCTAAAGTACATTCTACATCTAAAAAAAAGTTTTTTCTCTTCATCCTTTCCTTCAATGTCCTTTGCTTCCAACAAGTGTTTTTGGATATACCCGCTCGTAATCATCAATTGTTCTGCATTTAATTTCAAAAAAATGGCATCACACGATTTTAATATTTTCATTAGTGCATCTGATGGCTTACTTAGCCCACCTTCACTTAGGTGGTTGACCCATGTATACGTCGAATTCTCTAAAGGATTCATTGCAAGATTGGGGTTTTCGTTTTTTAACTTGTGACAAATATATCCGGCCAAATTCTCTAAACCGTCATACTGTAGGTCTTCTAATTCTATTTCATTATTTTCGTGCAATATGTCCTCTGGGGTATCAGTATTAATGTTCTTAAATATAGTACCTGTAGAAACCAGAAGGAAAATTAAACGTTATATTAAAAAACTTTAAGTTGACATAAGTAACTGACCTCTCAGCAAAGCTACTTGGATGTAATTAGCTGGAGCTAGCATAGAGTCTGTTGGCTTGTCGTAGCAGTACTTTTTTCGCTTTCATTTCGTCAAAACTCAATACACATAGCTTTTCTTTTTCTGACATTTGGTTACCCGCAGACAATATTTTAACAACAGGCTCCAAAATACCCGTTGTCATACCCAATTTTTGCGACCATCTTTGCAACGTTCTCACCGAGGGAAGAGGAAAATGCTTTTTCCTTAACAACCTGTAAACCTTGGCACTTGTGGAATACAAAGTAATGGATTCGGCAATATCTGCCTCTGTAAAATTTTGCCTTTTATCCCCATTTTTAAGTTTTTTTTTATTTGGCCGTTTGTAAATAAACATTTCAATGAATTCTCTAAATTTACGTTTGAAGAACTTAAGCTCTGAACTTGCCGAGTCAAATTTCTTATGCTGATGGCTGATTGATTTTGTGACATTTTCAGAATACTATTCTCCTGGCGCAATGCATCTCTAAAAATAATTTTAAATGAGCATTTGTAATTTTTTTCAAAAACTTACATATATTTTCATTTCCAAACTTTTTATGTACTGTTGTAAACTGTCTTCTTGAATTTCAGTCGTCATTGGAGAGCTTTTCTCCTCGCACTTTAGAATTTCAAAGTTGTTTTCAATTTCAACTTCGTTTGCAGTTTTAACTTTGTTTGGAATTTCAGCATTGTTTGGAATTTCAGTTTCCTTTGCTGTATCGACCGTATTTATGGTCGGAACTGCTCCCGGTTTTAATTTTGGTGTACGCCGGTTGCTAAATCCTGTTCTTAACTATTAAGTAAAAGACTGCTAAATTTATATTGTGGAACTTACCCATTTCAAATTTCTTTCAAAATCTTCTTGGGTGAAATGTAAGGAACAAATTTTCTCCTTTTCAACATTTATGGTTTTCCACCTGTTGCAAAAGTGTACCCAAGACTTCCTTTGAACTGCATTTTTTGGAAATTTATAAAATGATACATCTACATCATTTTAAAAATTATTAAAGTTTCATTAAAAATACGGGATAAATTATTTTATTTAAATTTCTCACTTGTTTTTTTTACCACTATTTTGCTTGCACTTGCCCACTGCACACTTCATGTTGTTATTTTCCGGCAATATTTCTTTTTAGTTTTTCTTTGTTTTGTAGCTTTTTTAAGAAACTTCACTAATATATTTTATAATGTTAATTTTTTTAACGTTCTTTTTCACTAAATTTTTCACAAAATTCGATGTATATTTCAAGAATAAATAATTTTTTTTTTTAAAACTGTCAACGTAATTTATATTGCAGGGCTGCCAACTTTCACATAATGCACACATTTTTCAGAAGAAATGTTAATTTTCACATATGAAAAATACTTGGAAACCTTTCAAATAGCCCAACTACGTCATCTAACGGGAAATCATGCGCAAGGCGTAATCTTTAGTTTATCATTCTTGATAAGAATTGTGTTTAACAAAACTTTGAACTAAAGCAGACATTAAACAGGGTGGGTGATTAATTTATCTACATTAAGAAACTGGAATAATTTTTTTGGTAACGCATTGAATTTATTCAATGTTTTTTCATTTGAAAGTCCAATAAATTGTATTAAAAATATTTTAATTAGTCTTAAAAATAATTGTACTTATAACTGCCCGGAAAGTTGATGCTGTAATTGCATCTATTGTCGGTCGAATTGATTGTTTAGTTTGCCATATTTGTAAGTTGCGGTTTGTACAGTTCCTGTTTACAATAACCCCACAAGAAAAAATCCGGTGGCGTTAGGCGGCTTTTTGTTTACCATTTGTGCTAATCTTACGGCTTTCAATAAGATCATCACGATTACTGTCTACTACACGGCGAGAAACATTCGCTGAATATGTGCCAGTATTTCTGTATCAGGTAGTGGTGGGTCCTTAAATTCTATGTACCCCAACAAATGACCGCAGGGGATGTGTGCAGCAAATGGCTGCTTAAACAAAATGTCAACCTTGTCTGTGCAATCAAAATTTTTTTTAAGGTCTAAGCGTTGACGAGTCCCAAAGGTTGCTAGAAAAATATAAACATTTTTGAATGCATCTATTACGCACGGCTTTTCTGTTGTCGAAAAGCATTGTCAAAACATTATTATGGGTATCATGGAATTATAGTACTTCACATTAAAATACATTGACACATAAACTTTCATAATATATTCGGCTAGTACTTTCAAGTTTTCTGATGGAGAATTTGTTGTTACATACACTCGTAAAAGCCTGCTGGTCTTTGTCAACCGTCGAGAGTGGATTATTGGTCCAGGCTTTATGATTCGAAAAGAAATTGGTTGATACAGCCTACGACAAAGTATTTTACATTCAAAAAGTTAATACTAGTATTTATATTGTTTATTTACCTACCTTTTGCTGCTAGCTTGTTGTTTATTTCTCTATCGCGGTGAAAAAATTGATTGAAGTGCAATAAACAATAATCTCGAGCCTCAGAATTATTCCATTTTCACTCCAAGTATTTTTGACTTCACTATTATAGCAAATGCCAATCAAATTAGAATGCAATAAGTTCCTTTCATCAATTGTATATTTGCCTCTGTTTTGTCGCAGTGTTCTCAGCATTACCTTTTAAGTCACCTAACAACAACTATGTGTGGTTCTTTGACTAAATTTATGTGATACCTACAATGCTCTTCCTCGCTAAGGAATTACCTCTTCTTCCTTCAAAGAAAAACGCTATGATATGATTTCTTGTTGACGCTCTGCACTTATTTTCTTCTTGGCTTCTTCTTCCCACCTGCCACTCTCCCCCACGGGACTGCTGTGAAATATTACTTCGTGGGGGCTGGTTAGCAATCATGCTATCAACATGTCTGCAATTCGGTGTTAGTTCTTCGAAGCCGTTCGATTCTTCTTAACTCTATCTGCACACCTGCTATTATTTCAGATAACTTCCGCCAGATTTCCTCGCTCTGGTGCATTTATGTAACTATATTTCCAGATTCCAATTCACATAGATCAATGGTCCATCTCCTGAACCGTTGACATTGGAAGATTACGTGGTTTGCGGTCTCGTCCTCGTTAACACAGTTTGGACGCCTTGGCGAGTCATCATGCCCTAATCTGTGCAGATACTGCCTAAAACATCCGTGATTCGACAAAAACTGAGTAAGGTGGAAATTAATGTGACCTTGATGCCTTACTAGCCATATGTCTATTCTCGGGATCAAATCGTGGGTCCATCTGCCCTTAGTACACGCATCCCAGCCAGATTGCCAAGAGGCAAGAGATACTGCCCTCTCTTCTCTGGTAATTTCGGATTTTCGTCTGTAATCAGTAGCACTTCTATCGAATACCCTTTTAATTTCACTAACCAGAATATCTATGGGTATTGATCCTTCAATCACTCCTGCTGCATCTTCGGATATCGTCCTAAAACCACTGATCGTCCGTAAATCACATAGTCTATAAATCGAAGTAAGACTTCTCCTGCACGTTTTGTAAATCATTGCCTGGGCCCATACCGGCGAGGCGTACAGAATTATTGAATACACTACCGTTGATAACAACACGCGTCTCGGGGGTTTAGGACCTCCTATGTGCGGTAGCATCCTGGCAAGCATTGATTACCACTTATGTACTCAACGTGGTCTGTGAATTTCAGCCTATTATCGATTACTACTCCTAGATATTTTAGTGGGCGGGATGACCGTATTGTTTCGTTTCCCAGTCGGACGTTCATGTATTGAACTTTATTCCTGCTGGTGATTAAAACGGTTTTTTGTGCAGCCAGCTCCAAACAAGCTGATGTCAGCCACGTCTGCACCATTGAAATCGCTGCGTTGGTAGCTTCCTTAACTTGGAGTATATCTTTAGCCACGGTGACTATTGCAATGTCATCGGCGAAACCAACAATTGTGACTCCTGGTGGTAGCGGGAGCCTTAGTACCTTGTCGTACATAATATTCCATAGTAATGGACCAAGAACGGAGCATTGCGGTACCCAGGCTGTGACGGTGTAATACTCTATTCTATTGTCGCTTTCATAAATTAGTCTTGTATTCTCGAAATAACTTGTGACGAACTCCACTATGTATTTCGGAGCATTCATCCCTATTAGAGCTTCACGAATATGTCCCCAGTTCGCTGAATTAAAAACATTCTTCACGTCGAGCGTTAGGACAGCACAATACTCTTTCGTTCCTTCCTTCCACCTTCAATAGCTCATGGAGCTGTGTGTACCATCACTTTCACTGCATCTACAGTTGAGCGAGCTTTCATAAAGCCGAACTGTTGGTCTGAAAGAACACCTCTCTCTTCAATTAAAGGCTTTAGTCTGTTATAGACAATTCTCTCCAACATTTTCCCCATCGTATCTAGTAGGCAAATTGGGCGATACGACGAAGGCTCGCCCGGAGGTTTATTTCCCTTTGGGATGAGCACTAGTTTTTGCTGCTTCCATATGCTCGGAAAAACTCGCTCCTCAATGCATTTCTGGAATATACTCAAGACGAGTTCATTCCTTGTGTAAATAGCTTCCTTTAGTACCCTGTTTGGTATTCCGTCAGGGCACGGTACTTTTCTGTCGTCAATCTTCGGACATGCTTTTTCTAGCTCCTCCCAGGTGACGACCGGAACTTCCTCTTCGTGTAGAGTCAGCAGAGGGTCTGCAGCGATCAGTGGTCGGCTTGGGAATAGTGATGTTATTATGCTGTTTAGCAAAGCCGGACATATAATTTGTGAAGTTCTACCTGCTTTTAATTTCTTTGAAACAATCCTATAAGCAGTACCCCATATATTGGTGTTCGCCTAAGACAGAGTAGGTCCTTGAATTCAAGCAAAGTCTCTGGAAGTTGGGACTTCCTCTAGATCTCTGCATTCTTCTCCTGGATCTAAAACAATGGCTTCTTAGTGATCTGATTTCGTCGTTCCATGGATGCATCGCATGCATGTGATGAGGCAAATACTATCTCAAACACATCTTTGTCAAACGCGCAGTCTCTTCATGTAGGTCCCGTGAACTTTTGTGTTTGTTTGCCACCTTTGTGTCCAAGCCTTATTTTAAATATGATTGCTTGGTGATCACTTTGGGTGTAGTGGTCGCTAACCTTCCACTCTATTAGGCGTGATATTGAAGAGCTAGCAAAGGTTACGTCTATAAATGATGTTGATCCCGACCTCATAAATGTGCACTGTTATCCATCATTAAGCAAATTCACGTCCAGAAGCGCGAATGATTCTAAAAGAGAACGCCCTCTGGCGGTTGGGGTTCTGCTTTCCCATTCCGTTGCCCAAACATTAAAATCGCCGCCGATAACTATTGGGTTTATAGGTCTAGCGTCCTCCACTAGTTCGTCGAGCATGCTCTGGAATTCAGCATGTGTCAAACTAGGAGCTGCGTAGCAACTATAAAAATGAATTACTCCTATCATTACCACACCAAACCCAGCGAACTGGGTACTAGTCTCCTGATATGTCATTCCCCCATTAGCCCATTTATCTACCTTTCGTGATGTGCTCAAGATCCAGTCACCCCTAAGTGGCACTTTGTATGGTTCGCTTATCAAGACTACTTCAATTCCCTCTTCTCTTACCGTTTGCGCTAAGAGATCTTGGGCGGCTTCGCTGTGGTTTACATTTATTTGTAATAACCTCATCTACTGCGTTGAGATAGTATAACCTTTTTAAATTTGGGACACCTGCTACTACCTCTTATGTGGTTGGCGCCGGTTGGTTCATCACCTTTACAAAGCATGCATAGTGGGTCACTGTGGCAGTCCTTGGCTATATGGCCATCCTTACTGCACTTTCTACAGCATTGGGATCTATCGGACTTGTTCCTACAGTTTCTTGACATGTGCCCATATTCAAGACATCTAAAACACTTGATGAGTATTGTTTTACGTCGTATCCGACAGTTTACCCACCTTACCTTAATCTTTCCGTCCTCCGGGATCGCTTTTACTCCATCAGCGTTTAAAGAGATTGTCACGGCTTGAGTGCCATTATATGCCTTCCTCATTCCAACAACAGCTGCCAATGCAAAGGATTCCAATCTGAGTCGGGATTTGGTTGCCAGTTGGACTTCCTCCTTGGTAGTGATTTCGTCAATATCCTTTATCTCAAATATTGACTTTTCTACCAAGTTTCGAACCGAGGCGTGTTCACTAAACGTGTTTTCAACGGCACTCCTAAATTTGTCGGCTATATTACTATTCGTACTGAGCTGAAACAGTAAGTAACCTTTCTGGGTCCTTCTTATTTTTGTTACCGCTTCACTTAATTCTCCTAGTTTTGGGTCAGTTTTAATGTCGTCATATGACATTTCGCCCTTCTTTGCAACCAGTAGTGTGTCGGGTCTAATTCTCTTAGCCTTTGGATTATCTTTTGGATTAGCCTTATTCTTCTTCGGGACTTCTTTTCGAGTCTTTATCGATCTTATTTCTGTCCACTCACCTTCGGGTTTCTTTCTATTAACATTCTCCTGTGTAGTCCCCTGTGCTAACACCACTGGGTCTTGAGGTTTCTGGTTAGGTTTGTTTATTGTTGAGGCCTGCCGTTTACGTTTAGGTACCGGAGTCTCCTTACTTTCATCCTGTTTGCGCTTGTGTTCCTTTGCCTCAAGTCATGGGGAGGTCGTTGATCTTTTATCCAGCCCAGTTCTCATTTCGCTGGAGGTACTCCATTCGCGGCGATTCGTATAGGACCTTTATTCGTTCTATTGTGTCCCTCATTGGTTCTCCTTTTACCATCTTCCAACATATCACAAGATTTTGTATCTGCCTTCCGAGATTTTCAAAGGCAGAAGCATTTTCTTCGATGTTGTCATTTCTTACCGTCACTTTTGTGGTCCCCTGCATTTGTTCCATTGCTTTGGTTGGAGATCGTAGAGTCTTCGTGCTCCTATAGAACGAGCTCTCTGTAAGCTGGACTTGATCCGCGTCTGTATTCAAATTCGTATTTTTATTACTATTCCTATTCATTCTATAAGGGCCCTAACTCATGGCCGCTATCTCTATCCGTAGTGTGTAGTCGCCTATTGACCCAATGGTTATCTATGCCGCAGCAGGGAGGCCATGCGAGGATTGACACCATGCTTTATGGGCTATCGTATACAGAGCCGGGTCAGCGTTAGCCAGGAGGAAGTACACTCAACTGGGCATACACTACCAACTTAACGGTAACGGATATCGACCGTATCATGAGACTTTCCACAGTTTTATTAGGGCGGAAGACAAAACAGCATTAGCCTGCCAGCCATTTCGGCAGGATGTCACTCCTGCTTACTGAGGTGGCAGAATACTGTTGTTGCCGGCCATTATCGTCGAGTCATATCCGTGGTTCCGGTATACCATAATTAAGACCTTACCGGGCTCGGCCCTAATGCCCTCTGTTCGGGCGTCAAATACTACTCCAAGGTATCGGTCTTTGACCTATATGCCTGTCTTGCCACTCTGAAAGAGTGGGATGGCACCTAATTGAGGACGGCGCCTCTGCGTCCTGTCGCAGAGGTTTCATTGGATTTTAAAGGCGTTTTCAGTCTTCTCCTCATCCTGGGCTGCTCTTGGTCGGGGGCTGTTTATTGGGTATTCGCAGCTGACTCACATATCAGTAAGCTGTTCGGCTATCCGCCACCTGCCGACCCCCATAGTAGCCTGAGCTTATCCCTATGTGGTGGATGGGTGTGTTGAAAACACTTCGGGAAATTTCTGTATCAGGTTTAGCAAATGTATGTTTTTTGAGAGTTCTAATCCAGCAATCAATCTAAAGGAACAAATTTTTATTTTTCAATTACACTGACATTGCCGGATGTAAAATATATTGTTAATTGTATGTAAGAATGCATTATAACTGGCCGATGTTAGTTTGTGTTTTATTTCCTTACAGTACTTATTAAGCAAGGACTTTAGCTTTTCCACAATACTTCTCTTATCAATGATAGCAATGTCTAATTTTCTCTATATATCAATCAGTCTATCAGCAACTTATGGGGTAAAATATCAATATGAAAACGTCGTGCTTATAACTTCATAAAAATCACTAAAAAGAAGTAGTACTTCAAAACATCTCGTGTTTTAGGTAAATTAAGTTCAGAAAAGTCACTAGGCCAAACCGAAAGCATCACAATTTTTTTTGGCCCATGTGACGCAATCTTGATTCAGGTGTTAAAAAAAGCAACCACCTAATTCAGAGAAATAATAGACGAATCCATATTTGAAAAAAAATTATTTAAACTTTAAGACGCACTGATGCTAAATATCACAAATGTTTATACACGTTTATTGCTTGAAACATTGCATGCATAACATGCTTTTCAATCCATAAAAATAATTTATGAGCACAATTAATGAAAAATTCAAAATTTTCATGAAATATTACTCCGAGATACCTTAGTTTAAGCAGGGGGCAAACTTTTTTTGGATAGAGGCGCGCCCCCTTCTATTTTTAATTATTAAAGAGTATGTTTTGCCCATGTTCAAATTCAACCCCCACTTAGTAAAGTACTCATGAAAGGCAGTCAGATACTTGTTAATCCTTTGATTTATGTCCTCGCTTTTGGACCATTCCCGTCGACAAAAACGTCATCAGCATACTGTTGTGATTTTCAAAGAATGAATGGCCACCAATTTCACATGCTTGCTGAAAGTTAAAATGCTTTACTCATGCATGAGATTGGTAAACAGTCAAGCATCTTTATTTAATCATAAAAGGTGTTTACACAAGTAATTAACAAGAGGTGTTTACACACTATAATTAAGCAAATATGTTTACACATATACATAACACATATGTTAGCAGAAGCTTGTTGGCAGAAATTCTGTTAACTCGGTAACAGAAATCATTAAAGCGAATTCTCCGAGGGTATCGAAAATTGGTTAGTGCTTTTACTGTCGTTTGGACGGCATATTTGTTTGCTGTCTCTGTGGGTAAGCCAGCCTTTTCTTTCGCCGAAAAATGTATAATTTAAATATCACAGAGATTTCTGGGCCCCATTTGCCTTCTTCGTCAGAACTCATTGTTAAAATAGATATTTATATGTACATATATTTGATTTATGTAATTGAAATAATGAAAACTGGTTATTGTGCTTTTCATCCGCAGGAATATTTTCAATTGTTTATTGGTAAGAAATAAAATATGTTCATATATACTATTTTGTTTGTGTAAAATAAGAAAATGCACTCAGTGGCCACAACTTGTTTTTCGCTAAATAATTAACAAATTATATATTTTTAACAATGGGCAATTTTTTTTTAATTTTGCGAACAAAAAAAGCTGTCAGTGATGTGATGATTTTTGTGATGGTAAATTTGTTTCCCACCGTCTGAAATATATTGATCCTTTGACTTTAAAATTCTTTTTAAATCTAATCTTGATATGTCTTGATTCTCTTGAATATCTTGATTAATCATAGTTTTTAGTGCTCTCATTAAATAAAAATTCCGAGCGGGAAATGGTAATCAGTGAGAATCGAGAAGGTAATACAAGGAATGTATAATCTGGTGATTCCGGAAACCATTGCCCTTAACACAGATCATGTCCTACGAAAGTAATAAATTTTTTTAATTTCCCCCCGTAATAAGTTTTAGAATTTATTATGTGGAATGCATAAAGTTATTGTTTATGTTTATTAATTTAAACGAATAAATTCTACGATGTATTATTTTTAATGCATTATATTATTAATGTATTTATAATATATTACGGTTATGTACCCGCGTTATTAATTTTAGAATTAATTATTTTTAATGCATTAAACTATTATAAAGTTTTATTGTTTTTTGACGAACTACAATATTATTAATTATTAAGTAATTTTAATTTCTAGGCATGAGTTCTTTTTTCTTTCTATTCAGAAAAAAAAGAATAAAACTTACTAATCGCTGGGCACGGCGAGAAATTTATATACATAAATAATATAGGAAAGGAAGGAAACATCATCATAATCAATTGGATACTAAAATAGATCCAACAAAGATGAAACTGAAATACATACAATGCTTTCATTGCCAACCAATGGTTGGCTAAAAGCAAATTGCATATGGTAACCTAGAATTCAATAACAGAAAAAGTTAGAGTGTTGTAAAATTTCATTCTCAACCAAAGAAAAAATGCTAGAATATGAAAAATTGAGAAATAACTAATTCTCGTATTCCATTTGTCTTAAATGTTGATATAAGTAGAAGATGTTTAGACACACAATTAGTAGATACGACACGAAGAATGTTGATAACGTGTGTAGCGGCACAGAACTATTTCTGCATTCCATTCAGCTAGATGTCTAATAAAATTATAAAAACTTTTACTGTTTTCAAGGTTGTCCATATAAAATAAATAATTCTCTTTCTGAATAGAAAGACAAAAACGAACTCATGCCTAAAAATTAAAATTACTTAATAATTAAATTATTATATTTTTTAAGAATTTCCTCCACTATAAATAATATAATAGTCGCTATTCGGGAATACTTGTTTCACTATTTGCCTTTTTTTTTGCACCTGTATTTGCGCTTTTGTTAATAAACTCCTATTTGTATTATTTTGGAAAAATTTTAAGGTTTATAATAAATATAAAAAAGATACGAAAAGCTATAGGTGAGAAAAATGGTAAATGGTAAAACGAGTATTCCCGAATAGCTACTAATATATTATGGTTTTATTGTATGTATATTTTACATGTTTATATCTACACTTAGTTATTTATTGTAAAAACAATAATAAAATAGGAAATTAATAAATATTAAAATCATAACCACTTCAATACTTAAACATAAAAACCAAAACAAAACAACAAAAAAAGGAATTTTCTAATCATTTTCAAAGCTGTCTTCGGTTGAAACACTTTCTTTATTATATTCATGTGCACTTGATTTTCCTACCACAAAATTATTATTTGGTTCATTGGGTACACTTGCACGATATTGGTCTCCTCCAGTGACGTTTAGAATACATTTTTCGTAAAATTTTATTTTTTATTGAAATTTTTTCCAAAAAACCAAAGTTTTTTTACTAATAAAATTTGTCCACACTTTAACGCGTTTATTTATTTTTTTTTAATATTTTCAAACGATATTAATTCTATTTTTCACTTAATTAAAATTATTGATTCTTTTGTCTGCCCATCTACGCGTTTAAAAGTTTGATCTTAGACTAATGAGATTTTTTGTTTAATTATTTTATTTATTTCTATATTTTATTGTGTCTTGCTCAAGTTCTGTTTATAACTGTTTTTCTTTTATTTAATTCCAGCTTATTAAATAAATAAAAATATATTTTTCACAAACAATTCCAAGAAATATTTGAATATTCGTTTTAAGAACGGAAATGCGATTTTGTTACAAAAGAAGATAAAACAAAAGTTAAAGAAGAGAAAATGCTGAACATGTTTTATTATTTTATTAAAATATGTTGCAATTAAAATATACCGTTATTGTTAGGGGTTACAATAACTCTCTCATCGTTTGATTGAGGCCCCGCCGAAATATGCAAAGACCATTCTTTTAATTTTAACATAAAAATTATAAATATGGTAGCGATACAAGACGTACAAAATGTACTGAAATTTATTGCAGAGTTTATAACATTATGATTTTCAAATTCTTTTATGATTTCTTTAATTATATTTTCATTTTTAATTTGTTTTAAATAAATATCCTCTATTTCAATTCATCAATAGTGCAGTTTTCTTTAAGTTCGGTAATCAGATGTGGTAATATTATTTATTCGTGAATTTGTATTATTTCATTTGTATAATTCTTATTATCTATTTTCAAAATACAGTTTTAAAATTTAATTATAAAATATTCGAACAGTTTTGGTTGTTTTTTCATACAATTTATGCTTATATTTTTAGTGTACAAATTTTTAAATAGGAGTAATCCTGGAGAGATTTCTTTAATTACAGTGTCATTTTTAAAAACACAGTGTGCTACTTCTTGGTGAATAATGTTACGAATACATTCGTTTTTTTTATTACTAGATAGATTATCGCTTACATCAACTTCGTAAGCATTATTTTCCTCATTTAATAAAATTCCATTATCTTCTAAATAAAGGCTTTTATTTTAGCTGTTTGGTACAGGTTCTTGTGTAATTTTTGTGAAGGGTTTCTTTACGAACTTGGGAATAAATAAAGTAAGTATTATATTATTATCGTGGAATGCGACAGATGTTTTAACGTTCATATAAATTCCAAAGTCATGTACTATTTCGAGTTCCTTTTCGGTACGATTCCTAATTTACTTGTAAATATCACTTGTTCGATGTCGTCTACGTGGTCTTTAAGAAGTAGAATGTCATTTTGTATCTTATGTTCCAGAAATTGTATCTCATCTTCTATATCTTTTATTTTATTTTGTATCTCGAATTTGAATTTGTTTATGTAATTTTGAACTATATTTTGTTGTGCAATTATATGGGTGGTAATATTATCTATTCTTGTTATGAGTGAGTTGCTAATATACGTTATAGATTCCATGTTATTGAAAAGGGTTACGCTATTGTTTTTCAACATGTTTTGAGCCTCCCTAATGTCTTTTTCGTCGTCACTGTCCATGGTACCGGCTATAATTTTTAGTCCATTTCCAACAAAAATCATTAATCCTCGTTTTTGCCTAAATTTCAGTATCATTTCCTCTATTTTTGCTTGCAGAAGAATAAAGTTTTTTTTAATCGAGTATAGTAGTGGGTTGCTATTAAATAAAGAGTTAGATAATACGTCTAAATTTTCCGATATTATATGTGTGGTTTCTTCGTATTTCGTCACGTTTATAATGTGGAGCACTTTTTAGTAGAAGTTGGTGATTTTCACGGCTTCCTTTTTTATTGGTAAGTGTGCTTCATTTTTCGTTAAGTGTTGTATTTTAATCGTCTGTCCAGTTGTAAGGTAAATAGTTGTCATCAGTATTATTAATTTATGTAGCAGGTCCATTTTATCTGGAATATGATAATAAAAAAAGGTAATAATATGGTCCACTTAAGTGTCTGTATTGTTTTGCCCTTTTTCTTATACGTTTTGATATTTTTTCTTTCTCCTAATGTGTCGTTATTTTTGGGTAAAACTGGGTACTTCTGGTTATTTGGTAATAAAATAAGTATTAACCTATTGATTTTCATAAATGATGGCTCAACTTATTTCTATTATATGTAGCTATATCATAAAGTAAGAAAACTGGTAAATATTTGTATATTTTGTTTTTATTTTTTAAAATTAAAAATTTAGCAATTTTTCGCAAAAAAAATAACAAAATTTTTTAGTTTTTCCACAAAACTGATGAGTATAGAAACGAACAATATTAGAATGACTTAAAGCCTACGTAATTTAAAATTTTTTAACGCATAGCATAATGAAATATATTCCGTTTGAAAGTTTTGATAAGATGTGTGAAGCAACCTCTTAAAAAGTCCCATATTTTAAAAGAAAAAAAAAACACCTCTCCATAGAATTTGAAATAAAGGTGATTTTTGTAGTTAGGCAACCATAACATTTAAAAAAAATAAAGTGGTTGTTCAAAGTCTGAAAAATTTCAATTTGTTGCATAGTGGTATCAATTACACAAAAAAACGATGTTTGGGCCAAACTGGGTACTTTTGATGTTTCGGGAATAAAATAAGTATATATCCACTGATTTTCAGAAGTGATGGCTCGTTTTATTTTTATTATATGTAGCTTCATCATAAAATAATAAAACTTGTAAATATTTGCGGTTTTATATTTTTTTATAAATTTTTTAAAATGAAAAATTTCACAATTTTTCGAAAAAAATATAAAAAAAAATTTCGAAATAACTCCAAAACTAATGGGTATAGTAAAAAATGGTATTAGAATGACTTATGGCTGTTGTAATTTGAAATTTGTGGACATATAGCACAATGAAGTTAAACAAGGCGTTTGAAAGTTATGATAAGATATGTGAAGCGACCTTTTCAAAAATCTCATATTTAAAAAAAAAACCTACCCATAGAATTCGAAATATAGGCGATTTTTGTAGTTAGGCAACCATATCTCATCAAAAAAATATAGTGGTTCTCCAATGTATTTTTGGTTGTTGCATAGTTATTTTGTAAATGTTTTCTTCAACAGTATCTATGTCTTTGTCGGGGTCGTGTTTC
The DNA here is from genome assembly GCA_963932375.1 of Phania funesta. NCBI lineage: Eukaryota > Metazoa > Arthropoda > Insecta > Diptera > Tachinidae > Phania > Phania funesta. Next base: position 87,162,887 of record OZ010653.1, read on the forward strand.
AGTAGTCTTATATGTTCATTAATTGTATTGTGGAGGCGTTCTATTGGAAGTGTGGTTAGTGTTGATTGTGTAGTGTATTTCAATATTTTGTTGTCTGAGATACTCAGTAAGGGGTAGAGCTTTAAAGCGTAATTCATTATCAATTACCATTTTGCCGACGTGTCCTACATTGCTTAGGTATTTTAAATTTAACCCAGGATCTGTTGCTTAAACGAGTGTCTTGTCTAAACTATAAAAGACATCCATGTGAACTATTTCTCTTGGTTGGTTAGGGGTTTCTGTTAATTTAAATTTTAATTAAATAATTGTTTAGTCCTTACAACAATTTGAAATTTATACAAATTTATTGGTTCTGTGGTTTCGTGGATTAGAAATGCTAGGGTTTCGTTTGTATTTACTTCTATCCGAGAGAGACAAACCGCGTTACCATTTTGTGTTCCTTTCCTATATTTTATCTCATAGTCGAACTCCTGCAAACGGAGTCTCCAACGTATCAGTTTCGAATTGGGTTCTTTAATCGTAAACAGCCATGTCAGTGGTCTGTGGTTCGTTTCTATCAGAAATTTTCTGCCGAATGCATATGGTCGGAAGTGTTTTGTGGCCCAAGCGACGGATAATAACTCCTCGATCGTGCTATAATTTCTCTCGTGGTTATTTAGAGTGCGATTAGCAAAACAAACGGGGTTATTGTCTTATGATAAGATGGCACCCAGCGCAAAATTGCTAGCGTCCGGCTGTAGAACAAAGTTCTTGTTGAAGTATTGATATTTAAGGACCGGGTCGTTAATCAGCATATTCCTTAGAGTTTGGAAACTGGTTTTATCTTCGGGGTCCTCTATATTCAGTTCTGAATCTTTCCTCAAATATTTTATGATTGGAATAGCGATTTTAGCGTAGTCTCTAATAAATTTCCCATAATAGCCCGTAAGGCCTAGGAACTGTTTGATTTTTTTGCGTGTTAGGTTTTTTCTGGATTAGGTCTTATGCCGTCTGATGATACGACATGCCCCAAGAACTCAGTTTGTAGTTTCAAGAATTCGCTCTTCTCAAGTTGGACTTTCAAATTGGCATCTTTAAGCCGTTTAAAAACTTTTGTTAGCGATTCCATATGTTCCTCCAAAGAGGTTGAAAGGCAATTATGTCGTCTAGATAGACTAGACATATGGTATTCACAAGGTCTCCCAAAACGTTATTCATCAGGCGTTGGAAGGTCGCTGGGGCTGTTTTAAGCCCAAATGGTATACGAAGAAACTCGTAATGTCCGCCTTCCACGCGAAATGTCGTCTTGTAAATATTTTTCACTTCGATCTCGATCTGGTGAAATCCCTTTGCTAGATCGAGTGTCGTGAAATGGTGACATCTACCCAACTTCTCGAATATTTCGTCAATATTATGAATTGGGTATCTGTCGTCAATCGTGACTTCATTCAATCTTCTGTAATCAATAACCAAACGCCATTTCTTTTTACCGCTGGCGTCGGTCTTTTTGGAAACAACCCATACCGGTGCAGAGTATGGGGAGTGACTTAGTCTAATTATGCCGTTTCGTAACATATCCTTAGTCTGTCTTTGGACTTCGTCGGTATGGATATACGGATAGCAATAAGTAAGGGCTGATATTGGTATATCATTAATTGTTCTAATGCTATGTTTAACTCCATTCGTAAAAGATAAATCGCTACCTTCTAAATGATATATACTTTTAAAATTTTTTTCTAAGGGGTATGAGCTTATTTTTCTCTGGATCTGAAAGATGTTGTATTCTTATCTGGTCTAATATATCTTGTGAAATAATTGTTTCTACATTATCAAAATAGTAGATAAAAAATTTTTCTTTTGTAACTTTTGTAGCGCCTTTTGGTAGTTACATTTTTTGGGTTTTCGTCGGTATTCTTTACTAAAGCATTAATATAATAATTTTCGGCTTCGTAAATTCCTTCAATAATTTCTACTTTATTATCATTTGTTCCCATTTTTGGTTGGTAAACTAAACCATTTTCGCAGTTAACGGGAATATTTACTTCATATAATCCCTTGTTTTCGAAATGATAGAATACCACTTTTTCAGAAAAATATAAGGGAATTTCCTTGTTACTTATTTCTAGAACTTCTTTCGTTAAATTTATGTTTGCCTTTAATGGTCTTAAAATGTTCATTCCAATTATGCCGTCATGTTGGCCATTAAATTTACATACGTGTAAATTTAATGTGTCTTTACGTGTTTTTAAATGTGTCGGTTTAGTAGGCTCAGACCATTTCGGGTGACATAAACCAGGTTTGATGACGGAGTGGGTCGCTCCGCTATCTATTAAGAATTTTAGGGATCCTATTTTCGTTTTTACCACTACACATGGTACTTCTCCCTGGAGGCAGTTGGAGGAAAATTTTGGATCCATGGGCTCAGGTTGAGGGAGAATTGGTTGGTTTTGGAACCTCGGAAAATTCTTTGTGGGCAGCGATTTGGAGTGTGGTTGTTGTAATTTCGTACATTCTCATGGTCTGCCATGTCATGTCTTGTCGGTGCTCCTATTGTTATAACTATTATAGTTTTGTCGGTTTTCTCTATAGTCGCGCCTGTCATTGTTTTTATTCCTATTATTATAGTTTTGCCTATTTTCGTTATTGTCGCGTCTGTTTTAGTTGTTGTAATAATGACGTCGGTTGCTCTGTATGTTGTTATGCCTATCTATTTGTCTGTGGCTCTCTAGTTCATTCGCTCTTCTATTGTATCTATTAAAGGGTTTCCCATTTAAATCTGCGTACCCCGTTTCGAACAAAATTTTCATAGCCGTTTCTAGGGAATCGGGATTCCTGCACGTAAGTATGGTCATCATAGGCTCTGAGATTTTTAATTCAAATATATTAAGATCTCTACGCACGTTATTACCAGCAATGGCGTTTATTGCAGCCCCTTCGCCAACCATGGCCATAGCTTTGTTGTTGAGACGTTTAAGTTAGTTTTTTATTTCGTTAAAAAATTCTATACTATTGGTTTTAAAAGTCGTTGACCTTAATTCGTTAAATAGTTCATCGGAAGACAACCGTTCTCCAAAGTTGTTTATTAATATTTCCTTTATTTCTCCCCATGTGATTACCTGGCAATTGATTTCAATTACCTCTCTTGTCTTACTCTTAAACTTACTTTTTATTAAATCTGCAAAAATCTGTTGGGATAGATGGTCGTATTCCTGCAAAAGTGGCTGAAATCTATCTATTAAGTTTATAAAGGTATGGAGGTCTTTATAATCTCCAGTGAATTCTGGTAAGTTTGAAAGATATTTAATGGGGTATATATTGCTTTGTACCAACTCAGCCATTTTTATACTTTTCTGTGTGAATTATGTGAATTAAAAAAAAATTGTCAAATATTGAAAATTTTCCTACTCAACTGTTTACAACTGTATCGTTTTATTTGGCTATGTATCATTTATACATATATTTATATACTAGAGTGCTGCACAATTCAACATGTTGTGAGAAAATGCCTTACACAAAAAATTTATGCTTTGTTATGTCATGCCAACTCAAACAATGTGTTGTGCTATGTTGTGCCAACTTAAATATACTGTCATAGCATGTCATTGCAATGCAACTTAGCTGTTACAACCTGTTATGATGAAGCAATGTTGTTTAATGTTCTAGAGCATGTGTTTTATTTATTTTATAAATCAAGTAATAATGAAATTATGAGCAATTGCTTTTGAAAGGAAATCAAAAAACTAATAAATAAATTATTTATTTAAACTTAAGAAAATTAATTCTAGGATTAAATTTAAAATAAATTAAAATATTACCTATCTAAGTTACTATGTGAAAACATAATTTGATTGACGGTAATTGGACTTTTTCCAAGTGTTGATCTTTTTCAGACAGTAAATGCCGAGCTTTTGCAAAAAGTCTTTCCGATGCTGCGGAACTGGCTGGAGTGGCTAATATAAAGCAGCTTAGCAGGAACAGCAAATGATACTCCCTTTTGTGGGATTGCAACCATCCTAGTGCATCAAATTCTTTGTGGTATATTACTGTTTGATTTCCATACCTGAAGAGCTCATTATGTACTTCATCACCATATTCGGATGCTTCTGCAGTTTGAACAAATTCATTAAAAGGATCGTCTTCAGAATTTATCGACTGCATTGCAACGTGTGAAGCATTCCATGTATTTTCGTATCTTGCCAACATATGTTTACAATTTTGATAAATATTACTCTTTTCGCTTTCCGAAAAATTTTGAAGCTTGTTTGCAGGTGGAAATAAGAAAAGTGCAATTTTATGAAGGTCATTAATATTTTCATTAATCACAGATTCCATGTGAATTAGTAATTGCTCCTTAAATTGTTTTATAGCTTCCGAACCATTTTCGTAGGTAGCTCGAGTTTTGTTATTTGAGAATAAACATGGTAAATTGTTGGATAGTTTTCTCCTTCCAAGAGCTTCGAAACTTCCTCAAACGGCCTTAGTACTTCAACAATTTTATTTGTAAAAGATATGTTAAGATTTGCCAATCTTATAGTCACTTTTTTTCTTGTAGAATTTGTGTTATATCAACCCAATTTGCCTGTATCGATTGCAGTAGATAAAAAACGGAATTCCACCTTGTTGGCGTATAACTCTTTAATGTTGTATTAAGTGAACTATTAGCACCTGACTTCTTAAAATATTTTACAAGCTTAGAACAAGTTGTTACCACTGCGTTGACTTCAGTAGAAACTGATATTGCTCTTTCAAAAACATTGTTTAGCAGGTGTTTTATGCAGAAACTATTTCCATCATCTTGAGACGCCTTTTTCATATTGGATCCTCTGTCTGTTACTACTGTAATCTTTTCGTCAAATTCACAGTCGAAATCCTTTAGCAAACTTTCAATTTTATTTCTAATGTTGATACCTGTAAACAAAAAGAAATTTAATAAAACTGAACACAATCAGTCAAAAAAGACTTACCAGTATTCCTTTCACTTCCTATTCCGACCACATTTTATGTAGTGAGCAGTATCTCCAATATATGATGTTCGCAAATAATTATCGCTCCACAAATCGCAGGTAATGCTAAAACCGATTGCTTTTATCGAGCATAATTCTTCTTTAAGGGCTTTGTGTTGGATTTCATAAATGCTTTCTATATTTCTGGATACTGTTGTTGAATGGGGAATAAGACCTCGCGCATCTAAGGTGTTCCCAAACTCATGTCCAGTGTTGATACAAAACTGAACTAAGTTTAAAAGACCTTCGTCGTTTACTACATTTGAAGGGTCTACAATTTCCAATTACCCACTGAACAACCAACTCTGTAGACTTCTTTCTTAGATCATTATTCGGTTGTACATTTGGTGATGGATTCTCTTTCGACGTTCTGTATTTTTTGAAGCACGTATGCCTCAAAAGATTCGATGTACAGTTATTATTAAATTTGTATACATTATTACACCGCGAGCAAACAAGAAAATTTTGAATAACTTCATCGTTATATTTGATTTCCTCAAACACGTTGAATAATATGAGTATATACATAATCAAAGGAAAATTAAGGGATATCTAATGCTTAATATATTACTTGTTATTGATGATCTCCTTCCTGTTGGTCGTCTATACGATGGTTCTTTCTCTCTCAGGGATGACACCTTCTTTTGATTTTCAATTCTCGACACGGTTCACTGTTGTTTTTCAATTCTGATGGTGTCTTCTTCTGGTTTATAAATTTCTCACTTGGCACGTTTTTGTTTGTATTTAGTTGCAATAGTCCTTCTTTATTTATTATTTATTTTATTTATAGCATTAGAGAATAGTTATAAACTATAAACTAACGTATAAAAGGCCATGGCTGCTGGGCCTTAGGCTCAATATTTCTTAATTCTATTCACTTATGTTTATTTAACAATTTTTTTTTTAATATTACATATTTATATTAAGTTATATAGATTGGTTTCCTTTAAAAAGTTAATGATTAGAATTATATTACTTTCAACAGGGTTGGTTAGTAGAGCGATGGGATTTGGGGAATTTTTAAAAAATGTTTGCCGTTGTTTTTTAAATTTTGGACATGTAGAGAAGATATGTTTAAGAATTTCAGGTGATGTTATATTACAGTTGCAAATTTGTGGTGTAGGTAGATTAACTAGGTGTCCGTGAGACAGTTTTGTGTGTCCTAGACGTAGTCTTTCAAATTTAATAATATCTCTTCTATTGATATGGTTGATGTTGTAATTAAGGGATTTGCTTATACTTAGTTTTTTGTTGTTTGTCGTGCGATACCAATTGGACGTTTGCTTAAATAAGTGGTTGTTTCCAAGATAATAGTTTTTCAAAACTTTGTTGATAGCATTAGTAGTGGAGCATTAGTTGCTTCTTTTGCTATTTTGTTTGCGAACTCATTACCTTCGATTTGACAATGACCTGGTGTCCAAATAAGTAATATCTTGGGGTATTTCTTGATAAGTATATTTCTTATATTTCTAGCGTAAATATTGTTGTTTCCGATGTTAGTAATAGCTTCTAAGGCCGATAAGGAGTCAGTGCAAATTGCAAAATATCCATTTTTGTTATTAATTGATTTGATGGCTTCCATTACAGCGATAATTTCTGCAGTATAAATTGAGGTATAGCTTGGTAGAATAAAGTTTTTAATTATTTTGTGATTGTGGGTAACACTAAAGCTTACTAGCTCATTTATTTTTGATGCATCCGTAAATATAAAGGTACAATTTTTGTGTTGGGATTGTATTTCTTGAAATAAATTTCTAAATATTGATGGATTAGTGTTGGATTTTACATATTTATGAAGAGTAGTATTTATTATTGTATCTGTAAAATTCCAGGGTGGCTTGTTTTTTTGGATGTGTAATTTATTTGGAAGAGGCAGATTATGGAGTTTAAAGTTACCTAATATTCTATGTATGACAGATGGTATTTTTGGATTTTTTTTACTTTTTAAACATTGTTTTATAATATCTTTGATGGGGGTATCCTGATTATTGTATATGCATTTAAAAAGTCTCGCTGTTATTAGATCTCTCTGTACCTCCAATGGTTGTATATTGCTTTCAAAAAGCATATTGTAAATCGGTGTTGTACGAAATGCTCCAAATACAGCTCTTATAGCTGCATTAATTTTCGTTTTTATTTTTCTAGGCAATGTTTTGGGACTATGGCCGTAGAATGGAAGTGAGTAGTTTATTTTGGTTAAAAGCAACGTTTTTACTATTGATATCAGCGTAAATATATTGCAGTTGAATTCTTGGCTGGATAGGCATTTAATAATGTTGAGTTGTTTAGTTAGCGATGTTGCAAGGTGATCTATATGAGTGGTCCATTTATATTTGTTGTTGATATGCAATCCAAGTATCTTTAGGTTCTCTACCTCTGTAATTGAAAAGTTGCTACATATGATCCTGTGTGTGCAAGCTTTCTTCCTGCATATATTAAGGGCTTTACATTTAGAACTAGATAGATTTGCACCTGAATATTTGCACCATTCGTAAATATCCCGAAAGAGGTCATCGACATTGATTATAGGATTGTTTTTGCAATTTGATCGAATTATTAGATTAAAGTCATCGGCGTAGGCCGTAAAATCTATATTTTTGTGCAGAGAAATAATACAGCATATTTTGTTATAGGCTATTAAAAATAATATTACTGAAAGTATTTACCAACTCTAGTTATTATTTTTCTGTTTGACATCAAGTTCTTGATATATGTTATAATTTTTGGGCCAATTTGCCAGGCAAGTAGTTGATCTATAATTGTGTGTATTCCGATTTTGCCAAACGCTTTTTCAAAGTCGAGTGATATTATTGTAAGATGTTTCTTTAATGAAAGGCTATTTGCAATATGAAAATCTACATATAGTAGAGAATCAGTTGTAGATTTGCCTTTTGTGAATCCAAATTGTCGACTATCGAGAAGCTTGTATGTCTTTACAAGCCACCATAGCCTATTTGCAATGATTTTGTCGAGAACTTTTGACAAGCAAGAATTAAGAGATATTGGTCGATACGAGTTTGCTAACGTCTTGTCTACTTTTAGCTTAGGTATAGGAACTACAACGCTTGTCTTAAATTGTTGGGGGATTGCAGTACTAAGTATGTTATTATAAAGTTCTCGTAGTCTGTGTTTCATTGCGGTGGTCATTTGCTTTAACATTGGATATGAAATCCTGTCTAAGCCGGGTGTTTTTCCTTTCAATGTATGAAGAACTCCATTGAGTTCAAAAAGACTTATGTCTTGTTCGATTATGTTAGCTGTAGCTGTTGGAATTATGGAAGGTAATTTGGTTACTTTTTTATAGTGTTGGAATTCATTTGGAAAATTGGAATCTGCCGAGTTTTCTGACCAGAATTTACATAAAATATTTGCTATTTCGCATTTGTTAGAAGTAAGAGTAGAAGGTATGTTTTCTGTTTGCAAACTGTGTATATTGATATTAGTTTTGTATCCAGTGAATCTGTTAATATTTTTCCAGAGAGTATCTATTCGCGAGGTTGGGTTTATATTGCATGTAAATGTTTCCATTGATTTTCTTTTTGCTATTTTAATTTCTTTCTTTAGTTTGCATTAAATTTTTTGAAATTTATAAGATTTTGGCTATTAATATTGCGTTTGAATAGGTTCCAAGTGCGGTTTTTTTGTTTTTTTAAATTTTCAAGGTCTTGGTTCCACCATGGGACAGTTTTTTTCTTGGGATTTATAGAGCTTTGCGGAATAGCATAGCTCGCGGCTTCAATTATTATTCTGCGTATATTTGCAGCTTCTTTGTTAACTTCATTTGCCATAGGCTTATCTAAATTTAGTCTGGAGCAAATTCTACTAAATTTTGGCCAGTCTGATTGCTGTGTTTTAAATATAGGTTTGTAAGACACTTGTCGCTCTGTTGTTTGTTGAAAATGGAACGTGATTAAGATGGGAAAATGATCGCTGCCGAACAGGCTATTTTCTGTTTTCCAATCGAGTATTGGGGCTATTGATGGTGAGCAAAATGTGAGGTCTATATGCGAAAAACTGCCATGGCTGCTTAAGTGTGTTGCCGATCCATCGTTTATCATGACAAAAGGGGAGTTTGTTATGTAATTTTCAATCATTTTTCCACGTGAGTTATTAGCTGGAGATCCCCAGGATCTGTGCCAGCCATTAAAATCCCCCACGATAAGGGATGGTGCGTTGAGGTTTTCGAAAACATTTTCTAAGTTCTTAATTTGTAGTTTGGTTTGAGGTGGAATATAAGCACTAACAATTTTGAATTTGATTCCTGATTTTACTTTCAGGCATATTGTATCAAAGTCTTTTTCCAGTGGTACAAGTTTGTGTTCTACGGATTCATGGATAAGAATTCTCACACCTCCATACCTAGTGGTCGACGAGTTTGATGAGTAAAATTTATAGTTAATTGGAAGAGGAATATTCGTTGGGGAATGGATATGGGATTCTTGGATTGCTATGATTTTAGGGGAATGTTTGTTTATTAGTAGTAACAATTTATTGTAATTATTAAGATAACCATTTATATTCCATTGAATTATTTTGAATGACATTTTCAGGGGTAGTTTAGCATAAGTGTATGGTGTTCTTTTAAATTATAGTTAAGTTGATTAATAAATTGTAGAAGTAGTTTTTGTGTATAGTCGAATGCTTTTGAGTGTAAATTGTTAGTTGTTATATCTTTCCAATAAAGCAAATTTTTCAAAATGTACAGTAATTGTTTTGAAATAAAAGAGAATAATAAAAATGCGTAAATGTATAAACTTATTGAAAGAGATATGTAGCAGTAAGGGATTATTTGATATGTATACTGTTAATGTTGTTCGGAGAGATCTATATAAAATTTTAAATGTAGTGAGTGCATTTTTAATTATTAAGAGTATGAATATAATTTTTAGCAAGTGAATATGAAATACGAGTATAGTTAAAAGAGAGTTATGAATATTTAGATGTCTTTTTCTAGGTGTTGTTATTGTTTGTCGGAAGATGAATGTATTAAAAATAATAATTAACATTAAGAGAATATACATTATGTGTGTTTATTAATAAGATAATTTTTATTTTTTCTTGAGTGCTCCTGTAACACGCTTTTTCTTTAGTTTCTGTATATTTTTGTTCGACGTTGTTTTTGGGAGGAGAAATACGTTGCTTGTTTTTTGTTCGTTTGCAGTTGAGTCAGTAGCGGAAATCGAGGATACACTGTGTAGTTCTATATCATTTGCTTCATACTCTAGTATTTTTGCATCAGAAATCAGAGTAGAGTAATCTTTTAATACCCGTTGTGAAGGTTCCTCTGTTGTTAGTAGGGAATTGTTGTTGTTACTGATATTGTTCATTATGTTTTCATTTTTATGAATTTCTTGGGACATAGCGGTTTGTTGAGAAGGTGCACCATTTAAGGTAGATGTGTTTTTCAGTACAAATGCATATGATTGATGCATATTCGGGTGACGTTCCTTATACAAGCTAGTAGCTTTCTTTTTGCTAACTTTTTCAAGCGCGACGATCGCTTGAATTTCTTTCTCCTTGAGAAATATAGGACATTTTTTATCGGTTGCGGCATGATCGAATTCTTCATTTTGCTCTTTGCAGTTAATACATGATTTTGTGGCTTCGCATACTTCCTCTGATTCTTCACAATTGTGGAATTCTTGTGAACAGCTTGAACACAATTTAATATTTTTGCATGTTTTTCCAATGTGACCATACCTGAAGCAATTTCTACAACGAAGAGGCAATGGCACGTACGTGCGGATTCTAACTCTTTCATATCCAATGCATATTTCGGTTGGTAGGGAGATTGTGTTAAAATTTATTATAATCAACCCAGTCTCTACAAGATTACCCTCTGTGGTTTTACGTTTTATTTTATCAATTTTACTTACATTTTGTTGTTTGAGCTCTTCAAGAATTTCTTCTTCGGGTATTCCTCGCAGGTCATTAGAATAAATGACTCCCTTGGAAAAGTTGAGGGTGTTGTGCTCAGAAACTTCTACCTCTATAGAGGTGGAAAGTGAGCATAATTTTATTAATTTATTGGCTTGGCTGAGATTTTTCGCTTTAATTAAGATTGTTCCATTTCTTAACTTATTACAACTGGTAACTTCACCTTCAACGATGGAGTCGATTACTTTTTTAATCAAGAACGGTGACACTTTTGAGAGGGTATCATCACTTTTAACTCTGGACATAACCAGGTACTTTGGTCCGGCGGTTAATATATTAAGAGTTTTGTTTCTGTCTATCACTATCGGAGGTTGGGGTGTCCCACCACTATCTGGTGGTTCATCCATTTTATTATATTATTTAATAAAAAAAAACAATAAAAAAAAACACGAGGTAGAATGTACTTTAGTATGTATACGTCTATTCTCTTTAGCTGTCGAAGTCGAACTGTGGAGTCCTTCTTTAATTTCTTACATTGTTTTGTATTTATTTGCATTTATGTAGTTGTTATTTGTAATTTAACGGATTTTCTTTTTGTTATTACTTTCACTTATAAATGTTGTTATTATATTTGCTTGGGTTATAAGTACGATTAGCCTTTTTTTGTCTTAACTTGGTTTGGTTTATTTAATAAGGAATATTTTTAAACTTTTTATGTTTTTATTTATATAAGAATTGGTCTTTCTTTTATATAAAACTTTTTCTTTTTCCACTTAAAAAAGGATATAAAAAAATTTTGAAATAGATCTTTCCCTTTTTTTATTTTCCACTTTAAAAACAATTTTAAAAAAATATATTGGAATTAGTCTTTCCTTTTATTTTTCACTTTTTAAAATGTTCCTTTAATTAATCCATTTTGATGACATTAATATGCCATCCCAACCTCGTCGCCAGTTTGATCTTACACTAATGAGATTTTTTGTTTAATTATTTTATTTATTTCTATATTGTATTGTGACTTGTTCAAGTTCTGTTTACAACTGTTTTTCTTTTCTTTAATTCCAGCTTATTAAATAAATAAAAATATATTTTTCACAAACAATTCAAAGAAAAACGTCTGCATCTTTTTTAGTTGCACAATAATTGTGTTTTACAATATTTGCATTTTCGTTTTAAGAACGGAAATGCGATTTTGTTACAAAAGTAGATAAACAAAAGTTAAAGAAAAGAAATTGCTAATTTATTAAAATATGTTTTATTTTTTTTTAATATGTTGCAATTAAAATATACCTTTATTGATAGGGGTCACTATAACTTTTAAACACAAACTGCATTTTTTAATAAAATAAATTTTTTTGCGTAAAAAAATATCGGATTTTTTTAACAATCTATGAAAAAAACAAAAACCCCACAAACAAATATACGTAGAAACAATAAACTCTTTCTTCTATAGATGTAGGAATGTACATGGTAATCAATATTTAGTTGTGCGCTACATGAAATTACCTTCTCGATTCTAAAAGTAATAAATTCTGAAGGCAGATATTTAATTGATTATAATATAAGGTAATCAATTTACTTATTTTATTTTTACTTTTCAATCTTATTTAATTAGTTTATTCACAATGAGGTCTTAAATAAAATTTTGCCAACAAAATTTTATTAGTTATGGTCGATATTTGGCTACGTCTTTATGAAGCATCATCAGGAAATAAATTATATTACTAACAACTAAGCAATATTGGCAATTTAAGCTTTATTTATGTTTCGTATAAAAAAGCATTGAAAAACAGAGTTTCGTATTTAAATAGAACTTTAAGAAGAATTATATTTAAATACGAAGTCAAAAACATGCCCTTCATTTCTGCTTCAAATGGTTTCTTGTCAACAGACTATGATGTAGGTATGGCAGCGTTTATTTTTGATGATCTTGTAAATATAATACTTGGTAAACAATATATCATTTTTGTACAAATGGAGCACCTGATTTTTTCTCCATCTGAATTTTATTTAAAATACTGTCAAACAAGGGTTTGGTGTAATTTTAATTTTTAACCAAAACACTTTTTTATGTCACTTTCCACATAATAATTGTTCGCTTGTTTGTAGTTTTACGATACTATACTAAAAATTTTGTCTTTCTTTAACTTTAGCTCCTAAATTATTTGCTGTACATACGTGCGTGCTTTATTTCTCCTTTGTAACTTTTTTGGGGACTTAGACGGGCTGTAGCTTTTTACAACAAATGCAAAAGAAACTATTTTTTCTTGTGTATGAATTGGTAAAGGAAAATCCATATGATTTTGTAATTGTTGTAGAGTTGAACCTTCAACTTAATCTCAAATGAACTGTCACCTATTCTTAATCGTGTCGCTTTGCCTTGCGTGCGAAATGTTCTTAAATCTCCTTTCATCCCCTCGTAGACCAACTTCTACTAATATTTTAAAGAATTTTGCGCTATATAGCAAAACGTCTTTTCATTAAAATTCCCAAAAAAGGGTGAAATGATGTGTTTTTATAATTGGTATTATAAATATGGACTTGTCTCGATTTCAAAAATACTTTTGAAATTTAATACACAATTTTTAAAAAAAGATTGCCTCACCATCCTGACAGGTACTAAGTCCCACATTTTTCATGCTATTTTCAAAGACTATGAGATAAATACATATAAATCTCTAATAAATGATCTATTTAGTTAATCAAGAGTGTGGTAGTTTTACATCAACATATTGGAAAATGTGATCATATTTTCCAATAACAGATTTAAGCATATGGAGTTTTCTTGGGAGCCTATAATTTTGTACAGTTCTTTCGCCAATAACCATCGATTTATTTATTTCTCTTTCTGTTTCTTTGTAGTTCCCTTCGAGAACTCTCTTACAAGGTCCATATTTCTCCCAACTTTATTATATAAGTTTGCATTCTATCTCGTTTCTTTTGGCATGAATATATTGCCATTAAGGGTAATATTTTTCATTATGGAAAAATATCCTTCTGCTGGGCTGTTTGATATTTTACTATCAGTATTGTCTACAAATTTGCTCATGACATTTGACCATAAGACGACATATAGCATCCATTTTGTTAAGATGAGGTCCAAAAATGTCTCAGTTTTCTAAACATTTGAAGGGCCGTCTTGAAATTGGTCGTTCGTTTTATTTTTTGCTCTTAAAAAATGTGTAATGCTCGCTTGTTAAAAGGACTCTTAGTGTACTGAGCCTTAATTTATTTATTGGATTTGTAGAAGAATTTTCTGCTGAAAATTTATCATCAATGATGAATTCGGCATTAATTGTTTTTTATTCTCTTACGAGCGTCATAATAATCGATATTTTTACTATGGTTAATAGAATAAAACATGTAGCCTCGAACCATAACCAAATTTCGCCAAGACGTAAAATATCGATTGCTTTAATTATAAGAAACTTTAAAAAAGTCTGAGTCTTTGACAACAATTCTTATCAAATTAAAACAGCAAATTTGAACTATCACAAAATTTAAAGGTTTTTTATTTCCTTTTAAAAATAATTAGCATTTTGCCCCAAATAATTGCTAATATTAGCTATATTGTTGTAAACAACTTTTATGCTAGAATGCCCAACTCCAGTTTAAAACAATTCTTTTGCAAATCGGCAAAAAAGGTTTTGGTTACAATGCAAACAACTTCTATATCCATTTAAAACTTCTTTATGTCTTTATCGTAATGTTTACAAGTTAAGGCTTCTGTAATAGGAATTAAGATGCCTTTCCCACTTTTCCCCTTTGCATGCAAAAGTAGTGAAGATAAAAATATTCTCTTTTAAAATTTATCAAATTTGGATACAACTCCACCAGTAGAGTCTATAAAAATAGAATTTCCACTTGATTTAATAAGCTTTCTTCCGTTGATTTTAATTGTTCTTTGAGGTAGAAATTTTTCATTCCATTGGGGTAGAGATTTTTTGTATAAATGTAGCCCAAGTTTTGTGTCTTTGCATTAAATTGAGATCAAGTAATGGGTCCCTATCTGTATCAAATCTTCTGAAAGATTCGGATTTGATTTTCATCGCCACATTAGGAATAATATAATTTTTCATATTTCCCATATCGCGCAATGGCTTAGATAGTGTTATTAACTGTTGATTTCTATACTTAGATGAAAAGCCATATTTTGTTTCGATTTTAACTATTTTGCCCCTGACTGCTCTCACCTGTTCATGTTTACGAATATTCGGTTTGACTTAACGACAAATTCGTATCTGTGACAACAATAAACGCATTAACCATATAAACGCAAAATTGGTTGGTCCTTGTTAAATCCATATGATTTGAAATTAATAAATTGTTGATTGTTTTAAAGTTTTCATGGACAAAGTCTTGTAGGTATTTTAAAAATTCGTTACTACTATTTTCAAAGAAGAATTCCTTTAGAAATGATTTTCGTTGTTCGGAAAACATAAAATTTCCTCAATTTTATTTTTGCTAAAAATGTTCTTTGTTAGTATTTTAGTTGTTGGCTTATTCATTTTTTTTCAATTTATATTATAGTCCTCAATTTTATAACTGTCACTATAACTGTCCGACAATGTTGTTAATGAAAATGCGTTATCAAAATTGTCAGATATATCTTTAATACAATTTCCAGGTTTTAAATTCTTGATATTGAAACTTTTTTTTTGTTCAACAAATCAACATCGAAAACAAAATTTATGGCTTCAAACCCAAATCTATAACGCACGCACGGAACTGAGGGTTGCATTGGGATTTATTCTACTGCTTGAAGAGTTTGTGTAGAGGTATTGCGTGAATTTAATTTTCTCGAGTTAAGAATGTTATTTAAAACATCGGTACAAATGGAGTCAATTGAATCAGTATCACCAAAATTGTTAGTGTCGGAACATCGAAAAGCGTCTGTACTTTATTAAAAATGTGTAAAATGTTGTAATCTTCACAAAATCCTTTAAATCAATTCGGAATATGATCTAAATTCAGATTTTTTGTTTTCTTATGTAAAATAGAAAAAGTAAAGGAATAAAATAAAAACATTGAAACAATTTCATTTTTAAAATTTTTAGATAAAAATTAAAATTTTTTTTTTTAACTTTAATTCTTTGGTAATATTGTACGCAAAATTTTTATTTGGATAAAACTGATCTGTTTTAAAAATATTCAGGTATGTGATAGAAATCAAACGATCCGTAAGGGATCCATCTTTTTTAAGACGTGTAGTGAATTTCGATCGATTTTGAAAAGAATTTTGGAACCATTTTCAAATTATTATAATTAACAAGGAAGATTAAAAGACTTAAATTATTTCAAATAACGGAATTAAGACACAAAACATTATAAGAAACTAATGAAAATAATTGAAAAACGAAACTTCGTTTTCAGAATCGATTTCCATCACATACCTGTTTGAACTTTAATTGTTTCTAGTTAAAAGATTGTAAAAATTTAACCCAGTAGTAAATGTTTATTTATTCTAATGTTTTTTATTTTTCACTTAAGTAGTAATAGTTTTTTTTCAAGCAGAAAATATGAAAAAAAACTAAAACTTGAAAAATAGTTTATTTTTTAAGCTTAAAAAAATTTAAAGTTAATTTTTATGGAACAAAATTCAAGCAAATAAAAATGACAGCAACCAAATGTAGACCGCATAACAAGGATTACGTTGGTGTAATTCTTGCTCTTTTAGCATTTATCTTTCATTATTATACACTCTCAAATTTGGAAGTTCAGGTAATTTATAAAAAAAAAAACTTGAAAGTTTTTATGCTAATAATTAATAATTATTTTTTTATAAAATAAAAAAAGTATTCATAAGTAAGTTAACTTAATAATACCAAAAACATCAAAAATTAATAGGAAAAATGCAGCAACAAAATTAAACAAGCTTTTTGATTTGAAAAACAAAGTTAAATTTCTTTCATACTTCGTTGGTCCGCTGTGGACATCAATTACTGCTTGAAGGGGGCGGGGCATTGAATTTACTAAATACTCTGTTACGTCGGGTATTTTTTCGGCCCATGCATTAACAAGAGCAGTTTTAAGGGTTTTGCGACTGCTTTTGTCATATTTTCGGACCTTTTTTTTCTAAAACTTCCTATATATGCTGAATAAGGTTAAGTTTAGGTGATTAGGGTGGAGAATTTAGTTGCCTTGAAGCATAATAGAGAAGCCAGTCTCGTACAACATGTTCGGTATGCTTCGGATCGTTGTCTTGTTGGAAAATCCCTTGATTGCCAAGGCCCAAGCTATCAACACATGCTTTCAAATTTTGTTCCAATATGTTTTTATATTGCTAGCGATCCATATTGCCTTCAACAAAAACTAACCGACCCACTCCAGATGATGCAATGGCCCCCAAACCATAACACTGCCACCGCCGTGTTTAACAGTTGATATAATATTTTTTGAATCAGCGCAGTGTTCGATTTTGTCCAAAACTTTAATCTTCCGTCATTTCAGAAAATTTTGTATTTACTTTCCAAAAATCCACGTCGTTGTTGAGATGTACCTGAGCAAATTCCAACCGAAGGTTACGGTTTTTCACTGAAATTAGAGGCTTTTTCCGTGCTTACATTTTGATTATGAAATGCCGGTATGGCATAACCTACACCTTCCTTTTGCTCCCCATTCAACCCAATGACCGACTTGGTTACGACGCATGGATTTTGGAGATACTGATATGTATGATCGTTTTGTTGATGACGATGAACTTTGTGATGTAACGTTTGAAATATTAGATGGTGCTGGAGACGCCGGTGACGATGAATCTGACTCCATGCCGATGGACAACCTATTTTGCGTTGGTTTACTGGCGTGATATCAGACTCGTGCAGAAGTCGT
This sequence comes from Phania funesta, assembly GCA_963932375.1. Lineage (NCBI taxonomy): Eukaryota > Metazoa > Arthropoda > Insecta > Diptera > Tachinidae > Phania > Phania funesta. Next base: position 87,180,577 of record OZ010653.1, read on the forward strand.
TTGCTATGATCAATTGAAAGTTCAACAATGACATATGCTTCGTTTTCACCTCTTGATTTTTTAGATCCCTTCTATACAGCAACAAGTTTTTGACAACTGCCGTGTTTAGGCACCAGTAAACAATACGCATATATCATTTCTTGAAACGGTGGTTGATTTTATACAACTCTAACAACATATCAGCTAGGTCTACGCCTCCCATATGCTTGTTATAACAATTAACAATAGCAGGTCTAGGTATATTCACGTATTTTTTTGGCTTACGACACCAGCTTTTGCATTCTGAAACCGGATTTTCAGATATATAATTCGAGATAAGCTGAACGCTCTTGTTGTCGTACCAGCGACAGGCAACTAAATTATGTGTTGCTTCAAATTTGAAATTGTATAATTCACGACCTTTTCTCATGAGTTCCTTTTCATTCGTAAGGCAACAGTTTTTCATTCGGTTGCTTCGAATTGTCGCTGCTGCCAAAATACCTTTTTCTTTTAGGGCGATCATCAGGCTTATGGAAGCGAACCAATTATCGAAATACAATTTATAATTCTTGTTTGGTGGAAAATTTGAAGCTAAATGCAACTCAATGTCTGATGATATCCCTAATCCAAAAGATGGACATGAGCCTTCTCCTACATAGAGAGCGAAATCATTTACAATACCTGAAACTCCAGCTCTTGTAAACATTTTAAAGCCCCACTTATTGGGCTTCATTGGTAGGTATTGCTTTAAATTGTGACGTCCTGGTATTTCTCCTTGTCTATTTTGCTGTTGAGTATTATCATTCAGGTGAAAAGATTGTTTGATTTTCTCAAAACGTGCTCTTGATATATAGTCTGCAACAGCTGATAACCTGAAGTTTGGCATCCAAGCCATTCTCAAATTGTATAACGCCTAAATAAAGCGTAACACCGAAGAATCGTCTAATCTCGAATTGGTTAACAATTTAGCTCCACGCCTTTAGCTTGCATCGAATAAAGATTTGTTTCGTTGCAAATCTTGTTTATTATTTCATCGTTTAAGAATTCACTAAAGTGCTTTATTGGCTCTTTGACTTCTCCGCAAACTGTATCTTCTTTCCAAGCAGTTTAAAAACGGGTAGGCCCGCGTTCCTCCATCTCAAACCCTCCAGATTGATTTTTGCAAAACTTGATGCGGCGATATTTTCTGTATCCCCAACATTTTCAACTTCTTCGTCAGCATGTACGTCTTCTCCAACAATCCCGTTTATCAAATCCATTTCAACTTTTTCTCCACTTTCCATTACATGACCAATTGCTTCTTCAATGACTCTCCAAATTCGAATCATATAACTTTTCTTCTTCTTCACCTTCTTCATCATCAGAATTGTTCCCATCGAAATTCAATATTTGTTTTATTCCGAGTTCTGTCAGACCCTTTAGACGCATTTCTAAGAGAATAACATAAAAAATAGTATTGCTTCTTTGGACAAATATTGCCTATAAGCAACATTGTGTTCATGAAATTCCTGACATATACAGTCGTATCATGAATAAAATTTCACATAGAAATTTTCGAATGTGTGAACAATTGGTATCATAAATAATAGAACTTGTGAAAATATCCGAATTTTTACATTTTTAAACTTTGCGAATGACTCACATGTGAAAAATATTGACAAATTCGAACGAAAAACATTCACAAAATTTTGTTTGTCGAGAAAGGGGGGAAAAATTTAAGTTTATAAATAAAATTTAAAAAATAGGTTTTTAATTGCATATATTTTATTTATTTTGTTGTTAAAGGATCTACAAAACGAATTTTCCGATTGTCGCCTACCTTAAAGATATTTATAATTTTGAGTCGTTATAATATAAATGCCTGTTCGTGGGGGCAATTATTTTTATGGGAGTCCCATCAATGCATCCTACTACACCCGGTATTTTATATTTTTCGAAAAAAATTTTAATTATTTCCTTTTTTCTTGATCCTCAGGCCAAAAAATCCATTCAGGATACAACTTTTCTTCAAAAACATTTAGCACTTCAGTTAATACCATGCTGAACGATGACTGTGCTAGACCAACTCTGCTGTCATTCCCGACCCCTTTTTTGAATGAGCCTTCAGCAAAATAACGTAAACACGCTCCAAGTTTTACAACCGGTTGCACGGCAAAACTTTTTTTGTACGTGGTAACGCATCACGCAGCACTCCCAACAGATATTTAAAAATATATTTGGAAACACGATAATACTGTAGAAACCTGAAAGAATATATTTTATTTATAAATAACTATTAATAAATTATAATATATACAGACGTATACATATAAACAGTTTGGTATTTTCAAAGGGTTGGAATCATCCCGAATATTTCTTCTTATAGAACGTTGCTCCTGAATAATTTATTCCTCTTCCAATGCGAATTAAGTTGCAAAGTTATACATTGTTAAAATTACCTAAAAATATTTAAATTTAACAATTTCTGTTAAAAACACGATTTCTCTGAAATTTATTAAGTATTTCACTTGCCGTTTTTCAATTTTCAGGCACTCCAAAAATGACATACATATGTTTTTTTAAACAGGTATGTTATTTTCATTCACAAGGAATTCATGATACGAAAATATAACTCATGTGAACAAAAAATGTCATTCGGAAATTTTCACATGCGGAATTTATGATAACGCTGATAGAATAAACAACTTTTTTTAGTTTTCAAAACTTTATTAAATTTTCTTACCTGCTCTTTATAATAAAATACACTTTTTATAAAAAAGTTCTTGCTTATATAGTTTTTACTAGATTTTTTTAGGACAATTATTTTTACTTTTTTTTGCACATGTCAGCACACCACTTCAACTATGTAGCTTGCCATTTGTTAAGCTTTTCAAAATGTAACTTCGTAAGCAAATGCTCACACACCTAAACTATTGTTGGAAAAAACCGTTAGCAAAAATAACAACAACTATAGAAACTACAAATGGAAATATAAGCAACATTTGACATTAAAAGAGTAATCACCTAATTTCTAACGGAGATCGGTACCTCTTTTCTACTTTCCATTTTCAAGGCTACAATTACAAAATTGTCTTTTTCACTTCATTTTGTGAACTAAAAAGTGACGCTGTCAAAATTATTTAAAATAAAAAATAACGGTTGTTTTTTCTTCTTTGTTCTTAATCTGTGGAGTTACCACACTGTATGTAGACTTTTTTCCTGTCGATTTTAAACGTTTTTGGCATTATTGCTTGTGTAATATCAAGTAGTTATTTTTTTCTTTTATAAATAAAATTATTTGATTGTGCTTTAAATGTTAGCATTAAGTCTTTCTCAGTAGCTTTACAAGTTCATAAAAATTCCACAAATGAGTGTGTACTTAGACTTTTTTCTTACATTTAATTTTATTATTTTTAGAAATTACTCCCTCAAAATCGAAAGCTACCGATAAAAAAGATTTTTGCGAGTTCGTGGATAAACAGAATTTAAACTAATACTACATTTACATCTACGCAAAATCTAGTAGATTTCAGCTCAAATCTCGAAGAAAATCTCTGCCGTTTACACCAATGATTTTTGACGTATTATTGGATTTCATTTTCATAACAAAAACAGCTGACTGAAGAAATAATAAAGAATTGGCTCTAAACTTAATTAAATTCGTGCTACAATTGTTTTTCAACACATAATTACATATGTAATATTACTTACACTTTATTCATTATTGTTTTATCCATATTGAAAACACTTATTATAAACTTTTATTATTTTTTAATGTTGCTGCAAATATTTTGTTTCTACCGCGCTTTTTTTTTGTTACAAATGTCAAAATTTTCTTGTTCAGCGCTGTATATTTCAGTACATTAGCAAAAAATACATAGTTGCATCATTTAGTATTGCAAGATTTTGAGAGATTTTGCCAAAATCTAGTTCGTAAGTAGATTTTGTTTTGTATGGGTAATCTGGTAGAAATGAACTAGATTTCGCTCAAAATCTCATAAGTACCAGATTTTGCGTAGGTGTAAATGTAGTATAAGTAAACTTTGCACCGATTATGAAATTTAAAACAGTGTTAAATAGAGAAATTCGGCTTTCTTAGTACGTTTAAACAACTTTATATCGACCTATCTTCTAAACAAAAATTATTCGAACAAAAATTAAGAACTTAACAAATTCTTTAACTTTGGTGCCTTCTTTTGTAACACTTGCTTGAAAGCCTGTTTCTTTTTTTAATTTTATTTAAAAGCGCATTTAGTAGCGAACAATATCTGATTTGTTCATATCAAAGAGGTATTTCTAAAGATACTTATTTTTTAAAATGAATTTCAAACAATAAAAACTTCATTGTACACCCTAATTTTGCAAAGACTATGGGAAGCAAAATCGCACAAAATACTTTTTGCTATATGGCAGTGATGTACTGTCATACTATCGTACTATTTTGAGTACTTTTTGATTTGTGAAATACTGTAGTGAACGGTTTTATTTTTTTACCTCATATAATGAAAAAAAACTCAAAACTGCCGAATTTCTATATAACAGTCACCCAAGTATGAACTAATAAAACTGTTAGAAGATTACCAACGTTTTCAATATAAAGGATCGTTAATTATCTTTATTTTAGGCTCTGACTTTACACGTTTTATTTTGCATTTAAAGGTCTGTTTTAATTTTTTTGTTTCACTTTTTTTTACTAATTAACCCAGTATAATCGGTCTGTTCGATGCAACAAATTTTTTTTTAGCAAATTCTCGATTATAAATATTTTGTGAAATTTAATTTTGTTATATTTTAGATTTTTTTGTGAAAAATAAGTTTTCTTAATAATTTTTATATATTTTGAAATTTGTACTGATGTTTCCAGGTTTATGGTAAGATTTGTTATGTATTTTTTTAGTGAACTTTTATTATACCGAAAGATCACCAAGAAGTTAAATTTCTTAAAAAAAATAACCTCTTGAAAAGCAACTTTAAACGGAAATTAAAAAAAAAACTTCCGAAAACCCGAAACGTTGCTAAAAGTTAATAAAAATTCATATATTCCTAACTTTATTAAGAAAATTTAATTTATTGTCAAAAATTTCTAAAACTTAAACTTCACATAAAATAAAGATTCTCTTTTTTGGAAAATTTACCAAAAAAATATAAGATCACATACAATCCCTAATAGTGAACAAAGTCTGCAGGTTCTACTTGTGTGCACGCTATATAAAATACGTCACAGCCAAATATAGCATTCTTACTTTTCCCACAAGATTCCGAACAGCAAACAACAGCACTTGTTTTTATTTGAAATTCTGCAAGCTGTTGCGAAAATTTGCTTTGCGTTTTTTCAATATTTTACATGTAAAAGAAAATTTTACAAGTGAAGTCTTCACAGTATTTATATTTCTACAGTAAACTAATTAAAAAATACCCAAATTCCGATTCAAAATTTTTAATTTCTTACCGTAAGTTATATTCACCCATGAACAATAACTTGTTAGGGGATAAAATAAACATCTGTGGCAATTCGAATATTCTATTGTGAATTAATGTCATTTTATTTTTTAAGCATCATTGTAATTCTCTTGATAAATTTTTTTAATTAAATAAAATGCACAGTATTTCGCTCCGATTTAAGTTATTAGAAAAAGAAAAAAACTTATTGGAGAAAATGAAAAGACGGAATTTGAGAGGTGCGTCAAATCCACTTTATTTATCGGAAGAAATGTAAGTGAAAACATGAACAAATATTGGTCCAGAACTGCTTACCAGCTGGAAAGTCGTCAGCGATTCCGCCGGCTGTGAAGCTTGCAGCATGTCTACGCTTTTTTGCAGAAGGAAGTTATCAAAAAGGTGTTTGGCAGCAAATGGACGTTGCTGTAGCGGAATCTACTTTTAGTGTGGTGTTGGCAGAAGTTTTAGAGATATTTGAAAAAAAAAACTTTGTTCGACGTGGATTTGTTGGACGAATACAGAAGAGAAAAAAGCGATTGCCAGAGAATTTTTTGAAAAATATTGCTTCCCAGGCGTTATAGGGTGTATTAACGGAACGCGTGTAAGAATTATTCGCCCACAACACAATAAGCGTTTATTCTATAATAGGAAAGGATTTAATAGCTTAAATGTCATGCTGGTATGTTGGTTTTATACCTCTCATATATAAGTTAACAAAAACAGGGTCTTAGTTTTTGTTAGGTTTTTATTAAAAAATAAAATTATAAAATCAACTTTATTCTTTTACTAGTTAACTCATTCTTTTTAATACTTAAAAACACTGACTTAAAACTAAATTACAAAAATATAGTAAGCAACCTCATATCCAATTTATGCTGACTCTGCGTCTGCTTATTGCTTATCCATAATAAATGTTTATTTATTTCATTCTTTCGCAATTCAGAAAATATAGCTGACAAAGCGCAATGAGGCCGTTGGCTTTTAGTATTTTAAATATTTTAAACACCCTCTTGGAAATGTGGTGTTGTGTTAACTCCTCCCTCACTTAAGTGAAGGGCGTCCCCGGACTTCTTCAGATCTTCAATAGCAGTTTGAATGACATGCTGACGACGGCTTTTCTTTATTTTTTGATGGGCCTTAAAGCAGGCAAAACTGATAATTAGAACAATGAAAACGAAAGTGGTAGACAGCAAAGGGACAGTTATCACCTTCATTTTTATATTTTCTATATGCCGCAAGTTTTCTGCGTTTAATCTTTGAAGATACGGTAAGCTTAATATTTCCTGATAGTCCGTAATGTTCAAAAGAGCGGATGTTGGTGATCCTGGTAATTTCTTTACAATATTCCTTTGATTTCTATATAGGGTCCCATTAATTCTTGTTTCGTCACTAAAGGTGAGTAAAAATGTACCAGTGACAGTCTTCTCTACACCATCATTTGTTTCAATTGTGACAGTTTGATCATTGATGATGATTACGCCCTCGTCAATAACTGTAATGGGTTCTAGATGAGATGGCCGAGTGGTACAATATGCGTGACCGCCAGAATGAAGTTGTTGAGCGCATGTTGAATAATTCAGTCTTCTACAGAATGATGTTGTCAGCGTAGCACTGCAATTTCCGATTGCTAGAATTCGATTTCCACAGTCCGCCACACTGTTTGCGTCATCGAAATGGAGAATTGTACTGTTGTGTTGAACCGGATACAAGGTTACTTTTTTACAAACTATATCTGGTTTAGGATACTTAATTAAAAAATGTAAAAACTTATTATCTAATAAGACTCTTATATTAGCAACTTCCATTAAATCTGTTATAGTTATATTTGTAGAGTGCTCATTAATCATAATATTTAAATCATTAGAGTCCAAAATCTGTGGATTAACAATACCAACTTTTGTGAGAGTAATCGAAAGCATAAGGCTTTCTAGTTCTGAGATCAAAATTCTATTTCTTGCAAGCAGAGTCTCGTATAAGTGCTCTGTATCAATTACCTTATCTTTTGCTTTGTTAATAATAATATTTACAATGTCTGTTAAGTTATTTATTTTTTGCTGTAGCTTTGTGTTTATTAAAATCTGCCTATTTTCTGCGTCGATGAGCTCCCTCTGTTTAAATTCTAAATTTTCAAAATCATCATGGTCTGGTGTCCCGGCGACTATCTTTAGAGCAGTACCCAAGATGTTTATACTTCTTGCGTTCCTGTGATGGACATTTATTGTGGCTAGTAATGTGTTTATGTGCCCTATGTCTGCATCCAGTATCTTTTTCATATGCGACTGAGGAAAATGGTTCTTTAATTTTTCTGTATTCTCAACCATCTCAGCATACATTGTAAGATTTGTTGTGTGCCGCAAATAATCAAAACTTTGCCAAATCATTGCGGAGCCGTCCGAAACAGGTATGTAGTCTGAACCAGAATAATCAGTTAATTTTGCAGTTGCTTGCGCAATAAAAAGTAGCACCATAAGAGTCCTAGGATTATATAAAAATAAAAATGAATAAAACTAAACTATCTTAAATTGTCCTTATGGACCACCCTCCCTTTAATGAGAACGGTTGTCCCCAAATCGGCTTCTACAGTTTCCTCAATATATAATGGTGTAAGCTTATTGCCTAATCTTCTATTTGTTTTAACAAGAACTTTTTCACCTACTTCAAATGTTCGATTCTGTCGTGTTTCATTTAATCGTCTCATTTGAGACTCTTGGGCTTTCTGTACCTTGTTTCTCACATCAATTTCAAGCTCCAATGAATTAGAATGAATTACATCAATAGGCCTTTTGTTTGTGACCGTATGAATTGTTTTATTATATTCTATAGTTGCTAGTAATATTAATTGTACTGTATTACTAATGGATTTTTCTAGCTTAAGGCATCTAGCAATTTCTAAAATAGTACTATGTAATCTCTCGACCTGTCCATTCGAAGTACTATGAAGCGGTGGTGCATTGACAATTTCCACACCAAAATTATTACTCAGCATTGATTTTATTGTTTCAGAATTAAATGACGGTTCATTGTCACAAAATATTATTTTCGTACGAGGGAAAAAATTCATCAGCTGTAGAATCGGTGATTCTACATCTATTATAGTTCTCGAATCTATAGGTTGAACAATTGCAAACTTGGAGAGTTTGTCTGCACAAGTTAAAAAATATTTTTTATCTGTTGAGAATATATCAATATGTAAAATTTCCCCTACATATGATGGAATTGGTGTTGCACCAATCACTTGTTTTTGCGGATGGCGATCGTATTTAGCTTTTTTGCAAACTTTACAATTTATGACCACCTCCTTTGCTATCTGTGTCATTTTTGGGAAAAAATAGTCTTCCAAAATTTGTTTGGAATTTTCTTGAGCTGCTCTATGAGCTCTATTATGTTCAGTTACAACAATTTCCCTTTGCTCATCTTTATTTGTGATATCCACAACTAAATTTTTTGCATAACGAAATGTTGTTGAGGGAAATGTTTCAATTAGTCTGTGTTGTATTAAAGCCAAAATTGGTAGTTCGCAATGAATTGCATTCACTACATCTTCTTTTACAGCATCAAAAATTTTATCCATTAAAAGTGCCCTATCTGTAAAGTTTATTATGTGTCTCGTTTTTGTTCCAAACAAAACAAATGTTCTTGTTGGCAGCTCTGTACCCTCTTCAATCACTATCTGATTTCTAAAACAATTAATCGGTTTATCAGTTGATTCAATAGTATAAGATAAAGAGACTTCGCTATGTATTGTTGCAATATCAGAGCTTGAACTCTTACCAAAAGTGTTATTTTGTAGGGTATGAACACCCTGTAAAGTAAGCAGGTTTTGTCGCGATAAAGCATCGGCGACGTGATTTTCCTTTCCCGGTTTATAATAAATTTGAGCGTTGTGCTCATCGATAAATGCTTTCCACCTTTTTATTTTCGAATTAGGGTTACGATCCGAAACCGCAAATGTAAGCGGTTGGTGGTCTGTAAAGATATTCAGATTCCCAACGCCATATAAATAATTCCTAAGGCTTTTCAAAGCCCATACAATTGCCAGTAACTCCCGTTCATTGGTGGCAAAATTTAATTCCCTATCCTTCAGAGTTCTTGAAATCATGGTTATTGGTTTGCCATTTTGAGACAAAACCGCACCAAGTCCATAGGCCGAAGCATCAGTCGTTAGGTCAAACGATTTTCCGTAATCGGGGTAAAGTAAAATAACATCTTCGGATGCTAAGACCTCTTTAAGTTTATTAAAAGCCTGAAGTTGCTTTTCGTCAAAATTCACAACTATTTTTTTAGACTGACTGGCGCTAACCTTGCCATTTTCACCTTTCAGTATATCGGTCAAAGGCCTTGCAATCGATGCAAAGTTCTTAATGAAGCATCTATAATAGCTTGCCAGTCCCAAGAAGGATCTTAACTCAAAAACTGTACAGGGTTGTTTATAGTTTTTTATTGCATCTATCTTACTAGGGCTCGTTGTTATGCCACCTCGCGATACTACAAATCCTAAAAACTCAACCTTTTCTTTGAAGAAGTTTGATTTTTCGCGAGAAACTCTCATATTGGCATCACAGAGTTTATCCAAGACCCAAGCGATGTGGTCGACATGGGTTTCCATATCTTTTGAAAAAATTATAACGTCGTCAACGTAAACGTGGCACGACTTTCCTATTTGTTCCCTAAGAACATCGTCAATGGCTCTCTGAAAAATGCTCGGTGCATTTTTAAGCCCAAACGGTAATCTGCAAAATTCATATTTCCCGTTTCCTACTGAAAAGGCTGTTTTTTCACGGTCCTTTTCTGCCAATAATATTTGATGAAATCCCGATTTAAGGTCTAGAGTAGTAAAATATCTAGCCGTACCCAAATTTGATAATATAACACTTACATTTGGAATGGGATACCTATCAGACACAGTTTTCGAATTTAGTTTTCTGAAATCCATAACAAGTCGTTTTTTAATGTTTCCATATTCATCAGTCCCTTTTTTATCTACCACCCAGACAGGGTTATTGTAGGGTGATCTGGATGGGCGGATGATGCCATCCTTTAAAAGGTTACGAACTTCTGTATTTACGAAATCTGCTACACCCATTGGATATGGGTATAACTTTGAATATATTGGATTCTCATCCTCAGTGCGAATAGTCGCAATGATATTTGTGTTAAAGGGTAATGCTTCATCAGGTTCAGCGAAGACACCCTTTCTTTTTTCTATCATATTTCGAAATCTCTCGGATACCTCCTGAGGTACCTCAATTTTTTCCACACTTGTAAAATTTACATTCCTACATTTAAAAAACTGAATTGGTTCTGATCCAGTCTTGTATATCAGCTTTTTATTTTTCAAATCGAGCTTAGAGTCTGCGATTTTTAATAAATCAAGTCCTATAATTCCGTCAAACGACGTCAGGTTTGAAAGAATGAAAAAGGTAGTATTTATATTGAAAAGATTAATAGTGCATTTATGTTTTATGGAATTAAAGCCATGAAGTGACTTCACCATAAATGTCTCATCAACATTCCTCACATGTTTTAATTCTGGTAATGGTCTTATATAGTTTTTTGACGCGCCTGTATCTATCAATAATTTAATTTTCCTCCCTGCTATAATCCTTTCTATGTACGGGAGCAGGGAGTCGTGACTAAAAAATTAATTTGGTCATATTCTGAAATTTCATTTTCTATATTAGACACTTCTGTATCAGCCTCATACTGATAATTATTATCTACATGACCATTTTTTTCATGCGCCATATGATTGACCCGCTGCTGCTTCAAGCCTGTGAACCTGGTGGCACCACTATTTGGTCTTTTTATTGCCGGGCTCACGTTTATGTTCGGTTGGGCTCGCCATTGATTGTTAATTTTTTGGGGCTGTTTGAACCTTGATGATAGATCGATATCCATCGGTTCCACCTCCTGCTTTCGTTCTTTTGAGCTATCCTGTCGTCTGTCATAATAAGGATTTTTCCTTTGTGTGTTATTATTATTAGCAAACCTAGCGTTTTTAGAAAAAAATTTCTGTTGTGTTTTTTCCTCCATACTTTTAGCATAATTGCTAGCAAAATTATAGCGCACATGGTTTGATTCAACCTCTTGGGCCAATGCCAGCGCTGATGGAAGATCCTTTGGCTTTGCCGAAAAAAGAATGTCGCTTAAAGATTTTTTTGCCCCTGAAATGAACACGCGTAATGCATCCATTCGATATTTTTCATTTAATGATGCAGCCAGATCACTATCATAACTCATTATTGTTTTATTTGTTAGAAGTGTGAGTTTCCGCTCCACTTCATCATAATACTCTAAAAGACTTAGATTTCCCTGTCGAAGGGTAGACATCTCTTGTTCTACTAAATAAATGGGTCTCTTGTCCGCATAGGTGAAATCGAGTCTATTAATAATGGCCTTAAAATTCAGAGGGGTGTCGAAAGAAGCCAAAATCATGTCGGCCGTACCCCTAACTTTATTTCTAATGATTCCCAAAGCCTGAAAATGGGTGGAACTCCCATCAAATTTTTCATAAACTTTATAAGCGGTGTGTGCCGCCTTTCGCCATGAAACATAAGTTTCATGCTTTCCTTCAAAATCCGGCAAAGATTTGGCAATGTCTAGGGTCTCTTTGCACACTACGTTGTCCCTAATTTGAGCCTCTTCGTAAGTCTCAATTTCTGGAGCACTAATGTTCAGATTATTTATTGTCTGTTGTAGTTCACCTAACTTTTTTTCAAACTGCCTTTCCTGCACCACAAGAGCACTGGAAACGGCACTTTCCACAATAGCCTTCAGTTGCTCGGGTGTTATAGACATTTCGCTTGAAACCACTAATTTTTCGAATTTTTCCAACAGTGCGCTAATTTCACTGTTCATAAAACTAACAAAACTTTCACAAAAAGTTTGCTTATAAAATAAACTCCTTCTGAAGGAGCCAACAACTCGTTAAAAAAAAATTTTAATTATTTAAAAATTATAGACATATACAAATGTTAGGCCTCACCAGCTAATTAACAAATATTACACAAATACAAAACAAATAACGTTGGCCAATAATTAATAAACAAGAAACAATTCTCGTTTGCACTAAATTATTTGTTTATTTTCTCACAGTTCAAAAACCCTATCTTTACACAGATATTATTAATTTTCTTTATTTATGTCAAAAACAAAAATGAGCACTCTACTTACATTGAAACAAAATAAATTTTAATTTATTGGTAAGTTTTCTTCAATAGTTGATTCCTCTGTTGGTTGCAGTTTAGCTATTAAGTTGATAGTTGATTCCTTTATATTCAGTTGCTGGGTTTTTAACTCTCGTTGGGCGCCAGTTAACAAAAACAGGGTCTTAGTTTTTGTTAGGTTTTTATTAAAAAATAAAATTATAAAATCAACTTTATTCTTTTACTAGTTAACTCATTCTTTTTAATACTTAAAAACAACTGACTTAAAACTAAATTACAAAAATATAGTAAGCAACCTCATATCCAATTTATGCTGACTCTGCGTCTGCTTATTGCTTATCCATAATAAATGTTTATTTATTTCATTCTTTCGCAATTCAGAAAATATAGCTGACAAAGCGCAATGAGGCCGTTGGCTTTTAGTATTTTAAATATTTTAAACACCCTCTTGGAAATGTGGTGTTGTGTTAACTTATACATAACATTACACACAGTTGGTTTTAGATATCGGACAATAACACAAGGATACGCTTTGTGGATACTCCTCACGGTGGAGCCTGTCACTATTCTGCAATTTGGAATAGTAGCGAACTGAGGAGCAAAATAGAATATAATTATTTAAATGGACAGAAGCAATTCTGGTTGCTGGGTACGTATTTGTAAAAATAAGTAATGTTGGTGTATGTAACTAGTTTCATTGCATAGGAGATGCTGGATATCTATTAGAAGCATGATTACTAACACCACACAGAACTCCCAGTGCTGGATCGAATGAAATAAAGTTGAATGAAACGCATTCGCGAGTACGGAATATCATAGAGAGAACTAATGGTATATTAAAAATTAGATGGAGGTGTTTCCTTGGGGCCCGAGAATTTCATTATTCGCCAAAAAAGGCAATTCAAATTATTAATGTTTGCTGCGCGTTGCACAATATATGTTGCCACTAGGCTTGCCAGATGGGCTGGATTCGCCTGGATTTTTGTACAGAAAAATTGCATTCTGAACACAATAAAATTACAACTATATTTGCAAGTGTTTAGATTATATCTTTTCCTAACTCCAATTAGACATAGAATGTCTTTCGATTTAATGAAAGTTGCAAAGATTTTCAAACTTTTTTGCACACAAATAAAGCAAAAGAGTTAATAAATTCTTTAACAAAAATACAAAATATATGTGGCAAAAGAAGTAGTTATACTTTTTTTATTTAAGTTATTATTTGCCTACGTACATAATATAACGTAAGACTGAATTTAATTGCTATGTTTACGTGTTTTTATGTTATTACTTTATGTTTTTTTTTAATATGTAATAAAATTTCACTTTTTGGACCAATAAGTGCATTTTAAAAATGGTCCAGTTTTTTTTCTAAAATCCAGGCGAACATTTTGCGTTTTCCAGTTTTTAGGCTTTTGGGATCTGGCAAGCCTAGTTGCCACTATGGTTGCAATGACTCGCAGTTTAGCGAATTATTCGACGAAAATGACCCAATACAAGATATAGGCGATAACGTCACATTGTAAACTTCGTACAACTCACAAGCAGGACGGATTCGGGTGCAAATTGGAACCTGACTATAGCTTTTTAATTAATTATTTATTATTATCTTGTCTTTATTAATAAACGTATTTAAATAAAAAATGTCTTTAACATGTAATATTAATAGTGTTTGGGCTTCATGTGTGTTTATTATATTTTATTTAATAAACTCATAATAAAGGACATGAAAACTAAAAAAAGGCAATGTTCTTTGGAAAGATACTCAATTTTAAACCATAAAAACAATAAAACACATTTGTTATTTTTTATTGCACTTCATGTAACACATAGACAAATCTCAATAAAAAGGCACATACTTTTAAAACAAAAAAAATTTTAACTCATAGTATACATACGTTTTCAAAAATAAAAAATCACATTTTTATAATTTTACAGTCCATCATTACTACTAAATTGCTTGATTTTAGGTGCTTAGTTGGGTGTTTGATGTAGAATTTTGGAACGAATTTCCGTCATCCCTTGTCAAGTTTGGTTTTTGTTCTCGAGAACGAAAAATGACTGAAGATGGCACATAGCCGAAACCGGTTTGTCTCCAAACCAAACTTGGCAAGGGATGACGAAAATTCGTTCCAGAATTCTGTTATTTATTTCTTTTTCTTTCATTTTTTCAATAGCACTGTTGTGCCGAATTGTTTCGACAAGCAATTTATTCTGTCCGTCCCGTATTTCCATCAACGTCGTGCTTATTTTACTAAATCTATGTTCTACTTCCTTATTATGCTCTTTGCACATCTCAATTGCTTCACCGAAATGGCGACTGAGTTTTTTTTTTAGTTGCTAACTCATCTAATAGCAAATCTGTATTTTTTTACTTTTCCTGCAAGGCTGCTTTATATTTGAATTTGTTTGCGTATTATCGTCGTCCACAGCTTCATCTTAATGGCTTTTTTGTGTTTGTAACTCATCCACTTGCAAACCTATTGCATTTGTTTCAGTTTTCTTGCAAGGCTGCTTTATATTTAAGTTTGCAGGTGCGTCGTCCACGGCAATATAACATAATTCTTCACCATTTCGTTTTGCATATGTCGTTTGCAACCCAAACACTTGAGTTTCCTTTACGCCTTCAACACTCTCGTCGGTTTTCTTTGATTTTGTGTGTTTTGAATAGCCTTCTTTTTAACATAGCGCTTCTGATCAACACAAACCTATTATTAATATACCAGAACAATAAACGAATATTATTATAAGCATGTAGTAATCAAAAATGCTTACTTATTCCAATCGGCTATTATTGATTTCGAAGGCGGATCTTGACTATTTAACTGGGTTTCTACATTTTTCCAAAAGTCAGTCACAGTTTCCTTCTTTTTATGAAACCTTTTGGCAACGTTGGGATTTCCACACATGTAGCCAGCTGTAGCTTGTTTGCGTTTCCACTCCTTTAAAACAATTAAAACAACTGTTTTAAAAACTAACAGAAAACTACTTACATTGTGCTTTCTCTTTTATTCGCAAAGAAAATGTTTGTGAGAAAAGTTACGCAATCTTACTTAGCGTTTACACATGCCACTACAAAGTTCTAAAAACTCAATACACTCACACATTTTCACTAATACACTTACATATTTCGCAATGCCAGCTAAAATTGCATGCGAGTGAAAATTTGGCATTTGCATGCAACTAAATGTCAAAACAATAGACAATATTACCCTGTTCAATATTAAATGTAAATTTACTGGATTGCGGTTAAATTGTAATTAAAGTTCTACCTTTTTAAATGCATTGCTATGATTTATTTCTTAAATTACGCATAAAAAAAATTCAAGTTTGTTCATTAAAGAGCAATAATATTAGTAATAATAATAAAATATTACTATTAATAAGAAATGTAAATCGTTTCCCCAAAAATATGCCTATATGGTGAACTCGGTAACACTATTTTAAAAAGAAAACAAAAATTTAAAATGGAATAAAAATTGAGCCAACAGATTATTAAAGAAATTATTTAAATCTTTGACATTGTCCTCCCAAATTTTTCTTTCTCATTTCCTGACAAAATTTTTTTTAATTTTAAAAGTAAAAAAATGTTCTAAAGTTTACGCTTCGACGACATTTTAAAAATGAACTTACACTTAAAAATTGGCGATGCCATATTTTTCGAACATAATTCACGATTGCAACATTAGGGAAAACTTTCGAGGGAAAAAATATTGGCGATAGGGGTGAATTTTATAAATTTTTTTTTTTGCACGCCACATAATTTAACGTTTTAACATTTTTATGTAAATAATTTACATAGTTTACTAACTGGCAAAAAAGCCCGTTATCTGAGTTAAAAATTTAAATTTATAGTTATGTCCTTGCATAAACACTTCTTTATATTTTAAATAAACAATTTTCACAATGAATTTAAAAATTTTTCATTTTGTTTTTTTTTTACTAACACTTCTCTCTTAGAAAGTTTAGCGCATTCAAATGGAAAGTAAAGAAAATATAAAGCTTCCTTGTAAGTTAGACTTAAAAAGACTTAAAATATTCATAAAAAAATTACGTTACTTGTTCCAAAAAATCGTATATGTATATGTAAGTTATTTTGTATGTACATACATACATATTGTTACGTTTATTACCACAACAAACGTTAAGTTGTAGGGTTCGTTTAATTGCAAATATTAAAATACACACTCCTTTTTGATTTTATCAGTACACAACTTTATTCGGCAATTAAGACTCTATTTACAACTGTTCAGTACTAATTTACACTGTACACTTAAGACTTTTGTACGCACAGATATTCACTCTATGAAATCTCAAAGTCAACTATATCTTCTGCGGTGAACGGTGCCTTTATATATAGATCACGGCCGCTTCTTGAAATGTCCCGAACATACGCGAAATTGCGCGAACATTTATTTCATTTGCTGGTTTAGTAGTCTTGTATATGTGTTTGTGTGTGTATCTTTTGTTTACTTTTTCTTGCTGTAGAAGTTGTTTTTATTTGTAATTGAATCGAGGTTGGGGGAATTTCTTCTACGCAATTTGTTTTTGCTTTATGTTTATAATATTGCGTATTTGTACAATAGGTCGTTGTGCACATCTTTGACTATAAAGGCCTATTTAGCCGACCGTTGAAATCGTAGATGTAACGTAAATGTAAATGTTTGAGCGCTTATAGAATGCTTAAAGTCGTGTCATGTGTTTTTAACATAAGCAAAAAAATACAAACAAAATAAAATAGTCAACAGATAAGAAAACAGTTTTTATTTATTTCAAGGTGGTCTTAAATTAAAAAAATACAATATAATGGAGATCGACGATTTGTTTGTAAATTTAAATTTCTTACGCTTGTGCAAACTTTTTTTAAGCAATAAAAATAAACGTACACTCAGGTTACGAAGGTGGGGTGTTCGACCCATAAACAGAGACTATATTGTCGCGGGATACAACAAAAAAGTTTTCCGAACCATTAAAAAGTGTGACAAAGAACAGTTCTTTGTACACACGCGTATGTCTCCTGATTTGTTTGATCTTCTGCTTTCCATGGTTCGTGATGAACTTAGTAAGCCGAGACAACGAATTGGCCCAGAAGAGAGACTTGCAATAACATTGCTGTAAGTAAAAAATTTCATTTTGTATACACACATGGATACATATGTACATGCATATATTATATACATGTAAATCTAATTTAGGTATTTGGGACATGGATGCTCTTTGCAATCTATAGCTTGGAGCCACAAGGTTGGAAAATGAACAATCCGTGCTATAGTCTTAGAAACATGTGATGTGTTGTGGCATTTATTGTCGCCAATTTACTTATCTGAGCCGACAACATCCCAATATGAGGACATTGAAAAAGATTTCAATATTTTGTGGAATATGCCCAACTGTGTGGGTGCTGTAGATGGCAAGCATATAGCTATAAAGTGTCCGGCAAATTCAGGATCCTTGTTTTACAATTATAAAAAATATTTCAGTGTAGTACTATTGGGAGTATGTGATTCAAAATATACTTTCACATCAGTCAGTATGGGAAGCTTTGGGAGCCAAAGTGATGCAGGTATTAATATACATGCATATGTATATAAATATATCTATTTGATTTTAGTTGCTGTGATATTAACAAAATTAATTTATTATATCTTTTACAGGAATATTTCGTGTATCACCATTTGGAGAATCGGTTATTTCTGGTACAGTCGCAGTCCCACCAAATAAGCCATTAAATTCGGCCTGTGAAGATTTATTTCCACATTATTTTGTAGGGGACGCGGCTTTTCCATTGCGGTGCAATTTAATGCGTCCCTATCCAGGACTAAATCTGGATACCACCAAAAGGGTTTTTAACTACAGGCTTTCACGAGCCCGACGTGTAATTGAAAATTGCTTTGGAATACTGTGCGCACGTTGGAGAATTCTTTTAACAACGATTGAAATGTCGCCGGACAATATTGATACTATTGTACTGGCTTGCACAGTACTTCATAATTTCATCATGTTGAATGACACAAAAAAATGGTATTGTCCAGCAAATTTTGTGGATCAGGAGGCAGAAGATGGCACCGTCCAAGAAGGAGAGTGGAGAAAACAACTTCGTATGAGCGGTGAAAGGTCTATGCGATCAATTTGTACTCATGCGCGAAGATCTACCCAAACAGCAATCAATTTGAGGAATAGATTGGCTGACCATTTTTGTAATGAAGGTGCTATTCCATCACAATATCGGTTATAAATAAAAACATTACACATGTATGAGTGTTTATTTTAATTAATTTATGTTTATTATTTGCTATCACAGCTTTTTTATATTCAAAACTCAGCGCTGTTTCTTTGTGTTTGCTTCGCAGCAGTCTATATGTCGACATTTTATAGGAGCTACTCTAATCATCCTATGAAATGTCGACATATAGACTGCTGAAAAGCGAACAAAAAGAAACGGATTTCATTTTTTAAATTAATTTATCATAAATAAAAAGTTCTCGTAAACAAAAAAACAATTCATTTTTATTAATTTACTGTAAGTAAACAAATTAATGGTTTTTAAACTTAAATAAAAAACGTCTTATAAAATAATACTAAAATTTAATTCTCAGTGAAACATACTAGTCAGTCTCGTAAACAAATAATTCATAAAAACAAAAAACAAAAATATTGTACTTTTCATTCATCCGGCTGTAAATTAATTTCCATAACTAATGTTGTGACTTTTTGCATTACCGCCATCTGCTTTTTCTTGCTCATTGTTCGAATGGTTGCAACAATCATTTTTCCAAAAGCAGTCACTGCGTCTTCCTCCTCCGGCTTTCTCATTTTACTTTCACAAAGTTTTGTGAAAGCATCAACTGCTTGAGAAAAATGCTCATTGTTTTCTTCTGCCGGTCTCTTCCGTTTTGCTATTGACGGTGTTGTTGAAGCTGTTGAAATTGTTTCAAACATTGAGTCAGAACACATTTCAAGTGGTGGAGACATGGATAATGGCGTCGGTGGCGAAATAGCAGATTGTGGCGATTGCGATGACGACTGGGAGTCGATATCAACAGTTTGTTTATAAATGTTGACTGAACATCGCATTCTGGAAAGTTAAAAGTGTAAAAACTGCCGAATTATAAAAATCACATTATGACTTACGGTCTTGGTACAACATAAGGCGCTATAAACTTCATTGTTTCTATTAGCGGCCATTGCGATGGATACTTAGCTCCACTGCCAGATGGCAAATTTTCCTGCCGCTTCTCCTTTACATACCTGTCGCGTAGGCACGACCATCTTTTTTGGCAAATTTCTTCTACAACATAAATATTTGGTACATAAATGAATATTATTAGTATTGTATTTATAACTTACCTGGATATTCCATTTCGGCAGAAATTTGCTTCCATGCATTTCTCTTTTTATCTGGGTTTTTGTACCCAGAACAATATTTATTATATAGGCATTCATTTGCCTGAACTAATAATAATAATTTTTCGTCGTCCATTTCCCTTTTTTTAAATGATCAAATAAAATGCACATCATCTGTTCGAAACATTGATGGGATATCAATTCGTTCACATAAATGATGATTATGCGGAAAAAGTACCAAAATTTTCTTATTGTACCAAGATATTGTTTTATACGTATAGGCATGTAGTATATTTTAAAATTAGTAAAATTTTAAGGTTAGCTCTATGCAAACAGGTATGCATGCGTATGTACATTGCTGTATAATACTTTCTTAATTGTTTGTGTATTTCTTATTATATTAGTTTATTGCTATTATTTCAAAATAATTTTTTTTGCTGGAAACTATCTTGCTACATTTGATAAAGAAACAATTCGTTTAAAGAAAATAAATTCCATGCATTTATGCAAATTTAACAACAAAAACTGTTCAAATATCAGAACCAAAATAGTACCAAAGAAGGGGTTAATGTGCCACACTCCTATACAACATACATACATCCCATCACTGTCTACATCTGACACGTAAGCTCGTACATAATTTTCTATTTTCTACAGGTTCAAACGTTACGGCTACGTGACATCTCTGGTCAAGTAAGCATTTTCATGCAGTCGTATATAACAGAAACGATCAGCTGTCACAGCTAGATTTACATTTCTACATTTACGGTCGGCTAAATGGGCCTTTAGTTTGTAACAATATGTATTTGCAGATAGAGTAACATTTTTAAGCTTTACAAAGTATTTTGATTTATTTTCATTGGTGCTGTTTGTGAAAGGTTTTAGTGTTGATTAGTTCAAACACATAAATTTGAACTAGTAGCACTAAATTTCCAAACTACTTTTCCTTACAAGCACTTGTAACTTGAAGCAAGTTGATCAATAGTAAACACACTTGTTATGCGTACCAAAAAACGTATATATTCTTTATTTAATTTTTCTTTTATATACAATTTATTAATAGTGAAATTATTAATAAGTCTTAGCTAAATCGACAAATATAAAATAAGCTTATGTAAATTTACCATTAAAATACAATTGGTTATTGAACTTAAACTACTGTGTAAGCAAAATGACAGTAAACAAACTGCAATTGGCTATTGAACTTAAAATACTATGTAAGCGAATATGACTTTAAATTATTATAACAGTTATTAAATTACAAAATAACTAAAAACACCTGGTAAGCAAATTACCAAAAGTTCTTCAGTTCAATGTGTATGTACATGTGTATGTTCTTAACATTCTCCACCGCCTTGAACACTGTTCAAATGATAAAGCTAGGGCAGCTATTGTAGATTGATAAGACTGGATTCAAGCTTCTGCAACATCTATCGTTGACGGCTCTGATAGTGATGCTGGCGTGGGGGTGAAATGGCACGTTTTTTTGTACCTTGAGTGGATCTTCCAAGTTAGCAGAGGGAGAGGAATTAGTATGCAGAAGCCTAGTGTAACTTACTGCATGATGATGTTGAGTGTTTGAATCGATAATTTGCGACAAATGTTTTAGAGTTGATTCATTTAATTGTTTTTGAAGAGTTTCTAGATGTTCTAGTTGCATCTTGTATTGGTGTTGTGTGGTGTTAATAAACAAACTTTCTATTTCCTGTGGTCTACTAATTGATTCAATATGTTTTAATATGAAGTATGTATACTATTTGATGCTCCAAAATGCCTTTGTATTTTTATGAAATTATTTTTGATCACACATTTCGAACCAATTTCTATTAGTCCCGTATTTTTTGATTTTTATGAATGTGGTTTCCATACCACAAACCATTGATGATCCAATATCTGTAGTATTTTGATGGTTTAATTGGTTCCAAACTGTCCTTCCTGGGATTCTATTGAGATTACAATTTGTTGTTGATTGATTGTTGAAAATATTGATTTCACAAGTATTGCTATTCGTATTTCTTCGACTTTGATATGTCATCTGTTGTGAAAAGAACGTATTCATCTCTATGTGCATTGGATGCAATGTACCATATATCTGGTTCGATAGCATTTAAAGAGTTATTTTAACCGTTGGAATTGGCACTACACTGAATAGCTCTAAAAATTGTTGACCAACTAGAGGTATCTTAATTTTGAAATTGACTTCATTTATTGTTACGGCTCCTTTCGTGTTCAGCAGTTTATATAGTTCAATTAAGCTATCATGTATGGGATGTTGGAAGGTGAGCCTAAATTATTGTAACGGCTTGTTTGCTTCTAACAAGTACATTAAAGTTGACTGATTATTTCTGTAGATTAAATATGTACATACATTACAAAATATCACGACACATAAAACAATACATATCGCAGTTTTGCACCTTCTTGTTCAACGATAGACTTTGGAAAAAACAAATTAAATATGTATATAAGAAAATGGGAACAAAGGAAAATGCAATAACGAGGTTTACAAAACAAATTGTCAAAATTCAAAACATTCTCTGTGAATGACGTTCAAGGGTGGGTTGATAGAAGTCCAATAAGTTGCAAATTGTCCAGCTGTGACGATTCTTCAAATAACTCATTTTTGGTTTGTCAACCATTTTTAAGATCTCACTTATCCCTTCCTGAGTATTAATTTCATCCTGTTTCATAATGTTCATGGTTGAATCAACTGATTTTTTAAATGAACGTACAAAATGTTCAGCAAAGCCATTGGAGGCGGTGTAAAAAGGAGCTGTTGTTTAATGTTGTATACCATTAGTTGAGCAAAATTGTTTAAAATGTTCAGATGTAAGTTGAGGACCGTTATCACTTACTAAGGTTTCTGGAAAACCTTCTATTAAAAAAATTGTGGATAACAACGATATAGTAGCTGAAGACGTTGTCGATGATATTTGACAAATAAAAGGAAACTGCGAAAATGCGTCAACACAAATTAACCAGATGCTACCGAAGGACCAGCAAAATCAATATGAACTCCTTGCCACGGACGTATCGCGGAGGGCCAGTTGCTGTAATCTTGCGTTGGACTTTCACTATGTAAACTACAAATTTCACATGCTGATGCCATATTTTCTATTTCTTTATCCATGCCCACCCACTAACAATGTTGTCTAGCCAATCTTTTCATTTTTATGATTCCCCAATGACCTTCGTGCAGTAATTTTAATACCTCTTTTTGTATTATTGTCGGTACTACGACGCATGAACAATTTGATGACTCCCAAAATATGACGTCATTTTTGACGATTAGACTGCATTTTTTGTTAAAATAGGGGATTAAAAATTTGTTATCAGTCCCGATGAACGTAGGCCATCCCTTCTCCACGTATAGTTTTACTTTGCTTAGTATGGGTTCTTTAATAGTATGTTCTTTGAGAGTATCAATATTGATTGGTGTTTTGACTTCTATTATCGAATTGCAATACTCGTTGTTATCGAATTCAGGGTCAGGTCCAATCGGTAGACGCGACAATGCATCCGCATTAGCATTTTCTGAGATGTTTCTGTACTTAATTTCGAACTGGTATGCCATTAAAATGATGGCCCAACGTTGAATTCTATTTGTTGTCATTGTGGACAGTTGTTTATTAAGGATCGTTACCAAAGGCTTATGATCCGTTAGGAGTATAAACTTTCGTCCATACAAATAAATATGAAAACGTTGAACTCCAAAAATAATGGCTAGTGCCTCTTTTTCAATTTAACTGTATTTCTGCTGGTGTACGTCAAAAGTTTTCGAGGCAAATGCTATTGGCTGCTCTGTTTCATCGGTAAGCGATTGAGAAATAACGGCATCTAGTCCATGGAAAGAGGCATCAGTTGCCAGGATAATAGGCAAATGTTCTTGAAAATGGGCCAACTCTGCAGCATGTACGATATGGTTCTTTAGAGTCTTAAAAACTGCCTGTTGTTATTTTCCCCAGATAAATTTGGCATTCTTTTTACGAAGTTTATTTATGGGTGCTGAATATATTTTACCATAAGGAATTTTGTGAAATAAAGATTCACGAGTTGGCAGTGATATTGTTGTATATCAATCTGATTATTTACCGTCACCTTAAAATCACTACAGACTCGAAGGGAACCGTCTGGTTTTGTAATAAGCACTATTGCTGAAGCCCAATCTCTAAACTGGATTGATTTCTAAATACCAGCTGTAACCATTCGTTCAGCTTCCTTTTGAAATGTTTGCAGTTGAGCGAAAGCTTTTGTAAAATTTTGGTACAGCGTTGTCTTTTAAAACTATACGTGCTTTATACATGTTTATATTTTTCACAGAGCTGATTACATTTTTCCTCGGCAAAATGCATCTCTAAGTTTGCGATTTGAACAATTGTAAAACCAAATTTTCAAAAAAGTCTGCTCTGGATTTATTCTGCACGTAATATTTGCTAAATAATTCTTGACTTCTTTGTTATTTGCATTGAAAAACTTCGCCCAAAGGTATTTTAATCGACCAAATTTCCTTTACGTAATGTGTAATTTGAAATGGTGTCAAATATTCTATTAATATACAGTGCTTTAAACGAAACACCGGACATTCGCAACACATTTATATTAAAAACAAGATATCGGGCCTGTTCGTAAATGCAGCACTGCGCTGCATATTATGCACAGTATGTTCAAAAATGCAAACAGTGGCAACACTGCAAATGTAACACGGTCGAAAATGCAACACAGCAGTTTATTAGGAGCAAACGACTGCAAATACTAATCAAAAAATTGGCTGATGCAACGGAAAAGTAAGTACTTAAATGTAATTTTTTTTTCATATTTTTTTAACTTTTATGTGTTTAGTGCCACATTCGATGAAGGAAAACTAAGTAAGCTTTTAATTTCAACCAGTTTGGATATGAAAGCTGAGTTCATATCTGGAAGAAAAAATAAATCAGTATTGTGGGGCCAAGTACTGCAGAAAATGAAAGAAAGCTATCCAAATTTAAATCTGAGTTAGGAACAATCAACAAGAAAGTTCCTAAATTTAAGGACGACATATAAAACAATTAAAGCCATCGCTCAATAAATCCACCTTCACCAAATTTGGTTTCTTCGTTGGACACAAGTGGAAATACGGAGATTTTGTCGCAAGATGACGATGCTCAAGATTTCGAAGATTCTCCGAATCCCAAAAAGAAGAGATGCCGGAGTCAAAATGAGGTGGTTGAGAGTCTGGCAGAAGAGGCCAAAAAGGAGCAAAAACGCCCCGAAGAAATTTTGGCAATTGAAGAAAGAAAATTAGAGGTGGAAGAAAGACGTATTAAAGCGATGTTGGAATTGAAGAAAGTTTTAGAAAAAACCATTAGTAATAAGTGAAGCATCCATTCACTACAAAGACTGAATTATTTTTTGTTTGTTTTATGTTTTAATTATAAGTGCCTTATAATTATCCTGAAAATATTTTGCTTTTGTTACGTTTTTTCATAATAAAATAAGTTTTGTTTTTTTGTTATAAAATATATATATATACTCGCATTGTCGCGTGATATATATTCCGAAGAAGTTCCGTTACATATAATAAAATTATGAATAATAGTACATGCTAGTATGATTTTAGAAGCTTTCGCCAGACTTTATGTATCCAAATACTCCAAAATACGAAATTTATTGCTTAAAATTCCAAATGATTGATCGATCAGCACACGTGTGGAGCTGAGACAGAAATAAAATTTCTTTTGTTCACGTGCTAAGTGTCAATTATCCCTGTATGGAGTCAATAGGAATTTAGAAAAAGGGTATGCAGAATCTCCCAAGATTACAGCGTTTGGAGCAAGTGATATGCATCCGTCTACAATGGATCTATATATTGGACTATTACTCCACACATTTGCATCGTGGAAAATTCCAGGAAATCCAATAAATACATCCAAAAATATAAATTTTCTATCACATATGGCCTGGAAAAATTCGTTGTATTTTTTAGAATTCAATTAAATCATAGTGGCGCTACTCACTTGCATATTTATTGAATAGAAACCCTTTCTGTTATAATAACTTATTGGATCAGTTTTTGGAATTTTCACATGCGTGCCATCGGCATATCCAATTACAAAGGGGAAAGGATTTTCTCTACTATTCTGGAATTCTTCCATAACAAAAGCTTGCTGCAACATAGATGACCAAGCTATTCCCTTTTTAAGTTGACAAATGACTCCTGCAGTTTTGTAAAAAAATTTGTGTACTGTCCCCTTTGCGACATTGAAGCGGTCACATAATTGACGGTATATAACACCATTGTTACTCAGCTTCCATAGCGTGATGTATAAGCAATGCTCCAAGCTGTAAGGGATACGACCTTTTTTTAATGTTGTCCAGGAAGGTTTTAGATCACGTAGCAAAGCCTGGAATTTTCAAAACAATTACTAGATACTTTCAGTTCCAACAATACAATAGTTCACTTACTTTAAATGTGGAGCGGTTCATTAGGAAATGATCAAAAAATATGTCTTCTGGATATTCTTTTATAACTCTCCAATAATCTAAAACCTTTGGAATGCGCCTTTTAGTTTTATAAATAAAATTTTTTAATAACAACTTCCTTTGTTTACTCTTAATTTTTTTTCTTTTGCAAACACTATATAATCGCACATCACTTGATTTATCATCCAACTCACAAATAAAATTTATTAATAAGTTTTCCATTCTTAACTTATGTCGTTAGTAAATGTATCATGCACAGCTGATTAGCAAAATTATCGCATAATAATCATATTATGCAGCGCAGAGCTGCATTTACATTATTTCTATTTTTAAACCAAACGTATATTTCTTCTAAATTACAATGTTCTGCAATAAAATCCTCTTTTAAACAAAAATATACTGAATTTGAAGCGCTGAATATAAATCTCTCTCTCTCTATATATATATATATATATATATATATATATATATATTGTTACGTTTATTACCACAATAAACGGTAATTTGAAGGGTTCGTTTAATTGCAAATATTAAAATACACACTCTTTTATGATTTTCTCAGTACGCAGTTTTATTCGGTACTTAACACTCTTACATACAATTCTTTAGTACTCATTGCCACTGTACACTTAACACTTCTTTTGTACACACAGATGTTCACTCTATGAAATCTCAAAGTCAAGTATATCTTCTGCGGTGGACGGCGCGTTTATATACAGATCACGGCCGCTTCTTGAAATGTCCCGAACATACGCGAAATTGCGCATTAGTTATTTCATTTGCTGGCTTAGTAGTCTTGTATATGTGTTTGTGTGTATCTTTTGTTTACTTTTGCTTGCTGTAGAAATTGGTTTTGTTTCTACGCTGAATCGCGGTTCATGAAATTTCTGCTACGCAATTTGTTTTTGCTTTATGATTATGATATTGCGTATTTGTAGGTCGTTTCACACATCTTTGACTATTACTTTGTAACAATATATATATATAAGTTATTATTTCTCTTAGTTAAAAAACTAAAAAAAACAATTTTTTTTTTGTTTTCCGGTATCCACGACCGTTCTTTATTCAAATCAGATCTAAACTTAAACTTAATATTACATATTTTTAATTTATATTCTATTTTATGCTTAACTAGCTTAATACCAAAAGTGGCGTGATAATTGGCTTTTAATAGTTGTTGCTATCGATTCTTAAGAAATGTTTTTGACAAAGACAATGCAAAAAATTGCAGACATTGCTTAGGCTGCATTATTTTCAGGTGTAATGAACTCGTGAACAATTTCTTTAAAATCGATTGCAGCAACTTGATGAATATAGCAATTTTTTATTTTTGGTTACTCAAATTTCATTTCAATTTATTTAACTTTTAATTTTAATAATTGTTAGCTTTTATTTTATTTTGATTTGTTTTATTTTAATTTATTTTTGATAAATGTTTGTGTTAACTCTTCCCCTCTTAAGTCGATTGTCCTCAATCGATTTTTGTTAATTGAATTGGGGGCTTGAAATTTGCAGAAATGGTCCATTTTTTTCATTTGGGATATGACCCGTATTTACTTGTGGTTCTGAGAATATGTACCATTTGTGTTTATGTTTATAAATTATTACAAATGTTATAATAAAAATAATTACAATTGCCACATCTGTGCTTAAACTAATTACATGTGTATTTTTATTTTTACCTGTTAGTATTTTAATGTTATCCTCATGCTGCAGTTGTTTGATATATAAATTTTCAAGTTTTATATTAGGGTTTGTTTTATTACTTTCTTTAATCTTTTGTAATTAAGTTAGGTAGAACAATTGTGTCATAAATTTTTAGATTATTATTAAAATATGTTTTATTTAATACATTAATATTGCAATTTTCAAATCTGATAACAAAAGTTCCTTTTTGTTGTATTTTTAATTTACTGCAGTCGTGAGTTATTGTCCCTTCAAAGTTTTTAAATACAATTATTCCCTGAATAACTTCTGTTATTGCAGTTTTTTCTGATATTTGGAGGTCGCATTGGGCCTCTCTAAAATCTAAAATATTTGATATGCACTTATTATTTACTACAATTAAATTTTTTTCTAAATTGTCTTTAATGTTTACATCATAAATGTTATTATTACTATCGGTAAAGATTTCCGTTTGATTTAATACAATAGATTTATTTTGTATATTTGGAATAGGTTCAAATTTTATTCTAGACAAAATATTAGAAGAAAATTGGGGTATGAGTAATGTCAATATGATATTATTATTTTGGAAAAGTACTACAATTTTTATGTTACTATAGCTATCAAAGTCCGCAATTAAATCTAGTTCTTTCTGTGTCAAAATATCGGCTGGTGTAACGCCTAACTTACATGAAAATATTATTTTTCCTATGTCCTCGACGTGGTTGTTTAAAAGTAATATGTCATTGTTAATTCTATATATGTGTTGAATGAATTGAACTTCATCTTCAAGTCTTTTAATTCTATTTTGAGTTTCGTATCTAAATTTGTTAATGTAATTACTAATTAGAACTTGTTGTGTGTTTATATGTTTAGTGATATTATTAATCTGTTCGGTCATTAGGTTGCTTACAAGAGTAAGGTTATTAATTGTTCTGTTGGTGTTTTGTTCACTGTCCTGTATTTGAGATATGGTTTCTGGTATTTCTTGTTCGTCGTCACTGTCCATGGATCCTGCGATAATTTTCAAACCTTTTCCCACAATATTAAAAAGTCCTCTTTTAGATTTAGAAGTTATGTGAAG
Organism: Phania funesta; assembly: GCA_963932375.1. NCBI lineage: Eukaryota > Metazoa > Arthropoda > Insecta > Diptera > Tachinidae > Phania > Phania funesta. The sequence continues at coordinate 87,209,692 of OZ010653.1, forward strand.
GTTATTTATTCGTGTGCTGAGTAAACGGAAGTTCTTATTTATTGTGTCAATAAGTTGTTTACCCTCAAAGGTGGTGGTATTTAATGTTCCTATGTTTTCAGAGATTAACAACATTGTCTCTTCGTATGCAGTCAGGTTTCTGATATGTAAGACTTTATCATAGTAACCGATTGTCTTCTGTTCTCCTATTTTGATAGGAATATAACCATTATTATTGGTCAAATCTTGCACATCCAGTTGTTGTGCGTTCGTCATCAGTATCCAAATAAAAATTGTAGTTAGAAGTTTCATATTGTCCTAGAATAAAATTTATTTATATTGCAATGTTCATCATAGAGATTTTAAGATTGTTTTATATTGTTTTTATGAACTACTCTTCCTGACCTGGTTTTAATAGTAGTATTGAAATTTTGAGCGACTATTTCTTTTTTGTATTTAGCTGACAGTTTGTTACCTAGTCTTTTATTAATTTTCACAAAAATTTCGTCTCCTTCTTTGTATTCTTTTGGAGGAGCCCTGTTTGCGTTATGATAATCAAGGTCTTTTTTCTGTTTCTCTTCTAGTTTTTGAATTGTCTCTTCCCTATCTTTTGCTAATAATTCGGGATCGGTACTTACTCGTCGTCCGAAAAATGCTTCTATAGGTTTCTTCCCTGTAACCGTGTGAATGGATTGGTTGTATTCGTTAACAGATCTATCTAAAAGTTCTTGGAAAGATCGGTGTATTTTTTCAGTTTGTAAACAACGCATTATTTCTTGCAGGAGTTATATATCTATGTTGTCTACCAAATAAAATGCTTGTTGTCTCTTGAAGGTTACACCAATAATTAATTTTATTTGTTTAAGTTAACTTAACATGAATGTTCGTAAATAAAATAATTTTGATGAGTCAGAAAAATGCAGCAAAATAATAAAACAATAATAATTGTCTAAAAGTTGGTAGACAGGAAGTAAGTATTAATTAGTACAAAATTGTTGCAATGTTTTATTTTGCTGACTTTAATAATTTAACATTAAAGAAAAGAAAAATGCAGTAACAATAATATTTGTACAAAAGTTGGTAAACAGGAGGTAAGTATTAATTAGTACAAAATTGTTGCAATGTTTTATTTTGCTGATTTTAACAATTTAAAATGAAAGAAAAAATTATTATCAGTAGTGTATATTATTACAATTTGGTTTGTCACCAAAATAATGTTTTATATTGCTAATCTAAGCTATTTAACATTAAAATGAGAATTTTATTAAGTGTGTCGATTCAGTAAAATCGAATAAGAATAAGAACACAATAAAATAAATTAAATGATTTGTTGTTGTTGTATTATTGGTGGTTTTGCTGGTGTCTTCTGGGTTTTGGTGGGGGTTGATGTGGCGACATAACTCCTCCCCCCTTAGAGTAGAGCGATGGCCACAGCGAATTTGGTGGGGACAGAGCGCCTTCAGTGGGTTTAGGATAATAGCGAATTGTGGAATTTTTCCATAACAGAGCCAGGCTAGTGATAGTTAAGATGATGAGTATCAACGTTGTTACCATTATTATGTTTCTCCTTTGAGTTGTATCTTTTCTTAGTTTTATAATATCATTTTTGTTAATGAAGCTATAATCTTTGATTTTCTCCAAGCTTAGTGTTTCTGTTATTGATGTAATTTGCACTTTCTTAAGATTTGGTGGTGCACGGAAAATTGTATCCCAATGGGCTGAGGGATTGTCTTTATATATTGTTCCCGCTACCGTGACGGAACAATTCGCGTAGTGGAGAAGGGAGGTTCCGTTAATTGTGAAATTTTGTCCGCAATCAGAAGTTATCGGTAATCCCTTCACATTGATAAACATTATGTAATTATCCTCAGGTTGAAATATATTCGATGTGGGTCCCACATCATTCACAGGACATATTGGTGTTTTATTATTCAGTACCCTGCCGATACAAATTCTCAATCTTTGGGCAAATCTCTGTTAAGTATTGGAGCTCGTGGTTATTGTAACTTACGTAAGGTTTCGTTTCAATTATTTTTGTATTATTTATAGGAAGAGGAATGAGGTGGAAAAGTGTATTTATATCTTTAGACAAATTTGGTAGTTTTATATTAAAAATTAGGTTGCTATTATTATAATATGCTTGGAGTTCCAGAAGTTCATAAAGGTGTCCGTCTGAAACTAAGTTAATATTCTGAGATCTAAAATGATGTCTTATTTCATCTAATTCATCTGGATGAAGAATAAGCTTTGATATTATACCAAGCTTTGCAAGCATTACAGCCTCTATTATATCAGAAATATAATTTAATAATAAATCTATATTATAATCAAGTTGGTTCATATATTGGATTTCCAATAACGCATTTTTTTCTTTTAGAATATGATTACTTGTTTCTGATGAGAGTTTTTTTTAAAATTGGAAATGTTTTCTTGGTTGTTGTTTATATGTTCTGTCAGATTTTTAAATCTCTGTATCATTTGTATATTCTAACTTTTCTGATTTTCTTCTATTATAGTTGAGTTTAGCTCTGCGTCTTGAAGTTCTTGTATTTGTCTATTTATAGTCACTGCGTCATTTGCATTCATGTTTCCAGTTATATATTTTATTACAGAGCCCAAACCGTTGAATAGTCCTCGTCTTGTACGTTTATATGGAATTAATGTCTGTAGTTTGTTTTCAAGTCCCTTAAGTTTCAACTTACAAACTTTAGCGGCATCTTTTAGAAGACTATTTTTTTCAAATTTGTCTACGATGTTAATTAATTTTGAAGTTTGTGCGTTGTAGTTGTCTAAGTCTATTATATGAATGAAATTGAAATGACTTTTAATCGTTCTCGCATGTCCAATCTTCAGGGCTATCATATTCTGGTTTTTGTCAAAATTCTGTATCTCTAAGATTTGTCCATAAGCAAAGGCTATGCTGAAAGTGAGAAAATGTAAAAAGAAGCATTGATTATTTTCGCGGTCTCAGTTTCATTTTTGACTTGTGTAGTTTCTTGTCCCTAGTTGTTTGTAAAGTAACGCCATTGTCCCTTAATACTTTATGTTTTGAAAATCGTGCTGTTAATTTGTTTCTTCTGCATTCTTTTCTATATATTTCCTCATTTTTGTCCCTACTCTCTGGAGTTTTCCTAACTTTATTAAGGCAACTAATATTCTTAAATTTAGCTTTCATAACTTTTTCTTTAACAATGGGATATAGCTTTTCTTTAAATTCGTTTAACTTAACCAAAAATTCGTGTTTATTATCGTACTTTATATCTCTTGAGAAGTTATATGGTCTTCCGAAGAATAATTCATATGGTGTAAATTTTGTAGATGAATGGATTGTATTATTGTAAGTTATAAACGTCTCGTCTAATATCTCTTCGTGATCTACTTCCATTTTCTTGGATTTTCTGGTTGTCGTTATAATTCTATAAATTTCAGTTAGGGTTGAGTGGAGACGTTCCACTGGAGAGTTACTACTGGATTGTTGGAATGATGTGAAGTGAAGTATTATTTCATATTGTCTACAAAAATCTTTAAATATGTTAGACGTGAATTCAGCACCTTGATCACAAACAATTTTCTTAGGTATTCCTAAAAGATTCATAAACGTTTTTAAGGCTTTGAGCACACAAACGCTTGTTCTCGATGGTAATGTATACCCTGTCGCATATTTAGAAAATTTATCGATGATGGTTAGAATACATTTACTATTAATGGTATATATGTCAATGTGCAAAATCTCAAGAGGTTCATTTGGTGTTTCTGTAACTTGAAATTCTAATTTTGGTGGATGTCTGTCATACTTGAGTGTATTGCAAATTTCACAATTATTTAAAGTTTTATTTATTATGGATTGCATGAAAGGGAAATAATATTGTCTCTTTAAGTATTCATAGGTTTCGTTAATTCCCCTATGGTTCCTATTTTCGTGACAATTACGAATTAGCTCAACTTGTTTATCATTGTCAGTTATATCTGATAAAATTTTAGTGCAGCGAACGATACGAAATTGTTTTCCATTTGAGAAGTATTTTGAATATACTAGTTGAATAGTTTTGAAAGTTAATTCATCAGTGAAAATGGCAGTTAATTTACCCGAGGGTATAAATTTTTTGAAAATCTCAACTATTGTGTCCTGGGAAAATTCTTTTTCTCTTATAATTCTACGTTGTTTATTTCTAAAAATTGTTTCAACAGTCATATTGGGTCCGTTGTCAGACTTTTCTAATAAAAGTTGCAAGTTAAACTCATTTAAAGGTTTTTCTGAGATTGGTATACCATCATTGAAATTCTCATCACATGAATGTATTGTAGACAGTTTGTCCGAATCACACAAGTTTATATCAGCGGCATTATCATGGTCCAATTTTATCCTACTCAATGCATCTGCATTACTATTCAGTTTTCCTTTTTTATATACGATCTCGTAGTCATACTCTTCCAGCTTTAGGCGCCATCTAACCAATTTCGAATTGGGCTCCTTAAGACTCATTAGCCATGTAAGTGGCCTGTGGTCAGTAATTATTTTAAATTTACGACCGAAGAGATAAGGGCGGAAATATTTGGTTGCCCACACTATTGCCAGAAGCTCTTTCTCGATAGTGGAGTAATTAATCTCGCTCTCAGAAAGAGTCCTACTTGCGTAGCAAATAGGTTTGTCACTACCTATGTGACCTTGAGAGAGGACTGCTCCCAGTGCAATGTTACTTGCGTCTGTTGTGAGCAAAAATGGCTGGGTAAAATCCGGGTATTGCAATATTGGATCATACATTAAAATGTTCTTGCATGTTTCGAAAGCTCTTACATATCTGTCGTTTAATGTTATGCTTCTTCCCTTTTTCAAACATTCCGTTATTGGTTTTGTGAGTTTTGCCAGGTTCGGAATAAACTTCCTATAATAACTAAGTAAGCCTATGAATGATTTTATTTCACGGTTAGTGCGTGGTATTGGAAATTTCTGAATAGCCTCTATTTTTGTCGGATCTGGTTTTATGCCCTCTGTTGTAACTACGTGTCCCAAAAAAGCAATTTCTTTCCGCATAAATTCTGATTTGTCCATCTGAACCTTAAAGTTTGAAGATCTCAATTTTAGGAAGACTTTTTCTAGATTCTCGATATGTTCTTGGAGGGATGTCGAAAATATAATGATGTCATCCAAGTACACCAGGCAGATTTTTCCAACCAAATCATTTAGTACATTATCCATAACCCTCTGGAAAGTTGAGGGTGCGTTTTTTAACCCAAAAGGCATTCTTACATATTCATAATGACCCCCTTCTACAGTAAAGGCCGTTTTTTGTATATCCCGTGGATCCATTTCAATTTGATGAAAGCCACTCGCTAAATCCAGGGTCGAGAAGTAAAGGCATTTGCCCAGTTTGTCCAATATTTCAGATATGTTCGGGAGTGGATATCTATCCGAGACAGTTTTCTCGTTCAGCTTCCTATAGTCAATGACCAGTCTCCATTTTATCTTCCCTGATGCATCCTCCCTTTTTTGAACAATCCATACCGGAGAGCTCCATGGGGAAAAGCTCGGCCTAATAATTCCCTGTTCTAACATATCCAATATCTGTCTCCGAACTTCCTCTTTGTGAACGAAAGGGTACCTGTAGGACCTAGTATAAATAGGGATGTCGTCCGTTGTCCTAATTCTGTGTTTTATTTCATTTGTAAACGTTAAATTCTCATCCTCTCTATAAAAGATATCACTATATTTATTACATAATTTCAAAAGTTTCTGTTTCTCCTCGCTATTTAGATGTTCCGTTCGGAGTAAGTCAGATAAATTTGCAATCCGTTCATTGCCTGATTTGTGATTTATATTAAAGCTATAAAGTTCGACAAAGTTTTCCGAATCATAAGGAATCGTTTTAAGGGGTTGCTCTAAGAAAATTGTTTGATCATTCCCAGTGGGATTAACTACTTCTATTGTACTAAACCAATCCTTTGCAAAGTATATGCCAGGAGAAATAAATAAACTATTGTCAAGAGTTACTGTATTTATAATAATATCTCCTTCTTTAGAATCAACTGGCAGTTTTACGAGTTGTTTCGAATTTGCCGTTATTGTGAATTTATCAGAGGAAAAATTTGGTTTCGTTTTAAGAGGTATTGTCACAGCATTTGTAGTTAGTATTTTGTTTTCCAGATCAATTTTAGCTCCAATTTTTGTCAAAAAATCTAAGCCTAACAGTCCGTCAAAATAACAATGGAATTTAAAAACTAGGAATGTAAAAAATCCTGTTTTCCTAATTTCTTTGAAAATAGGTAATGTCACTTGCTTGTCAATTATATATTTATGTAAGATAGTAGATATAGTTATTGGAATACATTTTTCGATATCCAGAGGATTTATAAATTCTGGATTTATAAATGAAGAAGAAGCTCCGGTATCTATTAGGAATTTTAATGGTCTGCCAAATGGAGAGCTTATATTGATATAGGGTAGAATACTACCATGTTTATTACAATCTATATATCCTGTTTGTTTCTTGAGGCTAATTGCCAAAAATCCTGGTTGTCATCAATATTGTAATCTTCATATTTGTCCAGGTTTATTTTATTAGTGTGATTAGGACTTTGGACAGAGCTTTCATTCTGAGGACTTCTAAATTCGTTAATATTATTTACTTCGTTTCTATTTACTATCCTACTAAATTGAGTGCTTGGACTAGTTTTAAATTTGCTTGTACTTTTCTCAAACTTTGTAAATCCACTACCAGTATCCATTGGTTCCGGTGGCGGCTGTGATTGCCTCCAATTTGTTTGTCGCGATAAATTATCGAATCTTTGGTTGGGCTTATAATTTGAAAAATTTTCGCGGTGTATTTGGGAATTTTGGGGTAAAAAGTTACGATTCTGATTGTTGAAATTTGGCTCAAAATTGTTGTTATTGACATAATAAGGTCTGGCTGAAAAATTAAAATTTCTTCGAGGTTGATAATAATTTTCCTGTCTTGGTGCGTTATTTACATAATTTTGTGAATACTTGGGATATGGAGTGTATTGATAATTTGGTCTCCATTGAGGATACTTGGGTTTGTTCAAATTGGATCTTATATAATGGATATTTTGTTCCCTAATGCAATAATCAAGGGCTACTGGCAATGATTCCGGTCTCATTGCTCTAATAGTAGAACCCATAGGTTCCCGTAAACCCGACAAAAATGAATTTAGACACATTTCAGAAAAGAGATTTCTCTTTGCATTAATTACATTAATGTCGGATTCATGAATTGATAAGTTATTTGATAGAGCTGATTGGATTTCCATAACCTCGCTGTAGAATTTTTCAATTGGTTTGCCGTACTGTTTTAAAGAATGAAGATCTCTAATTAAGGAGGTTTCCGTCCGCTTATCCGAATAGTGCGATATTAAATTTCCTCGGATCTCATCCCAATTGAGAGATGTACCGTACATGTTCAGGACTTCATTGGCCTGACCATCGATGTTGTTTCTTATGGCCCTCAAGAGAATTTGTCCTTGAGGAGTATTATCCGCTCCCCTAATGTGAAGAAGTATTTCTTCCACATTGCTAATGAACTCATAGAGCAATCTTGGATTACCATCAAATTTGGGTAAGTCTTTGATTGCATCCGGAATTCTAAGTGAATTAAAAATGTCATTACTACTAACTGTCACTTGATTCCTTGCTATACTTGGAACTTCTGTTTCCGAAGGCATATTAAAATTTAATCTAATATTCTCGGGTATACCGGGTAGGCTTCTTGACTTAAAAATCTTAAAATCTTTAGGATATGGAAGAAATCGAGATTTACTACTCATCAAAGATATAATAAACTTGTTTTGTTTGCATAAAATAATTTGGTTCCGATTGATTAAAATTTGAAATTATATATAACTAATGCTGACACAAAGAATTTTTTTTTCAGGTTATTATATCTTTTATTCAAACTTTTCCACTTCTTTCTTTAAATTGTTCCTTAATATTTTTTATTTAATAATTCTTTATTTTCCCTTTTTGTACAATATATATTTTTATAATATTGGTTTTTTTTTATATTTTCGTTTTCTTTATCTTTTTTTTTTTATATATGTGTATACTTTCTGATATTTTTTGTTTGTATAAAAAAAATCTATTAAATTTATATTACTTTTCCTTTACTGGAGGGTCCCGTAGGAATCGCAGCAATTTTGAAGTAAATTTTAATTTAACGTTTTCAATAATAAAAATTTTTATGTATGTATGTTCTTTATTTTTTTTTATAATTTTTTGTTTGTTTGTTGCTTTTATCCTCTTTTGTTTATATATTTTTTTTATTTTTTTCTTTTACGTAATTTAATAAACCACACAGTACTTACAGAGCCCCTATGAGGATTGTATGCATGAGGAATTTAGGTTCTTTTTCCAACGGGTACTCGGGTATTTCCACTTATTTCCTTGTAAAGCCTTATACCAATATGCTCTTGATATTTGTTCTCCGTTCGATATTCCCTCGAATTTTTAACAGGCGGCCCCTTTTGTGGTGCAAGGATTTTTATTTTCTTTTATATTAACACTAGTTGTAATTTAACTTAAGCTTCAACCCGATCCGTTGGCTTTTTCGACTGCGCCAGTTATATATCTATGTTGTCTACCAAATAAAATGCTTGTTGTCTCTTTAAGGTTACACCAATAATTAATTTTATTTGTTTAAGTTAACTTAAGATGAATGTTCGTAAATAAAATAATTTTGATGAGTCAGAAAAATGCAGCAAAATAATAAAACAATAATAATTGTCTAAAAGTTGGTAAACAGGAAGTAAGTATTAATTAGTACAAAATTGTTGCAATGTTTTATTTTGCTGACTTTAATAATTTAACATTAAAGAGAAGAAAAATGCAGTAACAATAATATTTGTAGAAAAGTTGGTAAACAGGAGGTAAGTATTAATTAGTACAAAATTGTTGCAATGTTTTATTTTGCTGATTTTAACAATTTAAAATGAAAGAAAAAATTATTATCAGTAGTGTATATTATTACAATTTGGTTTGTCACCAAAATAATGTTTTATATTGCTAATCTAAGCTATTTAACATTAAAATGAGAATTTTATTAAGTGTGTCGATTCAGTAAAATCGAATAAGAATAAGAACACAATAAAATAAATTAAATGATTTGTTGTTGTTGTATTATTGGTGGTTTTGCTGGTGTCTTCTGGGTTTTGGTGGGGGTTGATGTGGCGACATAACTCAGGGTTGAATGAAAACGTTCAATTTGGCCATTAGAGCAACTTGTGTAGGGAGCAGTTCTAAAAATTCTTATTCCGAATTCGTTCTCAATCATAAATTTTATAGATTCCGACTTAAAGGACTTATCGTTGTCCATTACGAGTGTTTCTGGGATAAACGCATAAAGAATTTCTCTTAATGGTTGCCTTATATCTTCGGCAGCCTTATATTTGATTGGTTTTGCCATGGTATATTTGGAAAATTTGTCAATCGCCGTGAGTACTAACTCTTTCCCAACTAAAAATATGTCCAAATGGACTATCTGTCCTGGAAACTGTGGAATGGGTGTGGCTTGAATTTGGGGTTTTGTTGGATGGCGATCGTATTTGTTTTCTTTGCACACAACGCATTTTTTTATAAGGTTTTTAATTTTTCTTGACATTGCAGGAAAGTAGCTGTCTTCGAGGATTTGTAATTTATTTTCCCTTGCACTTCTGTGAGCGCGCTTGTGCACTTTAAGGATAATTTCTTCCTGCTCTTGTTCGTTTTTGATATCTTTAACTTCCCTATTGGAGAATCTTATTTTATAGCTTCGAAAATGATCCAAAAATATTTCTTGTATTAATCCCATAGTTGATTCAGGTGCTTTTATACAATTAATAATCGATGGGTAAAGGAATTTCTTTAAAATTTGAACTAAATTTTCTGTGTTAAATTCAGGTTGAGATATTGTGTGTCTGTGGTAGCTAGGGAACACAATCTCAAATTTGTAATCAGACATAGAGGCGTTTTTAAGAAAAATTTGGTTTTTGAATGCATTAATTGGTGCATCAACATGACATATTAAATTGTGAGAAGAACTTTCAGCGCTATTTGTTGCTATAGATAGTGTGTGGATATCAGTTTCTCGTGGTATTCTTGAAAGGGCGTCGGCAACGAGGTTTGCTTTACCTGGTTTGTATAACAACTCATAATTATACTCTTCGAGGATGGCCTTCCATCGTTTCATTTTGCTGTTGTTATTCTTGTTGCTTAAAGAGTATATGAGGGGCTGGTGATCGGTGTATATTTTCACCTTTGCCGGTCCGTACAAGTAATTTCGGAATGAATTAAGTGCCCATATTATAGCAAGGAACTCTTTCATATTAGCAGCGTAGTGTTCCTCTGCTTTATTTAACGTCCGCGAAATGAAAGAAATTGGTTTATTGTTCTGAGATAGGACTGCACCTAACGCAAATTTTGACGCATCAGTTGTGAGTTCCATATCTTTAGAAAAATCTGGATATGCTAATATTATGTCTTCGGATACCAAAGAGTTTTTTATTTTATTAAATGCTTCCTTAGCTTCCGAATTAAAGTTTATTGACACAAGAGAAGATTTTTTCTTTGAAATCCTACCTTCTTCCCCTCTTAGGAGTGATGTCAAGGGTTTGGCTAATTTTGCATAGTCCTTCACAAATCTTCGATAGTAACCGGATAAGCCTAGAAACGATCTGAGTTCTTTTAGTGTTTTTGGTTCCGGGAAGTTAGCTATTCCACTTTGGTTGGATTTGTCTTAATTCCTTCTGCGGAAATGATGTACCCTAAAAATTCAACTTCTTTATGAAGGAACTTGCATTTATCTAATTGCACCTTTAGGTTGGCTTCTTCTAAAGTTTTAAAAATTTTTTTAATATCATTTATGTGTTGGTCTTCCGTTTTGCTAAATATAATGATGTCGTCAATGTAGACGTAACATCTCCTTCCAATATGCTCACGAAGGATGTCATCAAGGGCTCTTTGAAATATCGACGGAGCGTTCTTAAGTCCGAAAGGTAACCTTGTGAACTCGTATTTCCCGTTACAAATAGAAAACGCAGTTTTTTCGTAATCAGCTGGTTTCAAGGGAATCTGATGGAATCCGCTCTTAAGGTCGATTACTGAGAAAAAATTGTTTTCGAGTAGCTGCGATGTGACCACATTTATTTCTGGTATTGGATATCGGTCCGAAATGGTTGCTGAATTAAGTTTCCGATAATCAATTACCATTCTGTATTGTTTATTGCCCGCCGAGTCGGGTTTTTTGCTAACGATCCATACAGGGGAGTTATATGGGGAACGCGAAGGTTTAATAATACCGTCCTGTAATAGTTTATCTACCTGTTTTTCTATTTCGGATTTTAATGCAACAGGGTATGGATAAAATCTAGTATAAATAGGGCAGTCAGATTTTGTACGAATTTCTCCTACCACTTTTGTTGTAAAAGTGAGCTTTTCGTCTGGCTTGGCAAATAGTTTTGCATGCTTTGCTACTACCATACTTAGTTTTTCCTTTTGTGACTGAGTTAAATGATCATCTTTTATTTCTATTGAGTTCAAAGGCGCATGAGATGGAAGTTGTTTTATCTTTATCTTTAAACCATTTCTTATTTGCATAAAATTCTCACTTATATGAATAACAGCATTAAGCTGTTGAAGCGTTTCATTTCCTAAAATTCCATTGAATGATTTTAATGATGGCAGTATGTAAAATTTTATTTTTTCTTTTGAGTTGAATAAGTTAGCGAAAGTGTGTTCTTTAATTTCTACATTACCTGCTACTGATTTTGCGAAAAAGATATTTTTATTTAATAAGGGATGTTTAACGAATTGTGGTTGAATATAGTTTTTTGTTGATCCAGTATCGATCAGAACTTAAGGGTTTTCGCCGCTCTTCGTTGTGAATTCTATGTAAGGCAACGAAGAGCTTGTCATTCTAAAAAATGGATGTCATTAAATTCCAATTTATTGATTGTCCAGCATCGGTGGTTCCCGAGTGGAATCTAGGTATTCATTTAAAGTTTGTTCTTCCTGTCTGTCTGATTCTTCGAGATTTGCCTCATATTGTTGATATTCGGTATCTAGGTGAAAATTACGTGCAATTTTCCTTTGTGGTTGGTTTATTGATGGTGGGGGTCTATCTCTAGTATAATTTGGTCTTGGTCTGTTCATGTAGTTGATTCTCCTAGTGCGTAGACTTTCGTCTACATCCATAGGTTCTGGTGGAGTTTGTGGTTTAGGAGCTTGGGGTCTAGGAGGCAGTTGTGGCTGGAAATCGTAGCGCCTCTCTGGCACAAACCTTTGCTGAAAATTTTCACGTGGTGCTTGTGGGTTATAAGCGAGTTGTGGAAAGAATGTCATTGGACGTGAACGAGGAGGAATTTGTGGATTGCGAGAAAATTGTTGTGAATTACGTGGTGATTGGGTTTGGGAGTTAAATCCGCTTCTACCAGGATTACTACTATGATCGTAATTTGCTCGATATGTTTGATTCTCAAGCTTTAGACATAAGTGCAGAGCTTGCGGAAAATCGACCGGCTCTCTCATACCAAGGAGCTTCGGAAGATCACCATTTAGTCCTCGCACAAAAGTATCGAGGGCTTTATCTCTATAAGTCTGCGTGAGTAAGCATACCGATTCATTTGACGCATTTAAGCTTCCTAATTTATTCAATACTAAAGATAAATGTTTATAGACTCGTTGATAAAAGTCTTGAATTGAGGATCGACCCTGAATGAGTGAGGTCATCTGATATTCGAGAGTCGCTAGGTCTCTTTTATCAGCGTAATGAAGTGAAAGGCATCTTGATATAGAGGTCCAGTCGAGGGGAGTATTATATGATTCGAGAGCTATATCAGCTTCTCCAACAATTTTGTTCCTAATAGTGTTCAATATACCGTAATACCTGGGTGTGCCTTTCATGCCATCGTAAATTTGTAGCACACGTTCTACACTTTTTTTCCACGAGTTAAATTCGCCTTGGCTTCCCGAAAATTCGCGAAGGCTTTTAACGATATCGGGAATTTTATCGAGATCTCCTAAATTCTCCCTGTATTTCTCATCTATGACTTGATCCCTAACTATATTGGGTCCTGCATTAGGGTTAAGTGCTGTCTGAATTATCTGTGGTCCTTGTTGTGTAAAAACTTCTCTCGCTATATTTGATATTAATGTATTAAGTTCGTCCAAGCTAATTTGTGCATTAGGGACACGATTACTGCCTTGAGGAAGGACAGCGGGTCGTACTAAATTTTCAGGATTTGACATAATTTAAAATTCTTTTTCAATTAAGACCCTTTTTTCTTCTAACTTTTAATGATTAATATTTTTTATTTATTATTTTGTATAAAATTTATTCACAGTAAATGGATTTTTCCTAATTTGTTTCTTAAAATTAATTTAAATTGCATGTATTTATTTTCCTTAATCTAAATTAAAATACCTTTTTTTCTGGAAGTTTTTTTCTGTTGATGGGATGATGGATTCTTCTTTCCTTGATGGGTTGGATAGATGGTTAGCACGTTATGCTTCCCGTTTGCCTCTGCTACTAGGGGACCGTCTTCTATCACTTTTTTAAGCTTCACAGAGTTCCAGATGTATTTTGAAACTAGTTTTTTTTTCAGTTTCACAAAGCTGAACAGTTTATGTATTTTTCTTTCTTGTCCGTATATTTTCACAAAGTTGAACAGTTTATTATATGTGTCTGCGTATTTAAAACTGGATTTTGTTTCTATTTTTACAAAAATTTTTTTAGCACATAAAAAATTTTTTTTTCAGGTTCTTAAGACACTTTTTATTTAGAGTTTATTTAATTTTTAATTCTTTTTTTTCATACAGGATTTAAAAAACTTTTTTCCCTTTATTAAGCTCCGGGGGTTTTTTTTTTTTTTTTTTTTTTGCTTTGCCTAAGAAACCACACTTCTTAAGGGCTTCTGGTTCCGAAGGACATGAATTTGTCGGGTTTAAAAATTACTACGCGGCGTGCTACTTGAGGACTTAGTAGTATTTTTTATTGTCCTTTTAAATTTATTTTAAAAAGGAAATCTTACTTCGCGCCGTGCTACTTGAGGACTTATTGCGCGGAAGATATTATTTTATTATCCTTTCTTTTTACATTTATTTAAAAAGGAAACCCGTTATCGATTGCTCGGGCGCCAGTTATTATTTCTCTTAGTTAAAAAACTAAAAAAAACAATTTTTTTTGTTTTCCGGTATCCACGACCGTTCTTTATTCAAATCAGATCTAAACTTAAACTTAATATTACATATTTTTAATTTATATTCTATTTTATGCTTAACTAGCTTAATACAAAAAGTGGCGTGATAATTGGCTTTTAATAGTTGTTGCTATCGATTCTTAAGAAATGTTTTTGACAAAGACAATGCAAAAAATTGCAGACATTGCTTAGGCTGCATTATTTTCAGGTGTAATGAACTCGTGAACAATTTCTTTAAAATCGATTGCAGCAACTTGATGAATATAGCAATTTTTTATTTTTGGTTACTCAAATTTCATTTCAATTTATTTAACTTTAATTTTAATAGCTTTTATTTTATTTTGATTTGTTTTATTTTATTTTAATTTATTTTTGATAAATGTTTGTGTTAACTTATATATATATATATATATAGATCTTAGCTATTAAGGGATGGTTTCAATTGATGTTAGGTAAGTATAAGTTCACAATAGATTTAAGTTTATATAATAGATGTACGAGAAGGCGGTAGTATAATTCAATTCAAACGCATAAATCTGAATTGAAACTATATTTGCCTTATTTGTTCTTACAAGCACTTTAAGCTGAAGAACACTAATCAATCAAATAAAACACCTTAAATGCCTTAAAACGATTGATAGATTATTTCTTTATTTTTCATTCTTTTATACTAAATTATTTTACAATAAATTGATTTAAATTGCTTAGTAAGTAGAATAAACAAAATTTGCATTATTGCTGAAGTTAAATATTTTCCTTAATTTAAAAAAATTAATTTTTGTTTTGTCAATAAAAATGGTTAATGAACTTAATACAAAATTAGGTCATAAAATAAAATGTTTAGGTAATTGAACTTAAAACAGAAATAGTAAGTAGAATAAAATGTTCAGTCAACAATAATGGTTATTGAACTTAAAATTAAGTCATATTTTTTAATAATGATAATTAAATAATAAAAATAAAATTATGTTGATGTAAGTATCAACATTCTCCCCCGCGTTGACCAACGGTCACTGGTGACAAACGTTCATTAGGTTTGATATCTGCAATGTCAATGGTTGAATGATCTTATGATTTTTTTCTTTTCTTATAGATTGAGTATAGCTTGACTATGATGGCTACTAAGATGATTAGAGAAATTAAAAGTGCAGTGCTTACGGCATGGTGATGTTGGCTTTGGGACCTGATCAGCTCTGGTAATCGCACCATAGTTGACTCATCAAGTTGTTTTTGCAGGTTATTCAGTTGATTTAGATGGGTTTCAAACTGGTTGTTTGTATTATTAAAATTTCTTTTGATCTCTCGTATGAAGTATGCAAGATATTTGATGTATCAAAATGGCCTTGAATAGTGAGAAAGTTGATTTTAATTATGCAATTTGATTCTATTTGTATTATTCCAGTGCCTTTTATTAGATGTTGGGAGGCTTATGTGCCGCAAACTGTTGAAATTTCTATTTTTGTTGTGGTGGCAAAGATCCATTTATTCGAATTTTTCAATTGCGTCCATGTTGTGTTATCTATCAGCCGGGTAAGCTTACAATTGGCTGTGTTTAGGCTGTTGAGGATATTAATTTCACAGGAACTTATATCCTTTTTAAATCTACGTTGCTTATTGTAGCATATATATGTGACTTCTTTTGTTATAGTGTAGCTTGACAAATCGTCGGTTGTAAATGGAATAAATTCATCTCTGTGGGGATTCACGGCTAAAAAAGGTACATGTGGTTTGATGGATATTAGAGCGTTTCTTCTTATTGTTGGGACCGGAGTTATCTTTAGGAGTTCTAGGAATTGTTGATCAATCAGTGGCAATCTAATTTCGAAAATACTTTTGTCACGGCTCCATTTGCCTTCATTAGCATGTATAGTTGAACCAAACTATCGTCTTCAATTGGAAGCATACATTGTACTCGTAGAAGTGCTTTTATTATTTTGTGTGCTGAGTTCATCTTGTTTAATTATATTAATAGTGGAATCAATAATTGATGTTTGGTTTTTAAGTAATTTAAAAATATAGTCAGTTTCGACCTTCGCCCTTTTAATGGTGTCTGACATTTCACTGGTGTAGTCTGAGTCAAGCACTCCAAACATTGACCTTGCTACATTTCCTACAATGTTGAATGCACCCCTTTTTACTCTACTGGTGGAAAATAGTTCCTTCTCCTCCAGCAACTCTTCTTTTACTTGATTGAAATTATTTATCAAAATATTACATGTTAACTGATGTATTATGGTTGAACATAAGTGCTGCAAAGTGTCTAATCCAGATTGAAAGATCTTTAGCTCGGACAAGAAGGGTGCTAGATCATAGTATACCATGAGTTTCCATTCAGATGTTGCCAGTTTTATGGCTCCAATACCTTCAAAGTATAGCCCTGGGTCAGAATGAAAGTTCTTTATCTTTACATGACTGCCCATAACAGCTGGAATGATAAGTATGGCTGCGATCGTGCTGAGTACGACTGAGTTAGTAATAGTCTTTGATTTTTTGGTGGATGGAGTATATTCTTCGTCAACAGGTATTGGGCGAATAGAGTTGGATAGTTCACTTACAGGTAATTCGTCTTCGTGAAGTAGCGGAGCTAATCTATGGATAGGTCTTCTTTTTATTCCTGAAGATGTTTTTACATCTGCTACCCGAACCTCGCCATCATTGGCCTTGTGTGTTTGAAGGATTCTTTCAAGTGACCAGCTCATTACTGGTAAATTATCTTCTTTTATAATAACCATCTGTCCTTCTGTCACGTTTTCAAATGATGATTTCCACTTCTGTCTCTCATGCAATTGGTGTAGATACTCGGCTGACCAACGTCTCCAGAACTCATGTTTGAGTTGGGAGACAAGTTTCCATCTTGTGGCGAGGGAACTATTTGGTTGCACTGCTCTAATGTCCACGTTGGTTGTGAGTGGTTCTCAAATTAAGAAGTGTCCTGGAGTCAGTGCAGTTAGATCATTTGGATCAGGTGACATCGGGGTTAGCGGACGGGAATTTAATATGGCCTCTATTTCGATGATAACTGTTTCAAGTTCTTCGTGCATTAGTGACGCTGTTGAAACACTTCGCAGTAAAAGTTGCTTAGCGGATTTTACTGCTGCCTCCCATAAGCCTCCAAAGTGAGGGGCTCGAGGTGGAATAAATTTGAATTCAATGCCTTCTTTACTGCATGACTGTAATATTTTTTCTTGTGAGTTATTATCAAAGATTGCTTGATTTAGTTCTTCTAGCTGATTCTGTGTACCTACGAAATTTATAGCATTGTCTGAATACTTGGTCTGGCATCGCCCTCGGCGGTATATGAATCTTTTGAGGGCTCCAATGAATGCATCTGTTGTCAATTCAGTTACAACTTCCAGGTATACAGCCTTCGTTGAGAAACACACAAAAACAGCTACGTAAACTTTACGAAGTTTTTTTATCTCTTATCTTATAGTGAACCCAAAACGGTCCGCAGTAGTCA
This sequence comes from Phania funesta, assembly GCA_963932375.1. Classification (NCBI taxonomy): domain Eukaryota; kingdom Metazoa; phylum Arthropoda; class Insecta; order Diptera; family Tachinidae; genus Phania; species Phania funesta. The sequence continues at coordinate 87,227,312 of OZ010653.1, forward strand.
CCACCAGATTTAATAAATGGGGGGCGATGGGGTGACCCTGCTTGCTGGTAGGCCCTCCATTATTTGAGAAAATAATCTAGGTCTTGATCTTGTACATCGTACACAATTTTGGACTATATTTCTTGCCATTGATTTACCCTTGATGATCCAATATTGCTGTCTGGACATAGCCAATAATGATTGCGGGCCACAATGATAGTTTTCTTCATGCAACATTGTGATTATAAGTTTTGAAATCGAGTCGTTATAGGGTAGAAGTATGGGATGTTTTGCGTCATATGATAGACTAGAGGCTTCCAATCTTCCTCCGACCCGTAAAATGTTATTTTCATCTAGGGAAGCAGATAAGCTGCTAATTATGCTGGACTTGTCCACACGGTTTTTTTTCTTTAATTCAGATATCTCCTTCTTGAAGTCGGAGGTCTGAACTGCTCGTATAATTATAAATCGCGAATCATCCAGTTCTTTAGGATTCAGTGAAATGTGTTTTGGTCGAAATTCATTTTGCGTTTTTGAATTATTTATGAATCTTAGTACGTAACCCAAAACCTTCTGTAAAGTTGTAAAGGAATTTTTGTGGTGAATTTCGTATATAAGGCTACCGTCGTTTAATACCATAGTTGCTGTAACAGGAACCACCTTCTTTTTCTCAATGTCATTGCCAAATTTCTTGAGGTAAATATTTCGATGGCCATGATTTCTCTCTTCCATGAAGGAAAAGTGGTCCGTACAGCTATAAGTTACATGCTCGCAGATCTACTGCACGAAGTCCTCTGGATAGTATATCGGCTGGGTTGTGTTTTGATCGTACATGGCGCCATTGTTCGGCTAAAGTTAATGACTGGATTGTTGATACTCTGTTGGCGACAAATGTTTTGTATGAAGATGATTGTGCGTATATCCATGATAATATGATTTCTAAATCAGTCCATAAAAACGTAGCTTGGTTTTGAAACTGCAGGCCAATTTTTAGTCTTTGAGCGAGCTGTGCTGCACATAACTCTATTCGAGGTAATGTTTGCTGCTTGAATGGTGCAACTCTTGATTTTGCACAGAGTATTCGCACAATTTCCTGTCCATTCTTAAGAATTGCGCGAATGTATGCAACTGCACCAAAGGCCTTCTCAGATGCGTCTGCGAATACGTGTAGTTGTGTTTTTACTGGTCTTTCGCCCTGGAAGATGTTTCGTGCTATCGTAAAATTGTTCAGATCTTCTAGATCGTTTCTAAATGTGCTCCAAGATGCACATTGATCATTAGTTAATGGTTCATCCCAGTCTAATTCATGATGCCAAAGGTGTTAAATAAATATTTTTGCCTTAACAATCACAGGAGCTAATAGACCGAGGGGATCAAATAGTTTTGCAAGATCTGAAGTTACTGTTCGTTTCGAGATTTGCTGATGTTGGGTTAACTTAACTTTAACGCAAAAGTGATCGCTTTTAGGTAACCAAAATAATCCTAAGGTTCATTAGCTATTTTTTGTAGACATCTCGTAGCCAGGTAAGGTGCTGCACGTGTCCCATATGTTACTGTATTGAGTTTGTAATAGGCAAGTGGCGATGATGGCCCTTCCCTCCACATAATAAGTTGGGCCGCCGCTTGTCAGTTTTATTGCCCCAGGCTGAATAAGACTAAAATAGAATTCTGCACCAAGTAGAACATCGATTTTCCCTTGCTGATAGAATCTTGGATCTGCTAAGTAGATATTACTTGGAATGCTCCAAGTTGAAACATCAAGGTTTTGATTTGGTTGTGCCGGAATGATAGTTGGTAGGACAATCGCTTCCAAGTTTGTTGAAAAGCCATTATTTGTAGAGAACATTTCAACATTCACGCGGTGCTGTGCTCGTTTTTTAATTCTTCCAACACCTTCAATGCATAAAGACGCTTCCGTTGGTGAAAGGGATAGTTTCTTCATAAGTCGTTCAGTCACAATATTTACTTGCGAGCCTGAATCTAGTATAGCTCGAAATTCGTGTGTGATACCATTTGTGGCCTTGATAACTACCTTTGCGGTGGCTAACATGACATAATTCTGATGCCTTGTTGTTGGCTTCATAGATGAGGATGAGACTGTAACCGTCTCTCCTTTTTTGTTTGTGGGTTGAATATGCGGAACTGATGTCTTCTGCCGTTTTTGTATGTTTTGTTGTAAATGTAATAATGAATTATGCTTCTTGTTGCATTTTCTACATCCACTGGAGGTACAAGCTTTTGTTGCGTGGTCCTATCTGAGACAGTTAACACAAAGTCTATGTTGTTATGCCCACCTTAACCTGTCTGATTCCGTCATGTTTAGGAATTGCTTGCAGTGATAGATAGGATGATTTTCTGTAGTACAAAGTTTGCAATTGTTGGTATTATCCGTAGATGTCACAGATGACACTGTCATTTTTTCTTTTTGATGGGTAGTTAATTTCTCCTTGTAACCAAATGACTCCATTGACTGAAATTGAATTTCAAGATAGGAGAACAACTCTTTCATTGTTGGCACATCTCTTGGTTTAGTTAGTGATTGTATAAATCGAATATAGAGAGCACGATCTAGCTTTTTAATCAGTAATTGTATGATTATAGCATCCCAAGATGAAGTGTTAACATTTAAGTTATTTAACGCCAACAAACATTCCTTGATAGTGTCATGAAGAGTCTTAATTGTTGTGCTAGACATGGTTCCTGCTGGTTGGTTAAGGATCTTGTCTACTAAAGTGGCTACTATGACTTTTGTTATCATATCGCCCCTGAAGTAGTGTCCATGCTGTCTTGTAGTTCTCTTTGGATAGCGTTAGATGACTAATAAGTTTTGTAGCTTGTCCTGAGACGTTTGATTTGAGGTACCACATTTTCTGTACGTTTGGTAGAAGTTGCTTGTCGACCATTTCCGTAAACATTTCAAAAAATTGGCACCATTTTAAACAGTCTCAATTGAATTGTGGAATAGTAACCTTTGGCAGAGGCAATGAGCTATGTACGCCTGGGTTGCTTCCCAACTGTAATCCACCATCGATATGCTGCAGTTTGTGTTGTTCTGATAGTATTGCCAATTCTATCAAATAATGTTGAACTAAGTCATCCAGATTATGGTATTCATTTGAATCAAGTTCCAATATTGTAGGATCTTCCACTTCATACCACAATTCATCATAAAATTCTTGAATTTAATCCCACAATTTTTTTATGGTTTCTCTTTATCTGATAAAATTGTGGTGGATGTCCCTCTTCTTCCAACGTGTTAAGGCCGTCATTCGAGCTTTTAGTATCCTAGCTAGTCCTTTACCTTGAGGCGACAATACTTCATGATCAGATGTATTAGTTGACGGAAGTTCTAATATGTTTTTTTTATTGCTGGTAATGGCTTGACGCTGAACTTGTTAATCTGAGACGTAAGATACTCAGTTGTCTCATTATACATTTCACCTACGGATTTGTACAGGTTTTGTACAATATATGGATCGCTGGCTGACACCGTATTATCTCTTCTAATCGCGTTTTCGGTTTTTTCAAAGGCCTGCCATAATGCTTTTAGTTCTTCGCTTTTACTTCTGTAGAAGTCTAGCGTTCGCCGATCATGCGGGGCCTTCTGGATGTTAGCAATAATTCTTTCTATCTCAGTTGCTTTCACTTGCTGCTGACACATAAGACTCTCTAAATTTGCCATGTTAGGTTGCTTTCTTTTAAGTTGACGATTTGAAGAAAAATAGAGACGGGGTATCCCAATACCCCGTAATACAAATGTTGAAGAGATGTGAGAGGATTTGACTGCTGTGATTTATAGCCTTTCGCGTTGAATTATTGTGTAAGGACTGGCTGTCCTTAAATTGTTGCGTGTTTTTCCTTAATTTTAAAGCCCCTTACCACTGGTGGGTAATTATGAAAATCTCGGGGTCACCAAAATGTACGAGAAGGCGGTAGTATAATTCAATTCAAACGCATAAATATGAACTGAAACTATATTTGCCTTATTTGTTCTTACAAGTACTTTAACCTGAAGAACACTAATCAATGAAATAAAACACCTTAAATGCCTTAAAACGATTGATAGATTATTTCTTTATTTTTCATTCTTTTATACTAAATTATTTTACAATAAATTGATTTAAATTGCTTAGTAAGTAGAATAAACAAAATTTGCATTATTGCTGAAGTTAAATATTTTCCTTAATTTAAAAACATTAATTTCTGTTTTGTCAATAAAAATGGTTAATGAACTTAATACAAAATTAGGTCATAAAATAAAATGTTTAGGTAATTGAACTTAAAACAGAAATAGTAAGTAGAATAAAATGTTTAGTCAACAATAATGGTTATTGAACTTAAAATTAAGTCATATTTTTTAATAATGATAATTAAATTATAAAAATAAAATTATGTTGATGTAAGTCTCAACAATAGGTTTCACAATACTTTAAGTTTATTTAATAGTTTTCACAATACTTTAAGTTTATTCAATAGTTTTAGAGCGTTTTAAGTTACAATCAATAACTTTAACCTCACTACACTCTTTAGGTTTTACAACTCTCTTTCGCGGTGGCCGTTCACGACAACTGACTTACTTCAACTGTACTGTCTTTCAATCTTGTGTATTCTTATTTCGCTTCTGTCTGTATATGCTTTATCCAAATGCCCGTTATTTTGTGTTTGCTTCTGCCGGTAAATGCTCTCTTCAAAGGGTCCGTTATCCTATGTGTTTGTTATTTTAGGTAATATGGAATAGTGGTCGGTCTGTCGGAACAGAATTGGCACCCTAAATTCGGCCCTCCTGACGGCAATACAGATCGGATTGCCATCGCTTCATAAACTCTTCTGCCGTGGTTGTTCTATTTGGGTCTTCATGTCGTCCGACTTTCTCGACTTCGTATCTTCCGTGAGGCAACTTGGAAATCACTTTGTAAGGGCCTTGAAATTTTCCTCTTAATCTCATTCCACTGCCAAATTGGGTGCGCTTGATGGCTTGACTAGTTCCCCTAGCACATATTCTTCCTCTGGCTTCCGTTGACGGTTATAGGTTTTGCAATTCTCATCTTGTATCCTCGCGATATTTTTTCTTGCTTCCATTCGTATGTCATCCCGCTCATCGTCCAATTCATGCTGAAATTCGTCCACTAACATTTCTCTAAGATCCGGACACTCTGGAAGTCTGATTTCTTCTCCCGTTAGTAGCTTGAAAGGAAAGAACCGAGTACTTCTCGTTACCGTAGAATTTATCAGCATCTGTACGCGTCGTACATATTTGTACCAATTCAGCGGCTTCTCTCCGCATAGTTTAGCTAACATTGCCACAACAATTTTATGAATACGCTCAACTTGGCCATTTCCTCAGGGTACTGCTGTCGTGATTAATAAATGCTGAACGTTTTCCTTCTCGCAGTAGTCTTTAAAAACTTAAGCTGTGAATGCCGAAAATAGCGGACTGTTTCTCAAGGCACTCTATTACGGACTGGCAGTCTGTAAATTTCGTGGGATGAAGCCAAACGAACTTTGAGAAACCATCCACCACCACAAATAGATAGTTGTATGCTTTTTTAGTCGTCTCCATCGGGCCCACGTGATCCACATGGTAGGTCACTAGCGGACGATCGTCTTTAACTATCGGATTTAAATAACCCTCCTTTTTCCTAGCTTTTGCCTCGGTGATGATGCACTCGACGCAACTTTTAACTATCCTCCGCAACTTTGTGGCTAGTCTTGGTATACATATAGTACTGTTTTTCTATAAGCTCTTTTGTCTTTGCACCGCTGAAATTACCCTGATTGTGTGCCACTTTCATTATTTCGTCCTCCATCTGTAGCGGTACCACGATAAGGTCCTTGGCGGGATCCATAAATAGTACACCATTTTGCAGAAAATAATCTTCATATTCGCCGTGTTCCAAAACGGCCTTAATTGCCCTTGTGCAATCGTCGTCGTCTTGTGCGCATCCTATCCTATGGGGCAGGGTACTTTCCACTATCATTCCACTAAGTGCGTCCACATGTCTCATGCGGGTTCCGGGCCTATGTTCGATCTCATAAGTGTATTCCTGCAGTAACATAGCCCACCTGGATATTCTTGCCGGGACATCATTCTTGTTCATGGTCATCCTGAACGCATTGCAGTCAGTTACAATCTTGAACGGTAGCCTAGTAAGTACGCTCTCCATTTTTTGACCGACTCCACAACTGCTAGAACCTCCAGTTCATACGAATGGTACTTTTCTTCGTAAGGCTTTGTTCTGCGGCTCATGTATTGAACTGGATGTAACTCTTGGTCATCCAAACTCTTCTGCAGACTTCTTGGTCATCCAAACTCTTCTCATCTGTTTACCTGCTTAATGAAATTCATTGAAATATTTCAGTTTGTGCGATTGGGATTTCTTTATGGTTTCAATTGTGGATTCTCTAATTGTATTCAAGTCTATAACAGTTTATTAAATAAGTCTGTACGGCACAACATGCATATTTTTCAGTGCTGTAGTGCATCCCTCGTGTGGATAAGATGCAGCGAAATCTATTTTTAGGATACCAAAGCAACGTTCCACATCATTGCACTGGTGTGCTTTCTATTCTACCGCTTTTCGTTGCCGTCAATTGGGTTCCTAAATGGTGTCATTAAGAAAGGCTTTAGTTTGTAACCACCATCACTTAAAATAATTAAAAAATGTATTTTTATTCAGTATCAACATTATATCACCTTGTACACTGTATTCCCATATAAATGCATCATGTTTGGATTATTAGACAGATATACTCATCACCATTGCGTTTATACTATAATATCCTTTTCTCTTATAATATAAACCGGTTTACATTGTCCCCTGAAGATTTGATGCGGAGACTTGATTGAAGACAAATACAGTCTTTAAACAGCTGTAAGCATTTCATTACCTATCGTACGCTGATAGCTCCCCGTAGCGAAGAACCTCATAAACGCTGCCAGTTTAATGTCTGACCGGATAATTGTGCTTCGGAGACCAGGATTCCATTTCTAAAGCATGACTTTCAGTATTATGACAAATATATCCTTTGATATACAAAAGTTTGCTATGAATCTAGATTAAATGAAATGCGTATGTATTTATTATATACATACATATGTACGTATGTAAAATTGTGTATTGTAGGTACATAATAGAACGCAATTTCATTGCCATGTATACATGCTGGCTTGTTGGCATACTGAGTACAACAAAGATGTCTCGCAATTGTCTGCGAGATACTTGCTCCAAAGTCTTCTGAAAAATGAACTGCAACCGTCAGATCCATATTAACTCTTTCCTAGCTGACGGTACTAATTGGTACCACCTCATGTAATGGTAAATTTAACAAACATGAGATCACAGCAGCTTTTGCTTTGATTATATATCTCTTTAAAACAATTAAGCTAGCCAAATAAAAATAGTACGTTGAACAAAATAAAAAGCTCGCCGCTCAGTATCACATTGAACTTGATGCTTGCAGGTGCACTGCAAAGAAAAATTTCTCATTTTTGTTTGCAATATATAACTTAAATAAAAACGATTGTTTAAATTTTTGTTTATTTTAGTTTGGTCTTTATTGCAGCACTATGTGCTTCCTTTATAGTGTTATTAAGACTAAACTTAAAATAGAAAACTTATAATAATTAAACCTTAGCTTAGACCATTTACCCGCCCCATATTTGCCAACTATGCAAATAATGTTTGCAGTTGCAACGCGAACATGACACCTTTGTTTTTAAGTAAATGTTCAAGTGTTGTCGTTAGCGAAAAGCATGGGAAAGAAGATTTTGAAATAAAGAAATTAATGCAAAGCATTGCAAAATAATAAAGAGTTCTATTTGTGAAATATTCTGAAGCAACATGTAAGTATGGGTTTGGGGGCAGTGAGAGTATTAACTTATATATACAAATTTTACAAGCTAAGTATTATTTTTTTTGCATAAATAGTATCTTTACAACCTAGACTTGGCTGTGTTTATATTATAAATATATTTTATAAGTTTTACGTACGTAAAATCTGCATAAAACCATTGGGGACTTAAAAGTACCGACAGTGAGTTTAGAAGTTTTTGGAGTGGTGTTTTTTGATATGTATATTTGTACAACGTTTGTGTTTTAGATGGATATTTCCAAAAATATTGCTCTAATAGAAGCATTACTGATAGATGATATTCCAGATTGGGACTTTGACTCAGACGTGCAGTTATCTGATGATTGACATTTAGCTAGCACTTAAAAAAAGTAAAGAAATTATGTTGCACTTGCGTCGTTTTCGGCGCAAAGAGCAGTTAAAGGTTAAGCGTTTTTGTGTTATATATCGTTTATGAAATCGTAGATATGGCAACAGTGTAAATTATTTTGATTGCATTATAAACGTAAAGCCAAGCGAACGACAATTCGAGTGAAGGGTTTTCTTTCGCATTCGTTTGCGTTCGACACCGTGGGCCTGGCTACCAATAATTCCATAATTTTAAAACTTAACTAAAATCCGATATGTATTCATTTACATAGCTCATCTACGTACTCTTTGGTGATGATTAATTTAATCTTAACATAAGTATGTATATTGTATATAATAGCATAAAAAGTCTAAAATGGCTGTTTAATTATAAATTTGTTTAAACGTAAGAGTTTTGAAAGCTATATATAATGTTTCAGTGTATATATTTTATAGCTGGATGAATTTTATTATTGCATCACTTTCCTTCTAGTTTTTACACTCTGTCTTATAAAATGAACGTATTTCAATAAATCTGGATAGTATAACATAGTACAAGTAATCTAATATGCGAGCAACTATTGGTACTTATCTTTATATTCTGATACTCTCGTTGAATTTTTCCTGAGTGCTGTCTCGAGAGCAGATTGATTTCTGGTATAGCTAGTATTGTAGTTGTAACATACGATGATGTTTTTGCTGGTAAATGTATTTAACAGTTCGTTCATACAAAAAATCCATATGATAAGTATGAACAAAATTTTGACAGAACTTGATTTTATTCAATATAGTTGCCTTCGAGGGCGATACAACGAGTAAAGCAATTTCCCAACTTTTCGATACCACATTTATAGTACGATTTCTCTTTGTCGTCAAAATATGCCTCAGTTTTAGCGATTACTTCATCATTGGTCGATTGCTGTCCATTCAACTGACTGTCTTTTGGATTTTGGTGCGTAATAGTGAAGCCATGTTTCATCCGTTGTCACATATCGACGATAGAAATCCATTTTATTGCGGCTTAACAACGCTAAACACTCCTCAACTGTGAGGTAAAAATGGTAAAACCACTACCATCTGTTATCTTTACAATGTCAGCTAGCTCGTGCACCTTTAATTTGCGGTCTTTCATAACCAATTTGTAGATTTTTTAAAAGTTTTCTGGAATAACAGCCTCATTCGGGCATCCACTGCGCTCTGCATTATTTGTGCTGGTACGACCACGTTTAAATTCAGTAATCCACTTCACTACCATTTGTCTCGATGGAGCAGAGTTCGGATAATGTTTATCAAGCCATTATTTGGTTTCCACTGTATCTTTTCCCCCAAAAAGCAATACTCTATCAAAACTCGAAATTCATTTTTATGTTTTTTTTCAATAACAAAATTTGGTTCACACAATATGCTATAACTAACGAATCAGTAGTCAGAGTGCTCTCAAATTTATATACGTACCGTTTGCATGTTGGTACATAATAAAAATCATATGAAAAATATTCTTGTTATGCCTTCTATGTGTCTTCCTATGGACTTTTTGAATGGACTCTTAGACTTTGGTTCCTGAAAATGTTCGGTTATTTCATTGCAAACTTCAATCAAGTTAATTTTTCTACCCAGTCAGAAGGTTCAATAGGTTCCGTAATTTTAGATAACATTGCCCTTAACGCTCTCAACCTGTCCGTTTGATTTCGGCGATGCCACTGGCGCCGTCACATCAACAATATTGCGCTCTTCTAGGAATCTACTAAACTCACTGGAAGTGAAATATGCTCCACGGTCATTGAGTCTACGCCACGATCTACTATAGTATTCAAAGTATTTCTTTAAATCACATATCACCGCCTTTTCCCTGGGGAATTCACAGCACAGAGTTTAATGAATTTCGTAGTGAATTTTTAGTGAATCTCTAAAGTAAGTTTCCTCTTAGATCTTATTGCTGGTAAAGGGCAAAAGTAATATAAAGGCAACGTATCAAATGGTATTGGCTTCTTTTCTATATACATACACCCCTATTCTGCACATTGATTACGTCTCCGCATTTAGTTACTTATAAATCGAAAAAAAAGGTATTAAAAAAAAACAAATTATCGTATTCAAAAGAAGAAGACCAGGAGTATTTTACGAGCAGCTGTTTTGCAATGTGAAATGAAAACATTAAAAATAAGCAATTTTCCGACAATTTTAATAAAAAGTTAAACTTAGTACAATTAAAGTGATTAATAATTAAAATAAATAAGAAATTACTATTGCCGAAGTTTAACTAAAAAAACAAATCAGTTAAGTGAGAAAACACAAACAAAAAGGCAGAACATAAGTCAGAGGTATTTTTGGCCAAACTTTTCCAGTGTCAAGAGTCCTGTTGCGCCGGAGGTGATATTTGCATTTTTTATGCATAATTGCATCACAAAAAATAAGATTTTATTATTTTAGTATCAATGAAAAATGGAATCGATAACAGTGGCGTTATTGTTGGAAGAGGAGAACAACGTTCTTATGCAAATTAATATTTCATTTGGTCCTTTTTATAAAAAAAAAAATATTTTTTATTTGTTAGCAAAAGTATAGCTTTATTTCGACTCCATAATTATACCGACTTAAAGTTGAACTTAATTCTACTACTTATTCTTAATGCTAGCGACAAGCACAAATCATAATTTGACGATCTTGCAATTTTGGCCGTTGTCTTGTCAACAACACAAAAAGGGTTTCTAATTACAACAAATAAAATTCCGCAGACGACGATGTTAGCATAGTTTTGAGTGTGTGAACAAATGATAATTCTTGCAGACATTACATCAGCAGAATATAGAAAAATAAATTAAACTAAACAGTTTCCATAACTCCTCCCCCTGTAAGTTCAATCGTCCCGATTGAATCATTTTGAAAGATTTTTCTCAAAGTCTTAAGGATTTGTTTTCTTTCTGGAGATGAGTTTTCTGGATTTAGAATTGTTGGCGTAAAGCCTTGATTGTTTACTTTGCCTTTTTGCCTTAGTCTCCAGACGAGAAGGATTATAATTATGATTAATGATATTGAAAGTACTATATTGAACGAAAATTCTATTCTTCCTTCTGTAGATAACGAGTCGAACTCGTGAATATTATTCAACTGAATTTCGTTCATCTGCAGTGAAAGAATTTCTTCGACGTCTGTTTTATCAAAGGAGACTTGCAAGATGGCTGGCAGCGGTTTCCAGTCGTGTAATTCTTTTGCAAAATAGTTAACACCGTTTAAATTTTTCGTGGTGTTATGAAATTTAAAAGGCTTCCCGATAGATTCCAGGATTGAAGGTCTGGAATTCTAACAGAACCATTGTATTAGTTTAACAGAGTTATACCCGGTTGTATTTCTTCAATAGTTGGGACGTGTTGATTATTTATCATGGTGCAATTGTGATTACCGCTAGATAACAATTTTGGAATACAGTTTGTATTGGTTATTTCTAAAAGGTTTTGATTATTACAAATAGATAATTGATTATAAGATTTACAATTAATTTTCATCTCAAAAATCTTATCTTTACATTTTACAATATTTTCAATTTCAATTTTAATTACAGTTTTTTTAATGGCTTTTTAATGGCTTAATTAGGATATTTTCACAAATATTTTTATTAATAGTAGGCAGATTTATGATATAAATAATTGACATATTGCTTACGGCTATTCTTATATCTGAAAATTCTAAAGCTTCATCTATATTGCAATATGGAAATTCTTCGTAATCCAATTGTTTTTAATTTCGTTTATTTCTTCTTCTGACAATATAAAAGTGTTTATAATTTCAGCTTTAGCCCATTGTAAAGCATATTCTATATTTAATATTTCTTCTTTTATTAATTTTAATTTATAAATTAAGTTTTGTTCAAAATCCTTTCTAAAGTCTTCTTCTGTCTGTATTTTCTTTACAATAACGTTCTTTATATTGGTCAGTAGATTTCGTCACAGTGCCTCTATTAATTATCCTTTGGTTCTTCTAAATATTATTTATTTTGTCGAGTACTATTTGATGGTCGTCATGGTCTGGTGTTCCTCCCAACCATTTCCAAGTAGTTTCTTGGCTTCGTACGGTTTAGTTGGAATCCTATCTGTTCCATTTCGTGATTGAGCATTGGCAATATGGAATTGTCAGAAGGGATTTTCTTATTTATTTCTAGTTTTAAGTCCGTAACAACGTTTTCATATTTGTCCAAGTCTATTGAATGTATTAGTTTAAAATTTCCGTCCTGTATTCTAGTTTGTCCAGCGTGTATCGAAACTAGTTGAGAGTTGGAGTAGTTCAGGATATGAACTTCTGGTTTACATGTGGCGAACACGGCCAACAAAATAATTAGTGTTAACATTTCCTATAAGATAAAGACCTATTAGTTTTTTATGTTTTCCTTATGAATAATTCTATTTCTACTATAAACCTTAACCTTATTTCCTAAATCTTCTTTTACTTTTTGCTTTTTATAACGGGTAAGTAATTTATCTCTTTGCCCTATTAGCTTTTCGTAGACTTCCTTGTTTGGTTCAAATGTTTTAATTTTTGTTGCAGTATTTCTTTTCAACATTCTTCTTTGAGATTCTACTAATTTATCGCGCAGGTTTTCATGATTAATTTTATTATGAAATACATCAAATGGTTTTTCGTTGTAGCGGAGTGGATGCTAAGGATGTTGAGCTGCGCTGTGAAATATTTCAGTGGTGTCTAGTAAATGAAATTCTTCTTTTAAGATTCTTGCTATTTCAATGAAGGTGGAGTGTGCTCTTTCTACCTGACCATTTGCTGTGCTATGTCTAGAATCAGAAAAATATAGTTGAATTTTTAATCTCTGCATTAGGGATCGGAATGTAGGAGTTTTGAAACCTGGTTCATTATCTAACATTATTTTTTTGCTGCAGGGAAGGTTTGCAATATATCCAGGACTTTTTCGCCTAGATTTGTTTTATCTTCTATTTGTTTTATTAAAAGAAATCTTGAATAGGCATCAATGCATGTAAGGAATTTCAAATTTTGAGCGTAAAAAATATCTATATGTAGGAACTCTAATAAATTCGTATTTCCCGTTATTTACGGAAAATGCTGTTTTTTTCAATATCTTCTGGTTTCATTAGAATTTGATGAAATCCAGATTCAAGATCTAGTGTGGAAAAGTATCTTGCTTTTCCCAAATTTGATAGGATAACACTGCAATCCGGTATGGGATATTTATATGATACAGTGTTTTCATTTAATTTTTTGTAGTCGATCACCATTCGCGTTTTTTGTATTCCGTCCTCATTTGTTCCTTTTTTAGGCACTACCCATATTGGGAAGTTGTAAGGGCTTCTACTAGGACGTATAATTCCGTTCTCTAATAGTTTCTTAATTTCTTTATTTACGAAAGAGTTTACTGAGAGGGGATAAGGATATTGCTTACTCCATATAGGAGTTTCATCAATTGTACGTATCTCAGCTCTTATGTCAGTTCTGAATGGCAGAACAGTATCAATTTTTGAATGTAAATTTTCTATTTCCTCGCGAATATCTCGATCTAAATTATCGATTTCGGGCTCCCTATATTTGAGAGTCATATTTTTCTTTATATAATTTTCATACTCAGGATTATTTCTTGAGTTAGTAATTTTATTTATAATATTCTTTGCATTTTCTTCAACAGTATCGTTACCTGTTGACGTTGGTTTATAAAAATTTATCAACTTTATCGCCACACGTTATTGTGCCGTTTTCAAAATCAAGTTTTATATTTGCTTTTTTTTTAAATTATAACCTATTAAAAGGTCAGCTTCTAAGTTAGGAATTTCGTAAAATCTTTCCCTAACACCAAATAATCTTGCTTCGTAGCAATGCTTTATGATGGTAAAACCATTTATGGTTTTTACCCTCTTCTTAATTTCTAATTCTTGTTTATTAATAAGGACATTGAGGCTACAGTAACAACTAGTTGCTCCACTGTCAATTAAAATTCTGTAAGTTCTTCCGGATGCTCCTGTTCTAATGATGTTGGGCAGTCCGGGGTCATACTTAAAAAAGCTTGTTCATTCATGTTATTTATTCTTTGCGCCTTCTTAATTGGTTGAGAACTATATTTCACTTGGTTGTTGCCTTTTAATGGCATAATTAAATTGTGGTCTTTGACAAAATTTCGGCCGTTGTTGCCAGTGATTAAATTGTGGTTCATATTTTCGTGTTTGTGAAACATTATTTTTGCTATTTGCTGTGGCCGGCAGATTTACCGAGCTACCAATTTCCATCGGTTCAGGTTGGGTTGGCGAAAGTTTTGGCTATTCTGGTAGAGCTAATTACTGTTGTTATGATTTATATGAGGAAATCGCAAAACATTATGGTTATTTTTTTGGTTGCTGCTTTGGTTTTTTCCCGAGTTGTACAGCAAAATTTGCTCTTAAGTGATTGGATTATAATTCTTGAGCTTTGGCCAATGCTTTCGGCAAATCAGAGGGAGATAATGAAAAAAGAATATTCGCCAATGGCGGGTTTAGACCCGTGATAAAAACTCTTAGGGCATATTGACGATTTTTATTATTTAGTTCAGTTGTCAGAGGAGAATTGGACCCGTGGGTCATTATTGGTTTATTTATTAACAATGTCAGTTTTTTATCGACGTCATTGTAGTAATCTAAAATTGTTGAGGATCCTTGTCTCATTATGCTTAATTCCTGTTCGATAATGTGGATTGGCCTTTTATCGGCGTATGAAAAATCTAATCTAGCGGTGATCGCGGCAAAGTTCAAAACGGTAGCATGATTAGTCAAGGCATCGTTCGCATTATCCACTATCTTGTTACGCAAAATAGTCAACGCTGCGAAATACCTCCGACTACCTCTTGTATACAAGCTCATTGAATTGGTTGCCGCTTCACGCCAACTAACATATGTGTTGTCCTTCCCGTTAAAGCTTGGAAGAGATTTTATAATTTCCAAACTTTCATCGCACCGTATAGTTTCATCAATTGTTTCCTGCCTATATTCCGTGACAGTATTCGCAACAGTTAGCCTATCGAAGTTTTCCTTCAGCAACTCCGGTTTTTCTTTTGTTTTTAATCAGTTATTTTGATGTTTTAATTTGTTCAGCTTTTTTTCGGTAACACTTTGTGTTTCACTTTATAATAATGTTTAGTTTATCTGTAGTTAATTTTTTTTTGCTAATGGGATACTTTTTATTATTTTTTTGCCACTTGTTTAGTTTGTTTAAATTTTTTTCTCCTTTTTATAAGGATACTTTTACATTTTTTGCAACTTTTTGTTTATGTAATTTTTTCTCCTTTTTATAAGGATATTTTTGTATTATTTGGCGGATGCACTACTGAAGTCCTTACTTTGTTTTTTTAGGACATTAATTTCGAAAGGCACCCCGGTTGAGCCCTCAATTAATATTTCATTTGGTCCTTTTTATAAAAAAAAAATATTTTTTATTTGTTGGCAAAAGTATCGCTTTATTTCGACTCCATAATTATACCGACTTAAAGTTGAACTTAATTCTACTACTTATTCTTAATACTAGCGACAAGCACAAATCATAATTTGACGATCTTGCAATTTTGGCCGTTGTCTTGTCAACAACACAAACAGGGTTTCTAATTACAACAAATAAAATTCCGCAGACGACGATGTCATCATAATTTGAGTGTGTGAACAAATGAAAATTCTTGCAGACATTACATCAGCAGAATATAGAAAAATAAATTAAACTAAACAGTTTCCATAACTTGCATACGTAGTCAAGTATTGAAAAGTAGAAATTGAGAGACAGAAGGAAGCTACCGACACGGAGTTGGTGAAGATTATAATGTTGCGATGGTTCAATCCACAGTATCAAAGGCGCTTTCTCCTTTTCTTGACATAATGCAGCCTAAGCTTTGTTCTGAGTGGATAAAATTTTCCCGGAAAGACTCAAGCAAAGCAAGAGTTTTATGCAAAGGCCGGCTTCCCAGCGGTCACTATGTGTGTTGATGCTACACATATAAAAATTATATGCACTTAAAGACGGAAAACGTAGTTGAAAGGACGATTGGGGTTTTGAAGAACCGATTTCGTTGTTTATTGGGAGCTTGAGAACTTCATTACTACCCACGGAAAATCAATTATAGTTTTAACATTCGCAGCGTAGTTTCCAACTTTTTTTTTCAGCAACTCGTCTTTAATTTTGTTGTATTGCCACTCTTCTTCTAACTGCTTCACTGCAATGTCTGACATTTTTTCCATAGACCGATTCATGCGCTGCAAATGTGTAGACATCTCGTCAAACTTTTTATTACACTTTCATGGAAATTCCTCGGATTTTTGTAATATTCTTTCTGGGTATTTATTTGTTCTTTCAGCAAAAACAAAGTGCTTTCATTTGGACTCTGTTGCTGACACCTTTTTGGAGTAGGAGCTACATCGGCAGGGTCTTCTGAGCGACCGGAAATATCCATTTGGGAAACTCATGTTCTCTTGCACTTCATTGCACACTTTGAAATCCACTGTACCACTAATGCCAGTTGCATTAGTTACCATTCCCGTCAGCTGAATAACTTTTTCCTCAAGCGTGCTAATGTGGTGCAAGGGCCAGTAGCCTCCTCCAGTGCTCGTAATTTATTTTTTGTTTGCTGTTAACTTACGTTTTATGTAGCATTTCCAGTCTATCCAAACCCGTAAAAAGATATTTAATGCATGCAAAACACTTATTTATATGTCATACTTTTTTCCACAAAATGGTATCCACACGCAATATCCTCCTTTATGGCGTTTCATACCTCTTCATATTCCCTTCTTCAAGTTAATTTTAATGCGGCGAGTAATCCTGAGTAATCCTCTATTTTGGACGATTTGTGTATTTACATCTACGTCTATAAAAGCTGTTATTAGCGTTGGTGTTTGGCTAAGGGCACAAACGTGTGTCATTCACCCCTACGGTGTCGTATATTGTAATCAAAATTTTCCCATTCTAGTGCCTATCTGCCACATTGATTAAATTTTTTGAAAAGGCGGTCGAAAATATAAAAAAAATTGGTAACGATTGGAGAAGAGGAAAAAAACATTTTAAATAAATTTGCTGAGAAGGAAGCCGAAGTGCAAGATGCACTTCTTAAATTTTTAAGCAAAAATTAAATTTAAAAATAGCGGAAATGACTCTTCGTTGCATATGTGAAATTTTTGCAAACTTAGTATGATTTTCTGCCACAAAGCGTGAGTGTCTTTTTTAACCGTTTAGAAAATTTATTATAACAGCTGATTTTTCAGAAATAAAGGAAATTAACAATAAAAATTCATAATAAACCTAAAATTCTTGATTGTCTAGCAAATAATCCATTATTTTTCTTTTTTAATTTTATTATCCGCCCATCGCTTATTGTTTGGTTTTCCAATTTATTATTTATTTGCTTACAGAGTTGCATAAAGTAACTTTGCTGCATGCAATAAGCTAAGCCGCAGGCAGTATGTGAACGTCGACATTGCTTCTTAAATGTTTATTCAAAGAAAGCATTTGGTGTGTGCATAAACTTTCTAAAAACGTATCAATTAATGGAGTTTTCTTTGATATTTTCATTCTTACTATTTTTACAGTCTTAGCTTCAATTTTAAGTCTTCACAGGCAGTTTTTGAGACGGTTCTACCACCGTGAAACTTTGTAAGCGCAGGTGTCTAGATGTTTTGCTTTTAAAAATAAAATTAAATGTTTTAGCATTGCAAATAACCAAACGGTTTTTGTCAAGGCATATTTGCTTAAGTGTAGCAAATTTTAGTTTTATATATTTTGTTGATATGGTTTTGCAAAATGTAGCATATTTGCTAGAGTTGCTACATTTGCAAGAGTTGTTTGCAACCAAGAGTGAGTTCCCCTAATGTTTTTTTTATTTGAGTTAATTTATATGATTTCGTGATATTTCTTTTTAATTTATTTTAAATAATCTTCGTTATTTCTTTTTGTAAATAATTTTTTTTATATAATTGTATACAAGTGCGTTGCTTAATAAGAGAACTTACATAAATATTCATTCATGCATTTTTTGTTATTTCTGGATTATTTCGTTTGCCAATTAGTGTTGCAATGAATTTAGGGTACGACAGGTTTATTTTCACTTATAACACCATTGTTTTCACTGAGAAAGTTGTGAAGAACACAACAGGCTAACACTATGTCAAGGAATCCTTTTCCAACGCGCCGAAAACAAGATTTTAGTTGCCCAAACGCATTTTCCACAACTCTACGCGATTTAGATACATTAAATGGTACGATTTTTGTTGTGTATTTAAATAAAACACGCGCTTGAATTTTGGGTATAATTCAAAAAGTTAATTATTTATTAAATAAAAATGTAATACGATTCTTTTGTATATTTCGCGTGTGCGTTCGTATACTACAGGCTTGAATGTTAAGTATGTATACTTGAAAAAGGAATTAATATAAAAAGAAATGTCAAAATAAACGGGATTTCCATCATACTATCATATACTACATGGAATACATGGTCCTTAAGATGGCCCGGCAATCTTCTAACACGATTTGATCTTCTAAATTGTCTTCCTGGGTTCCCATGGGCTGGACTTTGGACGTGGCTCGAGAGTTGGTTCATTCGTTTCATTTGCTGCACTACGTTCGATGAGAACCTCCTCTATTTCCGGCGGCTTACGTACAGGTTGTTCTGCAAACGTCGCGGACTTCTTAGGTGTTTCTACCCCTGACTTATATAGTTGGTTTATGTGGCGTTTTAGCTCATATCCGTTTTAGCTCATATCCATTGTCTAGTTTTATTTGGTAATGAAGACGTCCCATTTTTAATTTTACAACACCAAATTTTCAGGTTGATTTATTGCGGTCGTACCACTGCACCTGTACCCAATCACTCACGCTTAACTCAGGAATTTTTGAAGTAATTGTTGTAGACTTGGATTCTTTTATTGAGCGTATGGCATCTGACCACATGCTAACGGTGTGACCCTATAACGAAAAATTATTTGCTGTACCTTGATGTTTAGTGGTGCTCTATAATCTTCCATAGCCTTTAGCTTAGTTTTTAAGATTTGCACGTATCTTTCCTCTAGGCCGTTTGTTGCTAGGTGTCCAGGGGCTATAAACTTTTGTCTTATTCCGTTATCTTCACAATAGTTTTTAAAAGCTGCACTTTGAAAAATTGATGCGTTGTCCGAGACTATAATTTGAGGTAGAACATGTGTAACAAACATTTTTTAGTAATGCGGATTTCAGGCCATTTTGATTTGGCATCTTCTAATATGAGGAAAAATTGGTATTGAAATGGTCCAGCATAATATATGTGCACTCTCTGAAAATTTTCGTTCGGTTTATCCCAATGATTAATTAATACTTTTGGTGGAGTTGCTCTTACCTTTGCACAGTTGGGACACGCTTTTACTAATTGTTCTATATCGGAGTCGATACCTTTTCAGAAACAATATTTTCTCGCCAAATGCTTCAACTTAACTATGCCCAAGTGAGTGTGATGTAGTTCTTTTGAAATTTCATTATGCCGACTATTTGGGATTACGACACGACTACCTTTAAAAAGAACGCCATTTTGAATCGTGTACTCCGAAGAAATTTTCGAACCACTTATCAGCTCTCTTTTTAACATTGAAAGTTTAGGGTCACGCTCTGTTTCATTTGAAATGGTTGTAGCGTTAATTGAGAATGTTGAAATTTCGTTAACAGTCTGGTTTTGAATATCTTCTTCTAAAAAATGTTTAAAGTGCTTATTTTCCTTAATCGGAGCTCTCGATTAGAAATCTGCATTTACGTTGTTTTCAGCCCTTCGATGTTGTGTTTTGTAATTAAATCTCTGAAGAAAAGATGCATAATGAGAAGTCTCGCTGATGTCATGGCTGGTCTTTTTGCATTTTGATGAAAAATTCTAAACAATGGACGATTATCTGTTAGTAATGTAAATTCTCTCCCGTGCAAATACATAAAAAATTTGTCAATAGCAAAAATTATTGATAAGGCCTCTCGGTCTAACTGGGTATAATTCTGCTCTGCCTTTGTCAATGCTTTGGGAGTAAATGCTATAGGGCACTCGCTCCCATCAACAATACCCGTCGGACTTGCGTCGCAGGCTAATGTTACTGGTAGGGTCGGAACATACAGCACTAAAACTCTATCCCCTGTATTTATTATTTTAGTTTTTTAAACGATGTCCACTGGAATTTTCTATTTTTCTCTAAAAGTTGTCGTCGAAAGGTCTGGAAGAAATTTAGCATAATATTATGCCGAGGAATCTTCTAGTATCCTCCATATTTTGTGGGCGTGATAACTCTGCGATAGCACGTACTTTATCTTCACATTTTGAAATTCGATTGTAGCTCACACTATAGCCAATAATATGTAGATTGTAATTGCTCAGTCTTTCAAAACATGTTATGAGTCGATGCTTACACTCTGCTAGTGTTGCTCCATATATGACAATGTCATCAAAATAAGAAATTGTGCCCTCGAGACCGTGTAAGATTTGATCTAAGATACGGTTAAACTCATTCGGTGCGGTCTTAATACCGAAAGATAATCTATTAAACTGATACGTACCTCGATGGGTGGAAATGGCTTAAAATTTTCTGCTCTCTTCGTCTACCATTACGTGCAGATATGCTTTATACAAATCGAGCTTAGAAAAATATTTTGACTTCTTAAGTTCATTGAAAATCTCGTCAATCCTTCTTATTGGATAATGAGCTGCTTCTAGCTGGGGATTTACCGCTACCTTATAATTAACGCACAATCGGACATTGCCGTCGGGCTTGGGTGTTACAACCAAGGGTGAAACCCCGCTTCTGGTGTTTACTTTTGAAATGATCGAGCATCGAGCTCATGTTCAACTTTCTCACGTAATGCGAAGGGTATTGGTCTCTCTTTCAAAAAGACTGGCTTAGCTCCATCGCGTAATTTTAAGCAGCTAATTAAATTTGGAATACATCCTACTTTTTCCTTAAAAATATTCCAAAATCTTTGTTATATTTTTGAAATTAAATGTATGTTGCCATCATCGTGATCTTCGTGCTCGTGTTGGTCGATTTCATATAAGTTGATTTTTAAATGACGAATCCATACTCGCCCTAATAGCGCTGAACGATCTGATGATACTACGTACAAATGTTTTTTGGATGTTCTATTTTTGTACTTAACGTTTACAACGCCGAGTGGTACAAAAATGTCTCCCGTATATGATCGGAATGCTATGCCTGTTTTCCTCATAGGAGTATTTATTTTTAATTTATTGAAATCATTTTGTGGAATCAGCGTGTAACCGGCTTCTGAATCAACCTCAAAGAACTGCTCGTTCCCTTCAATGTAAACGTTTGTATAAAATTTTTGTAAATCTTCCAACGGCACAGCTGTTTTTGTTTTTGTAGATATCGATAATTTGATTTACACCAAAATACTTATCTATTGTTTTTAACGATTCTATAGCGTGTGTTGTTTTCAATGCTTCTTCTTTGACTTTTATTTTGTTTATCTTGTATAGAAACCTTTTGTACATGTCCAGTTTTTCCGCATGAGTAACATTTTAATTTATTTGACTACGGCCACATCTGAGACACAACCCATTTATGCCCAATTCGCTCTAGTTGACTCGTGTTGTTGATTTTGAAGTTTGATTTCTAGACGTACTATAATTTCTAGCACTACGTTTATTAATATGTTGAATTTGATAAATGTCGCCTGCTGTTGAAGTTGCGTTTCTTTCAATAATCTTGTTATCTATTTTGGCAGCTTCTAACGATGTTGCTTTACCCACGATTTGTGTAAATGTAAGGGTCTTGTAACAATTGCTCTCGAATGTGCACCTCTCTAAGCCCTCTGATAAATTGCGACCTCAAAAATATGTTTGCCACTGACTTCCCACACTCACAGATAAACTCGCATTCTGCTGCTCGATTTTGCAACACAGTTACAAAATTTGATATTGATTGATCGCCATTTTGTACTTCACAAAGAAACTTGTGTTGCTCCACATGGATCTTCTTTTTAATACAGAAATGTGCACTCAAAAGGTCTAATATTTCATTGAACTTTAGCTGACTTACATTTTTAGGTGACGCTAATGTTGTCAAAACAGAATAAGTTGTTGCTCCAATATATTGTAAAATTAGTTTTGCACATACATAACTCTATGTTTTCCAAAACATTTTTTTATTTGAAAGTGAATTTCGATGCGCTCTTTATACGTACGAAATGATTCTGTTTTAGGGTCAAATGCATCGAAATTAGAAATAACATTTACACTGGTGCTGCTCGTTTGATAAATCAATTTTTGTAATTTTGGTCAAAAAATATATTGCAAAAAATAAAGTAACAAATATTAACGATTAATGGTGACTACTAGATTGCGAAATATTATTATTGTCAAGTGAAAGGTATGTAGTTTATTGAACTTGTATTAAATTTAGTAAATTGTTATTGTTGCTGATTAATGAAAAGTAAGTTCGTTAAACTGGTAATATGAATACCATGGTTGCAATATTGTTATTGTTGCCAATTAATTGTAAGGGAATGTATGAAGCTATTGGAATGGGTGATTGACGTAACTCGTGTGCGTTCGTATACTACAGGCTTGAATGCTAAGTATGTACATATACTTGAAAAAGAGATTAATATAAAAAGAAATGTCAAAATAAACTGGATTGCCATCATACTATCATATACTACAATTTTATTAATTGTTCGCCTTGCCTAATGGCCGAATCGGCAATTGTTAGCACTTGAACATCCACATCTAAAATAGTTTCTTTAAATCAGCCATGAAATTGCAATGCTGATCCTTCAACGAAGATTTTTGATATATTTGAAAATCATTGCAAACGACCAGGACAACCAGAGCTTGCACTTATAAAACGGCATTTAGAAAAAAAGTTAATCAAAGCTTACTAACCACATGGGTTTTTTATCTCGCATCTACCAGTGCTAAAAGTACAATTGAATACCATCCCTCATAGTTACAATAGTGTAGCGTGTTCAAATGATGAATGAATCCCAGTGTGACTACAATCTTAAAGAGACTAATACAAGTGAACATTTTTCAAATACATTCGACCCAAAACTCTACATATTTTAGTACAAAAATCTAAAAAAATTGAGCACACAGTTGGCTTGGCTCCACTGAACATGTTGGCAATTGTGCGATACTCTGCAGATGAACCTAAAACATATAAACTTATTGCGATGCTCTTCTCGTATATTTGTATCGTTTGTCTTGAGGTCAGATAGCAACGCACCTTATTTATGAAAAGTACTTCTATTTGACCTAATGTTATTTCTAAAGGAAGAATTATCAACATCTTCACAATCTGTCTCACAGGAAGCAAATCAAATATTATTCTCCTCTTACTATTTTCCAACTCAGTTTTGCAGAATTTAGTGACTATGAAGTTGCAGCTACTTTAAAAGTTGTGTGGCCATCCCCTGCTCATCCGCCAGCACTTGGAAGCAAACTGTTGACTCTTCAAAAATTTTACATAAGCTTTGAAGACATCCTTCTACACTTTAAAATACGTTTCATTATTTCTTTTTTTCCATTTTTATTTAAATATATACAAGTACATATGTATATGTAAATATATACTATTTATTTATTTAATGGTTTTATTTATTTTTTTGCACAAAGCTTCACACTTCTTTCAACGAAGCTCTGGAAATTGCTCACGTATTTGCTTTTGTTTTGGATTTCTAAAATTTTGTTTTATTTCTTTTTCTGATCATTCCTTCTTATTAGTCAATATTTTATGATATTTACATACATACATACATACATACACACATACAGATATAAATGTTTAATTTAACTAATATGCAGCAATAAATATAAACTTGAAAGAATCTTTTCACAAATTGTAACATAATATAGTCCTTAATTATTTATTGACAGATATAAAAGATACATACAGATACAAATTGAAATATAGAAGTATAATTGAGTTAGTCATATTAGAGAATAAGAACTGAGAGAGTCTAGTGAATTATTCAATTGTCTAGAACTTCTCATAATTAGTATTTAAGCAGAAGAATTTTAAATAAAGAAAGGAATTGATTTCTCGTATCTTTAACAAACAACACGCTTGAGTTTTAATTATAAAACTTTACAATTATATTTGTATTGATTTTGGTTTTTCCGGGCAATACACATGTAAGATTTTTGCTAAAGCCTAATTTGATAACTAATTAGTAAGAGGTGTGTGTTGTAAATAGAAATGTATAAACCTTGAAATGAAATTTCACAAAAGTAGTAAAAGTGGCATACGATACAACTACACATCATCCCAACCAAGAATGATAAAATAAAGATTACGCCATCAGGCTAACACAAATAAAATTTACTGCGCAGGATCTAGCTCTTACGTCACCCAAACTATGTTTCTATTGGCTAATAAATTCTGGTTGTCAAATAAATAAAGTTTGTTATTGTTTACACATAAACGGCAGAGTGGGGCAATAATCAATTTTCCTCTAAAAAATAATTAGTTTTTTTTATTAATTTATTAATTATAGGTTCATTAAATACAAATAATAAAAAAAACAATACTTGTAAAAATATATTAAGAGATAAAAGAATTGTTGGAGGATGAATTCAATGTAGAATGAACTATAAATGAATTTTCTAGATTTTTTACGTTATTGTTTTATTCAATTTTCTCTTTCTTTTGTACATATTTCCAGAAATTTCAGCAGTTAAGTAACCATTATTCTAAAGTACATTCTGCATCTAAAAAAGCAGTTTGTTTGCTTCCTCATTTCCTTCAACGTTTTTTGCTTCCAAGTGTTTTTGTAGGCAACAATTTGTTACCATTTCACTTTAAAAAGATAGCATCGCACAATTTGAGCGTTTCCATTAAAAATTTAAAAGCTTACGTAGCCCACCTTCTCTTATGTGGTTAACCCATGAGTAGGTAGATTCCACTAGAGGATTAACAGCAAGATTAGGATTTTCATTTGTTAATTTGTTGCAAATATATCTGGCAAAATTCTCCAAACCGTCATACTCCAGGTTTTCTAAATTATTTTCATTATCTTGCTTGTGCTTGTAACTCGTCTTTTTAATGGTAGGATTAATACATTTAAGTTAAGTACCTAAAGAAATTAGAAGAAACACTCAACGCAATTGTTTCAAATTGTGAAATCAAATTTACCTGTTGAAGAATTATGTAGATTCAAATCGGAGGTATGGTCGGTCAGCCTTGACATTTGCGTTTGTACTTAAAATACCTTTGTTGTACCCTATAATATATGACCGAAGTCTGTATTTAAATTCTTTATGACCGTAAAATCTGTCTTTCGATCTAATTCTGCCAAAAAAGTGTTCAATGACATTTTGATTTAGGCGATACGTTAAAATAAAGGCGTTATTTGATTGAATAATGTCTGTGAAATAAGTGTCATATAGACTTTGAAAATTATAATATAATTCTGTACTTTTTTTAATTGGTAACTGTGTTTTTTTCCAATCGCACGGATATCTGATATCATTTTTGGCATATTATTTAAAATATCATTTTTTTCTAGTGTCAAACGGTATGCGTGGAATTGCCCTCTTGAATCTTGTCTTGGCATCCTTGAATTCATAACATCAAACCAGTCATTTGTCTTATAAAAGAAAGGCAAAATAAATTTTTGTTACTATGTTTAAAAATAAAAAGGTCATTATCAATTTAAATAATTGACTACATTCGCTCAAATTTCTATTTGTCAAATATCCTAGACTGTCAGCTCTCGTACGTAATGGATTGTTTTACCTTCTCTCTCTCAGCTCCAGCTACATACAGTTAAATTTTCTGCCGATATTTTATGTGTGATTTTTAAATCATTGAATTGGAGAGATAGAAGATTCAAAATGATATATTTTTTAACTTCCTTGTTGTTAATGATGAATCAACTATCAATGAAAAAACTTCTCAAAAGTTTAATAACACAAACACCTGAGAATCCAAACATGCAATAATTAAATCCGATACATGCACATTGGTATAAGACTTAGTGGGGCTTATTAAAATTAACTTCAAGTTCATTGAATAATTTTCTATTCTCACCACCTAAATAGCATACGATTGGCACTTTAATATATTAAATAAAATTGTTTTTAACATCGGGCAGTCGTAGTCATAAAATTTTTTGTTGCTTCCAATTTGCAATTAAACCTTTTATTCAAATAAAAAAAACACAAAGTTGAATAAATAACTCACCTCTCAACAAAGCCATCTGGATATATGAATTGGTGGCAAAAAATCTGTTGGCTTGTCGTAGCAATAATTTTTTTGTCACCTTCATTTCATCCAAACTCAGTACACATAGCTTTTGTGATTCAGAAATTTGGTTAGACGCAGACAGTATTTTTACAACGGGCTCCAAAACACCTTCTGACATATTTAATACTTGTGACCATTTTTACAATGTTCTTACCGAACGAAGTGTAAAAAGCTTTTTCCTTAACAACTTGTAAGCCTTGGCACGTGTGGAATGCAAAGTGATGGATTGGTCAATATATGTTGCTGTAAAGTTTTTATTTGGCATTTGGTTAACAGACTTCTCAATGCTTTTTCCAGATTAACGTTTGCAAAATTTCAGCACTGAATTTGACGATACAATTGTTTTACTGTGATCACAGACTCACTTTGTACCATTTTGACCATACCATTCTGCATACGAAATTTTTCTCTAAAATAAATGTTAAAGTATTTGTAAACTTTTAAGAAATTACTTACATTTCCATATTTCAAGTTTTTATGTGCTGCTGTAGACAATCTTTCTTGACGTCTGTCGTCATCGGGGTTTCTTTCTTGCCGCATGTAAATGAGTAAACTTCGTTTTGAAGTTGAATTTGATTTTCGGTGCCAATTACATTTGGACATACAATTTGATTTGCAGTTTCAATTGAAGTAGGGTACGTCTCAATGGTTGGAACTGCACCCGGTTTTAATTTTGGTGCACGCCGATTGCTAAACCATATAATTATTACTTAATAGACCCATTTCAAATGTTTAAATGTCTTTCAAAATCCTACTGCTTGAAATGTAAAGCACAAACTTTGTCTTTTTTTTGGTATTTGTGGGTGTCCATCGATTACAGAACTTTACCCAAACCTCTCTTTGCACTGCATCTTTCGAAAAAGAGTAAAATGATAGTAAATATAAACGTTAAATAAAAACAAGCGAAATATTAGTTTTTTGCAGAAGTACTCACTTGTTATTTTGCTGTTACTTTGCTTGCATTTTCCCACGCCACATCTCATGTTTACTTTTTTCCACTTTTTTTTTTGTTTTAATTTTTCTTTGTGCTGCAAACTTTTAATATACTTCACTGATACATTATATCTATGATTTTATTTTTTTAATATTGCTTTTCATAAACTATAAAGCGAAATTAACAGAATCAATGTAATATTTTTTGGAGAACTTTCACATAAAATATTCATTTTGCAAAAGAAATCATCGTTCTTATGCTTAAACCAAACTTGGCAACTCTTGTAATGTAAAAGCTACGTCATCTAACGGGACATCATGCGCAAGTCGTTATCTTTATTTTATCATTCAGCACAGATTAAATCACAGAGTATACAGAAGTGTGAGCTTTAGTGTTTGTATATGGCGAGGAAAGAGAAAGGGTAACACTTGAAAATAATGAAACAAAAATAAAATTTATAAAATTAAATAGTTTAATTGAATTTTATAGAAATTTCATCAGACAAATTATACTCACCAGAAATGTAAACCGTTTACGAAAGAGATGGATAGAAAAGTACCTTGTTTTTTGACTTGTGTCACCTCAGTATACTTTGTGGATTAGCAGTTTAATTATAAATACATACATATGTACATACTATATTATATCAATTAAATACAGAAACTGTGTTTAAACAATAATAAAAGTTTATATATGATTGTATGTTATAAAGTTTTTTAAATAATCCAGATAAGTAACCATATTTACACTTTTTTTAATTTTAACCTTATTTTAATAATATATAATTAAGTATCTATGTGTGTATAAGTTATTTAAAAAGACTATTAAATTTATTTTTTTTTTAAATTACACAAGAAAACGATTTTTGGGCCAAACTGGGTACTTTTGGTGTTTCGGGAATTAAATAAGTATTTATCCACTGATTTTCACAAGTGATGGCTCATTTTATTTTTATTATATGTAGCTTCATCATAAAATAATAAAACTGGTAAATATTTGCGGTTTTATATTTTTTATAAATTTTTGAAAAGGAAAAATTTCACAATTTTTCGAAAAAAATATATATAAAAAAAACGAAATTGAACAAGGCGTTTGAAAGTTATGATAAGATATGTGAAGCGGCCTTTTCAAAAATGTCATATGTTAAAAAAAAAATAATAAATAGTGCATAGCTTTACCATCCTTTTTATATTGGAAAGCATACTAGGAATTTTATTCTCAATTGCATTCCGATGGTCGCGTTTATGGGTATCTACTATTATATTTTCTTCTTCTTAACGAACAAATAGATACGCATTCAACCACTAACCTTACCGGTGTCGGTGAAGGACTCACAACGACAATAGGCAAAGTCTATACTGTCTTAATAGTTGAAGATATTCTTATACGGGATGAATTCCATGTCGTCGAGAATAAATTTCCAATTCCAGTAGACGGAATTATAGGAATAGATTTCGTAAGAAACTACAATTGCATGCTAGACTATCAGCGAAATCAAGATTTCATCATACTGAGACCAGATCATTTCGATACAAATATCGCAATTCCATTAAAAAATGCGCCAGAAGACAATTCTATAACTCTTCCAGTTCGATCAAAAGTCATACGATTAATTAATGTAAAATCCTCGGAAGATGTGTTTCTTGTTCCACAACAAATGATCCAGGATGGTGTTTATATAGCAAATACAATTACATAAAAATTTCAACCATTGGTTCGTTTTTTACATACAACAGACATAAATTTATTTATAAAAAATCTCCAAATAAATACAGAAAGTCTTAATGATTACAATATAGTTCAAATGGGAACTAACGTCAATAATAAAAAGGAAAAATTAAGAAAACTTGCAAACAATTTTCCACCATTTGTCAGTAATGAACTCAATACACTTTGTTCCGAGGAAGAGGTTAATAAACAGGTGCATAAATTATTGAAAGATGATATAATTGAACATTCTGTCTCTAACTACAATAGTCCAAAATTATTGGTCCCAAAAAAACCCCCTTACCGGGCACGAACGAAAAGAGATGGAGACTGGTAGTCGACTATAGGGCCATAAATAAAAAGCTAGTTGCTGACAAATTTCCTCTACCCCGAATAGAATAAAGGTAGCTCCAAATTCTTTCCATAGAATGATGTCGTTGGCATTCTCAGGGCTAAAACCAGCCCAGGCCTTCTTGTATATGGACGACTTAATCATTATAGGTTGTTCCACTAAGCAAATGTTGCAAAACCTAAAGGACGTTTTTAGGATTTGTCTGAAATATAATTTAAAATTAAACCCAGATAAATGCACATTTTTCAGAAATGAAATAATATTTCTGGGACACAAGTGCACGGACAAGGGCATATTGCCTGATGACAGCAAATATTCTCTAATAAAAAATTACCCAACGCCAAACAACGGTGACGAGGCTAAACGCTTCGTAGCCTTTTGTAATTATTACAGAAGGTGCATACCAAATTTTGCGGAATCATCACGGCATTTAAGTCGACTGTCAAGAAAAAAATTTTCCTTTTGAATGGTCTAGGGATTGCGAAGAAGCTTTTCAATACCTAAAAAATCAGCTCTTGAGCCCGAAAATCTTACAATATCCGGATTTTAGTAAAAAATTTTGCATAACTACTGATGCAAGTAAGCACACCTGTGGTGCCGCCTTAAGTCAGGAATATCAAGGGGTTTAATTACCAATAGCTTATGCATCAAGGGCTTTTACAAGAGGAGAAAGTAACAAATCGACGATTGAACAAGAGCTAGCCGCCATCCACTGGGCAATCCAATATTTCAGGCCGTACGTATATGGTAAAAAATTCTTAGTTAAAACTGATCATAGACCTCTAACATACCTTTTTTCTATGAAAAACCCATCATCCAAACTGACTCGCATAAGACTTGACTTCGAAGAATACGACTTTGAAGTCGATTACATCAGGGAAAAGAGAATTATGCAGCGGACACCTTGTCCCGCATAGAATTCTCTGAAATTCAGAAAGCAAATATAAATAAAATCTTTAAGGTCACAACAAGATTACAAACATGTAATAATGAAATAAGATCAGATGGTAACGCAAAGTGAAGTAATGCTATTTTATCGGATATGTTACACGTTTTTGAACCAATCAATACACTGGAGTACTCTAAAGTACCAAGATTGTACTTTTCAAATAATAAGATTATTATCCAACATGGAAAAAACAAACTATATGAATCACGAAAGCCACTTATTAATGGAAAAATTGATTTAGACCAATTATTTCCACAGCTTGAAAAAGTAGCTAGTAAGATGGATATTTCAAGATTACAATTATCAATTGCAGATAATTTGTTCCACACAAAGGACATAAATGAATTTAAAGATACCGGTAACCAAATATTGAAAATATTTAATATAGTACTCGTACCTCCATTGACAAAAATAACGTCACAATCCGATAAAGAAAAAATAATAAAGAAGTACCACGATGATCCAGTGTGGTGTGGACATCCGGGAATAACACGTTTGCTCAAGAAAATAAGAAGGAAATATCACTGGCGAAATATGACAAGAGATATCTCACGTTACGTTAAACGTTGTGATAAATGTCAAAAATCTAAAGTAACCATCAAAACAAAAGAACCCTTCAATATAACGCCAACCCCAACAAAAGCGTTCGATATAGTAGTGATTGACACTGTTGGTCCACTTCCAAAATCTGATTCGGGTCATGAATACGCGGTAACAATAATGTGCGACTTAACGAAATACTTGATAGCGGTACCAGTATAAAACAAATCCGCAAAAAGTATTGCAAAAGCAATATTCCAAGAATTTATTCTGATATATGGTCCAATGAAAAAAATACTCACTGACATGGGAACGGAGTACATGAACCAACTCTTGCATGATTTATGCACTATTATGAAAGTGGAAAAACTACACTCTACCCCATATCATCCTGAAACTCTGGGAACTATCGAAAGATGCCATAGAACCTTAAAGGAGTATTTAAGAACATATATCTCAACCGATAAGTCAGAAGAATAGAAACATGTGTAACAGAAATTAAGCAAAAATTTGGCATTGAATTAACGGGGGAAAATGTAATAAAAAAAATAGCTAACATGAAATGTCGCATAAAATATTAAATAGACATTAATAAAACAGGCAATAAAAAAATTATGTTAAAAAACTGGGAAACTGATTTGTCACAATTGCTTTGTGCTAATTCTAATCCCTCAACAAACAAACTTCCAGGTAAGTGCACCGTTATCGAATTAAAATTTTGTTGCTGATTTGGCTCTTCATTTATTTTTTTACAGTTCATCTCTCTCTTGGAACCAATGATGACAACTGTACGTTTGATACATTAGAAGAGACATCAGTAACAACAACATCAGAAGCAAAAACAACAGCAACATGAGTAGCAAAACAGCAAAGAAAGCGCGGTTGCACTGATAATGATGATCAACCTGTAATATTTTTATTTTTTTTTATTTTATTTTACATTTTGCTATATGTTGGTTATTTTTGAAGGTTAACAAAAAGTCAACAGCAGTTTTGAGTCGTTATGAAACTGATGAGACAAGGAAGTTGAATTTTCAAATTCTGCAGAGGCTTGTTTTGTTAAAGCAAAACAAAGCGCTTTCTACAAAAATGCAGATTTTGTAAGAAAAACTTGTGGAAAGAAACTTGCAGTTCCATGAATTTTGAATTTTATTAATATGTAATTAATTACATATTAGTGAATTACATTTATATTAATTTTACATGAAAAAAAGAATTATATTTTTAATTCTATTTTTATTATAAACTTATTTGATAACAAATTTTCGGTCATCCTCCTTTTGTTTTTTCCATCTTCTGAATTTCTTGCTGTTTGTTGTTCGATATCATTTCCTAATTGCCATACATAATTATTGTTGTAATCGTCATTGATAAGGATATAATCGTCTTTTAAAAATTTAGCTATGTTATGCGAAATGGAACAACTGGCTATTACGTGGGGCGCTAACTCTGTCGATACACGAATTTTGTATTGAAGTATCGAAAATCTTTGTTTCAATTGCCCAAAACACCGTTCTATAATGACACGTTCCCTTGTAAACACTTTGTTGAATGTTTTTTCAATGTCAGTTGTTGGGTTCCGGAATGGTCTCATTAGCCATGGGCATATTCCATAGCCCTCATCTCCGAGAAGCAATGCATCTTTCGTTGCATTTTGCATTATTCTACATACCTCGCTGTTTCGTAAGTCATGAACTGAACCAGGCCAGGATATGTCAACGCTTGTAAAAAGTTCACAAGTTGCCTGCACATTTAGAGAGTAGAATTCTTTTCTACAAATATACTCATCGCTTTGATTTGTGGGTTTTTTAATTTTTATATGATTACAATTAATCACTCCAATTGCAAATGGAAAGCAATAATTTGCTTGCC
Source organism: Phania funesta (assembly GCA_963932375.1). Lineage (NCBI taxonomy): Eukaryota > Metazoa > Arthropoda > Insecta > Diptera > Tachinidae > Phania > Phania funesta. The sequence goes on from OZ010653.1 coordinate 87,260,074, forward strand.
ATTTCATTTGAGCATATTTTATTTCATCTGCATCTTTCGGGAATTTTACCCACTCGCTTGCTTTGGCAGATATAAGTTTTGCAACTTCCGCAATAGTTCGCGATGCTACTATCATCAAACCTATGTATTTATCATTTTATTATTAATTATATAAAAAATAATTAATAATTAAGAATACAAACCTGTATAATTTTTTATCCTCACTTGCTAAATTTGTTTTACGATGTTGATAACATAAAAATAGGCTTAAATCCTATAAACGTTAAATTTCATAAAATAGTTCTTTTTGTTCTAGATAATTTTCTTTGATTTAAAAATTTTACGACATAACTCTCAATATCATCTGCAAATGAATTTGCCATTTTATTTAACACATACTTATTTTATTTCTTTTATGACTTTTTATATTAAAATATATAAGCATTAAATTACATTATGTTAATCTCAAAAAAAATTATAATAGTAATAAAACAAACAAAAATATATACATATATATATATATATATATATATATATATATAAATATTTTAATCCGTAATACTTTTAAATATGAACGCGAAAAGAATAATTAAATGTATTTATTTAATTATTCTTTTCATGAAAATGGGAGGTGTAGTGTGTTTGACTAGTCGCAGTTAACACACCTTCTGTATGTAACTGAAACTCAACACTTTGTTTGAGTTATTTGTCCACACAGCCAAACTTAAATGTGGGAATTGCTGAACAAGCATATTTCCACTTATTAGTTAAGTCTAGAATAAGACAATTATTATTAAGTTAATTTAAGTTTTAAAAACAGTTTTAATAAAGAAATCAAAATAACGACAAAAGTTTTCCAATAAAGTTCCGAAGAATATCATCAAGAGTCCTCTGGAAAATTGCGGGTGCATTTTTTAGACCAAATGGAAGTCTTGTGAATTCAAACTTCCCATTGCTCACGGAAAACGCTGTCTTTTCAATATCAGCCCCCTTGAGCGGAATTTGATGAAACCCGCTTTTAAGGTATATTACGGTGAAGAATTTGTTTCCGCCAATCGGCCTAAAACCTCGCTTATTTCTGGAAATGGATATTTGTCGGCTATTCTAATATTACCTTCAACAGTGAAGTAGCCATTTGACGTATAAATAACAGCAGACAAATCTTTTAATGTGTCAATTCCCAGAATTGCATCGAAAGTACGTAATCCTGGTAAAAGGAAAAATTTAAATTTTAGTATGTTGAGTAATTTTGACATCTCCGGACATTGATTTTGCAAAAAAGTTATCTTTGTTGGGAAGAGGATATTTAATAAAATTAGATTTGATATAGTTTTTGTTGTTACCAGTGTCTAAAAGAAATTGAAGTGCTTTTCCGTTCCGCATATTTACCCTAAAATATGGTACAGAGGAACTATTTAATCAAAAATATTAAGATCTGCGTTTAAATCTTCGGCAGAATATGATCCAAATGCGTTGTCAGTCTCATCAGGTGTCATCTCTACATTTTTGTATTTGCATACGTTGTTGTAAGTATCAGGTTCTGAATACCTATTAGCTGTGTCTGCATAGAATGGGATTTCATTTGATGGAGCTTTCTGGGCAGCAAAGCTTTCGGTTTCTACATGTAAGTTCCGTTGAACTTTATTAGCAGGACCTTGGAAGGACCCTTGTGGCCTTTTATGAGCCGAGTTGAGTGGTGGCCTATTAACATGGTTAAATTGCCTTGTTTGTACCGATGAATCTACGTCCATTGGCACTGGACCTCGGGCAAATTGTTGCGTGAACTAAAATTATTAAAATGTCTGTCCTGTGTTTGGAATAGTCGAATTGGATCTTGGTTTCGGTTGAAAGGGTTAAAATTTGGGAAATTTCGGATAGTAACGAATGGTCTCATTTGGGGAATATTATCGATGCGTGCAAGTTCAGGATATAATTTTTTTGGGGCAGTTAAGCCTATCTTCTCATTATTATTGGAGTATCGAGCATGTGCATGATTCATGCGGAACGACATATTATCTAATTTGAGGCAAATATGTAAAGCTTGCAGCAGCCAAGTTGGTTCAGACCTTTCACGAAAGTGTCCAGGGGTTCTCCCTGTAAGTGTTTGTTAAGACTCGTAGACTGGATTCATCCAAATCTAAACGAGCAACTGTATCTAAAATGATAGACAGATGCCGATAAACCGTGTGGTAAAATTCTGTAATAGTCTTGCCCTTCTGGCATAACATAGTCATTTGGTACTCCATGGTACCAATGTCCCTTCTATCAGAATAATGAAGCATCAGACACTTCTTTATTCTTCCCCAGTAAATGGGTATCCTATAAGGTTCTAATGCCGTATCGGCATCTCCAATTATTTTAGTTCGTATAGTATGAAGGATCACATAATAACCCTATCAACGAACTGTACAGACCCAATACTCTATCAACTGATTTTCTTCATGAATTAAATTCTCCTGGTTTTCCAGAGAATTCTCTTAATGACTTGACAATGTCCGGCACCATATCAAGCTCTTCTAATCTTGATATTAAGGTTCCTACAGGAACATCCTGTTCTTCTTCTAATGAACTATCAGGCGAAGTGCTCAAACTATTAATTGTCTAACTTGGGTTCGCTGCAAATCTGTTAGATATGTCTAAATTCCTATTCTAGGCGCGTTATTCGATAGACTCAATGTTTGTCGTAGTCTTTCTGTCACCTGTTCTACACTTTCGTCTGACATTTTTAGGATTATATTTTTAAAGGAGGGATTTGTATTAAGCTTTTTTCTATATATATATTTTTTCGATTGAACAATCTACAATTGTTACTTACCAAAAGAACATTTTCCAAAATAAATGTTCGCTGATCCCTTTTTTTTTTGTTTTTTCGACGAGGGAAAATTTAAATAGAATTATTTTATTGTTCTTTTTCACAATATTTTAATCAAATCTCTTTTCTTTTTTAAACAATTTCGATTTCTATTCTTCTTTTTTTTATTAATTTACATTGCTTATTTTTCAAAACATTTTTCATTTTATTTTCTTCTCAATTAAATATTTTATAACACATATTTTCTTTAAAATTTTTAATTTCTTAATTATTTCATAATTAATTCTTTTTAAGTTAGCAACATTTTTATTTCAAACTTTTCTTTAAATATATTATAGCCACATTTTTATTTTAAATTATTTCTTCTTAACCTACGGCTTGACCGACCGTGGCATAAAGATCACTCCCGTTCGACGAGTACTAAGGAGCCGATCAAGGCTTTTAGGTATTTGTTGGTATTGATGTTACTGTTGTTGTTGTTGTCACTGCACATGCAGTCATCTGATACTTTCGTTTGTCCAAAATGCAACTTAATAGATTTGTTATTTTTACTTCCAGATGTGTTTTCAGCAATTTAATAATGAAGTGTGGAAAATAATTATTTATGAGTTTCTCAACTTATTATTCGTTAACATATATAAATAATTTAATATATACTTATAGATATACATGTAATAATAAAGAAACACGTATTGTTTATTTTAAATTAAAAAGTTACCCAGTTTTATTATTACAATAAACGTTAGATTGGAGGCTTTTTTCCCATTTGTGACAAGATATTGTTTTGTGTAAGTTTAGTGTTAAGATAAGGATTTACCAGAGTTTTATAAGTCCTACAATCTCTCCGACAATGTATACATGCAATCGCTTCAACTGTTCAGTTGCATTTAGCACTGTTATATTCCGTAATTCACCTGTTGCTTCTTTAAAGGAATGCCGACTGACTAAATAGAATCCGTCGTACGTTATTCGTCGTCTTTTTCAACTGACAACCACTTTGAAACATGGGTTTTCTTATGAGCTTTGTTCCATTCGGTACATCTCCGTCAACGCAAAATACTAAAGTTGGGCAACTTTTACCGTACGTGAGTCGTTTGACAGCTATCAGTTTGTGTCTTCGTTTCGCTTTAGCGGGTTGTGTTTGTTGCACCAACAATATAAAAAATGCAACAAAATAAAATAATTAAATAAAATTTCGTTGCAAAAACGTGCGAAAAAAAACAGCAGCCGTCAAAAAAGTACTCACTGTGTTAACTTCTTCCGTCGTTATGGTTATGTCAGTTGAAAACTGCAACGAATAACGTACGACGGATTCCATGTGCCTCGGCCTGGAATTTTGACTCCGTCAAATATATTTTAATTGCACAAAAGCAGTGTTTGTGATATTGCTGCAAAAATAAAAGGACATACGTCCTTGTGTCGTGGAACTTATTTTTTGTAATTCAACAGATACATTTTAATGTAAAGGTGTAATAAAGGAAATAAATATTCTCATTTATAAACGAACAATTTTCATATAATTTTATTGCAGAATACTTTTAAATTTAGCAAGTAATAAAAAATTTATTTATTTGTTATGTAAAAACATAAATTGGGATTTTAAAATTCTACTTAAAAAAAGGGGGCTGATCGTAATTGCAACACTACGCTGTATAATGTGATTATTTTGCGCTGCCATTGCTGATCACATGTTGCTGATGCTTCTGTTTGCTTATTTCTCTGTTTGCATTTACGAACGTACAAATTCTAAGCAAATGGAAAAGTTTTTCCATCGCCATCGAGACTAAAAAATTTTTAAAAAGTATAATAAATAACCGCCCTTATTCTGCATTTCGATTCGAATTGAAAATTTCTCCGCTTGGCAACTTTCATAAGGTCTGTTTGCGTACTTTTCCAGTAGCAAATACTCAGTAATTTTTTTTGGGAGAGTAAGACCAATTTTACTCTGTCGGCTGAAAATATCTTAAAAAGAACGCAGACAGTATCCAGTGAAATCTTGCGAGAAAACAGCTGATCGGTGTGTGAACAATTGAAAGAAAGCAAAAGAATTTTAGCATACGTGTACGCAAAAGTGAATTCTCGCGGTAAATTAAAACTTTATTAATTAAACTGAAGCCTGAAGTGTTGTAAATTAAAAAACTTGTTTATTACACTGTTATTAATTTGGTAAGTTGAATTTCTTCTTAGTTTTTAGTTTTATTTGTCGAGTTTTTTATAAAACTTCTTTTGCTTACATTGTCCAACATAGTGCCCGCTTAACAATGGAAAAAAAGTATGAAATGCCCAATACAATGCCTTCCAACAGCTTGACGATGGAGAAAAATAATTTGGAAGTGAAGTGCTCGCCAGGAACGTTTAAAGGGGTTGAAGATGGTAAACTACAACTTAAGTATTTGAAAACATATTTTATGTTTACAGACGAAGAGTATAGACAAGTTCTGGCAGCCCAAATAGCGGGCATGAATGAGTACAACGATATAATATTTTCACCAAACAATGACAGTGAGACGGACGCTCAAAAAACAATTTCGCTGGATACATCCACCAAATTTTTAATTAGCTTGGTAAAGGAGATTCGTAGCGAATTGGACGACCTGCTTCGGGAAAAAAGATCGGTGAATATTGAATACTGTTTGGATAGTGAAACGGAGGTCAACTCAAATAACTACAGCGTATCTGAACCCCCGAATTCTTCGCAAGGTGGTTATTTATTATTTCATTATTTATTTTTCATTTACTTATGTATGTATATTTTAATTTGGCATTTACAAAAAATCTGGATATGACGGCTTTATGCTCTAAGCGAAGGAAAACGTCTTTACAAGAGTACGTGGAAAATGCAGAGAGACATGCGGAGAAGAAGGAAACCAATGAAGAATGGGCAGCGAGAAAGGAAGCAAACGATGCTAGAAACATAGCATTATTGGAATCATGGAATTTAAGTGAATTATTTTATTTGATTTTTTTTTTCTTTACATTGACTAATAAAATCGAAATAAAAATATTGCCTAAATGGCGCTGACCCCGATTACAAAATGTATAAACTTAACAAACACATAAAAAAAATAAAAAATGGAAATATGTAAGTATTGAATTAAAAATTAAAAATATTCTTTAAAAATAATGAAATGAATTTTTAATTATTATTTGTCAGAATTTGCATTGCTTGTCAAAGTTCATCTCGCACACTATTTCCACGAGAAATCTGCTCATGATTTAGACATTCGTCGTCAACATCTGGTGATATCTCGGATGTAAAGTTTAGGTCATCTTCAATGTTGTGTAAAACACAGCACGCTCTAATGAAGTGGCATAATTTTTTAATTCCTTGTAATTTGCAGTAGTGCAACTGTCTAAACCTCTGTTTTAAAATACCGAACGCTTGTTCAATACGGACACGACCAGACCTTAGTTTTATATTAAACTGTATCTGAGCTCTTGTCAGATGTCCGTTATCTTTGTATGGAGTTATCAAATATTTATTGCATGGATAAGCAGAATCCTCCAGTAAATAATAATCTGAAAGCATAAAAAAGTTAAAATAATAATGCTTAAACTTTTATAATCACTATTACCTTTACAATACGATGGTAGCTTATCATAGATAGGTGAGTTTATCGGCGAAAAATTGACTTGACATTTCCTTTTTTTGTTCGCTTGGCCACCGTATGACTTCCGGACTAAGGGAGCTTAGAAACATTGACACTCTTTCTATTATTGCAAATAGACTGATGTCAAAGCGATCTGATACATCTCTAAAGCTGCATGCCTCGTGTCCAGCAAACCATAAAAATACCAACATGTGAGCACTTTCGGGTAGCCTTTTGTCGCAACGCATTTTTTGAACATTTCCACAGTTTGAAAACCGATCGCATATGTTTTCAAACAGTTGCCTCGATATCCGGAAATGTCTGCGAAATTCCTCTTCGCTGTAATTGGGCACTATTTCTTCCATATACAGCTTTACACAATTTCTTTCTTTTGGCTTCATAAGAAAAGGCTTTAGACGAGAATATATATCATTGCATGTGCATCCATTTAGTAGTATACTAAAAATTGGCTCTGAAGCATCTTCTTCACTCTCGGACGACGAAGAATCCAGCACCATCATCGCAGTAACTATTATGTGATTCCTCATGTCACTGTTTCCACGACGAACGCACTGTTTCTTTGGAGGATTCTAGCATCGAAAATAAAGTACTGTTAGTAATACTTTGATTACACTTACATATAACACAATTCCAAATACTCGCCTCTTCAATTGCAAAGTTTGTCCCACAAAGTTCTGCTGGTTCTATCGGTTCTGCCATCTCAAATCCACTAACATCACGGTCGCACTGTATATTTGCACATTTCTAGCATGAAGTAAAATGTTTTATTTATTATAATTTTATTATAAACGTTAAAAATCAACACAATTCTAACTACTTACCTCTGCCATTGTTAAATTTTCATTTTTATTTCACAAAAATTATTTCATTCAACCAGTAAATAAAGACAGCTGTTCAAACTAGTTGCAAACTCTTACAAGCAGAAATTTCTCTAACTTCCAACTGTCAAACAATTCTCTTTTTGGCTCTCTCTCTGCAAGAGATTTGGAGTGCGCAGACAACATTTTGCAAGATTTTGCAACATTTTTCACAATATGATGCAAAATATGTGTACGCAGGCAGACCTATATTCTGCGTTCCGTTTCGATTGGAATTTTTATTATTGTGTGACTACGAAGCTACGTTTTTGTAAGTTGTTAATATGGTGGCGGAGAGTCTTTCGGTTTTAGTTTATTTAGCTTCAAGAATTTTGTAATTAAATAAATAATGCAATTAAAGGTTTCATTGATGATCATACATAAATTTTTTTTTTATTTTAAAACGTTGTTTTTTCTTTAAACAACAACGTCGGTACTATACTATACATTTTGTTGAAATTAAAACAAAGAAACTTTATTTTTGTCCTACAATAATAAAAAAATATTAAAATATCTACTTGAATAGTTTGGCCACAAATACCTCCTACTTATGTTCTGTTTATTTTTTGTTTGCCTTTCCGTACTTGTTGTGTGTTTTTTTAATTATTGAACCCACAATATATAATTCTAGATTTTTTTTAATTATTGAATTTATGATCCAAACGTACAACTTCGACTTTTTAATAGGTTAATTTTGAATTTATTCAACAAATATGTGAGATGCAAAAGAAAAGGAAGAGTTAATTGGATGCATCACCCTGAAATTAAAAATACAAGATGGATTATTTTCTGTAAATATAGGAATAGGTTAAAAACCGTGATGAGGAAAATAAGAAGGAGAATTTGTACTAGTATGTCTGGAGAATGAAGTTCCCAGTCAATTTGAAGTAAACTAAGGGATGCAGGTATTATTGGCAATAATAGGACACGCTTACATTTAGACCTTGATGAATTAAATAAGAGTTTCATACTAGAGCCGAATTATGCAACCAATGATTATTTCGACGGCAACCTAGGATCTCAAGGAACATTTTCATTTTGTAGAATAGAAGAAGACGAAATTATATTGGCTTTAAATAAAATAAAGTCCCGAGCAGTTGGACAAGATGAATTGTCTGTAAGGTTCCTGAGCCTAATTTTCCCATATATTTCAGGTCATTTAAATCATATATTTAACACCATTTTAATGGTATCTAAGTCTCCGGAAGAGTGGAAATTAGCTAAGGTAATACCTTTGCCAAAAGTTAGGTACCTTTCTAATTATTGTGATTTCAGGTCAATTAGTATTTTACCCCTTTAAGCAAAAATTTTTTAAAATATTTTACGTAATAGAATTTTAAATCAATTGAATACTCATGGACTAATCTCGCCTTATCAATCAGGTTTCAGAGCTCATCATAGTACATCTTCACTGGCCATGAATATGGTGGAAAACATCAGGTAATATTTAGATGATGGCCGTGGTGCTATTGCCATTTTCCTTGATTACACAAAGGCTTTCAATTCTATTTGTCATGAAAGACTTATAAAGAAATTGTACACTAAATTTAATTTTAAATCAACAGCATGTAAACTTATATACTCCTTTTTGCACAATAGGCAACAATTTGTACAAATAGATGGTAGAAGGTCTCGGACAATGTCTTTGAATAGGGGTGTACCCCAGGGATCCATATTGGGACCATTATTGTTTACAATTTATATTAATGATTTAACGAGTATTCTGTCTTTTTGACAAGCAAATATTTATGCTGATGATGTCCAGATAATAGCAGATTATTTCAACTTAATAAACCCACATCAACGTCACCTTATTCAACGAGGCACATCTGTTCAGTTTCAGAACACATTCCAGCACCAGTTTGAAATATACGTTCACTTGCCTCATGCGTTTTATAACTTGTCAAGTGCAATGAGAACCCTTTTCCCATGCACTCGACTTTCAATCAAGTGATCCAACGCATGCAGCAAACCAAGCAGTACTGCCTGGTAAACTGATACGTACCTCCCCCAAACACAGACTACAGGACAAGTTCAGCTCAGCTGAGAATACACTTGCTCCTGCCCTGCCACTCATAAGAGGACCATCCGTAAAAATGCTGATGTCGTTCTCCATACACTCATTGTGTATAATGCCATCCGCAATGAGTGTCCGATGCAGTCTCTCGACTACCTTTCTTCTACTCATGCGCTCCATCGGCATCTGAGCAGCCCTAACCTCTTTCCCAACGAGGTCCAGGATACTCTTATGCCCGATGTTCGGCGCAAAGCTATGCCAACCCGCATCACTCCTCATTCGCAAAGCTGCCAATGTGGCCGTTGACCTAATGAATAAGTCTAATGGCAGCAATCCCAACATTGTCTCGATTGCCTGTGTTGACGCCGTGCGCATTGCACAACTTATACCCAAGCAGGCAACCCTCTGAATCGCATCCAACTTGCGCTTAATTGTGCCCTGAGAGGCCTTCGGCCACCACACCACGGATGCGTAAGTTATAATGGGTCTCACCATCAGTGTGTAAATCCAGAATGTAGCCTTCGGCGAGATTCCCCACCTACGGCCACACACTCGTTTACATTGATGCATAATCCTTTTTGCTTTCCTGACCTTTGTTTCGATGTGTTCATTCCAGGTAAGTTCCTTATCTAGGGTAACGCCCAGATAATTCACCTTCCTGGACACATTTACTTCCGATCCGAAAAGCTTTAAGGCTTCAACCTCTACACCCTTCCTCCTACGAGTGAAAAGCATAGCGTCGGATTTACTGGCATTTATAGTTAGACCCTGTTCACTGCACCATGTCTCAGTCACCATGATAGCCTGTCTCATGCAACCTTGAATGGCCCCAATGAACTTACTACCAACCATTAGTGCCAGATCGTCCGCATACGCAATCGTATGGACGCCTATTGAGTCCAATCTCCAAAGAAGGCCAATATACGGTGATGTTCCACTAAAGAGGTGACAATACACCTCCCTGTGGGCACCCCCTAACTACCCTACCTCGAATCTTGGTTCTCCCATCTCTGAGATTTATAGCCCTAGTCCGAAGCATAGCGTTTATCCATTTTATAATAATGGGGTCAACCCTACGTTCAGTAAGAGCATTTCTCACCTTCCCAAAAGAGATCTTGTCAAAGGCGCCCTCAATGTCCATAAAAACGGACGGAGCAGCTCCGCCATTGAAAATTTCTCTTTCCGCTACTCTGACGAGCTCGTGCAGAGCGGTGTCAGTAGATCTACCTGTTCTATAAGCGTGCTGAAATATACTCAAGGGCCTATCCATCAGCGTATGGTTCTCCATAAAGTCAGCTACCGCCCTCTCCATTGTCTTCAATAGAAAAGATGTTAGGCTGACCGGTTTGAAGGACTTAGCGTCAGTATAGTCCCTCTTACCCGGTTTAGGAGAAAAACAACTTTAGTTTCCCTCCAAGTCACCGGAATATATCCAGTAGCTAGACAGGCTACGAATATTCTCCTAATCCTATCAAGCAGGGTATCTATTCCCCACTGTAATAAGGCTGGGAAAATTCCATCCATTCCAGCTGCTTTGAATGGTGCAAAAGATAGTATTGCACTTCTGATACCATTCGGAGATATTATCCTTTCAGCCTCAGCTCGTCTTCTCTCACTGGCCCCCCTATTTACAGGAGTCCATGAGTCACTCGAACTAAAGCTTCCAGGAAAATGAACCTCCATAAGCAATTGCAATGTCTCCTCCACTGTCTCAGTCATGTGACCATCGCTCTTGCGAATTAGTCCCATCCTAGCGACAGGGTCTTTAGATATTATCTTCTGTATTCTACATACTTCAGACGTATCCATCATATTAGAGCAGAATTCCCTCCACGTACTTCGTTTCCGAAGACGTATTGTTCTCTTCAGCTCTCTCTTCTTCTCCTTATACGCATCCCATGAGAGCGAGTCTCTCTCCCTCATGTATCGGTTAAAGGCCTTCCTTGTTTCCTTTTTCATGGATTCAAGTTCTCCGTTCCACCAAGGTCTCGGATCTTTTTCATCCACTACTGTCAAGGGACAAGCATGCTCGAAAGCTAGCTTAACCGTGGAGTTCAATTGCTCTGTATGGAGCAGCTCCTATATGTACCGACAGATACTCTTCATAACTGGTATGATCAGTATTCTTCAGTATTCTTATACGTTTGCGGACTTTCCTCCGTCTACTGCCATACAGTTTATCGAACTGTGGTCAGACATGGTTAATCTGTCCACGACCTTCCAGTCCTTAACCCTGTCTAGCATATTGACTGCGCACAGAGTGATATCGATCACCTCTGCCCTTCGTGTATCCACGAAGGTGGGTTCTACCCCTCTGTTAAATACCAGCAAGTCGTGTCTTTCTACAAATTCCAACAATTGTTGTCCTCTGTAGTTATCATCTGTGCTGCCCCAAACCATATTATGCGAGTTGGCATCACAGCCCATGATCAACGCCATACCTCTTTGCCTGCAGAAACTCGCCAGGTTCTCCACCTCCAGTGACGGATTTGTACCTGTCGTCTCATAGGGAAGGTAAGCCGACGCAATAAGCAATGATCCCGAACCACTGCCAATCATTACTACCGTAAGATCCGGCGAGCAGAGATGTGTCATAGGTACTGTTGCTACGCCATGGATGCATGACAACAGTCTGTGAGTGGTACAGATTGGCGGTCTGTTGAGACAGGCCCCTGATATTGCCTTGGACAATCCAGGGCTCCTGTAGCAAGGCTATATCCAGCTCATCCTCCTTAAAACATTCCCAAAGATTGGTCAGGGATTTCGCTAGTTCGATCACCCAGCTCTTCGTCGATTGGTTTTTTCACGTGAGTACAATAAACCCATCAACAAGTTTAGCGTTTCCTACGAAACCTATGTCACCAGCATCATCACAAAGATTATCCAGAGCACACAGCAGTGATGTTTTGAAGGCATTCACATGTGTGTTCTCCAGAGGGCCCTCCATAGATATATCAGTGACACCTAAAGTCAGATCTCTATTTGCAACTTGTGCAAAAGATGGTATCACTTTTGCACCAACCTTCGGCCTAACATTAGTACTACCACTACTGTTCTGCTTCTGGTTAGTGCCCTTTTTAGCCACATTCATTTCGACAACTTTTGAGGGTTGTCCAATGGGCTTTTTTTGAGGATTCTTCTCCTTCTGTTTACGGACCTTTTCCGAAATGTTAGGGTTGTCACCCTTAAACCTCTTCAAAGGTCTTTCAACTTCTGGAGTCGTCTCCTCGCTTAAAACGCTATCAATCCGATTTGTCATCTTCTCAATAGCCTTTTTCTCCCTTTTACGTCTCCTCTTCTGCCTTCGCCTCTCAATTTTTGTTTTGAGCTGCAAAGACTCCGACTCAACGTTGCAGGGAAGGTTTGAGGTTCCTGCTTCCGAAACAGACTTGCCTAACCCAACTTGGGTAGGTGCGTCCAGTTCTTTCATATTCACCTCCATTGCCTCAGGAGTATCTTTGGCGACTAACTCGTCCACCCCTCGCGAGATGAACTTGTCCATCCCCTTAGAATATCTGCATTGGCCAAATACCGGAGTTCCCACATAGATTAACCTCTCCGCCTCTTCTGAAGCTTCCTTGTCCGAATGAAGTTTGGTAACTTTCCTCTGAATGAAAACAGACTCTTTTTAAATGATATGTCATTGGTTATGTGTCGAATTATAAGGTTTTAGGAATATACTTGGATGACTTTTCAGATAATTAAAATTTGTTTTTCTTTAAGACGTATATAAATTAAATTCTTTATATTAGAATTTTTAAAAAAAATTAATTTGTTGTGTGTCCGTTAGAACAACACAACGTTCTTTATTGGTTTATGGTAAAAATACAAGTGATCTTTTAATTTTAACTTTAATTACCCTAACAGTCAGCCGATCACGCCACCTCTTCATGTTGTTTGTGTATTCGCCGGTCAGCAATATCGATGGGAACAACTTTGTTATTGTAGACGCAATCGTCAGCTTAATGTTGGCTTGTGTATTGGCCAGACGCATAGTCAGCAATATCAATGGGAACAAAGCTACGTTGCTGTTGGAATGTGGTGTAATTGTAGACGCAACGTCAGCTTTGTTAATGTGTGAATTATTTTTATATTTTTGGAGTTTCAAATGTTTTCTGTGTTAACTTATATAGTGTTGGTATTTATTTTCCTTTAAAAGTTATAAAATTGTTGGCTAGATCATTACTTATGCCAATTATACTATATGGATTTATTCATGATTAATGATTTATTCATGATTAATTTTGAAAAGGTCAGAAGATGTTTTCATCGTATAATAAGATTTGTTTATGGGTTAAGCATTCGAACTCATGTTACTTGTTATGTGTATGATTTTGTTAAAATACGTTTGCTGCTGTTTTATTTTAAAATAATAAAATTTGATATGCCTGTGTACCTTAGACGACTTTTAATTTTTTCGAATTCTACCAGAACTACAACATTAATATGTCCTAGAATAAAATCTATATATATGCACAGATCATTTGTAGTTAAGATATGTAGGTAGTGGAATACTATGATCCCGTATAATGAAAGAACATTCTCTGTAAATTTGTTGAAATTTAAGAATATTATATTAAAATATTTATGATACAATACATACATATGAAAATTTCAGAGGTGAATATGAAATATGTGTTACTTGGCTATATGCTTATCATTACTATAGGGTTTAAAGTCGTGCATTTAAGGTGTTAGGTAAATGTTTTTTTTTTTTAAGTATATAATTCATACAATTAATTAACGTATTAAGTAAAATTTTTTTCTTACTCAAACTTGTACTACCATGTAATCATTTTGGCCCACAAGGGCTTTTGGATTATTAATGAATGAATAAAATTGAAAATGAAAAAATATGAAATGTTTTATTGTAAAAAATTTAACCTTTTACTACAATGTTTATAAAATTGCTTAATTTTTATGTTCATATTTCACACGTTCCACAGCGAAACAGCTGATTTTGCAAATATTCTGGGTCTTCTTCATTTTCTTTCGATTCAGTTTTTGGTTGGAATACCTTTTTTCGATTCGTGCGTAATCGGAATGCAGAATAGGGGTGAATAAAAAATGAAAATGGTTGCACTCACTCATTCATTGCAGCATCGATTTTTATGATTTGTGTTTTGCATTTATTTGCGCCTAATATGCTTCAGTGGTGTATTTTCAAACACTTAACAACTGCAGTGTGGCTGATACTTGCATTTTTATCGTAATGCGTAGTGATGAATTTACAAACATGCCCAAGTATTGGTACTTGTATTGTATTGGACTGTTGTAATATTTATGTATTTAATGTAAGCATTGAAAAATAAAATTTAATGAACAATCTAACCGACGTATTTCAGCGTTTTACAAATAAATGAAGTTAGACCCCTTTCAGACCAGCAAAGTTTTCTTTGTAAAGTCTTGAGTTTGTGGAGGAGATAGGAAAAGAGAGCGGGGGTTGGTACAAAACTTGTTGTACTCGCAAATTCCTTTTGTGTGTTTAGTTCGTAAACCGAATTAATATGGCTGCTCTTTATATTTGACAAACATACAAACAAAAGAAACAGACTTTGTCAAAGTAAAATTATCCTGTCTGAACACAAGACATAGTTTAAAAGAGAATTCAAGAAACTTTGTCAAAGAAAACTTTGCTGGTCTGAAAGGGGACTTATCATATTTCGAATATAAAAAAATCAGCTTATTATAATTTATTAAATACTGTTTTAAAACAGGTCTAAAATTGAGTAAAACTAGTTATATCAGAGAAGGTAAGTTCATTATATGTTCCTACTTTTGTTTATTTCGAAGTCGGAAACTAAAAAAATATTATTTTGAATGGAATATATTCTGCCCAAAATGAGTTTTGTCAAACAAAACTAAATAAATTTCCGGCTTCACCACTATCATAACCAATTGGAATTTTATAAACAGTGAAGTTAATTGGTATTTATATAATCAATTTTTGTCGCGGTATTTTTTGCTTGTTATGTTTCCAGCGGCATCTTCATCAGTGGCAGTTAATTCGTATACATATATTGCTGATGTCATAAAATGGATGAAAGTGATGCTGCTGGAAAATTAATATATTTAAATAAAAAGTGCTAAAATTAATATAAAAAATATAATATTGAAAAAAAGTGTTTTATAAAGTGAATAATATAAAAAAAAGAGCAAGTGCCAATTTTAACACAAAAGATAAAATATTAATTGGTGACTGCATGTACATGTGTAAACAATAAAAAGGTGATGTGAAATGTATTTATAGTGGTTAGTGGTTGTGGTTTATAGTAGAACCATATTTTGAACCAAAATTTTTATACGTTTCAAACAAGTAATTAACTTTATTTTTTATTTTGTTTAGATAGAATTTCTTTGAATTAACTCAATGCAATTCGATTCGAACATAAAAAATATTAGTTCAGCACTTTCTATTCAGTACTTATATTCATTATATTAATTTTTATCATTACTATTTATTCTCTTAATTTTTATAATTACATATGTACTCATCCTCACACTA
Source organism: Phania funesta (assembly GCA_963932375.1). NCBI lineage: Eukaryota > Metazoa > Arthropoda > Insecta > Diptera > Tachinidae > Phania > Phania funesta. The sequence continues at coordinate 87,275,855 of OZ010653.1, forward strand.
AACATACATAACATTTTATTACTAACATAACACTAACAACTTGCACAATTATTTCGTACCATGTATGTATGTAAAAGACTAAAACAAATCACCACACATAAAGCTTTACCAAACAGGCTACACTTTTACAAATATGTAGGATTTTAATAATAAATTTTAAATGCTTATTTAAATTTGAATTGTTATATTACATACATTTTTATTTGCTATTCAATGTTAAATATCTTTTATGTACATACATATATAAATTTATTTGCACGTAATCTAAATTGAATTGTAGAATTTTGTATCCCAGCAAACATGCTAACCCGATATCAAACTAAAATTATCTGATATCAAACCAATAAAAATTTAATGTAAGATTTCGGCTAAAGAAAGTAAAAACGTTCAAAATGTAATTTTCAAAATTTTTGCTTTGTTTGCTGGGATGGCATCGAGGATTATTATCCATGAGTAAGTGTATCGAATATATAACACATAGCTTCTCCTTACTCAAGACCATCATGCGTGGTGAACAGCCCCAACCTTCAAGAGGTGATGCTGTTTACAACAAAATATGATGGATCTAGAACAGATAAGGTCGAAAAAAAATTAACTATTACAAAAACCTAATTGAATATAAGATTAATGCTTGAATATATTTAAGAAGAACACATGTATTGCATAATGTAAATAAATAAACAAATTCTTTTATTTACGTATTTTACTGTATCCATAGAGGCAGTTCCGATTCCAGCTTTCAGTGCAGCTTTTAGTTCCATTTTCACAGGTATGTCGTTCTCCGGTATTCTACTGTGCACTTTGTTACACTAATTGCCTCTAAAGAAACAAAAATTTTTATATCTCTTTTAATAATTGTTTTTTATTTATATTTTCAGATTTTTCACTATACTTACAGTTGGTCTATGAGCAAGTGCCATAAAAACTACTTACCAAGCCTTTTTGATGTTCAATGTTCGCCAAGTTCTCTTCGATTTGCAAGAGAACAAAAACTATATAATAATAACTTAATTATGTTTTATTTTTCATTACAGTTAACACTTACTCTTTATGGAACACCAATATTATATTTGGAATGTAAAAATTCTTGCTATTGCAAAACTATTTAATTTTTTATGGTAAATTAAAATTTTTATAAATTTTATTATTAAAACTTTTTGTTTACATTTTGGTATCATATGTTGGTTTAGGTAATGTATAGTTTTTGTCTTTTTCTTATTGTTTTTGAGGATGCCATGATTATTATTTTTCTCATAAAAAAGGGTTAACTACACATGATAAACCGCTTTAACAAACGCCAAAGTTGCCATATCTGATTATATCTGTGTAGTTGGTGTGAAATTGCCATCAAAACAGCAAGTGCTTCAGTGTTTTTTTTTTTATTATGTACGTTGTGAAAATAAAACAGTTAAAGAAAGTGCAAGATTGGTGTTGGATGAAATATTGCCCTATTGGGAAAGAGCTAGAATCTCTACGCCAGATCAAAGAACATGTGCTGCAAAAGTCATTAAACTTTATGAAGAGTGGAAAACAGTCCAAAAAGGATGTAAATCTGCGTTCCTGAGCCATCGCCAAAAAGAAACTGACTTTAAGGACAATTTAAACAATTTATTTGACATTGCCCACGTCGACTCTCTCAAGCTTATTAGTGTTCAAGAAGATAGAGACTTTTAAAGGAGGCAGCGAGAAAATGGGCGTGTTGGTTGCATGACTTGTGTCTATCAAAATTTCACAAATAAAGAAAAAAGAAAGTCACAAAGACTAGAAAATGAAAAACGTCGAAAGGAAAATTATGAAGAGAAAAATGGCACTTCAGGTAATTATCATATAGTATTTGAACGCACAGTTCATTTTTTTTGTACGCTTAATTGCATGAACAGACTTGACTACGGAACGTGTTGAATTTGAGAGTTATGAGACACACTGATAACATTTCAGGTTGCTCCAATAAGCCGATTGGAAAACGTGAAAAAAAGCATTTTATAGACGACAGAATGCTAGCTTGTATGGATGCCAGCAATATGTCATCTCCATTAGCTATACGCTTCATCAGTTCAACTGCCACAGCGTTGGGTCACAATATTGAGGATCTTGTTTTGAACTGATCCCTGAAACATTTGTTTTCCATTGGGACGAAAAGCTAATTCCCGCGATTGCTGGAAAAGATAAAGTTGATCTCTTGGCTGTTGTGCTCACGTTAGAGAACATTGAAAAATGGATAGCTATCCCCATCATTAAAGATGGAAGTGGTGCTGCAATCGCTCAATCAGTCTACGACTATTTGGTAAAACTAAATATGCTGAATTCATTAGAAATGATATGTTTCGATACAACTTATGCAAATACTGGCTCTCAAAGTGGTGCTGGGACTTTATTGGAACGCAAACTGGATAGCAGCTTATTGTGGTTACCATGTCGCCACCATATTGAAGAAATTCTTCTAAGAGCTATACTTGAGATTAATTTCGGAAAAACAAGTGGCCCAGAGGTGGCGATTTTGAACGTTTAGCACGGGAACGGAGCACATTTAATTCAAAGGAATACATCACGTGTCAAGGCCATCTATTGTATACAAATGTGTATTTTTTAAGCACACTTTAAAACTTCTGCCAGCCAGTTGAATGGAATTCGTAATATGTGCATTTTCTTAATAAGTCTCTATATTCCATACTGGTTCAGAACCGCAAATGCACTTGAAGCACCTAATAGAGATATGCAGCTGATAAAGAGGATTATTGGCTATTTTAATAAAAATATATCTGCAGTGCTGTTAGAAAAATTTCGGAATTTATCAGAGGAAGCAGTTTCACTTGCCTTTTTCGATCCACATGTAGACTCAGAAGTAAAGAAAAAGATGGTTTTGATATTGCAAATAGAGGCCGATAAAGACAATCATATCGGTGATGATGTTGATATTTTCCCATCTAAAGAAGTGTGTGCAAGCGTTGATGAATTACAATTATTCACATCCAAGGACTTAAGCTCTTTTGTGACTACCAAAAAAAACATTTTCTTTCTCGTTTAGAAATTTATATGGATTTCTTACGCTTTGATCCGTCAAATTGGCCTAAGAGCGAAGCATTTTGTAAAGGGGAGCAGATCGTCAAATGCTTTGCTGTTGTGAATGACGCCGCCGAAAGAAAGGTTAAACTAATAACTGACTTTAACAGATGCTTAACACACAACGAAGATGATAGACAGTATTTGTTACACATTGTAGAGGATTACCGTAAGGACTTCCCAATCTTTACAAAATCTTCATTGATTTAACATAAAAATAATAAGCCACTTTAATAAAAGTGAAGTAAAAAATATTATATTACAGTATTTCTTGTCAAATAAAAATGTTAAAATACAAAAAAGAGCATTTTAGTTGGCACCATTCGTTCAACCTGAAAATTTGCCACATCAATTTTGGTATCAAATCGCAGTTTCATGAAAAAGATTTTAACGCCAGGTCTAATGTACATATGAAGAACTTAATCTTCACGATAAGACGTAATACTAAAAAAAAGTTTTAAATTTTAAAAACAAATACATGCACAAACTCAAAATAACTTTATTAAGGCAAACGGTATATAGTGCAACAGGCCTATGCACACAGTGTGTATATTATACGATACCTTTCGGCTTGCTTTTACCACCTAATAACTTTGTTTTATTTAATCTTAAAATCTGTTGCAATAAGGAATAAGGGCTTAAGTCGACATAAGCTGAAAACGCGTTAATGTTTTAATGAATTTCGGCTTATCTTTTTCATTTGGAACAGTAACTTAACTTACAATTTCGTTAGGAATAAAATTTTAAAAGTATATAGCTTGTATTTCAAAATCAATTTCTTTTCCAAACTGTCTCAAAAGGCGATCATGTATTTTAAAATCAACTTTAGAGTTTGTATTTGCTCTTCTGTAAAACGACAAAACAACACTTAAGCAATTTTTCCTTATTTTATTGATACAGAATAAATGAAACTTGAGACATAAAGACTCATGATATAGTTAACCTCACACGTGAAGTTTTATCATAAAAGCTTCCCGAGATGTGAAGCTGTCAGATCCGCACAAAAACATAAATGTAAAAAAAAGGCCAAGTCCCTATCCAAAAACTTTGGCCGTTCAAAGTATTACAATCAAAATGAAGACCAAGTTTTTGATAATGTCCAACACTATATAATTTTTAGGAAACCTACTAGCTTGGTAATATTTTTTTAACTTTCTAATATGGGAAAGAATTATGGAAACATAGTTTCTTCAGTCCTTTGTGGAAATATGCCTGAAATATGGTTGAAATATGCCTGAAAGTCCGTAATTTAAGGATTTACCGATACAATCATACCAAAACGCTAAACTTATGATTTTAGTTGGTGCGATGAAAATGCTAAAGACAACATATATCAAGGTAAATGGACGCTATGGATGGGGTCGGATTACTGTGGAAAAACGGTGACGCACAATTACCCGAGAGCTACGGCAACGCCTATCGTCGGCAGATGTGCCTTCATAAAAAACTAGTTAAAGACGAATCGTTACGTCTGATCATGCAAGATCAAATTAAAAAAGGTTAGAAATTTCGCAAAGAAGTTAGAAATTTCTAATAAAAAAGAGTGGTATCTACCGATATTTATAGCTTATTACCTCAACAAACGCATAAAGTTCGATTAGTGTTGGACGCCGCAGCAAAGTCGAATGAAGGCCTTAAATTATTTGATGCTCACCGGTCCAGACTTGCTCAATCGCATATTGCATTCCGCTTTGGGAAATATGCGATTTGTGGTGATATCGCAGAGATGTTCCAAGGAGTCAACGTACGTGAAAGCTGTCAGGTCTTTGGTAGTAAAACTAAGCGGCTGCGTCATTCTCACTCATAGCTGCTAAGAACCAAGTAGCACCACTTAAACAGTTATCCATCCTCAGAATAGAACTTCAAGCCGGTCTCGTCGGTATCAGACTATCAAATGCGAACCCAAAAATTAATTAATTAATGCAGACTTGGCAACGAATATAACTGCACAAAAAAAGCGTGGATTTATAGTTTAAAAGTACTGCCTTTTTACGGAACGACCTTGGCCAATGGCCAACATGTGCAAACTTAGGACCAACAGTTACGATGATATGAGACGAAACGAGCAGTAGCAACTTTCCTGTTGTACTTGGAAAAATCGAAACTAATGTTTAAACAAAAAGATTGCGATTCTATCATCACTTATGAAATGATTTAACCATCCAGCCGATTTTTTTTTTTTTTATAAAAGAAGCACAGTGCAGCGAGTTTTAAAAGAAATTATTGACTTGAAAAACAAAGAAAACGTTGAAAAATCGAGTAAGCTCTACCGCCTGCCTCGTTTATGGGTCATTTATAAAAAAAAGTACGTAATATATCAGAAATACACAAATGCTGTCTTACGACACGCGAAATTCACATTGAAGTTGTCCATAATTAGGATACTAGTACGCCTGTTTTTGTATACTAAACTTTGTCCCGAGACGTGGTATAGTAGCTCAAATCCTCCCAAGATGGAATCTGCCATATAAATTTTGCAAGCATATCATCGAAGTTTGTTGAAACTAAGTGGTTTTTTAATTCGCCAAGAGCGCCTGGCCATGCCTCATCAGGCAAACCAAAACATTTTATACAGTCTGTATCCCACGCTTTATTTAAATGGTAAGATTTAAACAGTTTCTTTTCCGAAATCGAGTCTATCAATAATTCTCGGCCACTTACATTCGTTTCCGTAAAACATGGGGATGATGACGCCAATACTCTAAACCATCACCTTCTAGGGTCTTTTGATAGATATAAACGGTTGATCGATGATAGGGGTAACGTACGTCAGCTATGTCAACAAGGACAAACTTTTGTCGATCACGTTGGGCGCCGATGCGTAAAGGAGTATATACCAGTTACATCCCGTAGATGCAAATGCTTTACAAAAGTTCCACAAATTGCTGTTTGCACAGGGATCTGTCTCCTGAAGAACGTCGCTGTTTATGGTATCTTTGTTTTCAAACAAAGTTGACCAAACAATTATTCGCATAACACTTTTCTACCATCACACAAGCAAACATCCGTACAATAACTATGCTGAGACCATGGAAACAATCTCGATAAAGCACAATTATACTCAAACTGCACAGGAACATCTAGACGTATACTGCCCATGGAAGACCACAAACACATATTCCCATTATTCTGTAGACGCTCTCTCAATGTGCGAAAAAAATTTGTGGTGAACAATTGTTCGCACAACTATGTTATGCCATCACACAAACAACGCAGAACGTTTTTCTCACATCACACAAACAAAATACGAACATGCAAAAACTATGCTAAGAACATGGAAACTATCTCTATGATAGGGAAAACGATTACAGACGGAAAACACGAAATAATACAGTCAGCAAAACATGTTTGTACATCAGGCGCGGATCCGTTGAAAAAGAGAAACTACTCTCTCAAAAACCATTAAAATTTTATATTTTTAATACACAAATTTAGACAAATTGAAGAATTGTTTTCTTTCGTTAATACTTCCCCCACCAAAAGCTTAAGCTGGCCTCTTCAATAAAACGAAAGCCATGTAATTGTCGAGAAATTAAAATAACAAGTATTATGTACATACTAACTAACAGTCAAAACATTAATTACTTGGAATTCATTTACACTTTTATTATGTTTTTACCTTCTGCTGCAAATTAAAAAGAAAAAAATCAAAAATCTATAAAAAATTATTATGTACATGGTTTTTCGTTTTTCTTAATGAAGTATTAGTGTTAGGTTTTGAATTAGTGTCCAAAAATATTCACAAATCAATAATTTTTATTGAAGCTGTTAATTTTCAATTCGTCGCTAAACAATAATAAAATTAGTGCAATAATATAAATGTAATAATACTAGGTTTCTACAGAGTACTAACTGGAAAAATTGATCACAGAACGTCAATGCTCAGAACGGCAACAGATAATCAAAACTAGAGAGGTCTTAGGAAATAATTTAACTTTTCGGCAAAGTTATCATATAAAATAAATTTTCTTTTTCAACAGAACGAATAAAAAAAGGAACTTAAGCTTACAATTAAAAAAGTAGTTTATTTCCCTGAAATAAAAAATTCAATGATTAGTTCATAAGCTTATAAAGTAACAGAAAATGGTTTTAATCTAAAGTCAACAATTTTTGCAGTCTTCTTCGAAGATATCAGCATCCGACATTGCGAAAAACAAAACATCAGTCGACTTCACTGAGTTTGAGCTTTGTGACAAAGGCGTTGACGCTTTTGATGAGAAATTCAATTCTACTGGAACGATTTGGTTTGCTTTCGTGGCAAGATTATTTTTTAATATGTCCATTTTTCTTTTTGAAATCATTGATTGTATGTCGGCCATTAGCTGATACGCATCCACTTCCGAAAATTCATTTAACTGCCTACCAACACTTTCCCCAAAACCGTAAAATACATCTACATACATCTTTATTTATTGAGATTAATTTTTCTAATGCATCTTCAAGTTTTGACTTTGTCTCTGGTGAATGCTTTCGCTTCTTTGAAGATGACGGATTCGATTCTAAAAATGATAAATCGTTCGTCTCACACTCCAATGAAGTTTCAGCCAATGTACCAATATTCTCCTAAAATAAAAAAATTTACATATTATATTATATTTCAAAATTTAGTTTATTAAAATTATCCAAGCTTGAAGGTCTTTTTTTAAAAATTAAATTTTTATTTTTCGATATTTCGCTACTCCATTGTGTAGCATCATCAGGAAATAAAAATAACGAAAATAACATAAAACCAAAATAACATGAGGTTTTTTTAAAATATTAAAAAAAAAACCTCATGTTATTTTTGTTTTATGTTAACTTTGGAAAATTTTTGAATTTTTGTGACAATAATTTTTTCATTAATATATAATTGGTTCGTTATTTTTATTTCCTGATGATGCTACACAATGGAGTAGCGAAATATCGAAAAATAAAAATTTAATTTTTTAAAAAAGACCTTCAAGCTTGGACAATTTTAATAAATTAAATTTTAAAAAAAGGTCAAGAACAGATATAATTTTTATATTTCAAACTTTATTATTATATTTCCAATTTCATATTATTTCTTAACAGATGCCAAATACTGAACAAGAATGGCAGCAAATATCAAGTGATTTTCAAAAATTTTGGCAATTCCCACATACATTAGGTGCACTGGTTGGGAAGCATATCCGAATCAAAGCTCCGGCACATTCAGGCTCACAGTTTTACAATTTTAAGGGCTACTTTAGCGTAGTGTTATTTGCCTCTGTTGATGCACATAGCCGCTTCACGTATATAAACGTGGGTTGCAATGGCAAGTCATCTGACAACACTATCTACAGTGATAGTAATTTATACCAGGCATTGCAGAACGGAACTTTAAATATTCCACAACTAGCACAACTAGTGTCTTGTGAAGGAAATAAAATTCCTTATTTTTTGTTGGCGACGATGCCTTTGTGCTGTGTCCTTCACAATTATTTGACAAAGCCTAGAACGGCAACAACAGTTACAGAACCCGCAGAGCAATTAGTTCTGGAAGCATTTCAGCAATTGGAAATCAGACCCACAAAACGTATAAGTATGCGTGCAGAACTAGGGATGAACTGTCACGATACTTAACTACACATGGCAATGTAGATTTTCAGTGGCAAAAATTAATATTAAAGAAAGACATTTGCATCAATTAAGAAATAAAATGTTTTTTATTTTGTTTATCCACTTACTTGCTTAGAATTATCAACAGTTTTCCGACGAAATAGAGATACGTTAAGAAAACTCATCTCATTATACCAAAGCACACTTGGTTGTGGAATGTGCTTTCGGTCCGCTATCAAATAGATTCCGCATACTCCACAGACCAATCGAAGTTAGACCAAAAACATCGCGAAGGCCTGCTGTGTCCTTCACAATTATTTATTATTTTATTTTGTTTATCCACTTACTTGCTTAGAATTATCAACAGTTTTCCGACGAAATAGAGATACGTCAAGAAAACTCATCTCATTATACCAAAACACACTTGGTATATACAATAGAATCTGCGTCACATCCAGATTTTTTACTATTTTCCACCTTAGATTTTTCAGCACTGTATGCTGTTCGGAGGGACTTTATTTTTTTTTACATCCTACACAGGCATATTTGCTTCAGCTGCAATGGAATCATAAGCCTTCAATTTTAAATCATTTCGCCTGTATGATTAAAGATTCATGTTCCACAGGACTTCATGGCTTTTGTGCAGCTCTATGAACCGCAACACATCATTAAATTTGCTATTTTTATTTGCCAACATGATTGATTCACTTTATTATCTATTTCTTTATTTATAAAACCTTAATTAAATGTTTAAAATTATGGCAAAAATGTTTTAAAACACAAAATGAAAATTTTTCGCGGCAACGACTACTTAGTAATAAAAATTAAAAATGGTACAACAGCTGATTTCTTGAAAGCAAATTGAAAGAGAAATTATTGGTAAAAAAGTGTGATTGTATTAAAACTTGAAAGGCAAAACTTGATCGTGTAACCCTCAAGTAAATGAGCAATTCCGGAAATTGTTTAGATTGCCGAAGATTTGCCGTAGATTTATTGTTGAAGTGTCCTCATACATATGTATATAGAGCCTAAATTGCGAAATATGCGATTATGTAACCATTGCGTATTTTAGTTGCGCTAGGGTTCTTTGCACAGGGTAAGTTAAGAACTGTAAAAAGAAAATCAATTAACTCAAAAGAGATTTTATATTAAATGTGTCCCAACCCACAGTTAGCCGTGTGTGTGTGTATCTTTTGTTTACTTTTTGCTTGCTGTAGAAATTGTTTTTTTGAATCGCGGCTTATGGAATTTCTGCTGCGCAATTTGTTTTTGCTTTGTGTTTGTGATATTGCGTATTTGTACATTTGTACAATAGGTCGTTTCACACACCTTTGACTATTACTTTGTAACAATATGTATGTACATAAGTACATACATAGTTGGCTGGAAAAGCAACACTTTGGATAGAGAAATATTTCGCGTGAGTATGGAGGACTTAGAACTGTTTGGTTCCCTCGAAAACATGGCTAAACAGCTTATATCTAGGATAACACAATCCTGTAACGCCTCTATGATGGTTAGAAAACGCGGAGTTAATAAATCTCCTGTGTATTGGTGGAACAATGAAATAGCAGAAATACGGAGAGAATGCGTACGAGCCAGAAGACGATACACAAGAAATCGTGATAGATCGGACAATGATTTACACCATCAGATTCTAAAAATAAAGAAGAAAGCCCTTAAGTCTGCAATTAGAAAAAGTAAAAGGAAATGTTTCTTGGATATATGTGAAGATGTTAACAACAATACGTTTGGACTAGCATACAAACTTGTTACGAAGAAACTGAGATGTCAAAGTACGCCTTCACTTACAGATGCCAAAAGTCTCGAGAAGATAGTGAATCATCTCTTCCTACAACAAGATAAAACGGCTTGGGATATAGGCACCTCTACGGAAAATTTTAGTTTTCAAACAATTACATTGCCGGAAATCCAATCGGCTGTCTCTAAATTTAAGGACGGAAAAGCCCCTGGGCTTGACGGTATTTCTAACCTCATCCTTAAAGAGGTTATAAAGTGCAGCTCTGACCAACTATTGCATCTGTTTAATTCCTGCTTAAAACATGGATCATTCCCTTCAGTTTGGAAAAGACAAAAAACTAGTGATCTTACCCAAGGATAAGAAACCATTAGACGATCCGTCATCGTACCGACCGCTGTTTATGATAGACATGTTTGGGAAATTGCTGGAAAGCATTATATGCCATAGACTGGAAGCACATATTGATGAAACGAATGGCCTCACTAATACCCAATACGGTTTTAGAAAGCGTAGATCAACGATAGATGCAATAAAAAGGGTAGTAAATACGGTTTTAGAAAGCGTAGATCAACGATAGATGCAATAAAAAGGGTAGTAAATACAGCGAAGGAAGCAATTGAAGGTAAAAGTTGGAAGAATGGCAACAAGGAGTACTGTGTGGTTGTAACTTTGGATGTCAAAAACGCCTTCAATACAGCGAAGTGGGAGAATGTCATTAATGCACTAAGACAGCTGAATATCCCAACATATCTAGTAGAAATTGTCAAGGATTACGTCCGGAAAAGGTGTTAATTTATGAAACCGATGAAGGAAACAAAGAATATAAATATAATCAAGAATCTGTGCTTGGACCACTGTTATGGAATGTTATGCACGATGGTGTATTAAGATTGAATCTTCCAAAAAGAGTGGAAATTACTGGTTTTGCGGATGATCTAGCATTGACAATTGTGGCAAAAAATATTGGTGAAGCTAAGATAGTCTCGGAAAGCAGTACTCAGGTGGTCAGATCATGGCTTAGTTCAATGGGTCTTACATTGGCTGAACATAAGACCGAGGCGGTATTAATAACAAGCCGTAAAGTTATCGAGTATATGATTCTCCAAGTTGGGAACTATGAACTCAGGACCAAGGACTGTATTAAATATCTGGGAGTCATCATAGATAATCGCTTATCGTTTAAGCATCATCTTGAGTACGTGAAGACTAAAGCTGGGGTCCTAAGTATCTAAGAAGAAGGGTTCTAGCGGGAGTTTGTAAACAATACCATTCTGTACGCAGTATCAATTTGGGCGTGATCCACCAGGTGCAGGACTTACAGTCGAAAAATCGATTCTGTTTACAGGCTTGTAGCACTCCGTGTATGTTGTGCGTATAGGACAGTTTCAGACGAAGCGGTTTTTGTCATTGCGGCTATGATACCAATTGATATTCTAGCAAGAGAGGCAATATACGAGTCGGACACACAGGGCTCTGTGGAGAATGTCAGTGAAATCAGAAATGCCAGCATCGAGGAATGGCAAACGCGGTGGTCCACAGCTACAAAGGGTAGGTGGACAAATGAATTGATACCTGATGTTAAAGCATGGTGCAGTAGGACACATGGTTACCTAAATTTTTATCTAACCCAGTTTCTAAGTGGACACGGCTGTTTCAGATCGTACTTGTATCAGTATGGACTTGACAATTCTCCGTTTTGCCCGTACTGTGTTGAAAATGTGGAAGATCCCAAGCATGTATTCTTTGTCTGTCCAAGATTTAGTCCAGAGAGGTCGGATTTAGAACAATGTATACGAAGTACGGTGTGCTCAGGTAACATAGTTCAGCTTATATTAGCCTCACTATCCAACTGGGAGCATGTATGTAAATTTGTTAAATTAGTTCTTATAAAACTTCGCTGGCAGGATGAGATTCGTAGGCGAAGCTAACAGTAGTTAAGGTTTATACCCTCCCCACCCTGCGAGGAAATACTTTTGCGGTGGTTCCACAGGGATTCTGGACGAGAGATACGAGGTTGTTTTAGCGTGTTAAAGTCTTGCACTTCTAGTTTTTCCTTTAGGCCAGAGTCTTTCGATGATTTTTTCCTCGTATATAAAATAAAAAAAACAGTTCTTTGGCAATAAAGCTGATTAGGCTTTTACCTACATAAAAAACTTTCCTTTCTAATAAAAATTGTTCAATTACTAATTTATCTGATATTCTGTTAGTTAAATGACAACAGAAATTCTTTTAATTCCGGAGCATGACAAATTTGAACATTGTTGTTGACTGTACCTTAATTGAATCCTTAAACTTCTATTTATGGTTGCTTTAAAATACTTATATTTTGCGTCAGTAATATTAAATTTTTGCTTTTTACTTAAAGTTGTGTGTTTTCTTAAGCAGCACTTATGATTTATGAGTGTGATTTGTTTGTGGCCGACTTCTGCGCTCACATATCAAAAGAAATAGAAAACTTTCAAATTCTTGTCGTTTGTTCGATTTGTTGAAGTCTATTTATCGCAGAGATGGGTAGCAAGCAATTTTTTACAGAATATACTGAAAACGAAACAGTAATTTGTCCAATTGCTTCTTTTATACATTTATTTTTATGTTTACTTGTTCAAGTTTAATGTGATTTGTTCCACGTGTGTGGAGAAATGGTTCGCGGACCAGTCACTCATTTTGTAGCAAAAATATCTGCAAACTACGACATGAAATATACCACTTCTATTAAAACAAACGAGAACGTGATTTGAATATTTGCCATATCCTTGTGTATATTTATTTAAAAAACTTAAATGGAGAACATTCCATTTTTAGGAAAAGCAATAAATTGCCATTTTTGGTTTTACGCTTATTAAGAGAGTAACGCAATCAGATAATCAACACTTAAGCGGGAATTTGCATACATAGCGATTAATTAAGCGGTAAATCCCTTGAGCGGGGATCAATTAAGCGAGTAAATCAATTGGGCGGGAATCAATTAAGCTAAAACTTGTATATTTTCTTAAAACATTGGTTTTAGAAATACATATTGTAAAAATATTATAATTTGTTAATAAATGGACCATTTATCCAGTCGTCCAATTTCACACTAATTGCTGCATTTACTTACACTTTTGCAAGGTTATAAAATAAACAAATGCGCCCAATTAAATCTCAACTTTTATAGTGATAGGCTTTCTTCTGGTAGAAAAGTTAATGAAATTGGTTTTTGTGGCACCTAAAACCGTCATAATTTCCAATCCGAACATAAAACCTATAATAAAAGAATTCATGACCCAAAGTAATTATTTTTTAAATCTTTGATATTTGCATACTACATATCAAGTTATTAATTCGCCTTGCCAAGGTATATTTGTATGTTGTGCTATTTTACTAATTAACATTTTTTAATAAACATCATTTAATTGCTTATACCATAGTCGTAGGTAATATAGGACATTTATAATTTTGCTGATAATTTTACAAATCATTTTTGAACATAGCAGGATTTGCCTTATATATTGCAGCAATAAGAGTTTAGCAACAGAAATCACAATTCATATATCTTTATGGAAAAGAATTTTTACTTTATTCATTGTAGGCAAAGATGATTTAAAGGCAATACCTAAACGGTAAACTTGTAGCGACAATGAAAATCAAACATACAGGTAAACGATCACAAAAAAGAAATATTGTACTTTGTTTTATCGCGAAGAGAATAATTCAAAGAGCATAGCAGGTACAATTGCTTAAAGAGTGATTTAGACTATGGGACTTGTCGTACGATTACTCAATTTTTTGTGTAGAAGAGCACGGATGGGATCATGTAAATCCAATATGTAATGAAGTCGTACGTAATTGAGAGAAAATACCGATGAAAATTTGACAGTCGTACGGCTCTTTGTTTTTTGAAAAGTTCCAAAAACCATCACACACCATTTGATCAGGAGAGAATTTTTCAGGGATGCAAAACTAGATCTAATGAATTGCACTATATATAAAGAAACATTTTAATTTTTCGTTCCAAGATATTATTAAAAACGTATGTAAAATTTAACTTGTATTACATATGTATGTATGTATATGCGTCTGCATATAAAAAAGCTTATCTATTTCAATATTAATTGTACAACACTAGAAGTTCTTTACGAAAGAATATTGTTTGGCGTAAACTTTCCATGCCTGATTTTTATGTAAACAAATAGCAACATATATGTGTGTGTGCACGCACAATATGTTTTGGTATTTTACCAATCATGTAAACGAAAAAAAATCTGTCGTATGATTTTACTCTAATTTTTTTAAATACCGATGAAATTTCATCATATTTTTACTCTCATTTTACCGATGAAAAATATCATCGTCTAAACCCCACTTTACATGAGAGAGCCGTACGACTGTCAAATTTTCATCGGTATTTTCTCTCAATTACCTACGACTTCATTACATATCGGATTTACATGAACCCATCCGTGCTCTTCTACACAAAAAATTGAGTAATCGTACGACAAGTCACATAGTCTAAATCACTCTTTAATATTATTCCTTCATACTTCAACTAGTTAAACTAAACTACCCATTATGAAGCGGTGTCATCAGCATCGTCATTATATGCAACATGGACATCTTGTCTTGCAGCTGTTGAAGCTAATACCAAGAGAGGGATTAAAAACATTTTAGATGTAAGTGATGTATTAAAAAAATTTAAATAATTATAACGTTTAAGTATATAGAAAAGTAAATATAGTAATTTATTTACTTTTAAGGAATGATAAGATCTCTTACACTAGCTTTTGAAAAGCACAAACTCGTTTAAAATTAAAACTTTAGTTTCGAGCAAGAATTTTTAATCGTAGCAAGTGTTTTATATAATTTTATAATTAATGTTGTACCTTCCATAATATGAATTTCAATGTCTTGCAAAGGTTGAAAATATACACAAGTAGTGTATATTTACAAACTTGTTCACAAAAAAATACTTCTAGTTTATAAATGCCTTGTAAACCAATTAATACTGCCCCTAAAAGATGCCACGAATTTTAGTTCGTCAAATAAATAACACAAAAATACTTGCCGTTTAAAATCGTTTAAAAAACCTTGCTGAATAGCAACAGAGGTAATGTGGCGTTTAAATTTGTTAACAATACGATTATCTCTAAAACAGAAAGTAGGTCTTACTCTTGTTCTCTTTTGTGGTACAAACAACGAGCCATATTCGGACAAACAATGCTACTAAAATAATTGGAATGCACTATTGAAATTGATTTTAAGAATTGTGTTTGCATACAAAAGTTTATTACGAAAAATTTCACATATAATAAAAGAAAACATATTGTTGAGGAACAAAGTGGTTGTAATTTTTGAGGTTCTACTGTATAACAATGCCATCAATATACATCCCTGCAGTTTAGTCAATTCGCCGTAGTAATCTGCGTTTTTGGAAATAGATTTAAAAATTCTTAAATTCGCGCGTGAGTCTGCCTCCTAAGACTTTGTGATTTCGGTTTTTGACTTATAATCTGTGGTTTTTGAAAACTTTAAGGAAAACTGTTCATAGTCGGTCAAAAGTTTTCGCATTTAAATTAAAAAAAAGGTACTACCTTTCGTGCTGCAATAAGAAGTGCAATTGGCAAAAAGCTATTTGCATATTGTTAAAACCAACATCTTTTAGGGTATGTGATGTTTTGCAAAAGCAAAACGCATGGTAGTAATTAACCTGTTGCAAGTTTTTCTAAATGTAAAGGAACAACATGTGTGTATAGACAAGATAAATTCCAGTTGTTCCTGTGAGTAGCATTGCGCTATATTGATTTATTTCTAAATGCGCTTTTAAAGCGAACGTTAAGTGCTCTATCTATGTATTTGAACAGTATTTAGATTAATGGGTATGCTTTCTACTAAAGGTAATTACGATAATTATACCTAAAAATAACGTGAAGGCGGTAAAAAAATTTAATGTATTTTAAGATTTATAAGCAATTCTGTATATATCATTATTAAGGATTTTAGATTTTTCAAGTCAAGGAATATCAGAATTCCTGGCACATGTGTTAACGACTTAGAAATTCCAGGCTCCATTAGCTTCCGTATTGATTAATTATTCTATAGGAAACCTGTAACGGAAAACTGTTATCAACTCATCTATTTCTAAGCCTCTATTTATTCTTTCTGTTAAACTCTGTCACTTATCCCTAAAACGCTTTCTACCAAATTTATTAATTACGATTCTTATCGTCTTGATATCTATTTATTATTAACTTGTTATTAATGTGTGTAATGAAGGAAGTTGTAAATTTAATGTTATAGGAATTCAATGTTTCCAAAACTATAAATTTTAGATTCAGAAATAATGGAAAACAAATCATCTACATACTTCATTATTTTAGGTTTAGCATTTAATATTCCAATACAAATCTCAAGTCTATAATTATGTTCACTACGGTTGAAGATGTTAGCGTACCCATCGGAAGACCTTCCTTTTGCTCATATATCTTTTCCTTATATTAGAAATATATATTGTCCTCTACAAAATTTAAGAAAGTGTTAAATAAGCCATTGTTGTTGCCAAATATACTAGGAAATAATGATACTATATGAAAAGAAACAATTTTGTTTTTATTATTTTATCTTCTCAATCTTCTAACCCTATTGATGAATTCTAAAAAGTCCTTAACCTTGTACTTACAAAACTCAGTAATCCTTTTCAATTGTTAGTAACATATTTGCATAATTAATATGATGGTGAATTGACAAATGAAGAAACTGGTCTTAAGGGAAATTCTGGCTTGTGGAAATCATACAACCTAGATACAGTCGTAGTGTTTGTTAATATTTTTTTATTATTATTTATTAGTAGTATTTAAAATACTTTTTAATTACATATATATTTAAAATTAAATTATTACACAATAATTTTAATAAAGAGAATCTTTAAAAGCTCTAATTATTACCATTTCTTATAAAAGTTAAATTTTTTCTTCTAAAAACATTGTAACTAATTTCATTCTTAATGTCATTTGGCATCATGTTGTAAATTCTTAATCCTTTATAAAATAATGATCTTTGCATAGCGCTGGTAGAATAAAATTGTAGTCTGTAATCATTCGAATTCGTAAACCATATGGTTGAGCGTCTCCAAGATATCTTAGTTGTTCTGTTAGGTACTCAGGTGCATCTCCCATTTTCATTTTTTATTGATTGATTGATTTATTTAGCATTTCTTTTTGCTATTATACATGAACAATTTTTAAAAATTAAAATAAAATAATAAAATAATTTTACATAAGAATCATATTTAAATTTCAAAATTTGATTTAATATAGTAAATAATTTTACGCTTAAACGAATAAAAATTATTTTCGTTTTTTATTTCTATAGGCATTTCATTGAAAATTTTTAGACCTTTATAAAATAATACATTTTGGCTAAAACTTGTTGTTGCATAAGACAGTCTGTAGTCATTCGCGTTTCTTAAGTTGTATGGTTGAATTTCAGCTACATTGACCAAGTATTTACTCATGTAGGTTGGCAAGGTCCCTGTTTTTACTTTAAATATGAATAGTAGGACATTCATCACCAGGCTCTGATTTACTGAAAGCCACTGCAGTTTATACAGCATATCTCTGACTCTTGCCAGTCTGTTGCATTTGAGAATACATCTCATGCCTTTATTTTGCATTTTTTGTAATCTATCCTTCATTTGTTGATTACCCAGGAACAGAACAGTGGAACAGTATGAAGTTGATTGTATTGTACTGTAGTCTCGGGTGTATGTTTAACCACTTTAGAGTATCAAGCATAAACCTTATTGACGTAAATCTGTTGCATTTAGGTATTGAGCGCATTGTTTTATTTTGTAATTTTTGAAGCCTATGTATCTGTTGATCTGAGCAGCATGTATATAGTACCGTTGACCCGTATTCGAAATGTGGTTTTAAAATCGTATTATCTATGTTTATTGCTGTGATAGATAGTTGACACTTTGTTTCTTAAACGTTTTAAAAACCCGACTTTTTTTTACCAATTTTTTTACAAATGTATTCTATATGTTCTTTGAAATTCAAGTATTTATTTATTATGAAGCCTAGATATTTTATATTATTAACTTTTTCTATTGTTACTTTATTTATTTTAAAATTTAAATTATTTTCCATATTTATTTCAATCAGTTTAGTCTTATTTTCGTTTGTTCATTTTTAGCCATTTATTGATGTTATCCATATATATTTTTAGGTTACCGTAACAAATCTCATCAGTCGCCGCTTCTGTAAAAATCAGAGTATCATCCGCATATAGTACTATTTCGCATTTTTCCAATACATTTTCCATATCATTTATATATAATGAATAGTAGAGCTCCCAAAGTTGATCCTTGAGGAACTCCATAGTCATTTTCCACACTTGTTGATTTTATGTTATTAACTTTTGTCATTTGTTTTCTATTAGTTAAGTAGGACTTAAACCATTGTAGTTCAATATTTTGAATACCATATTTATCTAGCTTCTTCAATAGAATGTATCGATCAATTGTTTCAAATGCTCTTTTAAAGTTCTTTATATGTTTCCATCTATTTATAATATAGTTGATTGCAGTTTCACAAGAGTATTTCTTCCTGAAGCCAGATTGATATTTTGACAGTAGTTTGTGTTTTTCCATGTATTTTTCAAGTTGGTTTTTTACGACCTTTTCAATAATTTTCTCACATGTTTTTAGTGTGTTAATTGGCCGGTATTCTTCACAATTTAATGTATTTTTCACTTTTTCAACAGGTGTAACCATCGACTCCTTCCAATTGGTAGGAAATATTCCAGTTTCAAGTGATTTGTTTATTATCTTAAGTAATTTCTGTCCTAAAATGACCCAATTGTCTAATATCAATTTTGTACTTATTATAATCGGAGTTTTTTATTAATGTTTATAGATATATTTTTTTAGTTCTTGTATATTTATTGCATGGAATTAATCTATCATAGGTCTATGATTTTCATATTTCACATAATTTATTGAATTCCTGATTTCTTTAATACTGTTTATGAAATAACAGTTAAAATTCTCAGCTATTTGAAACGTATCGTTATATTCTATTTGTCCAAATATTACAGATTTAATTTAATTTAGGGTTTTTTTTAGTACTAGGTCCTTTATTTTACACCACATTTCTTTCTGGTTACTTGTATTAGTAATTTTATTATTTATATATATTTTTTTGATTTTCAGTTTTCATCTTATATATATTCCGTATTATCCTATATTCGTTCCATGCCTGGTCTGTATTCTTATCAATTGCTTGTTGGTATTTGAAAACTTTTTCTCTTTTCAAAATTCTGAGTTCATTATTGTACCAGTTATTACTTTTTCTTTTAAGCTTCCTCTTGGAAATAAATTTTCTTATTGGGCCCTCAAAAATTGTGGCCATAGTAATTTAAATCATATATTATATCATATTGTAATATTGCACTAATTTCATCATTAAATCTCGTCTTATTATATTTAACCCTTTCGCCCCTACTGGGATCATATGTCCCAGAAACGTTCGCTACACTATAACTTTTGTTTTACCTTTTGTATTTTAATAACTAATGTGTCCCAATAAAGTTTGAAGTGTTATCTGTGGTGTAATTAAAAAGAACTATGTTAAATTATAACGGTATATTATTTATGTGTATTTTTTTATATAAGATCACGTTTTTTTCGCTGATCGTCACATAATTTCTTAAATACTGCTGCAGATTTTGTGTTTCTTTTTGCAAATCTATTTAATTACAAAAGGTAATTAATGAAACATTGTTTTTAATACTATAAAGCGACATAATGTGCAAGTTGTAAAGTGTTACAAAACTTTTTTTTGTTATTGGGACATATTATCCCAATAAGATTTTCAAGTGGGATGTATAATCCCAATATAGCATTTCGAACAGAAATTTTAATTTCTACTTTCCTAGATGTCAAGGAAAGGAATGACGACTGACCAAATGCTAGAGATGTTGTTAGAGGACGATTAAAGCGGAAATGATGGCACTGACTTCAGTGACTCCGAATCCGATTATAGTCCATCAGATGACGAAGATGAAGATAATATAACTGACTCTAGCTATAATTCCAGTGACGCTGATGCACTTGATACTGTTGTTGCTGAAGGTATGAATATTGCTCCTGATGCTGCTGTTTCACTCGATATTACTGCTGTTTCTCTACCCAATGAGATTGCTCCTGATGCTACTGCTACTCTCCATACTACTGATGTTTCCGCAGATGACGAAATTGTTCGTGATGCAACTGCTAAACTTGTAACACATTTGTTCCCAAGTTCACAATGCCTACAGACAGAGATCCAGAACTGTTATTAGATCTTACAACATCAGCTACTGAGTATGATGTCTTCAGGAAATTTTCCCGAAGAGTGAAGGCGGTAAAAAAATTTAATGTATTTTAAGATTTATAAGCAATTCTGTATATATCATTATTAAGGATTTTAGATTTTTCAAGTCAAGGAATATCAGAATTCCTGGCACATGTGTTAACGACTTAGAAATTCCAGGCTCCATTAGCTTCCGTATTGATTAATTATTCTATAGGAAACCTGTAACGGAAAACTGTTATCAACTCATCTATTTCTAAGCCTCTATTTATTCTTTCTGTTAAACTCTGTCACTTATCCCTAAAACGCTTTCTACCAAATTTATTAATTACGATTCTTATCGTCTTGATATCTATTTATTATTAACTTGTTATTAATGTGTGTAATGAAGGAAGTTGTAAATTTAATGTTATAGGAATTCAATGTTTCCAAAACTATAAATTTTAGATTCAGAAATAATGGAAAACAAATCATCTACATACTTCATTATTTTAGGTTTAGCATTTAATATTCCAATACAAATCTCAAGTCTATAATTATGTTCACTACGGTTGAAGATGTTAGCGTACCCATCGGAAGACCTTCCTTTTGCTCATATATCTTTTCCTTATATTAGAAATATATATTGTCCTCTACAAAATTTAAGAAAGTGTTAAATAAGCCATTGTTGTTGCCAAATATACTAGGAAATAATGATACTATATGAAAAGAAACAATTTTGTTTTTATTATTTTATCTTCTCAATCTTCTAACCCTATTGATGAATTCTAAAAAGTCCTTAACCTTGTACTTACAAAACTCAGTAATCCTTTTCAATTGTTAGTAACATATTTGCATAATTAATATGATGGTGAATTGACAAATGAAGAAACTGGTCTTAAGGGAAATTCTGGCTTGTGGAAATCATACAACCTAGATACAGTCGTAGTGTTTGTTAATATTTTTTTATTATTATTTATTAGTAGTATTTAAAATACTTTTTAATTACATATATATTTAAAATTAAATTATTACACAATAATTTTAATAAAGAGAATCTTTAAAAGCTCTAATTATTACCATTTCTTATAAAAGTTAAATTTTTTCTTCTAAAAACATTGTAACTAATTTCATTCTTAATGTCATTTGGCATCATGTTGTAAATTCTTAATCCTTTATAAAATAATGATCTTTGCATAGCGCTGGTAGAATAAAATTGTAGTCTGTAATCATTCGAATTCGTAAACCATATGGTTGAGCGTCTCCAAGATATCTTAGTTGTTCTGTTAGGTACTCAGGTGCATCTCCCATTTTCATTTTTTATTGATTGATTGATTTATTTAGCATTTCTTTTTGCTATTATACATGAACAATTTTTAAAAATTAAAATAAAATAATAAAATAATTTTACATAAGAATCATATTTAAATTTCAAAATTTGATTTAATATAGTAAATAATTTTACGCTTAAACGAATAAAAATTATTTTCGTTTTTTATTTCTATAGGCATTTCATTGAAAATTTTTAGACCTTTATAAAATAATACATTTTGGCTAAAACTTGTTGTTGCATAAGACAGTCTGTAGTCATTCGCGTTTCTTAAGTTGTATGGTTGAATTTCAGCTACATTGACCAAGTATTTACTCATGTAGGTTGGCAAGGTCCCTGTTTTTACTTTAAATATGAATAGTAGGACATTCATCACCAGGCTCTGATTTACTGAAAGCCACTGCAGTTTATACAGCATATCTCTGACTCTTGCCAGTCTGTTGCATTTGAGAATACATCTCATGCCTTTATTTTGCATTTTTTGTAATCTATCCTTCATTTGTTGATTACCCAGGAACAGAACAGTGGAACAGTATGAAGTTGATTGTATTGTACTGTAGTCTCGGGTGTATGTTTAACCACTTTAGAGTATCAAGCATAAACCTTATTGACGTAAATCTGTTGCATTTAGGTATTGAGCGCATTGTTTTATTTTGTAATTTTTGAAGCCTATGTATCTGTTGATCTGAGCAGCATGTATATAGTACCGTTGACCCGTATTCGAAATGTGGTTTTAAAATCGTATTATCTATGTTTATTGCTGTGATAGATAGTTGACACTTTGTTTCTTAAACGTTTTAAAAACCCGACTTTTTTTTACCAATTTTTTTACAAATGTATTCTATATGTTCTTTGAAATTCAAGTATTTATTTATTATGAAGCCTAGATATTTTATATTATTAACTTTTTCTATTGTTACTTTATTTATTTTAAAATTTAAATTATTTTCCATATTTATTTCAATCAGTTTAGTCTTATTTTCGTTTGTTCATTTTTAGCCATTTATTGATGTTATCCATATATATTTTTAGGTTACCGTAACAAATCTCATCAGTCGCCGCTTCTGTAAAAATCAGAGTATCATCCGCATATAGTACTATTTCGCATTTTTCCAATACATTTTCCATATCATTTATATATAATGAATAGTAGAGCTCCCAAAGTTGATCCTTGAGGAACTCCATAGTCATTTTCCACACTTGTTGATTTTATGTTATTAACTTTTGTCATTTGTTTTCTATTAGTTAAGTAGGACTTAAACCATTGTAGTTCAATATTTTGAATACCATATTTATCTAGCTTCTTCAATAGAATGTATCGATCAATTGTTTCAAATGCTCTTTTAAAGTTCTTTATATGTTTCCATCTATTTATAATATAGTTGATTGCAGTTTCACAAGAGTATTTCTTCCTGAAGCCAGATTGATATTTTGACAGTAGTTTGTGTTTTTCCATGTATTTTTCAAGTTGGTTTTTTACGACCTTTTCAATAATTTTCTCACATGTTTTTAGTGTGTTAATTGGCCGGTATTCTTCACAATTTAATGTATTTTTCACTTTTTCAACAGGTGTAACCATCGACTCCTTCCAATTGGTAGGAAATATTCCAGTTTCAAGTGATTTGTTTATTATCTTAAGTAATTTCTGTCCTAAAATGACCCAATTGTCTAATATCAATTTTGTACTTATTATAATCGGAGTTTTTTATTAATGTTTATAGATATATTTTTTTAGTTCTTGTATATTTATTGCATGGAATTAATCTATCATAGGTCTATGATTTTCATATTTCACATAATTTATTGAATTCCTGATTTCTTTAATACTGTTTATGAAATAACAGTTAAAATTCTCAGCTATTTGAAACGTATCGTTATATTCTATTTGTCCAAATATTACAGATTTAATTTAATTTAGGGTTTTTTTTAGTACTAGGTCCTTTATTTTACACCACATTTCTTTCTGGTTACTTGTATTAGTAATTTTATTATTTATATATATTTTTTTGATTTTCAGTTTTCATCTTATATATATTCCGTATTATCCTATATTCGTTCCATGCCTGGTCTGTATTCTTATCAATTGCTTGTTGGTATTTGAAAACTTTTTCTCTTTTCAAAATTCTGAGTTCATTATTGTACCAGTTATTACTTTTTCTTTTAAGCTTCCTCTTGGAAATAAATTTTCTTATTGGGCCCTCAAAAATTGTGGCCATAGTAATTTAAATCATATATTATATCATATTGTAATATTGCACTAATTTCATCATTAAATCTCGTCTTATTATATTTAACCCTTTCGCCCCTACTGGGATCATATGTCCCAGAAACGTTCGCTACACTATAACTTTTGTTTTACCTTTTGTATTTTAATAACTAATGTGTCCCAATAAAGTTTGAAGTGTTATCTGTGGTGTAATTAAAAAGAACTATGTTAAATTATAACGGTATATTATTTATGTGTATTTTTTTATATAAGATCACGTTTTTTTCGCTGATCGTCACATAATTTCTTAAATACTGCTGCAGATTTTGTGTTTCTTTTTGCAAATCTATTTAATTACAAAAGGTAATTAATGAAACATTGTTTTTAATACTATAAAGCGACATAATGTGCAAGTTGTAAAGTGTTACAAAACTTTTTTTTGTTATTGGGACATATTATCCCAATAAGATTTTCAAGTGGGATGTATAATCCCAATATAGCATTTCGAACAGAAATTTTAATTTCTACTTTCCTAGATGTCAAGGAAAGGAATGACGACTGACCAAATGCTAGAGATGTTGTTAGAGGACGATTAAAGCGGAAATGATGGCACTGACTTCAGTGACTCCGAATCCGATTATAGTCCATCAGATGACGAAGATGAAGATAATATAACTGACTCTAGCTATAATTCCAGTGACGCTGATGCACTTGATACTGTTGTTGCTGAAGGTATGAATATTGCTCCTGATGCTGCTGTTTCACTCGATATTACTGCTGTTTCTCTACCCAATGAGATTGCTCCTGATGCTACTGCTACTCTCCATACTACTGATGTTTCCGCAGATGACGAAATTGTTCGTGATGCAACTGCTAAACTTGTAACACATTTGTTCCCAAGTTCACAATGCCTACAGACAGAGATCCAGAACTGTTATTAGATCTTACAACATCAGCTACTGAGTATGATGTCTTCAGGAAATTTTCCCGAAGAGCTTGTACATTCGCATTGCCGAATAAGAGGCTTACGAAGCTGATCAGGGTGAAAGGTTCAAAACAAGCGGCCTATCAGCTACGAGATGGATGGACTCTAAAGAAGTTCTGTGCATGTCAAATTGCCATATGCCAGATTTAGTTGAAGTGCTAAGAAAGCAAAAAGATGGCACAAAAAAGCATGTGGATTGCCCCTTGATTATCAACGATTATAATCGTATGATGGGAGGTGTGGATCTCGCTGATCAAAAAACTGCAATATACGATATGAACAGGAAGTCCAGAAAGTGGTGGAAGAAAGTTTTTTTAAGATCTTAATGCTTTCTGTTGTGCCATTGGCTGAAGCACTTATTGCGAATTGAACGAAACACAAAGGACTAAAAACCCGTCGAACAGGTGGTAGGCCTTCTAAGCGCCCGAAAAAGGAGCTCTTGAATATCGGCGATCATTATCCCATTGAAACAACTTCCCGACGTCGTTGCGTGAGATGCACGTCTGTTAAGAAGGAAACAAGAACAAAATTCGTATGCTCGGGCTGCAATAATGCTCTATGCCCCTCATGCTTTGCATCATTCCATCAATAAATACATCATATTGTAATTATTCTTTTTTGTTCGTTAATACCCGGAATTCCTGATTTTTCTTTATGTTTTAATAAAATTTTATATAGAAATAAAAAATCTAAATTGTTCAATTTTTATAAAGCTTAGTTTTATTCGGACATATTGTCCCACCGTAAAACCTTATTGAGACTATATGTCCCAGGATTACGGTAAAGATCCTGGACTTCTCGTATATCACCAACATCTTATGTTTTCGCTTTATAGATGAATTGTTTTTCAAAATTTAAAAAAAAGCACTAGACTTCGAGAAAAAACTCCGGGCTGAAAGGGTTAAAACATATTTCCGCTATCTTTTCTTGTTTATTTATATGTTTATTTATATATGTATATATATGTATATCTATTGATTCATGGTCTGCTATTTTGTTATTTATATTAGTTTTTGCCACAATACTTTCATTATTTGTAATAATATAGTCTATTAAGGTTTTAGAGACCTGTGTTATTCTATGTGTGTGAAGTTAGCTCCGTCAGTTAGCTTCGTTTTTACCAACCCTGTGTTAACTTACATATCTCTCGCAAAGCAATGTTAAGTTAACAGAATAGAATTATTTTTTACATTTTCAAGGAAAAATAATACAAAATAGGCTGAATTCTATTAAATATATATTTGATTTAATTTATTTAAAATTGTCCAAGCTTGAAGGTCTTTTTTTAAAAAATTATATTTTTATTTTTTCGATATTTCGCTACTCCATTGTGTAGCATCATCAGGAAATAAAAATAACGAACCAATTATATATTAATGAAAAAAATATTGTCACAAAAATTCAAAAATTTTCCAAAGTTAACATAAAACAAAAATAACATGAGGTTTTTTAAATATTTTAAAAAATGTAAATACAGTTAACGAAACTTAACATTAATTCAAAAACCCCTAAAAACATACTTATATTAACTATCTTATTCTATGAACTAAGTGTCTATAAATCTGTGCAACATTATCCGTGTCCGCCTTAAAATTAATTCTTTGTGTACTAGGTGTATTAACAATTTGTAACATTTCTAATATAAAACGACGCTTATAATTAATTTCTGTATTTAAAACCGATGCGTTTTCAAAGTTAGGATAATGATTCGATTCAAAACAATGAGAAGATAATGCTGTATTAAGGGAATGTCTGCAATTAAGATTTGATTTATGTCCAGCTATCCTAGTCTTCAGTTTATTTTTTGTTGTCCCTACATAAACCTTATCACAAGTCTCCTGATCATTTCCCTTACAAGGAATTTTATAAACTATATTTGCCTTATCCAATTTATGAATCCTATCTTTGGTTTTACCAAACAATCTATTCAAAGTATTATAAACTCTGAAAGTCATTTTGTATTTCTCCTTATCAAAAAATTCAGCCTTATTTAACCGCTCTGATATTCCTGGTATATATGTAAATGTCTTGTATATCTTTGGCTCCAATACGTTGCTTATATTACGTTCTCTCCTAACACTATACTGATTAATTAATTTATAAATCAGCTCCTTTGGAAAACTATTCTCGTCTAATATATTCCTAATCTTATCTTTATTCTTTCTATGAAATTCTCTATCACTTATAGTAAGCACTCTATTTATAAAATTCTTAGCTGTGTTTATAATAATAGCTTTATTGTGCTTTGAATAATAGTTAATAATTCTTCCCGAAGCTGTTGGCTTCTGGTACCAATCCATTATCAATTCATTACCTCGCCTTATTATCCAAGTATCTAAATAAGAAAGTCTTGAATCCTGCTCTTTTTCTATTGTAAATTTAATATTATTATTAAACGAATTAAAAGTATCCAACATTGTATTAATTGCACCCTCAGAAATAATACAGAATAAATCGTCAACATATTTCGTCATCATTCGAGGCTTTTCATCCAATTTTTCTATACACGAATCTAATAACTCCTCCATAACTATATCTGCTACAATTGGAGAAGCGGGAGAACCCATTGGAAGTCCTTCCTTTTGTACATAAAATCTTCCCTTATACTGAAAATATCTATTGTCCTCTATACAAAATTTAACCATACCTAGAAACAAACTTTTTTCTATTTTCGTGTGTTCTTTGATAATATTCCATTTTTCTTTAATTATGTCCATTGCTAAGTCCACCGGTATACTAGGAAATAAAGACAATACGTCAAATGAAACTAACTTTTCGTTATTTTCAATTCTCTGATGTCTTATTTTATTTTGAAATTCTAGAGAGTCCTTTACATTATACTTGGAAAACTTAGTAATATTTTTCAGTATAACAGAAACATATTTGCACAATTCATAAGAAGGCGAATTAATGAAAGAACAAATTGGTCTTAGCGGAAAATCTTCCTTATGAATTTTTGGAAGCCCATACAACCTAGGTGCAATAGAAATACTTGTTTTCATCTTATTTCTCTCCATCCCATTAATAATTTTTAACTTAAAAAGCTTCTCAACTATTTCATTATTCCTCTTCTGTAACCTATTTGTCGGATCCTTATTCACCAAATTATATTTTGTAATATCCCCTACAATATTATTAATTCTAGTATCATAATCCTCTCGTTTCAAGGCCACAGTAGTGTTCCCTTTATCGGCTTTTAAAATAAGTATATCCCTATTTCTTTTTAAGAACCTTTTCGCTGATTCAACCTTACCTAAAATAAATCTATCTCTTTCTGTTAGTTTCATTTTATTTAAATGACTATCCACTACTACAGTTAATCATGTTCTAGCTACCTCCTGTTCCTCTTTTCCCTTAGTCGTCTGAATAAAGTCCTCTCCGTCAGCAATCACCTTTAAAATTGGGAATTGCGTTCACGTACATGATTTATCAATTGTTTTCATCAATTAATTCGAAGTCTCATCTCACATAAGCTGAAAGTATATATGGAAAAGCACATTCGATTATTATATATATGTATATATATATGCGTATGTATATAGATGTATACTATATGCATATTAAAATATTTTACTGCTTTTATATAATCTTGTTCACTGTTACCTCTGGTCACTCTGAATTTGAGTGTGTTTCAACATTGGAAATGAAGATGCTGTTTTATGGTACTGACTAGGATTGCCAACAATCATATTTCTAACAAACATTTTTTCAGATATTCGTTGGCGATTTTTTAGCAACATTAGGGGAATTTATGATTTTCATAAAATAATGTTGCTTACCTACTTATATGAATAATAGGATTTCCATTACTTTGTCTTTAAAACAGTACATATGGACTGGCTGAGACAGAAGTTTACACTATGTTGCACGTATGTACGTAATTATTAATATTTATTTATTTATTAAATTTATTTATTAAATTTACATACGTAATTTGTAAATTTAATAAATAAACAAATTTAATAAATAAATAAAATAAAGTGCCAACGAATATCAGCAAAATTGTTTGTTTGAAATATGATTGTTGGCAATCCTAGTCAGTACCATAAAACAGCATCTTCATTTCCAATGTTGAAACACACTCAAATTCAGAATGACCAGAGGTAACAGTGAACAAGATTATATAAAAGCAGTAAAATATTATTTTAATATGCATATAGTATACATCTATATACGCATATATATATACATATATATAATAATCGAATGTGCTTTTCCATATATACTTTCAGCTTATGTGAGATGAGACTTCGAATTAATTGATGAAAACAATTCATAAATCATGTACGTGAACGCATATTTACAAATTAAACACACTACTATTGTGATAACAACTTATTCAAAATTTCTTCAAAATGTTTTATTACTTTAAAAAATTGTCAACTGGTCACCTATACGGCAAGAAGGAAAAATTTGTCCATTTCTCCTACTAAAGTACCGTAATGTATAAAACAGAAACCACTAAGATTTGCCTTGATATGAATATTATTTCTGGGTTCATGCCAAACATGGGATGTTTTATACTATTTCAAAATGTGCAATTTGGTTTGGCTTTGTGAATGTTAAAAAAGGAAATGTGTAATTTAGTTATTTTCAGACCACTATTACTCAAAATCTATACAAATTCTGAATATAATATATACAGTTCTGAAATCCACTATGCCATGGCTTTTTACCCACATAGTCCGTATAACCGCACCCTTTCGATTTTGACCCATTTTTTGGATCTCAAAAAAATCTCCATATAAGGAAATGTTTAATTTAGCTATTTTTAGACCAATCTTACTCAAAATCTATACAAATTCTGAATATAATATATACAGTTCTGAAATCCACTATGCCATGGCTTTTTACCCACATAGTCCGTATAACCGCACCCTTTCGATTTTGACCCATTTTTTGGATCTCAAAAAATCTCCATATAAGGAAATGCTTAATTTAGCTATTTTTAGACCACTATTACTCAAAATCTATACAAATTCTGAATATAATATATACAGTTCTGAAATCCACTATGCCATGGCTTTTTACCCATATAGTCCGTATAACCGCACCCTTTCGATTTTGACCCATTTTTTGGATCTCAAAAAATCTCCATATAAGGAAATGTTTAATTTAGCTATTTTTAGACCAATATTACTCAAAATCTATACAAATTCTGAATATAATATATACAGTTCTGAAATCCACTATGCCATGGCTTTTTACCCACATAGTCCGTATAACAGCACCCTTTCGATTTTGACCCATTTTTTGGTTCTCAAAAAATCCCCATATAAGGAAATGTTTAATTTTGCTATTTTTAGACCACTATTACTCAAAATCTATACAAATTCCGAATATAATATATACAGTTCTGAAATCCACTTTGCCATGGCTTTTTACCTACATAGTCCGTATAACCGCACCCTTTCGATTTTGACCCATTTTTTGGATCTCAAAACGTCTCTTGATAAAAAATATGTAGTTATATTTTTCTTAATATTTAAATGCATAACTTTTTGTTTTTATTTGCTTTTTTTAATATACTGCACTATTATACCAATAAATATACCAATAAAATATATATTTAATAGAATTCAGCCTATTTTGTATTATTTTTCCTTGAAAATGTAAAAAATAATTCTATTCTGTTAACTTAACATTGCTTTGCGAGAGATATGTAAGTTAACACAGGGTTGGTAAAAACGAAGCTAACTGACGGAGCTAACTTCACACACATTGTTATTCTTGTATATTCTCTTATTATTTGTCTTAAACCGTTATCATTTAATATACTTTCTACTTCTGTAGAAATCTTTACTCCAGTCTATATTAAAATCTCCCGCTATTATAATATCACAACAATTTTCGCATATTTCCTCAATGAACTCTAGAAAGTCTTCGCAATATTCCGTCTTTTGACTACTAGGAGACATGTATACCATTACCACTGTAAACGATGTTGTTTCATAACTTGCTTTATATGCGCTGTTCCAGTATTTTGTTTCCTTTATACACTCTTTTTTTTTATCTTCCATTGTTTTTTAAAGTACATAATTACCACACCAGTTTTTGACGACTCTGACATTGTTATGTAATGATCATATTGTTTAATTTCTATCTCTGCTTCATCTACTGCATTAGTTAGGTGCGTTTCATATAATATTATAAACTCAGGATTATTCGTTTCAGCTACTATTTCCAGCTGATTAAAATTATTTACGAGTTCTTGAATGTTGGTATATATTCCATGCACGTTATTTGATTGTTAATTTGTTAAACCTATTCTCTTCTTCTTTAAGCAAAGTTTATTTTGATACACGGGACATTCTCGATCATTTGTGGCATGATTTGTTTTAAAATTATTCTTCGCGATTATTATATAAAAGCTTTTCTCAATGTAAGACGCGGGTAATTACTCTGTCTATAAGATTTATATTTCCAAAAAATTCATCCAATAGCTTTGTGTTTACGATATCATGAATATCACCAACCTATCACTACAAGGTATATAGTATATAGCAAAGAACGTTCCTAAAGCTTTCTAATTATTTTTTTTTATTATTTCCTGAAGTCATAAGGTCTGTTCATTTACTAAAAATTTGTACAAATTTGTAACAATTGTTACTAGAAAGCGTTCATTAACCCAAAAAATTTGCAACGAGAGAGCGTCGAAAGAGCGTAAAAAATTGAGAGACAGAAAAATTCTTGCAAGTTTTTACAAGTAAAATTTTTACTTGCAATAGCTTCGTTCGAGAACGCAATAATTATCAATAATTATGCCTAACTTTACTAAACTGCGTTCGAGTACAAAAAGTTTAGTAGATGAGAACACAGTTTGAGCGCGTAAAATGACAGTTCGATGACTGAGCAATTGCAAAATCTGCTAAAGAAATTTTTGTTAGTAGAATTTAGTCGGCTGAAAAAAACATAAGTTTTAAAATGTAAACAAACAAAAAATTTTTACGGAGTTTTTAAAATTGGGATTTGAAAACAGTAAAGTGTACTAATATACGTTTGCATACAAGAATAAGTGTTTTTTGCTTAAGTTACTACTTTCCACAGCAGTTTAATTAGGATTTAGGGAAAAAATTATTTTGTTTCATTGTTTATTTACTTCTTTAGTGTTGTAGAAGTGATGAATACTTCGGAATATAGTAATTGGATATTCATACTAATCAATAACAAAAACGAGTAATAATGAACTCTTTAACAAATTTAATCAGGTAAAACTTACAATATAAATAAAATAAAAAGAAAAAACTTATAAAGCAACACAAGTTGCGTTTTTTTTTCGTAAGAATTGTAGACAATAAATTGTGCTGTACCGAGTACGAACAACAAAAAGAGTCGAGTAGTCAAAGGAATATATTTTTTACAACACTGCATTCATTTTCAATTAGCTGTTGGATAAATTTTACTAAATTTCCATTCGCGTACTTTTTGGACAAAATTTATTTTGGGAGAGTAAATTGAAAAATTTACTCAGTTACTAAACTCTACTAAAAAAGTACTCGAATGAACCTAATAATTATTCAAACAGCTGTTTTGCGTTTATGTTTACAAAACAATATTTCTAAATTAAGTTGAAAATAAAAATATTTTGTAAAATTTAAGAAATTGTAAGTAAATGTAAACTTTTAAAACGGTAAAAAGTATTAAAAAGATACATTTATTTTTGTGTAACTTAGGAACAACAGAAGCAACATAAGATGTCTAAACCTGTGGTTTTAACTGCCTCTGAAATGTTTTTGTTTTTTAATTTTCACAGACCAGTTGTAATTTTTAGTGATGTAAATATAATGACTACGTAGCTACTTGGTAATTTACACTAAGCAGGCAAATAATTCAATTAGTTCAAATATATATTTGCAAATAAATGTAAATTAACACATAATTTATTAAATTACTTTTCTACTGCTTTTGATATTTTTTTTTGGATAAAGCTTTTTACTGCAATGAAAATGAAAAATGCTTATATTTGTTTCCTTTAAAAAATATATTTAAACGGCTGTTTATTATTATAGTTTGGAAACGATTCCAAAGGCGGAGCATTAACGTTAGACAATAACGAACAAAAATTCTCCTTTTCAACTCACATTTGTTTGCGCTTTAATGTAGTTTCTTATTAGTGTTTATTTACATAAATAGTTCTTCATAAAATCACATGACAAAATACTTAATATTATATAATTATTATAATAATAACGCAATAAGGTGTCAAAATAATAATATCTATTATCGCATGCTTATTCTAACACGCATTAAAAACACCATTTTATGAAAATCGTTTGGAAAATAAATCACAAAGTTGGAAATAAACATTTCTGCGACCTTATTCTGTCGTTATTTCCGTTGTTTGAAATAAAAATTCTATGTGTAGGCAGGCCGTTATAACGTATAAACTAATTAAAAATATATATTTTATTCATTCATTTTATTCAAAAGTAGCTAATCACCTTTATCGTGTTTAGCGTATTTCGACTGCGTCTAGTACTATATTAAATAAAATTGCAAAACTTTTCATTATTCTATTACAAGCTGTACTCGAAAAACGCCAGGCACGACAATGCTGAATATAAATGACCATAATCACATCATTTTTATAATAATACACATATATGTATAATTTTTCCAAATAATATAGGGGTAGTTATTGAGTACTCATATATACCATAACATTACAACACTACTTTAACTTGCAAATTTTAGCTAGTAAAGTGTTCATTTACTTTTTCACATTTTTGAGAGTAATTTTGGAAAATTTATTGTTACTCTCTCGTTGCTAATTTTTACTAGTAAAGTAAATGAACACAACTATATTTGAATTTTTAAGAAATACATATGTACATATATGTATTGTAAAAAATATAGTTTTTCAATATTTAAATATTTCGAACACTTACTAGAAAAACTTCATCATGAAATCAAAATATTGATGCAGATTTTATAAACTTAAATCATAAAACAAGGTTAGGCTTCGCACCAAATCCGTGCGACTTGCTCAGGTTAGAAGTTTAAACAATTAAGTACCATTTGTTAAGTTAGCTCTTTTACAACCATAATAGAATAATGACGTCCAATTCTTGTTCTGTAGGACAAAACATTTTCAAACAAATTAGACTGATAATCTTTTCGATTCCAAGTAAGTACATACACCGTTATTGTTGCATTTGCTTAAACTTTTACAAACAGAAAAAAACAGTGCACGCAAATGAGATCTCTGAGCTTTTAGTTGATAGATATGATTTCGGTAGAAAAGTCAATGAATTGGTTTCTGTGGCACCTAAAACTGGCATACATAAATTCCAATACGAACATAAAACCTATAATATGAAATTCTTGACCGACCCAAAGTCATTATTTTTAACGTCTTATAGATTTCGAAAAAAATAAGGAGCGTGGGGAAAAACACAGAATATAAACAGAATACCCAACAATGACATTAGAAAAAGAGTGTAATCAGATGTTATGCGTTTTTACGTACAAAATTTTAAATTAACCCGATTATATGAAAGAGATAGCTTAATTAGAAACGATAAGGTTTATTTATCTCTCTTATATAATCGAGGTAATCTTGTTGTGAGTTGTCGTGTCTAGTTAGTAGTCTATGGGGAAAAAGACCCTTTCATAACATTCATGTACATATATTTTGCTGTTTTCCCAATTAATATTTTAAATAAACTATTACTTTATTTGCTTATACCATATTCTCAGGAAATATGTACATATATTCAATCATTTTTAATTTTGCCGAGAATTTTAAAAACATACATTGACAATGTTTATTTATCGAAGTTCTAATTATAAATCATTCTGTTTGTTTACAGGAATGTGAACATCATTTTTGAACGTAGCCGAATTCGCCCGATATTTTGTAGCAGTAAGAGCTTGTCAACAAAGAAATAAATGCAACAACAACACATAAAACCCGTAGCGAAAATGAAAATCAAACATCCAAGTAAACGATCATATAAAAGGGACATGTGCACTTCGTATTAGGTCTTTCCGTGGTGTCAGTCTGTCGTCGGATACCATAAGTACCAATATCATATAAGTAACACAGCAGGTACAATTGCTTAGGCAGTAAAACTCTTATACAAGTGATATTAGCTACATCGAACTTTTCTGATTGTCCAGAAGAAATTCTGATTCCAATAATAATAAGGCGGAAATTTCTGAATGATACTCCCACAGAAGCCTCTTGAGAATGCACATATAAACAGAGAATATTTGTATGCTTTTATAATGGCTGATAGTTGCAGTACCACATATGTGTAGAAACGAAAAGAATGTTTTTGTTCACGAAGTTTTTGAAGTTGGCTGAGTGTTTTCTTACAAATCCTAATAGAAAAAGCTACAATATATTTAAAAAAAAAACGAATACTAAGATCTTAGCATGTGTCTTAAAAATGAAATTGGTTTGTTGCCTCGAATATTAATTTATATTTTCATGACGAACAAGTACAAAAGATGCGGGGTTGCTGTGAAAATTTATTGGTGAAATAATATGTATACCGATCCTTCTCATTTAATCGGAAAACTTAAGACACGCGTATGCGAGAATTGGAGGAAACTATAAAGGGAACCACAAACATTTCAATTATATCGCAGGCACTTATATACCTGATCAATTGACCGCTTTTTCAATCCTTACCCGCGGCAGCCTTTCAGAAACGAAAAGTAATTTTTGGCGCTACTAGAAGTTACTCACAAACTACACTA
Source organism: Phania funesta (assembly GCA_963932375.1). Taxonomy (NCBI): domain Eukaryota; kingdom Metazoa; phylum Arthropoda; class Insecta; order Diptera; family Tachinidae; genus Phania; species Phania funesta. Next base: position 87,311,768 of record OZ010653.1, read on the forward strand.
TTCCTCATATTACAAGAAATGACCAGCATACGCTTACTGGAGTTATAACCATACATATATTGGGATATCCCTTGAGCCTTCATGTATACCACAACCAGTTGAAAGAATACAATTTATTAAATAAATTGCAAGAACAAATGTAGAAAACTACATAATTTATAAAATAAATTGCTAGAAGAGGTCTTAGACAAAATTTTGGATTAAATCGATACGAGTGCACGAAGACATCGGATAGTGGCATTAGAAGTTGTTTACAAAAGTGGAGTCATTTTCAAGTAAGAGCCTACTTCTTTAATAACCCATTTACATAACTGATGCAACGAGAATATAAACGTATACTTAAATGGTGCGAAAAAATCAAAACCTTCCATAGTGAACTTGATAAGTGCGACTAGTGTCGTAACAGCATTAAGCCAAATGTGTGCTTTTTAAATCATGAAAATTAAGTTCTTTTGGTAACAGTTAATGAAGCAGATGTTTACATTATATTATAACACTCGCTACCTGGATACATTTAAAGATTCCTACTTCACAGATATTTAATATTTCATCATACTTCAACGAGTTGAAATTAAATACCTATTACTAATAACATCAGCACCGTCAGCATATGCTGCAACATCTTCCACACCTTGCAGCACTTCAAACCAAGACCGAGAAAGATGACATATTTTGTATGTAAGTTTTCGACAGAAACGAAAGTATTTTTAAGTATGTATTTTTAAAACAAAATTTTAAATTATAAAACTAAAATAATTTAAAAAGTAAATATTATAACTTATTGACTTTTAAGGGCTCTTACACTAGGTGTGTTCATTTACTTTACTAGTAAAAGTTAGTAACGAGAGAGTAACAAGAAATTTTCCAAAATTACTCTCAAAAATGTGAAAAAGTAAATGAACACTTTACTAGTTAAAATTTGCAAGTTAAAGTAGTGTTGTAATGTATAGGTATATATGAGTACTCAATAACTACCACTATATTTTTTGGAAAAATTATACATATATGTATATTATTATAAAAATAATGTGATTATGGTCATTTATGTTCAGCATTGTCGTGACTGGCGTTTTTCGAGTACGGCTTGTAATAGAATAATGAAAAGTTGTGCAATTTTATTTAATGAAGTACTAGACGTAGTCGAAATACGCTAAACACGATAAGGGTGATTAGCTACTTTTGAATAAAATGAATGAATATAATATCTATTTTTAATTAGTTTATACGTTATAACGGCTTGCCTACACATATAATTTTTATTGCAATCACCGGAAATAACGACAGAATAAGGTCACTGAAATGTTTATTTCCAACTTTGTGATTTATTTTCCAAGCGATTTTATGAAGAACTATTTATGTAAATAAACACTAATAAGAAACTACATTAAAGCGCAAACAAATGTGAGTTGAAAAGGAGAATTTTTGTTCGTTATTGTCTAACGTTAATGCTCCGCCTTTGCAATCGTTTCCAAACTATAATAATAATAAACAGCCGGCGAAAACGGGTTAAATATATTTTTGAAAGGAAACAAATATAAGCATTTTTAATTTTCATTGCAGTAAAAAGCTTTATCCAAAATAAAATATCAAAAGCAGTAGAAAAGTAATTTAATAAATTATGTGTTAATTTAAATTTATTTGCAAATATATATTTGAACTAAATGAATTATTTGCCTGCTTAGTGTAAATTACCAAGTAGCTACGTAGTCATTATATTTACATCACTAAAAATTACAACTGGTCTGTGAAAATTAAAAAACAAAAACATTTCAGAGGCAGTTAAAACCACAGGTTTAGACATCTTATGTTGCTTCTGTTGTTCCTAAGTTACACAAAAATAAATGTATCTTTTTAATACTTTTTACCGTTTTAAAAGTTTACATTTACTTACAATTTCTTAAATTTTCCAAAATATTTTTATTTTTAACTTAATTTAGAAATATTGTTTTGTAAACACAAACGCAAAACAGCTGTTTGAATAATTATTGTAAGTAAAAATTTTACTTGTAAAAACTTGCAAGAATTTTTCTGTCTCTCTTTTGACGCTCTCTCGTTGCAAATTTTTTGGGTTAATGAACATGTGTTGTTTTATAACTTTTATGGTTCAATGTCTCAAAACTATTATTATTGATCTAATGTTCATACCTGATGAATTTATAACAAAGTGTCCACACATGATCAACGTCGAAACTCCATAAAAACAATATTTGTCCTAAATCTAGTTTAGCGGAACCCCGCTTAAAAAAATACATAGGGTGGTAGAAAATTGAAAAATAAGAAGAAAATGAAAAATAAAAAAATCGACGGCAAACATATATTTTCCCAGTTATATGCTTTTGCAAAACACCTTCCTCTTTAACATACTGTTATCTGGTCACTGGTTCCCCAGCTAAGGCAGGATATAAGCTTCTCAAGTTGGTATTCAAGAGCTGCCATTCTTGCCTGTAAATTGTCTGTATTTCTTTACATTTAATATGCGACCAAATGGAACTAGATGTAACCCAATTGATAGAAACTTTATGACTACGAATAATGCAACTACCCCAGCTGACCAACTGCCTAGATCTTTTATAATGTACACCCATAAGTACCAACTATTACCAAACATCCGATATTTAGGTTGGTCAAAGCTCTCTTTTTCTTCCCAATTAATAGATCTAGAAGCAAGATTAGCTAATATTACCCTCTCTCGGACTCCGATATTCATTGTGCCTTACGATGTGTTTTATGTACAAAATTCTGATTAGCGGTTGGTCAAGTCTTCTACGACAGATATTGACTGGTAACTTTCTTCAGTTTGAGGTAAGGGATCAAACAGATCTACTGCCACGGCTTCAAATCGCTATTTCATTCGATTTCATTTTCATTTATTTTAATACAAAAGAAGTGTAATGCCAATTATATATATATATTTTTATATATTATATATTTAAAGTTTTTGTTAAGAAATAGTTTTATTTTATTTGAATTTAAATTAACAAATCTTTTATTTTAATAAACTTTAATTTAGGGTGAGTTTGTGTTGTGTTTTGTATTTTTTGGTCCGATCTCGTGTATTCGCTTGTCTCGTTCTTTTAGGAAAGGGAAGAGAAAATTTTTTACGCCATTATAACGTGGGCGCAGCCATGACAGCTTACGACAGGGTTGAAATTTTCGTAACCTATCAGCTGGTGATGGCAGGCTGTCTTAGTGCTAATGACAGGGTGATACAGTACTCCCCTGCTAAATGGTACACTATCGATGTCTTGCGTGGAACCTGACGTGTCTTTTGAATCTCGAAAATCTTGACAGAGGGGCAGATTCGTCATGTACGGCCTGTTGCGGATGGTGGCTCGTGCTGGTGTTGTTGATGCTGAGTGCGTTGAGTCTTCTTGAGTGGTTGCTGTTGGTGTTGTAAAACCCTCCTTTTGGTTGCAGATGGCCGGGTTGAAACTAGCGCTAGCTTGAGAACCTGGTGGATTAGGATGGTCGGTTGCTAGAGTAAAGGCCGGTTTAAGTCGGTTGATGCTGGTGTTGACCAAACGACCTTTTATGTTGACGGTGAAATACTTTGCGGTCCTGCGCGTTACGGGGTAGGGGCCGTCGTACGGGTGCGTAAGAGACGGACGCACTGAGTCGTTGCGGACGAAGACTATAGCTGAAGAAGACAAAGCCGGGCTGATGAAAGCTTTGTGATTTCCATGATGCGCTGTTTGCGTAGGTCGGAGAGTTCGCATAGTTGATTTAAAATGTGAGATAGCTTCGCTGGTGATTTGAGTATTTTTAGGCGTCTCGAAAAATTCGCCTGGCAAGCGTAGAGTTGTGCCGTAGACGAGTTCGGCTGGTGACGTATTGATGTCGGGCTTGACGGCGACTCTCAGACCAAGGAGGATAGTTGGAAGACTGGAGTCCATTTTGACGGATCGCAACAAAGTATGGCTGCTTTGAAAACACGGTGCCACCTTTCTATTATGCCTTTAGACTGGGGGTGGTAAGGTGTTGTGCGCAGATGCGTTGCGCCGATTGTAGCGGTTAACTCGGCGAATACGGCTGATTCGAATTGTCTGCCGCGGTCTGAAGTGATTTTGGCTGGAACGCCAAATCGTGATATCCAGTGCAATGAAATGGCTTTAGCTACAGTTTCTGCTGTCATATCCGGTATTGGCACGGCTTCTGGCCAACGAGTAAAGCGGTTGATCATCGTTAGGCAATATCGTTGTCCTTCGTTGTCTTTGGGAGGCTCGTACTTAGAAATCGGAGAGTTTGTGTGTCGCTGTATCTTAGAACGCTGGCATGCGATGCAACTGCGAACAAAATTAGCAATATCGTTGTCCTTCGCAAGGTGGAAACGGACCCACGATGTCGATGTTGATGTGTGCAAACCGGTCTTTGGGAGGCTCGTACTTAGAAATCGGAGAGTTTGTGTGTCGCTGTATCTTAGAACGCTGGCACGCGATGCAACTGCGAACAAAATTAGCGGCGTCTCTTCTCAGTGATAACCAAACGAACCTTGTTGAAAGTAGCTTGGTTGTAGCTCGAACTCCAGGATGTGATAACCCATGGACGGTGGCCAGAATTTGCATTCGGAATGGTTTTGGAATGTAAGGACGTATGTTGTTTGTGGACGTGTCGCAAACTAAATCAAGCGTAGTGCCTGAAATAGCAAAAGGGGTTAGTTTGAGTGAACTTAAGGTTATACCTGATTGGAGTTTTTGAAGTTCGTGGTCATGTTTTTGGGCTTCGGCTATTCTGGCATAATCGATGGCCTCGAGTGAGTTGATTTGGGACAAAAGGTCGGCAGGTGCGTTTTGTTCACCAGGTATGTGTTTGATGGCGGTGGTGAACTGTCCAATAAAGTCCAGTTGTCGGCTTTGCGGGGCGATGCTTTTTCGGCCTTTTGTTGAAAGGCGTATATGAGTGGGCGATGGTCAGTCATGATGTGGCAGTCCCTTCCTTCCAGCATGTATCTGAAGTGACACACGCCTTGGTACATGGCTGTAAGCTCGCGGTCATACGTGCTGTATTTTTGTTGCGTCGTTGTTAATTTTTTGGAGTAAAACCCTAATGGTTGAAGGGCATCGTTCACATATTGGTGTAGCGCAACACCGACTGCAACATCTGACGCGTCTACGTAAAGCGCTAGTGTTGCATTTTTTGCTGGATGAGCCATAAGGGTGGCGTTGCTTAATTCGTCTTTGCACTTTGTAAAGGCTGCTTCCGCTCCAGGTGTCCACACCAACAAACTGGAATCGTTTTTAACATTTCCTTTTATTATAGCTTGAAGTTCTGCCTGTGTTTCTGTAAAAGTTGAGTGTAGCGATAAACCTCTTCAATTCCTTAACCATTGTTGGCTTTTGGAAATTGCTGATTGCTGCGACTCGCTCGGGCAAGGGGCGTATGCCATCTTGGTTGATGCAGTGTCCAAGGAAGTTAAGCTGTTGCTTACCAAACTCACATTTGTTGATGTTGATGGCTAAGTTGTTGACCCGTAATCTGCTGAAAACCTCCTTGACGTCTTTAATATGTTGCTCAAGTGTGGATGATGCAATACAAATGTCGTCGATGTAGGGGAATGCACATTCTAGACCTCGTAGTACTTCGTTGATAAGCCTCTGAAAAGTTTGCGCTGCGTTGCAGAGTCCAAAGGTCATGTAGTTAAATTCATACAGACCAAACGGTGTTATTATTGCTGTTTTAGCGACGTGATCGGGATGGACTGGAACTTGGTGGAACGCCTTTTGGAGGTCAACCTTAGAAAAGAATTTTTTTCCGTAAAGGTTGCTGGAGAAGTCTGACAAGTAGGGCAGGGGATAACGATCGCGTATTGTTTGGGCGTTTAGCGAGCGGTAATCACCGCATGGTCTCCACGAACCATCGGGTTTTTTGACCATGTGTAATGGGCTGCACCTATTGCTGCTTGATGATTGACAAATGTCGGCCTTAATTAATGTGTTGAATTCAGCCTGTGCCGCTGCTAACTTCTCAGGGGATAAGCGTCGTGCCCTTGAGTGTACGGGTTGACCCGTCGTCTCAATGCGATGAAAAATCGTGGACTTCGTTGGTGTTCCATAGGGCCTCATGGTTGTAATATCGGCAAACTCTCGCAGAATGTCTTCGAAAGGGTCAGCTGTTCTGATCTCGGCGGCAAGTATTCGCTGGGATTGAGATGGCGTTGATGCGTCCCTGGACTTATTTTTTATTAAGCAATTGCGGCGCAAGTCTACTAATAAATCGAAAAATTTTAAAAAATCGGCGCCAACTATAGGACTTGTAACGTCGGCCACGAGAAAGGACCATTCGAGCGGTTGACTTAAACCGAGGTTTAGTTTGATGCGTTTTTTGCCTAGAACCTGTATCGGCATTCCGTTTGCTGCGTATAGTTTCGTAGACGTTGGCTTCATACCAGTAGACTTGGATGAGAGAGGAAGGACAGACACATCTGCGCCTGTGTCGACGAGAAAAGTTTTGTTGGAAATGGAATCTGTTACCTGCAGGCGGAATAAAGTGCGGTAGACTTTCCGCTGTTATCTGCCACGCGCACTTGGCTTCAGTCCGATTGAGTTGCGGCGCTCTGGAAACCGTGTTGATTGACCCGCTTTTAAATCGACATGGGTTTTTACATTTACGCGCCCGTCGGCCGTATGTTCTATGGAACCAGCATTCTGCCTTTTGAGTATCGCCGTTCCTGTTGTCTGGTCCTCTTTTTGTAGAGGGGTTGCGATTGCGTTCGCGTGACCTAGGGCGGCTGCAAGAACGTGAGCGTGAAGTAAATTTCTGAAATTGTTTCGTCAGACTATTTACTAATTCACCAGCGTTGCTCTTTGTTACAGCACTCACACTATTCGATGACATGACGTCGACCACGGAGTCAGCTAGTCTGGTAAACTCAGTAGCGTTGCCACTAGATGCGGCGACCACAGGCTGAACGACATCTGGAAGACGCTTAATCCATAAACCCTTTAAGGCGGCATCGCCTAGTGATGACCCTGCAAGGCGTTTCATCTCGAAGTAAAGCTCTGACATTCTTCTATCCCCTAGAGGCAATTCAGAAAGGACGCGATTAAGCCTCCTCTGTTCGCTTTCCGCAAAGTGAGCGATGATAATCATAACGATCGGTTTGAGGCACCGCTGCTATAACCTCGGACAGTTGGGAAATGACGCTCGGATCCAAAGCTGCTAACACCGTAGCCGTTTTTTGTTTATCGACCGTAACACCGCTCGCGGTGAACCAGAAGTCCATTGTGATGAACCAAGACTCAATGTTTGTTGAAACCATTTGCGGTAAAGGGAGACGCGAGTATACCACGGAGACGTTGGCGGCGTTGGGGGGTCCCCCCGAAGCTGCTTGATTACTGCTGCTTTGACCGAACGTGGCGTCCGCGTCTGGTAGCTCACTTTCATCAAATTTATTCATCGTTGCAACCCAGTAACTCTTCTAAATGTTGTTACTTATTTCACTAGCTCTTAGTGAAGTTAAACTTCTTTACGTACGCTGTACAAAATTCGACTTGGTAGTACTGGTGAATGCGTTATGATTACGTTAATCAAAATCGTTATGATGATGTATGACGTATGCCCTTTGATTTTTAATAATTTAAATTGTGTACTAACTCGCGTGCGATGTTGTAAAAAAGGAAAAAAATGCGCGAACAAGCCTAATAATCGCTTTGTTGAATGCTTCTTTTGCTTGGTTTCTTTATTTAAAAATTCGTTTAGGGAACGCGTTGATTTTTAGACTGACACCTTAGAATTTTTCGTTGAATTGTTCCAGCCGAATACGTGAAGATAAGGTTGTAGACGTTGATAATTTGCCTTAAAAAAATTGTAGATTTATTTGTGTTTGCATAAAAATTTTATTAGCAAAACGCGATATCTACTGGAATGCACTGTGTCGACGAATTTAAAGCCTTTTGTAAACACCTATAAAAAACAATATGTTGCAAGAAAATTTTTGTGGTTACTTAGCTTTTCTGTCCTTATGTAGAAAATTGGTAGGGAACTTCAACTTAACAGTGTGATGAAAAGGTGTCTCGTTGCTGCCTGATGTTTTGTTGCTGGTTTTATTAACATGCCGTCTTTTACTTCACACGGCCACACACACAGATCACAGATCACGTCGGGGTCACCAATTTAAAGTTTTTGTTAAGAAATAGTTTCATTTTATTTGAATTTAAATTAACAAATCTTTTATTTTAATAAACTTTAATTTAGGGTGAGTTTGTGTTGTGTTTTGTATTTTTTGGTCCGATCTCGTGTTGTCGCTTGTCTCGTTCTTTTAGGAAAGGGAAGAGAAAATTGTTTACGCCATTATAACGTGGGCGCAGCCATGACAGCTTACGACAGGGTTGAAATTTTCGTAACCTATCAGCTGGTGATGGCAGGCTGTCTTAGTGCTAATGACAGGGTGCCACATATATGTACTACTTGTGATTTGCAAAAGTCCAGTCGGTTTCATATTTGATGCTTTGAGACGTTGCCACTCAAAGTAGCTTTTTACATATTTTGCTATTTCCTGGCCAAGAGTACCTACTCGTCCTGCAGTACTTTCATCGTAGTAGTCTTTTAAGATCACTGAGCGTTTTTGGGTTGACAAAACAAGTTGCGCATCTTCGCAATCATTATTAGCATAGCAGTATAAGATATAAGAGTTTTCATCGAGCTTCCTCAGAGACATGATTATTTCATTTAGGTATGTATCGCTCATCTGCGCTTCTCTTATTTCTTTTGCCCTTTTTGTTGGCATATCTACAAAAGCATTATGGTTTGTACAAGATGGAGTGGACAGTATATCAGCCAAGGCGTTGGCCTTCCGAGGCAGATGATCAATGAAATAGAGTATTTTCCCTGCTAGTGTCATTCAAGATTAGTTCTTATAATGTAAATAATTGGATCCATTTTCAATAAATCAGAATCGTAAAAATGCTAATACATAAAAAAAAATAAAAACGCATAGTTGTTTATCGGCAGTCTCAAAGAATAAAATAATTGCAATCAATAATACAAAAGCTTATTTAAATATGCAATTAAAAACATTCACGACGACATTAACACATACAACTGACCAAAATGCCAGGGTTTGTTCCAAGTACTGTGTGTTTAAATTTCATGGTAAAAACAATAAGATTACCACAGTTGATGTTTAATCCGAATCTAAGAAACTCAAATATTTCCTGCCCTTTATGTATCATACATACTTATCATTTAGGTTTAAAAAGCTGCATTTATCTCTAATATATATAAATTTGTTCTAAAAACGACAGATAAGTTGTATAAAATCAAGACTGATTGCTGATAATCCGTCTATCGCCAAAACATTCAAATGTTTGCTGCAATTTCTGTTGGCATATATACAATTTTAAACTCTATATTCATCTCCAATATTTATCTATTTATTGTCCTAAAAAGGACAGATTGGTTAAATAATTTCCACTCTCTCTTCGTGTAGCTTAAAAAGAAATAAAGTATTTTTAAAAGAACACTTTGTGTATTTCAATATACTTGCCTTGTTGCTAAAAAGGAAAGATTTCTTTAAAAATGTCCAGATTTCTTTAAAAATGACCATACTTTTGCGGTATAATTGAGAACCATCTGAGGCTTATAAATAGATATAATCAGGTCTGTTCCGTAAACCGAGTCGATTTTAAAACGAGTGATTTTTTAAAACCAAATTATTGTTATTTTGGTGTTCTGCAAACCCTACGATTTACAAGATTCAAAGTTGCTTTCGAACAAAAGCTTTTAAAGTTCAAATAGTAAAAAAGCCGCAACGAATCAGCTGTTAATCGTCGGGATGAAAAAAACTAAAACATAAAAGCTAAATTGTTTATTTATAAAATAAAATGCCTGGCGCTTTTATAGTAAGTTATAATATTCTTAAGAAGCGTCAAAAGCACTGGGAAAATATCCTCAGAATACTGATACGGGATGATTCTAATCCTATGAGCGTTACAGACGAAATGTAAGTGTATATAGTTCACTGAATATACTAATTACATTTTATCAAATAATTTAAAGGCATTTTTAATGATATTGGATAACATAGCTGCCTGGAACAGAAAGGGATTAATTCCGGAAAAAATTCAATTGGCGGCAGCATTAAGATTCTTGGCAGTCGGTGCATTTCAGAGAGCTGTAGCAAACGATTCCCACATAAGAATTGGGCGCAGTTCTTTTTCGAAAATTGTATGGGCTGTTATAAGTGCAATGGAGCAGAAGATCTGCCCTGATTCTGCTACCGGTTTTAGTGCCAAGTTGGCGAATAAAAAAGGTTCTGGCTACTAGTTCGGCCGTTTTCTTTGCAGCAAAATGTCCCTGCCTATGCTGGACGGAATGACAACAAGCTCCTTAGTGGGATCCTTGTGGACAATACCGTGCTTTAAATAGAAGACTTCGTAGCTCTGGGTTTCCAAAATTTTGGTTAATGCTCTAATCCAGTCGTCTTCTAGCTGTGCTGCTTTTATTCTATGGCGCAACGAATCCTCAATCATCAAACAGCAAACTCTACTCAAGGCATCTACATGCCTCATCTTAGCCCCTGCTCTATGCTCAATACTATACTCGAAGTCCTGCAGAAAGAGTGCCCACCTAGACACTCGTAAGGAAACGTCTCGCTTGCGCATTGTCATTGCGAATGCGTTGTAATCGGTAACGATCTTTACCTTTACTCCTAGCACAAAGACACGCCACTTTTTCAAAGCCTCGATGATGGCCAGAACCTCCAACTCGTATGAATGGTACTTCTCTCCCGTTGGGGTAGTTTTCCGACTCATGTATTGGATGGGATGTCCTATGAGTCCCTCTGCATCAACACAGCACCATATCCATACTTGCTGGCGTCAGTATGTATTTCTGTTTCCGCACAGGGATTAAACAATCGCAAGATATCAACTCCAACTGAGGCGACTTTCAATTGTTGAAAAGCTAAGGTTTACTCGCCACTCATCTTAAAACCTACATTCTTCTTCAATAAATCTGATAATGGTTTAGCCACTAGTGCATAGTTCGGGATGAAGCGTCTGAAATAGAAAGTAAGCCCTAAAAATCGTTGAGAAGGAAACTTCTCAACGGTTTCTGTTTTTAATTATGCCTCCCTCTTCATCTCTGGATGGTATCACCATATCGTCCATATACACCACAATAGTACCATCCAATTTCAGTTCATGGAATACTGCACTAATATATCGACAACACACTGCCGGCGAATTGGATATACCGAATGGTACGTATACAAACTCGAATTGTCCGCGATGGGTAACAAAGGACATATATCGTTGGCTACCATCTTCAATTGGCACATGGATGAAACCATTTTGTAAGTCTAGAGTTGTATAAACTTTAGCCTCCTGCAAACGCTGCAACACGTCATCAATTATAACCATCCGAAGGTTGTCACGCATGATTTTTTAATTCAAACGTCGATAATCGCAACATAATCTTTTTTGCCGTTTTTCTTTGATACCAAAACAATAGGTGAGGAATGCTCGGAACAGTTTCGCTTCACGATGCCCTCCCTCAGCCATTCTGCGACTTGTTTGTTAACAGCTTGCTGGTCTGAATGTGACATTCTACGTGGGTTATGTCGCACTGGAATTTTCCACTTTAACTATGATTTTCATTTTTACCGGTAATTTATTGTGTTTAACTGGGTTATAACCGTTGACCAATTCCAAAATCTCGTGTTGAACATCCAGCTTCGTAGGTCAAAATCCAAAGTTTCTGCAGCAATGCAAATATTATTAAATTCCCGTATTCAGTATTGGTAGCATCCTGTAGGTCTTGAGCATCCGATTTAGCTTCAAGCGTCGTAGACTTCGGAGAAAATTTCACTTCATCAGCCTTAATCGAAATGTCCACATGTTAAAGAATGTCATTTCCTAATATAAAAGAATATAGATTATCACGTTCACGTGCTACGTGGAACTTTATTGGAACCTCGACTCCATCTAAATAAATCTTTGTTTCGAATGATCCAATCGTCTCAATCTCTTTCTCGCCTATTCGCAGCATCTTTTTCCTCTCAGAACTCACATTCACATCTCCATCATTAGGGAATCATAACGTACACAGCTAATATCACTACCCGTATCTAATATAGCTGATACCTTAAGTCCGAGCACGGTTAAATCCGTAAATACTCTGTTCGCTCCTGCAAATGCATCTTTTCGCGGTTTAGACTTCTGGGGTGAACGTATGGATACTGCCAAACGATTGCCTTTCTATTTTTCGTCTTTATGGTTTACCCCTTTTTTATTTATTTATTTATTTATTTACTTCAATACAATGGAAGCCCATATGGCCAATTATATATGTATTGTTAGATAAATGCATACATGGTTTACATATTCTCATATTAACTTATAATAATAATAATAAAAAATATAAACAATATAAATACTACCAACATTAATATTAAAAATTTAATGATACACATTAAAATCCAAAATATACCTTTAGCCAGGAAATAGGTTAGTTGTTCTGCATAGTAATAAACAATTTTAAAATCTTTCTATAAGTGTGACAGCAATTAATTAAAAGATTGCAATTAAAAGATTTGTGCCGGATCTCATGGCCCTAAAACATTTAGGTTGCTTCTCCGGGCATTCTTTGCTAATGTGACCCTTCTCGCCACAGTTGTAGCAACGATGTACGATCAAAGCTTCCCTTTTCACGTTTACGGCGAGCTCTTGCTTTGGACGCGATTGTTTTAAATTCAGTGATTGAGTTGGTTTAGTTACCTTCTCGTATACTTTCAATTTCGTTTTTAAATCTCCTATGTTTAAAGCTTGGTAAAGAATCGTCTTATTTACCCTACTAACGGGTATACCCTCAATAAAGTATTCCATTATACTATCTTCATCTAAAGATATCGGAGAACCAATCTCCATAAGACAGTATAAGTATTCTCTAAGACTCTCGTTTGGGCGCTTCTTTCTATTCTTTAACATACGATGGATTTCTATGGCAGATTCTCTGACTCCAAACACTTTCCTCAACGCTGTTTTTAAAGATGACCAATCTCTAACACGAACCTGGCTTCGGCATATTTTAGCTGCGCCAGAAAGTAACTGCCGTGCGTAGATGTATTTCTGCAGTTCATTCCATCCCACGGCTAGCTCGCAATCTTCAAAATCATTCAGCCACAACTCTAAAGCAGTCTGCCCTTCTCCGGAGAATTGGGATAATGTATCTTCAATATCCTTTGAAGTAAAGTCGAAGACCCCCGATGTTCTACATTCACGGGTTGCCGCACCGCTTCGCCATACTCAATCTTCTCTTTTTAAGTTACCTTAAAACACTCTTTCTCTCTTATTGGCAAAATTAGCACATCAAACCTCTGTTATATTTTGAATATTATCTTCTCTTTTAGACATATAATTTATACATCTTTTTTTTTATACATCCATACACACGTCTATAATGCTTCATGTCATCAGCTCTTAAGTATTGAATTATTCTCCAATTCTGCTTCTACTCGGTATTCATATGATAAGTTGTTGTTTCAACCATCTAACAATAAATTATTCCTTTACTCTCACAATCATATAGCAGCATCACTTCTCAGCATTTACTTTTATTCTGCTTCCACTCTTATTTTGTTGTTTAACGTCTGTATCTTTGATAGCTCCTCACTGCATCAATTGAAATTAAATGGGTTTCGTATATTTTCTTTTATTTTCTTACACAGGCATATACATATCGATATCTTCCCATAAGAATGTATTATGTGACATTTCTAAAATTGTTCAGGAAACGAAAAAAACGTCTCATTTAGTTATTTATTTGTATATTTTATTGAAAGGAGCATATTTGGAAAGCGATTTTCAGAATACAAAACTTGACATCATTGCAAAACCAAAAGTTTAATCAGATAAGAAGTTTTTGTCGCTTAGTACATTTTCGTGGTCAAGACATTGGCGCTTGATACAATGGTAAATGGCGCTTAAAACATTGACATGGACACATAAAATAAAGATTTGAAATAAATTGTGTCGTTTAATTCATTTTTTATTTTTTTATGTTAAACAATAAAATAAATAAAAATCTGTATTAAAAGAAACATAACATTAATTTCAAAAAAAGGATTCAAAGAGGACATTAATAATTTTAGAAATCAAAACGGAAGTTTTAAGATTATTAATTATCATTTTGATTGTCAGACAAATCATCTTCTTCGTGTGTCTTTCCCAATTCGTCTTCTTTCTCACCAAATGTACTTTTTATAATATCCTCGTATTCTTGTATGTATCGTTCAGAAATAAACTTTCTTTTGAGCAGACTCTCTAAATCCTTTCGTTTGGGGCCTGATAGTGGCAGTTTTGAAGAATAAAGAATGTAAGAATGTTCATTGAATTCTTGAAGGCATTTTACTTGATTGCGCGTGCGACAAAAGTCCAGGGTATTTGAAGGAGAAGGTGTTTGAAATTGAATTTTATTTTGAAATTGATATTGTTACATGCCCCTTATAAGGAACCATGATGATTAATATTTTTTTGTTTTTAGCTTACTCAGACATGATCTTTCTCTGAATATGAATCCCTCCCATCATCATGGCCCAAGGCTGCCATAATAATTGAAAACTTGTTACCATTTAACGCAAACACACCTTTCTCAGAGGGAGTCAGATGTGTGCTCCAGTCGCCACTTGTTCATTCCATGTGCATGTTGGCCCCTTTATCCTGTTTCATACACACCACTCACCTTTATTTCATCACCATCCACCAATTCCAATTTAGCCAGACATGTTTTTTTTTAAACTATCTTCAATCTAACATTTTCTTATCTCTTTATTAAAAAAACTTAAGTCTAACTTAATTATAATTTACTAAGAACACTATTGTTATTTTCAAAATCTGTGACAAAGAAAAAAATTTCAATTTATATTTTATTTCAGGCGATGATTTAGAAAAAATGAAAATATTAGATTCCGTAATCTTGAAATAAGTTTGCTCCTTGGTTTTTCCTCCTTGTTTTGGAAAATATTTAAGCGTTTCCTTTTTCCAATCGCGGAAATCTTTGTATGTCAACACTACCACCTCATAAGGTTTGGAATTTATCCTGGCACTGGAAATCAGAGTAACCCATTCTGATGATGTCCAAATTGTCCTTATTTTTACAAATCTCTATAGTAGCATGCACAGAATCAACTGGCATGTAGGTATGGCCAGGAATTAGAATTGTTAATTTAATTTCGTTAATGTGTTTAGCTTGTTTTTGTATAAACAAAAAAAAAACATTGTTATGATTAGGCGATTTTATTTTGTCCAGGACAGCTATCACAGCATAAGGAAATGGATGTAACAGTTTTTCTCTCATCGACGATTTTCAAGTACTGATTGAGGATTGTACAAATTTCATTTGCTCCTCGCATTCCATCAACTTCACCCCACAAAAAAGCATACGCGTTATGTGTTCCACTCTCATAAATTGTCTCGTTATAAAACGAGTATTTGTCACTTTTACTTTCTGTGTTTCATCCAATTCACGGTCCTTATAGGATTCGCAAAAGGTACACTTATCTTATTTGGGAACATGGATGCCAATGTTGTACGTTTTGAAAATTCCGCGAAAAAATTTATACCCTGTTCCACTTGGATTCTTTGAATTTTCTGTAAAGGTTAGAAATACTGAAACACTCGGTGGGCAAGTAAGTTCTATTGGTCCTAGAACGGCAATAGTGGGATTGAACCCTTGGTAAGCTTACAATGAAAGTGCAAACGGCTTCTTTTAAATCAGCGGACGTAGCATTGAACGTAGCTGCTGCATCCCTTTTGTCTGTTTCCGATGTATTTAAAAGTGTTGTTTTTTCAAGGGCATATGTCACAACTCTACTTGAAATCTTAAGGGTTTTCAGGAAAAACTGCATACATACTTGAATTCTTTTCCCTTCAAAATTTATAAAATATTTTCTTGTTTCTGTCTTCTTTTCAATTTCTTTGCTTCGTCGCCTTTTGATAGGAACACGATCAACGCAGGATAAAATCCAATCTATTTGCTGGGTATGTGGCAGTTTCCAATAAAAGTCAAAAACTTCTTGCCTTTGCGACTCACTTAATTTGGTTGCACATTTGTTTTGGCAGCTCTTGCATGGATTTCTTTGCACAGATTTTTGTTTTTTCTCAACACGAGCTCTATTTGATTTTACCCCCAACCCATGGTTACATACCTCAATGGCCATGACGTGCGGCTTTGGATTCTTGTTTACTTTTTGGCGTTGTTCTATTTCATCGGCACTTGAATTTTCTATGGAATCGTTATGCCAAATTGAACTCCCATCTGTTTCAAACGGATCACACTCAGACCCAGATTCAGATGGTGCAGACAAACTCGTTCTGCCCGTAGTACATTTTGTTTTTTCAAAATGATTAAGCTAAAACAAAATTAACAATTGTATTTATCTCACCTGCCTCAAAATAGAAACATATATCAAGAATCAAGGAGCTTATTTACTTACTTTCATTCCTTCATTAGATTGTTTTCCTAATTCAACCATTTGTCTAGCTCTTGAATGAAACAAAATTGGCTTTTGCAATCCAGAGGGACCTGGCAAATTTTCATTCATGGTAAAATTAGAAATAGTTTCACTAAAATATCACGAAACGATGAACTAACTCCTCACTGCAAAAAAGTACGATAACAACTGACGAGAATAAAAGGAACAAAACAACTTGTCCCTAGCCGTGGACATCAATGTCAGGATGAAATAAAAGTAAAAACGATTCATTAATTTTAAAAGAACAAAAACGGTTTATTTAGTTTAATTCTGTAATTTGGAGTGCTTATTTAAAGTGATTAAACGATCGTACGCACGTTCTAAAAGGACGCCACTTCACTTTGCTTCCCTAACTGATGAATGTTAAAAATACAAAGTTCTAAGTAGAATCATAACACAAAAAAAAGGAATGTCAAAAATCATTGCATGGTTGCATTTTTAACAGGGTGACAGCGCGGCCTATCCTGATATGAAATCGTCCTCGATTTCTTCGGATGATTCGTCTAAGGTTGACAACTGCTACACCAAGGCTTCATCTTCTCGGCAGAATACACAGACGAAAACTTACGAGTTTTAATTTGTACTCCTGGGATATCTTCCACTAAATAACGATCATTTCCGATGCCTTTGGTGACAATGTAGGGTCCTCGAAACTTTGGCTCTAACTTTCTCGAGTCACCAGTAGCGGGAGCTTCATTTTCGATAACGGCCAAGTCATTCTCCTTATATTTTCTTCGCATTGAATGCTTGGAATTAAATCGTTTTTCCCATTTTCCTCTTTCCTTATGTATGTTCTCAACAGCGAGATTACGTTTGTCAGCAATTGGAAGTTCGTCCTCCACGTTGTGGTCATGTACAGCTGCGACTAGATGATTAGTTGTTATATCACGTAATTTAAAATCAAACACAAGTTCGTTTGGTGTAAATCCGGAAGTTGCCTTCTTTTGGGAATTTACGGCCCATTGTGGAGTTCACGTAAAGTAAGATCCCAGTCCTTTGGATCTTCGACTGTAGTGTATATGTATGAGAGTATTGTCTGGTTCGCCCGCTCGACCTGACCGTTTGCTCTCGGGGTTCGAACTGCTGTTTTAATATGTCTTATCGAATTGTGTTCACAAAAATCTTCAAACAATTTGGAGGTAAAGGCGGTACCTCGATCACTGACGATATTTTTCGGTAAACCCAAGAATGTTGTCATCTCATTTAAGGCGGTAATTACAGGGACAGTTTTTGTAGACCGGACTGCTTTTACAATCAAGTATTTACTGAACGAATCCGATATAGCTAAAATATAGCAGTGTCCTCTCTTGCTCTTCGTAAAAGGACCTAGGTGATCGATGTGGACAGTTTGGAACGGGATCGGCTGCACATCACTAAAATGTAAACAGGCTTCGGACTTGCCACAACGGGTTTTGTTGTAACAACAGGAGATACAACTGGAGATAAAGTCTTTTACATACTTTCGCATTTTCGGGAACCAAAATTTCTGTTGAATTCTATCGATGGTTTTGTCTATCCCAAAATGGCCCATATCATCGTGACAATATTTTACAATTCGCCATCGGATGTCCTTTGGAATGGCTAATTTCAAACCGTTTTCATCTTTGTGGTAAAGTCTATGATTACGAATACAGTAGTCGTTTTTAAGCTGCTTTTCTTGATCAGATTTCACATCACCCTTTAACACAGGTGATCGATTATATTAATGAGTTTTTCATCTTTCAGCTGCATAGTAACAACCCAATCGTCAACTTCAGCAGTGACCTTCATTATAAAGCCAGCTGGTTCTATTTCACTTGGCGGCTTATCGGGTGCACGGCTTAGGGGTAAAAACATATGAAATCAACCAATGAGTTGACCGCACCGATTTCGAATTGGATGAAATTTGGTACGAAGGGAAAGTTAACCATAATAATAGCGTTTGCCAACTTTCAGTGTCTTGTCTCGTACTTTCAGAATTATGGCCATTCCAAGTTGGCAAAAATCAATAAAAATGCACTCAGATGCCTTAACACAACTTTTAATATCTCGAAAAGTATTCATTGTACGTTAATAATGAAGGGCTCATTTTACAGACAAAAACATGCGCCATTCAAAAAGGACTAAAATTTCCAAAGGATATATCTCGAAAATCAATATTTTTAAAAATCTCAAAAAAATACATGTTAATTCTTATTATGTTTTGTACAAGTCTGCCAAATTTCAATGTGGAGTCTTCATTACAACATGAGTTATTAAGAAAAAAGCAGGCGAAGGTTTATGTATTTCATGAAATGTACCAAAATACAAAAAGGTGACAAACTACAAAAAGAAGAGCAAATCAAATGTAACGGAACTTTTTCGAATTTTCTTTGCTTAAACTCTTTTCCTCCATTGCTAAACCTTTAATAAAAAGTACAACATAATGTATTATCATTATTAAACACTTTATTGCAGCATATTTATTATTTCTGAAGGATTTCAATTACAAAATCTGCATCTGCCGAGTAACGCTTGACTTTAATTTATTTTTTTTATCTGCGAGTACAGGTTCAATAGAATGCAGCTTTTGAGTTCCAGGAATAGTACGCAAATCTTTAAAACGAATTTGAAGGAACCGTGCTTCTTCTTCGTGGTCTTTTAGAGTTAAAAACTCGAAATTACAGTTCAAAAGATTTTGCAGGCACCATTCATATAATTGTTTTGGAGTAGTTATTTGACCTTGTAATGGACGCTGTAAACTAGCTCGACGTGCCTCTCTCTTTACGGTACCTCCAAGACCGTCACTTGGGCCTTTTCCATGGCTTGTTGCAAAAAAAT
The DNA here is from genome assembly GCA_963932375.1 of Phania funesta. NCBI lineage: Eukaryota > Metazoa > Arthropoda > Insecta > Diptera > Tachinidae > Phania > Phania funesta. The sequence goes on from OZ010653.1 coordinate 87,331,035, forward strand.
GCCACTCAGCATTACATCCAAAATCTTCCATATGATAACATAAATTGATAAAGTTCTTTTTATTTTTAAACTGGGCAGCACTACCGTCTGAAAAATACGTGATTTTCTTCGGGGTTGTTTTAAACTTTTTTCTCAAAAATACATTCAGGTGGCGATGGAACAGGTGAACAGCTACAGAATCGTGTACAAGACAATCAGATATTATTATGAAGTTTGTATGTTGTGTTTTTCCATCTGATTTAAAATAAATAGCAATTGGGTATAAAGTGGCCTGGGAGTTGTTCCAGTGAAATCCCTGGACTGCATCCTGAATAGTAAAAGAAGCATTTTCTGAAAAATCGCAAACTGCTATATACTCATTTTCTTCCAAATTTGATTTTCTTTCGCTCAGGTATGCTGCCTGCTGTTTTGCAATAAATGAATGAGGTAGTAGAATTTCAAGCTTTTCACATAGGGAATCCACAAAAACGTCAGCTTGGGTAATCATGGTCTCCAAATTATCCCTATCTACACTTACCCATTGTTTATATGTTATTTCATCAATATCATTTTGCTCTAGTAATTGATTTAGTTTTGCTTTAAATTTTCAATTCCTGGACACTTGTTACATTTACGTAGGTGACACTTCGAAAAAGATGGAATGCATGTCATTTGTTTCAAACAATCTTTGTAACATTCAAGCTGATAATTCGGAACACCAGCAGTTAATTTTTTTAAATTTATAGCATCAACCATCAGCTTCACATTTTGATGCTTTGTACAAACTCACACGTTATGAGATCCACTCGCATTTGCTAGAATTATATTCCTCGGACGAAGTTGGCAAAACTTGGAAATACCTATTTTTATTCCATCATGTCGTTCCTTGAATAAGGCGTACATTTCTATTAAGTTTCCAAGCAAAAGTCTTATTTTTCCTCACTTTAGTACCATTTTCAAAAACAGACACGAAATCTTTCTGTCCGGGCATACACCTGCTGACGTCATCGGATTCATAAAAGGATGTTACTAAACTGCTTGTCACTGGCGAAATTGGACTTCCCAGTTTTGGGTTAGGCGTACTCATCACACCCTTTGTTTCAACCAAATGCTTAACTTTTCGCGCGATATAGTTTGTAAGCAGGAATTCTTCCTCAATTTTATGTATTGTCCAGCTTTTTGGTAAAATTGTTAGCAGTTGGATTTTCTCACTATTTTTTGTTAATGTTTTAAACTTTTCTTTTAATTGTTCTATTATTTCGGATTGTGGGCACATATGCGAAGTTGATTGTGCTGAATGGTGGAAAATTTTGTCTTGAATCGAATCAGTTATTTTCCTGCATTTTGCATCTCTGTACCGTTTTTGATGTAACTTCTTCTTTTTTATCGGAGATTGTTCCAGATCCGGTAAAGATTGGTTTAGTTTTGAAATAGCAACTTCTTCCGTGCCTGACGCAATGTCATCGAAAGTATCTACATTTTCGTTTATGTCTGAACCTTCTTCCAAATTAGATTTATTAGATTTTTTCAGATGCGAAAATTTTATTCTACATGTCCCACAAATTTTATTTGAGATCGTAATGTTTTTATCCTTAGTATACTGTAGCATCCATTGTTGGACTTGTCTTAAACTTTTATTGCACCCAGTGTGACCGGATTTTTTAAAAGGATTACAGCAAAATGTTGAATTGAATGGCATATTTTTTATTTAAATACCGAATGAATTGTGCACGACTTTTTTGTATTCTTTCAATTTTATTATTTCAAAACATAAACCTTCGCCTGCTTTTTTCTTAATAACTCATGTTGTAATGAAGACACATTGAAATTTGGCAGACTTGTACAAAACATAATAAGAATTAACATGTATTTTTTTGAGATTTTTAAAAATATTGATTTTCGAGATATATCCTTTGGAAATTTTAGTCCTTTTTTTATTTACATTATCCTTGATCGAAAATTCCAAAAAAAATTTTTTGAATGGCGCATGTTTTTGTCTGTAAAATGAGCTCTTCATTATTAACGTACAATGAATACTTTTCGAAATATTAAAAATTCTGTTAAGGCATCTGAGTGCATTTTTATTGATTTTTGCCAACTTGGAATGGCCATAATTCTGAAAGTTGGAAGGCTATATGTCTGAAAGTTGGCAAATATTATTGTGCCGATCCGTAGATCATGTGTACAAAATCTTATCAAATTTGGAGGTGATGAGGTCAGAAATGTTAATATTTTCGGTTGATTTCATATGTTTTAACCCTTACGGCATCTACGTGAGCCATTCGACTACCCTCACGATAGCAATCTTTGGCTTGAGTTGCTTGTTTGCTTTTACCTTGACAGTGGCGGAAAAATCCGTAACCAATCGGAATGGTTTTCTCAAGAGATAAATTCTAAAACGGTCCAGAGCCTCGACTACGGCAAGGGCTTCTAGCTCATAACTATGATAACGAGCTTCGACTTCGGTACAGTGGCGGCTATAATAAAAAACGGGTTTCCACTGGTTACCATCTGAAGATTGTAATAAAATACCAGCAAGTCCTTTACTGCTGGCATCCGTGTGGACTTCATGTTGTGCGTTACTACCGTAAAGTGCCAGAACTGGTTGCTTTATCAAAATTTCTATAAGTCTTTCAAAAGATTTTTGCTGTTCTTCACCCCACACAAAGTCATTGGATTTCCGTAGCATCATAGTGAGCGGCTTTAATATCAACGAATAATCTTGGACGAATTTCCTGAAGAAACCAGTTAATCCTAAGAATCTTCTTACCTCAGTTATATTTGTTGGGGGACTAAAATTTTTGATTGCGCTAATTTTATCATCACCGGGTTCTATACCATGTTCATCAATTACATGTCCCAAATGAGAAATCTTAGTGGAGAGAAAAGCACATTTGTCAAATCTTAGTGTGAGGCCACTTTCCTTTAAGATTACCAAAAATTTATCGAGGCGTGATAAACCTTCTTCCACTGTTTTACTTGGGATCATGATGTCGTCTAAGTACTCTAGAATCTCACCAGGATTCATTTTGGATACGAGGTTATTCATAACCGATTGAAAAACGGCAGGGGCATTCACGAGCCCAAAAGGCATACGGTTATACTCAAAGTGACCGTCGTGAGTAACAAAGGCAAAGTATCCCATCCGTAAATCTAGAGTTGTAAAATATCGGTTACCAGCAAGTTGAGCAAACTGCTCGTCCATAATTGGCATCGGGTATGGCGTTTTTGCTGTTACGGTATTCACTTGACGGTAGTCGACACACATTCGATGCTCTGCGTTACTTTTATTGGCCAGGACAACGGGTGACGCATACGTTGAATCAGATGGACGGATAGTTTCATGCTTAAGTAGATCGTCTGTAATATTTTTTAAAATTGACTTTTGGCGAACGCTACACAATAGGGCTTAGACTGGATCGGTTTATCGGATGTTAGAGAAATCTTCATTTTTGTCACGTTACACTTTCCGAGGTCGGAAGTACTTTCGGCAAAACAGTTGCGATGTTTTAAAAGTACGGCTTTGAAATTTTCTTTTCCAGTAGGTGATAGCTCTTCTGAAACCTGTACATTGTCCAGTTTTTCCAGGCGACAGTCATCGTCTTCAATAATTAACCGCTTACCTCGTCCACATAATACGTCTCTACCCAGTAAAATATGTTCACTCAAAAATTCATCTTCGACGACAAGCAAGTCAACCTCAAACGAATTATCATCAATTTCCAAGACATGTACCTTACCGTCGCACTCGTACTGACCACCACCAAAACCTTCTATGGTAATGTTGATGTTATCAATATTACCAATTTCGCGTGCGTACGTCTTGCGGATCAGTGACCGATTACTACCCGGATCAACAAATGAATTGGTTTCATGACCGTTCACCTTGACCTCTTTTAAAATTTCGTTTTCAACGGCCCTTAACGTACCTGTTGAATCTATTTGGTTTACGGTTGTTTTCGGCGTTGATTTCTCTGGACATTTGTCAGTAGTGTGCGTGGTACGTTTACAGATGTTACATCTAGGCTTACGTGGAGGCTCAGGACAATTAACAGAAATATGTCCTAGCTGTGAACAGTTATAACATTTGACTTTACTTACCGAAGAAGTATTATCAGGGTTTTTCTTAACAAACTGTCTCTTAACATTTTTATCACTTAACGGCGTTGGTTTTACTTGACTCTGAGCTGTTGTGTTGATATTGGTGACGTGATTTTAATTGCATTAACTAATAATATCTTTCAGTAATTGATTACACGAATCATACTCATTCGATATTTTCTTTTTTAAATCGGGTTCATTAATACCATTTATTATGTGTCTTGCTATGGCGGATTCAGGCAACCCACCCCTGGTACCTAAGGCAAACATCTTGAAGTAATATCCTGTTGGGGGTTCGTTTGGATTTCGCTTCGTGTGACACATTTTAATATGGATATCCGCCAAATTATCCATGTGTGGGAAATCTTTCAAGAATTTTTCTACAAAATGTGGCCAAGTCTCGAAAACGATTTGCAGCAAGTCAACCCAGTACTTTGCGGGACCTTGCATCTTTTGTTGTACTGCGAATATGAGGTTATAGTCACTCCAACCATAAGCTGCTTTTAGAACATTAACACGCTTAACAAATTGAGATGAATTTAAAGACTCATCTACAGAAGGATTAAATTCTGGTAAAATTGAGATCATTTCTCTTACATCATTATACTGGCTGCTACGTAGGCAACTGTTGGGAGGTCCATACGGTTGTTGTGGCCCATAAACATTATACGTTGGCGGATGATACGATTGTTGGCCGTAATGCGTTGGGACGAAGTTGGACGGCAGGCTCTGTGCATGAGCACCTGTTGAATAACACGAGGCTTGCTGTGACGTCTGTACGTTGTTTGAAGAAAAACCGTATCGATGTCCACTAATATGTGGCGTTGTGGACGAGAAACAAACTTGGGGCATACCAGCACTATTGTGGTTTACCAAAACGTGTTGAGATTGCACCTGTGGTCTTGCGGAACTGTAAAGCACATGTTGTGAAGATGGAGGCATCGTTTTAGGCTGACAACATATATTGATTGACGAATTGACGTGTTGAATAGACGGCTGCAAGAGTTGAGGATGTTCTACACCTGTGGATGTGGCTATGGTTTGGCCACCGATAATCGTGTTGTCCGACGTGACAGGAGAATTGTTTCCGTATGAAACAGGTGGATTGTTTCCGTATGAAACTGTAACGTTAGTTTTACGCACTGGAGAACCTTCGGGAGAAGCAAACGTTTGCAACGGTGAAGACGCTTCTGACGGTTGTAACCGCACCGATACCGCATGCATTTCTGCTACTGCCTTTTCCAGCTCATTAATACGTTCCGTCATACTTTTCGTCTTTCGTGTTCCGTTAAAATGTTGAAGGCGTTCGATTAATTGCTTCTTATTTCCCGTACACGGCACTCCAAATTCTTTGCATTTCGCTTGTAAGCTTTTGACCGTCAAACTATAAAAGTTTTCTATTTTTACGTTTCTCAGAATTATTAAGCAGTTTGCTAAATAGAAATTTCTACCGCACGTAATTTGGATTTACAATCCCACTTCTGAAATAATGTCACTAGCCGTGGACATCAATGTCAGGATGAAATAAAAGTAAAAACGATTCATTAATTTTAAAAGAACAAAAACGGTTTATTTAGTTTATTTCAGTAATTTGGAGTGCTTATTTAAAGTGATTAAACGATCGTACGCACGTTCTAGAAGGACGTCACTTGACTTTGCTTCCCTAACTGATGAACGTTAAAAATACAAAGTTCTAAGTAGAATCATAACACACAAAAAAAGAATATCAAAAATTATTGCATGGTTGCATTTTTAACAGGGTGACAAACTCAAAACAAAATCAACAAAAATCAACAGTTATCTGTGCAAAGGTATTTACAACCGACGAGACCAAAAAAAAAACACAAAATAAATGGGAATAAAGCAGTAGCCTACTTCATAGAAAAATTATTTAAACTCAAAGACAATCATAATCTAATCATAATTTAAACTAATCGACATCTATCAAAATTTTTGTGTGGACCTTTTGTTGCTTACGACAATTAGATTTTTAAAAATGTCGCTTAAAATAATTTTTTTTTGGCGGATAATGCAAATTTCAGGGAGCAACATTATTCCAGTGAGAAAACTTGGCGGTTGATACAATTTTATTTTCTCTCTAGTTTCCTTTGCATCCATGATAGGGCAGCGAAACCCAGACCAAAATGTGGCGCTTAACTTCTAGTATAGTTCCACATCAAAAAGTAATTTTCGAAAAAAGTGTCGCTTAATACATTCTTACGGGAAGGTATCGATATGGAGTTATGTGAAGTGTTGCCTTCGTTTATTTACTTTAATTTTTGTCAGAATATTCAATTGTTCTTTGGTTCTCTGATCTTCATAATATTGGTGGGTTGTAACGGTTCAAGATATATTCGTTCCACACAAAACCACTATAACTTCAGTTTTAATTTTATTTCATTTACATAACATTTTCTCAGTTTGGCAAATTTAACACCAATTCCACGTCATTATTTTGTTATCAGTTTATTTGTTTTTTGCAATTCCCGGACGAGACCCCAAATGTAGGATTTAATGATCCGTTTTGTTTTATATAAAACTTATACTTTTATTTAAAAAGCAGTTAGACTTATGTAACTACTCTGGCCTTTGCAACGTCTCGTCACTTTGATAGTCCAAATTACTCTGCGACGTTTTCTCAACTTCAACTGTTCTTTTGTATTCTTCTTGTCTATTTCGTTTATTGTAGAATATGTAGGTTCCAGCTAGCATTTTTTGAATTTTTTAATCGAATTCGGGTCTTTTTCGACTCAGCTGCGTGCTTAAAAAGCCGGAATATGCGCGCATTTTCTGAACATAAAAAATGCTTTCGTCGGTAGAAAAACGTGACTACGCGCATCAATTATGAGACTTTTTCTATATTAGTTTAGAGTCATTTTCGACTCCTATTCTAGTAGTATTAAAAGTCTTTTATGAATCGTTTTCCTATCATTTATTAGTCTCATATCACATCATTTGCGACTCTCTTTCGAGTCGTCTTTTAGTCATGTTTATAATCGCTTAAAAGTCTTTTTTGAGTAATTTATCAGTCAGTTTAGGAGTCTTTTTATTGTCATTTATCACTCATATATCTATTCATTTGGGAGTCTTTTTTATGCCATTTATACCTGTAATTTGAGGCATTTCACAGTCGTATTTCTAATCGTATTTGACTCTTCAAGTATTTTTCAGTTGACTTTCTGGGCCCTACGTTCACACTGACGCGATTTCAAAAATCATGTCCATATAAGCGTAGAGTAACAAAAACATAAATAATAATTTTCGTGTGATGTATGTACATAACACATCAAAGTTTATTTAAAAGAAAATATTTATTTTTCATTAAAAATAGTTTCTAAAGTCATATTTAAGATAAAAAAAAAATAACTAAAGAGATTATGGAAATAAATTATTTTCACACCAAGCGATCCATGGCCTTATTCACAACAAATATTTAATTGTTATAAAGGTCTTCATTGACAAACTTCCTAAAGAAACTTGTCAAATAAGGCTTTAATAAAAAACAAAAACATTACAACTAATAATTTGTATTTCAAAATTGAAAAGTAATTACTTTCATAAAAATTATATAAAAACAATTGTTGGTACATTTAGCTCTCATCTTTCCGTTTTTTTTTTGTCACTCTATCTCTAGCATGAACAAAGAGCTTTTGAAGAATAACATTCATATCTTTTTAGGTGCTTTTATATTTAAGATGGCAAATATCTGAAACAATGTATTTAAGTTGTTTTCTTTTTATTACACTAAATATGAACTTACTTTTAATTGTCGTTATGATAAAGCACTTTTCGGCACTAGGCTTAGCGCTGGTCCCTTTCCAGCTGTATAATGTAGCTAATTGATCCGAATAAACTTTGCGTACTGCAGCTCTAAGAAATTGTGCGGGTCCGTCACAGCCGGTTTTTGCAATAAACTCTTTCTGGAAAATGTAATAGGTTATAAGAAATTTATATGACTAATTATAGTTAGTTAATCAGCAATTAGCTTATTTGTTAGTTTGTTTTGTCATTTTTTATACTCAAAAATTTTTTGACTTTTCTCAAAGAACCAAAAGTTTTTTATCTCGTTTATTTCATTGAACGGACTTTTTTGCGTGTCGTTGAGCTCGTTCACTATTATGTTTTCACCATGGTGTTTTCGTACTTCCAATTTAACGGCAACAACTTCTGTTAATTTTAAAAAATGCGGCTTATTGCCTTCCTTCAACTCCTTTGTTTTTTTTTTTTTTTTTAATCTATAACTTCGTTTCTTAATACAGCTATTTCATTCCGTAGTTCCATTATTAAACTTACAATGCTATCGGATTGGGGAACATTTTGCAATCTGAATAAGATCTTCTCAGTAGAGATAAACAATAAAATTGATCAATGTTTTACTTACATGTTATAACATTGTTTGACGGTGTATATTGGAAGTCGTTTGACATAAAAATATTATCTTGCGACATTACTGATTACTGGTGTAAAGAAGTAACTCTTGTCTATTGGATGCAAACAAAGAGACGTCAGATTGCTTATTTCTTTGCCAACAAAACATAAACCATTTTCCCCTTCATTAATTTCTACAATTTTAACAAATTTATCCTGAATTAGACAAAAGTTGTCAGGTTCTTGTAGTGAAAAAAACAAACCGTTAACATTTGTGTTTACAATTTGTCCGTTTTTTATTTTTACCACAAATGGTTTCTTATGTTCTTCTTCCTTTTCCAGGTACATACTGTTTTCTACCTGTCTCTTGTAAATTTGAGCTGCAACGTTTTGCCCTTTTCTTACTTTGCGTTTCACTGCTTGCAAATGATTCTCAAACTTGAAAGTGCTAATGTCGTCTAAATTGCCATTAACTTTTGCATCTTCATGAATATGCAACAAGACGTTAAAAAGCTGGATTCGTACAATGATGGAATTTTATTCACGAATGATTTTAATAGCTTTTCAGCACAGGTGTTGTTTTTTTGCAGTCATTGAAATCTAATAGAATTCTTAAAGCCAAGAATAATTTTAAGAAATGGTTGTATCTTTCTAAGCTTAGAACATTTCTTAATATGAAAGGGCCTGTGTAAAGCAGGAATTGTCTTATCTCTGTTGTCTTCCATCTTTCAAGGTCTTTTAAGCTTCGTGGCTTTCTTTGAAACTCCTTTGTTACATTATTTGAGTTATAACAGCTCTTTTGAAACTTTTGAAACTGTTTCACATTTTCATGACACTAAAGAATAGTCTTCACCTTTTTTCTTTACCCAAGCGTTTAATACCTAAACATACAACATTCATATAATCTAGAGAGCACTGTGCAAAAAATATCTATGTTAAGTTTTTCTAATGATGATATCGACTGCTTCAAATGATGTTCGGGTTGAAGACGATTTCTGAAAGTGTCGTTGGTTCTCATCGCACACTCGCTTTCGGTCGAGAAAATAAGACGATGCTTAACTATTTGACCTTTCTGTGTACAGTGAGTACAGGAATAGTAGCCACTATGCTCCTTAGTTCCCAAAACAAAGCACTTTGCTGGTGAATCCATGACGAAACAACGAACTTTAATATAAAAAACTTATCAGCAAAAACCAATCCTTCTTGCATTAGGGCATTAAGTTCTATTATAAATTCTTTTAAGTAATCATCTGCGCAATTGACCTTTGGAATTCCTTCAAACACACCAATAAGGAACACATAGCTTGATCCAACAACACTACCTAAAATCGGGCAAACTTGTTTAGAGCTACTTTTAAATAGCGGCAGACCGTCAATGCCGAAATCTATAACAATATCCAATAACTTCCAATTATTTCTTACCAAGAAATCGGTTAATCTGTTTTTTAGTCCGTAGTGAATATATGTTACTTCACCTCACCAACCTTTCTCTCAACTATAGAACTAGGCGTTTTTAAAAGTGTCCTAGCGTCTCTGGAACTTTCATATTGCATTTAAGCAATAACAATAATAGTGCATTAATTGCAACAAAGCTCACCTGAAATTGAATTGCCCACTTAGCTAGTCCCTCACATAAATTAAATTCAAGTAATGAAAGTGAACAACTTTCATTACTTGAATCATGAAAACTGTCATTATCAATACTATTTTCATTTGAATATTGGCTTGACTCTTTATATTCCTGAATGTTTTCTTCAATATTTTCTGGATTTTTTCAAATTTGTTTTTTTTGCGAAATTAAATTTTCTGCCTCTTTTTTTGCTAATCTTTTTATTTGCTAATCTTTTTATTTGCTAATCTTTTTATTTGCACTTTTTCAATTCTTTTTATTTGTTTAGCTGACATTGCCTTTTTTATTCAAATTTGATTACAATATCTTACTTAAATTATTTTAATATATGTAATATATTCAATCACACTTTTTAATTATTTTTTATATATCAACTAGCGGATCCCGGCGTGCTTCGCTACGCATGAATATTAACATTGAATCAAATTCATTGGTTTTTTTTATTTATTTTTTATTTGGAAATAATGAAAAAAATTAAATCAATTCAATACAATAGTGTATACAATAGTTTTTGTTTGATTGTGTGGTGCATGAATAAATAGATTTGTTGGTGCTCCCACTCTAGAACATGCGACGTATAATTGTCCGTGAGAAAAGCACGGTTCCTCCAAATTCACACACTTGAAGCGTTTGCCCTTGAGCTTTATTAACGGTTATAAGAAAGGATAAACGTACGGGAAATTGAAGACTTTTGAATTGAAATGGCATGTCTGTTGGTATTAATGGGATCCGTGGTATCAGTGCAACTTCTCCTTTTGCTTTGCCAGTGAGAATTGTTGTTTCGATCAAATTTGGCATTAATTTTTTGCAGAGTTTTGGTGATTGAGATTTCGAAGAAGTATGATCGATGAACCAATTTTCAAATTCAAAAGATGCGGTGGCATACCGGGTGGTTCGAAAAAATTAAAAAAACTCAACCGGATAATTTACTGCGTCTTCTTCATTTGTAGCATTACCAATGGATTTGTATGATACCAAGTCACCTGGCAATTTCTGTTGAATTTGAAAATTTATTTCAATCAAATAGTTCTGCTTTTGATGGCATAATTGTGCAAAAGTTGTTTGGTAACGTGATAAAGCCATTTAAATCACTTGCAATTTCGCCATCGCCAATCTGCAGCAATTGCTGATGGATCATTTTGAAGACGCACACGCATATTTATGTTAAGCGATAACTTCTGTACATTTCCCCAACGAAACGAACTTTTCAAACAAGCATTAATTTCATCAGCTGGAGTCAATCTGGAAATGACGGGCAACGTTTGTCGAAAATCACCACATAGCAATGTTAATGCACCACCGAACAACTGTTGATTTCCACGTAGATCCTGTACTGTTCGATTCAATGCTTCCAAAGATTTTTTATGGGCCATCGGAAATTCATCCCATAAAATAATTCCTGCTTGTTGCAAAACTTTGGCCATTCCAGAAACGTTGGAATCTCAACCGTTTGCATGTTTAATGGCAATTTCAAAGCGGAATGTGCAGTTCGACCGCCAATAATGTAGCTACAATACCAGAAGAAGCAAGTGCCAATGCAATTTTTCGTTCGGATCTAATTGTTGCTAAGATTAATGAAATCAGAAATGTGTTTCCAGTGCCACCAGGAGCATCCAATATAATCCACCAGTATTATTAATGGCAGCTTGCATGATTCTATTGTATGCATTTTTTTGCTGAACATTCAATTGTGGAATATGTGTTTGCACAAATGCACGCAATTCATCACATTCGAATTGCTGTTCGCGTTGCAATTCTCGCTCAAATAAATCATGCATTGGACGATTAGATGCGATCATGCCTAATTGTCCTAATGCTTTATTTGCAATCATAAGGCAAATATCTTCAATCAATATCAAAGCCTCATTACATATTTCTAATGTATGTACCAATTCGGGATAAATCGCACAATGTTGAAGTCGAATCAAAATGTCTTCAGCCATGAAATCTTTATATTTATTCCAGTAGGTTTGTATTCAAGTAGGTTTGATGGATAGCATGTTGATATTATTATGGCGAATAACATACGTATTTGATTTGGGTGAGCTGAAACTGATGCATCATGAATCGTAGCATCCCAATGCGTATCATCTTCAAGCAAACGCAATCGTTGGCATGCATCACGATATGTTACACACAATTCACCATCAACAGTTCTTAAATTCTGGTATGACTATGGCCAACGTACGTTCACCAACAACAATCGCAAATAAAAACATGCAACATTATTTGGATTAACTGTATAAATGCTGCCTAAAGCATCCGTTGAAAAAACACCTCGGTAGCCGTCAACGGGAGTTTTGTGTTCTTGCAAATTCATCCGTTTCACGTAAAGGTGTAAACACAACTGGGACGAACGACGAACTTCGCACATCACGACGAATTCGTGTGTTAAAAATTCGTTGCGTAAATTCGTCAAATGAACACATATAGAACGACGAAAACAGCTGTGTACGTCACTTGGTATAGTAAAAGCTTTTATTTTTGTATGGCAGCGTTTAAGGAGGAGATGGTGGGTAAGACCGGTAAATATTGATAGAAAATCCCAGAGTTTTCATAGAAGCTGTTTCCAACAATTAAAATTAAAAGATGAAGAACACTTCTTTAAAGCAACAAGAATGACCGTTGTCAAATTAAACGCACTTCTAAATTTACTTAAAGAAAGATTGCAAAAATTTTCCAGAAGAGAGCCTATTGATGAGGAAACCCGTTTGGGCATAACGCTAATGTAAGTGCTTTTGAAATAGTCTATCTTATGGTAAATATTATTATTTATTATTAGTTACCTGTCTCAAGTGTGTAGTATACAATTCTTAGCATTTACTTATAAAATGGGTGTATCAACCGTATGAAAATTATTTACGAAACCTGTGATGCGATCTGGAACGAGCTATGTACATATGGTGTATGTTGCCCAGCCTAATCAGCATGAGTGGAAAAGGATTTCTGACAGGTTTGTGAAATAAAATAATAGAAAATAAATTAAAATATAAAATTTTGTATGCACATATATGTAAAGGTTTTACGTGAAAACAGGAATGCCGAATTGCCTTGGTGCTATTGATGGTAAACATGTAAACATAGTTTGCCCGCAAAAAAGTGGTTCACTCTTTTACAACTACAAGAAGACATTTAGTATTGTCTTAATGGCGGTATGTGATGCCGATTATAATTTTATTTTTATAGATGTTGGAGCAGTGGGGCGTTAAAGTGACGGCGGAGTCTTTGCTCGGAGTGTATTTGGAAGAATGATTTTAAAAAACAACATACAGCTTCCCCCAGATGGTAATCTCCCTGGTAAAAAGATATATTTAATAATTATAAGTATGTTTTTATATGTAGTAATTGAATTTTGGTATGTTGTAATTAGGCACAGATAAAACCTTCCCTTATTTCTTAGTGGGAGATAACGCATTCCCTTTAAAACGTAACTTAATGCGGCCATATCCCGGAAGAAACTTGCCACTTGTGAAACAAAATTTCAACAAAAAGCTATCTGCTGCTCGTGTACACATTGAAAACGCTTTCGGGATTTTAGCCAACAGATGGAGAATTCTTCATACAACTATTCACGCCTCACCCAAAAACGTTGATAAAATAGTGTTAGCAACCGTAGTTCTTCATAATTATCTAATGCTATATAAAACCAGTGGATACTTTGAAGAAAATATGGTCGACCATGAAGAAAATGGAATTTTTATACCAGGAACGTGGAGAGAATCATCTGAACAAATGTTATCTTCTCGCATTTCTCACGCCAACCGTTCATCGGCAGAGGTTTTTGCATTAAGAGATGATTTGGCAGAATACTTACTCAATAATTAAATTCATTAACAATTTTCTTTAAAATTCAGTCTAATTTATTTATTTGTAATTAATTTTAAGTATTCATTAGAGAAAAAAGTGCATTATTACAAATAATGTTCTTTTACTTTAATTAACAAAATAAAAATTCATTGAAAACGAAAAATGCATTTAAAAATTGGAACATGTAATGTTTAATAAGGATGAAATAAAATTTCTTTAAAAATTTTACGTGATTACAAAGAATTGCTATGCAATTCTGAGATCTAAAATTCGATATAAGCTTAGGTTCACATTACTCCTATGTGATACAGTTTTGAGCTAACTCGTCATAAACCAAATTCATGACTTTACTTTCAATTCTTCTTACTACATCCTGTGGTAAATGAGCTTCCGAAATTTTTGTAGCCAAACTTTTAAATAACATTAATGTTAAGTCACGGTCTTCATCATTAATATTTGTTGCAGCTGCGAGTTGCTTTACAGTGTCGGCACACTCTTTCATCACTTCTTTAAAAACTGATGTTACTTCCGCATCTGTTTGTTTTTTATTATATTTTTTTGGGCGAGCTTCATTCACGTCATTGCTTTCATCCGTGATTAGTGCGCTTTTATCCGTGATTAGTGCGCTTACGTCTTCACTCAAAACTGTAGATGACGAGCAATCGAACAGGTAATCAATTTGATCGTCTACAACATTTCCAGTAGTTCTATATCAAATAATATTTAACATAGAGTATTAGATTAGACATAAAAAGACAAAAAGGACAAAGGTAAATGTTATGTACCCTGCACCACTATATGCCATAACCGCATACGGTGAAGGCTATAAAGATAGTATAGTTTTATGTATGAACATACGGTCGGGAATCTTTATAGTTATCCAAAAAATTCATTAAATCCATATATTTCCATATATTTTGCTGGACTCGGCGCACCACTACCGGAGGCAAGTTGAGCAGCTCGTTTGCGTCTTTTATAAGTGTCACGAAGTCCTCGCCAACGTTTTTTGCATGCATCACCTAAAAATTATAGTTTATGTTCATATACAGTTTTTTAACTATAATTTCCACTTACCGGACAAATTAATCAAACCGCCAATTCGTTCCCACATTTCGTTTTTTTTCTGCACATTTTTATAATTGTTGGATGCAAGATTGTACAAACATTAATTTTTTTTTACTTCTTCAATAATAAATTCACTTAAATCCATTTTACTTGTAAAAACTTGAATAAATAATTTATTTTTACAAATTTATTTTGTTTATTGATTACATCCAACAGCTGATAGAGTGACCACATTTCTTAAAAAAGCACTATTTGACGAAAATATATTAATAAGAAAAAATATTTAAATATGTATATATAACTTTAAATATATATATATAACTTTAAATACATTAATTATACTATATGCTACAAATAAAAACAATTTTAAATATTAATTAACAACAAAATAAAAAATATTAAAGAAAATTGGTCCCTCTATACCAAATTATTCGTCGTTCGTCTGCGTAAGAAATAGAAATAAACCTATTGCACAGTTCGAACTTTACGCAACGCGCTAATTGTGTGCATTTACATAAGCACAAATGTCTTTTATTTTCCAGGAGGAATATTCGTAACGAATAATTCGTCGTTCGTCCCAGTTGTGTTTACACCTTAACTTGAAAAAAGCTGTCTGTGTAG
Source organism: Phania funesta (assembly GCA_963932375.1). Taxonomy (NCBI): domain Eukaryota; kingdom Metazoa; phylum Arthropoda; class Insecta; order Diptera; family Tachinidae; genus Phania; species Phania funesta. Next base: position 87,346,606 of record OZ010653.1, read on the forward strand.
TTGCTGGAGGCTGTACTGCTCTTTGTGCGGCATTTGCATCAGTGAAATAAACACGTTGGCCATTTTCAAGATGGACTGCTAAATGTATAACAACAGGATGTCTGTCATGTATTGGGAACGATAAAAATCGCCAAATAGCTTCGTTAGTACTAATATATCTTCCCATTTGGTACTGCAAAATTTCATCAATTTTCAGCAGTCACTCCAAAAACAGCCATATCGCTACCTTTATTAACATACTTGCAAATGTATTTTATTGATTTGACTGAATTGCAGTATTCGACATTTATATGAGAATTGCAAATTTTTGATAACAACGGTGAATACGGCACTATCCAACGATTATCAACTTCAAAGTCTTGGTTCCGGATTTTAATAGTAGTAGTTTCACCATTATCTTGAGCTGATCGTCGACGATACTGCGGATATCCATCATCACCGTGTATTGTTTCAGCAATCAATTGTCTTGGAAAACGCTTTGAACACTTTCCGTCGATCATACATGGTGAATTTGGATTGATTTCACCGCAGGGACCGTGTATCATATTTTTCGTGACAACTGCGAATAATTGTGGATCGATGGTTTGATCTGGAATTTCGGCCGATATAACACTATCAATCACATCTGGTGTTATTTCCCGTACCAACCATATCAAAATGTGAGCGTGCGGCAAGCCTCTTTTTTGCCATTCAATTGTATACATATAGCAGCGGAGCTTGACAATCAGATCCATTAACTTTTTCAATTTTTGGTGGAATATGCGAGCGGTTATATCGTGTCGATCTGTTCGACCTGACCATCAAATAAGCAATCATACACATCAGCCCATTTTGGGATGCAAGTAAATGTGATGAACAAATCTGGACGGCCGTAATGACGAACATATGTCATGGCATCTTGTGTATACTCGTGCATATGGCGTGGCGTACCGGTATATGACGATGGTAATATCGTCAAACGTCTAATGTCATTCACATCCACATCATTCAATAGTGCATCACGTAAATGTATGTACTCTTCAGATCTCATTCGGGCTTGATTATAACGGGTGAAATTCAATCGTTCGCTCTCGATTTTAGCATACATGTCCACAATGTATTGATGAAAAAGTTTATTGCATCGCAAAATGTAATTGTCCTCTTGATCACGAATCATCAATCGATACGAATAAAAATGCATCGCACCAACTGTTTTTGTTGTATCGGTATATTGATATGATAACCAGCTCCAGTGTAATCTTGAATAATTTGACCAATTCATTGTAGTGATGTAAAAATCTTTGCAGATCATTAAAGATTTCTCTTCTTGTATTTGAAGCAATTGCACAGCGCTGATTCAATTTGCTGTTCTCATTACCAATGAAATATATTTGCAAAAACTATAACAGTTTTTGAAATAGATTTAGATGACGAATCAGAATTTTTGAAGACATCAAATGTAGAGACAGCACATAAATCAAATTTCATATTATTTATGCCATACGAAGTAATTACCTTAAACGTCGGCATTAATCCATCTCTTATAATATTTGTATCTCCAAAAGATGTCATTTGGAAGCATGAATTGTACTTTTGAATATTTGTTATGAAATGCTTTGACGCTGGTGAATTGCCATGAATTAATGAGGGTCTGGTGGAGGTTCTAATACAGGCAATTTAACTTTCCCACCAGCACAGCACATGCCAGGCGTTTCGCTCATAAATTTGACTGCTTTACAATGCAAACATTTTTTTTTATTGAATGCAAAATTACATACGTACTTTAAAATCTAGTACCTCAGCACCAAATTGGCATTGTAGAGGAGTGTTAGCTAAATATGTTCTAATAAACTAAATTTTTTAATTATGTAGTATATATATATTTAATAAGTACATAACTAAATAGAAAAAAAATTTATATGTTTGTAATTATATATGTGTGAAGATAAATATGCCGAGTTAAATATGTTTCGACGTAACCGCTTTCGTCAAAACATATTTAACTGAAAAGTTAAATATGTTTTGCCGTAGAAACATATTTAACTGAAAAGTTAAATATTTTCTGACTAAATATCGAATCTGGAAATGATTTGCAATAATATACGTTTTACATACGTATATGTGAATTTAAACATAAAATAAAAATTTTTTAATAAAAATAAATAAAACAAGTGAACAACTAAACGATTGATATACGATCTCTGAGGGATTTTTTGGCATATTTGGACACATCTTGCTTTGTCACTCATCTAGACCAAATGGAAAATGAAGCCAACAGTCCACACTATAGGAGCATCTAAGTGCCATTTCTCAATTGTATTTGTGAAATTTTTTATAAAAATTTTAAAATTCAACTTATAAAATTTTCTAAGTTCTCTGAGGGATTTTTTGGCATATTTGGACACATCTTGCTTTGTCACTCATCTAGACCAAATGGAAAATGAAGCCAACAGTCCACACTATAGGAGCATCTAAGTGCCATTTCTCAATTGTATTTGTGAAATTTTTTATACAAATTTTAAAATTCAACTTATAAAATTATCTAAGTTCTCTGAGGGATTTTTTGGCATATTTGGACACATCTTGCTTTGTCACTCATCTAGACCAAATGGAAAATGAAGCCAACAGTCCACACTATAGAAGCATCTAAGTGCCATTTCTCAATTGTATTTGTGAAATTTTTTATAAAAATTTTAAAATTCAACTTATAAAATTTTCTAAGTTCTCTGAGGGATTTTTTGGCATATTTGGACACATCTTGCTTTGACACTCATCTAGACCAAATGGAAAATGAAGCCAACAGTCCACACTATAGGAGCATCTAAGTGCCATTTCTCAATTGTATTTGTGAAATTTTTTATAAAAATTTTAAAAGTCAACTTATAAAATTTTCTAAGTTCTCTGAGGGATTTTTTGGCATATTTGGACGCATCTTGCTTTGTCACTCATCTAGACCAAATGGAAAATGAAGCCAACAGTCCACACTATAGGAGCATCTAAGTGCCATTTCTCAATTGTATTTGTGAAATTTTTTATAAAAATTTTAAAATTCAATTTATAAAATTTAAGTTCTCTGAGGGATTTTTTGGCATATTTGGACACATCTTGCTTTGTCACTCATCTGGACCAAATGGAAAATGAAGCCAACAGTCCACACTATAAGAGCAATAAGAATTGTTATAGGTGGTTAGTGACAGATCAAGACATGATCTGTTGAACAGCCAAGGTGCTTTGAGAGACATTCTTTTAGTATATAATGGAATATTCAGCTCGGATACTAGTGCAAGGGACTGAGATATAGTCGACTTGAATCTCTTGGGACGTTTTGCTCTCGTGGAGGACTTGATATCTTGATCTATAACTGAGTCAGTACTGTTGAGCAGTTTTGCAAGAATTTTAGCCTTGGCGTGATAAATTCTGTTGTCGAGAGATGGGAGACCAGTGTCTCCTAATATGTTAGAAATTGGTATTGTTCTGAAAACGTAGGACGAGGCTCTAACGGCTTGGTGATAGATTGGCTTAATGATGTTGACGTTAGTTTTGCAGCTTGGGCCGAATATAAATAATCCATAGTCAATTTTGCTCAAGACCAAGACTTTTTTGAGGTATGAAAGTGTATTAATATGGACGAGGCTTTTATATGCTAAGTACCTGATGATGTTGGTTCTGGACATCAATGAATTTTTTAAATGTAAACAGTGTTCCTTCCATGTGTAGTTGGAAGAAAATATTAGTCCCAAGGCTTAGTTTTTTCACATTTTCCAGCTGGTGATTGTTGAATTTAAACTTATGAAAATTGAAGTCGCAATGATGTTTTCTGCATATGTGTTGTGTTTTTGTTTTTTGATACGAAACCTTAGCACCGGAATATTTAGTCCATTTCTCTATATCGTGTAGCAATTTTTCCAGGATATCTGCAGTCTCATTAATGTTGTTTCTTTTGCAGAGTATGTGCAGATCGTCGGCGTATAGGCAGTGGTCGACGCCAGGATGTTTGTTTGTTATGGTGCTTAATTCGTTGAAGGCAATTTGGAACAGAATGACGGAGAACGGCGAGCCTTGGGGGATGCCGTTCTCAAGATGGAAAGTTTCCGATGTGTGGCCATCAATTATGACTTTGAGTTGCCTGTTTGAGAGAAAGGATTTGACATAGTTAAAGATTTTTGATCCGATCGACCAGGATTTTAAGGCGTTTACTATGACATGAGATCCGATCCTGTCAAAAGTCTTCTCAAAATCGATTGATAACAATGTCACATGGTTTCTCGCAGACAGTGCTTTCGTTATATAGTAGTCCATATGTAACAGTGCGTCTTCACAGCCTTTATTTGCTTTAAAGGCGACCTGTTCGTTTGCGATGAGTTTTTTCTTTGTCATGAACCATGATAGTCTACTGGCAATGATGCGTTCCTGGATTTTAGGTAGACATGGCAGCAATGATATTGGTCTGTAGTCTCCAACCGAGGTTGTGTTTTTATTCTTGGGGAGGGGTACAACAATTGCGAGTTTCCAGGCGTGGGGTATAATCCCATTGTTTAATATAGTGTTGTAAACATTAAGCAAGATATTAAGACTCGGACGTGAGAGGTGTTTGATCATATTGTAAGTGATGCGGTCGAATCCTGGTAATGTACCTTTAACCTTTTTTAAAGAGTTGTAGAGCTCCAGTTTAGTGATTGGTTCTTCCATAACGAGGGCTTCCTTGTCTATGTTGCTGTGTGTGTTAAGTTGATTGGTGTATATTTGGCTGTTAAATGCAGGGGGGAAAGCTGTCATCGGAGGCGTATTTAGCCCATTCCTTCCCAAAGTGGTTAGCAATTTGTAGGGGGTCAGTTAGAGTTCCGTTATGTGTACAAATAGCTTTTACGGTGGTGGAGGTTTGCTTTCGGGAAAATTTGTTGATTTTGGTCCACATATTTCGTTTGAATATTTTCCACTTTTCCATTTTGTGCTTCCGTAAGCTATGTAATGTTGAATTCCACCAGGGTACAGGAGCTCGATCTGTTTTTGGACATCCTCTTGACTGAGGTATGTAGAGATTTGCTGCTATGCGTATATATTTGGTAAGTGTAGCGGCGTCTTTGTTACTAGATGCGGAAAATTTCCGTATTGCCATTTCATTTTCTGCTTTCCCGGAAAAGTTAGGCCAATTTGCTTTTTGCGTCAAAAATTTTCTTCTCTGCTTTGAGCCTCTGTGGGAATCTGATAGCGTAAGGGAGATTTTAATGGGATAGTGGTCGCTGCCGTGTAAGTCATTTAGAGTGTTCCAGGTGATTAAGGGGAGTAGGTTTAATGAACAAAATGAGATATCTATATGGGAGAAGGTATTATGTGTTGAAAAGTGGGCTGCATTTCCATTATTCAGCACGCATAGCCCAGTGTCTGTTATAACAGTTTCTAGTTGTATACCTCTGCTGTTGTTGGTTGGGGATCCCCAAATCCAACCGTTGAAATCACCAACGACTAGAAGAGGGGTGCTGAAAGATTTTATGAGGTTTGATAATTCCTGAACCGAGATATCTTGGCTGAGCGGAATGTAGAAGGATAAAATTGTGAATTTGATGTTGATATTTATTTCAACGGCAATAGTTTGGTATGAAGAGTTTGTTTGAACCAGTTTGTGAGGAATATTTGATTTAATGAGTATCTCGGTACCCTGTTCTGAAGTATTATTCTGCGTTGAGTTTGTAAAGTAGGCAGTGTAGTTTTTTGGAGGGATCGGTGTGAAGTTATATGCACAGTGTGTTTCTTGTAAGGATATGAAGCTGGGATTAAGTTCATTTATAAGTAATTGAAGCTCAGGGTAGTTGTTGGAAAGGCCATGTATATTCCACTGCATCAGCACGAAATACATGGAGGGAAATGTAGGTAATTGTGTTTTTCTTGTTCTTTCTTGTGGTGTTTGAGCTGAGATAAAGGGACCCTCCGAGGCCTGAGACGGGAGGCGATAGACACCAAAAATATGTATGACACATACAATCCGTGAAAACCTCCCCCTCCGCTCCAGGCCCGGAGAAGCCCCTTGGGTTTATTAATTAGGGTGGGTTGGTTGACTTACGTGATTACGTTGATGTGTGCTCCATTTCGGCTGCGTCGAGGGACTCTTCGTCGCTCGGCACCACAAAGTAATTGTTGTCGTTTATGAGGGATTGAGTCAAATTTGAGATTGGAGATAGTAGAAAATCGTTATTCGTTTCAAGGGGTATATTTGAGGTATTATCGTTGGTTGTTGTTAAGGTTGTTTTTTTTTTTGGATTTTTTTGAGGTGCTTGTAGTCGGAACTTTTTCGTTGTCGTTAAACGGCGTTTCCATTGTGTGTGTTGCCGGCGGGAGTGAGGTATGTGGTTGGTTTGTAAGTATGTGTTCGCGGTGTTGTTCTTACTGTTTATTGTTAGATTAGTTGAGTCGATTTTTTCCTTTACTGAAGAGGTATGTTGGTTTTCATTGCGTTTTGCTGTAGACGTTATTGCGGTAGTTACTGTTGCGTGGCGGTTTTCAAACGTTTGTTTTGTTTTTGGTGTAGCATCTGCAGTCTCATTACTGACTTGTGTAGAAGTTGATTTAGCCGTTTGATTGTTTGATGGGGATTTTGAGGTTATGGTTGCATATGAGTTTTGGCTGGTCGATTGGGTTGGATTATTTTCCCTGTATCTGCGACGAGCATCTGTTATACTGCAATAGTTTTTGGTCTTAATTTTAAGAATTTCTTTCATTTGTAGAAAACGGGGGCACTTTATATCTGCTGATGAGTGTTCTCCCGAACAATTGATACAAAATATGCGAGTGCATTTCTCAGGCGAGTGTGGTGGTAGGCTGCATTCAGGACATGTTGTATTACCTCTGCATCGGTTTTTGATGTGGCCAAGCAATTGGCAGTTTTTGCACCTCATCGGATTGGGGATGTAATGGTCTACCTTGCATTTGTACCATGCTACGTCTACTGTTGTGGGTAGACGGTAGAGGTCAAATGTAAGGATTATTTTGCCTGTTGCGATTCGAGTTTTACCGTCTTCGCTGGGTTTAGTGAATTTATAAACTCCGGTAACACCTTGATCTTTCATCTCTTCTATAATTTCACTCTCTGGTACGTGGATTAAACAGGGCGCATATATGACGCCCTTGACAGAATTAAGGGTGTCGTGAAGTCTACATGTTGTAGAGCATAGGTTTGCCAGTGATTTTGATTTCAAAAATTTTTCTGCCGCACGTGAGTTGCGAGCAAGAACAAGAAGAGTCCCATCTCGAAGTAAAGAGATCGAGTCGAACTCCGTGGTGATATTCTCTAAACCCTTTTTTTATAGCAAAGGGGCTAAGTTTAGAGAGTTGTGTGTTGGTGTCATTGGATGAGATCAGGATGTATTTTGGAGTATAGTTTTTATTGATGGATGGCGTCGGTAAATCTGGAAAATCGGTGTATTTTTTCCTCTTGGAGGGCTTATCAATGAAATCCCCAAGAAGGAAGTACCTGTTGTTCGAGAGTTTGTCCGGAGGGCCCGGAGCCATGGCCATTTAACACTATTTTTCTTTATACGCAGAAAATTTTATGTATAGTCCGTCAGAAAAAAGAACAAATAGAACAATAGAGGTCTTTTATGTTAAGAGCAAAAACAACCGTACGCTTTGAGTGTTAGTCGGAGACTCGAAGTTATTTAATATATATATTTTTAAGGAAACTTTAAATAATGAAATTCTATTGATACTTTTCAATCTTTCAGGTAATTTATTGAGCTCATGACTACCCATATATTAAATGCGCTGTTTGGTTGTTTCCAACCTACACCTTACTGTTACTAAATTTCTGTTGTTCCTTTTATTAAATGAGTGCTGAACTCTTAAAAATTCGGTTGTGTGATAACCAACGTTATTTATGCACTTACAGACATTAAGTAAAAGCTGATATTTGTATAGTGCATGAACTGGGAATATAAACTTAAAAATATTACAGTACAAAGACATAGTGGAATATGTTAATGGAAGGCTTGCAACAATTTTCAGCGCTTTATTTTGAACTCTTTGAAGTGATTTTAGTTCGTTAGTAATCTTATATCCATACACAATCGCTAAGTAGTTAAGATGACTTTGTACCAATGCGAAATAAATCAAGAGCTTCGTTTTTTCCTTAAATTTGTTTTTAAATTTATACATAATACCCACTGCATGAGCTACCTTTGATTTAATGTTATTAATGTGTTGATTCCATGAAAGGTTACTCTGTAGATATACACCCAAATACTTAACAGAGTTGACTTCCGTAATTGTTCCACCATCGACATATATATAAAATTCATTGTTCTGGATATTATGTGGCTTAAATCGGATCAACTTCGTTTTACTGGTATTAAGAACCAATTTGTTTATTTTTGCAAACTCAAATAACAAAGATGCATCTCTTTCCATATAGGTTCTAACCACTGTTTCATAGTTGTAGGGGTAAAATAAACAGATATCATCTGCGTACATAAAAAGCTTCCCCGTGACATTAAGATTTTTTATATCATTCAGATATAATGAAAAAATAACGGTCCTAATACGCTGCCTTGGGGTACTCCTTGCTTTACGGAACGATAGGAGCTTTTGCTTGAATTAATTTTCAAATATTGCTTTCGATTCGTGAGATAACTTTTAATGAGAGCCAGTTCTTTATTAAAAACTCCATAGTACCTTATCTTTCGTAATAAAATGTCGTGATCTATAAGTTCAAATGCCTTTGTAAAGTCAAAAAATATTCCAGCCACAGAATTGCATAATTTGTCTAAGCCACAACATACATAATTAACGACATTGATAACAGCTTCTTCTGTACCGCATCTTTTTCTAAATCCATACTGATTTTCAAAAGATATATTTTCATTTTGCATATAGTTAGAAATTTGCAAGTGCAATATTTTTTCAAATACATTGTTGAAAACGGATAGAACTGCGATTGGTCTGTAGACCTTAACGGACGAATTATATAATCTTTTTGGAATAGGTATAACTTTATGTATTTTCAGGATATTGGGATAAATGGCCTTTTGAATAATTTTGTTTAAAATGCTTACTAAGCGAGGTGCAAAATCATCAATACAACTTAAAAGTGTTCATGGCCAGGGCCTTTACTAGCATCAAAGTTTAAAATTATTTCTTTAACTTCAACCAAGCTCTTTGAAACAAATCGTTGATCATGAAGAACCAATGTCCGCAGGGAATTACATGTTTCAATAGGATGTTCTTTAATTTTAGATTTAAGGTCTTCAACAGAATTAATGCAATAATTATTTAGAACCTCAGCTTTTGTGCTGTCTTCTAAAACAGGTTCTCCATCTGCATCTTTTATGCTTATTGAATTCTCTTTATTTCTTCCTAATGTATCATTAAGGAACTTCCAACATTTTTTTGGATCTTGCTGCCTTGCAGACAGTTTATTTTCATAAAAGTTATTCATTGATTCCTTTAGGGCCTTTTTTATGATTCTGCTTATCATTTTTATTCTTTCTACTAAGTCAAAGTCATCTGGTGTTTTTCTCCTTTTTTTAAAAGTAGTTTTTTCAATTTAATAAGATTTAGCAAATTTCCATTTATCAATGGAGTTATTTCATTTGGTTTGTTTCTTCTCACTTCCTTTTTAACGGAGAACTTCCTTAAAGCCTCGTTAGCACATAATATAATAGCCGATGTGTCATTTGTAAATCGCCTGTTTCTTGTATTCACACAATCGAACTGATAAGTTACTAAGTTACTCGAAAATTTTTGTTATCATTAACATTATGATATTTGTCTTCACCTTGAATTCTACATGATATAAGATTATGATCGGAGATTGTACCTTCTATACTTTCTACAGACATGGCAGAGGAGATATTTGTATATATATGATCAATTGATGTATCACTAACTGGACGAGTTACTAATGAATGACAATTTTTAAAGTTAAAAACAGCCAATAAATTAAATAGATTATTACTATTGCTTCCATTTAAGCAATCTATGTCTGAGTCGCCTACAATTAGACATGGATCTCGACCATAAGATTCAAGGATTTTTTCCAAAACTGTAAAGTAATTACTTAACCCACATTTCTAAGATCTATAAAAAGACACAAATTTTATGCTTTTGCCGTTTAGTTTCCGACCTGATAATGACAACACAATTATATCAACATAGTCTTTGCTTTGGCATAGTTCAACATCAAATTGTAAATCCTGGTACCTCCATAAACCATGGTACCTCCATATCCATCCGCCCGGCAACAATTAATATTTTTATAACCTTTCAATTTATATATTTGTGTTATGCTCTCATCAAACCATGTTTCCTGAACAGCTACAATATTGGGTAGACATGGCAACATACTTATTAAGTTCCTAAATTTATTAAATTTTTCAATAGAAGAGATACTTCTGACATTAATTGAAACTATATTTAAAAAAGAATAATGAGTACTTTTGACAAAATTTTTAAATAAGTTTAGATTGCAAAAATAGTGGTTATTTATCATATTGAATTATATAATCGAATAAAAAAACACATTAATAATAAAAAATTTTAATTGTATCTTCCTTGTGGAGATAAATACATGTCATTAGCTTCATCGTTGTCACCATATTCATTATTGGCTTATTATTTGAAGTGATTTCCGACCTTACTTCTAATAATTTTTGGCTTAGATAGTTCACTTCTTTTGATAAAGACATGCCCTCCAATTGCATACACAGCACGGTACCCAACATTCTTGAGTGACTTTGTAAAGTAAACTTATAGTTTATTTACTTAAATAGTTGATTATAAACGTGTCCTTTCCATTTTGTTTTAAAATGAGTTTTACTGACATCAGTTTCTGCTTGGCCTCCATTGAATTAAATTTTACAACCAATGCCTGTTTCTTTTCTTTATCACTGTTTGTAGAGTAATTTTTGCCTCTGACGAAGTAAGCCTTCCTAATACTTTGTGGTGTAATCTCGATCCGTACGTCTTTAGACATATTTAACACAGCGTCAGCAGCTGACAGACCCGATTTAATATCAATATTACGAATATTAAAAATATTTGCAAAACATTTATCTAAAAAACATTAATGCAATTATGTAGCCAAATACCTGAAGTTGGTGGTTCCATTTTAATAAAATTACTTTTAGAATGCTTAATAAGAATTATCAGCACCCAAAATATCTCAATTTTCAGTTTTAGGCACGGCACGAAAAATTTTTAAAAATTATTTGACTTTGACAGCTCACAGTCGATAGAGTAATTTACTCAAAACAAAAGTTTTTGGCAAATAGTGATGTAGAATTTAATTACCTTTCACCCAGTACCACACACGAATGTGTAGGATAAAGTTCAGCTTTTGAATTAATCCTCACTTTTGGTACATTTCAACCCTCTGTGCGTTGGCACGAATTGCATCTGTGATATGAAAACAAAAATTAATTTCTAAATATACTTAAGAACGTAAGTTTGTATTTACCCATTAATGTATCAAAAAGTCTTTTAAAACTTTGTAAAGACAGCTTGCCGTAAATGCCATTGATGTTGCATGCGAGAATGACATCTACTGACAAAACCTTTCAGCGTCTTATGCAATTGACCTTTAAGCAACGATGACAAAGAACGAGTCTGTAAATGATAAATGAATTTACATTAGTTGTTGATAATAGAATATACTTTTGCTTACATAAATTGTACGATTGCTGTCTATTATTTTGCTATTAACAGCCGCCAAATCATCTGCGGTCAGAATAGGAAATATTTGTTCCAAATCCTTTTCATATTTTTGTTTGGCTGTAATATTTTCTATAAGAACCTTTTGGGTGGCAAGAGCTTCCATTATAGTTTCATTTTGCTCAACAATGATGGCTAAATTTGTAGAAATTAAAATTGGTTTTATAAAAATTTGATTGTTATTACCCCTCTGGTCCTTTAACAGTGCCTGTTATCTGGTTCGCAAATTCTATTAATATAAAGACAAAGCTTAAATATTTATATAGTATATGATAAAGCTATTCACTCATATACATACCTGATAATGTATCACGTACATATGTATGTATGTTGTCATAGCAAGTGCTTGAATTATCTGCAATAAAGTATTTTTTTTTTTTTAAATAAATCGTATAATGTTGTTCAAAAACTTACAGTTTGAATCTATTACAGTGCCCAATTTTAACCGCTTAATACTAGGATTCTTCTTTTCTGCTTGTTATAGTTAAAAAAGACATGCAGTTTTAAAGTATTAAGTGTATTTCAATTACTCTCTAATTACTTATAGTAGAAAAGTGACATTCGACCAAGCTTGTTTACTCGATTTTAAAACGAGTAATATTATGTTAATTCGGTTTTGGGAACACTAAAATTTGTGGTCTCGGTTTGAAAACGAGAACCTTACTCTAATTCGGTTTATAGAACATACATGAATATTTCGACCACGTAACGTTCTCAGGGTTGATTGCATTCCTGTGTTGTTATAATTACTTAGCATTGTGACAGTTCTTTTATCCTTCCACGCAAGAAAAATTGCCATACTTTTACTGTACCGGTAAGTTTACATTTCATCTTTAGCAATTCTTCTGCTAAAGGAATGATGGTATAATACCTATCATTGTACATATGGTATCCTTGTGCATGAGGAACAAAAATAAGGAAGAATTGAAAATAAATATCCAGTTTTTGCATCGGCTAGTGCATATATGCGTATTAAACATCTGCACGAGTATGCTTAAAACCACAAAGCAACCAGAGGTGTAAGCTTTGACGCAAGAAAATTGCTAGAATCAGCTTTTTTGCCGCGGGCAGTCCCTCAAGAAAGAGACAAATATAGCATTTTAAAATATTGCGAAACATAGTCAAAAGAGAAGCAAAAAACTAGAAAAATAATTTGTGATTGTGATAATTTCGTATATTTTAGTTTGTAATTTATTCTGTGCTTTATATTATATAAATATAAATGTGATATAAATCACATATCACATTTAATAAATATCAAAAATTAAGAGATTTTGATGGAGTGGTAAATAATACAGAAATTAATAAAAGTGGTAAAAAAAAGATGGTGTTTGTATATGCAGCAACGCAAAGGCATCAATGGATCACCACAAGGAACAAATGATCAGCAAAAAGCAAAAGGATATTGCTAACCAACCTAATCTATATTCGCAATACCTATTTTTAAGGTATTAAATTATTTTAAATTAAATAAACTTTGGTCAACAAGCGATCATTAGCTGCATTGCAATATCCCTGTCTTCATGACCAACCCAAATAAAGAAATGGCTTGGAATAATAATAAATAAATAAATGTTGATGGATTTACTCCCTTTCATTTATCCATACTTAACGATAACAATTATGATATTGTTACAAAACTATTAAAATATGATGCAGCCGCAGTAACAACTCCAAGTAGTATGCTTTACATATGGCCGTACAACAACAAAATCTGAAATTGGTAAATTTAATGTTGGAATATGGCCAGTTGATAGCATGGGCATTATATGCAACTAATAGGGCTGGCTATACGCCTTTATATTTGACGAAACAATTCGTAACAAATGATGAACAGGTAAAACAAATCTTAAACGTACTGATTACATTCAATAACAAATCTAAATCTAATAGAACGCAAAAGATGGACGCAAACTCTTGTGGCGACAATGAAGATGAAGTACATACAATTCTTATAAAAGGAGAAAATTCAGGTTCATCTACCGAAGAGGATGAGTAGCGATGTTGAGTATGTTTCTAAACTGTGTCTAAAATTAAATGGAAAATAATTTTTTTTTTTTTACATACACATAAACATGTTGAAATAATAACTTTTCTTTTATATGTTTTAAACAAACAGCTTAAATCATAAGCGATATTAGTAGATAAAAAAGGCAAAACTTTTATACGAAACCTATTTTGTGTTTACCTTTGTTAAAGTTATTTAAATGTTTAAATTTGTAATAAATTCATTCATAACATCTGTTGAAATATAAATTCTATTTTTCAACCTCTTAATTATGTACAGTACCTAATATCAAGCAGTAAATAATAAACATCTATGTATATATAAACATTTTAAAGCTTTTACTTTATTGTTATTTTTTGAAACTTAAATTACAATTACGAATTAAATTACAATGAGGGAATTACTTTGGGATTTCCTCATTGTTGCTGAAAAATTATACTCCGCGTCTTTTGTTTAAAGTTATTTCCTGTAATTTAAGCAAAAAGTAAAAATTATGGATTATTAATAATTGATTAATACTAACCTTTGTAAATCGATTTCGTACGGGAATAGCTCATGCTTTGGCGGTAATAATCCATGTTATGTTAGATTTTTTTTCGACCTTTTCTGGTCTAGATCCATCATGTTTTGTTAATAACAGCACCAGCTCATGTAGGATGTGGCTCTTCGCCACGCATGATGGTCTTGGGCAAGGAGAAGCTTTTATCTCGCTACACTTGCCCCTGGATTATCGCAGACAATATAAATATATTTAATTTTGTCTCACAATTTATAATCCTAGGTGCCAAAACTCTAAGGTCGCAACTATGACCTGTCGATTAAAATAAAAATGATTTCATAAATAATAATAAAAATAAATTATGTATTTCATACAATAAAAAGTATGTATTTTATACATTAAAAAATATGTATTTTATACATTAAAAAAAAAGTATTTTATACAATAAAAAGCACCATTAATAAAGCCATAAACAGGTAAAAAACTAACAATTCAATATAAAGATAAATATTTACAAATTACGTTTAAAGAACAAACAAAACCATGACTTCAATAGTGAACAAAAAATAATAACATAAACAATAAATTTATAAAGCAATAAAAAACTTACTCAATAAATCAACAAAAACAAATAACATACAAAACAATAAATATATAAGGCATCAAAAACAATAATTCAATAAGGCAACAAAAAGTAATAGTCAAAGCATAAAAAGCTAGCAATTCAATGATATGTGATTATGAGAATACTAAATTAATAGTCCATTTTTAACGACATGAAAACTTGTTTAAAAATGAATGTACAATGATTTCAATAATGAAAATTTTCGTGTTAGTAAGATAAAATTTGGTAAATGCAGAAATTGAATTTGTTGCGCTGATTATGAATTAAATCACTAAATTTTTAATTTAACTAAAAAAAATAGTTCCGCTTTATTTGAATCAAAGAATATGACTGACTTGGTTTACAAAAATTCTAGTATTAAATACAAAGTTAATAATCTATAATTTGTTTATTAATAAGTTCAACGCCTCTTAAGAAATACATAGTAAGCAAAAGGGAAATGCACTTAAAATTCTTTAGAATTTTGGTTACAAATATTGTCGATGGAAAGTATTAAAATGAGAAATGCAATTTCAATTGTTGCATAAACAAATAAAATTCGATAGGATTTTTATTACTAAAATTAATGAGTTCAACGACTCAATCATAAAAGAAATGCATAGAAAGCAAAAGGGAAATGCACTTAAAATTCTTTAGAATTTTGGTTACAAACATTGAAAATATATTATTAAAAGACGTTGCCCAAATTAAGTGGAAAACAACAAAAGAACTGTATGTAAAACAAGCGTTTATATTAGGGAAACTAAAGTGTATGTATGCATACATACATACATGTATGTTTATATTAATATTTTATGTGATGGTGTAGTGGATATCGTAACTATTATGATCAAGGGCTAAGAAAAATTTCTGGTTTAAAAGAAAACGTAGAGGTATTCACATCAGCTCAGGGAAAATGAGACAATAGGAATTTCCAAAAAAAAAAAAAAAAAAATGGAAAGGCTTATTTATTTGAAACACAAAGGTATTTAATCTTAAAATTTGGTTCTTTTAGTTTAGAATTAAAAAACCTAATAATGAAGTTAATTCTAATCCGAATAAATAAATGTAACATGTCCTCATGTTTTAAATTATTGCAGCACAGAAATGGTTTAACTTTAACTAATTCATTAAAAATAATTTGGTGAAGGCCGATTACATGACAATACATATCAAATAATGTATGGATTTTGTCCTCTAGTTGGCGAAGGTAATCAACAAATTCTTGCGGGGGTTCCACTAGGCTACATTTGTTAAATTGCTTTTCAAATGTGAAAAGAAATTCCGATGAAATGGGCTTTGCACTTATGTAAATTATATAATTTTAAGTAAAAATATCCAGAAACATACACGAAGGCGCTTTTGTCTAAGAATTCCTTCTCATTGAAAGATACTCGGCTTATATCAGCTGCTGCAACATGAGGGGAAGGATTCGGCAAAGAATGAAAGTCGTCCCAAAGGTGATTATTATTAGTGTTGTCAAAGAATGCCTCTTCCACTATTGAAAAGTCGATTATGGAATCATTTGAGGGAACATTTTCGCAGTTACCATTGACAACAACATTTACATAGTGGAGACCCCATCGCTTTTGGAAAGAACTAGAAAAATTTCGAGACGTCACGGAGACAGCATTCCCAGATCCTTTGCGAATTTGGCCAAAGAAATGTTCAAGATGATCCTGTGTTAACCTGCGCGTTTTTATACCGTTAAAACTTTCTAGTTGTAGATATTGCCAAAGAGATTTTAAGGCCGAAATATTTAGTTGCCACCCATTAATAAACTTAAATAAACCTGTATTATTGCAACCCTTATCATCAATGACTTTAATTGTTTTTAATTTTTTTGAGGCTTCTCTTAAAATGTCTAGCTGTTCATTAGAACAATTGAAACTAGCACAGTCGGCTCTGACGTTGAAAATATCAAATAAATCATTAAAAAATTTTAAATATTTTGCTGTATTGAGAAAACTTGAAGTTTTTGATGGATCTATTTTTCCTGACTTATAGAGAATTCGCATCCCGGTAGAAACAGTATTACTTAAAACTTGAGATGCTAAGCTAACGCGCATGCGTTGAAAATTATTAGGACTGATGTGCTCCTTACTTAGCTTTGGAGCACATCTTAATTTATTTGAAGAGTCTACTGCAAAAAAGTGGGTTACATCATTCCATGATACACATTCGTTATCAAAAAAAATCCTATTTTGGACACCAAGAAGACAATTTCGGGCGCTTTTTAAAAGATGGGGACAATCATGCATAAAAAATACTTTCCTATTATTAACTTCGAAATAGGGCGTTTGAACAGCTACGCCAGCTAATTTCGCAAAATTTTGAAAATTTTAACCCTGGTCGCAAACGAATTGGCAAGGATTTAAGCCTATTGCTTCTAATTTTAAAATTGCCTCAAAAATTTACTTTTTCAAAACAAGACCCTGACAATTTCCACTAACAAAGAAATAAGAAATTGCTTGCGACCAACTTTCACCGCTTATTCCACTTGCCATTATTACCATAACATTAGTTGCTAAGCAATTTGAACGGTTTTCATCACCGAAATCCTGAAGGCCAATAATCATGTCTTTGTTAATATCATAATCTAGATATGTTTTCAAGGACATCTCGTCGCAGGAAACACTTACGAACTTCTGGTCTTTAGTGAAACTTTGAGACCGTACTCTGAGCGCCTCAAAACTTCCATTTAAATTTCCAGGAGTCTTTGGCCAGCCCTCTACGAACCTTTGCAGTGTTCTAATTTGCGGCCAGTCAAGCATCGGTGCCAAATGCCGATAAACAACTGGCGACAAAAAATACACTCCTAAAGAAATTAACTTAGTCGCTTGATCATAACGACGTGCCTTCGAGTCTCGATTATGGTTTTTGAAACCATTATTAAGACAAACCAACATTGTTTTGGAAATTTTTGAAGACAAGTCATTCTTTTTGCCTAACTCGAATTCTAACGTTTTCACCTTGGCCTGGTATTTATTTAAAGCGGACGTTAACCTTGCATTTGCAGTCTTTAACTTAGTTTTTTCCCGTCTTTCTGTAAGATATAATGTCCGGAAACGGTCCACTGCAAATCGTAGTGTTTTCAATTTTCCGTTTATGCCACGCGAGTCAGTATCTGAAGAGTCTTTGGCTAAAAAAGCTCTAGGGGCTGTTTGATCTCCTGCAGTGTCCATATTTGCAGAGCCTTCTTCTAATAATTCTCTGGGGTCCCCTTCAATGTATTGTGAGTCCATGTTTGTAGTAACTTCTGCTAAGGCACTAGAGTCTTGGTCATTTATATCTATTAAGTCTTTTAGCAAGGTAACATCCGAACTACACCCGGGCTCTTCCCTTGAATCAAAAACAATTTCTGAATTTACCAACTCGAAACATTTATTGTTAGGAACAGCAAACTGGTGAACTCGTTTCCCAAAAATGTTTCCAGTAGAGAAGTGGCGGCTGCAAGCATATATGCGTTTGCATTGAGTTTGAACCCCTAATAACTTCAGCCATTGCGCACGTCTAAGAAGTTAAAAAATAATTTTATTTTACTAACATGACTACGCATTACATGATTTTTAAATATTTCAACTAAAAATTATGCTGAAATAGAAAACATGAATGTTTATACACCACCATAATCTTTGTTAAAAAATTTAGTTATTAAAATTAATTGTTAAATGAAACCGAAAGAGCTTTTAATTTCTAATTAAAAAAACTTAAAAAGTAAATGAGCGACATTATCTGTATCCGCTTTGTAATTAATTCTTTGAGACATTGGTGTTTTACAAATTTGTAACAGTTCCAATATGTAACGTCAGTGCTAAATATTGAGAAAAATTATAAGAAACGTTACACATCGGAAATGTTACAAAGTTACATAGTAAATTTTTTCTACCAAATAATTTTTATTTTCTAATTAAAAATAAAACTCAAATAGAATGTTAAAATTCACAGGCCTTTAGTTCGTCTAGAAATATATATTTTATTTCTACGACATACTCAGTAGGGAGCCCAACAAGCCGCCATTAACAACAAGTTCAACAAATAAATCCGTAGCAGCTAATGAAACAAATGTAAATGAATATAAGTTTAAATGAGAGAAAAATCTATTGAAGAAGTTTGTCTATTTATAAATACACCTTAAAAATAATAAAAAGTGCAAAACACATAAGTTTATCTTAACCAAGATTTTATAAAATTAATTACATTAAAATTAAGCAAGCCTACAAGTCCTGAAACCCGATTTACATTTGCAGGTCTGTAGGTAATGCTTCCGTAAAGCAACGTATGGAGCGAAATTATAATCAGTACGGAAAAATGTTTAACACCTGTAAACACTTACCTCTCTGGATCCCTTGGGAAGATGTGAAGTTGTTCGCCTGGAGGACATCCTTTAATACATCTTTTCCTGAAAATATAAAAGAAATTTTTGAACAAATTTGTTTTCTGTTATCTATGTAAATCCATACTTACACATTTTTAGATGAATACATTTTGGCTCTGCAAAAATGAAAAAACTATTAGTCAATATACAAAGGAAATAAGTGTGTGTTTTTCCTCTAAATTGTGCCCTTGCTCTTCCTGTAAATAAAAGAAAGTAAATTAATTTAAATTTAAATAAATATAAATTTTCAACCCTTATTTTTACCTTTTTCATTAATGCGCCAGAAAAATTATTCAAAATGAAGAAGAAAATATAACAAAAGGGAATATAAGAGCGGTCATTCATTTAAGAAAGGGACAGATAGAGAAAGAGACCACTATACTAGTGACGCCTCTGTGTTACTTTGTGCTTAAAACGCTGTTCAACACATGCTCACATTTTCAAACAGTCTTCCTACTCGCATTTGTAAAAGCGAAACGAGCAATCGAACTCAAAAAATGTTTGTTGTTGTTAGAGAATGGAACTATGAGAGTATGGAGACATGAGAGTAATGAAACATGAGAAATGGAATAGATTATTGATTCATTTCAAAAAGCGAAACAAAGGAAACATTAGCATGAGTTAAAATCATTAAATTAAAAAACATATTTTATTTCGTTTTAAATAGAAAGTTTTTATTCTTTAAAAAATATTAATCCATTAATAACATTAAAAAAAGTTAACATAAAAAAAATAAATTAAAATTAAAATTAAAACGTGAAAAATTGTTACTGCGCTTTACTACTTTTCGCCATGTGAGAATGCAAAAACATTAATTTACCAATATTAGAATCATTAGAAACAATGCGGGTCCTCCTTTCGGAAATCAAGTTCCTAACTGAAGAAAAAACTCTTTCGAAGCGCTGCTAGCCGGTGTTGCAAATATTTTGCAACTTACCTTATACAGCAAAGGGAACTCATTTTTGTGGAAGTCCCACCATTGTAGTACATTAAAGTTGTCATTTAAGACAACATTTAAAGTACTATATCGTCAAATATCGCCAGACACTCTATCGCTCGATTCTATTATATATGACTATCCCACGAAATCTTCCAGAGCTTCCAAATTTACGGACGATTTTACTATATGTGGTGGACTTTGGATGCTTTGACCACATAAATCGTCATCATATGTTTTCATTTGGCGCTTGAATTGATCTATTACTTCTACTTTTTCCTTCTCGTTAAAGGAGATAAGTTTGTTAGCAGCAGGATTTAGATAGAGACCAACTTTGTGATAAATGGTTACATTTTTTTCAACAACATTTTGGATATTACTAATCAAAGCCTCTTTGAATTCCTTTATAAGTCCAACATCATTGTTTCTGGGAGCACTTTTTTTAAAAAGGCGTATATGAGCATACGCAATATTCATGGTCGAATACTGTTCGCCATCAATCAACTTGGATGTTTTCAAGTTATTATTTTTGCCTGACCTTTTGAAGTACTTAACAAGCTTTGTACACAATTGGCAAAGTGCAGATATTTCTGATACCCTGTGGTTGGACTTTTCAACGGTATTATGCAGTAGATGGCGTACACAGTGTATTTTACTGCAATCCCGAAATGCTGCAATCATATTTGCACCTCTGTCGGTAGCAATTATAACCTTACCATTTAAGGTGCACTTATACTCTTGCAGCAAATCGTCGACTTTACACCGTATTTTCGTGTCAAAAATGAAAAGGAAAATTCCAATATAACGTAAAATAAAGAAAACATAAAATAATCACGTGTACACCTATTACCTTCCATGGATATAAATCCAAGTAAACGTGTAAAGAGTTGCTCTTCTCTAACAAAATTGATAGTGAGGAACAAAAACGATTTTTTTAAATAACTATCAGTCCACAAATCAGTAGTCAAGGCAAAACCGAAATCTTTTACAGACACTATCTCACTTTTGAGCTCATGGAAATAACAAGTTTACAAACAGTCAATACTCCGCGAAATTGTTGTCGGGTGCAGTACAAGGCTTTCCATATCGACATTGGGCCCATACTTTAAACCAATTTCTATTAGAAACTCAGCTACCTTTCTGAAGCCTGAATCAGTTGAAATCTTGAAAGGCCGGCAGTTCTCCACACTCCACTTAGTAAAAACACCCACACCCTTTTATTTGTGTCTTCATCTACTAAGACCTTTGGACATCTGGTTTCAGTCATTAAAAATCATTTATGTGTCACAAGATTCGATGTTGATCTCTCGTTGCATTTGTATACATTTCAACATTTTTTGCACGCCACAATTTTTGGTATTTCCTGTGCAGTTTCATCTGAAACTTTTCCAAAAATTCCCAAACTTTGCTGCGACCTCGCTTGTTAACAATTTGGAATCTGCCATTAATAATGTTCTCCTTTATGGCAGAATTATTTAACGAGCTCAAACTGTTAATTGACACATCAGCGCAACCGAAATTGTTGGTTGTATCCTAAGACGTTCGAAAATAAATAAATAAAAAGCTTTTCATTTAATTCGATCTTTAAATCAACATTTTCCAGTTTACACATTTCACATATTTCACTTAGGTATGTATTTACATTCCATTTTTTTTTATTCTTCTTTTGGCACAATACAACCGCACGATGAACATCAACCACAATCAATGTAAGAGCTTCTTTTGTATCGTATCGCAAATCAAATCATTCCAAACACTCTCTACCATTCCAATAATTCCATACAAAATTGGAATGATGAGAGTAGATCCCGCTCTCAACCACAAATTCCA
Source organism: Phania funesta (assembly GCA_963932375.1). Lineage (NCBI taxonomy): Eukaryota > Metazoa > Arthropoda > Insecta > Diptera > Tachinidae > Phania > Phania funesta. Next base: position 87,368,538 of record OZ010653.1, read on the forward strand.
TACGCATATTGAGAGTGTATGTTTCGTTTCGATTGCTGGCCTCTCAGCGAATAGAGTAAATATTCGCTTCGTTCGTTAGATGTATTCTCAATTAGAGTTCTGTTTTTGTTTCATTCTCAATAGACAGAAAATCAAAACATTCATGCAGCTCTTTAATGCGTATACCCCATTTGGCCGGCTTATTTGAATTATGTGTTATAAATGATATTCTGCCCTTGAATTTTATCACGGATTCATCAACAGAAATTGCTTTGTATGGTATGAAATTTTCACTAAATTTGGAATCTATATATTCTAAATAATTGCTGGCCTTGTGAATACGAGTTTTAATTGTGTTATCGATTCATGTATCTTTCTTCAAATGAAGCATCAAAAAGATTTGTAGAAACCTGACCCTACAGAAAGTTTCGGAAAAAAAGAAATTTCACTAATGGAATCAGTGGACTAATATTCTTGGAGATTTGGCAGGTGGATCAATCCCATGTTTAAAATAACTGCGATAAAAGCTAAAAGATCTTGCTTGGTAATATCGTGCTACTTGCGCCAAGTTGATTTATGTGACAATTGTTTCTTCCTTATTTTTTAGTTCCTTTTATTACATTGTTTATTAAATTCATTTGTAAAATATAAAGTAAAATAATCTATGGGTGTTTGGTGAAGTATGTCAAACTCGATTATTGAAGAAGAATCGGAAGATTCACTAATGTTTTCCCACTCTTCACTTGATACGTCTTCTATGGGGATGTTTTTTTTCACTACGTGTATCGCTATCACTATTTATCAAATTTCTCCTTTTTCCTGTTAGTTGGATAATATCATCACTATAATTACTCTCATTTTCTTCTGCTTGAATACTTATTTTTTTAAATCTGTCTATATAAATGTCTATCTGAAACTCATCTTCACTACTGCTTACTTCACGAGATTCACTGGTGCTTGGTCGTTTTGCCATTTTTAGAAAAAAATTTTATTATATAATATAAGAAACGGTAAAATACTTTGGAAATATCTAATGGTAAATTATGAAAACACAACACTGTCTAATTACTGCAGAGATCTTTTCTATTCAAAGCTTCAGTACGAACTGAGATCATGTACATTTCTTCTCTCGGTTATCGGATTTCTTTATTATCGTATCAAGTTTTCCACTTCATTTAGCCATACCCTTGTAGTTTTGTACGCCTAATCCACTATATATTCAAATTGATCAACGGATCAGAGAAGTGTACAGTCCGTCGTGAACGCACTTTGCACGTTCTTTTCTGACGTGCAAAACGGTAATTTATTTATAATGCATCTTGTTATTTTTATCATATTTCGATTAGTTTTTTTGTGCCATTTTAACAGAAAACTACAGTAGAACGCGTGTTTCTTAAAAAATTGAGGTGGAATAATTTCATTGACCTTAATCGCTAACAAATTATCATGTGCCCTCAGAGGGAACAACCGAGTGATATGCTAGACTTACGTTGTCCCCTCAGATGGGACAGCCGAGTACAAATGGTTAATAAAATTATATGTGGCAAATTGAATACCAGCTGCGTTAATAAAAATGTTGCCAACCTTGAGCATAAAAATATGTATATGGCACCTTTTCATTATGGAAATTTAATTACTGACCAGTGATGAAAAATTGTTATTGAGTTTATCAACTGTATTCCGATTTTTATATTTACCACAAACAGAAACTTAGAAATGTTCAAAAAACGTTCAAACTAAGCCAACAACGTCGAAAATGTGTTAAAAAAAACTGCAACAGATACCTTAGCACCCACGTCAGTAAGAACAGGACTCTCTGTACAGTTGGTGGTATGGCAAACATTCAATATAAGGCAAAAAAAGTAACTTTACCTAGCTTGTATCGAAAAATCATGATCTAAATTAGCACTGCATTACCCATCCGTTACCGGCACATTAAGCACTTAATCGCCATACTGACTTGGATGTATTTCAGCATTGCATTACCGGCACACCTCCATGAAGACCCATCGAACTGTATTATCGACTCCATCCAGGGTTTGGCATTGCCTTACCCGCACCTACAATACCCTGCCGACCGAACAACGAAATCTGATGCCTGCATTGCTTTACTATATCCGGCGGCTTCAAGAGAACAACTAAGCAAGCACATTTCAAAGCCCACCCAGGAAATATCCCTCCCTCACTAATACACTTCCCAAAGATTGGCTCCAGATAATGCGGCATGGCCTTCCTCCAGATGCTTTTACACATCTCTCCATGAAGGCATACCGTCAATACCTGATAATTTCCTGCTTCTTCTAACTCGGCAAATACTGTCCGATAATTCCGATCCTTCCAATATTAGAAGATCAATCACATACCGTAAATGATAAGCCGATAGCCAACCGACTCGGTCCTTAGGAAGATAACCCTCAGTAGAGTGTCAGATTATTGCCCCAAGAGGATAGTAATGTAACATTAACCTGGAGGCATTCCAACCAAGTCAACTTGCTTGTTTTTACCCCTGTAGATACGTGAAACCTTACGCCAGAGGTATTTGCGATCCTCATCTAGGAAGCCTTCCAGTGGGGGATTTTAACGTAAGCAACCACTTTTAACACGTTGAGTGCCATGTGTACCGCCGGCGGTGCACAGCTGCTTGTGAATTCAATTTAATATATTTTCTGTGGCACTACAGTAATGATAATAAATATTACGTTATGGCACCTAGAGAAAGTATATTTTCTTTCACTTGGGAATTTTCACTGTATCTTTTATTTTAGATTAATTAAGAACGAAACAAAAATTATAATTTTATTACAAAGTAACAACTCCAATAATTCAAGATTCAATGAATAAAATAAAAAAATAATAAATGACTTCACATTAAGCTTACATATAATAAAAAAGGGAACTTCAAATGCAATAAATAAGAAAGGCTTTAATGCGTTTTGTTAAAACAGTCCAGGCAAAGATCTGGGTTGTCCTCACATTCAATGCTGAATGTTGTGACCTTTTTGGTTTTTTTCACTGCCTCTTTTCGACCGTCTTCCTTTCCTTCAGTAATTCGATTCTTCTAATTATTCGATTTCTATCATCTCTGACCTCATATTTTTGTAAAGAATGAGGTTTAGACCTGGAGGATCCTGATGCTTGATCAGGTGCTTCACAGAGATATTCGCAAATACTTTTCCTAAAATCAGCAATTTTTGTATTGGGATTGTATTGTTTATATAACACCAAACTGTTTACAACGTCAGTGCTCAACAGGAACTCGAAAGCTATCTTGTGGTACCATCGAATAGTTTTACGTAAGGGAGAGAAATAACTATCCATTTGATCTGACAAATCGCTGCCTTGTTTCGCTGAATTGTAATCGAGAACCATTTGAAGCTTCTTGATTACCTCATTGTTCCTATTCCCTTTTCCAGTGGAAACAGCATTCAAGTCGTGCTTGGTACTTAGCCATTTGTTTCCCTTTATGGCGCTGCATCTGCGATGCCAGCTAGCTCACTCGCCTAGTCAGGGTAGGTCCCAACCCACAGCTGCAGCCATGAGACAAGCACAAAAAAAAGAAGAAAAAAAACACTAAAACAAGCTACTACAAATGGAGAAACACATATCGAGGGAGAACGGGATGGAAATGTTCCCCACTTTGCCCACCCAACCTTGGACACTGAATCCGTACTTTACTAGTGTCTTTTATCTCTCCATTTCATTACTACGATTCCCGAACACTCACGACCGATAATAACTAAAGAGAGTTTAGTTTTGCTCCAGTAACATCTTTGGGGTTTCCAAATCTGTTCTTTCTTAGAGTTCCAAATAAATGCGTATTGCGAGTTAACAATGCATTCGCTAAAGATATAGATGTATAGAAGTTATCCGTGACTATTGATCTTCTTTTATCAAGATAAGGCTCAGCAAGATCTAAGACGATTTGCGTACTGTGAGAAACACTAGGTCTTGGTTGTCCTCTACATACAGAATCTTCTGTTTTACCACAATATATGGAACTGGTATAAGTATAATCAAATGGCTCAAAAAGTTTGTATACTTTGACCCCATATTTATGTGATTTGATTTTTTTTTTATTTATTAATGATATGTAGTACTAAGCCTTGAAGGCCAAAAACTATTACATGAGGCTATTAATTAATTATACCTGATTATTTGCACTATTTCAATATTTTGCAATAATATAAACTTAAAAATACTTTCTTAAAATATACTAGGCTCTCCAGCCATGTGTTCAGAAAAAGAAAAATATGTTTAAAAAAAAATAGAAATCAAATAGTCCAACTTGGTAACAAGATATGTTAATTTCAATCAACCAATTAATCTCATAAATTTGAGTAATAGTTTAAAAGTTTCAAACGAAATACATTGTTTGAGTAAGAAAATAAACGTAAATAAAATGGCAGATTATTCCACCAACGAGATACCCTTACTTTAATTGATTTTTCAAAAAAATGAGGAATGTATTCCTGGTAAAATAAGTTGCGGATTACGAGTAGAATGAGAGAAAACAAAAGAGTTAAATATTGAATAACGATTCACCACTTTTTATTATTTTGTAAAAATATACTAAATTTCGATATCTAAAAAATTCATTAAAATAGTAGCCGAGAAATTCTCGAACGTAAGATGAGATATGCTCACGACGGCGAACATTGAAAATAAATCGCACCACCATATTTACAAGACGATTAACTCTCGCCAAATGGATTGCAAAGCTACCAGAAAAAAGTTCAAGCCCATTTAAAATGTGTGACATTAGTAAAGAGTGAGCTAATCGTTTTATATGGGGAGGAAAAAAGGTTATATGTATAGATTTGACGCAAATTTACAAACATTTTGCAGCACAAGCTATCTAAGTATATGACTGCTAAATGAGAGCTTAGAGTCAAGTATAAATCCTAGACACCTAAGGTGATCAGAAAACTGAAGACGTATCCCTTTTAGTTTTATATGGATTTATTCTTAAACAGTTACGCGATGTCCAGTCGCGAGCACAATCTAAACCCGAATTTATATTAAATGCCAATATTTCAGGAGACGAAACTTTATCTTTGAATAATAGGAAGACATCATCAGCATATAAATAGGTTTCACACGTCATACAATTAACAGCAGCTGGCAAGCTATTAACATAGAGCATGAAGAGAAGTGGACCCAGGACAGAACCTTGAGGAACACCAGACGACAGTGAACATAAGCTAGATCTTACACCATTTAAAACAACATATTGCGATCTTTGAGATAGGTAAGAAAATATAAGTTTACAAGCAGTCCTCGAAAATTTAAAATCAAGAGAGATGAAAAGGCTCGAGTAATCAATGTTTACATTTCGTTGTCAGTCAAGGTTAAAACCAGGGGAGTATTATTATAACCTTTACGAAAGGCATATTGTTTACTATATATCTTTCTAGAAACAGATTCCATAACTAGGCATTTCATAAGAAATCGGTCTGAAGTCAGCAGGCTCATGAACATCACGTTGTTTGGGTAGAGGTTAAACTCTTGAAATTTTACAGCATAAAGGAAACGTAGAAGAAGTTAAAATCGCATTAACAAAGAATAAAATATATTCCCCAATAAATGAATAAATAAGTTTGATGAATTTTATTGAAACATTATCTACTCCAACTGATTTAGACTTTACTTTATACAAGGCATTTAACAGTAGAAGGAAAAAGAAGACCTTCTATCAGAAAATGTAGAGATGTTTAAATTGTCATTACCCAATTCAGAATCACCTGTTGCGAAAAAATGATTTAAAGGCTCAATGTCACCATCGTATGAAATTGAGTTGTCATTCATGCATCCAGACCCCTTTAAAACCCCCCATAAGCCCGCCGTATCAAGTCCAGAAAAAATACGCGAAAAATGCTGTCTTTTATCTTTGCGAATAATATTCTTTGCTTTATTTCTTAGTCTAGAGAATATTCTCCAATACAAATTACTAGGGTTAGTCTTATATGAGGAATACGCCAAATCTCTAAGTGATTGTGCAAATGAGATTTGTGGTGAGCTCATCCATCTATTATCATCATAACGAACTCTTTTCCTTTTAATAGGGAGAAAGTTAAAGAGTGACTTAAGAAGATCAGTAATGATTGAACATTGAGTATCTACATCACTTTCAAAGAACAGTGCAGAGTCGAATTCTGACAAACGCGCAAAAAATCCATCCCAGTCTATGGAATAAAAATCACGAAATTCATAATACTCGACTATACAGTTTTTTTGAAAAAAGAATGATGCAAAAATTAACACATGATGAGAAATAGAAGGGCATTGCATTTGTTCAGAAAAACATACATTGGAATTATTAGTTACTAACCAGAAGTCTATCAATGATGAAGAGTTATGGGCCACATCAAAATGAGTAGGTCGGGAGTTGTGACACACAGATAAATTACCGCCCTGGCCCACGATGTCGATTGATAACTAAAGCGAGCGACAAGGCACTCGTTATCGTTCTCATACGGGCCCCACTAACTATCGACTTGTCGGACGCCAGGTTTTACGTTTTAAACGTAATCAATTTACACATTGTCAGTTGATAATATTGCCACATCAACTATTTCACCCATTAAACGCGTGTTTGAAAATAAAAATCGGTAAAACAAGTAAATTAGGCAATAAAAATTCATCTCTGTGCTAGTTGAACCTGCTACAAATGACGACAAAGAAGTAAACACAAAACATCTATTTTCAGCAAGAAATGTTTTTGTCCGTGGCTGTACATTTTTTGGCAGAGAATGTAGAGCTGGCAAAATTTTAGCACCAGCAAAATTTTATTTTATAAAAAATGGAAAAATTTATATTTTTTTAAAAATATTGTTGTAGATATTTTTGGCTGTGTTCTACGAACAATTGGGCGCAGTTAATTTACACAGTTCCTCATCTTTTTCCACTCAACAACGCTAAGCATTGGTGGCCCGTGCGAATTCAATTTCTTGATGAGCTTTACCCACTGCTCTTCCATTGAGAGTTTGTTGCTTCCATAAACAGCAGCTCCTCTAGCGAATTCTGGATTTGCCTCCATATATTCTACAAGAACCTGCAGCTGCTTCAAACTTGATTTTTTTATGCTAAACAAATAATTTTTGTTGGTTTAAATTGTAAAATATTACTAATTATATATGTATTTACCATTTATTTTCCATTATAAAATTTTTAAAATAAAAAACAAATTTTGTTTCGTAAAATTTTTTTCTTTATGTATGTTTCTGTCGACAATCACAACACAAGTGATTGATTTTGACATTTATGATCGCATGACATTTCACATTGGGGCGCAAAATTGTATGAAAATTATTACATTTTTGTTCGCATTTATTGTCGATCGACTTGTCGTGTTGAAAACTTTAAGTGGGGCGCAAATCAGCTGTTTGTCGTTAAAATCCATGCGAACAATAGCAGTCGACATCGTGGGCCAGGCCCACATCTCAAACATAAAGAACGCATTGCCATTGATTTAGAAAGATCAAACATATTGTAGTTGAAATCACCAACAACTATTATATTTGTATATGTAGAAAAAAGATCCAAATGGTAGTTTTCAAAAGAATTAAGGTCACCATAAGGTAAGTAAATAACACCAAACAGCAGCTTATTATCATTAAAGCAAAGTTCTATAAAAAGTGACTCACAAGAGCCTGGTTTAGAAATTTGAAAAACCTTCTTGAATTACTACTTTTTGGAAACATACAACGCAACACCACCACCTCTAGACGACAAACGATCATTTCTGCAGAGTTTAAACTCCATACAATTCTACCGATTTGGAAGAAATGTATGGCTTTAACCATGTCTCTGTCACTGCAAAGACATCCAGGTAAGATTCATTTACAAAGCATCTCAACTCATCAAGTTTCGAATAACCACCCGAAGGTTTGATGCTCTGACAATTAAGATGTGCAATGTTAAAGTTTTGACTGTAACGCTGTAAGGCAGTTTTCAAGTTAATATTGTTACCAGTATATGGACTACAGTAGTTATCAAGGACCATCATGTGAAAAAATAAAGTGTATGGCCAATAAATAATACATTTGTGATTCAAATATTAAACAAACAAAAATTTCCATTAGCGTTGTCAATATTTAACGCAGCTAATTATAAGAGATCATTATTTGATATTAAAATAATTGTATTGAGGTTTATAAAAAGATATTCATTTAAATCGTAAAATCAGATTCATATAGATATGTGCTGGATAAGCACGTTTTATTAGAAAATGCAAGACAACAAGAAAAGCATAGAAATTGACAAAGTTAAGCAGAAGGCACTTTTGTAATACATGTACATATGAAAAATAAATACATTTATATTTACAAGTAAAAGGTATGAAAATGAAATAAGAAAATTAAATTTGTATGAAAATAACATTAAAAAAAACAAATACAAGGAAGCAAAATACTAATATACATTATTATTATCAAGCATATTTAAACATTCTATTACATTATAGGTTCTCTCTCTTCCATCAGCCATCGTAAGTTTAGCTCTAAGGCGGTCGCCGTATAAAATTTTTAATCTGACAATAACCTTCTTACTCAAAAGCTTCTTGCAAGTCCCATTTAACTTTCCAGCAGCAGGCCCAAAATGATCATTTAGGTATACTCTCTTATCAACATTTCCTTCAACAATAACACTAAGTTTGGTGGATCTTCTTTGAAAGTACTTACTCATCAGACTGTCACGTAACTCAACGTTATTGAATTTTATAAGAATTAACTTTTCTTTATACATATAACATGCCTGAAAATTGTTATATTGAAGAACAATCCTATTTTGATCACAGCCTCTTTCAAATCAGTAATGCCGCTAGGTAGACCACTAATCACAATATTAGGACGATTTATTCGCCTATGTAAAACATGTATCTCCTCTTCCAGCGAAGAAATCTTATTCGATGTGGAGGAATCGATATGTGCCACCAGTTTGTTAACATCAATTATATCAGCTTTAAGCTCATTTATACAGGCTTTCGTGTCGTTTCTGACAACTTCAGCAGTATCACTCAATGACTGTTTCAATAATCTATGATCATTATCAGCTTTATCAAAAACCTTGTAAATTTTTGCATTTAAATCATTTAAACAAATCTTTGCTGTTTCTTGTTCAGCTTCAACCTTTTTGATGAAACGATCCATTCGATTTTTCATTTCCATGAAATCATTACTAACTGGACTGTCAATTGTGCCCATTGGTCCCTCATTGCAGCTAGTGCAAACAAATGTGAAGGATTTGTTCTTCTTTATCAGAAAAGCCACCACATGATGTATACAACCACTGCAAACAACCAAAGCATTGCAACGAGCCCTGGGTTTTTGTAATATTTTGGGTGCAACAGCCGCACTTAAAGACCTTAGAAGATGGCATGATACAAAAACGGCAAAAAATAAAAGAAAAAGACAGGAGCAACAACAGCAGCAGCAAAAGTGTTTGTAATTATTTTGTATTTTTAAATTAATGCACAACACTTAAATATTAAAGAGTTAAAGCGACCAAAAAGATATTTTATCCAATTTGTCACAATTATTTTAACGTTTTAAGTAATTTATTAATAGTTAAAAGAAAATATAATCAGCTGCGTAAAATTTGCACGTCTACTCAGGCATAGGGTTGCTAATTAAGATTTTCCCGGATTATATTGCCGAAATTTTAGTCTACCATATAGCTTATTACTGGTGAAGCACTGGAGTCAGTGAATATAAATGTGTTTAGCAAATTTACGCTAACCGCTCTCCAGACAATTCTTGGAACAATATCTCCCTCCTCTTCACTAGAAGTTTCCGAATTTTGTAAAAGCGCATTAGGATCGTCTATGTCTTCATCTTCTGCAAAATCGCTCGAAGTGAAATCGCTACTAGGAATATATTCATCTGAATCTGACGGTTCGAAATCATTTTCATCACTTTCAGTGTCTTCAGTTCTTTGCCGCTTCCCATAAAAAGAATTTACATCCATTTTATTTTATTACTCGTACAGATTACTCTTGATTAAAAGCAAAATAAATAATCAAATAATAAAAACAATAGCGTAACTCTTGGCGGTACACATGGCACCTGAATAAAATTGTATTATCTGTGTGCCACGTGTACCGCCGGCTGTCACACATATAACGGTACAAACAGGACTGCCAGATAAATTTATGAAAAAATCGTAAATTTCCTGAGAAAATTTAAAAAAAATCGTCTTTTTCGTTTTAAAAAATCGGACAACTGAAAATGTAGTTATTAAATAACTTTTTATTTCGATTTTTATTGAAAACAATCAAACAAAATATAACAATTCATAGCTATTTTATACAACATACATATACTTCGAAAATGTGCAGAAGTAAAAAAATTCAAATTGAATGATACATATTTATGCATATTTACATACTGAAAGTATAAAAATATACTTGCATATTCATATAAAATTTATAATGTACATATTTAAAAGCTTTACAAATAAATGTCTGAATTTAAAATTTTTTATAAATCAGATGGAATTAAAATATTGTAACAATTTGAGTTATTTACTTTTAAATAATCTTTGGAATAAAGAATACCTTCAATCGAGTCATTTTCTAAAGAATTTCGAATCTTTGTTGTATTTAAATTGACTTGACTGAAGATTCTCTCTACATTGGCAGAAGAATGAGGTAATGTTATAACATTTTTAATAAATTTTGATAAAGTAGGAAAAGCTCTACATGAACTGCCTCTTCTTATTTCAGATATCTTGTTCCAAAAACTACATACATTAATATTGTCAGTTTCAAACATTAATTTAAAATGTAGGAATTTTAGTTCTCGAAATTCTGAATCTAAATCTTGAATTTCGTTTTCAGAAATAAAATGAGGAAAGTCTTTAAGCATCTCAAAAATTGAGTTATTGTTTTCATTAATTATATTAATAGGATTTATTATATTTAAACATTTTAAATTACTTTCGAAATCAAATCTTTTTATTATTTGACTACACATTTCACACATAAATATTGATGCAGTTAGTCACTATTTCATTAACTTCAAAGTCGCTTAATTTGGTTTTTTGAAATAATATCTTTAGCGTATATTCCTAAGTAAACTTGGTTATTATTCAGAAAATTTTTTGAATCTCTGTAATCTGTTAAATGTATTTTCTCAATTTTCAGTGAATCCGATTTTATAAAATTATTAACGACTGTTTTAAAAAGTGTTTCAATTTGTATGTGTAAGTTGTGGATTTCTGTATTTTCACTTTGAAAGATACGATTAATTTTATTTAGAACACCAAGGATGTATTTTAAGAATTCCAAATATATTTGGTTTATCTCATTTAAATTTTCAAAAATAGTTTTTGAGGTATCGATATTGTCAATATTCGCAGTGAAGGAGAAATAAATTTTCAAGTGTTCGTATAATTCCAAAATACGTATGACAACCGCCTCTAAAGATAATTTCTGAACGTCGTTAAATTGATTGCATCTTTTTGGACTGTTTGACAAATAATTAAATATGTTTCTAGTTAAAGTTTCTACAGAAGAGACCAACTTAAGGCAAGCGTACGATGGACATAACGTCAAGGAATGGCACGTACATTTAATAACAACCAGTTCAGTAATGTAATTTTTGAGTAGTTTTGCAACTGAATGTGTTTTCCCTGTCATAACTGGGGCTCCATCGCCGGCGAACCCTATCATGTTTTGTTTATAATTTATGTTATTTCTTTGAAAATGATTTACAATTAATTTATACAAATTATTATCGTCACATTGATTCACTTCTAACAATCCAAAGAAAAGATCTCGTATTTTGAAACCAATGCACACCCTTACGACAAAACATATTGACTTTTTGTTTGAAATATCTGTAGATTCATCTACGCACAAAGAAAACTTATTATTTTTTTAATAAATCACAAACATTAAGAAACCGTCCTAAAGTAATATTTTGTGCACATTCAGAAACCGAATTTTTCAATTACAATTTTCGAATTCATCTTTTTTTACAGTTTTTATTTACATATTTACATTTTTCGAGATTTTATCACTAGATATTACAACGAATTATATAAAGAATCATAGACATTGATATATTTTTAATATTATTTAATAATGTTTAAAGGAAAAAATAGGAAAACCTTTATCTGATAAAATAAATAGCCAAATATAGTTAGAAAATATACATGTTTATAATTATATTACCTCAAATAATTTCAGAATCCGAAAATGAATATTGCACACTTTAAAAAATAAGTAAAGTCGTCACTTTTTAGAAAATCGTCGTTTTTTATAAAAAAAAAAATCAGAAAATCGTCACTTTGCTAATTTCGGGACATAAAATCGTCCAAATGATGATAAATCGTCAAATCTGGCAGCCGTGGGTACAAATAACACACAATACACAAAAGGATTTTCACAAATTAGTTTTTTTATAAAAAAAAAATATTAATTTGAAACTGTAACTTTATAACGGCACCCTACTAATATATTTTTATTTTGTATGGTGGCACTCAACGTGTTAAGGTTTGTGGTCTGTTAGAAGTTCAATTTCTTTCTATATAGCCACGAAACTTGCTACAGGGCAAAATTATGTCTGAGCCTCTCAAGCGTTGGTAATTCGAAACATAGATGTTCTTGAGATGTTGTAATAAGATTGAAATACTCTTATTTTTTTCTTTATGTCTTAGTCAGGGTTGCTTATTATTAAGGCGGGCACGCCGCTTGGTTATGGCTAATAAGCCGCAGTTTTGGTTGAGAATAAAAGAAATATTTATTATTCAGCTAAGAAGCCGTTTTGATTATCCATTTCATTCCACCTTTATTAATCAAATTCACAGCTATTTATATAAATTTCTTAAGTCTAAAATCTTTACATACTGTTTCTTATGACCTAATTTCAAAATTTCTATTGCTTATACTAGTGTGTGTAGCCAGAATTTTGCTAATTTGCAATTATTGCTTGCTGCAAATTTGTGCAATGCAATTTAATTCCACGCGTCGTCTTGCTTGAACTTATGTCAATGCTTTCGTCTACAAGTACACAGAATTTGTATTTTTGTAGTTTTTTTTTATTAAGTTGGACTTTTCTACATTTGCCAAAACGTTTTTTTTTTTATTATTGTACATTTTGTTCTTCCCAATTTGCTTTTTTTACAATACTGGGGTCTGGAACAATTTCTTTTAATAGAGGTACTAAATGGTCGATAATGTGAACGGCTACATTGTGCTCTGCAAAGAATAAGCTAATGCGCATTTCAAAGTTTGCAACAAGGTCATCTTCTTTAGTTTTTTTTTTCACAAAATGTATTCACTGGTCTTAAATTAATAGCAGTTAGTTAAAGCATGTCTGCTTAATTCATTTGCATTTAAATTTATCTTCTTTAATTTCCATCAACCCCCCTTTAAATTCTTCTACATCCAACCATTCAGAACGGAACTTCTGTTTTCTGTACTTCAATTTGCTTGTTTCATTTTCCGAAGAGTCTGTGTCTGAAGGAATTTCCTAAAATAAAATTTATACTGTTTAATTTCTATAAACAATTGATGCTATAAATTGTGGTAAATAAACTTGGTTTGTTTTAATTCCAAAAATATAAATACTTTATGTAATTTACTTTATGATTTTAGTTTTCTTTAGTTTTTGGTTTAGTTTTCTTTAGTTTTTAGTTTAGCTTTCATTAGACTTTAAGTTTTCTTTGAAAAAATTCGCAGCTAAAGCTGGATTCACCCATGATGTCCGAACGAAAATGTTGTGCGGACAAAAGTTATTTTAGTGAGAGTTTTCTGAAACGCAATTCACCCATTACGAACATTTTGTCTGGACAATCAATGCTGTCGTATGTAAACAATGGTTTTGTAATGTGGCAGTATTAAAGCTGATTTTATTGTGTTTTTTTCAATGCGAAAAAATTGTAATTGTAAAATTTTGTTTTTTTTTTTAAAATGAGTGAAAAAAGAAACTTACTTGTGCTATTAGCCCTTGATATGCATAAAGAGTTGCTATTAGCAAAGTATATATGGGTGTTTCCATGGTTATGCACGCGACATTTGTACACGTTTGTCTTTCAATATTGTGAAAATATAAATGGATTGGAATTTTAGAATCGTTACATTGTATGTGATGAGTTCTTTCCAAAAAGTATATGTGTTGGAAAATTGAGCAATGGATACCCAAGTTTCATACAATTAAAGTTGACTTACGCACGAATTTTATATTTTCTTTAGAGATTAAAGAAAAAAAAAACAAATTTTTAATTTTAGCAAAACGACTTTATTAGTTTAAGGGTGGAATACAAACTGAACTTTATTTTATAATTAATAATTACAATTAACTTATTCTAGACAATAATTATGTTGATTCAGCATTATGGTATTGTTTTTATTTGGTAAGTTGAACTAAATTTGTTGACTTGCAATTCCAAGAATTGCGACCGAAAAATAATAAATTTTATTGATTTTGTTTGCAATGTTGTTAACTGTTGCAATTCCAAGAATTGCGACCAAAAAATAATATTAATTTAGTGATTATGTTGCAATTTTGTTATGTTTGTGATAAATTCCTCGATAGGATCTGTGCTTACATAGGTGTTTGGTATTGTGTATGTGACTTCTCCCCCCTTTAAAGTGGAATTCTCCTGGATTCTTTTATTTAATATTATTTTAATGTGTTTGTGTTTTAAGATTACATTATTGCTAGGAGTAAATTAAATCCATGAGATACATTATTATGATATTTAAGTTTATTAATATTTTGTTTGTTGTTTTTTTTTCGGGTGGAATTCTTGACAAGGCATCGGCTACGACGTTTGCTTTTCCTGATTTATAATGCAGTTGATAGTTATATTCTTCTAAAATTGCCTTCCATCTTTTCATCTTACTGTTATTATTCTTGTTGCTTATCGCATAAGTAAGAGGTTGATGGTCGGTATAAATATTCACTTTAGTAGTACCATATAAATAATTTCTTAAGCTATTCAATGCCCATATAATCGCTAACATTTCTTTCTCGTTAGCGGCATAATTTTCTTCGGTCTTGCTCAGAGTTCTAGATATGAAAATAATCGGTTTATCGTCCTGGGAAAGTACTGCACCCAAGGCAAAATTCGATGCGTCAGTAGTTAATGCGAACTCTTTATTAAAATCAGGATATGCCAACATGACATCTCTGGAAACGAGAGTTGTTTTTATTTTATTGAAAGCAGAAATAGCTTCTGAATTTAAATTAATTTTAATTTTTGAGGATTGGTTCTTGGACGCACGTCCTTCCTCCCCTCTTAAAAGGGACGTCAGGGGTTTTGCGAGTTTCGCGTAATCCTGAACGAAACGACGATAATACCCTGATTGGCCTAGAAATGATCTTAACTCTCTTAGCGTTTTGGGTGGCGGAATTTTAGCAATAGCTTCTGTTGTTTTTGGATTTGCTGCAATTCCTTCAGAAGAAATAATAAAACCTAGAAACTCAACTGATTTTTTAAAAAAATGACATTTGTCCAACTGGACTTTCATGTTTGCACTTTCAAGAATTTTGAAAACTTTTTCCAAATCACGGATGTGATCGTCCTCATTTCGACTGAAAACAATTATATCATCGATATAAACGAAACAGCACACTCCGATACATTCGCGTAATATGTCATCAAGCGCTCTTTGAAAAATAGAAGGGGCATTTTTCAAGCCAAAAGGTAATCTTGTGTACTCGTATTTTTCATTGTTAATGGAAAAAGCTGTTTTTTCTATATCAGATTCTTTTAGCGGGATCTGATGAAATCCGCTCTTTAAATCGAGTACTGAAAAAAACTTATTATTCCCCAGTTGCGCAAGAACGTCATTGATATCCGGAATTGGATATCTGTCTGCTATGGTGACCGCGTTGAGTTTTCTATAATCCGTTACAACTCTATATTGTTTATTTCCGGCTGAATCCGGTTTTTTTTGGAACAATCCATACCGGAGAGTTGTAAGGAGAACGTGATGGCCTTATGATACCATCATTAAGCATGGTTTGAACTTGTTTTTCCACCTCAGCTTTTAAAGCCATGGGGTAGGGATAATATCGAGTATATACTGGCGTATCATTCTTTGTTCGAATTTCCGCTATAACCTTTGTGGTATATGTCAGTTTCATATTCGGTTCGACAAATAAATTCGGTATTTTCCTTGTCAACTCGCTAACAATTTTATTCTGCCTATCCGTCATGTGCTCGTTCCTTATTTTAATCATATTAATTGATTCTGACTTCCTTTGATGAGTTTTGATTTTCGTTCCATTTTCAAGCAACATGTAACTATCCCTGGTGTAAATAACTGCTCCTAATTGTTTCAAACTATCGTTACCTAAAATCCCATGAAAGGATCTTAAGTTAGGAAGGATGTAAAACTTGAATTCTTTGTTCCCAATGTTGAAAAGATTAATAAACGTGTGACTGCTAATTTCAATGTCACCGGCTACTGATCTTGTATAGAAATTTTCTGGATTTGGTATAACTGTTTTCGAAAGAGATGGTTGTATATAATTTTTTGTAGATCCTGTGTCTATTAGAATATTGAGAATTTTTCCAGTTTCCGTTTTACATCGTACATATGGTAACGATGAATCCGTTAACCTAAAAAATGTAAATCGCTAATATCGACTGGTTGCTCTTCTTGGTTAACGAAAGCAACTGTCTCTTCTGGAGTTTGTTGTAAATGGTCCAAATTTCCATTTTCGGGGTTTGTGTAAGGTCCATTTTCTTCCGGAGGATGTTCCTGATAACATGCTCCATCCGGTACGTGATTAAAAGTGTCTAAATGGAAATTCCTTTGTACCTTATTTACAGGGGCATTGAATGGTGCCTGTGGAGGTCTTTTCCCAAAAAAGTCGTTTTGTCTCGGTCGATTCATGTAATTTACTCTCCTCGAACGAAAGCTTTGGTCAACATCCATAGGTTCGTGCCTTGGCTGTGGCTTAGGTATGAAAGGCCTTGGTGGAGCATAGGTATGATGGTCGTATTGGTTATATTGATTGGGCCTGGGGATGGCACCCTGATTTTGATAATATGTCATTCTCTGTGGGGATTGCCGTCCTTGAAAGTTTGCAGTTGGTTTTCTTGGTCGCAGTGGTGGGGGTATATGCGCTAACTCAGGAATAAATGTAGCTTGGTTCCGTGAAGGAATAGGCATGAATTTCCTATTATGCGCATGACTGGTTCTAAAACTTTGGTTTTCCAGTTTTAAGCATAAGTGGAATGCTTTTGGTAGGTCTGTTGGCTCTTTCATGGCCAAAAGTCTAGGCAGATCTCCTTTCAACCCTCTTATGAAGGTATCAAGTGCTTTATCCCTATAGGTCTGAGTCAAGAGATTCAATGACTCCTGTCCTATGTCCATATAGCTAATTTTGTTTAATATTAAGGACAAGTGATTATAGACTTTCTGGTAAAAGTCCTGAATAGTTTCTGATCCTTGAACCAGTGAAGTTAACTGGTATTCGAGAGTGCTAACATCTCTCTTATCAGCATAGTGTAACGTCAGGCAGTGAGCTATGCTTTCCCAGTTCAAGGGCGTATTGTATGATTCAAGTATGGCATCTGCGTTGCCGACAATTTTGTTTCGTACTATACTAAGAATTCCAAAGTATTTGGGTGTCCCTCTTAAATGCTTATAAATGTCTAAAATTCGCTCAACAGATTTTCTCCACGAACTAAATTCGCCAGCGAACTCTCTTAAGCACCTGGAATCCTATCCAAATCGTTCAACTGTCCTGCATGTCGAGGATCAATTGCCTGATCTTGTTCAATTTGCTGATTCCCATTAATATCCTGAATCGCTTCTGTAACTATTCTTCTAATTTGGTTTTCCAAATCTCTCATATTGAATGCGACTTGGTTTTCCTGCGGAGGCGCAGCTGTTAGCACCGTTCGGAGAACATTTTCGAGTTGTCAAAACGTAAAAAAACGAGCTCTGTGAATTTATGAAAAATAAAATATTTATTGGTTTTAAAAATAGCAAAAGACTATAACACCTTTAGATAAGTAAAATATCTTTTTAAACAAATAAAAGATTAAAGCAGAAACATAAATTTTCTATTAAAAAAACAAAAAAAAAAAATTAAAACTTGTAGAATACAATGGCTGAATGCCATAAGTGTAGAAGAACAATCCGTGGCGAAACAGGCATATTATGTGCAGGAGTATGTGGCAAGGTTTATCATTGTGCAGATATATGTTCAGGCCTTGACCAATATTCCTTAAAAATTTTGGAAACTGGATCATTTGTGAGATTTATGTGTGATGACTGTGTCTAATATATTCATAATGTAGATTTGGTTTTAAAGGATATTCAAGATGGTGTCAACAAAAACAAAACAAATTTGGCGGAATATAAAAATGAATTTCAAGTGTCACTAAGGCAAAATGAAAATGAAATTAAACAATTATTAGAAGCTATCGAAAAAAGATATGAAGACCAATTCAAAAAAATTGATAGTACACAAAAATTATGTGACAAAAATGTTAACGAAGTTAAAAAACTTTGCGGCATCGTTAACAATTTTGAAGCAAAAAACAATGATATTTATAACACAATAGAAAAAAATAATGTAAAGATATGTGATGAATTAAAAAAAGTAATAAAGGAAACAAGGGAAAAACAAAAAATTTTATTCGCTGATACAGTAAAAAAGAACACGGTATTACCAGACCTAAAGAAACAAGTTCCCCTAATAATAAAACCAAAGGAAAAACAAAACATAGATAAAACAAAAGAAGACTTAAACAATAAGGTGGATCCAGTTAATCTTAAAATTACTAATGTTGAAAATAGAAGAAATGGGACAATTGTGATTCAAAGTGAGAATGATAATGAAAGGGAAAAAATTAAGCATGCAATAGAAGACAAAATGAGTGAAAAGTATGATATAAGGGCCCCAGCAGAATATGATATGTCAATAATAATAACAGATATGTCATTTAAATACACAGATGAAGAACTAATAAGAAAAATAAAAACACAGAATCAACAATTGAGAGACATTGAAATAAAAATAGTAAAATCCTATGAATTTAAACGTTTCAATAAAATTATTTATAACAAGAAAATACAAGTGGACAAAGAATCATATACAAAAATTAAGGCCGCACAAAAATTAAATATTGGATGGGTAAAATGTCGAATATTTGATGGAACAGAAATACTTCAATGCTTTAAATGCCAAGGATATAACCACAAGTCGGCTGATTGTAAAAATGAAGAAACGTGTTTTAAATGCCATGGAAACCACAAATCTAAAGATTGTGAAAAGGATATAATTAATAAATGTGTCAACTGCGTTAGGGCAAATAAGAAGCTAAATTTGGGACTTGACGAAAATCATGTTTCATCTAACAAGGACTGTCCAGTTTATCAAAATAAACTTAACATTAAAAAGAAAAGACTAGGTTTAATTGTTTAACAATCACAGCAATTGATAGGTATATACACAAACATATGTGGGTTAACTAACAACTACAATCAACTAGAAATAGTGGCTAATGAACAAAACCCAGAGTTTATAATACTAACTGAAACCCATTTCACAAAAGATATTGAAGAAGGAGAAATACAAATGAAAGAATATAATCATTATATTACTTACTCAAATTCAAGTAGAACAGGGGAGTTGTTATATATTTTAAGAAAGAATGGGACGTGAAAGGTATCTATGAGAAATTATTAGACTCAAATTATTGGATAAGTGCATATATGGCAAAGATTAAGAAAAAACAATTTATTATAATGGCTGTGTATAGAACACCAAGTAGCAGTGAGGCAGAATTTTGTGAGGTATTCGAACAAGTAATGGAAGATATATGTAAAGCAGATTTCGATATAATAATAGCAGGGGATTTCAACATAGACTGGAGCAAGGAAGATACATATAAAATCAGACTAGAAAGTATTCTAAACGATAACGGAATGAAACAAATAGTGAACCAATATACTAGAATCACACAAAACTCAGAGACTGTGATAGACTATGTAATAACAAACAATGCCAACATAACAGCAAACATTAACAATGGGAATAATATAACAGACCATGAAGCAATAGACATAAAAATAGAATACATAAATGAAAATCAAAACAATGTTTTGAAAAAATCTGTTGAATTTTTTAAGTATAACAAAAATTTATTCAATAGAGAACTAAATGCAAGTTTTGAATGTAATGAGAATAATGATGTGAATAAAAGTGTAAATATAATTGACACATGTCTTGAAAATACAATTAAGAAGTTTACAATCAAAAAAACTATTAATGTTAAAAATGATATTAACAAATGGTTTAGTAATGAACTTAGAATACTCAAAAGAGAAAAAATTTCAAAATACCTAATTGCTAAATATGAAAATACAGAAATTGCATGGAATAATTATAAAATAATAAGAAATGTGTATAAAAAGAAAATTGAAAATGAGAAAAATAAATATGTTAATAAAAAAATAAATAATGCCAAAGACCAGAAACAAATGTGGAAAGAAATAAAAGACTTAGTCCTTAGGAAACACTCAAATGTGATACGAACTGTGATATTTAATGATATTGCGTATAAAGATAGCTATGAAATCGCCAATCAATTCAATAATTATTTTGTTAATAGTATTATATCAATAAGAGATACAATAGAAAACGTGCAATATACAAATAAAGTACCTGTGATTAATTCTAGATTCAAATTTCAGACAATAACTATATTAGAACTTAAAAATATTTGTAAGTGTCTT
This sequence comes from Phania funesta, assembly GCA_963932375.1. Lineage (NCBI taxonomy): Eukaryota > Metazoa > Arthropoda > Insecta > Diptera > Tachinidae > Phania > Phania funesta. The sequence goes on from OZ010653.1 coordinate 87,389,224, forward strand.
AAGAACAAGCCAGACTTTAACAAAGTATCAATTAAATTAATCTTAGACAACTTGAACATTATCGGTAAAATTTTGTGTCATGTTATAAATCAATCCCTTCAAACTGGCATATTTCCTGAAAATTGGAAATATTCAATGGTAACACCAATAGAAAAAGCGTCAAAAACAATTAAGTGTGAAGAATTCAGGCCAATAAATACATTAAAAACTTGCGAAAAAATGATAGAGAAAATTGTTAAAGAACAGTTAGAAAAATATATTGAACAAAATAAATTGTTATCTAAATACCAATCTGGGTTTCGTAAAAAATACTCATGTGAAACCGCAATTAATTATGTTATAAACAAATGGAAATATAGGGATGCAAAAAAGAAAATAATGGCAGTTTTTTTGGACTTCAAAAGAGCATTCGAGACTATTGATAGAGATTTATTGATTCAGAAACTTTATATGTATGGCATTAGACAAAATGAATTAGAGTGGTTTAATTCTTATTTAAAAAATCGTAAACAAATTACAAAAGTAAACGGCATTAAATCTAATGAAATCGATAACGAATTTGGGGTGCCGCAGGGATCAATTTTAGGAGCATTACTTTTTATAATATATATAAACGACATGCCAAATATTATAGATAAATGCGAAATAGTTTTATATGCTGATGACACTTTAATATACGCTGAAGGGGATACGGAAATGCAATGTATAGATGGCTTGACACATGATATAAACAACATAAACAACTGGCTGAAAATGAATAAATTAAAATTAAATGAAAGTAAAACTAAATTAATGGAAATAAACATGAACAGTAACGTAATTTTTAAAATTAATAATGAGACAATTGAAAGAGTTAGGCAAATAAAATACCTCGGGTTCATAATCGACAAAGACTTAAAATTTAAACAACACGTTGAATATATATGTAGAAAAATTTGCAAAAAAATTTGCTTTTTTAAAAGAGTGCGCAACAAAGTATCGGTAATTACGGCGATAAATATGTACAACACTATGATTAAACCACATTTTGAATTTGGAATAACAATTTTATATACCTGCTGCACAAAAACACAGTTAGAAAGACTACAGAAACTTCAAAACAAAGCTATGCGTTCCATATTAAAATGCACCAGATATACACCTATAATAATGATGCTTGATACACTTAAATGGCTGAATATACAACAAAGACATGAATTTAATACATTAAATTTTGTTAAAAAAATGAAGATGGGAAATGCTCCAGACTATCTAATAGAGCAACTGACATACGTAGGAGAAGTTCAACCTTATAATCTAAGAAATGCAGAAAACTTTAGACTGCAAAGAGTGACATCACCTGCAATGCAAAGATCGCTTTTTTTCAAGGCCTTAAAATTATATAATTTGATAACTTAAAACAGAGAGAAATACTAATGTTTTCAAAAGAGATATTGCACAATTTGTTAAAACTAATGTAACCAACATAATTCAGTATACTTAATTTGAAAAGGAAACAACATTGTAAAATTATTATTATATGTTTAATTTAAAGTTTTTTTTAATAAAACTACTATTACCTAATAAAAAAAAAAAAAAAAAATCAAGTTAGTAGGGTTCGACATTTTTTCTTTTTATGCGATAAAAAATTAAATTAATTTATATTGGCACGAACTTCCCTATAAGAATATGCCTACAATTATTTGTGTCCTGTCCAGTCAGACCGCAAAAATTTGTTAACGTGAATGAATTGTCAAATTATTAAATTATTTTGCAAATAAAATAATTTTAAGAGATTTCTTACAGCACTATACTTTATTGTAACTTTTTCCTTTTTTATGAGAAGCACATTTATTTTTAATCTTTGTCTCTCTTTTTTTTTATATATGATGGGTTAGTGGACTTTAAGCAAACAAACAAGGTAAAAAATTTAATTATTGAAATTATTGACGAAAGGACATTTAAGATATTGAAATTGTTACTTTATTACAGGATTTGAAAAACTTTGATAATATCCTTTTTAAGTTTTTAATAACAATATATATATATATATATTTTTAATAATATATTTTTAATAATGAAATATATATGTATATATAACTTAAATGACTAATTTCTTACATTACTATGATGTTCCTCATGTTTGTGGCTGACATCTGTTTGTTGAAAGATGATGTGCGTAGTGGAGATTAATCCTTGTAGAATCAGAAAGGTTTCAGCAGCTCTTTTTATGTGAAGCAATATTTTTCTTATCAATAAATTTTTTATGTCCTATTTTATACGAGTTTTTATAATTGTTTCTTATGGTCACTATTTAAATTAATTAATATCTGCACCTTCTGCCTGAGGGCAAGATTCCACTTTTAAGTATATGACTTTTTATTTTAAAAGGTATTGGAAACTTTGGCTTTTCTTTTAGTTTATTTCTATTATATTTCACACTTGGAAGCTTATATATTCTATTATTTATCTTTATTTTCCTTCTTTTTATTAGTTTGTCTTGTATTATTTTTTGAATATTTTAATTTTATGATTTTTAAATTTTCACATATTATTAAACTTATATCACTATGGTGTCCAGTGAGGCTGCTGGTGTGCAACACCGTTCCTTTTTCCACACAGGATACTTGGGGGCCTCGTTCTTCACAACTACCGCGGGAGTTCCGACCGCGAGGACACTTGGGCGACCGAAAAGGATAATTTGACACACTACTTATACGTGCGGCTACTTGAGGCATTCATATGTGCCTTTAACGTTCGCGTTATCCTTCGGGTCCCTGCTCGGGCGCCAATTAAAACTCTATGAGTTTTTTTAATTTAGAAAAATATATTTTTTTGGGAGCTATGCTCCTTTATTCATTGAATGCCAAAATAGAACTAACTTAAAATTAACAATAATGTTCATTATATTAAAATTAGTATTTTCCCATCACCAAACATCACCTGATTTATTTCCTGGAATTTCGGGTAACTGGATCGGTTGTTTTGCAACTAGCGGATGTTCCCACAACACGCTTAAATTTAATAGACATGAAGTCAGCAGAAATGTTTATTTTATATTTTTGTTGCTGTTAACAAATGCAACGTTAACTTGTAACAGACGAACCCCTTGATGATTTTGCGAGCGCATTCATAAAATGCAAAGGCATTCTGTAAAATAATATTATATGCATTAACCGCTTGCAAAACTTTTCGCTTCACCACAGCGCCTAATCCATCAAGTGCTCCTTTGCCATGCGAAGTCGCAAAGAAGTTCCACTCTAAATGCTTACAACCAAATTCGCTAACAAAAGAAGGAATGCTTGTGAGAATATATTTATTTTTGCATTGACTGGTGCTGCCATCAGAGAATATTAAGACCGTGGAAATTTCTTTGTATTGACTGAATTTTGCGCACAATTTTTGTAAGGAAACAATAGACGTCATATTTGTTGTGGGTTGGTTGGTTTACATGGTAGCCTGATGCACGCAAGCTGTCAAGTAAAGTCTGAATGACCCCGTTTTGACAAGACCATACCACTCGCCAGGTAAATAGCGTCTTAGAGCCTATGCTCGCACTAAGACTAGGGAGCTAGATCCATCCCGTAGCCGTGAGATATCTTCAAATATCGTTTAAACGGCACCTAGATATCTCACTGAGATCCTCCAGTATGTAGTTTCCAAGAAAATTGTGTATCTCCTGACAGCGAGGGCGTCCGCAGAGAAGGTGACAAACCGTCTCCTCTTTCTCTATGTCCTTACAACTGCGACAGTGGTTATTATAGGGGAGTCCAAGTCGCCTGGCATGTTCTCCTAACACCCAGTGACCTGTTAATATTGCCAGCAACCTCGATAAGTTCCACCGATCACGACATATCAGTTGCATAGTGCTCCTAAAATCAAAAAGGGCCACATCAATTTAGAGACCCTACATGTGCTCAGTCTCCGCCACTTATTATCAGCCTCCTTAAGAAAGTGTCTGAAGATGCCGCTCTTAATATTCCCCAAGGGGATTGCGACTGATTCCACATTGGGAGTATTTAGAGTATGATTAGATTTACGTGAGCACCTGCCAACGATGGCTCTATCTCACGGTGGTCCAACCACGAGTGTGACATTAAGCGGCCAGGCCCCCGGCCCCACCCCTTGCTGAGGGGTTCGGAGCTACCTAATCTCCTGCTGTCAACAGATAATATTGACAGCTTGCGTTGCTATGACGCTATATCGGTCCTAAAGGACCTCCCCGCTTTGGGTATAAACCACAGCCACCACGTGCACCCCCGAAGGAGCCTCACCAACAACCAGTCTGGAACCGAAGTTCCAGGGGCTTACTGGTTCCCGTGGTACCAGTTTATCTCGCTACTGGTCGAACAAGTCTGAGGAACTGGTGCCCCTCTTTTCCCCCAGTGGCAATCCATCAAGGTGGCAGGGTTCACCATGATGTTATATGCCCCCGGGGGGGATGGGAGTATTTAGAGCGGATCCTCCTTTGGCTAGTTTGTCTGCTTGTTCATTACCAAAGTGGGCCCTATGCGCAGGGATCCAAACCAAGGTAACACCTGCCAGGCTCTCTTACATTGACTGACTAACAGAGACGTAGTTTTGTACGATTTGAGTGACAGAAGCGCCGCCTGACTGTCGACGAAGATACCAATGTTCCCACGTGTATTCCTGTTGTATAAAATCCTGCATGCCTCCATAATAGCAAGTATTTCAGCTTGAAATACGTTGCAATTATCCGGAAGACGATATGAGATGCCTATCTCAAGATCACTAGAAAAGACGCCAGAGCCTACACCGCTGTTCATCTTAGAACCGTCCGTGTATATTCTGACGTTATAGTTCTCCACGAGACTACCACCGCACCACTCCCTCCTGGAAGAGATTAGTACGCTGAACAAAGTCTAACTGCGGCGTAGTGTAGTCAGGGAGTTAATTTATATCCGGAGGCAGTACGCCCAAAATATTCGCATGGTCGTACGTCTTCACACGCCAACTTCCCGTCGCATTTAGCCTAACTGCACTACTAGCAGATATGGCCACGATGTGAAGATCTATAGGAATAAGGTGCAGTATAGTATTCAGTGGCTCTGATGGACTAGTACGCAGTGCACCTGTAATGGCAATACGTGCTGATCTTTGAATTCTGTACAGTTGGTCCACCACATATTTCCTCCTTTCCTTATCGCAGGCCACCAAACCAAAGATCCATATGTAAGAATCGGAAGTACAATGGCTGTGTACATCCATCTAACTATAGAAGGACTAAGTCCTCATTTTGCACCAACACCCTACGACAGGTGTAGTAAGCTACTGTAGCCTTCTTGACTCTGTGCTGAATATTCACCCTACATGACAACTTAGCCAAGGATGACACCAAGATATTTCGCACTGTTCGTAAGAGGAATATCGCGGTTTCCTAACCGCGGCAGTCTGAAGCTAGGGATTTTGGTCCTGGTTGTAAATAGTACCAAACTGGTTTTGTCCGGGTTTACTCCTAGGCCATTCCTCATCGCCCAGTTGCTAAGTAGCCCCAGCGCATCAGACATGATATTGCTGCTCACGTCCGGGAACAGTCCTGATACCAAGATCACATCATCAGCATACCTTTGTCGTCTAATTGCATAAGAATCGTGTTAACAACCATAAGCCAGAGTAGCGGAGAGATTACACCACCCTGAGGTGTACCTCTATCCACTAGTTTTGTCATATTGCTGTTACCAAGATTTGCAGTGACTATTCTTGACCTCAACATGGACACCAGCCAGTTGCTGAGGTACTCCTCCACTCGCAGACTAGTAACAGCATGTTGAATGGCCACAGTGGTCACGTTATTGAAGGCTCTCTCTATATCCACGAAGGATGCCATTGTATATTGTTTGTATTCAAGGGCCCTTTCTATGACCCCTACCACCTCATGTAGGGCTGTTTCCGTAGATCGACCCTTAAGGTAGGCATGCTGACTTCTCGAAATGCCCTTGGTTCTTTCCAGTCGATGCCGTATATGAAAGTCAATTAGTCTTTCCAGAGGCTTGAGCAGGAAAGATGAAAGACTTATCGGCCGAAAGTCTTTCCCACTCTCATGACTTCTTCTGCCGGTTTTTGGAATAAAAACGACCTTGACCATTCTCTAATTTTCTGGAACATGATTGATAGAAAGACAAAGCATGAATATCCTATGAAGCCAGGGAGTGATCATTTTCTTACCGCTCTGTAGCATCCTTGGCAGAATGCCATCTGGCCCAGGTGATTTGTAAGGGGAAAAACTGTCTATCTCCCAGGAAATCCTGTCATAAGAGATCATATTCCCATCGATTGTGTACAGAATTCCATTAGAGCTCACATATTCCGTACCGATGTTCTTGCAGCCCGGAAAGTGAGTGTTCATCAAGATTTCAAGGGATTCCGCTGAGGATTCGGACCATGAGTCATCCTTCCTTTTGATATAGGAAGGATTTGACTGACTCTGGCTAAAATTCTTCCGAGCCTTGCAGAATCCTTTGTGTTGTCTATAGACTCACAGAAAATTCTCTATGAGCTTCGTTTTGCGGCTACTATAGCCTTCTTATATGCCTTCAACTTATCACGGTACGGCTGCCATGACTTATACTTATTGTTAAAGCTCTTATTAAAAGCTCTACGTGTTTCCTTACGTAGTTTAGAAAGCTCCGAATTCCACCATGGAGGGAAGCTGTTCTTGGCCTTTGTTATTGGGTAAGAGATTTCGAGATTTCACTATAGCACTGCTGAAACTCTTCTCCATCCTCTCAAGACCAGTGATCGTGTCCTCAATAACTGGTGTTTTGCATAGTTTGTGCTTCAGGATTTTACTAAACTTAAGCCAGTCAGTCCTTCTTTGGTTCCTGAAAAATGGCTTTTCTATTCTGCCCTGTAATCTAATCTCGAATCCAGTTGTGATCCGAAAAAGATCTTTTACTAGATACCCTCCACTTATCAAGTAATAAACTAGATCTGTCATTTGTGAGATCCAGTACCTCCTCCCAACCTTTGTATTTGTTCCCACTCGGAAAAATAAACGTTAGGGTGGAGCCGGAGTTACATATACTTAATCTATTTGTATTAATGAAATTAAGAATGTACTCACCACGTTCATTAATTTCGGTGCTGCCCCAGATTGTATGCCTAGCATTTGCATCGCATCCCAGGACTATGTCAGATGCCCCTGTTGAGGCCAAGAGATTACTCACTTCGACTGGAGGAGCTGACTTCTCATGCGCCATGTAGCTTGAGGCTATGATGAAGCTTCTCTGCGGCAGCTCGATCCTTGCCACCTTAAGGTATGCTGTACTAAGCTGCGTGCAGAGAAAAATGTTAATGTGTTTTTTGGCAATTACACATGAGCCAGGCTTACCACTCTTTTGCATAGAGAACGTTATATTTTGACGCTGGGAACCCTTTAATCACTGAGTTAAAAACCCTGGGTTCCTGAAGTAGTCCAATATCCAAGTCCTCTTCAGCTAAGAGCACCTGGAGGTTATCTGTAGCACATTTCGAGTGCTGCAGATTTATTTGAACTACCTTGAGCGTCATTTTGTGTATCTGAGGAAGATTTCGTGAGTTTCATCTCGGTGAGCAGATTGTTGACGGCTTCAACAACATCAGTCTCACCACTACCAGAACCTGTTGGCCGGAACACCTTTACCTTCGCATCCCGCAATCCGAAAAACAGTTTGAAGCCCGCCTTCTCCAGCTCCACTATTGCCTTATCGGTAATGCCGAGAATAAGGCATGTGTGGGTGTCCTCTTGCTCTGTACGGATGATCGACCAGTCATCCATGGAAATGTTGGAATTCTGGCGCTTTAGACACTACAGCGTCTTCTTTGCATCGGTTGCCATTTTTGGTAACCAAATTCTTGCCCGTGGTCTCATCGGGATCTCCTCAGCAGGGATGAGCTTAAGTCTTAAGCCCATCTTAGCGATGCATTTGCTGAGAAAGTCCTTTGAGAACTCGTCCAAGCACTTGATTACCCTGTAGCCCCGGTGTATCTCACCGGAGTCAAAACAGTGAACCGGTCCAGTATTCCCTGCGAGCACGTAATCCATAACGAGCTCCGCCAGTTTAGACTCTATGGCACCACATTCTGTTACCACAGGATTGATGGCAACATCTGTTTCGCTAGCCAGAGCCACAATAAGATGGTCCTTTACCACCTCGTTGAAAGGACGTCTGGCTGATGTTGACGTGGCTGCTCAGTTTGGTCCTGGAGCGTTCGCTCTTCCTCCTTTTAGGCGATTTACCTGGGTGTACCACATTATCCCCAAAATCAAAATCTCCAAATCAAAATCTCCAAATCTAAATCCCCAAAATCAAAATCCCCCAAATCAAAATCCCCAAACACAAAATCCCCAAACACAAAATGAGGATTTTGTGTTTGGCATTATTTCTGAAATTAAAAATCAAAACAAATTGTATGATAAATTCACAAATATTTAATAGGTATGTCATGAAGAGTAGTATTAATTTAAAATATATAACAATAAAGAAAAAAAAACAATATTTCGTTATAAAAGTAGTTCAGTTTGAAATTAATATTTAAAAAAAATATATGATATATTCACAAGTATTTAACAATGGTATGTCATGAATATTAGTAAACTAAAATATATAACAATAAGGGAAAACAAAACTATTTCGTTATAAAAGTAGTTTAGTTTGAAATAAAAATTTGAAATAAAAATTTTAAACAATGAAAAAAAAACAATAATTTTTCTTTCTCAAAAGATTACTCATAATATGAAACATATAATATATAATAGAACTTTTAATTACAAAGTGAAATATTGTGAGAGATAGAAGATAAATAAGTTATTTTATCAAAATCCGTTCGAGATTCAACAACTTTTTTAATTTTCGTCAGACGCTCAACATTTTTTTTATTCTTTTTTATACCTATGCCTGAGTATATCTTCTCTATACTTCCTTTAATTTCTATAAATTCTTTCCCTAACTCTTTAATAATTTCATAAACGCCACATTTTTTTTTCCTACAATAACTTTAAACCTACGGTGCCAAGCCTCAATAGAGTTTTGAGTGCGCGGAAAATTTTCCGTTAAAGAATCTGCAACACACCAAAATGTTGGGTCATATTTAGGGGAGCCCGAATTTGTTGTTCCGCTAATATAATTTTGCTTAAACCAAAGACTTATTTTTTTAAAATCTTTATCTTTAGAGTTGGCATTCAGTTCTGTATAATCATCTAGTACACTCTCAGGCGGAACAAATGATAAGCTTTTGAGCATACGAATTGCAATGCTGAAAGCTTCATTATTGCCATATTTTTGAGCAAGTCCTTCTTTTTGAACTCGTCTCCAAATAATCTGACCAAAATGAAATAAACATCCCTTATATTGAGCATTAGGGAAATACTCTTTTGCCACAGATGATATTGTTTGCTCAAAATCTGTAATTATTCTTTGCGGATTTAAATTAATATTTTGTGCTAGAGCCATATGGAACAATTGGTGAAAGAACTCGGTGTATGCCTGCTTTGATTTTTTGCTCATAAGACAAAAAACTAGAGGCATAAATTGACCATCAATTATACCTTGAATGGTGAAAAGCTGTCGGAAAACTTTCGGAACAACATAAAATGTCCCATCCATTACCCAGCACGGTGACCTCCCTAATACTTTCAATGAACTCGACGTGCCCAAAATGATATTTTTCTCACCGTTGAAATCCCAGTCACTTAATACAAAAAGTTCACCCTCCAAGTATTTTAGGTGCTCTGGAATGCATATTTCTGCTAAATTAAGCGGCTCTGGCAGCGTATCCGTTGCTTTTCGCTTACGATTTATTTTCATTTTTTGTGCTCGTTTTGATGGCAGGTACACTCGGTGGTCTGGTTGACAATCTACAATTGCTTCCCTTATTATTTGGGAAGGTTCCAGTGCAGATGAGCTGCTCATACTTTTCACTTTATTATTTGCAGATGCTACAGATAGAGAATACGTCTTTGGGTCGTGATTGTGCGCGGTAGGAGCTCGTTTAACAATATGTTCGTCACTGCTTTTTAATGTTATTACGACACTTTTGCACAGCGTTGATTTCCTTTGCGCACAAGCCCAACGAAACTCGGTTTTTTTATTTTTCGAATGAAAATAGTAATCATATCCATCCACATATAATTTGTCCTTGCCTTTATTCGATTTTTCAATGAATATTTCCATTTTATTTTAAAAATCAAATAATAAAAACAATGTTTTTAAAATTACTTTACAAGCAATTTCTTTTGATATGAGTCTTTATTATTTCCACTCTGTATACACACTGCATAGTCAACTGATGAAACTATAACGGTTAATGTTTAAAAATAGAACAAGAGTACACAAGGAAAAGGTTGTAGTGATAATTGAGAGCGAAGTTTTATAAACGTAGTAACAAAATAAGTGAATGGAAAGCAATGAGAAATAAAGTAAAGCGAAATTAAAAAGTGATGATTTCCATAGTTGTTCCACATCGCTATAGCATTACTTGCACTTTTGTTTATATGATCGGTAATATCGTAAACATTTGGGTATTTTGTGTTTGGGGATTTTGTGACACTATCTCCAAGAAATGTGGGGATTTTGTATTTGGGGATTTTGTGTTTGGGGATTTTGATTTGGAGATTTTTTTTCGCTTGGGTATTTTGTGTTTGGGGATTTTGATTTTGGGGATTATGTGGCACTCCCGATTTACCTCCCTCTGTCTGAGATCGGTTTCGCTTGGACCTCCTCAGTTGCTGCTTTAGAGGTGCTGGGTAGAGAGTCCTTGTACTTAAGGTACTCATCTACCACAGCTTGATATTTTTTTCGATGATCCTCATCGCGCGCATGAATTACGCCTTGCTGTACCTTGCCTTCAAAGTCTCATGCTGGCTCTTCTTTTTACGTTTTTTCTTCAATTGGTCATCAATTTTGACATCCATTTGAAGAGTTCTTATATGAGACATCAATTCGTTCTGGTGCTTTCTGTGGGCCGGTCGTATGCCATAAAGGGGACGTTTGCAGAACGAGTCCCTCAACCTTTTCCCGGGTCCTCCCGCTGGGGTTAAGGTTGCTGATAGCCATGTGACTATTCCTACGAAGTGTCAACGGCTAGCCACATCCTAGAGCAACGGCAAGGTTCACTGAGTGACCGCTTATATAGCCTATCCTTCAGTGACCCTGCCGTGTCCCACACCCCAACCTCACCTCTCTACCTGAGCTTTGCCAGAGCGGCCTGACCACTACCAGTAATGTATCAGTCACTCCGTGCTAGCTCCGTTCTGGATCATCCCTAGAGCATCTACTTTGAGATGTGTCCAGACGTTGATTCAGAACGCCCCTATCCGCGCTCGATGGAAGACTGACAACTCCACACGTGGGTTAGTTTGTCACTAATGACAGCAAAAGATTCAGTTTCACCTCGCAGCCATGCAAAGCAAGTGAAAATAGTAACTTGTTGGTAGCTGATTGATCAATCGATAGTTTTCTGCAAAATCCATTTGCGAAATTAATTCACCATCACGTAAATTTTTTCTTGTTGTCATTAAAGTATTTTTAATGAGCGCGCTTTATAAAATAATGAAGTTTAAAAGCTGACAGCTTAATTTCAAGTTCATGTAACAAATCGGATAATGGAGGTATGGTATAGCTTAATGTTTGGGTTAAAAAAGATATAGGCACCATCCCGTATGCATTTCTTACAGTCACTAACCATGCATTTCTCGTCCAAAACATTGCAACATGTTAATCTCAAAAAAGGTTCAACATGAGATGGAAACAGAGGCATAGCTTTAGCGCATCCCTTTAGCACATATTGTGCGGAAGTTTGTCCAGTAATTTAACGTGACTGGGTCGATGGTGTAAAAATTTTGATTTACAACAAAGACATTCTGAAGTGACCTCGCTTTTGTACAGTTGATACAGTTACAATCATAAATCGCTTTGCAACTACTTTCTTATTGCAGATTAAAGTATCCTTTCGGCCGGGAGCTTGAACACTTATATCATCTCGGATATAAAACTCGTGGACTGCCTTAATGTTTTCCAGCATATTATCTCATCTACATCATACGAGACTTTGGGATACTTTTTATACAAAACTTGTAGCACTTCATCTTTCTTTATTCCGTCCATTGGTAACGCCCTCTCCTTCATAGCTTTGCTTAGTGTTTGTTTACACAAGTAACCACTTTTGAATTGGGCACTTGAATTTTTCTTAATTGCTCTACACTTTTGTTGCCGAACGCGGTCTATATTTCTTTTTTCTTTCAATATTTTTGAGTTATTTTTGGCCTCACATGCCTTTCTCTTGCGACATTCACGCATTTTTTCAGCTTGTTTTTCTTTATGTTCTTTAAGCTTATTTTCATCCTGCTTAAGCCTTCCCCCCTCCACCGTTCTTGATTTTTAGGATTACTAAATTAACAGCATTGAATGTTTCGTACTTACGCATGTGACAAAGTTCAAAAGTACAAAAAAAATTTTAATTTTTGTACAAGGCTATTAATTTCAATACATTATTTCAGCAAACACTATGTTTTTCGTTTGCATTACGCACGTGACAAAAGAATGTTGAAGAAAAAAAAACTCAAAATATTCCGTTATTGATGCACAGTGTGCTCTCATCTCTCATTTTTATATTCATTTGTTGTATCAATTACTTATATACCAAACTGCGATGTTACATATATATGATTTTCATCAGCAGTAATGAGAAGTAATGCATGCTACAGCTTTTAAATTGAATTAAGGCGTCATTCGTTTTACATACCACTTTTTTTTTGTAATTTAAAATTATGATAAGCTGAAAATTTTTTTACATAGTAAAAAATCTGAATAGCTTTTTTCCAATTTTCGGTGCTTAAAAAAATTATGCGAGTGTTTTGATTTTTTAAGTCACGGTGGAGCATTTCATGGAAATACCCATATATTTAAAGAAAATTAAAAAAAGAGTCGCAATAAAACGACTTTTAAAGCAAAGGAGATCTGTGGGCTATTTCCTCACATTGGTTCCATTCATGCACCTAAATGATGTGGAATCTTTTATAAATTTTCACCGGATGGGTCTTAAAACTTAAGATTGTAGGGACTGGGTTGCAAGCTATCCCATCCGCATCCAAGAGCATATAACACCAGCGGAGAGATTATCTTTAACATTAAGGTAAAGAATATTGTATAACAAAGTAATAATCACAATATTTGTTTTCATAGATATTTGGCAAGTGGGGATTCTATGAAATCGGTTGGATATTACGGATTAGAAGCATACACATAGTATCGTCTTAATGGCTATAGCTGATGCAGACTACAAATTTCTGCTTGTTGACATTGGTACGTTGGGCCACAACAGTATGGTGGAATTTTTAGGAATTGTAAGTTTGGAAAAGCCATTATTGAAAACTCCAGACCTGCATTTTCCTAGCCCAAAAAATTACCCCGCAGTATAACACATTTGCCATATGTTTTTCTTGCCGATGAAGCTTTTCCGCTAAGAAAAAACTTGTTACGCCCTTTTGCTGGACGTAGTACTGGAAATATTCCCCCTCAGCAGGATATTTTTAATAAACATTTTTCAATGGCAAGAAGTATGGTCGAGAACTCTTTTGGTATTCTCTCAAATCGTTTTAGAATCTTTAGAAAGCCAATAATTGCCAGCAAACACACTCCCATAAACGTAGTTAAATCCACAGTTTGTCTACACAACTTCCTTCGAGAAAGAGCCTGTCCGAATTATATGCCAGCGGATCTAATTGCTAGGGAGAGTGAAGACGGGGTTGTAAGACCTGGAACGTGGCGATAGCTTTCAATAGGACGCGTTGGTTCAAACCGCTCATCAACAGACGCTATAGGAGTTACAAATGATTACAAAGATTATTTCAACAACATACAATATTTATATTTAAAATTTTCCGAAAATTAAAAAACCAACTGTTTTTATGTTAAAATTTATTCTTTAATTTTAAATATTCGTTAACAAAAAATAATATGTACTTATATACATATGTATTTGTACTTCATTTCATTCAAGACAAGTTAGGATTAATAAAAAAACAAATTCGTCTTCCAAAGCTAAAAAGAACGGGTCTCTTTACTCACTACATGATTTAATTACCTCTGTAGCCAAGTTGATTATGGTTTTTAAACTTTCTTTGTATTCTTTTTCTGCATCATCAAGCTTTGGCCGTTTGCTTAGATGCAAATAACTTGATTTGAGTGGAGTCGAACTCTGTGACCTTATTAGACTGTTGTCTGTCGGCCATTCAGGGTCATCGAGAATCGCGTCATTCACTTCTGGATCATTTGCCATTTCGTCAAAGAGACTACGAAAACTTTCCGTATTGGAATCAGAATAGTTTGTGGCCGTGCATCTGAAAAATTTAACGAATAAAAAAGGAAACAAATTTCTTATTCAAAAACCTCACTCTTTTTCCTCCTAGAAATTTTGAAAGTAGCTCATTTCTGTTAACAAGAACTGTATGGGAGTAGGTTGTAATTCTGCCTTCGGTGGGGTGTCTATCATACTTATTTTCCGCACAGACCGGCAGGATTTTGTATATTTTTTATGAGTTTTGTTATTTGTGGGAAATAATATTTCTTGAGAATTTGTTTTTTATTTTCCTCGGGACCCTTATGAGCTCTTTTATGCTCTTCCTCAATAATTAAGAATTTCCTTTCGTCGTTACAGACATCGGATACTAAGCGTTGGGTTAGTTTATATTTTACAAAATTATCTTTATAAACTTCTTGCAACATCTTAAGATATTTTTCTGGTATTGCAATGCCATTTATCCCATTAGGATTCAAATATTCCTTCAACGTTGTTATCAGGTTTTCTTTTGTATATTTATATAATCTGACGTAATGTCTATGGTATCCCAAATGGGGTTCTTCGTAGCAGTATCTATCCACTGAACCTTCTAAGAATATTAATTGATTTTTGAAGACGTTAATAGGAACTTCAAAAAAAAGGAATCAGGTCAGTGCTGTCTACTTCGGCAGAATAAGCTGTTTGGGTAGTTGAGGATGGCATAGCATTAATTACCTGATTATTTATGACTTCGGTTGTTGTTGTGGGAGGTAGGCGCGAGAGTGCGCCCGCAACTAAATTTGTTTTTCCCAGTTTGTATATCGGAGTGTAGTTATATTCTTCAATTCTAGATTTCCATCTCTTAAGCTTATCGTTGTTGTTACTATTACTCAAGGCGAAGGGAAGAGGTTGATGGTCTGTGATAAGCTTAATTTCCTTTGCCCCATATAAGTAGTTCCGCAGTTTGTCAAGTGCCCATATAATCGCAAGCATCTCTTTTTCTATGGTAGAGTAATTCTCTTCTGTCTTATTCAATGACCGAGAAAGGTAAGTGATAGGTCTGTCTTTGCCCAATTCCTCTTGAGAGAGTACGGCGCCAATAGCGGAATTAGATGCGTCGGTTGTCTGAAGGAAAGGTTTTGAGAAATTTGAGTAGGCTAATATTTCGGAAGAGGTCAATAATAATTTTGCGTCATTGAAGGCCTTAAGTGCGTGTTCATTCAATTGTATCTTTATATTTTTGGATTTGTTTGCGCGTACCTGCGCGTTCTCTCCTCTAGGTATATTGCTCAATGGTTTGATTATAGCAGCGCAGTTGATAATAAATTTCCTGTTGTACGATATAATTCCTAAAACACTTTTGAGATATTTTAAGTTAGTGGGTGGTGGTATATTAGTAATAGCGGCCGTTTTCTTTTGGTCTGCCCGGACGCCATATTCAGAGACGATGTAGCCAAGAAATTCAACTTCCTTCTGGAAGAATTTAGATTTTTCAAGGTTAACCTTTAAGTTTGCTTTTTGCAAAAGTCTGAAGACTTCTTCAACATTTTCGATATGTTCCCTGGAGTCTTTGCCAAAGATGATTATGTCATCAATATAAACGTAGCAGCAGATGCCAATTAGTGGTCTAAGAACATCGTTGATCATCCGCTAGAAGATAGCGGGTGCATTTTTTAGTCCGAAAGGCAGTCTGAGAAACTCATATTTACCATTCGGAGTTGAAAACGCGGTTTTTTTAATATCTTTTTCAAGCATTTTGATTTGGTAGAAACCTGACGTTAAATCGACTGTCGAGAAGTATTTATTGCCGTGAAGGCAGCAAGTGTGTGGTTTATGTCTGGATTCGGGTAGGCATCCGGGATTGTGATGGCATTAAGCCTTTTAAAATCAATCACGAGTCTGTATTGTTTTTCACCTAAGCTATTATCCTTTTTGGGTACAATCCACAGGGGTGAATTATATGGACTTCTTGATGGCCTGATGATGCCATCCTCCAATAATTTACTTATTTGCCCATTGACCTCGTTCCTTAGATGTGGGGGGTACGGATAAGATTTGGAATAAACAACGTCGTCCGTGGTGGTTCTAATTTCAGCTTTAACCGCCGTTTCTATCGCGAAGAGTATCATCGCCAATGATGCCGTTAAAGGTTTTGAGGCCAGCTAATACGAAAAAATCTATAGTAGTGCTATTGCCTATACTTGCAAAAAATTTCTCACTTACTGTGTGTGTTATTTGGATATCGCCGCCTGCTGAATGAATTAAAAATGGTTTATCTACTGGTTTGGAATTAAATGCTATTTTCTCATTTATAAAGTTTTTGTTTGCACCGGTATCAACTAAAAATTTTAGTGCAGTACCACCAAAAATGTAATAATCTATATAGGGGGTTCCAGAGAGGCTTCTGTCATAAAATTTATTTTATTCTCGTAAAAATGTAGGTTCTGCTCCTCCAGTTCTTCTTCCTCATCCTCAATGTCGTTATCTAGGTTTTCGACGTTAAACACACGTTCATATTTTCTTGGTATATTTGACGATTCATTGGATTGTCTAACCACTGGATGAGGTCTGTTTATATAATTGGCTTTTGCAGTTTGAATAGAGGAATCAATATCCATAGGTACAGGAGGTTAGGTCTTGGGGGGTGGTATTCTATTGGGTGTATTCTGTTGTTGAATATTGCTTGGATTATTTAATTGAGGATTGTAACGCTGCTTTGGTAACGAATATTGTTTTCGAGTAACTGCGACATTACTGTATGACATGTTTCTTCTAAAATCCATATTTTCCATTTCCAAACATGCTGTGTATGCCTCAGGCAAGTTCTTAGGCTTCTGAACTTTGATCAAATGGGAAAGATTGCCGTGCAATCCTCTAATGAATACATCTAAAGCTCGGTCCCTATAGTTTTCGATTAGAACTGTTGCTCCGTCTTGTGAATATTTTGTTTATTATCAAACTAAGTTGGTGGTTAATTTTTCCATAGAATTTTTCTATAGATTCATTACCTTGGCGCATTTGAATAAGTTGGTTTTCCAAACTTTGGATGTCTCGTTTATCAGCGTAGTGAAGCGATAAACAATTTTTTATGTTGCTCCACTCATCGTCAAAGATATTATAGGCAATCAGAGCATTGTCTGCAGGACCTCTAATTGTCTGCCTAATATGTTCTACAATGGCTCTGTAAAGCGGTTTGTCCTGCATTATTCTATAATCTTGCAAAATGGACTCCACGTTATGGATCCATAAAATATATTGTGTTGGGTTTCCCTCAAAACTTTGTAAGTCCCTAACACAGTCTGGACTAGTTCTGTCTCAGTTCTGGGGGCTACCATATTATTTGAATTTACTGTTGGTTGTTTTTTTTTTCTAATTGGGCCAAACTGCTCTCAAAAACGCGGAATTGCTCAATTTGAGCATTAACCGCACCCGTTAGGTGAAACAAATTTTGTTGTAATTGTTCCATATTAAAAAACAAAGGAGTTGTTCCAGACACAAAATTTGCACAGCTTATTTCTTACCAAAAAAAAATTTATTGTTAAAAAACAAAAGAGTTTTATTTATTATATTTTTTTTTCTATTTATTAATTTCCTATTTCCTAAATTAGGTTAAAGTTTATCACCACAAGTTCTTATGTTAATTGAGGTAATTTGTAATGTTCTTATGTGTATTACGGTTTTATGTTAGTAAGGTGTATTACCCTAAAGTGTATTACCACAATGTTCTTATGTTGATTACAATGTTATGTTTCTCTTATCTTAGTTTAGTAATATATATTACCAGCATGTACTGTTGGTAAATATTTTACTTACAGGATTACAAGCTTTGCTGGCCTCTGGATGGTTTGCTACGATCCTTTTCGGCTAGTACTCAGGGGCAAGATCCAACACGTTCGCCAGGAGTGTGTTCGTCTACTTGGTTACTTTACTGCAGCTTCCTTTAAGGGGTTGCTTATGACCACCGTTGTGTTTGCAAAGGGTTTTAAATGGTCTTTTCTTTGGATTAAGGATAAGTTTTCCCTTTTTCCACTTTAAGGTTTTTTTTAAATGCTCCTTAAAAATATTCCCTATATTTACTTTAAGGGTTTTATTGAAAGGATTCTGAATGTTCCTATAATTTCAAGGACTTTCAAATTATTCTTTTATTTTCGAGGATTTTCAAGTCCTATAATTTCAAGGATTTCTTTCTTAATTGCTCTTTTATCTCGGGCGCCAGTTATCGTGGTTCTACTTTGAAGAAAAACACAAGTTTTATCTTTTAGGTTGCGAATTACACTGTCTTTATTAATAAAATGTTTTGTCTTTTATACAATATTAATTTCCAAAGAATTTTTCATTACAGTTTTAATTGAATTTCCCAACTGGTAAATTTGCTTATTAGTAGTTTTAAACACAAGGTTTAATGTTTAATTTTAATAACGTGTGACAGAAATTTTGCTTATTAGCAGGTTTTTACAATAAGGGTTTAATGTTCCATTTTAACAAAATAAGTTCTAGGTGTCTGGCTCACTTCCGTTGTTTATGAGAATATTGCAGAAGTGCAATATTTGCAAAAAAAAAAAAAGGTTTAATAAACAATTCAATTCAACAATTCAAGCCAGATAATATGGTATGTGATAACATATATGCACATACATGATCAAGAAAAGCTTAACAAAATGTTTCTAAGTATTGTAGAGTTGCTTTTGGTAGTAGTACAGAACAGACATAATGTATTTAAGTAAAAAATAACAGTAGTAAAATTAAAATTTTTTTTTTTTGATAATACTAAGAGAAGAATTAAAAAAAATTTGCAATCCAAAGGGTACATTACAATCTTTGTTCTGGATTCATGGACAGCTTCTCTAGCTCGAAGTTCTTTTTCATTTAATTAATGATATGATTAAAAGTGCATTGAACACAACTCTTGATCAAAGCTGAATTATATGGATTCCATAAAAGCCTAGAAGATAGAAGTGCGTTTAAAAGAACCTCTACTTTGGACCTCAAATCGTTGAACCTCTGATAAAATGTTCTATAACCCGTATTTGGTCTTATCTGCTGTCTTAACCGAACCGATTGCGTAGACTAAAATTAGCCCTGAAATAATCTTGTTCCTAAGATTATAAATTTTGTGCATCTGCACACAATCACACGTACTGTTTTACTTTTAACACATTATTGTATTACCTTTAAAAAAATATTCAACCCCTCCGATAAATTAATACCGAACAAAGATGTTTATGGTTTGAAGGCAAAAGCAAAAGTGACTGTATTATAGCGAGCAGTGCGGCTTTTATACTATTTCAAAGCATGGTTGTAAATACTTAGGAGTAAGATATTAATATAAATCACAGAGTCGTATTCCAAAGAAATCCGTTAAATTTAAAATGACATTTTAGCAGGGTTGCATTTCAGTGTATTTTCATAAAATATAAAGCAGTGTTGCATCAAAATAAAAACGTTAAGTTCAAATTTAGATTTAAAAGTAATTAATAGTAAATAAGATATAATTCAAAAGTAAATAAAAGAAAATAAAAATAAATAAAATCAGTTAAAAGTGAGCTGCTTCAGTCTCCCCCTTTGATGCCGAAATCGTCACGATGAGGCATCAAACTTAATCTTTCTTTGGCCGTCCTCTATTTCTCATCTTGTTTACAGGTTGGGCTGATTGATTTGATGATTCTAGTATTGGTGTCAATGCTGAAGCATGGTAAGTTTCTAGTGGTAAGTTCAAGTCATCTTCATGAGCTATTGTGAAGCAGGTTGTGCCTTTATTATCTATGATTACGTAGGGACCGTCTCTTCTTGGTACAAATTTTGAGATAACGCCTTTACTACTGTTCCTCAAGATGTGTGTGTTTACCAATACTTTTGATCCAATTTGCAACGGAGGCTGGTTCCGTCTCTGGTTATTACTATTCTTCCTGTTATGGTCTTGCTGCTTATGAACATTCTCTTTAACATCTTTGGAAGTATTTGCTAAATTTTTCAGATACGGTGTAATTTCAGCTACAAACTTCTCCGACTCAATTATTGATCTTAAATTGTGTTGCACGTCATCAAGTGTACGTAGTTCTCTGCCAAATATTAAATAAGCTGTTGTGTTTTTGGTGCTTTGGCATATGGTGGTATTCATCGCGAACCGAACACTGGGAAGTTTTTCCTCCCAGGATTGTTATCAACTAAAATTGAAAGTTGGGCCTTCGTATCCCTATTCTTGCGCTCAATCGGGTTGGCTTCAGGATGATAAACTGGAGTTAATATATGTTTGATGTCTAAGCAAAACACCACTTTTTGCATAACCGCCGACACAAATTGTACACCATCGTCACTGATAATTTCGCTGGGAATTCCATAGCGTAGGAAAACTTCGTTTATAAGTGTTTTATCTCAGGACTCTGCGGTAGCTACTTCCAAAGGGAAAAGTTCAACCCATCTACTGGCAATATCTTCGATGACAAATATCCATTCGAATACTTTTTGTGACAAGGGTAATGGACCAAAGAGGTCAATGGAAACTATTTCGAATCGTTGATTATTTGACACAGTTTGATAAAATCCTGCAGGTTTCAGATTCGCGGCTTTATACCTTTGGCATTCTATGCATTCTTTAACATGCTTTTCAATATCTTTTCGGATTCCAGGCCAGTAGTACCTAGATATAATATTGTTCGTGGTTCGTTCAATGCCGTAGTGACCAGCTGTTTCATCGTTATGGTAGTAATTGAGGATATCAAACCTCTTTTCCTTAGGTATCACTATCTGCGCATCTTCAGAATCTTTATTATTATGACAATAAAGAACGCCAGCGTTCATGATGTACCCTCTTTTTGCCCAATATGGTAGATCCTTGGTATTATTTTCCAGGCATCGTATTATTGTGTCTAGTTGCGGATCGTTCAGTGGACTTTGCCTGATTTCACCAGCATTCTTCCTTGGCATCTCGATAGAAAATGAGCAAACTTCACAAGGCTCCAATTCGTTGTGATCATCTTTGCATGGTGGTCTGCAAAGTGCGTCAGCTATCACATTTGTCTTTCCTAGTTTGTATTCGATTTGGAGATCAAAGGATTGTAGTTGTAGAGCCCAGCGGGCTAAACGTCCAGTTGGTGTTCTTATACTCATCAATCACTTTAAGGGCTGGTGGTCGGTAATAAGTTTCGTTGTAGCCACGACATTTTTGGACAGCCCAAACGATTGCCAGTGCTTCTCGCTCAATAGTGGAATAATTTACTTCCGTATCAGATAACAGTCTGCTAGCATATTCAATTGGATGCTCACCCGGGCCCTCCCCCTGGAGCAAAACTGTCCCTAGAGCATAGCCACTAGCATCTATTTTTAGGATAAATGATTCGGTATCAATTACCTGTTTCAGAATAGGAGATGATGTGAGCAATGTTTTCAGCTTATCAAATGATGCTTGTTGATCTGGGCCCCAACGCCATTCTTTCGAACTTCTTTGACATTTCTTGGTTTCTTTCTATTATATAAAGCTGATACCTTGTCAGGATCTGTCTTAATTCCGTCCGGCGTAAGCACATGACCCAAATATTTTACCTCGTTGCATGCAAAATGACATTTCTCTAAATTGACCTTAAGATCAAATTCGTTAAGACGTTGGAAAATATGCTTCAGATCTCGAAGGTGTTCTTCAAAACTTCGTGAGCACGAGGTGATGTCATCCAAGTATGCTAATAATACTGTCTCCCAAAGATGCTTTTAATCTATCAATTAAAATCTGGAATGTTGCAGGAGCATTTCGTAGTCCAAATGTCATACATGTAAATTTGTACATGCCAATGGGTGTTACGAATAATGTTTTGTCCTGGTCTGCAGGATGGACGCCAATTTGCCAGTAACCACTCTGCAAATCTATTGTTGACATGTAGCTTGTAACTTTGGCTTCGTGCAATATGTCGTATACTCTGGGCAATGGATAACCATCAGGCTTCGTAATCGCATTAAGCTCACAATAATCAATGCACACCCGAATTCCGCCAGTTTTTTTAGGTACTATTACCACAGGAGCAGCCCAAGGAGATTGGCATACGAGAATCACTCCAGAGTTCACCATTTTTTTAATTTCGTCTTTAAGCTTGTTTTTCATGGTAGCTGATAACCGATACGGAGGAATAGCAATCGGGTAATGATCTTCGGTGTGAATTCTGTGGACAGCATAAGGTGTAGCGCCAGAAGGTTCTTCAAATAATGACCCGTTTGAAATTACAACCTTATCCAATTCGTACCTTTGGCTTGTAGTAAGACTATTGCCATCAGTTTCTTTTAAAAATTTGATGTCCATTCAATATAAGGGAATAAAATATTTATCTGTATCTTCTTATTTCTGGGTTTTGCTTGGTAGTGGAAATTCATGTGTTTGCTCTTCAATCGGTGCTGTTTTTCTGAATACAGCTTGTATATATTGCGGAGAATAATGGCATTCTTGTGGTGAAAGTGGTGAAGTTGTTAGAGTACAAAACTTTTCTTTTATCATTTTCTTAAGAACATGAGAGGAGTCCCCTTGAATCAAAAAACTGGATGTTTTAGGTAAAGGAGTACCCTCGTTCTTTGTATTTTTTTTTTATGGTAGGAACAGCACTCAGGGGATGACCCCTATTCATGCAATGCATTCTGCTAGAACTAGGAAAAGAGGTTATGGGAAGGAGGATAGAGTGAGTAGTGTTTATTAACATTTGACTTGAACTTTTCCACAGAGAAAGTGGGAGGAAAGACCTCTGCTGGAAGCTTATTCCACATACGAATGGTCCGGCTAAAGAACGAATTCTGTCTGTAGTGCGTTGTGCGATCCACTGGCCATTCGACCACAAATGGATGTGCTCTTGATGAAGTACATGTGGTACGTATGAATAAGCGGGTTTGGGGAACAATATCCCTAATTTCGTCAGAGCACAATCCATTGTAGTAGTGATAGAACAGCGAAACACACCCCACATTGCGACTATGCTCGAGAGAGTCAATAGAGTTGGATACCCTACTGTCACCGATGAGCACCTTCGCCCTCTCCTGTACGCGGTCGAGTAACTCCAAAATAGACTTTGAAGCACCGGCCCATACATGAGAGTTGTATTCCATTTTCGGTCGCATATAAGTGGTATAGATAGTTAGGAGATCGGATGGGGTGAAGTAATTCTTACACCGTTTGAATGCTTCTTTCGACACTTGAAAGATGTGTTGGGTCCATCGGACATCACATTGAATCTTCATGCCAAGAACATCAAGAGCTTTTGATTCCTCAATATCTATACCACCCATAACGACAGATGGAGCAGCAAAGTCTGTCGTGCATCTGTGTGTTAGCATACAACATTGGGTCTTATTGGGGTTAAAATCGACCCTATTCGCACGACCCCATTCTGTGATCGTCACAAGATCACTATTTAACGAATCATTCACCCGGTGGCTCATGGCCCCAATCTCGAAGAGGCTTGGTCTGTTGATGAATGAGTAAGAATGGCATATGCTGCTGTCATCTGCAAAAGAATAAATAGGGTTGGAAGTTTGACGAAGAAGGTCATCTAGGAAGATAAGAAATAGAGTAGGAGAAAGAACGGAGCCCTGTGGTACCCCTGAAAAGTTTGGCCAATGGACGCGTTGGCGTCGAAGAGCACTGCTTCAAGACCAGTGCAGGGATACCATCCGGCCCTGGAGACTTGTTTATGTTGAGGTCCGCAAGAACCCTTTTAACGGCACGGGCTCGAAAGAATATGCTTGGCATAGTTACTGATACTCTTTCGATCACGGGCAGTGGTTGATTGCTTTCCGGCAAGAGAGAATTTCTTGCAAACAATTCGGCCAAAATGTTAGCTTTATCAACCGGGTCAGTAAATACTTGGTCGTCCTTTAAAAGAGTTGGAACTAAGCTACTAGCATTACCCTTTACTCTTTTAACGAAAGACCAAAAGCTCTTACTACCCCGTGGAGCACTAAGAACTTTAGCACGAAGACGCTGTTCGTATAAAGCTTTTTCGCGCCTTAGGACTTTGGTACACGAAGATCTTGCCTTTTTGCGTACCGAGTCAGTATAGGCATTTATGTTATTCAGCCATGTACTGAATGCTTGCTCTCTGGATCTGACTGTAATTTTGCACGTCTGATTAAACCAAGATTTTATTCTAGATTTTATCGAAGTTTCTTTGGATGGAATGAAGGATTTCATTCCAAACAAAATTATATTCTCGACCATTTTCGCCATGGCATTGACATTATTGTCCATGAAACAAAATTTCCAATTAAAATGCCTGAAGAATTCGTTGAGATCAGCCCAACGAGCCTTTTCATAGATAAATTTTTTACGTTTCTGGGTCGTTCGTGAAACGTTAAGGAGTTTCGAGAACGAAAAGGAGGCGGAAATGGTACAGTGATCCGAGTTACCGAGAGGTGCTTTGACGCTTACTTCATACTTTTCAGGGTGTGAAGTAAGAAAGAGGTCAAGAGTGTTGTGCTGGTGCCCTTCAACACACGAAATGTGCGTTGGTTCATTCACTAGTTGCGCAAGATGATTGTGCGCGGCGAATAATTCAACATATTGGCCTTCCGTAGTTGTATTGCCCGAATGGCGAAGCCATGACGAGTTGTGAACATTCACCTACAACAACAATTTCACTGTGCGGACAACTCTCAAGGATCTTCGAAATTGAATCGGAAAGGGTAGCCTGATAAGGAAATATCCCTTCCCATGTTTGGGCTTCTGTAAAGAAACCCGAAATGCAAAAGGTGTGACCTGATTTTGAATTTAACCCAGAGGCAGGTAAATTCAGCATCACTTATGTCTAGAGATTGCTGGCATTAGTACACAACTTCATTGCGTATGTACATTGCAAGGCCCCGATGGAAATTAAAAAGTGATAGAAGGTGATAACCAGGTATCTGAAAATCCGGTTTCACATAAGGCGAAAACGTCCGGCTGATGGAGACAAATGTGCGCGTATACAGCAAAAAAATTCGCCCTTATGCCACGTATGTTGCAGAAGTCAATTCTAAATCGACTCACCATAACAATACTGAAGAAAAGAACAAATCAACTATTCTGTTTCTATTTTGCGGTGCAAGCGCCGATGTAATCAATTGTTGTTGTAGTGACCGCTTAGTGATCAGTGCTATACCTTCATCACCAAACAGTAAAACAACAATTACTCCAGGGGCGCCAGTACCACAAAATTTATCGGACACAAGAACTGGGGAAACGACACAATGATATTGACAAGGGTGCCATAAAAGCCCTGATCTGGTCACTTCGCATGAAAATGACACTTGGCACCATCCCTGCTGCTATTTTATCAACACTATTAACATTGCATTTTTGTTTTGTATATTGTATGTATATTGTATTTTTTTCTTGTCTTGATATTGATGTAAGTATGTTTTGTTGTTGTTTTTGTAAGAAAAAACGTTGATTTTTTTATTTTGTTTGTTGTTATTTTTTTTTTTTTTGGAACATGTTTTGTGTTGGAATTCTTATGTTTTGTTTTATTTTATTATTTGTGAATTTTTATTGTTTTAAATTATTTTCATTTTTCTTACTGAACATTTGTACAATATTTATTTAGTTATTTTATTAAACCACTGTACGCGGACTGAAACCAAAGAAAGACAATAATATAACATAGGAACCGTGTCACTAAACGTGTGTGCACGCGACGACGGACAGAACACTACTCCCCAACTTGCGAACTTTTGGCGTTGAAAGTATCGGCGACAGCGCATTTTTGTTTTCATAAAACGGTGACATTTCCCTCATAATACATGTACATGGGGATACCTCCGCCGTCATTTGTATGGAGTTAATTGTTGTTTCGACCGGATTAGTAAATGAAAACTTTTGCTTAGGTGTATCCTCAAAATACCAGAACTTTTGTGCCATTGTTCAAGAAAATCAGCGCCGAGAAGTGTTCTATTCTTCTTAACATTTGGTAGGAATATTAGCGTTATTTTCCTAACTCTGTTACCTATTGTGATATTGCAGATAGTAGACATAACTCTGTTTGTAGAGACTGAACCATCTGCCAGCGTAACTTCTGCATGAACATCTTGAAACTTGCATCTATTGTTGGAAAGAATTTTCTTTAGTTCCAAACTGGCAACGCTAGTCTTAGCCCCACTATCAAAGATAACTTCACCTTTATGACCAAAAAACTCAACATGTCTTGCTGGCAAAGAATATCCAATAACTGCAGGTGAAATGGAGTTAAATGATAAATACTGATGGCTGCTTTTACTACAGGTGCCGCAGTTAGATCTATATACGCCAGGCGCACCACATTCGTAGCAAGAAAATGTAGGTTTTCGTATCTATTCTGGCTTTTGTTGTTGCTATGATATTTGTTGTGACGTTTGTTGATCATGATGTCCTTCATCACGTTTTCTTTCTCAAGAAATTTTCAACAGAATAACCCTTGATTAGGCAAAACTGCAACGATATTAGTTGACTTCCTTCATAATAGTTGTTGGTTGGGCTTCTAAGGCAAACATTTCTGCTTCACGGCTGGCAGAAATTAAATCTTCGAATTTGTTTATGTTTTCTCGACGCACACAATCCCTTATGGTGATGTTGAGGAGGCCGTACACCATATTTTGTTGAATTGTTTCACTTGGTTGTTCCTTCAGCTGCGAAATAAGAAGTCGTTTTTTGCAAATAAAACTGTCAGTCGACTCCTTCTTTTGTTGCTTTTCCTCGAAAAATTTGGAAAATATGCGCTAGTCAGCCAAAGGAGGGGTAAACGTGGTTCGGATAACTGACGTAGTCTGTTCAAATGTTGTTACACTTTCTTTTACGTCAATCCACCAAGATGCAGCGTAGTCTTCTAAAAGTAGAGGCATTCCTCGTCTATTCTGTAATCTTCTGGTGTGATATTTTCAGAAGCCCCATGTTGGGCGCCACTGAAATAATCTTGTTCCTAAGATTATAAATCTTGTGCATCTGCACACAAACACACGTACTCTTTTACTTTTAACACTTTACTGTATTACCTTTAAAAAATATTCAACCCGTCCGATAAATTAATACCGAACAAAGATGTTTATGGTTTGAAGGCAAAAGCAAAAGTGACTGTATTATAGCGAGCAGTGCGGCTTTTATACTGTTTCAAAGCATCCTTTAAATTTAAAATTACAAAGTATTTTCATGAAATAAAAAGCAGCGTTGCATCAAAATAAATCCGTTAAGTTCAAATTTAGATTTAAAAGTAATTAATAGTAAATAAGATATAATTGAAAAGTAAATAAAAGAAAATAAAAATAAATAAAATCAGAGTCAGCCCCTATTAACTTCAATGATCTTCGATGGTCGCCAATCACATACGTGCCTTCGTAGGAACAGATATCAAGGTTCCGCGAATGTTGAAGAATCATACCCTCCTCCAATTTATAATCGATTTGCAGAGTTATAATCGATTTGCAAAGTTACACGTTAAAGTTCGCCTGCAAGGACTCTAGCCTCATCGGGCTGTAACAAACCAAGTTGGATAAATTTAGCTATCATGCTTCGAATGATTAATCCGGACGAACGTGTACTATAGGCAACAATTAAAGTTCTTTGAACCTGTGGCATCTGTATATTTTTCATAGCTTCGTTTATATTTCTGTACACAAAAAATAATTTGTTTTGTCTAAAAGAAAGGTAAACGTCCTATAGGAAGTACCACACTGATAAATATTTTAAAGCCTAGTAGTTAAATAACTTGTTTAGAAAGAAAAACACAATGACATTTCTTGTTGTCAGTTTAAAAGTAAAATTCTTTCTGTTCTTATTTTTTCAAAATCTTATGCTTAAATAGATATGGGTTTACAAGGGAAACGCAATGCAATCAATGATATTCCAATGTCAATATTTTATAATACAATATTGCTCAATCGTTGTTCTATTTAATTTTATTAAGAATTACAATTTTGCTTATTTCTAAAGTTTCATACTCTTGCTTAAATCGTAAACATTGATTTAAGCGAGAGTTTATTGTTCCACTTAAAATTCTTTGAAATATTATTTTCAAGAGTTTATTGCTCCACTTAGCATTTTTATATTTGGCAATTAAAGTTCAATAAAAGTTTATTGTGATAATTAAAATTCTAAGAAATACTATTTTACATTTATGCGCTTGGGATATTCGATTTGGCGATACAATAAAATAAAAAACCAAAAGTATATAAACATGTTTAGAACCAAAGTATGTAAACGTGTTTGTGAGTTTGTCTGCGTTTGTTTAGAACAATCGTCACACAGCCATACATAAGAACGAAAGAAATATAAGTTTTACAGTATCAAAGTTTTTGCGGATATAACTCCTAGTCTCACAGACTTACCTCTAAAAAATTATTTGGAATAGTGGCTATCAAACTATCGTACCATCGATTCATCAACTGATAGCTTTTCATGCAAGTATCTAAACTAACAAACGCTTTGTATAACTTTTCTATTTTATATGTGGAAAATTCATTTATTAAGATAATCCAAAAGCTCACAACTGGGTGTTTTTTAAAGTCTAACTTGGGATTGGTCGATAGACGAAAATTGTTTTTCGTTTTATGCAGAAATTATGCTGAATTCGGATAATCCAAATCTTAACTAAATGTAACAATTGGACGTATACTTAGAATGTAGTATGTATAAGTGTAAGTGTGTGTGGTGTAGCAAAAAGTAGAATGAATCACACTCAGCATATATGTGACCTAATTATTTAACATCACAACATTGACTAAAGTTTTGTTGTTTGTTTGGCATGTTTCAATATTGTATGCCTTTGAATGAATTAGTTGTGCTGACTTTGAAAGAAGTGGAGGTGTAGCATGCTACACCTCCACCTGGTTTTATTTATTAAAAAATAAAAAAATTGTTTTGGCATGGTAAAACCTCGAAGATTTGAATAAAAATAAAAAAAATACATATGACGTTTTTAAGAATACCTTTCTGCTGCTAATTTATTCCACTAAATCACATGAACATGTATAGAATTTTATCATATGAGTCTTGGTATAATGAGAGCGACGCGTTTTTTTTTACAAGTCCTTCTACAAAATCGCGTTGCACATTATGTCGATTTGATTAGCGATGGACTGGATCTCATTGTACCGGGAAAAATAGGAATACACTTTTTGTTCCACTTTTTAGGTTGGAATAAATGGAATTCCTAGAATTATAACTATCAATGTAAACAAATTGAACGTAATTAAAAAATGTGTGGATTTTTTTTTTTTTTAATTTCATTTTAAGAACCGTGTAAAACTGAAAACGTGTAAATCGAGTGCCGTGTAATTCGGTGGATAGGTGTATAGATAAAATCGAATTAATAAAAAAAATATTAATTAAACAACAAAAGGAAACTAGTTTTTTATGATTAACGTCAAAACAAAAGCTATCCTTGACAAAGTGTATGTATGCCAATTTATTATCTAGTTCTTATATTGAAAAAAAATATATTTTTATTTTTAATTATCAATTTATCTTAAGAACTCCAACTTAGAAACTAAAAACTTCTAATAGAAACAAGAATCATAATACCTGCTGCATTCCAGACAAGAATGCAGTCTCGTCGTGGGAACCGACAAAAGGTTGCAAATCGCCTCATTATGTGCTTCTATGCGATTGGTTAAATTTTATGTTGACAAAATGCAACTTTTGCTCGTTGCAAAGGACTTAACCCTTTCCCTGTCCTGTGAATCACATATGATTCACAGTTCGTGTTATTCATACGCTTGTGATTCACAAGTTATATATTTTTTTTAAGTTAATTATTTTTTTTTGAACGTGTGAGAAATAATGAATTTGAGCGTGGAGATGACGTTATTTTATATTGTGTCGAATTCGCACATGCCTGACTGTTTTACTTTAGAAGTTGTATGTATGGAAATAAAGAGATCGTTTTTTAATGACATATCTAAAATTAACTCACTTTTATGCATTAAAATTATTGGAAACTTAACAAAAATTCAATACTTTAATTCTAAACACATAAATAATGTTATTACCAAAAACTTATTTCAGTCTTTATGAGAATCATTAAAGCATGGTAAACATAATGCCTTTTGACATTCAACGCACTCCGTTGAAACTTGTTTAGCTTTTATAATTGCAGCTTTTCTATTTTCAGTCTTAGCTGTTTTTCGATAACAATCGGAACACATCTTGCGAACGATTTTCCCGTCAGCCTTCGTCAGCACGTGTACTACTTTTGGTGCAATTAATATAGTTTCTTCAGTGGGGTTTATGATAGCAATTAACACCATTGCTATGGATTTTGAAACTTCTTGTATACTTAATTTTTTCTTTTCATAAAAGTTTTTGTACAACACCCAAGTGTTTAAAATTGATATGCTACCGCATTCAAAAATTACCTTACGATACCACTTAACGCTTTTTCTAGCAGGAACAGTCCTGATATCATCTGATCCGAAAGATCCTCTCCACCTTTTACACGATTGTAATCTAATATTACAGCAGTTTTTTGTTTGTTTCAAAAACATTGCTAGACGAATACCTGTACCAATTATCAGCAACTAAAAATCTTCCCTCATTTAAGAAACCCTCGCCGAGGGAAGCAAGAATAGTTCCAGAATGATCTAGTTCTGGTAGTTTTTCTGATGATCCTTTACCACAACATATCGAAAAATTCCAAACATAACCACTCATCTGACAGAGCTTAAATAAATATCTTTATGCCATATTTATGAGCTTTTCTAGGATTATACTGTCTGAATATAAGCCTACCCTTGTGTGAAATCATTGTTTCGTCTATCGAAATTTCTTCACCTGGAGTATATACTATGATGAATTTATATTTAATATTGAAGAGCAAAAAAAAAATTATATGTTTTTAGTATTTGCTAAGCTCTGCAGCCGTTTTCCTTCAGCACCCAACAGTGCCGGTTTTAGTTGAGAATTTAAAAAAGCTTTTGTTTTAACTGTTTCAATAGATTCTGCCCTTTATTCACCAAAATTTCCAACTAATATACTAATTTACATTATGGTCTGCACTAATGTGGCACAACAACAAATCAATATTAAATTTATTACATCATTCCCATGCCAACAGTAAACTACAAAAAAAGTGCAATGCTCATTTATGCTGACCAAACATAAAGACAAATCATAAGTTTAATTCATTGGCTTTAACAATGAAATTCTTAAAAATACTTATCGTAAACACGGTTTGGGTATTATTAAAAATGAAAGAGAATTAAAAAAATTTTATAATTAAGGCTTATGTATATATGATTATACTTGTATACGTACAGTATAACCTCTCTAATCCGGACGGATATAGTTTCAGATACTGTCCGGATTATTGGATCGTCTGGACTACAGTTATATAATTTACTTTTATTACCGAAAAGAAGAAAAACTACACATAAAAATTCATTTGCGTTTAATTAATTTACAAAAGACATAAAGAAAAATACTTAAAGGGTTAAAAATATTCATTTTGAAAAATAAGAATTTATTTTTGTTTGAATACACATATCATTATGTAATTTATGTGCTCTATTTTTAAATTTTTTTAAAAATAAAATTTCCTTTCGCCCATGAAATAGCTTTTGAAAATAGTTCGCTTGCTTCTTTATTTGAGATTGTGTTTTGAGCATTCTCAAGCTCCTCCAAAGAACTATCAAGTTCTCCAATATTTTGGTTTGTAACTATTGATTGGACTATATCTTCATTTGGTATATAAATTAAATTCCTGCAGGGAATTTAGTTTAAAAAAAATTTAATTGTTGTGCGCGATTAGCGACACAACAACCGTCTTTATTCGTATCACAAAAATTACAAGCAAAGAATACTTAAAACAACCCTAATTTATAATAAAGAATTGTTTATTACGCCATTCAGGTGTTTGTCGGTATTTGTCTGCGCGTGCAATGTTGTCCAGTATTGTTGGTGGGAAATAACTATGTTGCAGTAATTCATATAGGTGTCGGGTGTCGACCATTGGCATGTGCAATGGTATTATTGTGAAATAAGCTGCGTTGTTGGATTTGCAAAAGACGCAACGTCAGCTAGAGAACTTTTTATGGATTTTTTATGGGTTGTTTACTGGTCAGCAGAATAGTTAGTTTAAATGTATTTTATGTTAACTCCTCCCTCCTTAAATGCAGTCGTCCCGATTGCTTAAAATGTGTGGATGTCGTAAATGGTAGTGTTCTTCCTTCTAGTGTTTCCTCCTGTGGGTTTTATTACAGGTGGATGTTCTGCTTGGACTATTTCCATTTCTATTGTTTCGTTTCCTTTTCCTATTTCTTTTCTCTTAATGATCCAAACAATAGCTGCACAGACGGGTATAACGAAAATTATGCTTGATATTAGTAGAAAATTATTCCTGGTTTCCAATACTTCCAAATCTCTTGATGTTTCCCACATTAAGCTTTTGGAGTCTCTGTAATGGGAGAATTTCTTCAGTTTTGCTATTCCATGCTTTTGGCTGTAAAGAGTCTGGAAGGGGTTTATTGCCGCTTATTTCTTTCGAATAATATTCTTGTCCATCAATGTTGACTGTTGTGTTAAAATATTTCACCAAATAAGTTCCATTCAACGTGATCTCTTCTTTGTTTACCTTAATTTTCCCAATATATTGATTCAGCAGCAGTAGGTCGCTTCCGATTTCTTCTATTGCGGGTATGTGCTCGTTGTTAACCTGTGTACAATTTCCTATTTTGTTTCTAAATAAACTAGTTATACAAAAATGGTATTTTAATTCTACGAGTTTATCTCTATTACATATAGTTAATTCGTTGTAGCTTTTGCAGCTTCCTTTAATGGAAAATAATTCATTATTACAATCTAAAATTCTGTCATATTAAATTTTATCGATAATGTTTCCATTTTTTACTGGCTTTGCTAAAAATATTTTACAAATTTTATGCTAGGAATAAGCTCCTGTGGAGAGCTATCACTGCTGTGCACTGTACCCGATAGAGAATTTAAGCCTGTCGTTGGAAGCCTAGAGAGAGCGTCTGCTACTACGTTGCTTCTTCCAGGTTTATATTTCATCTCATAGTTGTACTTCTCTAGGATAGCTTTCCATCTCTTCATCTTACTATTGTTGTTCCTAGTGCTGAGTGCATATGTCAGTGGTTGATGGTCTGTAAAGATGATGACTTTGGCTGACCCATACAGATATTTTCGAAGGTTTCCTAATGCCCATATTATGGCTAGCATTTCCTTCTCATTGGCCGCATAGTTTTCCTCTGTCCCTGACAAGGTCCTTGATATGAATGCTATTGGACGGTCGTCTTGACTTAAGACGGCTCCTAATGCTACATTAGAGGCATCGGTTGTCAAATGAAATTCCCTTTTGAAATCCGGGTATGCGAGAATTACCTCCCTCGATACTAAGGAATTTTTCAATGAATCAACTGCGCTTTTAGCTTCTTGATCCATTTCGATTTTCCTGCGATTTGATTCGGATTTGGAAATTGTGCCCGCATCTCCTCGCAATAATTTCGTTAGAGGCTTTGCTAAGTCCGCGTATCCCTTTATAAACCTCCTGTAATATCCTGAGAGGCCGAGAAAAGAGCGGCGTTCTTTAAGTGTAGTGGGATAAGAAAATTTCACTATAGCCTCAACCTTTTTGGGATTAGCTTTTACTCCGCTATGGGAGACAATGAATCCCAAGAATTCTACTTCCTCCTTAAAGAATTCGCATTTGTCCAGCTGGACGTTCATATTGGCGGCATTGAGTGTTTCGAAAATGTCACCCAAGTGTTTAAAATGATCCCCTTCGTTTTTACTGAATACTATAATGTCATCAATATAAACGTAACAGGACCTGCCAATGTGTTCTCTGAGAATGTCATCCAATGTCCGTTGGAATATGGACGGGGCGTTCTTTAATCCAAATAGAAGTCTTGTAAATTCATATTTACCGTTATTGACCGAAAAAGCCGTTTTCTCTACATGTTCTCCTCACCTCCCAAGTGTGAGAGAACTTCATTTATCTTGGGGATGGGGTACCTATCTGGTATTGTAATAGAATTTAGTTTCCTGAAATCTATGACTACCATTCGCGTTGTATAAGTAAGTTTTTCATCCGGTTCTGCGAACAAGCTCTTATGATGACCCACAATGTTTCTTAGAGAAATCTTCTGATTCTAGTTTCTATGTTATTGACGTCTTGGGAAATATGTTGGAAAATTGGGATTTTTATTTTCCCTTTAACCGTAAAATAATTTTCCGAAGTATAGATCACGGCCGATAATTCCTTCAAACTATCATTGCCCAATATTCCATCAAAGGTTCTTAGTCCCGGTAAAATAAAAAACTTAATGGGGATATCGTTGATGCCAAACATATTTAAAAGGGCATGATGTGTTATTTCCACATCCCCTGCTATGGACTTTGCGTTCAATTTTTCCCGGTTAGGTCAATGATTTGTAACTAAACTAGGTTTTATATAATTCTTATTACTACTTGTGTCTAACAGGAATTTGAGAGGTTGTCCGTTCCTCGTTCTAACTTGAAAGTATGGGAGCGAGGAACTATTTAACAAAAAAAAATAAGATCGTTTAGTAAATCTTCGCGTGGGTAATCAGTTTTTATGGGATCGCTGCCCTCGTTTTCGGGATTCTCAGATGAATACTCGAATATTTCGAGTCCACTGTTAGCGAATTCCACGTAATAATCATCTATTTCAGTCATTCCCCCGACTGTCCCCTCTTCGTGGGTATTTCCATAATATTGTGGAACCTGATTCAATGGTTGGGCCACTTCATTGTCGGTTACCACATGGAAGTTCCTCTGGAATTTGTTGAGTGGCCCTTGAAATGAGCCCCCAGCAGGTCTCTTAGAAACCTGGTTAATTGGTGGTCTGTTCATATAGTTAATTTGTCTAGATTGAATGGTCTTATCTATTTCCATTGGTTCTGCATTAGGCGTTGGTTTCTGGCGATTTGAATATTGTGGCCCATTGGCCTGGTTCGGAAAGCCATTTTGGTTTCCCTCCCTGGTTAAATTGTGGTATTGGGCCAAAGTGTTGATAAACGGTTGGACGAATGTTTGGGTTATGGCCATAATTTGGTATAGGAACATTACGAGGTGGCAATGGTGGTCTGTTATGTGCCATACCTCCAACGTAAGCGAGCTCAGGAAAGAATTTCTGTCTATTTCCTGGGAATGTATTTGCTGCCCCAATCCTATCCTTTTGGATGTTCCCCCTAGATATTTGTCCATTCGCATAGTTCATACGGAAGGTCATGTTATCTAGTTTCAAACATATGTGCAATGCTTCGGGTAGAGAAGCTGGTTCACGGACGCTTAGTAACCGTGGAAGATCCCCGTTCAGACCTCTGATAAACGTATCCAGGGCTTTATCCCTGTAAGTATTTGTCATTTCACGAAGGCTTCTTTCGTCCAAATCTAAACAGGATACCTTATCAAGTATCAAAGAGAGGTGCTGATACACAGCTTGGTAAAATTCGGTAATTGTCATGTCTCTCTTATAAGAGTAGTGCATCATCAGGCATTTTTTCATTCGAGCCCAATCTAAGGGCGTTCTATAGGATTCCAATGCAGTGTCTGCATCGCCGGTAATCTTCGTTCTTATTGTATGTAAGATCGCATAATACCGTCCCGTTCCCCTAAGGGTGGTGTAGAGGTCCAGCACTCTGTCAACGGATTTTCGCCAAGAGTTGAACTCGCCTGGTTTCCCGGAAAATTCCCTTAGTGATTTTATTATATCTGGGTCTTTGACTAATTCCCCTAATTCGGTCGTAACCGTCCCTATGGGTTGATCGCAACCCTCGTCCGAGAGACGATCTGAAGGTGTATTTAAAGCCTCGCTGATTAACTGAATAATCTGAGCCTTCTGAATTTCGTTTAGTCCCCTATTGTTTTGATTGGTCAGACCACTGGAAGTCAGTGTCTGACCCAGTCTTTCTGTTTGATGTTCAATTGTTTCGTCCGGCATTTTTGTTTCAGGGGAAGTTTGGAATTTTTAAATTAAATTGAATTCTAGTTTTACTCTTGTATCCGAAAAATCTCCCCTTTTTTTATAATATGGTTTGGGAACTATTTCTTAATAATACAAAATAAATATTAAAAATACTCTTACATTAACAGCAGCATTACAGGAACCAGATGAATACAGGAACTTCATGAATTTCTGACTTCTTCTTACTGATGAGGTTTTCCTTCGATGAGTAATGTTCGCTTATGTGTCCTTTCAGTTCTTTATTTTGGTGTTTGATTTTGTATAAAATAATTTTTTATTTAACTGTTATTAGTTTCTATTATTCTTCGTTGTAATTATTTTATATAGTGTTCACTTAACTCCCTTTGGTTTTAATTCATTAATTTTGAGTTTGAGTAACTTTAGGTTTGCTTTCCTTAATTTTTAAGTTCTCTTTATTAACTTGTGTTTTTAAAAAAAAAAATTTGTTTAAATGTTCACCTCGTTTTTAATTTCTCTTAATTAACTTTAATTCAAACTTTCACCTTCTGTTTTTTTATTTTTAATTTAGATGGTTCACTTCGTTTTAATTTCTAATTTCTTTTAATTAACTTCGATGTAAATGCTCACCTTGTGTTCTTTTTCTTAATTTTTAGTTTTATTTTTTTAATTAATTTTAAGGAGTTCTTTTTAAATTTAAATGTTCACTTTGTATTTTTTTCTCCCTTAATTTTTAGTTTCACTTAACATCTACTTATACCGCGTCATACGGGCTTTCCAAGCTGTGACTTTACGTACACTCCCTTTCGTCTTTGGTGACTACTAGGGCACTTGGGAAGGCTTGACTTTAATTTTCGCGTATACCGGAGGACCATTTATCCGCGGGTCCCTGCTCGGGCGCCAATTAAATTCCTGCGGGGAATTTAGTTTAAAAAAAATTTAATTGTTGTGCGCGATTAGCGACAAATAACTACGTTGCAGTAATTCATATAGGAGTCGGGTGTCGACCATTGGCATGTGCAATGGTATTATTGTGAAATAAGCTGCGTTGTTGGATTTGCAAAAGACGCAACGTCAGCTAGAGAACTTTTTATTGATTTTTTATGGGTTGTTTACTGGTCAGCAGGATAGTTAGTTTAAATGTATTTTGTGTTAACTTATATCAATAACTCAATAATTCTTTATATATTTTATCTTCATCATGAAATCCAAATAACAGATCAGTAACACAACAAAAACTTTGAAAAGTAACTGTAAATTACAACAAATTTCTTAATATTATAAAAGTGCATAAGTGAGTACATGCCGTTTTTTTCTCTTTCGTTAAATTTTGTTTAAGTAATTGTTATTGTTTGGTCAAGTGTTATACCTCTATCAATGAAGAAGACAATAAAGTGTGAAGCAAAAAAAAATTATTTGATTTGCACTATTATTTAAAAAGTTATGCATTGTAAACGATGGTAAGTACTAACATGTACTCATTAAAACTCCCCACTGTATATATATATATATATATATATATATATATATATATATTTATATATTTATATATTTAAATTTAAATTTATATTTATATTTATATATATATATATATATATATATATATATATATATATATATATATATATATATATATTTATATCGTTTATCTTTATATTGTTATATATTTCTTTCAATTCTTCTGCAGTTATATATTTAAATATTTCATTATTATCATATAGTACGTACTTTTTAAATTTCTTTAATCTCAATAAAAGTTTCTCCAAAAATGTTCCTGAAAACATAGGATTTTCGCTTTTATTGCATATTATGCGCGTTATTTTATCATTTTTCTCATTCAATTCTTGCTGCAGCTTATTATCATAAAATTCAATCTTTTTGGTACCCTTAATATTATTTATTGACGTACATTCCCACATCTGGAGGTGATCAGTCTCCTTTTGAGATATGCAGTCTTTTATAATATTTTCTATGAACGTTCTTTTTATCATTATTTTTATCATATATATCTTTCTTTTCATTACTAATTTTATCTTTCATACTTCGTGTTATTGCCAAGGTTTTCTTTTCTTTTTCATCAATGCAGATTGGAATCATGTCTCTTAATATTTTTGAATTTATGTTTATGCGTTTGTATTATTCGCTTCTTTTTTATATTTTATCTCAAAGTCATAATCCGATAGTTCTAGTCTGATTCTAGTTAATTTTGAAGACGGGTTTTTATGGGTAAAAGAAGCAATAAGAGCTCTATGGTCTATGAGTACGGTAAGTTTTCTACCATATAGATATGGTCTAAAAAAATTTATTCCCCAATGAATACCTCATAGTTCTTTTTTAATTACTGGTTTATTCTTTTCATGTTTGTTTAGCGTTCTGCTTGCATAAAATATGTGTAGATGTTTACCGATTTCACCCTGTGATAGGTCTGCTCCTAGAGCTACATTTGAAGCGTCTGTGGTTAGAATGAATGGTTCGTCAAAGTTTGGATATCGTAGTATAGGCGGGTTTTTTAATTTGTCTCTTAGAGTGCCAAATGCTATTTGGCAATCTTCTGTCCAAGTGAAAGTTACTTTTTTTAAATAAATTATTAAGGCAATTTGCCGTTTTTGCGAAGTTTGGAATGAATATTCTGTAATAATTGCACTCTCAGTTGGATTGTTGTTGTGAACGGACGTTTTAATTCGAGTAGCAAATTTTTAATTGTGAGTTTTTTAGTGACAGTGTGTAAGAGCGGGACAAAGTTTTGCCTAACGAGTATAGCGTTAGAGTGAAACGGAGTTTTGAAAAATAGCAAGTGTTGTGACGTCACTTTTGAGACACCTTTGAAGGGTGCTCCAAAGAATGTAGTACAAAACTTGAACCTCCGGCCAAAAGTGAGGTTAGAAAAGACAATCCGTGTATTGCGCCTCATTTGGTGGCTTTAGTGGTAATACCAAGTGTGCTAGTGAAGTGGTACCATTCGGGTTGTGACTGCGGTCACCTGGTTCAGGTTCCTGCTGTGCATTACCAGTGCCATCTACTGGTATTCCTGGGTGTTGCTGTTACAGGTTGGTTGCTGCCTTGGGTACGTGCTGTGTTGCTGGTTTGTGAGTTGGAGTGAATAAGATAAGTGAAAACACTTTCACATCCTTATTTTTATTGGTGTTGCCATGCCGCCTGCTGGCAAGCGTAGGCCGAAGGCAAAGCGCGATGCGTCCGACGCCACTACGGATGATGTTCGTGGTCCGCCGCCGGTTGGTGTGCCTAAGGTACGCCACACCGACAGCGAAATGTCGAGTACCGAGGATGCAGAGAGGTCTGATGCCAAGCGGCATAAGCCTGGATCGCCCATGGCTAAGCGCGCTGCTGCTGCTGTTGTCGTGGATGGCGACGTTGACCCTGCTGTGTGTGGTCTTGTTGGTGCCAAGGGCGACGCTGGTGCTCCTGGTATTGCTGGTGCTGCTGGTGTGGCTGTTACAGCTGGTGTTGCTGGTGCCGTAACGGACACCAGTATCATGTCTGTCGGCTCTGTGACCGAAGCTGCCTCGCAGAGGAAGCCCCGGCAACGTAAGAGGGCTGCGGCCGTTGATGGCGTCAGGTCGGACGTGACTGTCGCGGAGATGTAGGAGGTGTCCAACGGACTGACGGACCTGGTCCTCGAGGGAGGAGTCGGCCTGGGGATCGCGAAAAAGATGATTGCGTACTCGTCAAAGTACGAGACGTTGCTGATGCGGCTCATGTTGGAGAATGAGTGACCACGGGGGCGCCTTGACGTGTCAGGGCCCCAGGTGCCGCCGACGTTCGCTGTGCCGAGGCCTCCAGTCCCAGTAAGGACATCGGCCCCGGCGACTGCTGTTGCGGTTAGGACTGCACCACCTCCTCCCAAGCCGGTGGAGACGTGGTCAGTAGTTGTCCGGGGAAAGAGCGGGGCTTCCTCTAAGGAAGTCGTGGACAAGGTAGTGACGGAAGTGGGCCCCACTATTGGAGTTCGTGTCCACGAGTTGCGGCCCCTTCGAGATGGTGGAGCGGTATTGAGGACAACCTCTGTCGCAGAGAGGGAAAAAGTAGCTGCTAACAAGAAGTTCGGCGAGGTAGGCCTTGAGGATTCCGTTAGGACAAACTCGGTCCTAAGGTCGTTGTGCAGCGGGTTCATCCGGAGATCACCCCGGATGAATTCATGACGGAGTTGTACGAGATGAACTTCAAGCAGAGAATGTCGCCAGAGGCATTCCGGAAGGACGTGCGTCTCGTGACCGGCCCATGGAGGCTCACAGGTGGACCGGTAAACGTGGTCCTGGAGGGAAGTGGCGATGCGATCAAGTGGTTCTCCTTCGGGGTACGGCAACACGATGCCGTACCTAGCTGCTTCAGGTGCCTTGGATTCGACCACATGGTGCGCGATTGCCGGATGAAGGAGGAGGTATGCCGCTTATGTGGCCTACCCGGACACGTGGCTTCAAGGTGCGCCAACGACATCAGGTGCAGGAATTGTGCGTTTAAGGGACTACCAGCAGACCACATGATGATGTCTGCTTCCTGCCCTGTATACAGCGCGATAGTTGCTCTGGCGAACGCACGCCATTAATATGGATACGGACGTAAAATTTTTACAGCTTAACTGTCAGCGGTCATCTGCGGTGATCTGCGAGCTTGGGCAGTCGATATGCAACCTGGGTGCGACTCTTGCTCTTGTGCAGGAGCCGTATTTCACGGGTGGTCAAGTTAGGGGTTTGCCAAGGGGTATGCGAGTCTTTACTGACAGTGGGGGTGACTCTGCTGTGATTGTAAATGACCGGGACCTAGACTGTATGTTAGTTAGTAGTAGCCAATGGGGGGTCTGCGTGTCAGTGGAGGGCGCGTTTGGGAGGATCTTCGTGGCTAGCATCTACTGTAGGTAATGGGGGTTCCCTGGAACCGTATTTAAGGTATATGGATTCGGTGCTACTCCTTGCGAGTAGCTATTTTGTAATCCTTGGTTTAGACGCAAACGCATGCTCTCGCATGTGGTTCAGCAAGATGGCCAGGACCGCTCCTGCCCATCCGAACTACGTGCGAGGAGTTATGCTTAGCGAATGGCTAGTCGCAAAGTGCGTCATGGTAGTCAATGAGCCGAGCGACTTATATACCTTTGACGGTCCCATGGGAGTTGGCGACATCGACGTGACAGCCGCAAACGGGGCGGCGATGACGGCGTTTAACTTTAGGTGGAAGGTGTGCGAGGACTGGGGGGTGAGTGATCATAACCTAATCGAGGTTATGATTTTTCCACAAAGACGTACTCCGGTGACTAAGCTCGCTCGACCTTGGAGGGATCGCGACGTCGACTGGGACGTTACTTTAGGGCGATGGCCTCAGAGGTATCATTAGATGACTTTAGGGCACTGACTATAGCTGACCAGGTCAGCAGACTAGATAGCTGGATGTGCATAGTTAGTGATGAACTCCTTGGTAGATGTCGCAAGACCAAGCCAAGCACGGTCAAGTGGTGGACCAGGGAGCTGGATATGATTCGGAGGCGCGTCAGGAGTCTCAGGAAGTTATTCCAGAGAGCCAGGCGGGCCAATTCTGAAGATCTAGCTCAGCGTAGAGCAGACTACTCAGCTGGCCTCAAAACGTACAAGGACGAGGGAGTGCATTGAAACATTGCTGGGGGCCTTCTTTCCGGCAGCGGAGATGGCTGACCACTCTCCTCTCATTAGGTAGATGGTTGCTTCTCCGGTCCTGGAAAGGTGAGAGGTCTCGGACAGTATCTGTCGTTTCAGAACTAGAAAATCGCCATGAATTGATGGTATGACTGGAGAGATGTGTAAAAGCATCTGGAAGGCCATACCGGAATACCTGGAGTCAGTCCTTGGGAAGTGTTTAAGCCAGGGTTATTTTCCTGAGGCTTGGAAGATTGCCAAAGTTTTCGTTCTCCTGAAGTCTCCCGATAGAGTGAGGAGTGATCCTCGATCTTACCGGGGCATCAGTCACCTCCCAGTGCTTGGAAAAGTACTGTGTCACGACTGAAGGGGGATGCCAATGAGGCCATTTCCGAGTACCAGTACGGCTTCAGGGAGGAGAGGAGTGTCGAGGACGCGTGGCTGCTGTCAGCCTCTGCGTTAACAACTCGACTGGTAAATACGTTCTTGGCATATGCGTCGATTTCAAGGGTGCATTTGACTATCTCTCATGGGGTAGGGTTCTCGATAGGCTGCGAGTTGTAGGCTGTCGGGAGCTTTCCCTATGGAATAGTTACTTCGACGGCAGGAGAGCTTGTGTTGTCGGTGCCAGCGACACGGTGTGGAGGGGCGTTGTACGTGGGTGCCCGCAGGGCTCCATCTGTGGTCCATTTATATGGAACCTCATGATGGACCCACTGTTGGCACAGCTCGGCTGTTCCTGTAGAGTGTGTGCGGATGACCTGCTCATCCTGATTGAAGGCCAGTATCGTGCTAATCTAGAAATCAAGGGTGAGCGGGCCATGCACGACGTTATTGAGTGGGGCGAACGTGTAGGTGTTGGGGTGGCAATGGACAAGACCGTGACAATGCTGCTGAAAGGCAGATTGTCGCGCGGTCGTCCTCCACTCATTCGGTCTGGCGGCATTAGTCTCAGATATGTGGCTCAGGTCAAGTATCTGGGAA
Source organism: Phania funesta (assembly GCA_963932375.1). Classification (NCBI taxonomy): domain Eukaryota; kingdom Metazoa; phylum Arthropoda; class Insecta; order Diptera; family Tachinidae; genus Phania; species Phania funesta. The sequence continues at coordinate 87,431,957 of OZ010653.1, forward strand.
TAGTGAGGACTGAGAGGATGAACTTTTTAGCTCATCTTACTCACGTAAGGGACAAGCTGACTGCCGTTGTAGGTAAGGTTAGACGCATTCTTAGAAGCGATTGGGGCCTCAGCAGGCGTGCTGTCCGTACCATATACGATGGGCTACTTGTCGCATGCGCGACATATGGTGCGTCGGTGTGGTATGAGGCTGTCATGTCTGTAGCGGGTCGAAAGAAGATACTCACGTGCCAGAGGGTTGCTATGCTCGCTTGTATGCCAGTCTATCGAACGGTCTCAGCAGATGTTCTCCAGGTCCTGCTTGGTGTGGCCCCCCTTGACTTGGAGGCGATACGCCGTGCTATCGCATTCAAGGTTAGGAGGGGTTTACCACTTCTTAGGCATGACTGGCTTTCAGCTGCTGACTTGGCAGAAGAGAATAGGTGCATCAAGACACTTTTAGACGAGTGTACGGTTGCTAGGTGGAGGTCAAGATGGACGAACAGTGACCATGGGAGGGTAACGTATGAATTCATACATGACGGGGACTTCGTACGACACCGCCCAGACTTCTGCTTCGGCATGAGCCTGGGATTTTTACTGACGGGGCATGGTTCTCTCAATGCATTCTTGCATTTGAGAGGCCTGTCCGAAACCGCTGACTGTGGGTGTGGGAGGGGACCTGAGGACTGGAGGCACGCACTGACAACGTGTCCCGACTATGATGACCTTAGAGGGCTAGATGGTATGGGCATTACCCGCAGGGGTACTGACCATACTGGGGATTGGGATTTTAGTAGGGCCTTAGAAGACAGTCGGACTTTCAGTAGGTTGGGTGAATACGCCAGGAGGGTATTCAATAGGAGAAGAACTGGACGCTAGCGGAGGTGATCCCTGGGTTGGCTGCCTGTTGGATCCCTGCTGCCAAGCGCACTGTCCATCCATGCAATATCGTTGGTCGCCGGCATGTAGGTATGCATATGACGGTTGCAGAAGCTATCTTCTGCTTTGTCCGTCTTCATCTATCATTACCGTATTCTAGCTGCTACTGCTGTTGATCCTGTTTGCTGCTATGACATTGACTTGCCCGTGAGGGCAACAGCGTTTATTGTCGTCATTTGTCAATTTGTTGTACGTATTGTCCTTGCTGGGTCACTCATTGTGACCAATGAGTCGCCCGTGAGGGCGGCTGTTAATTGTCTGTGTGTACTTGTTGTCCCCTTGACCATCTATGTTGATGTTTGTTTTTTGTTGTGGCGGGCTACCAGTCCCGGGTCATTTTGGGGTCCAACTGGAAGTAGCTTCGGCTACGAGGTCTGACCGGAGACTAAATTCTGGTACCACGGGTGTCAGGAGCCCATGGAACTTCGGTTCCATCCTGGCAATGGTGCGGCCCTTCGGGGAGGTTCGTGGTGGTTGTGGTTTAAACCCAAATCGCGGGAAGAGCGCAAGCTCGATATGGAGTTGCATTGCAACCGGGTGCCGTGACCCATAGATCGGTAGGAGTTTTATGTAGGCTCCGCCCCTCACCAAGGGGGAGGCCATGTCCAAATGCATGGACGCATTGTATTCATCCGGTACTGAGAGCACTGTGGGGTGAGGCCGTAGTGGCAGGTACCGACATTAATCTGCAGCATATCTGTAATAATTGCAGAAGGCTATAAACCGTATAACGTCGTCTGAGTTTTGTGGAACAGGATATTTTTCAATTATTTTGTATTTTGTCATGTCGGTTTTTATACCATTCTTTGTAATCAAATGTCCCAAATACAAATCTTCTGGTTTCAGGAAACAACATTTTGCTGGATTCAGCTTCAAATTGTATTGTTTTAGTCTTTCTACCACTCTTATGAGGTTTTCATTGTGGTGCTTCAAACTGCATCCGAAAATATTGACGTCATCAACGTATAAAAATGCTTCTGATTTTAAACCAGATAATGCTAATGTCAACATTCTTTGGAAACTGGTAGATGATATTTTTAAACCAAATGGTAATCGTGTATATTGAAAGTGACCGCTTGGTGTTGAAAATGCCGTTTTTTGTTCAAGTTTTATTTGGTGAAACGAGCTTGTCATGTCTAAAGTGGAAAAATATTTAGCTGTACCAAATCTGTCCAATACATCTTCAAGTCTGGTTAAAGGGAATTTGTCATTTACTATCTTATCATTTAAAAGTCTGAAATCTACAAACAAACGCCATTTTTCCGTGTCGTTATGTCTTTTTTTTTTTGGTACTAATAATAATGAAGAATTATATGGACCAATAGACGGTTCTACTATGTCTTTGTCCAACAACTCTTGCACATGGTTATTTATTTCGTCTAATTGTGTTTGTAGCAGTCTGTAATTTCTTATGTAAGTGGGTGTGTTATCATTTAATTCAATGCTTTGTTTATAAAAATTGTTTACCGTTAATGGTTCGTCTTCAAGATGAAATACTTCTTGATATTGTCGTAGAATATCACATATGCCTTTTGTTATTTTCTTCTTTAATGTCCTTGAAATCTAGTTTTTCTAGTAATCTCTGAAATCTTTGCTCTGAGTGTTTATTGTTATTGCGTATGTTAGTTTTATAAATTGTGTAATTTTTTAATGGTATTGTTGTGACTCCCAAATTCTCTAGGCGCACTGGTTCCTCTAATGTATTCAAAATTTTAACATAGCGTGGACCATCTTTGGGTATTATAGTGTTTGCTTACAATATACCGTTTATTATTTCTTTACTACATGTGACACTATCTTCTTTTATGCCAATGTTTATGGGTACTATCTTCTCTGTTCTCGGGAGTATAGTTATATTATGTATTCTTTTTGAGTTAATATCTATTGGGATTGCTATTTGCTCTCCCTCTATACAAGTATTTAAAGTCACTGTCTCATAGTTAATCTGACAGCTGTATTTACAGAAATAATCTATTCCCAAAATTCCATCAGTATTGATTCGAAATTCTTCCTCTACTAATTGAAATCTGTGTGTTAATATTTGCTCGCCTAGTATTTTTGTAAATCAGTAGTTCCTAACATTTCTTAAAAGCCATTTGCAATGCCACTCAATCGGCAAATGTTGTCAGTATTCTTGTAATAGTTGTATATTACATTTTCTTTGCAGAGTAATAAGTCTGAGCCTGTGTCTATTAACCTTTAATTAGGCACATTAAGAAAATCACACAATTAATCTCACGTGACCCCATGCGATTATTCCAATTGTTGGATTACAAAAAAATAAAAATCAGAATGTTTTGTTAAATTTTCAGAGATATTTATTTTAATAATGTAATGTACTGTTTTCTTACAACTATTTTAACAGTTATTTATAAAAAAAAAATCAGACTCATCAGCAGGTTCTGATGTTCTGCATCCAGCGCAGAAAGAACAGCGCCCACGCTCTGATATTGAATGATATACATACCTCGTCCTGTATATCTTGAAACTTGCGAATACGTTTTTATGCTTTGCTTGATACTGCTGAATTCTGCGTTTCTGGTGCTCTTGAACAAGCTCTGTTGTACAATTTTCTCAAAAAAAATTCGTCTTACTTATGTGTCACTCATTTCATTGATTGAACGGCGAATGACTAAAGCATTGATAACGGATACATAACAATATGAAAAAATAAAGCTAGCGGCCATCGTTTTATTCTTCTTCCAACATTATAAGTCGCGCAAAGTTTGTCATTACAGTCAACACCGCCTTTTGTGGCATTGTAAGATGTCACAATTTCAGGTTTTTTAGAACTACCTGTGGTTTTATCAATAGCATTATCATTGTGTATTGTTGAAAGTAGAAGTACCGCTTTTTTTGCTTAGGAACGTAAGAAACAATCACCATACCTTTATAAAATCCAAAAAGTGAAGAAAATTGCTCTCTAGTTTTATTTGGCAAGAATTCAAGAAGGATCTCAGGTTTCCTTTTATTTAATGTACCAACCAGACTGAGTTTGTATTCACCTGTAAGTAGATTTTGTGCAAGTTTTGCGCTGGTATACCAATTGTCAGTAGTAATATTACGGCCACTATGTTTTATGGGTTCAACTAAACGTTTTACTATATCATCTGGGGAATTGGATACTTGATACTCTCCATCTGGTTGCTTTCCAGAGTAAACCTCAAACTTACACAAGTAGTAGTCTTTGAGTCAACCATGGCCTGGGGCGTTATTATGTAGTCCGATTCGAACCGAAAAACATACGAATTCGTAAAAATTGTAGTACGTAATACGATTTTCGAAAATTTATTTCCGAACTTTCGTAAACAATATCATATGCGGGATTTTTTACTTCTCTGGAAACAGAAAAAATCCCTTTCGAAAATGCAACTATGTAGTACGAAAGCAAGTGTCAAAAGTTTTTTTAACGTACGTGTTTTATTCGAATGAAATACTGATTGCGGAAATTTAAAAAGTAAATAAATTTATAAAATAAATAAAATATTAAAAATATATAACATATAAAAATATATAACATATAAAAATATATAACATATAAAAATATATAACATATAGCCACGAGAGAGCTTTAAAGTGCGTGACGGGTGCAACCAAATTGGCCAACTTTCATAAGATCATACCACAAAAACACAAAACTCTGTTAATTTCAAACTTTTATTATATTATTCTTTATTTTATTGTGAAAGAAGAAATATCAGACGATGATTATCAAATCAAACATCGTAGAGAAATATAATCCAATAATAAGAAATTTGCTCTTTAAGCCATGACGGGTGCAACATGCAATTATGACGGGTGCAACGCGTCTAAAATAACTAAACAAAAATCCATTTTTTTCTTCATTTTCACATAATTATTCAAATTATTGGTATTTATTAATCAACAACTAAAAATATACAATAAAAAAACTCATTTGTCATTAATTAAAAATCAACAAAAACTCCATCAATTAATTTTTTCAAATATTTTAAAATTATAAAGAAAAGGTAAAAATTAACAATATTCACTTTTCAATACGAAAATTATAGCGGTTACACCGCATCTAAGTTATTTCAATAGATACATCAGCATGTTGATGAATCAAGCATGAAATCGGTTTGAAATCGTCCTCATCCCAACTATTTTTTGCTTCGTTTGGAGTTTTGAAAACCAACGTGCTTCTTATGTTGGATTTGGAAGTTCGCCCCATGAAAACTCGATTGCCCTCTTCAAATTAGAATGAGTGTTTTCCTTGAATTCCTCGAATGTTTTTCAACATTTTCCATTCATCATCTACCACACTCTTCACTGCGTAGATATCTTCCTTTGGTACGAATATAAAAAATATGTTTGTAGAAAGACTGCGCGCGACATCAAAAAAATCTTGAGCACTGTTAACAAGGGCTTGTCGGGACTTTATAGCGGTTCTTTTTATACTTCCACCTATCCATCAACCGCCCCTTTGCCATGTGAAACAGCAAAAAAGTTCCATTCAAGACATTTTACCCCGCAATCAAGTTTGAGTGCATTCATGCTTCCTATTACATAACGATTCTTGAATTGAGCTGCATAATTGTCGCTGAAGATGTATATGGATGTAATATTTTCATTGGTAGACTTTATGTACTGCAGAATTTTTTGCAGAAAGATATGCACAACGTATTTACTGTGTTTTAATTCGTCACTTATTATAATAACGGAATGGAGTTTATCGTTTATCCAAATACAGCAGGTGAAAAGAGTTACTTGTCCATGACACCAATGTGCTGATTGAATTTCATCTTGACTGATGAGCCCATAACTCTCGGCAAAGTCTATTTGTACAATAGCTTTCTCATCAGTTAAGTTTTGTTTTTCAGTTTGAAAGCAGTCTGACTGTACATTCTTAACAAAGAAATGCAGTTTGAATTTATCAGTGTTCTCATGTAATTCATTTATCGCTTCATCTAAAGGTTTGCTGACTATCATCTGTTTTGGTATCTTTTGCTGATAAGTCCAGGACTTCCAACGCACAATGGGATTTGAATCTAGGGCAATATCCCAAATATTTGATTCTTTACACCCTTGCTATTGTGGAAAGTCCGAATTCTTTGAAATAATTTCAAGAAGCGCAATAAAGTTTGAGTGTGTTATACATACACAAACTTTATGAGGAGTGTAATAACCTGTGGTTAATTATAATAAAAGAACATAATTTTTATTAAACAAAAACATAAACTTTTATTTTCAAATTACTATATTATTTTACAAGTCATTCTATAATGACACTTGACAGCTGATCATCAGCCAACAGTCAGTGTTGCCACAAGGAGTATGGTTTATAGGCAAAATATACGCAGGCCTCTCTTTATAAAAAAGACTGATACATATAGATGTTTCGGCGTACAAAGTTTTAAAAATTTTATAGGCTTCACTGATGCTCATAATCATCGTTCTTTTCTACATTTTCTCCTTTGTTCCCACCTTTGACTTAAACGATTTTGCATCCTTCATTCCAGGCATTTGTCTGCTAATATCATCCCTGTTATAGAAATCAGAAATCTGTTGTTTTAACTCTGTCGTGAGTTTCCAAGGCATTGCGTTAGCCGATACAATTTCAGAAGGTAGTAGGCAGGTTACGCTTCACTTTTGCTACTACCTTACCCAATGTGCGGCAACTCTTGTAACTTGTGCTCGATTTTTCAGTGTCATTCTTTACGCCGCTTTCTAGTTGCCTGCATTCTTTCCTTAGACTTTTTTCTCTCCAATTTTTGTTGAAATATTCATTCGACTCCATTTTCGTTTTCATGGCTGCTCTCCATTTGGAGTCACGAGCTCTTTCCCTTTGCAAATGGTCTGCATACTTCTCAGGATTTTGTTTTCACTTCCGTCTACACTTTTGTTGAACAGTCTCCATATTTGTCTACGTGATCAATATGAACAATTATACAATAATGCTAAAAGTCATTTCTATTGCACCCGTCATTCAAATATTAAGATGACGGTTGCAACCATTTTGAATTAACGTTAATTTCAACACTAACCAGAATATACACTTCACTTTAATAGATTTCAAAACATTGGCATTTCATTTCTATGAAAAAAGTAGTCTTTAATACGTTTTGCATGACCGTTGCAACATGTTAACATTGGATTTTTAAAATCAGTAATTCTGATGAACTAAAAACAATTACTTACTTTTTTGTATATCGCTGATTGATAAATGTTTGCAGTTCAATATACAAAATAAAAATATGATCACAATCTGGCAATAACAGCTGTTTTGAACAAGTGTTACCACGTATGAATTTTCTGTTCGCGCCAAATCTATGAATCTTAATGTTTCGAAGTGCACAGCAAATTTATATTTAAGCTTACGTCTAAAAAAATTATATTATTTTAAAATATAGACATTTTACTTCAAATTGGCATCAAAAAAATATCAAATAGTGTGAGTTGAAAATTGATGCTAAAAGTTGTCTAGAATAGAATCGCCCAAATGCAAAAAACGAAATGTAAACTTGAAAAGCTAGAACTACAAAAGAAGATGTTTGAATTAGAGAGCCGAAATAACATGAATGTACCTGCAGATAAAATGTGTCCCGATTCTGAGCCACGTATCGACACATTTTAACTTCATAAATTTTTTTATTCCTTTCATGAATTTAAATTTTTTTTTATGTATGTAAGTACTATGTATTAATACTAGTGAACTTTTTTTTATATATATTTCCAAATGTATCTACTTTAATAAAATATACCAGAAAGCTTTTTTTTGTATTTCGACACTTTGTTTTTTTTTTTTTTTATTTATTTAAATTGCGGATTTTAATATATATTAATAACCAGAATCCCCTAAAGAGAGTAAATTAATTTTTGCAGGTGAAATGCATAAGGTTTAGATTTTACCATGGATTCTTGTTCCAGTATCTTGAAACTTTTGTTTTAAAAATTGGCTTTCTTCAGACAAATTGCAAATATGTGAATCATGGCATGCCACTACAAAACGTCCGTTGATAGCTCTTATGTACATTTCATGATCACAAATCTAAAAATAAATATTAAAATAATACCTACACTTAATTGCCGTATATGTGTATGTACGTATGAATGAATACACGTTATAACCTACCGCCATTGCATTAATACTGTGTTTTAGTTTTCTATTAAAATATAAATGCTGATTTGTATTTGGCCTTATTATTTGTATATGAGTTCCATCAACTGCTCCAATAACTCCCGGTATTGCACATTTATTGTAAAAGAATCTTTTAGCTTCCATTTTCTTCTCTTCTCTCATTTCAAAAACAATATTTTTAGGACAAAGATTCTTTTTCATCACTTCCAATACCTCCGACAAACAAATAGAAATATAAGATTGAGACATTCCCAATAAACGGTCCTGACCAATTTAATGCTGATAACTTCCTTGTCCAAGAAATTTTAAAGTGGCTGCCAATTTCGAAATTAGAGGAACAGCACTAGATCTTTCAGGTATTTTTAGGTCATCTTTCACAGAATTTAACACGTGTATAAATGCGTTTTTGTTAAGTCTGAAGTTTTTTACGAATCTAAAAATATATATGTAAGTACATACATACATACAATCATACGAATTTAGTAAAACATTGATAATTGTTTCAAATTAATTAATTACGATTTTTCATTTAGATGCATAATATCCGATGTACTTCTGTTAATTTTTCTTTGTAAACTCTCCGGAGCAGAATCTTCTTCATCACTTTGCCACAATAAAACACTATCCATTTTCCACGTTATTTCTATTTTTTCACAAGAATACTATCTATTTTTTATGTTTGAAAACATTTGCACAGTGCTGCCAACTTTTTACGTGTTTAAGATAGGCATGACTAAAAATTTCCCTTAAACTTTTAAACACAACTCTGTAGGCCTTTCGAACGTACTACATAATACGATTTTATTTTCGAATCGGAAATTGTTTACGAATGCTCTTTCGTTTCGAATCGGATTACTTTTATTCCGTATTTGGTCGGTTTATTGGCCATGTATACTCTCCCTTTGAAACGACCACGAAATCCTACCAACTGCTCGTCAATAGTCAAATTCTCACCTGGAGAATAATCCGCCAAAAATTTGGTTTGCAAAATTTGACACAAGTTTCTAATTTTAGCTAAATTATCGAATTGTTTTCTCTCCTCTCAGTCCGAGGTATTAACAAAACGCAAACATCTTAACAAAAATAGAAAACGTTTGTAAGTCATTGTCAACCAAAATATTTCAACTCCGGATCACAAATCAATAAAATTTAAGTGGGAAGCTCTTAGTACGCCAGCCATTATCAACAAGCCCAGGAATACGTTAATCTCTATAATATCAGTCGAAAGAGCATCTCTATCCCGTTGAAACTTATCCCTTATTTTTTCGATGTAGAGGTTGGTGTTCATGACCAAAAGCTCGGTTACATCTTTATCAAAAAATAATTGGAAACTTTCGGTGCAGGATTTTGCATTTTTTGCAAACCGTTTGGGTGCAACGCGTCTAAAATAACTAAACAAAAATCCATTTTTTTCTTCATTTTCACATAATTATTCAAATTATTGGTATTTATTAATCAACAACTAAAAATATACAATAAAAAACTCATTTGTCATTAATTAAAAATCAACAAAAACTCCATCAATTAATTTTTTCAAATATTTTAAAATTATAAAGAAAAGGTAAAAATTAACAATATTCACTTTTCAATACGAAAATTATAGCGGTTACACCGCATCTAAGTTATTTCAATAGATACATCAGCATGTTGATGAATCAAGCATGAAATCGGTTTGAAATCGTCCTCATCCTAACTGAAAACTCGATTGCCCTCTTCAAATTAGAATGAGTGTTTTCCTTGAATTCCTCGAATGTTTTTCAACATTTTCCATTCATCATCTACCACACTCTTCACTGCGTAGATATCTTCCTTTGGTACGAATATAAAAAATATGTTTGTAGAAAGACTGCGCGCGACATCAAAAAAATCTTGAGCACTGTTAACAAGGGCTTGTCGGGACTTTATAGCGGTTCTTTTTATACTTCCACCTATCCATCAACCGCCCCTTTGCCATGTGAAACAGCAAAAAAGTTCCATGCAAGATATTTTACCCCGCAATCAAGTTTGAGTGCATTCATGCTTCCTATTACATAACGATTCTTGAATTGAGCTGCATAATTGTCGCTGAAGATGTATATGGATGTAATATTTTCATTGGTAGACTTTATGTACTGCAGAATTTTTTGCAGAAAGATATGCACAACGTATTTACTGTGTTTTAATTCGTCACTTATTATAATAACGGAATGGAGTTTATCGTTTATCCAAATACAGCAGGTGAAAAGAGTTACTTGTCCATGACACCAATGTGCTGATTGAATTTCATCTTGACTGATGAGCCCATAACTCTCGGCAAAGTCTATTTGTACAATAGCTTTCTCATCAGTTAAGTTTTGTTTTTCAGTTTGAAAGCAGTCTGACTGTACATTCTTAACAAAGAAATGCAGTTTGAATTTATCAGTGTTCTCATGTAATTCATTTATCGCTTCATCTAAAGGTTTGCTGACTATCATCTGTTTTGGTATCTTTTGCTGATAAGTCCAGGTCTTCCAACGCACAATGGGATTTGAATCTAGGGCAATATACCAAATATTTGATTCTTTACACCCTTCACAATTGTTTGACATGCAATCTTCGCTATTAGTATTACACGATATTTTGTTAAGAAACTCTCTATGCTATTGTGGAAAGTCCGAATTCTTTGAAATAATTTCAAGAAGCGCAATAAAGTTTGAGTGTGTTATACATACACAAACTTTATGAGGAGTGTAATAACCTGTGGTTAATTATAATAAAAGAACATAATTTTTATTAAACAAAAACATAAACTTTTATTTTCAAATTACTATATTATTTTACAAGTCATTCTATAATGACACTTGACAGCTGATCATCAGCCAACAGTCAGTGTTGCCACAAGGAGTATGGTTTATAGGCAAAATATACGCAGGCCTCTCTTTATAAAAAAGACTGATACATATAGATGTTTCGGCGTACAAAGTTTTAAAAATTTTATAGGCTTCACTGATGCTCATAATCATCGTTCTTTTCTACATTTTCTCCTTTGTTCCCACCTTTGACTTAAACGATTTTGCATCCTTCATTCCAGGCATTTGTCTGCTAATATCATCCCTGTTATAGAAATCAGAAATCTGTTGCTTTAACTCTGTCGTGAGTTTCCAAGGCATTGCGTTAGCCGATACAATTTCAGAAGGTAGTAGGCAGGTTACGCTTCACTTTTGCTACTACCTTACCCAATGTGCGGCAACTCTTGTAACTCGTGCTCGATTTTTCAGTGTCATTCTTTACGCCGCTTTCTAGTTGCCTGCATTCTTTCCTTAGACTTTTTTCTCTCCAATTTGTTGAAATATTCATTCGACTCCATTTTCGTTTTCATGGCTGCTCTCCATTTGGAGTCACGAGCTCTTTCCCTTTGCAAATGGTCTGCATACTTCTCAGGATTTTGTTTTCACTTCCGTCTACACTTTTGTTGAACAGTCTCCATATTTGTCTACGTGATCAATATGAACAATTATACAATAATGCTAAAAGTCATTTCTATTGCACCCGTCATTCAAATATTAAGATGACGGGTGCAACCATTTTGAATTAACGTTAATTTCAACACTAACCAGAATATACACTTCACTTTAATAGATTTCAAAACATTGGCATTTCATTTCTATGAAAAAAGTAGTCTTTAATACGTTTTGCATGACCGTTGCAACATGTTAACATTGGATTTTTAAAATCAGTAATTCTGATGAACTAAAAACAATTACTTACTTTTTTGTATATCGCTGATTGATAAATGTTTGCAGTTCAATATACAAAATAAAAATATGATCACAATCTGGCAATAACAGCTGTTTTGAACAAGTGTTACCACGTATGAATTTTCTGTTCGCGCCAAATCTATGAATCTTAATGTTTCGAAGTGCACAGCAAATTTATATTTAAGCTTACGTCTAAAAAAATTATATTATTTTAAAATATAGACATTTTACTTCAAATTGGCATCAAAAAAATATCAAATAGTGTGAGTTGAAAATTGATGCTAAAAGTTGTCTAGAATAGAATCGCCCAAATGCAAAAAACGAAATGTAAACTTGAAAAGCTAGAACTACAAAAGAAGATGTTTGAATTAGAGAGCCGAAATAACATAATTGTACCTGTAGATAAAATGTGTCCCGATTCTGAGCCACGTATCGACACATTTTAACTTCATAAATTTTTTTATTCCTTTCATGAATTTAAATTTTTTTTTATGTATGTAAGTACTATGTATTAATACTAGTGAACTTTTTTTTTATATATATTTCCAAATGTATCTACTTTAATAAAATATACCAGAAAGCTTTTTTTTGTATTTCAACACTTTGTTTTTTTTTTTTTTTATTTAAATTGCGGATTTTAATATATATTAATAACCAGAATCCCCTAAAGAGAGTAAATTAATTTTTGCAGCTGAAATGCATAAGGTTTAGATTTTACCATGGATTCTTGTTCCAGTATCTTGAAACTTTTGTTTTAAAAATTGTCTTTCTTCAGACAAATTGCAAATATGTGAATCATGGCATGCCACTACAAAACGTCCGTTGATAGCTCTTATGTACATTTCATGATCACAAATCTAAAAATAAATATTAAAATAATACCTACACTTAATTGCCGTATATGTGTATGTACGTATGAATGAATACACGTTATAACCTACCGCCATTGCATTAATACTGTGTTTTAGTTTTCTATTAAAATATAAATGCTAATTTGTATTTGGCCTTATTATTTGTATATGAGTTCCATCAACTGCTCCAATAACTCCCGGTATTGCACATTTATTGTAAAAGAATCTTTTAGCTTCCATTTTCTTCTCTTCTCTCATTTCAAAAACAATATTTTTAGGACAAAGATTCTTTTCCATCACTTCCAATACCTCCGACAAACAAATAGAAATATAAGATTGAGACATTCCCAATAAACGGTCCTGACCAATTTGATGCTGATAACTTCCTTGTCCAAGAAATTTTAAAGTGGCTGCCAATTTCGATATTAGAGGAACAGCACTAGATCTTTCAGGTATTTTTAGGTCATCTTTCACAGAATTTAACACGTGTATAAATGCGTTTTTGTTAAGTCTGAAGTTTTTTACGAATCTAAAAATATATATGTAAGTACATACATACATACAATCATACGAATTTAGTAAAACATTGATAATTGTTTCAAATTAATTAATTACGATTTTTCATTTAGATGCATAATATCCGATGTACTTCTGTTAATTTTTCTTTGTAAACTCTCCGGAGCAGAATCTTCTTCATCACTTTGCCACAATAAAACACTATCCATTTTCCACGTTATTTCTATTTTTTCACAAGAATACTATCTATTTTTTATGTTTGAAAACATTTGCACAGTGCTGCCAACTTTTTACGTGTTTAAGATAGGCATGACTAAAAATTTCCCTTAAACTTTTAAACACAACTCTGTAGGCCTTTCGAACGTACTACATAATACGATTTTATTTTCGAATCGGAAATTGTTTACGAATGCTCTTTCGTTTCGAATCGGATTACTTTTATTCCGTATTTGGTCGGTTTATTGGCCATGTATACTCTCCCTTTGAAACGACCACGAAATCCTACCAACTGCTCGTCAATAGTCAAATTCTCACCTGGAGAATAATCCGCCAAAAATTTGGTTTGCAAAATTTGACACAAGTTTCTAATTTTAGCTAAATTATCGAATTGTTTTCTCTCCTCTCAGTCCGAGGTATTAACAAAACGCAAACATCTTAACAAAAATAGAAAACGTTTGTAAGTCATTGTCAACCAAAATATTTCAACTCCGGATCACAAATCAATAAAATTTAAGTGGGAAGCTCTTAGTACGCCAGCCATTATCAACAAGCCCAGGAATACGTTAATCTCTATAATATCAGTCGAAAGAGCATCTCTATCCCGTTGAAACTTATCCCTTATTTTTTCGATGTAGAGGTTGGTGTTCATGACCAAAAGCTCGGTTACATCTTTATCAAAAAATAATTGGAAACTTTCGGTGCAGGATTTTGCATTTTTTGCAAACCGTTTGGGTGCAACGCGTCTAAAATAACTAAACAAAAATCCATTTTTTTCTTCATTTTCACATAATTATTCAAATTATTGGTATTTATTAATCAACAACTAAAAATATACAATAAAAAACTCATTTGTCATTAATTAAAAATCAACAAAAACTCCATCAATTAATTTTTTCAAATATTTTAAAATTATAAAGAAAAGGTAAAAATTAACAATATTCACTTTTCAATACGAAAATTATAGCGGTTACACCGCATCTAAGTTATTTCAATAGATACATCAGCATGTTGATGAATCAAGCATGAAATCGGTTTGAAATCGTCCTCATCCTAACTGAAAACTCGATTGCCCTCTTCAAATTAGAATGAGTGTTTTCCTTGAATTCCTCGAATGTTTTTCAACATTTTCCATTCATCATCTACCACACTCTTCACTGCGTAGATATCTTCCTTTGGTACGAATATAAAAAATATGTTTGTAGAAAGACTGCGCGCGACATCAAAAAAATCTTGAGCACTGTTAACAAGGGCTTGTCGGGACTTTATAGCGGTTCTTTTTATACTTCCACCTATCCATCAACCGCCCCTTTGCCATGTGAAACAGCAAAAAAGTTCCATGCAAGATATTTTACCCCGCAATCAAGTTTGAGTGCATTCATGCTTCCTATTACATAACGATTCTTGAATTGAGCTGCATAATTGTCGCTGAAGATGTATATGGATGTAATATTTTCATTGGTAGACTTTATGTACTGCAGAATTTTTTGCAGAAAGATATGCACAACGTATTTACTGTGTTTTAATTCGTCACTTATTATAATAACGGAATGGAGTTTATCGTTTATCCAAATACAGCAGGTGAAAAGAGTTACTTGTCCATGACACCAATGTGCTGATTGAATTTCATCTTGACTGATGAGCCCATAACTCTCGGCAAAGTCTATTTGTACAATAGCTTTCTCATCAGTTAAGTTTTGTTTTTCAGTTTGAAAGCAGTCTGACTGTACATTCTTAACAAAGAAATGCAGTTTGAATTTATCAGTGTTCTCATGTAATTCATTTATCGCTTCATCTAAAGGTTTGCTGACTATCATCTGTTTTGGTATCTTTTGCTGATAAGTCCAGGTCTTCCAACGCACAATGGGATTTGAATCTAGGGCAATATACCAAATATTTGATTCTTTACACCCTTCACAATTGTTTGACATGCAATCTTCGCTATTAGTATTACACGATATTTTGTTAAGAAACTCTCTATGCTATTGTGGAAAGTCCGAATTCTTTGAAATAATTTCAAGAAGCGCAATAAAGTTTGAGTGTGTTATACATACACAAACTTTATGAGGAGTGTAATAACCTGTGGTTAATTATAATAAAAGAACATAATTTTTATTAAACAAAAACATAAACTTTTATTTTCAAATTACTATATTATTTTACAAGTCATTCTATAATGACACTTGACAGCTGATCATCAGCCAACAGTCAGTGTTGCCACAAGGAGTATGGTTTATAGGCAAAATATACGCAGGCCTCTCTTTATAAAAAAGACTGATACATATAGATGTTTCGGCGTACAAAGTTTTAAAAATTTTATAGGCTTCACTGATGCTCATAATCATCGTTCTTTTCTACATTTTCTCCTTTGTTCCCACCTTTGACTTAAACGATTTTGCATCCTTCATTCCAGGCATTTGTCTGCTAATATCATCCCTGTTATAGAAATCAGAAATCTGTTGCTTTAACTCTGTCGTGAGTTTCCAAGGCATTGCGTTAGCCGATACAATTTCAGAAGGTAGTAGGCAGGTTACGCTTCACTTTTGCTACTACCTTACCCAATGTGCGGCAACTCTTGTAACTCGTGCTCGATTTTTCAGTGTCATTCTTTACGCCGCTTTCTAGTTGCCTGCATTCTTTCCTTAGACTTTTTTCTCTCCAATTTGTTGAAATATTCATTCGACTCCATTTTCGTTTTCATGGCTGCTCTCCATTTGGAGTCACGAGCTCTTTCCCTTTGCAAATGGTCTGCATACTTCTCAGGATTTTGTTTTCACTTCCGTCTACACTTTTGTTGAACAGTCTCCATATTTGTCTACGTGATCAATATGAACAATTATACAATAATGCTAAAAGTCATTTCTATTGCACCCGTCATTCAAATATTAAGATGACGGGTGCAACCATTTTGAATTAACGTTAATTTCAACACTAACCAGAATATACACTTCACTTTAATAGATTTCAAAACATTGGCATTTCATTTCTATGAAAAAAGTAGTCTTTAATACGTTTTGCATGACCGTTGCAACATGTTAACATTGGATTTTTAAAATCAGTAATTCTGATGAACTAAAAACAATTACTTACTTTTTTGTATATCGCTGATTGATAAATGTTTGCAGTTCAATATACAAAATAAAAATATGATCACAATCTGGCAATAACAGCTGTTTTGAACAAGTGTTACCACGTATGAATTTTCTGTTCGCGCCAAATCTATGAATCTTAATGTTTCGAAGTGCACAGCAAATTTATATTTAAGCTTACGTCTAAAAAAATTATATTATTTTAAAATATAGACATTTTACTTCAAATTGGCATCAAAAAAATATCAAATAGTGTGAGTTGAAAATTGATGCTAAAAGTTGTCTAGAATAGAATCGCCCAAATGCAAAAAACGAAATGTAAACTTGAAAAGCTAGAACTACAAAAGAAGATGTTTGAATTAGAGAGCCGAAATAACATAATTGTACCTGTAGATAAAATGTGTCCCGATTCTGAGCCACGTATCGACACATTTTAACTTCATAAATTTTTTTATTCCTTTCATGAATTTAAATTTTTTTTTATGTATGTAAGTACTATGTATTAATACTAGTGAACTTTTTTTTTATATATATTTCCAAATGTATCTACTTTAATAAAATATACCAGAAAGCTTTTTTTTGTATTTCAACACTTTGTTTTTTTTTTTTTTTATTTAAATTGCGGATTTTAATATATATTAATAACCAGAATCCCCTAAAGAGAGTAAATTAATTTTTGCAGCTGAAATGCATAAGGTTTAGATTTTACCATGGATTCTTGTTCCAGTATCTTGAAACTTTTGTTTTAAAAATTGTCTTTCTTCAGACAAATTGCAAATATGTGAATCATGGCATGCCACTACAAAACGTCCGTTGATAGCTCTTATGTACATTTCATGATCACAAATCTAAAAATAAATATTAAAATAATACCTACACTTAATTGCCGTATATGTGTATGTACGTATGAATGAATACACGTTATAACCTACCGCCATTGCATTAATACTGTGTTTTAGTTTTCTATTAAAATATAAATGCTAATTTGTATTTGGCCTTATTATTTGTATATGAGTTCCATCAACTGCTCCAATAACTCCCGGTATTGCACATTTATTGTAAAAGAATCTTTTAGCTTCCATTTTCTTCTCTTCTCTCATTTCAAAAACAATATTTTTAGGACAAAGATTCTTTTCCATCACTTCCAATACCTCCGACAAACAAATAGAAATATAAGATTGAGACATTCCCAATAAACGGTCCTGACCAATTTGATGCTGATAACTTCCTTGTCCAAGAAATTTTAAAGTGGCTGCCAATTTCGATATTAGAGGAACAGCACTAGATCTTTCAGGTATTTTTAGGTCATCTTTCACAGAATTTAACACGTGTATAAATGCGTTTTTGTTAAGTCTGAAGTTTTTTACGAATCTAAAAATATATATGTAAGTACATACATACATACAATCATACGAATTTAGTAAAACATTGATAATTGTTTCAAATTAATTAATTACGATTTTTCATTTAGATGCATAATATCCGATGTACTTCTGTTAATTTTTCTTTGTAAACTCTCCGGAGCAGAATCTTCTTCATCACTTTGCCACAATAAAACACTATCCATTTTCCACGTTATTTCTATTTTTTCACAAGAATACTATCTATTTTTTATGTTTGAAAACATTTGCACAGTGCTGCCAACTTTTTACGTGTTTAAGATAGGCATGACTAAAAATTTCCCTTAAACTTTTAAACACAACTCTGTAGGCCTTTCGAACGTACTACATAATACGATTTTATTTTCGAATCGGAAATTGTTTACGAATGCTCTTTCGTTTCGAATCGGATTACTTTTATTCCGTATTTGGTCGGTTTATTGGCCATGTATACTCTCCCTTTGAAACGACCACGAAATCCTACCAACTGCTCGTCAATAGTCAAATTCTCACCTGGAGAATAATCCGCCAAAAATTTGGTTTGCAAAATTTGACACAAGTTTCTAATTTTAGCTAAATTATCGAATTGTTTTCTCTCCTCTCAGTCCGAGGTATTAACAAAACGCAAACATCTTAACAAAAATAGAAAACGTTTGTAAGTCATTGTCAACCAAAATATTTCAACTCCGGATCACAAATCAATAAAATTTAAGTGGGAAGCTCTTAGTACGCCAGCCATTATCAACAAGCCCAGGAATACGTTAATCTCTATAATATCAGTCGAAAGAGCATCTCTATCCCGTTGAAACTTATCCCTTATTTTTTCGATGTAGAGGTTGGTGTTCATGACCAAAAGCTCGGTTACATCTTTATCAAAAAATAATTGGAAACTTTCGGTGCAGGATTTTGCATTTTTTGCAAACCGTTTGACTCTTGGTAAATGAATCACAATATTATGCGCACGTGTTTTACAGATGTTGATGATGGAAGTTTAGAGCACTTTTTTGTTATTTTTTTGCGTATGTCTGGATAAAAAATAGTTGTTATCTGATAATTCAGCAACAATGACATGTCCTTCTGTAATGTCTTCTATTTCACTCGCCGAATCTTGTGACATAACCTCCTCTATGTCACTAACAACCTCGTTTTCTGAATCAGAACCAGCAACATCCAACTCATCATCGCACACTTCTTCTATCCATTGTAGTATCTGTTTTTCTGAAACCTTGAATATGGTAACTGAACACAAAAGTGGACAAAATATAATTATTGTTACCCAAATACTTGAAGAAACAAATAAAAAGGGTAAATAAAATCACAAAAATAAATACTTGCCACTATTAGTCGCATGGGGTCAACAAGTATTAACAAAGCGACACTTGCGTACGCGTTAACGATCTAATTGCAACTGATTTATGTTCTCTTTTTAAATGTATGAAGATAGAGAAAAAACAAGTTCGCTCCGAACATTTTAACGTATAAATTTTTCAATTTTAATTTCTCTTGACCCCATGCGCCTAATTAAGGCTTAAAAGTTGGCATAAATCTATCACGAACAATGTGTTGTGCTCCAAATGATGTCATTTGAAAGCACCGATTGTACGACTAAATGAATTTCAAGAAATGTTTTTACTGATTTGTTCTGCCACCAACCAAGAGAATAATGGCTCAGGAGGTGGACTTAATGGTGTTAATTTAACTTTTTCGCCATCACAGCACATTCCATAATTTTTAAATTTAAATTCATTGCATTTATTACAAACTTTATCAATTTTTCCAATTTGAAGAGATGGATGCGAAGCGTAATTAATGTTATGATCATAATTAAAACCTGCGCGATGCAAATTTCCAATTGAATGGCTACGTCGCCGTTGTTGCCTGTTTCGATTGTCACGTTCAGTGTTACGTTCACGATCTCTTCTGTTCTAACTCTCACACTTTCAAAACGTTCTTCTCTTTGTTCTTAATTTTGATTTGATCTTGATCGTGCCATTCGTTTTCAGAAATCGCAAAGGCTATTTTTCAATTAATGTTCAGGTGAAATACATACATAAATACATATATTTTTATATATTTGCTTAAGCTATTTGCAACGCAAACCTAGAAATAACAGATTTAGTGGCAAGGTGGCCTGGGTCAGCGCATAACGGCTATATTTTTAGCAATAGTCGAATTAAAGCCAGGTTTGAAAGTGGGGAATTCGGTTCCTATCTCCTTTTAGGTGATAACGGCTACGGTGTCAAATCATATTTGATGACGCCATTATTAAATCCCCAAACTGAAGGAGAAAGGCTTTACAACACGTCACAAATTAGAACACGAAATGTCATAGAACGTTGTTTCGGAGTTTTAAAACGTCGTTTTCCAGTATTGTTGTTGGGAATGAGGTGTAGGGAAAAAAGGAAAAGACGACGTTGTTTGTTTGGTGATTGCTTCACAACTGTCTGTTCTTTATTATTAATTACTTATTGGTACTTATCTTTATGGTTTGTTTGGTGTTACATTACACAGAAAGAGTGACAAATGGTAAATTTGCCAGATTGTAATGATGGCACTATACCTCCCTTTTTTAAAAAAAGTAAACATCATGTTTTTAAATTAAAAATGAGTGTTAATATTTGAAACCGGAAGGTTTTTTATTTATTTATTTTTTTCAGCTTTTTCCCCAATTGAAAATGTTTATTATAAGTATGTAAAATAGAAAGTCAATATTTGCCACTTATCCTCTTTTTGAAAGTGATTGTAATATAATAGTAGAATTGAGGAATTTGAATGGCGACATAGTATAATAATAAATAATATAATTATATTTTATATAATTTTGTTTTTTTGTCTTTACATATATATTTTTATGATTTACATATATGTTTTTCATTTTTACCATTATTCATCCCTCTTTCACAAAAAAAAATCAAGTTGATCAGGCTTGGTCATTTCAAGATTTTCCTTTCAATTCATGATTTTTTCCAGAAGCTAGTGCAAACTTATTTTGAATTCTGTCTTGGATGAACACATGTTCGATAAATACAAAATTGTAATTAAATTTACATATATGTAAAATATAAGTTGCAATTCCTTAGAAACCAACTATAACTTGTATTTGTTTGGGTATATTATTATTTTTCAGTTTTTAACAGAATTTAAAATTATTATTGAAAATATTTTATTTTTATTTTTGAAATACATATGTGAATATGTGTAATAGTGAAGTTAATAAAATAAGCTTTAAATTTTGTATCATAAATGTAGTAATTTTTTTTTTACATTTGGTTAAATTTTTTTATCCGATTTTTATGGACAGTTTTTTCTTTTTGTGTTGTATTAAAAATTGTGACATTAGTTCTATCTATCTTTGTTACGACAAACGGACCCCCATAAACACTTTGGTGGTTCTTTCTTGAGTAGAACTTTATCTTTAATTTCAATCTTAATTAGTTTAGCAATTCTATCATAAGCCTTCTCTTAATAAGCCTTGTTTCTTTCTTTATTTTTGTTTATTAATTGTGTAACAGTGTGATTAGTTCTTTGCAAACGATATTTAATTTCTTTGCTGTAATTTTCAATATTATAAAGAGGTTATAAATTAGTTTATTGTTTCGTTAGGCATGTTTACATTTTTCCGAAAACAAGTTCGAATAGCGTGAATTTATTATCAAAAACTGCGTTTGATGTCGTATTGTGGTAGAAAGTAGAATATTTTAGGTATGTGTCCCAGTCCCTCATGTTTTCCTGTAGATATGCACGGATGTATTCATTAAATACATGATGATTACGTTCTACGGTACCAACGGTTTAATGAAGATAACTCGTTGAAAATTTAAGTTAAATTTGTACGAATTTACTAAGTTCACAAAAACTTTCATTTCGAAATTCCGTTCCAAATCGCTTTTTATTATGTTCATTTTACCATATATTAAAATACAAGTTTCATATATCGCGCGAGAAACTGTTGCCACCTATTTGTCAGGTATTGAGATTGTAACTAAATATTTAGTTAAGTTGCATATTAAGGTTAACGCATATCTATTTCCGAAACTTGACTGCGGTAATGGACCTATCATATCTAGCACTACAACGTCAAAAGCTTCAACAGGTGTGGGTGTTAAAACTAATTGTTCAATGATCGATGCTATCACTTTGTTTTAATTACATTTAGAACAGTTTTTAAAAAATTTTGCGATGTCTTTTGTCATCCGTTTCCAATAATATTTAGTCCGTATTTTGGCATATACCTTCTTTTGTCCGCAATGTCCTCCGAGAATGGGGTCGTTATGGTGTATCTGCATAATTTTTTGCTTTTCGTTTTCCTCAGTAATGATTAAAATTGGTCCGGTAAGAATTATGTTTAAACTACTTAATTTTTTGTTACCATGGTTCTTGAGATTTTGTATTGTAAATATTTTAAAAAATAATGAACAAGGATTCTTATTTAAAGATTTTAAGAGCGAATTTAAGGCAATCTGCCGAAAAAATTGGCGTTTTATCAACCTTTAAATTGTACCAAGATAACGACCCAAAACATAAAGCCCACGTTGTCCGCGAATGGCTCCTTTATAATTGCCCAAAGGTAATAAATACGGCGGCTCAATCTCCTCGTGTTCGTCAAAATCCCGTTGCCTCGAAAACAGAACCTAAAATAAGGCTGCAGGAATAATAAGATGAAATTGGTGTTGATTTTTTGCAAA
The DNA here is from genome assembly GCA_963932375.1 of Phania funesta. Classification (NCBI taxonomy): domain Eukaryota; kingdom Metazoa; phylum Arthropoda; class Insecta; order Diptera; family Tachinidae; genus Phania; species Phania funesta. The sequence goes on from OZ010653.1 coordinate 87,454,428, forward strand.
AATGTATTTTTAATATGCCAAACCTGAGGTTATAAAAAATAACGGGTTTCCAACACGATATTAATATATTTTATTTTATTTTAATTTTTTTATAATAATTTCCAACATTTGGAAAAAAACCGAATATTAATGAAGTATGAATGAAGTTTTTAAATTTTTGTTAATTTTTATTAATTTTAATCCATATTTTTAACTCTGAATTAAGTTTATTTTGATCTCGAAATATATCTAATTTATAATCAAAACCAACATTTCTGTTTTTGTTCTATTTTCCCTTAAAATTTAAAATTTTAAAAGTCCAAATTAAAAAATCGAATATTAGTGACAGACAGTGTAGGTAGTAATAAATTTCTATTACATACTTCAAGTAATTTTTCTTAACTTTTTTCCGGTATGTTCAACGTATTAACACGTTTTAAGTAAAATACAATGGGTTATATTCATAGACAAAAATAAAGTCGACTTTTACAGTACTTAAGTCAATTTCTTAAAAAAGTCTACTCTAAGTCATTCATAGACAACTTAAAGTTGGTTTTTCACGTTAAAGTCGGCTCTAAATTTAAGACCAGCTGAACCTGTTGTTAACTCAATTTACAATAACATCAGCTGTTCATTGTAAAGTTAAAAGAATTATTGAAAATTACATAAATGTTAAGATTTCAAGATATTGAAAGAGATTTTACAATATTTGGTGATTGTGAGGATGTATTACCCGTCGCAATAGTTGCTCTTTTAATGTTAGCAACAGATTTTTGGTACTTACTTTCATCCGTAACCATTGAGCCTTTAGCTTACAAATCTCGCGGTCATAACCTGATGAAAGCATCGGTTCCCTTATAGCTTTCCACCCTTTTTTTCTGTATTAATGAAATATAATTTCCTCTGTTTTCCACCACATCCAAGTGTGCGTTTACACACTCCCGGAAAAACTAAAAATATATCACACATATGTGCATGTATATAGACATATATATGTTCTTGAAACTTACCATTTTCCATTAGTTTGAACGGACGTAACTACACTTTTGGTGTTTTTACAGCAGAAGCAAAAAACCTTCTAAAATCCACAAATATAAATTATTTTTTACAATTTTTTTAAATTATACTTAAATTATGGAGCTTTATTTGTTGGTGGAGATATTTTTAATTTTTTTAAAATATTTAAGTTTTTATGTTATTTACGTCCTTTTGACTTCCTGTTTTTTGAAACAAGAGGACGTAACTACAACGGTTCTAATTCATTAACTTATAAATTACCGAACGGATTTTGACGAAATTTGGAGAATTAGTAGAAGAGATGTTTGTCTTCCAAATTGATATTGTGTATTTCAAGTACAGTGGAATTTGCAGTGAAAAAAATTTGCCAAATGGGTATATGAAACCTATGGTCCGTATAACTTTTTGGCATGTTTTTTTTTTCTTATAAATATTTATTTGGTAAGACGAACATTTTTAGTTGACCAGAAAACCGCCCAAAAATCTTACATATTGTTTTGTATTCTACCATTATAACATTGATCATGGTATTCGTATAATAATAAAATAAAGCTTTTGAATAAAAATATATTTTTTTATTAAATTTTTTAAAAATAAAATAGTTATGTAATTCATTTTTAAAGTAAAAACTATAGATATGTCTCAAATTTTATATAATGAATTCAATATAGTATTTCATTCATGATCAACATATTTCTTTATAACTCTTTGTGGAAGCACATCATAATCGTCGTTAATATTTGTTTTGAAGTAAATAACACCAGTGCAATCGTATCCCAAAGCGCGAATCATATTTACTGTGGAATCACCAGATTTTTTGCCTGTTTAAAATATCCAGTTTTAAAATCAATAAATATATTAAAAATAATTATATTTTACCTGGTCTTATTGACGAATAACGTTTTGGAACGGACTCGAAGTCAAGAAAATACTCATGGCTCAAATGATGCACTTGTAGAGGAAAAGGATTTTTTCGGGCGTCTTTTATGAAGTCCACAAGTTGTGATGGCAGATTAATTTGCTTATTGTTAATATTTCTCTGAATTAAAGAGTGGGTTGAGTCACATTTGAGTGTGACCAACTATTAAATATTTCTGTTCAATTGTAATATTTCTTTTCATGCATAAAGATAACAAAGCGTTAGATAGAAAAACGTTCCGATTTTGGTAAAAGCACCCATCAGAATAGATTATAATATGGTTAGTCTCAGGAGATTTATTAATCGCATTTGTAAAATGTTTTAAAATGCACGTTGCAAACGTAGATGCGACGAGATTACCTTCGGTCTCATCCCATACATAATTATCAGAATCATGGGTGATTACATTATATATCGTGAAATTATGAACTTGCAGCTTCATCTTGTAATACGTTTGATTGAGGAATTAGTTTCACTGCCTGCATATCCATACAAAACAATAGACAAAGTCCCGACTTTGCATTTTCGATGTCATTAGCCTTCTCAGTTCACATCATTTCGATTTCCTTTCTGTGAATATCAAATTCATATTTTGATATGTTATTTGCCTTATATGAGAAATTACTTTTTTTCAACATTTCCAAAAAAATGGGAAAGGATATAGGTGCAATTTCATTTTCCTTTTGTGCTTTGCATTCCAATGAATATAGTTCATACAGTTGATGATAAGACTTAATTTGTGTATCGAAATATAATTTATTTGTGTACTGTCGACGATAATGTGACTCCAACTTTGGAATCTCTGCTAACCATTTTTCAAAAAAGCCGAGTCGTTTTTTATATTTGGAATGTTCAATTTTTTTGTCGGTTCGATATTAGTGATCTTCGATTTTCAGGAATTGTTTGTATACAATGTAAGCCACTGCTATCAATGCAGCCTCTCACCATTTTTTCCGATAAGCCTAGAGTTGAGAAAAACATTTTACTACAAACTTGAACTCGGTTCGTATTGAGCTTTAAGTGATAGCGCTTTGTGTTCAATCGTCTTGAGCTTTCTGCACAAATACGTTTTCTATTTGAGCTTTCAATAAGATTTATCACATAAAGCTTCTTCTGTTCCCAGGCCATCTTCCAGAAAAGTGAAAATATTTCTCTACGCGTGTCTTCAGAAAATAATGCACAATGTCTAACAGAACTTTTTAGGCAAAAGTTAGATTTACAAGTTTCTCCCATCTTTCTCGGCATTCTTTCACAGGTAACATTTCCTTTGGACAAACCTTCATATTTCATTCCATTCATTCTCTTTATTTTATTTGAAAGTCTCTTATTTTTAGTAATTTTCGCCAAATCACAACTTTCTAAATTATTTTCAAAATTATTTTCGTAATCAGAATCCATTTTTATTGCTTTTACTTTTTATTAATTATTATACATATGTATGTACGCATGTGTCACTAAAACTAAGAACACTTGATTCAAACGATAATTTTTGCACAAAGTGCGTATTCGAATTTAAATTCTATTTATGAATGAGAGAACATACAGAAAAACAAAAAAAAAACTCAATATACCGTTAGTAAACAACCAGGGCTACCATTAGGAATCATGTGGTTTGGGAGTTTAAAATTCCAAATGTTGATAAATCCCGCAAATCATGTAATTTTCAGGATCAAGGCTTAAGAGTTGGCACCTCTATGTAAGGTTTTCATATAAATGTGTAGCTACGTTTTCTTGCATTTAGAAATACACACGCCCGTAGTTACGTCGGTTTGAATTTCGTTAATAAAGTCGCCACTTTTGATCGTAGGAGCCTAAAATTATGCATGAACATGTATTTTGATAAAACGAACCATAATCGATGAAAAACTCAATTTCGAATTTTTGTGTAGTTACGTCCATTTGCATTTAATAGATAGGTTTGTTTCTTTACTCAACTTTGGGATCCCTCGGGATCCCAATTTACCCGAAAAGCGTTCCCGTACTTTAAATTTGGGTAAATGAGAGCGGTTATGAGAGAATACAATTCTTCTTCTTCTAGCACGAAACAGCCCAAAGTTTTTCTTCGTGCAAGTTGTGTAAATTGTGAAACAGCTGTAAAACATAAACAATAGAAAAAAGAAAAAAATAAAAGAAAAATTCGTAAAGAAATTAAAAAAAAAAAGTGTAAAATAGCTACATACTCATATGTACAGTATTAAAATAAAAGTATTGTATTGAAAGAGTGTTTGTGTTTTATTTTTATTAAGTTTTAGATTCCATCAGAGAACTTACAATGGCAGATGATGAAGTTTTGGAAAGAGTTGTTGCAGATTTGGTGGAAAGTTCAAGTGATTCTAGTGATGATGATGAAATCCTAGACTTTATTGAACAAGAGTCCGACTTGGAGGAATCTCTAATGTTGGACCTTTTTGAAGTTTTCGAATGCCAAAAGAGGAACAGCATTCAAAACTATTTGAACGACATTGTTTCCACATATACGGACGAAGAATTCAGGCAACACTTTGGCATATTCTTACGGTTGCGGTAAAGTAAAAACAGAGTCTGAGGCATGTACAAAGATAATTAGGGGCTAGCTCTGCCCAGTGGCGTGGTTCTTGACCCAAGGTTCCTCACAGCGTAGCAAAGAAAAAAAACAAGATCAACATGCCTACAATTCGCCATTTAAAAGAAATAAGTGTCATCAATATTGCGTGGTTAAAGAAAGTACAACGTGTGTGTGCCAAAATCACCTACGAAGGGAGACCGGATGTTGATGTTCCCTAGGTGCTGTTTTCCCTCCCCTTAGTCAACCTTGACTACACCGATGGTAATCGTTTGCACCCTTTGATATGGATTACCCCTTTTCTATCACCCCTTACCGCCCCTTACCTTCAACCATTCTTCCACTAAAATCCACCAATTTAGCTCAAGTCCATTTTTTTTCTATTTATTTACTATACAAAATTAGATGAGTAAAATATAATATATATACATAGGTATATAGTTGTAGGTACTTATTACTACAATTGAGTAAGCTTAAATCTGGGCAATTGCCTAAATGTATTAAAAAAAAAGTCTTTTATTTTGTTATTATATAGTCAGATCTTATATAGTTGAGTTTATATATATATAAACAAGGCATATAGAATAGAATGTTCTATATATGTACAGTCAAGGCGTATTGACTATAAGGAGGCCTTACTTATGCAACAAATACAACATTTGTTTCTGTAATTGTGAAGCAAATGTCAACAACAAAAAAGTTGAAAAGATTTCTGATTGTGTTGTAGTTGAAAATTATTAATATAGTTGCAAACGTTTTGTTTATTTAGCGATTGTACAAAAAAAAAATTTTGAACGCTTGTGTTTTATCAGCGGCATTGAATTCGCCGGTGAGGCCACCTTGTAGTGAATGGGCCTTGTTTACATTCATACAAAAAGTTCATTTAATTTAAGGGAGACAATAAACCTATATATATATATATATATATATATATATATATATATGGTACCATATAAAAGTCTTAAAACTTGAAAGTATATGTATGCTAATTTATGATAAAAATATATATACAATTGTAATAATACTTATCATAACTTTCTTTTACGGTGGAGCGACTGTACTTTCTGTTGGCTACGGGGGCAATGTGGATGGCGACGGCTGGATTCTCTTCTTTGATTGTTGTGGGTTAACGGTACCCTTCCCAATACACTTCTTCTTTTGACTTTTCGTTTCGTTTCTTTTTTGTGCTGTTGTTTTGTTTTTCTCTAATTTTTTGTTTGACATATACAGGGTGGTATTGTTTTAGTAGGTTAATTTTTCACAATTTGTATACTACTGGAGCAGATATGCAGCCATAATCTCAATAACGTTTTCTTTACGTTTACTTATAAACGGGTTTTGGATAACTCTGTGGTGGCATGTGCCTTTAAGCAATGTAATAAAAACCACTCGATTTTCTGCGCAAACCAGGCTTAAAGCAAAAGTACAATTTCTTGTTGCAGGCGGACGTTTTATAACAAACTTATATTGGTGTTATATATTTTATGAAAACGGGGATGGATATTTAGTTTTATATCACGCGCGTAGGTTCAGTTATATATTGGTTTAAATACAACGGTGGGTGTTTTCCTTTTTATATTTCCCGGAAAAACATATATCTAATCACTAATATTTTTAACAATTAAGTTTTCACCACTATATAAAGATTAGAAGCCAAAGATGGCAACAATTACTGCCTAGGTAGTATTGTATTAATCAATTTTTCTCTTCTTTGCTACACTTGTTTGATTTAATTTTTGTATAAAATTTTGACACTTTTACTAGTTTTTAACGTTTATTTCGTTGCAAAGGCCTACTCTCAACTAACTGTTGCTTAGCGTCTTCTTTTTCCATATTACCTTTTTTTTCCAGCCAAATTCCACATTGTAGAAAATTCTAGAATAAGGTACTTCCAACAGGGTTGAATTTTTTTTTTTTTTTGGATCATTTACCTCGATCAGTGGTGCCCACTACTTTTATGGCGAAAATCGCTACACTTCGATTCCTTACAATATCGAGAGAATTATATTTGAATTTATCAGCAAAATTTGCAGAAAATCATATATATGTGTCTTTGCGAGCTGATAAACGCTTACCTGCTAAAACTTACTTGGCAATTTTTTTATGGTTTGCGGGACATGAAGCGTGTAGTTTCCGCGACCTATCGGACAGATTTAATTTAGCGCTGTCCACTGTATGCAGGATAATTGATAAAACAACAATGTTTATCAGTAGCTTAGATCCTGACGTTATTAAATGGCCAAATGATACGCAAAAACAACAATCTGCCATTTTTTTTTTGGCAACAGGTGTGGTTTTTCAAAAGCTATAGGTAAGTGAAAGTAAAATTTAATAGTTTACACTCTCATTCTCGTCTATTATGAAGGTTGTATTGATGGGACTCACATTGTCATCGATCCCCCAAGAGGATGTAAAGATATCTATATTGACCGTAAGGGAAACGTTACACTTACGATGCAAGCAGTTTACAATGAAAGCAAAAAGTTTATAAATATTTTTGTTGGTTTTCCTGGATCATCTCATGATAGTTGAGTCTATAAAAATTCTCCTTTATTCCAAAATTTGGCTACGCTATGTGGAGGTTATTTACTTTTATAAAAACCAACATACTATATACACCTATATATCATACTTGGGCACAGTGTGCACTAAATTTTTATTGCACTAAGAATTTCTTTATCACTATTCGTTTAGTGGTAGTGCAATTAAAATTTCACTATCACTATCACTTTAGTGGTAGTGAAAATCGGAATTGCACTACCAATAAACTTTAGTCGTAGTGCAATTAAAATTTCACTATCACTAATTAGTGGTAGTGCAATTAAAATTCCACTACCACTAAACTTATTGCAACAATTTTGCCCTACCACTAATTTAGTGGAATTAAAAAATTTATTGCACTAACATTTCTAATACCACTAAATTAGTGCGCAACATTTTTTATTCCACTAAATTAGTGCGTTAACATTTTTTATTCCACTAAATTAGTGCGCTAACATTTTTTATTCCACTAAATTAGTGCGCTAACATTTTTAATACCACTAAATTAGTGCGCTAACATTTTTTATTCCACTAAATTAGTGCGCTAACATTTTTAATACCACTAAATTAGTGCATAGTGAAATATATTTACTATTTTTTAAAGCGGACATAAACAACATAATAAAAGTGCTGTGCGATTATTTTTATTGATTTGTTCTAGATGTTGGTCACTCGAATTACAAATGACTAATTTTTTTTTTTATTTTGACGAATTGGCCTTTCTTAAAACAAGCATTTCAAAGTTGCTGTCACTCAGCTTTTGCCTTCTTGATTGATTGATAATGCCAGCGAAAGAAAATAATCGTTCGACTGGGGCAGAAGATGGAAGTGCGGTGTTATACTTCAAAAATATTTTTCTTATAATTGGATACCGATTTAGCATTTCCAAACTAATTTCGATATCGGAGAGATACGCACCAGTTTCACTCCAAATATACCCCGAATTAGGTGTTTCACAAATGTTTCCGTCTGAAATAAACAAAGCAAACACATTAATTTTTTTACCCTTATTTGTTACTAAAATATACATGACTTGCCAGTGGATTCATCACCAAAGTCGAGAAATGAAGATGTACAAGGAGTGGAAGGTGATTTAGGCGTCTGTTTATAATTGTTGGTAAACTCCAATCCATATCGAATTAAATGTGATTTTATATCGTCTACCGTAAATGTTTCAGCCGTCTCTAAGAGGATATTTAAAAATTTGAGCTTGACGTCCGGAATTACAATCGCTGCAATAACCGCATCTAAAGACTCCTCTTTAAGGTAAAAAAAATTTTCAAATCGTTTAAGTAGAGCAAGTTGCATTTCTATATTTATTCTAGCAAGATGTAAAAATTGTTCACTTTCCAAACGACGCATTTTTACTCTTATTGAGACTAATGTTGGAATAAAATAGCCAAAAAACATTGACTTTTCGCTTTGCAAGAAATCAATGGCCTCTGCGATGGGTTTTAGAAGTTGCAAGTACTCTTCCAAATATTGAATTTCAGAAGCAAGAAAATTTGAAACTCCAAGCCGATAACAGAGCTCCCCTAAGTTTTCTTTGTTCATAATCAAGTGATTAACTGCATCATACAGTGAATTCCACCTTGTTACACACGGGGTTTTAAGCTGTGTCGATAAAATTGCTCCGATAATTTCAGCAGATTTTGGTCTGTGGCATTTGTGCCATATCTGAGTGCATCTTAAAAAACAATTCAAATGTGAAGATGTTAATTAATCTTAAACGTCAATATTTACCGATCAAACGAAGATTTGTGTATTTTTTGAACTGTTTCGTCCGACGATTTAATAATTTTTGAAAAGTCCGTTGTAGCCAGAAGATTCAGTGTATGGGTGGCACAGCGAAAATGCTTCGATAACTTTGGCTCCACATTATAAAATGTTGGTCCTAGACTCTCTGCAAAACTGTATTCGTTTTCGGCTAAGTCTTCATCAGAATCATCCTCGCTGTCAACTTCTAAAACAAAGCCATGATTTAACATTTTAGTACTTTTGTATAAATGTGACTTACCTAAATTAACTCCAAATTCTTTAAACGCTTTTACGAAGTTCGAGCCGTTGTCAGTTATAGTGTAAACTATTTTACCAACCGGCAAATTATGTTGTTTGTTTATATGACATATCATGTCTCCCACTCGGGCAAAAGAATGAGTTCCTTTGAATCTTTTACAAGCCAGCGCAACAGACTTTCTTTGTAATGAGTCATGATCCAACCAGTGGCAAGTATATCCTAAAAAGGATCTTTTTCCACCAGACCAAAGATCAGCCGTAGTGCAAACGTACTGGACGTTTTCCAAGGCCATTGACAATTTAAGTATTTGTTTTTGATTGCTGTCAGCCAGTAATCGGGTGATGGACCGTCTGCTAGGCATTTTCTTCCCAGGAAATAATTTTAAAAAGCTTTTGTTTTCAATTAAATTGAACGAAGAACATGTATCACACAAAAAATTTAAAATGTTCTCAGAAAACTCTGATTTCCGTCCAGCTATATTTTTGGTCACTTCTTTCTGTTTTATAAACTCGGCGTATTTTTTTGGATGTTTGGTTCGCAGGTGAAGAATAAAATTAGAGGTTACTGTAAGCGATCCTTTCACTTCCTTCTGACACACTCGGCACTTAGCAATTACTCCACACATGGACTTTTCATACTTAGTTACTTTTCTCTAACAATTTTTTTTTAAACTACACATATTAATCCGTGGAAAAATTTAGTCTTACCTGTGTAATGATTTTAAAAAATTCCTTACTAAAAAGAAGTTTATTGACTCCTTCCAGATTAAGCTCTAAAGAGTCCGTTGCAGAAGCATCATTACTTTCCGGGGTTAGATCAATTACTAAAGAATCACTTGCATCAACACCATTTTTTTCTGGATCAAAATTGGAAAACTCCGAGCCATCACTACCATTCTTTTCCGGAGTAAATGTCGGATCATTTATGCTATCATCACTATCAAAAATATTTTCTTCACTCATTTTTAGTGTAATTGATTTTATTATTTAATTTTATTATTAAAAAGCTTTCAAGCTAATCGCACTACTGTTTTTTCAATCACTGCAACTCACAAAAATTTGCAATGCCTACAATTTGATGGTGACGTGACGCCGGTGAAAAAAATAATTGAATTGAAAAGCAAAGGTGACATGATTAACAACTTTAGGAAGCGGGAGGAAAGAATTGGCCGATAGTGGAAGTGCTATTCCATTTCTATTGTTAGCGCACTAATTTAGTGGTATTAAAAATGTTAGCGCACTAATTTAGTGGAATAAAAAATGTTAACGCACTAATTTAGTGGAATAAAAAATGTTAACGCACTAATTTAGTGGAATAAAAAATGTTGCGCACTAATTTAGTGGTATTAGAAATGTTAGTGCAATAAATTTTTTAATTCCACTAAATTAGTGGTAGGGCAAAATTGTTGCAATAAGTTTAGTGGTAGTGGAATTTTAATTGCACTACCACTAATTAGTGATAGTGAAATTTTAATTGCACTACGACTAAAGTTTAGTGGTAGTGCAATTCCGAATTTCACTATCACTATAGGGTTAGTGGTAGTGCAATTCCGATTTTCACTACCACTAAAACCTAATTTACTAAAACCTAATAAAATTAAGCTCTGGTCGTGTTTGTATACAACATTCTTTTGGATTTTTGAAGCAAAGATTTCGACAATTGTATAATTGTAAATTAAAAGGAATGAAGAAGTTATGCCATTTCATTAGAGCATGTTGTGTTTTACACAACCTGGCAAATGCTAATGATTTAGTATTTACCGATGCTGAAGAGGAAAACCGAAATGGCGAAAGCGAACAACCTGGGTCATCAAGAGGAAAGAATCTAAGGGACTCGATTTGCACGGGCCTTCAAGAAGGGGATTAAATTTTTTATATTAGAATTAACTTTATTTCATTCGTTTTTTTTTAATTTCTTTTACAAAATTAGGTACATAAGTATGTTTTAAACGTATTTATATTTCTAAATACGGCACACAATTCAATATATGTATATCACAAGAACAATAAACTAAACTAATAAAAAAAATTGACTGAAACTTATTGTCGTTATTTTCTCTGTTTAACAAGCATCTCCAAGAGCTCCAATTTACTTTGCGACATTTCCTCTCTTTTTTGGGCTCGCTCATCTTTTTTTTTCATAAATTCGATTACATTTGAATGGAATTCTTTTTTTCTTCAGCAATTTCTTGCAATTTGGCCAAAACTTGCTCCCGTATTCCAAATTTAGTTTTTGCTTTAGATCTGTTGCTTGAACTGGGCTCATCGTCTTTAAGTAAAAAGGAAAATGCAAAAATATATAGCACTAACGACATAACAAATTTCAATGACAAACAAAACTTACCCTTGAATGAGGTATCAGTGTCACTACGATTGAATTCTGCGTTTTCTAAAACTTCTACCGTAACGCAACTGTCTAAAAGAAATGCTGGATAGATACTCTTCTTATCCTTCAAAATTTTGCTTAACTCGCTGAAAATAATTTTTTAAGAATTTGCAAAAACCTAGAATATATTTTTTTATACTTACTTTTCATAAGCACAGTTTTGTCTACTTCGGCCCGTTTGCCTATTGTTGAACACCGTTTTCTTATAGGTTCGCTCCAGCCCTCTAAACTTATTTTCAATCTGCAAAGGCGTGAAATTGTATCCTTCAGCATCCATTTTTTCACTAATCAGCTTATACATCTTTCCTTTTGTTTTCAGATTTATGCTTTTCCCAAGCTTTGGACGCAACTCCTCCATTAAATTTAACATTAACTTTGTTGGTGCGTCATGCCAATTCTGTAGTTTGCCATTTGCCATTTCTTGGTTGTCATCTAAAATTATACGCAAAGCTAAAGTTTATGACTATTTTTCATATAATTATCTTACACACTCCCGGAGGCTTTCTTTCTCAGAGGCACTCCAATTTGCCTTTCAGCTTCTTCAGTTTCTGAAAGTAAAACATTTATTAAATGACAAGCTAAAAATATATCACACATATGTGCATGTATATATACATAAATATGTTCTTGAAACTTACCATTTCTGTTTTTTCCATTATTTTGAAAAATGTTGATTTTATAGACGCAAAAAGTTTTACAAATGTTTATTTTTTTTTTATTGTTTGTTTCAACAAAAGTAAACAAAAGAAAAGCAGCTGATCAAGTTGCCACTTTTTATTTTTTAAATAGAAATTGTATGCCAGAGTTAAGCAAATAAGAGTTGACACCCATTCAAAGCCAGCTTAACTTAAAGTATACTTCTTTTTTTTGACTATGAATACCAAAAAGATAGTAAGAGCTTTAAAAGATTAACTTTAGTGAGAGTGCGACTATGAATACAAGCCAATGCTTTTAATTTTTCATTTTCACTTTGTTCCTCATAACTTTAAACTTTAGTAGAGTAACTTACACGTTTGTATTAATTTTTTTTACAGTTGGTGTTCTTTTTATTTATGCAGCCTGTAACTTATTTTTTTGTGTCTTGTACATGTGTATGTAGTTTTAATTTCAGCTTTTATAGAGCACATATTGGTACATATGTATATTTAATATACTTACATACATATATACATATTAATGTCCACAAAATTCTTTGTGCTCTACTTTTAATTTATTAATTGTAAGTAGATATAATAGTTTCCACTTATTTTTTTTCTTAATAGAAATTTTCTGGTTTATTTAACACTTTTTTTTTCTTTTTTTCCACTTATATTTTTCATTTTCTTTTTATAGTTTTTTTTTCTTAGTCACGGTCGCCATGTAGGGGGAAAAAAACGAAAAGACATTGAAGATTAAAGATGACATTTATTTTGAAGATATCCATTAATTCAAGTGATGAGGAAGAAATGACTACACAAGAATATTCGAGAACAAGTCTTATTGAAAACTAAAAGCAATTGAAACTCAGAAGCTGATTCATATTTTTAATATTAAGAAAAAGAATGGGAAGAAAAATGCCTAATGAAACCTTTTCCGAACTTCGAATTATTCCAAATGTATACAAACCTTATTTGCCATTAAACAACTTTTGCAGATTGCAAAAATAAAACAACAGTGAGAATTCTTACAAAAAATTCACAGCTTTTAGCGTTTTATTGTTTATAAATATCACTTCGAAAATTCACAGCTTGGGAAATTATATAATTATAAATGGGTACATATGTATTGACTATATTGAGTTGTAAAAAAATCCAACATTCAGTCCATTTCTTGTCTTTGCAGTCTTTTAATTTCAAGCTTTTTCAAAGCAATTTCCAATTGCAGCAGTTCTTCCTTCAGTTTAAATTCATTTAATTGGTGCTTATGCCGCTCCTCAGCTCTTTTGTCTTCGTTTTCGAAGAAACTTGCCTGCTTGTCCAATAGGTGGTCATTCTTGTCTGAAACAGCACTCTTTTTAAAAACTCAACTTTTCAGATTTTTGCTTCTTTAATGTTGAGGCGTTCCACTTACTCCATAAATTGGACTGAAAGCACATAGAATATTTCTTTCTGAAAAACGGGCGATATACATATGTATATACATATGTAAGTATTTAATTTGTATGTAACGAAAACTGATCTAGTCTACCTACCTTGTCATCAACTTTCTTAACAGGTTTCAAATTCTTTTCAATATTCAACTCATCCTCTAGGAAGTCGATTTCAATAATTTCATGCTCCACTTGGCCTGAAAAACCAATGTTTATTAAGAAATGCGTTTGTATGCGCAAGTTGTTTTATAGCAGCAAAACTTACATGCATCTGAATAAATTTCATTTGATAGTACTGTAGCAGGTTTCCCCAACAATGAAACGATTCTTTCATATTGCTACAGAACGTACCTCCACCTGTTTTGTAAATTTCGTTTTTTTTTGTTGTGCAAAAGCAGTCTTCGCTTTCCTCTTCATATTCTGGTACTGGTCTTTCTTGAGCTGCAAATTCGTTTGCGATTTTTCTTCTGCTGCCAGCTCACAGCATTTGTCTCTTTGTTTTCCAAAATCTTTGAGTGCTTCTCAACAAGAGACATCAAAATGTCTTCTTCCTGTGAAGTGAAATTGGATGCTCTACAAATATATTTTCAAAATTAAAAACTGCCCTACTCATAAAAAACACATTTTACTTGCCACGTTTTGGTTTGAATTCATCCACATTGGGGGAGCTATCGCGTTTGCTCTGCATTTTGTTCTTTGGTACTGGAAAACAAATATACATACATATACATTAGGGGTAAAACCAATTTTTGGCCCTAGCACCACGCGATGGCGAAGGTTGTGTTATTTACGAAAAAATAATTTTGGGGTCATTTCGGATAAAAAACCTCACCCACGAAAACGATTTTCTAAAATCTCCCAAAAAATAAAACATTCATTTTAAATAAAAATTTTTAAATATTTTATTAATAAAGTAAAATAGTGAACTGAAAAATTTTGTTTAATTATTAAAAGACATAAACTTCAAATTTAACGTGCGCGTTGTTTTGCATAATGGATAAATGTCCTGTATTACTTTAATACCGCGTTCTGCGCATATGTTGCTTCGCTGTTGCTTTGGGATTATTGAAGCTTCTCTAACCCAGTGTCTTCTAAGACATGCTTGACCGTTCTTAAATCGTGCTAAGGATTGATCTAAAGCTGCGAAGTTGTCTTTATTTATTGGAAAACCATATATTATACCATGGTCCACATATGAATTCACATATTGGGATAAGCTGGTCTCGGTATTTCGGGATAAGCACAAATGCTAAAATGGCAAGAATTGCCCTTGAGTTCCATCGAGCGTTGCTTAATGGTGGTATGGCTTTAAATTTTATATAAGGGAATTTTTTTTTTCTTTGGTAGTATTTAAATGCAGAACCAAGCTCGTACAAGTATTGCATATCGTCGCGCCATTTAATGTTTTCTATTTTTAAGTATTCATTATTCTGTATGTAGTTGGCTTTCAGATCCACGTAGTTATTTATTAGTTCCGGAACAAAATTATAAGAGATATTAGGAGATGATGTTTTTCCATCCAATAACTCATCCATAACATGCCTTAGGATCAGGTCTAAAATATGGTGTTGGAAACCGACGTATTGTGGTGGAGGAAGATCAATTGATTTATAATAGTCCTTTAATAGCAATAGCATTTTTTTATATAATTTTCAATGGCCTATTCGACTATGCTAGGGCCATTTTGATATTTGCAAAAAATTGCAAAAAGTTATCTCCCTAATATACATATGTATATAGAATTTTACAAATTAAACACTTACCTTTAACTTTCTTCTGGTTTTACACACAAATAATTACATATCGTCGGCTAAAGTCGCAAACGTGACAAGTCCACTTTTTTCGAAAAATTATATTTTAATGCAGTTGAATAGTTTTTTGAAAAATACACAATTAAAATTTTTTTGTTATTATAAATATCGTTTTTATTCATGTTTGGCCATGATATGCAATAGTGTCAAGTCCCATTTGTCAAAAAGCGCGCGCTAAGTCCACTGAACGTACATATTGTCTCAGCTGTTATATTTCTTTTTGGCACAAAATTAGTTGTTTGCAGTTTCATTTTAATGGTAAAATTATTTATTTAATTGTAAATATTAATTATATATTCAGAATTTAACTATTATTTAGCGTAAGGAAAACATAATATCTGCTTTTTAGTCAAAAATTTACAATATGGATTATGGTGATGAAGCCCACGATGGTTTCGTTCAATATAGAAATGAAAAAGACGATGGAAATGTTGATTTAGTTCCGTATGAATTCCACAGCAGTACGGATGATTCAATAGAACTTCCTATTAAGAACAAAAAGCGAAAACGACGAGTGCAACTAACAAACGATGCGTGGTATACAATGAAAAATAAAAGTCTGCGCCAACATGGAAAAAAATGCTATGGCAAAACAAAAGAAGGTGGGAATTGGCAATATAATAAAGTTAAAAGTGCAAGATCTCTGAAAAAAAGGTGCAACTGTATTGATAAAGGTAAAGCTGCAGTCATGAAATGTGGAAAAATAACAGAACCTCAAAGGGAAGAAATTTTCAATGAATTTTGGAAAATGAGTTGGCAACAAAAGAAGGTATATGTGAGGACATTAATTCAATGTATTAAACCTAAAAGACCACGAAATCGCGCAATTGAGAACATCTCTAAAAGAACGAAAACATTGTTGTACCACCTTAGAGTAAACAATATTGCTTTGCGAGTGTGCCGCACTCTATTCCTAAACACGTTAAGTATTGGTAGGCATAATTGCTTAAATTGGTTAGATACTCCTTTGGATCAGCACATTATTCAAGAAAAACAACAACCGCAGACGGAGCGTGTTCAAGATCTGCATTCATTTTTCGATTCGATTCCATCAACAGATTCCCACTACTGTCGATCTTCCACCACCAAAAAATATCTATTGCCAGAATGGCGGTCCAAGAGAAGTCTTTACGACTTTTATAAAAACAGTGGTGTCACGAACGAGAAACTTATCCAGTGTCAATAACAACTTTCAATTCCGTTTTCACATTAAAAAATCTAAGCTTGTTTTTACCAAAAAAAGACTTATGTGAAATTTGCGCTCGTCATAATGTGCAAAATTATTCAAATGAGGAATTCTTGACACATCAAGAAAAAAAATGAAGCCAGAGAACAAAAAGCAAAAGATAAAGATGAAGAGTCCTATGTTTTTACTGTCGATTTGCAAAGCGTTCTAATGGCACCAAAATCAAATGTAATTCATTTTACTACCGAACTAAACTACAGGTGCATAATTTAGTTTTTTATGATTTAAAAACCAAAGACGCCTATTGTTTTTTGTGGAACGAAGTTGATGGTGGACTAACATCAGAAGAATTTGCCAGTGTTTGGGTTATGTTCATAGAAACAATTTTTTTGCGTAATTTACAAGAAAGCAACGATCCTGTCAAGATAAGTTTTTACAGTGATGGCTGTACCTACCAAAATCGTAATTCAACAATGGCAAACGCTTTACTAAATGCAGCAATGAGCAACAACTTAACTTTTGAGCAGAAAATATTAGAGGTTGGACACACACAAATGGAAGCCGATAGTGTCCACTCGGTGATTGAACGCGCTTTAAAAAATAGAAATATAAATGTACCTGCTGACTATGTAAGTTTATGTAAAGATGCGCAAAAAAAAACCAAAGCCCTATTATGTAACTTATTTAGATTACACATGTTTTAAGTCTTTTAAAAATATAACATACTTCAAAACTATTCGTCCTGGTCGTGTAATTGGAGATCCAAAAGTCACGGACATACGAGCACTTAAGTACACACCTAATGGTGACATATTTTACAAGTTAAGGTTTTCTAACGCGTGGAGCAATCTGCCCCAACGTCTAGATAAACAAGTTGCCATACTGAAGTGGTGTAATTTAGCGCAACTTTATAATGAAAAACGACAAATATCTAAAAGAAAGCATGATGATTTACAAATATTAAAAGAGACATTACCAAAAGACTATCATAGTTTCTATGAAAACTTGCCACATTAATGATAAAGAAGAGTGATATACCATGTTCCTTAATAATTACTATTATTTTTCATTTAATTTTTTA
This sequence comes from Phania funesta, assembly GCA_963932375.1. Taxonomy (NCBI): domain Eukaryota; kingdom Metazoa; phylum Arthropoda; class Insecta; order Diptera; family Tachinidae; genus Phania; species Phania funesta. The sequence goes on from OZ010653.1 coordinate 87,471,974, forward strand.
TCGTTATCGTTTTTAGTTTTTTACATTGAAATGTTATCGTTTTTATTTTTTTACATTGAAATGTTATAGTTTTTAGTTTGAAATAATATAAAAACAAAGAAGAAATTTTTAATTTAAGTATAATATACTTATATGTACATAATGTGTAAACAAATTAAAGTTTAAAATATTTAAATCACAAACAAGATGTGAAGACGCTTCTAAATAAAAGGCGTCAAGTCCAATAAAAAAATATTTTACTTGCTGAAAATAAGACAAGTCCAAAAACAGCAAAAAAACAAGTGTTCAAAGATTTTGTTAGAATTTAAAACTTTATTTATTAAAAAAATGCGCGAAATAACAATGTATTGCATATACAGTTTCCACAAATATTGGAAAATATATTATTAAAACAGTTTTTCCTCAATCCTGAACAATTTTAAAAAGTGGACTTGTCACGTTTGCGACTTTAGCCGCCGATATTTGTATATAAATTTAAAACAGAGCGTCTTTGCTTCTCAAAAAATTTAAATTTATTTTGATTTTTTACTTTTTCCACTATTTTTCGTAAACAAATACAGCTATCGTTGCCATATTAATAAATACGGAATGGACCTGTTAACTAACAACATGATGGTGAAACTCAAATGTGTAACCATTGGTTAAAAACCGTCTGTTAAGGAAAGTGTCGGTTAGTAAATTTTTCTTTAATCAAGTTGTAATCATACTTTGTGAAATCGTCCGTTAAACGTATTTGACTGCTGTGGCGTGTTCGGCGGTCAATTTGTGAACGTCTTCGTCGCGGCATTGTTGAATAATTTAAAAAAATTTTTTTTTGATGCGTAGCGATTCACGTTTAATGTCTTCAATTGACTCAAAAAGCGGTCGCTTGAGTTTGCTGAACAGCCAGAAGTCCACCGGAGCTAAATCAGGAGAATACGGTGGTTGTGGAACGATATTGACTGAATTTTCTGCGAAAAACTCACGAAGAATCAATGCGGTATGCGATGGTGCATTATCGTGGTGCAAAACCATGTCCCGCCTCTTTTTACGAATAGCAAATAGTATTCATTGTTGACAGTTTGGCCGGTCGGAAGGAATTCAGAGTACATCACACCTCGATGATCGAAGAAAACTGTCAACAAGACCTTGATATTTGACTTGCTTTGACGTGGGTTTTTCGGCTTCGTCTTACCTTTGGCACGATATTCGGCTGATTGATTGTCTGTTTCCGGGTCGTAAGCGTAGATCCAATGCTCGTTGCCAGTTATAATGCGTTTAATGACATCCTGGTAGTCGCAAACCATTGTTTAACAGACGTCCATGCGACGCTGTTTTTTAAGAAAATTTAGTGATTTTGGAACCAATAGTGATTTCACTTTTCTTAGGCCCAGAAATCTCATTCCGCACACAAAATTTAATGGAACTTCTTTGTTGAATTATTCACTCGTTGTAAAAAGCGCCGAATGCACTTGTACTTCAGAAACACAACCGTATACTAAGCACTAATGTCACTGACAGTCATAGCAACGTAGAACAAATTTTGGACGAATAGATTTCCGCGCGAAATTTAAATAAAAAGTCTTACTATTTTTGGCCCACAGTAGTATATGTGGCATTGTCTCAGGATGGTGGTGGTTTAGCCTTTAGTTGGCACAAAAGTATGCTTTTTTCCCTTTTCAGCCTCTGCGTCACAACTTGGTGCTTCCTTTTGTGATCCTTGGACAGCTATTTCTTCCTTCTGTCTTAGCTGGCCTGTTCTCTTTTTATACTCCTCTATGGTTAGAGGTGCAGGATCTTCTTTCATATGTGACTGTCTCTTGGACAGACAGTGTCGTCTCGCAGCTGACGGAACGTTTTGACTGATACGTCAGGACCAAAAATAATATATTATTCTAGGTGGAAAAGAAATTTCTTTTTAAACACTCTAGAATTGTGGCAGGATCGCCATGTAGGGAAATACGAGCTCCGCGATTAGAGCTCAAAGATGACTAGAATTGGTCTTAAACTAAAACAAACTCTTATATACTGAATTTTGGTTGACTTGACTATTTTCAAATCAACGCTTATTTCTATATTAATTCCATATTTCTATATACTATAATACATGTGCATGTGATTGTATGTTCTTATGCTAATAGTTTATGCGTAAATACCATGGGATAAGTGGGTGCAATATGACCCGAGCCCACTGCACAATTATAGGAAATTAATTCTCACGGTAAAGAATGAAGTTAGCCACACGATCACAAGTGTTGCAATACAATAAGAACATGCATCATATACAGGGTACGTTAATGAATACGCTCAGCGGCATGACAACAAAATATGAAGGGATCGCTGCATACCAATGTGGTGAGCGGCGGCGACAGTCTATCACATAGCGTCAATTATTCGCTGTTTATTTGTGCGAAATATGACACAGCAGCGTACCACCGCTGACAGTTTAATTGTACAATTGTCAACATATCCATATTAATGCCTTGAATTCACCCGAGCAACCACGGCACAGTACTTCGGGCAAGCAGTAGACATCATAAGATGCCCTGTTGGCTTGTGCTTCCTTGTGTCCTACTTCCCAGCATCGACGGCAGTCATCCTACTGCAGCCTACAAGCCCTCACCCTGTGATCAAAACCCAGACACCTAAAGAACCCTTAAAACCTTTCATACGACCCCACCCTAGAAGAAATCCACTTCACATAGCACCGCTCAGCACCCAGCAATCCACTAGCAGCCACCTCATCACACTTCAAGATAACATTCACACGACGCGTAGTACCAGCCTCCCGTAGAGCACTAACCAACCGAATAGACTTCCCGAAAGACTCAGCTGACATAACCTCCTTTAAGTTCATTCCAAAAAGATCGCCCAAATTTTATTTTAGGTTTAAATTAAAGACTTTTTAAAAAAGTTTGTTTTAATTTAATTTCTTTATTATGACAACTTGTTCGAACCAAGTTAACTATCCAACAACTTTTACAATTTTTATTTACTTAAAAGCTAACTTCTTAAAAATATGTAATTATTGAATAGTCAGCAAAAGAATAATTTAAATTATTGTGAAATAAAAACCAGACTATTGATTAATCAAAAATAAACTAGGCTGTTTAGTAAGCAAAATAAATTTAACAAATATTTATTAAAGTGAAAATGCTGACATTCAATAATTAGGTTCATTGACTTATGGTTCCAATACTGTTTAAGAATTCATCAAATTTATCTGGGGTTCTGGTGGCATTTACATATGTAACTACTCCTCCCTTTAGATTAAAATTCTCCTGAATTCTTTTATTTAATTTTATTTTTATATATTTTGGTCTAATAAAAATCATAATAATTATTAAAATGACAATAATAGCTATGACAACATTGAAACCATATGTTAATTTTGAGTGAAATTTTAATTCTTTAATATTTCATATATTGTATTTATGTTCTTTTTCAATTTGTTGAAATGAAGTTTTGTGTGTAAAATTTTTAGCTTTTATGTTTTCAATAATTTGTTTTTCTTCAGTTTTTTCTACAATATTTGAAAAATAATAATCTTTTATTTTTATTGAACAGTTGTTAAAATTTATCAAATTGCATTTATTGCATTTTTTATTAAAATTGTGTCTATATCTAATTGTAAAATTTCAAAATCTTTATTTTCGATTAGTTGACAACTATTCTTTATTAAACAATGGTTACTTAATTTTAACTCTTTTAAGGGTTTATTTTCTTCAAATTTATAAGTGTTATTTTCAAGTTTGTTCTATGTTTGAATCTATTTCATAAAAATGATCATTTGGTAATGGTACAATAAATCTTAACTTCACTGTTATAAATGTTTTGGGTATCTTTATTCCAAAAATAAGATATGAGTTATTAAAATATGCTGTTCCGAACTGGATATATTTTAATTTGTTATAATCAATTTCGTATTTTCTTATTTCATTACTAGTTAAAATACTTGGATGAACAATACCATATTTTGCAGACATTACATTGTCTTGTAAATGTTCTATCTTATTTTTTATTAATTGTATATTTGTCATTTGTTCTTATTTTAAAAATTGAACAAGTGCAGAGACACAGTTAACAGTTAGTAACAACAACAAAATAACAAAAAATAAAAAGCAATATAATATTGTGTGTGATAAAAAAGACAATAACAAAGTGCATGGTTAAATCTGTTTAAACAATTGATAGTGAGTGCATGAGCGCACCAAACATTAACGAAAAAAATATAAAAGGTAATAACAACAATGCTTATTACTCTTTTTCTTACACAAATGCTAATAATGCAATAAACAATATAAATAATAAAAAAAAAGATGACAGTGCTTTTTTAACCGCTAGGCCAATTGACCGAACGCGTTCTTTATCAGCAAATATAAATATATCTGCTACAGAAACAAAGAATTCAACAAATAAAACTAAAGAAACAAATAATACACAAAAAATAGCACAAGAAATAGAACCAAGTACTGCATCTAAACGCGTGCAAACTGGTATGGATCGGTACATAACCATAACGAAGAGGAAGGCGAGTCCTAAGTCTTCACAAGAGCGAACCGCCAAGCAATATAAAGGTTCTCATCAAGTAGCTGCAACAGCGGTAAGTGAAAATAGATTTTCTGTCCTTGCTACCCCGGATAATGAAAATGCCGAATCCACTGTAAGGGAACAAAAACCCCCACCAATCTACTTGCGCGAACAAACATCAAATGCCATTGTAAATATGCTGTCCCAACTCGTAGGCAAAGAAAATTTCTATGTGGCTTCTGTACGAAGAGGACAGATACAAGAAACGAAGATCCAAGCCCGCACTGAGAAGAATTATCGCCTAATCGCAAGTCGTCTCGATGCAGATAATAAGAACTATTATACGTATCAACTAAAAAGTGCTAAAGGTTTGAATGTCATAATAAAGGGCATTGACAGTTCTGTTCCCACTGAGGAGATAAAAAGTGCCATAGAAGTAGAAGGTTATGTCGTAAGGTCAGTGCACAATATTTTAAATAAGAATAAAGTTCCCCAACCTATGCATCGTGTTGAAATCGTGTTTAATGCATCGCAGCTTAAATCAAAAAACTCGGTTCATCCAATATATAATTTGCGCTACCTTTTGAACAGAAGAATAACGGTGGAAGAGCCTCTAAAACGTAACGGTCCCCGTCAGTGTACCAACTGCCAGGAATTCGGACACACGAAAACCTACTGCAAGCTACCATCTGTATGTGTTGTTTGCGGTGATGCGCACCGGACTTTGGAATGCGCTTCTTCCAAAACAGACCCCAAGGTCAAAAAATGCAGCAACTGTGGTGAAAACCATACAGCAAATTACAGGGGCTGCAAAGTATTTCAATATGTAAAAGATAATGCGAAAGTCGTACGTAAACCGGAATATGAGCAATATAAAGCTTCCCAATTTCCTCGGCTTAATGCTGGTTCTATTGCTAGTACACAAGCTACACAGCCACACACTAAGCCAAACTTTTCATATGCCCAAACATTGAGAAATGATTTACCTAATGCGAATGCCAAAAGTTCTAATGCGCATAAACATTCATATGCCCACGTCTTAAAAGAGGGTGCTCAGACACCCCTCACCAACAATTCGAGCTCGATCGAGAACTTAATACAGACAATGAATAATTTCATGACAACTATGCAGGGTATGTTTCAGGAAATGATGCGAACCCAAAACATGCTTCTGCAAGTTTTGCTTGGCAAAAAATGAACCAGTTAAAAATATGCTTCTGGAACGCTAACGGGCTCTCCCAACATAAATATGAAGTAGAACACTTCCTGCTAGCACATGATATAGACATACTATTAGTCTCTGAAACACACTTCACTATAAAAAACTGCTTTAGAATTGATGGGTATTTTATATATGACACCAAACACCCAAGCGAAGGGCATGTGGTGGGACTGCCATTATAGTCCGAAAAAACGTAAGGCATTTTCCATTGCCTGAATTCAGAGAGGACTTTTTGCAAGCCACGGCCATAAATCTTACAGATTTCAAAATTGTAGTCTAATCAGTGTATTGCCCGCCTAGGCATGAAATCGAACACCATGAATTTGCCAGGTTCTTTGCTACGCTAGGGCAAAAATTTATTGCCGCTGGCGATTACAATGCAAAGCACACATATTGGGGATCCAGACTCCTTGACGTCGTATCTGCCGGTACACCCACCTATTGGCCCACAGACTTTAATAAGTTGCCAGACCTTATTGATTTTGCTATAGTAAAAAACATCAAACGCGATCAACTCTTAGTTAAATCATCCTATGACCTATCTTCTGATCATTCACCTACAATTGTTATTTTACACGGCAGTTTTGTCACTGCACCTAAAACCCTTAGTTTCTACCCGAACAGAAACACAAATTGGTTAAAATATAAAATGTATGTGAGCTCTCACTTACCTTTGAACATCCCACTGAGAAATCCAGCTGATATTCAAGCAGCTGTAGACCATTTTACAGACGTCGTGACTGCCGCAGCCATAGCTGCAACGCCAACAAAGCCATCAGCTAAAATAATAACGTACCAGGCAACAGCAGATATTCAGATGCTCGTCATTGAGAAAAGAAGACTACGAAGACAATGGCAAAATAGTCGTTCACCACACATAAAAATGCAAATGAACTTATGCCAAAAAAACTTACGCAGTAAATTGAGACAGAAACACGAATTCGCTATCGACAACTTTTTAAAAAACTTGGATCCAATGAAAAACACGGATTATAGTCTGTGGAAAGCTGTAAAGCACTTACAATGTCCTATTGCTTACGAATCCCCACTAAGACTTGAAGACCGTACTTGGGCTAAAAACTCAAGTGAAAAGGCAAATGCGTTCGCAAAGCACTTAGAGAAGGTTTTCGCACCACATGATATAAGTAATTCCACTATTCCAATTATTAGCGACATCGTGAATGATCCTATGAAATTTCGGTTGTCTTCTTTAAAATCGACAATTAAAAATACGGATATGAAGAAATCACCTGGGCCTGATCGTATAACAGGATCAATGATAAAAAACTTACCAAATTCAGCTGTAAGAATTTTACTTTACATATTTAATGCTATGTTGCGCGTCGGCTTCTTCCCATGCTCTTGGAAGAAGTCTGAAATTGTTATGATCCCGAAACCTGGAAAGGACTCAAGCCAGATTACATCCTACAGGCCAATTAGCCTACTGTCAGTTTTGTCAAAGATATTTGAAAAATTATTCGTCTCGAGTGTAACTCCTTTTCTAAATGAACACAACGTTATCCCAGATCATCAGTTTGGTTTTCGAGCAAGGCATAGTACGATTGAACAAGTCCATAGAATCGTTACCATTATTAGATCGGCTTTTGAAAGAAAGCAATACTGTTCAGCTTTATTTATAGACATTTCCCAAGCATTTGATAAAGTCTGCCATGATGGGCTACTTACTAAAATAGTTCGGGTTCTACCTGAAAACACCCACAAGCTTATAAAAAGCTATTTGTCCGGTAGAACTTTTAAAGTAAGGTCAAAGGACCAGGTTTCAAGATGTGGGAAAATCAGTGCAGGAGTACCTCAAGGTAGTGTGCTAGGGCCGCTATTATATATCATCTATACAGCGGATATGCCGACAAGCCCACATACACATCAACCTTTGCAGACGACACTGCAATTATAAGTGTCAGTAATGATCCAAAGGATGCATCTGAAAAGCTGCAGTCCCATATTCATAAGCTAGAAGACTGGCTAAAACAGTGGAGAATAAAGGTAAATCCATCAAAATGTGCTCATGTAACGTTTTCCCTTAGACGGCAAAATTGTCCACCAATCACAATAACTAATACCACGGTTCCAGCGGAAACGCACGTTAAATATTTGGGTATCCACCTAGATCGGCGCCTAACTTGGTCCCGTCATATTGAGGCAAAAATAACGTCCATAAAGCTTCGAACAAATCAACTGCATTGGCTAATAAGTCCTAACTCAACTTTGGCTTTGGAATATAAAGTCCTATTATACAAATCCGTTATAAAGCCAATATGGTCATATGGTATCCAGCTGTGGGGTACTGCCTGTGCATCAAACATCTAGAAGTTACAGAGAAGACAGTCTAGGATTTTACGTCATATCGTATGCGCCCCCTGGTACATAAGAAATGAAGACATACATAGGGATCTCAAAGTACCCACTATCCACGAAGAAGTTAAAACATACACGTCCAAATACGTGAACAAACTAGTGGCACATCCCAACACTCTAGCACGCAATTTATTGCAATTTGATGGCCACCAGAGACTAAAAAGAACTGACACATTGAGCCTGGCGAGGCGGCTCTCTCTACACATTAGAAGATAGATTTTTAAGATTTGAATACAAAAAATTAGTTATTACGTAGGTACTAACTAGTAAATAATAATTTAGAAATAAGATTTGAATACTTATTGTGAATTTCTTTTAATAGAAAGATTCAATAGAATAAAATACAGTAAAAAAAAAAAAAAAAAAATTTGTTCTAAATATAAATTCTTTCCATCTTCTTCTTTTAAATATTTACTAATTGAATTTAATTCTTTTTCAATCTTATTTCTATCATTTGTTATTACAATTTTTAAATGTTTTAATGTTTCATTAAAATAATCAGTAATTGTTATTTGTTGGTCATTATTTTCTGTTAGGTCGTTTATGCTTTTTAAATATTTCTAGTTCCAGTAAATTTTTATTCTCGATTTTCAGTAAAACTATATTATCTGTTATTCTGTCTAACATTTCTTCAATATCTTTAATATTAATAATATGTAAGACTACATCTGAAGTATGAACTATTTCTTGATCTCTCATATAAATGTCCGTATATCCGATTTGGTCTCTTAAAAGTTTCGTAGTCATTGTTCCGTTAGTCATTGTAGTCAATAATAATTTTTTTTATTTAATGATTTATTAGCATTAATAATACTTTTCATATACATACAAATATTTAAATTTGATATTATTGTGTTTTAGCTCTAATATAAATTGTACTTTACAAAAAAGGAGATTTGCTTCTTAACTAGATTTTGATTACTTTCATTTTTAATATTATTTGGTAATGTATTGTAAAGTTGTAAGCCTTTGTAAAAAAGATTTCGTTGCATAGCCGTTGAGTGTACTCTTTCAATTCTAAAATTGTTCATATTTCTTAACTGGTATGGTTATGCTTCCCTGACATATACTATTTGTTCCTTTGAATATTCCGCTGCTTCTCCACGTTTCATTTTTTGTATAAAATTTAAAGTGTTGAGTGTAAGCCTCTGTCTTATGTTTAGCCATTTTAGAGATTCAAGCATAAAGTTGATTGATGTGTATCTGTTGCATTTTAATATGATTCGCATTGCTCTATTTTGTAGTTTTTGTAGTCGATCTATCTGTTGTGTAGTGCAGCATGAATATAAAATTGTAGACCCGAACTCAAAATGCGGTTTTATTATGGTATTATATATGTTTATTGCCGTTATAACTGATATATGCTTTCTTATTCTTTTGAAAAAACAAATTTTTTGCCAATTTTTTTACATATATAGGCAATGTGTTCTTTGAATTTCAGTTCTTTATCATTAACAAATCCTAAATATTTTATCTGATCCACTTTTTCTATCACTTGATTATTTATTTTAAAAACTTGGTTACTATTTGTATTTATTTCTAATATTTTCGTTTTGTTTTCGTTCAATTTAAGTTTGTTCATTTTTAGCCACATGCTAACACGTTCCATATCTTGTGTAAGATTATCGTAGCATTGTTGATTCAATTCACCTTCTGTAAAGATAAGCGTATCATCTGCATACAGAATTACTTCACATTTTTCCAACATTTTTGGCAAATCATTTATATATATTATGAATAATAACGCTCTCAGAATTGAGCCTTGTGGTACTCCATATTCGTTAGTAACTGAGTTAGATTGCATGTTGTTCACTTTTGTTATTTGTTTCCTTCCCGTCATATATGATTCAAACCATTTTAATTCTGTATCTCTAATTCCGTAGCAATGTAGTTTCCGTAGAAGAATATGCCTATCAATGGTTTCGAAGGCTCTTTTAAAATCAAGGAATATGCTAATAATTTTATTATTTTTTTCAACTTTTTTCCACCTATTAATAACGTAGTTTACTGCTGTCTCGCATGAGAAATTCTTTCTAAATCCAGATGGGTATTTTGATAATATATTTTTAGATTCCACATATTGTTCTAATTGTTCTTTTACCACCTTCTCTAATATTTTTTCGCAAGTCATCAACGTATTAATTGGTCGGAACTCTTCACATTTTTTTGTTTTTGACACCTTTTCAATGGGGGTTACCATTGAGGTTTTCCAGTTTTCCGGAAATGCGCCTGTTTCTAAAGATTTGTTTATTATATGAAGCGTTACTTTTCCTAATATATGCCAGCTATTGAGTATTATTCTAGTATCTATCCTATAAAAGTCTGGCTTATTTTTTAAGTTCTTACATATTACTTTTAATTCTTCTAACGTTATTGCACGGAATTTAAATTGGGAATTTATCACTGGAACGTTTTGAATATATTGCACATTGCTTATCTCGGATCTTATTGTTTTCACGCTATTTATAAAGTAATTGTTAAAATTTTCAGCTATTTTCAAATTATTCTTATATTCTACATTATTAAATATCACAGTTTCAATTGTATTTTTAGATTTTTTTAAAATTAGATTTTTTATTTCTCCACATTTCTTTTTGATCTTTGGCAGAAGTGATTTTGTTATTTACATACTTCCTTTTTTCATTTTGAATTTTGATTTTGTAAATATTTGGAATTTTTTTGCAATTTGTCCATGCTTCGTTCGTATTTTCGTATCTTGCGATTTGATATTTATAAATTTTTTCTCTTTTTATTCGTCGAATTTCATCGTTAAACCAATTACATTTAAAATTTTCTCTATATATTTTCTTTATAGTTAATTTTTTTATTGCGTTTCTTAAGTATTCATCGAAGAGATTGACGTTGTGGTTTAAGTCATTATTGTAGTTTATTATTTTTTGTAAATTTTGTATTTCAATGTTAAATTGGTGTCTATTATATCTAAACATTTCAATTTCTTTATTGGTGTTTTTATTAGGATTATATTTATCACTATCTATTATTATATCTATTGCTTCGTGGTCCGAAATTTTATTCGTACTGTTAACCTTTGCCGAGATATTTCGCTTATTCGTTACTATATAATCTATTAAAGTTTTGGAGTTCTTTGTAATTCTCGTGAATTCTTCTATTATTTGCTTAAAGCCATTATCATCAAGTATACACTTAATTTTGTTTTTATAAAAACTTTCTTTATACCAATCTATTTTAAAGTCACCCGCTATTATAATGTCACAGTTTATTTCATTTAGTTCTTCTACGATATCTGCAAATGCTTTCAAAAATTCATATTCTGAACTGCTTGGGGACCTGTATACAGCAGCTACAATAAATTTGTTGTTGTTATTATGCACCATATGTGCTATTATCCACATTTTCGAATCAACAATTTTTTCGGCGATCTTTCTTACTTTCCATTTCTTTTTAAAATATATTGTAATTCCACCTGTTCTTTTTGAGTTCGATAGAGATGAGAATTGATTGTAACCTGTTAACTGGGTTTCGGCTTCGCCCACGTCTATAGTTAAGTGAATTACCGATAAAATAGCGAATTCTGGCTGTTTTGTTTCTAAAAGTATCTCCATCTGGTTAAAGTTATTTACTAAACCTTGTATATTAGTGTATATTCCGTATATTTGCCATGGTTGTTATGCCGCGAGGCCTATCGTTCTTCTCTTCGCGTTTAGTTTGTTTTGAAAAACTGGACATTCCTTATTTGTTGTTGCATGATTCTCATCCAGGCCAAGGTTCAATCTTTTGTTCACTCTTTCACAGTTTATACATTTATTTATAACATTTTTTGTGCATTCTTTAGATTTATGATTGCCGTGGCATTTATAAGATACTTCTTCAAATTTACAATCCGTTGATTTATGATTATATCCGCTACACTTGTAACATTGCATGATATCAGTACCTTCATAAATTCTGCACTTTTCCCATCCAATATTAACTTTCTGAACATTCATTACTTTGATATATGATTCTTTATCTATTTTAATTATTGCATTGTATATTACACGACCATTTTTCTTATATTCAAATATTTTTATAACTTCAAGCTTGCTTTCGTAGAGTATATCATTTTGCCTTCTTTGTTTTTCCACAATTTCATTCTCCGTAAATTTAAAAGTCATACAAGTTAGTTTTATTTTCATTTCCATTTGATTGGGAACTTTAATTTCATATAAATCACTCATTTCATTCTGCAATGCTTCTTTAATTTTTTCCCTTTCTTCATTATTTTCACTTTGTATAATAACAGATCCATTTTTCCTTTGTTGCACATTTAAAATTTTATAATTCGATGGATTAACTTTTTTATTTAAATCTTCTTTAGTTTTTATAACAGTTTGTTTTTCTTTTGGTTTTAAAACAAGCGGGTTTTGTTTATTTTCATCCGGCATCACTATATTATGTTTCAATGCACCAGCAAATGATAAGTTATTTGTTTTAACATATGTTTCTGTTATTGTTTTTTTTATTTCTTCACACATTTTTTTGTTCTTGTTTTCAATTGTTTTGCATATTTCTTCGTTACTGTTTTTTTGTTCATTTATTTTTTCGTAAACTTTTTTAATTTCTTTTACATTTATTTCACAATGTTTTTGTGCCTCATCTAATTTTTTTAATCTTTCGTTGTATCTTTTCTCAATTGCTTCAAGTAGATTTTTAATTTCATTTTCGTTTTGTTTTAATGCTGATTTAAATTCGCCTTTATATTCAGCTAAGTTATTACTGTTTTTTTCAACATTCTCTTGGACTAATATCAGCGCTTCATCTAGGTTATGTATATATTGAAGACAATCCTCACATATAAAATGAATTAATCCACCGGCTTCTAGTATTCCTCGAGAATATTGGTCTAGACCTGAGCATTTCTTTGAACAATGATACACCTTCTTACATATTCCTTCGCACATGAGACCAGTTTCACCACATTGATGGCACTCGGCCATATTTGTGACGATCTTTAATTGTATCTAGTCCAAAAATTTTATTATTTCCTTATTGTCCGTTGTTAATTTTATAGTTTTAAATAAATTTTTTCATTTTTAGTACACAATTTCTATTTTATTTTAACAATTTTTCAGAGCTATATAATTTTTGCTTCTTTATTTAATAAGAACAGTTATATGTTATCATCAATATTGTCCAAAACTGAAAATTTTAAAGGTCTTTTAATGTTGCAAGGGTGTATATTCTGTAATTTTGCCTTTCGGTATTTTGGTTGTTCCTTACGTCTAAGTGCCTTATAATTTTTTATAAGCCTTTCTTGCCTTTGTTCCCTGTTGTCTTCCCTGCATTTATTTACTTTATCTAAAATTTTCCCTTTAATTTCCTCAATGTTCTGTTTGATCTTGTCATCGTCAATTTTCCCTTGTTGTGCTTCGTTAGGTGTACATTTAATAGTGGAATGGTACCTGTCATTATAGTTTCTTATTGTTCTCTGCATTATCTGTTTTATTGACATATTTTTGTTCAATTTATATATGATTCTTAATTTTTCCGCAATTGTGTTATGTAATCGTTCTATATCGGCATTACCTGTATGACTATTAGGTTTAGTAAGATGTAATTCAATGGATTCATTGTCTAAAAATTCTTTTATTCTTACAGCTTTGAATTCATTATCTGCTATTATTTTCTTTGGTTTCCCTACCTTAGTAAAATGATCTTCTAATTGTGATTTCTATCATTAGCGGATAGGCCGCTCCAAATTTGGAGAATTTATCTATAATTGTCATAAAGCAAAATCCTTTTATTACATAAGTATCGATATGCACTATTTCATTTTTCGTTGATGGTGTTTCCGTATGTGCAAATTTTAGTCTAATTGGATTTCTATCATATTTGACTTCTTAGCATATTTCGCATTGGTTAATAAATAGCTGAATTAATTCCGTTAATTTTGGATAATATATTCTATTTTTAATTTGATTATAAGTATCAATAATACCCGAATGCATACTCTCTCTAACGTGATAAAGAGAAATTTGTTTAATTGCCTCTACTTCGGTTTCGATATCTTGAGCTCTCCTGGTACATTTAGTAAAATTTATTTGTTTATCATTAGAAAACATTTCTATTAACTTTTCCTGCACTATGTTGTAACTATAATCTGATAATTCTGAAAAAATTTCCTACTTTACCTTTCATCATATATTTTTGAAATATTTTTCCCATTACGTTAAAATCGCATTCTGCTATAAAAATTATTCTTTTACCGTGCAAAAATTTTATTTCTTCAACTTTGTTATTCGTTAATATAATTTGTGTTTTATATTTATTTACTATTTCCTCTTTTATAAAAAAAATGATCATGTAAATTTTCTTCTGCTGAATGAACTGTTACCATTGACATATTATCCTCTTCTATTTCTATATTGTTACATGCATTCAATTCTGTCCCTGACTCTTGTTGAACTTGTGTTATTTTATTATCTTCAATTTTATTCCCACTATTATCAACATTATTCTCTATTCTACTCAAAAAATCAGCTACTCTGTTTTCCTTTCCTTTTATATAATCGATTTCGAAGTCATATTCCCCTAACTTTAAAAGCCATCTTTGATGTCTAGGTGACATATCTTTTCCTCTATATTTAGAATGTAAAAATTTTATAGGTTGATGGTCGGTAAATATTTTAAACTTTCTGGCGTAGAGATACGGTCTCAAATAATTCACACTCCACAATATGGCTAAAAACTCTTTATCTGTTGCTGAGTAATTTCTCTCATGACTGTTCAAAGTTCTAGATGCAAAGCAAACTGGATGTCCCTCTTGTGAAATTTGGATACCTTAAAATTGGATGGGAACTTATTAACTCTCTTAATTTTTCGAATGTCATTTAAATTTATTTTTACTCCCTTTTTAAAGTACTTTGTTATAGGCTGTGCTACCTTACCATAATCTTTTACAAACTTTCTGTAGTATCCTGTTACGCCCAAAAAACTTTAAATTTGTTTTTCAGTTTTAGGTATTTCCAACTGTTGGATAACCTTAATTTTATCCGGATTCGGTTTAAGTCCCTCTTTTGTTAAAATGTGTCCGAGAAATTCTGTCTCTTTTTGCATAAAGTTACATTTATCTATCTGAATTTTTAGATTCACTCTTTCTAGTACAGTAAAAATGTCCGTAATTGCCTTTATATGTTCTTTCAGAGATGTGCTAAATATTAAAATGTCGTCCAAATACACAACACATGTTTTATTTATAAAATCTCTAAGTGTTTCGTTCATAAGTCTTTGAAATGTCGCTGGTGCATTCTTAAAACCGAATGGCATCCTTATAAATTCATAAAGTCCATGTGGAGTTACAAAGGCTGTCTTTTCCCTGTCCTGTTCCCTGATTAAAATCTGGTGGTATCCTTTGGCAAGATCTATAGTTGTAAAATACTGTGCTCTACCAAGTTTGTCTAAAATCGAGTTAATGTTAGGTAATGGATACTTATCATCGATGGTTACCTCGTTTAGTTTTCTGTAATCTACCACAAGTCTATATTTCAATTGTCCGGAATTGTCTATTTTCTTTGGTACTACTATTAAAGGACTTGAGTATCTAGAACTACTTTTTCTAATTATTCCCTGTTCTTCCATCTCTTTAATCTGTCTTCTTACTTCAGTCTCATGTTGTGGTGGATATCTATATAGTTTGGAGTTAATTTGTTCGTCCGTCGTTGTTCTAATTTCATGTTGAATAATCGTTGTACTAGTCAGTTTGTCACCTTCCCTAAAAAATAGTTTTCTAAATCTTTTCAAAATTTTCAAAACTTCTGTATTTTCCTCTTTATTTAAATGGTCTAACTGAATTCTATTCCAATCTAATTCAGATCTAATGTGCAGACTTCTATATTGTTATATGGATTATTAAGAAATCTTACTATTCTTTGATTAAATGATACATATCCATCTATTAAATTTATCATTGTATTACAACAGTTCAATAAATCAATTCCTATTATAAAACTATATTTTCTTCCCTTTAATTCTGTCATATTCCATCTAATTTTCGCATAATTTGGTAAATTAAATTCTACAGGTGCATCCGTAATTACTTCATATTTAATTATATCTTTTTCCGTTATAGTGCTAAACTCAATTGGTTGTTTCTTTAAAATTCTTCGAAAATCTTCTATTTTACTATCAATTAAACTTAAATTTGCCCCTGTATCTATTAAAGCTCTATATTCTTTTCCTTTAATTACAATTACTATCGTGGGTAAATAGTCTGAGGTCGTTCCGTAAAAAACGGATCTTGTTCACCTTGGCTTTGCCTGAATTGACACAATTAACTTCAGAGTGTCCTGCCATTGGAACTTGTTGCGTTTCATTATTATAAAAACCTTCCAGTTCCCTTTGGTCTTGCCCAGGTTGAGTCAAGCAATATTGGCTGACATTTGGCCTGGGGTTTCCTACCTGGGGGAACTTTTGAAAGCTATTTACTTGTAAATTATCGACTTCCATTGGTTCGTTTTGGTCTTGCCTAGGTTGAGTCAAGCGATTTTGGCTGACATTTGGCCTAGGGTTTCCTACCTGGGCGAACCTCCGGTAATTACACGAATGATTATTATTCTGAGTTTTAAAACGTCCAGAATTATTAAAATTATTATCATTATTATAATTATTAGCATTATTAGAATTGTGATTATTATAATTATAAGCGTTATTAGAATTGTAATTATTATAACTATTGGGGACAAAATTTTCCTCTTTACGATATTGAAAATTATTTTGATTCTGATAATTTTGATTATTATATCCTTGACTAAATCTATTATAATTCATCTGGTTCTGGGTACTGTTCTGAAAATTGCCCTTCGGACTAATATATTGTAAGTTGTGGGGCCCTTGTCTATAATTTGAACCTTTATATTTTCTATATTCTGGTCTAATGCAGGTCCTCGAATCTTCTTATAGTCAAAATTCTCAATATGTCATTAATATTTGTCTCCCCGTAAATTTTGTCCAGTAATGTTCCCTGTGTCATTTCCTTAACCGCATTTACTAATAAATTACCTACATTTGACAAGTCTATGTAGTGGTCGTCTTTGTAATAAACAGTCAATTCGTCCGCCTTATATTTAATATTTTGTATTTCAACAATTAAATCGCTTACCGAGCTTACTTTTAAATTAGATATCATCCTATAGATTTGATGGGGTTCGATGTTCGGCCTGTATCTTAATTTGATTGTCTCCTTAATCAGCTGCCAATTGTCAGGTTCCGGCACATTTATAACTACGTCTTTTGTTTGACCTTGTATTGATCTATAAAATATTGTTCTTACAGCGTCCTTCCTCAAAATTTCGTTGCTCATAGTTGATAACAGGTATGCTATGCTGCTGAAGATATTGTTGACCGTAACTTCGCCAGTTCCAGTAAAGGTGGGTAGATGGTTTACCGTCTTCATAATATGTTCCCTTATACTTTTGTCTTGGCCTTGTTGTTGTTGTAGCTCGAGGTAAGCCAATCTCTTATTTTCCAATTGTTGCTCCCATCTGGACAGTTCCTCTACTAGGTTTAGAAGTGGCATTTGGGCTTGTTCTTGCTCCATCCTTCCTTGGTCGAAGGCTTGTTGTCGTCTCTTTTTACTAGTCGTTGTGTCGATTAGCTTCTTGCTGACTGACAGTCACTTCACTAGTTTGGTTTTCTGTTGTTTTTTATTTTCTTCACACTGTGGTGTTAATTCTGGAATTTGATCAATTTCACTGTTACAGTTCGATTTTATTCTCATTGAATTTTGATCGATTTCACTGATACGGGTTGATTTTATTCTTATTGAATGTTCACTGCACTGTGTAAATTTATTATGTGTGTGAATATAAATTTTAAAATTTATAACCCTAGACACAAACCATACCAATTAACAGAGCTCTGGTAGCGTACTATCATAACTATGTTAGACATTGAAAATTTGGTGTATGCCTTCAAAATGGAATAAAAGACCCATTTTTTGACAAAATGGACCGGAAAAAATATACTAGCTTGCCTAGGTCATACTATTTCCAAATATAAAGTCATTATAAAAAAAAATTATATACAAAGACTTTTATAGGCTTCGAAAAAAAACTAATTTCCAAAAGGAAATGTGCCCTTTATTAAAAGAACAAGGCAACGTGGGCGAAAAAAAAATGATTAGGATTTCTGGACAAGGTGCTCCTTCATTATTATCCACAATCAGAATCTTTGACAGAGCGAGTTGAAGCGAGATTTTGGCAAGTTTCCAAATTTTAAAATTTAAAATTCTCTGAGGGATGATCCCATGGAAACGAGGTAACGTGGGCGGACAAAAATGAATAGAATTTGTGGACAAGGTGCTCCTTCATTATTCTCCACAATCAGAACCTTTAACAGAGCGAGTTGAAGCGAGATTTTGGCAAGTTTCCAAATTTTAAAATTTAAAATTCTCTGAGGGATGATCCCATGGAAACGAGGTAACGTGGGCGGACCAAAATGAATAGAATTTGTGGACACGGTGCTCCTTCATTATCATCCACAATCAGAATCTTTAACAGACGGAGTTGAAGCGAGATTTTGGCAATTTTCCAAATTTTAAAATTTTAAATTCTCTGAGGGATGATCCCATGGAACCAAGGTAACGTGGGCGGACAAAAATGAATAGGATTTGTGGACAAGGTGCTCCTTCATTATTATCCACAATCAGAACCTTTAACAGAGCGAGTTGAAGCGAGATTTTAGAAATTTTCCAAATTTTAAAATTTAAAATTCTCTGAGGGATGATCCCATGGAACCAAGGTAACGTGGGCGGACAAAAATGAATAGGATTTGTGGACAAGGTGCTCCTTCATTATTATCCACAATCAGAACCTTTAACAGAGCGAGTTGAAGCGAGATTTTAGAAATTTTCCAAATTTTAAAATTTAAAATTCTCTGAGGGATGAGAAGCCCATGGAAACGAGGTAACGTGGGCGGACAAAAATGAATAGGATTTGTGGACAAGGTGCTCCTTCATTATTATCCACAATCAGAACCTTTAACAGAGCGAGTTGAAGCGAGATTTTAGAAATTTTCCAAATTTTAAAATTCTCTGAGGTATGATCCCATGGAACCAAGGTAACGTGGGCGGACAAAAATGAATAGGATTTGTGGACAAGGTGCTCCTTCATTATTATCCACAATCAGAACCTTTAACAGAGCGAGTTGAAGCGAGATTTTGGCAATTTTCCAAATTTTAAAATTTAAAATTCTCTGAGGGATGAGAAGCCCATGGAAACGAGGTAACGTGGGCGGACAAAAATGAATAGGATTTGTGGACAAGGTGCTCCTTCATTATTATCCACAATCAGAACCTTTAACAGAGCGAGTTGAAGCGAGATTTTAGAAATTTTCCAAATTTTAAAATTTAAAATTCTCTGAGGGATGATCCCATGGAACCAAGGTAACGTGGGCGGACAAAAATGAATAGGATTTGTGGACAAGGTGCTCCTTCATTATTATCCACAATCAGAACCTTTAACAGAGCGAGTTGAAGCGAGATTTTAGAAATTTTCCAAATTTTAAAATTTCAAATTCTCTGAGGGATGATCCCATGGAACCAAGGTAACGTGGGCGGACAAAAATGAATAGGATTTGTGGACAAGGTGCTCCTTCATTATTATCCACAATCAGAACCTTTAACAGAGCGAGTTGAAGCGAGATTTTGGCAATTTTCCAAATTTTAAAATTTAAAATTCTCTGAGGGATGATCCCATGGAAACGAGGTAACGTGGGCGGACAAAAATGAATAGAATTTGTGGACACGGTGCTCCTTCATTATTCTCCACAATCAGAACCTTTAACAGAGCGAGTTGAAGCGAGATTTTGGCAATTTTCCAAATTTTAAAATTTAAAATTCTCTGAGGGTTGAGAAGCCCATGGAAACGAGGTAACGTGGGCGGACAAAAATGAATAGGATTTGTGGACAAGGTGCTCCTTCATTATTATCCACAATCAGAACCTTTAACAGAGCGAGTTGAAGCGAGATTTTGGCAAGTTTCCAAATTTTAAAATTTAAAATTCTCTGAGGGATGATCCCATGGAAACGAGGTAACGTGGGCGGACAAAAATGAATAGAATTTGTGGACAAGGTGCTCCTTCATTATTATCCACAATCAGAACCTTTAACAGAGCGAGTTGAAGCGAGATTTTAGAAATTTTCCAATTTTTAAAATTTAAAATTCTCTGAGGGATGATCCCATGGAAACGAGGTAACGTGGGCGGACAAAAATGAATAGGATTTGTGGACAAGGTGCTCCTTCATTATTATCCACAATCAGAACCTTTAACAGAACGAGTTGAAGCGAGATTTTAGAAATTTTCCAAATTTTAAAATTTAAAATTCTCTGAGGGATGATCGCATGGAACCAAGGTAACGTGGGCGGACAAAAATGAATGGGATTTGTGGACAAGGTGCTCCTTCATTATTATCCACAATCAGAACCTTTAACAGAGCGAGTTGAAGCGAGATTTTGGCAAGTTTCCAAATTTTAAAATTTAAAATTCTCTGAGGGATGAGAAGCCCATGGAAACGAGGTAACGTGGGCGGCCAAAAATGAATGGGATTTGTGGACAAGCTGCTCCTTCATTATTATCCACAATCAGAACCTTTAACAGAGCGAGTTGAAGCGAGATTTTGGCAATTTTCCAAATTTTAAAATTTAAAATTCTCTGAAGGATGAGAAGCCCATGGAAACGAGGTAACGTGGGCGGACAAAAATGAATAGGATTTGTGGACAAGGTGCTCCTTCATTATTATCCACAATCAGAACCTTTAACAGAGCGAGTTGAAGCGAGATTTTGGCAAGTTTCCAAATTTTAAAATTTAAAATTCTCTGAGGGATGAGAAGCCCATGGAAACGAGGTAACGTGGGCGGACAAAAATGAATGGGATTTGTGGACAAGGTGCTCCTTCATTATTATCCACAATCAGAACCTTTAACAGAGCGAGTTGAAGCGAGATTTTAGAAATTTTCCAAATTTTAAAATTTAAAATTCTCTGAGGAATGAGAAGCCCATGGAAACGAGGTAACGTGGGCGGACAAAAATGAATAGGATTTGTGGACAAGGTGCTCCTTCATTATTATCCACAATCAGAACCTTTAACAGAACGAGTTGAAGCGAGATTTTAGAAATTTTCCAAATTTTAAAATTTAAAATTCTCTGAGGGATGATCGCATGGAACCAAGGTAACGTGGGCGGACAAAAATGAATGGGATTTGTGGGCAAGGTGCTCCTTCATTATTATCCACAATCAGAACCTTTAACAGAGCGAGTTGAAGCGAGATTTTGGCAATTTTCCAAATTTTAAAATTTTAAATTCTCTGAGGGATGATCCCATGGAACCAAGGTAACGTGGGCGGACAAAAATGAATAGGATTTGTGGACAAGGTGCTCCTTCATTATTATCCGCAATCAGAACCTTTAACAGAGCGAGTTGAAGCGAGATTTTAGAAATTTTCCAAATTTTAAAATTTAAAATTCTCTGAGGGATGATCGCATGGAACCAAGGTAACGTGGGCGGACAAAAATGAATGGGATTTGTGGACAAGGTGCTCCTTCATTATTATCTACAATCAGAACCTTTAACAGAGCGAGTTGAAGCGAGATTTTGGCAATTTTCCAAATTTTAAAATTTAAAATTCTCTGAGGGATGATCCAATGGAACCAAGGTAACGTGGGCGGACAAAAATGAATAGGATTTGTGGACAAGGTGCTCCTTCATTATTATCCACAATCAGAACCTTTAACAGAGCGAGTTGAAGCGAGATTTTGGCAATTTTCCAAATTTTAAAATTTAAAATTCTCTGAGGGATGAGAAGCCCATGGAAACGAGGTAACGTGGGCGGACAAAAATGAATAGAACCTTTAACAGAGCGAGTTGAAGCGAGATTTTGGCAAGTTTCCAAATTTTAAAATTTAAAATTCTCTGAGGGATGAGAAGCCCATGGAACCAAGCTAACGTGGGCGGACAAAAATGAATAGGATTTGTGGACAAGGTGCTCCTTCATTATTATCCACAATCAGAACCTTTAACAGAGCGAGTTGAAGCCAGATTTTGGCAATTTTCCAAATTTTAAAATTTAAAATTCTCTGAGGGATGAGAAGCCCATGGAAACGAGGTAACGTGGGCGGACAAAAATGAATAGGATTTGTGGACAAGGTGCTCCTTCATTATTATCCACAATCAGAACCTTTAACAGAGCGAGTTGAAGCGAGATTTTAGAAATTTTCCAAATTTTAAAATTTAAAATTCTCTGAGGGATGATCCCATGGAACCAAGGTAACGTGGGCGGACAAAAATGAATAGGATTTGTGGACAAGGTGCTCCTTCATTATTATCCACAATCAGAACCTTTAACAGAGCGAGTTGAAGCGAGATTTTAGAAATTTTCCAAATTTTAAAATTTAAAATTCTCTGAGGGATGATCCCATGGAACCAAGGTAACGTGGGCGGACAAAAATGAATAGGATTTGTGGACAAGGTGCTCCTTCATTATTATCCACAATCAGAACCTTTAACAGAGCGAGTTGAAGCGAGATTTTAGAAATTTTCCAAATTTTAAAATTTAAAATTCTCTGAGGGATGAGAAGCCCATGGAAACGAGGTAACGTGGGCGGACAAAAATGAATAGGATTTGTGGACAAGGTGCTCCTTCATTATTATCCACAATCAGAACCTTTAACAGAGCGAGTTGAAGCGAGATTTTAGAAATTTTCCAAATTTTAAAATTCTCTGAGGTATGATCCCATGGAACCAAGGTAACGTGGGCGGACAAAAATGAATAGGATTTGTGGACAAGGTGCTCCTTCATTATTATCCACAATCAGAACCTTTAACAGAGCGAGTTGAAGCGAGATTTTGGCAATTTTCCAAATTTTAAAATTTAAAATTCTCTGAGGGATGAGAAGCCCATGGAAACGAGGTAACGTGGGCGGACAAAAATGAATAGGATTTGTGGACAAGGTGCTCCTTCATTATTATCCACAATCAGAACCTTTAACAGAGCGAGTTGAAGCGAGATTTTAGAAATTTTCCAAATTTTAAAATTTAAAATTCTCTGAGGGATGATCCCATGGAACCAAGGTAACGTGGGCGGACAAAAATGAATAGGATTTGTGGACAAGGTGCTCCTTCATTATTATCCACAATCAGAACCTTTAACAGAGCGAGTTGAAGCGAGATTTTAGAAATTTTCCAAATTTTAAAATTTCAAATTCTCTGAGGGATGATCCCATGGAACCAAGGTAACGTGGGCGGACAAAAATGAATAGGATTTGTGGACAAGGTGCTCCTTCATTATTATCCACAATCAGAACCTTTAACAGAGCGAGTTGAAGCGAGATTTTGGCAATTTTCCAAATTTTAAAATTTAAAATTCTCTGAGGGATGAGAAGCCCATGGAAACGAGGTAACGTGGGCGGACAAAAATGAATAGGATTTGTGGACAAGGTGCTCCTTCATTATTATCCACAATCAGAACCTTTAACAGAGGGAGTTGAAGCGAGATTTTAGAAATTTTCCAAATTTTAAAATTTAAAATTCTCTGAGGGATGATCGCATGGAACCAAGGTAACGTGGGCGGACAAAAATGAATGGGATTTGTGGACAAGGTGCTCCTTCATTATTATCTACAATCAGAACCTTTAACAGAGCGAGTTGAAGCGAGATTTTGGCAATTTTCCAAATTTTAAAATTTAAAATTCTCTGAGGGATGATCCCATGGAACCAAGGTAACGTGGGCGGACAAAAATGAATAGGATTTGTGGACAAGGTGCTCCTTCATTATTATCCACAATCAGAACCTTTAACAGAGCGAGTTGAAGCGAGATTTTAGAAATTTTCCAAATTTTAAAATTCTCTGAGGTATGATCCCATGGAACCAAGGTAACGTGGGCGGACAAAAATGAATAGGATTTGTGGACAAGGTGCTCCTTCATTATTATCCACAATCAGAACCTTTAACAGAGCGAGTTGAAGCGAGATTTTGGCAATTTTCCAAATTTTAAAATTTAAAATTCTCTGAGGGATGAGAAGCCCATGGAAACGAGGTAACGTGGGCGGACAAAAATGAATAGGATTTGTGGACAAGGTGCTCCTTCATTATTATCCACAATCAGAACCTTTAACAGAGCGAGTTGAAGCCAGATTTTGGCAATTTTCCAAATTTTAAAATTTACAATTCTCTGAGGGATGAGCAGCCCATGGAAACGAGGTAACGTGGGCGGACAAAAATGAATAGGATTTGTGGACAAGGTGCTCCTTCATTATTATCCACAATCAGAACCTTTAACAGAGCGAGTTGAAGCGAGATTTTGGCAATTTTCCAAATTTTAAAATTTAAAATTCTCTGAGGGATGAGAAGCCCATGGAAACGAGGTAACGTGGGCGGACAAAAATGAATAGAACCTTTAACAGAGCGAGTTGAAGCGAGATTTTGGCAAGTTTCCAAATTTGAAAATTTAAAATTCTCTGAGGGATGAGAAGCCCATGGAAACGAGGTAACGTGGGCGGACAAAAATGAATAGGATTTGTGGACAAGGTGCTCCTTCATTATTATCCACAATCAGAACCTTTAACAGAGCGAGTTGAAGCGAGATTTTAGAAATTTTCCAAATTTTAAAATTTAAAATTCTCTGAGGGATGATCCCATGGAACCAAGGTAACGTGGGCGGACAAAAATGAATAGGATTTGTGGACAAGGTGCTCCTTCATTATTATCCACAATCAGAACCTTTAACAGAGCGAGTTGAAGCGAGATTTTAGAAATTTTCCAAATTTTAAAATTTAAAATTCTCTGAGGGATGATCCCATGGAACCAAGGTAACGTGGGCGGACAAAAATGAATAGGATTTGTGGACAAGGTGCTCCTTCATTATTATCCACAATCAGAACCTTTAACAGAGCGAGTTGAAGCGAGATTTTAGAAATTTTCCAAATTTTAAAATTCTCTGAGGGATGATCCCATGGAACCAAGGTAACGTGGGCGGACAAAAATGAATAGGATTTGTGGACAAGGTGCTCCTTCATTATTATCCACAATCAGAACCTTTAACAGAGCGAGTTGAAGCGAGATTTTGGCAATTTTCCAAATTTTAAAATTTAAAATTCTCTGAGGGATGAGAAGCCCATGGAAACGAGGTAACGTGGGCGGACAAAAATGAATAGAACCTTTAACAGAGCGAGTTGAAGCGAGATTTTGGCAAGTTTCCAAGTTTTAAAATTTAAAATTCTCTGAGGGATGAGAAGCCCATGGAACCAAGCTAACGTGGGCGGACAAAAATGAATAGGATTTGTGGACAAGGTGCTCCTTCATTATTATCCACAATCAGAACCTTTAACAGAGCGAGTTGAAGCCAGATTTTGGCAATTTTCCAAATTTTAAAATTTAAAATTCTCTGAGGGATGAGAAGCCCATGGAAACGAGGTAACGTGGGCGGACAAAAATGAATAGGATTTGTGGACAAGGTGCTCCTTCATTATTATCCACAATCAGAACCTTTAACAGAGCGAGTTGAAGCGAGATTTTAGAAATTTTCCAAATTTTAAAATTTAAAATTCTCTGAGGGATGATCCCATGGAACCAAGGTAACGTGGGCGGACAAAAATGAATAGGATTTGTGGACAAGGTGCTCCTTCATTATTATCCACAATCAGAACCTTTAACAGAGCGAGTTGAAGCGAGATTTTAGAAATTTTCCAAATTTTAAAATTTAAAATTCTCTGAGGGATGATCCCATGGAACCAAGGTAACGTGGGCGGACAAAAATGAATAGGATTTGTGGACAAGGTGCTCCTTCATTATTATCCACAATCAGAACCTTTAACAGAGCGAGTTGAAGCGAGATTTTAGAAATTTTCCAAATTTTAAAATTTAAAATTCTCTGAGGGATGAGAAGCCCATGGAAACGAGGTAACGTGGGCGGACAAAAATGAATAGGATTTGTGGACAAGGTGCTCCTTCATTATTATCCACAATCAGAACCTTTAACAGAGCGAGTTGAAGCGAGATTTTAGAAATTTTCCAAATTTTAAAATTTAAAATTCTCTGAGGGATGATCCCATGGAACCAAGGTAACGTGGGCGGACAAAAATGAATAGGATTTGTGGACAAGGTGCTCCTTCATTATTATCCACAATCAGAACCTTTAACAGAGCGAGTTGAAGCGAGATTTTAGAAATTTTCCAAATTTTAAAATTTAAAATTCTCTGAGGGATGATCCCATGGAACCAAGGTACCGTGGGCGGACAAAAATGAATAGGATTTGTGGACAAGGTGCTCCTTCATTATTATCCACAATCAGAACCTTTAACAGAGCGAGTTGAAGCGAGATTTTAGAAATTTTCCAAATTTTAAAATTCTCTGAGGGATGATCCCATGGAACCAAGGTAACGTGGGCGGACAAAAATGAATAGGATTTGTGGACAAGGTGCTCCTTCATTATTATCCACAATCAGAACCTTTAACAGAGCGAGTTGAAGCGAGATTTTGGCAATTTTCCAAACTTTAAAATTTAAAATTCTCTGAGGGATGAGAAGCCCATGGAAACGAGGTAACGTGGGCGGACAAAAATGAATAGGATTTGTGGACAAGGTGCTCCTTCATTATTATCCACAATCAGAACCTTTAACAGAGGGAGTTGAAGCGAGATTTTAGAAATTTTCCAAATTTTAAAATTTAAAATTCTCTGAGGGATGATCGCATGGAACCAAGGTAACGTGGGCGGACAAAAATGAATGGGATTTGTGGACAAGGTGCTCCTTCATTATTATCTACAATCAGAACCTTTAACAGAGCGAGTTGAAGCGAGATTTTGGCAATTTTCCAAATTTTAAAATTTAAAATTCTCTGGGGGATGATCCCATGGAACCAAGGTAACGTGGGCGGACAAAAATGAATAGGATTTGTGGACAAGGTGCTCCTTCATTATTATCCACAATCAGAACCTTTAACAGAGCGAGTTGAAGCGAGATTTTAGAAATTTTCCAAATTTTAAAATTCTCTGAGGTATGATCCCATGGAACCAAGGTAACGTGGGCGGACAAAAATGAATAGGATTTGTGGACAAGGTGCTCCTTCATTATTATCCACAATCAGAACCTTTAACAGAGCGAGTTGAAGCGAGATTTTGGCAAGTTTCCAAATTTTAAAATTCTCTGAGGGATGAGAAGCCCATGGAAACGAGGTAACGTGGGCGGACAAAAATGAATAGGATTTGTGGACAAGGTGCTCCTTCATTATTATCCACAATCAGAACCTTTAACAGAGCGAGTTGAAGCGAGATTTTGGCAAGTTTCCAAATTTTAAAATTTAAAATTCTCTGAGGGATGAGAAGCCCATGGAAACGAGGTAACGTGGGCGGCCAAAAATGAATGGGATTTGTGGACAAGCTGCTCCTTCATTATTATCCACAATCAGAACCTTTAACAGAGCGAGTTGAAGCGAGATTTTGGCAATTTTCCAAATTTTAAAATTTAAAATTCTCTGAAGGATGAGAAGCCCATGGAAACGAGGTAACGTGGGCGGACAAAAATGAATAGGATTTGTGGACAAGGTGCTCCTTCATTATTATCCACAATCAGAACCTTTAACAAAGCGAGTTGAAGCGAGATTTTGGCAAGTTTCCAAATTTTAAAATTTAAAATTCTCTGAGGGATGAGAAGCCCATGGAAACGAGGTAACGTGGGCGGCCAAAAATGAATGGGATTTGTGGACAAGCTGCTCCTTCATTATTATCCACAATCAGAACCTTTAACAGAGCGAGTTGAAGCGAGATTTTGGCAATTTTCCAAATTTTAAAATTTAAAATTCTCTGAAGGATGAGAAGCCCATGGAACCAAGGTAACGTGGGCGGACAAAAATGAATAGGATTTGTGGACAAGGTGCTCCTTCATTATTATCCACAATCAGAACCTTTAACAGAGCGAGTTGAAGCGAGATTTTAGAAATTTTCCAAATTTTAAAATTTAAAATTCTCTGAGGGATGATCCCATGGAACCAAGGTAACGTTGGCGGACAAAAATGAATAGGATTTGTGGACAAGGTGCTCCTTCATTATTATCCACAATCAGAACCTTTAACAGAGCGAGTTGAAGCGAGATTTTAGAAATTTTCCAAATTTTAAAATTTAAAATTCTCTTAGGAATGAGAAGCCCATGGAAACGAGATAACGTGGGCGGACAAAAATGAATAGAATTTGTGGACAAGGTGCTCCTTCATTATTATCCACAATCAGAACCTTTAACAGAGCGAGTTGAAGCGAGATTTTAGAAATTTTCCAATTTTTAAAATTTAAAATTCTCTGAGGGATGATACCATGGAAACGAGGTAACGTGGGCGGACAAAAATGAATAGGATTTGTGGACAAGGTGCTCCTTCATTATTATCCACAATCAGAACCTTTAACAGAACGAGTTGAAGCGAGATTTTAGAAATTTTCCAAATTTTAAAATTTAAAATTCTCTGAGGTATGATCCCATGGAACCAAGGTAACGTGGGCGGACAAAAATGAATAGGATTTGTGGACAAGGTGCTCCTTCATTATTATCCACAATCAGAACCTTTAACAGAGCGAGTTGAAGCGAGATTTTGGCAATTTTCCAAATTTTAAAATTTAAAATTCTCTGAGGGATGAGAAGCCCATGGAAACGAGGTAACGTGGGCGGACAAAAATGAATAGGATTTGTGGACAAGGTGCTCCTTCATTATTATCCACAATCAGAACCTTTAACAGAGCGAGTTGAAGCCAGATTTTGGCAATTTTCCAAATTTTAAAATTTAAAATTCTCTGAGGGATGAGCAGCCCATGGAAACGAGGTAACGTGGGCGGACAAAAATGAATAGCATTTGTGGACAAGGTGCTCCTTCATTATTATCCACAATCAGAACCTTTAACAGAGCGAGTTGAAGCGAGATTTTGGCAAGTTTCCAAATTTTAAAATTTAAAATTCTCTGAGGGATGATCCCATGGAAACGAGGTAACGTGGGCGGACAAAAATGAATAGAATTTGTGGACACGGTGCTCCTTCATTATTCTCCACAATCAGAACCTTTAACAGAGCGAGTTGAAGCGAGATTTTGGCAATTTTCCAAATTTTAAAATTTAAAATTCTCTGAGGGTTGAGAAGCCCATGGAAACGAGGTAACGTGGGCGGACAAAAATGAATAGGATTTGTGGACAAGGTGCTCCTTCATTATTATCCACAATCAGAACCTTTAACAGAGCGAGTTGAAGCGAGATTTTGGCAAGTTTCCAAATTTTAAAATTTAAAATTCTCTGAGGGATGATCCCATGGAAACGAGGTAACGTGGGCGGACAAAAATGAATAGAATTTGTGGACAAGGTGCTCCTTCATTATTATCCACAATCAGAACCTTTAACAGAGCGAGTTGAAGCGAGATTTTAGAAATTTTCCAATTTTTAAAATTTAAAATTCTCTGAGGGATGATCCCATGGAAACGAGGTAACGTGGGCGGAAAAAAATGAATAGGATTTGTGGACAAGGTGCTCCTTCATTATTATCCACAATCAGAACCTTTAACAGAACGAGTTGAAGCGAGATTTTAGAAATTTTCCAAATTTTAAAATTTAAAATTCTCTGAGGGATGATCGCATGGAACCAAGGTAACGTGGGCGGACAAAAATGAATGGGATTTGTGGACAAGGTGCTCCTTCATTATTATCCACAATCAGAACCTTTAACAGAGCGAGTTGAAGCGAGATTTTGGCAAGTTTCCAAATTTTAAAATTTAAAATTCTCTGAGGGATGAGAAGCCCATGGAAACGAGGTAACGTGGGCGGCCAAAAATGAATGGGATTTGTGGACAAGCTGCTCCTTCATTATTATCCACAATCAGAACCTTTAACAGAGCGAGTTGAAGCGAGATTTTGGCAATTTTCCAAATTTTAAAATTTAAAATTCTCTGAAGGATGAGAAGCCCATGGAAACGAGGTAACGTGGGCGGACAAAAATGAATAGGATTTGTGGACAAGGTGCTCCTTCATTATTATCCACAATCAGAACCTTTAACAGAGCGAGTTGAAGCGAGATTTTGGCAAGTTTCCAAATTTTAAAATTTAAAATTCTCTGAGGGATGAGAAGCCCATGGAAACGAGGTAACGTGGGCGGACAAAAATGAATGGGATTTGTGGACAAGGTGCTCCTTCATTATTATCCACAATCAGAACCTTTAACAGAGCGAGGTGAAGCGAGATTTTAGAAATTTTCCAAATTTTAAAATTTAAAATTCTCTGAGGGATGATCCCATGGAACCAAGGTAACGTGAGCGGACAAAAATGAATAGGATTTGTGGACAAGGTGCTCCTTCATTATCATCCACAATTAGAACCTTTAACAGAGCGAGTTGAAGCGAGATTTTGGCAATTTTCCAAATTTTAAAATTTAAAATTCTCTGAGGGATGAGAAGCCCATGGAAACGAGGTAACGTGGGCGGACAAAAATGAATAGGATTTGTGGCCAAGGT
Source organism: Phania funesta (assembly GCA_963932375.1). NCBI lineage: Eukaryota > Metazoa > Arthropoda > Insecta > Diptera > Tachinidae > Phania > Phania funesta. The sequence continues at coordinate 87,502,565 of OZ010653.1, forward strand.
GCTCCTTCATTATTATCCACAATCAGAACCTTTAACAGAGCGAGTTGAAGCGAGATTTTAGAAATTTTCCAAATTTTAAAATTTAAAATTCTCTGAGGAATGAGAAGCCCATGGAAACGAGGTAACGTGGGCGGACAAAAATGAATAGAATTTGTGGACAAGGTGCTCCTTCATTATTACCCACAATCAGAACCTTTAACAGAGCGAGTTGAAGCGAGATTTTAGAAATTTTCCAAATTTTAAAATTTAAAATTCTCTGAGGAATGAGAAGCCCATGGAAACGAGGTAACGTGGGCGGACAAAAATGAATAGGATTTGTGGACAAGGTGCTCCTTCATTATTATCCACAATCAGAACCTTTAACAGAACGAGTTGAAGCGAGATTTTAGAAATTTTCCAAATTTTAAAATTTAAAATTCTCTGAGGGATGATCGCATGGAACCAAGGTAACGTGGGCGGACAAAAATGAATGGGATTTGTGGACAAGGTGCTCCTTCATTATTATCCACAATCAGAACCTTTAACAGAGCGAGTTGAAGCGAGATTTTGGCAATTTTCCAAATTTTACAATTTTAAATTCTCTGAGGGATGATCCCATGGAACCAAGGTAACGTGGGCGGACAAAAATGAATAGGATTTGTGGACAAGGTGCTCCTTCATTATTATCCGCAATCAGAACCTTTAACAGAGCGAGTTGAAGCGAGATTTTAGAAATTTTCCAAATTTTAAAATTTAAAATTCTCTGAGGGATGATCGCATGGAACCAAGGTAACGTAAGCGGACAAAAATGAATGGGATTTGTGGACAAGGTGCTCCTTCATTATTATCTACAATCAGAACCTTTAACAGAGCGAGTTGAAGCGAGATTTTGGCAATTTTCCAAATTTTAAAATTTAAAATTCTCTGAGGGATGATCCAATGGAACCAAGGTAACGTGGGCGGACAAAAATGAATAGGATTTGTGGACAAGGTGCTCCTTCATTATTATCCACAATCAGAACCTTTAACAGAGCGAGTTGAAGCGAGATTTTGGCAATTTTCCAAATTTTAAAATTTAAAATTCTCTGAGGGATGAGAAGCCCATGGAAACGAGGTAACGTGGGCGGACAAAAATGAATAGAACCTTTAACAGAGCGAGTTGAAGCGAGATTTTGGCAAGTTTCCAAATTTTAAAATTTAAAATTCTCTGAGGGATGAGAAGCCCATGGAACCAAGCTAACGTGGGCGGACAAAAATGAATAGGATTTGTGGACAAGGTGCTCCTTCATTATTATCCACAATCAGAACCTTTAACAGAGCGAGTTGAAGCCAGATTTTGGCAATTTTCCAAATTTTAAAATTTAAAATTCTCTGAGGGATGAGAAGCCCATGGAAACGAGGTAACGTGGGCGGACAAAAATGAATAGAATTTGTGGACAAGGTGCTCCTTCATTATTATCCACAATCAGAACCTTTAACAGAGCGAGTTGAAGCGAGATTTTGGCAATTTTCCAAATTTTAAAATTTAAAATTCTCTGAGGGATGAGAAGCCCATGGAAACGAGGTAACGTGGGCGGACAAAAATGAATGGGATTTGTGCACAAGGTGCTCCTTCATTATTATCCACAATCAGAACCTTTAACAGAGCGAGTTGAAGCGAGATTTTGGCAATTTTCCAAAATTTAAAATTCTCTGAGGGATGAGAAGCCCATGGAAACGAGGTAACGTGGGCGGACAAAAATGAATGGGATTTGTGCACAAGGTGCTCCTTCATTATTATCCACAATCAGAACCTTTAACAGAGCGAGTTGAAGCGAGATTTTGGCAATTTTCCAAATTTTAAAATTTAAAATTCTCTGAGGGATGAGAAGCCCATGGAAACGAGGTAACGTGGGCGGACAAAAATGAATGGGATTTGTGGACAAGGTGCTCCTTCATTATTATCCATAATCAGAATCTTTGACAGAGCGAGTTGAAGCGAGATTTTGGAAATTTTCCAAATTTTAAAATTTAAAATTCTCTGAGGGATGATCCCATGGAACCAAGGTAACGTGGGCGGACCAAAGTGAATGGGATTTATGGACAAGGTGCTCCTTCATTATTATCCACAATCAGAACTTTTACAGAAGCGAGTTGAAGCGAGATTTTAGAAATTTTCCAAATTTTAAAATTTATAATTCTCTGAGGGATGATCCCATGGAACCAAGGTAACGTGGGCGGACAAAAATGAATAGGATTTGTGGACAAGGTGCTCCTTCATTATTATCCACAATCAGAACCTTTAACAGAGCGAGTTGAAGCGAGATTTTGGCAATTTTCCAAATTTTAAAATTTAAAATTCTCTGAGGGATGAGAAGCCCATGGAAACGAGGTAACGTGGGCGGACAAAAATGAATGGGATTTGTGGACAAGGTGCTCCTTCATTATTATCCACAATCAGAACCTTTAACAGAGCGAGTTGAAGCGAGATTTTGGCAATTTTCCAAATTTTAAAATTTAAAATTCTCTGAGGGATGAGAAGCCCATGGAAACGAGGTAACGTGGGCGGACAAAAATGAATGGGATTTGTGCACAAGGTGCTCCTTCATTATTATCCACAATCAGAACCTTTAACAGAGCGAGTTGAAGCGAGATTTTGACAATTTTCCAAATTTTAAAATTTAAAATTCTCTGAGGGATGAGAAGCCCATAGAAACGAGGTAACGTGGGCGGACAAAAATGAATGGGATTTGTGGACAAGGTGCTCCTTCATTATTATCCACAATCAGAATCTTTAACAGAGCGAGTTGAAGCGAGATTTTGGCAATTTTCCAAATTTTAAAATTTTAAATTCTCTGAGGGATGATCCCATGGAACCAAGGTAACGTGGGCGGACAAAAATGAATAGGATTTGTGGACAAGGTGCTCCTTCATTATTATCCACAATCAGAATCTTTGACAGAGCGAGTTGAAGCGAGATTTTGGAAATTTTCCAAATTTTAAAATTTAAAATTCTCTGAGGGATGATCCCATGGAACCAAGGTAACGTGGGCGGACCAAAGTGAATGGGATTTATGGACAAGGTGCTCCTTCATTATTATCCACAATCAGAACTTTTACAGAAGCGAGTTGAAGCGAGATTTTAGAAATTTTCCAAATTTTAAAATTTATAATTCTCTGAGGGATGATCCCATGGAACCAAGGTAACGTGGGCGGACAAAAATGAATAGGATTTGTGGACAAGGTGCTCCTTCATTATTATCCACAATCAGAACCTTTAACAGAGCGAGTTGAAGCGAGATTTTGGCAATTTTCCAAATTTTAAAATTTAAAATTCTCTGAGGGATGAGAAGCCCATGGAAACGAGGTAACGTGGGCGGACAAAAATGAATGGGATTTGTGCACAAGGTGCTCCTTCATTATTATCCACAATCAGAACCTTTAACAGAGCGAGTTGAAGCGAGATTTTGGAAATTTTCCAAATTTTAAAATTTAAAATTCTCTGAGGGATGAGAAGCCCATGGAAACGAGGTAACGTGGGCGGACAAAAATGAATAGGATTTGAGGACAAGATGCTTCTTCATTATTATCCACAATCAGAACCTTTAACAGAGCGAGTTGAAGCGAGATTTTAGAAATTTTCCAAATTTTAAAATTTAAAATTCTCTGAGGGATGGTCCCATGGAACCAAGGTAACGTGGGCGGACAAAAATGAATGGGATTTGTGCACAAGGTGCTCCTTCATTATTATCCACAATCAGAACCTTTAACAGAGCGAGTTGAAGCGAGATTTTGGCAATTTTCCAAATTTTAAAATTTAAAATTCTCTGAGGGATGAGAAGCCCATGGAAACGAGGTAACGTGGGCGGACAAAAATGAATGGGATTTGTGCACAAGGTGCTCCTTCATTATTATCCACAATCAGAACCTTTAACAGAGCGAGTTGAAGCGAGATTTTAGAAATTTTCCAAATTTTAAAATTTAAAATTCTCTGAGGGATGATCGCATGGAACCAAGGTAACGTAAGCGGACAAAAATGAATGGGATTTGTGGACAAGGTGCTCCTTCATTATTATCTACAATCAGAACCTTTAACAGAGCGAGTTGAAGCGAGATTTTGGCAATTTTCCAAATTTTAAAATTTAAAATTCTCTGAGGGATGATCCAATGGAACCAAGGTAACGTGGGCGGACAAAAATGAATAGGATTTGTGGACAAGGTGCTCCTTCATTATTATCCACAATCAGAACCTTTAACAGAGCGAGTTGAAGCGAGATTTTGGCAATTTTCCAAATTTTAAAATTTAAAATTCTCTGAGGGATGAGAAGCCCATGGAAACGAGGTAACGTGGGCGGACAAAAATGAATAGAACCTTTAACAGAGCGAGTTGAAGCGAGATTTTGGCAAGTTTCCAAATTTTAAAATTTAAAATTCTCTGAGGGATGAGAAGCCCATGGAACCAAGCTAACGTGGGCGGACAAAAATGAATAGGATTTGTGGACAAGGTGCTCCTTCATTATTATCCACAATCAGAACCTTTAACAGAGCGAGTTGAAGCCAGATTTTGGCAATTTTCCAAATTTTAAAATTTAAAATTCTCTGAGGGATGAGAAGCCCATGGAAACGAGGTAACGTGGGCGGACAAAAATGAATAGGATTTGTGGACAAGGTGCTCCTTCATTATTATCCACAATCAGAACCTTTAACAGAGCGAGTTGAAGCCAGATTTTAGAAATTTTCCAAATTTTAAAATTTGAAATTCTCTGAGGAATGAGAAGCCCATGGAAACGAGGTAACGTGGGCGGACAAAAATGAATAGAATTTGTGGACAAGGTGCTCCTTCATTATTATCCACAATCAGAACCTTTAACAGAGCGAGTTGAAGCGAGATTTTGGCAATTTTCCAAATTTTAAAATTTAAAATTCTCTGAGGGATGAGAAGCCCATGGAAACGAGGTAACGTGGGCGGACAAAAATGAATGGGATTTGTGCACAAGGTGCTCCTTCATTATTATCCACAATCAGAACCTTTAACAGAGCGAGTTGAAGCGAGATTTTGGCAATTTTCCAAAATTTAAAATTCTCTGAGGGATGAGAAGCCCATGGAAACGAGGTAACGTGGGCGGACAAAAATGAATGGGATTTGTGCACAAGGTGCTCCTTCATTATTATCCACAATCAGAACCTTTAACAGAGCGAGTTGAAGCGAGATTTTGGCAATTTTCCAAATTTTAAAATTTAAAATTCTCTGAGGGATGAGAAGCCCATGGAAACGAGGTAACGTGGGCGGACAAAAATGAATGGGATTTGTGGACAAGGTGCTCCTTCATTATTATCCATAATCAGAATCTTTGACAGAGCGAGTTGAAGCGAGATTTTGGAAATTTTCCAAATTTTAAAATTTAAAATTCTCTGAGGGATGATCCCATGGAACCAAGGTAACGTGGGCGGACCAAAGTGAATGGGATTTATGGACAAGGTGCTCCTTCATTATTATCCACAATCAGAACTTTTACAGAAGCGAGTTGAAGCGAGATTTTAGAAATTTTCCAAATTTTAAAATTTATAATTCTCTGAGGGATGATCCCATGGAACCAAGGTAACGTGGGCGGACAAAAATGAATAGGATTTGTGGACAAGGTGCTCCTTCATTATTATCCACAATCAGAACCTTTAACAGAGCGAGTTGAAGCGAGATTTTGGCAATTTTCCAAATTTTAAAATTTAAAATTCTCTGAGGGATGAGAAGCCCATGGAAACGAGGTAACGTGGGCGGACAAAAATGAATGGGATTTGTGGACAAGGTGCTCCTTCATTATTATCCACAATCAGAACCTTTAACAGAGCGAGTTGAAGCGAGATTTTGGCAATTTTCCAAATTTTAAAATTTAAAATTCTCTGAGGGATGAGAAGCCCATGGAAACGAGGTAACGTGGGCGGACAAAAATGAATGGGATTTGTGCACAAGGTGCTCCTTCATTATTATCCACAATCAGAACCTTTAACAGAGCGAGTTGAAGCGAGATTTTGACAATTTTCCAAATTTTAAAATTTAAAATTCTCTGAGGGATGAGAAGCCCATAGAAACGAGGTAACGTGGGCGGACAAAAATGAATGGGATTTGTGGACAAGGTGCTCCTTCATTATTATCCACAATCAGAATCTTTAACAGAGCGAGTTGAAGCGAGATTTTGGCAATTTTCCAAATTTTAAAATTTTAAATTCTCTGAGGGATGATCCCATGGAACCAAGGTAACGTGGGCGGACAAAAATGAATAGGATTTGTGGACAAGGTGCTCCTTCATTATTATCCACAATCAGAATCTTTGACAGAGCGAGTTGAAGCGAGATTTTGGAAATTTTCCAAATTTTAAAATTTAAAATTCTCTGAGGGATGATCCCATGGAACCAAGGTAACGTGGGCGGACCAAAGTGAATGGGATTTATGGACAAGGTGCTCCTTCATTATTATCCACAATCAGAACTTTTACAGAAGCAAGTTGAAGCGAGATTTTAGAAATTTTCCAAATTTTAAAATTTATAATTCTCTGAGGGATGATCCCATGGAACCAAGGTAACGTGGGCGGACAAAAATGAATAGGATTTGTGGACAAGGTGCTCCTTCATTATTATCCACAATCAGAACCTTTAACAGAGCGAGTTGAAGCGAGATTTTGGCAATTTTCCAAATTTTAAAATTTAAAATTCTCTGAGGGATGAGAAGCCCATGGAAACGAGGTAACGTGGGCGGACAAAAATGAATGGGATTTGTGCACAAGGTGCTCCTTCATTATTATCCACAATCAGAACCTTTAACAGAGCGAGTTGAAGCGAGATTTTGGAAATTTTCCAAATTTTAAAATTTAAAATTCTCTGAGGGATGAGAAGCCCATGGAAACGAGGTAACGTGGGCGGACAAAAATGAATAGGATTTGAGGACAAGATGCTTCTTCATTATTATCCACAATCAGAACCTTTAACAGAGCGAGTTGAAGCGAGATTTTAGAAATTTTCCAAATTTTAAAATTTAAAATTCTCTGAGGGATGGTCCCATGGAACCAAGGTAACGTGGGCGGACAAAAATGAATGGGATTTGTGCACAAGGTGCTCCTTCATTATTATCCACAATCAGAACCTTTAACAGAGCGAGTTGAAGCGAGATTTTGGCAATTTTCCAAATTTTAAAATTTAAAATTCTCTGAGGGATGAGAAGCCCATGGAAACGAGGTAACGTGGGCGGACAAAAATGAATGGGATTTGTGCACAAGGTGCTCCTTCATTATTATCCACAATCAGAACCTTTAACAGAGCGAGTTGAAGCGAGATTTTAGAAATTTTCCAAATTTTAAAATTTAAAATTCTCTGAGGGATGGTCCCATGGAACCAAGGTAACGTGGGCGGACAAAAATGAATGGGATTTGTGGACAAGGTGCTCCTTCATTATTATCCACAATCAGAACCTTTAACAGAGCGAGTTGAAGCGAGATTTTAGAAATTTTTCAAATTTTAAAATTTAAAATTCTCTGAGGGATGGTCCCATGGAACCAAGGTAACGTGGGCGGACAAAAATGAATGGGATTTGTGGACAAGGTGCTCCTTCATTATTATCCACAATCAGAACCTTTAACAGAGCGAGTTGAAGCGAGATTTTGGCAATTTTCCAAATTTTAAATTCTCTGAGGGATGAGAAGAAGCCCATGGAAACGAGGTAACGTGGGCGGACAAAAATGAATGGGATTTGTGCACAAGGTGCTCCTTCATTATTATCCACAATCACAACCTTTAACAGAGCGAGTTGAAGCGAGATTTTACAAATTTTCCAAATTTTAACATTTAAAATTCTCTGAGGGATGGTCCCATGGAACCAAGGTAACGTGGGCGGACAAAAATGAATGGGATTTGTGGACAAGGTGCTCCTTCATTATTATCCACAATCAGAACCTTTAACAGAGCGAGTTGAAGCGAGATTTTGGCAATTTTCCAAAATTTAAAATTCTCTGAGGGATGAGAAGCCCATGGAAACGAGGTAACGTGGGCGGACAAAAATGAATGGGATTTGTGCACAAGGTGCTCCTTCATTATTATCCACAATCAGAACCTTTAACAGAGCGAGTTGAAGCGAGATTTTGGCAATTTTCCAAATTTTAAAATTTAAAATTCTCTGAGGGATGAGAAGCCCATGGAAACGAGGTAACGTGGGCGGACAAAAATGAATGGGATTTGTGGACAAGGTGCTCCTTCATTATTATCCACAATCAGAACCTTTAACAGAGCGAGTTGAAGCGAGATTTTGGCAATTTTCCAAATTTTAAAATTTTAAATTCTCTGAGGGATGAGAAGCCCATGGAAACGAGGTAACGTGGGCGGACAAAAATGAATGGGATTTGTGCACAAGGTGCTCCTTCATTATTATCCACAATCAGAACCTTTAACAGAGCGAGTTGAAGCGAGATTTTAGAAATTTTCCAAATTTTAAAATTTAAAATTCTCTGAGGGATGGTCCCATGGAACCAAGGTAACGTGGGCGGACAAAAATGAATGGGATTTGTGGACAAGGTGCTCCTTCATTATTATCCACAATCAGAACCTTTAACAGAGCGAGTTGAAGCGAGATTTTGGCAATTTTCCAAAATTTAAAATTCGCTGAGGGATGAGAAGCCCATGGAAACGAGGTAACGTGGGTGGACAAAAATGAATGGGATTTGTGCACAAGGTGCTCCTTCATTATTATCCACAATCAGAACCTTTAACAGAGCGAGTTGAAGCGAGATTTTGGCAATTTTCCAAATTTTAAAATTTTAAATTCTCTGAGGGATGATCCCATGGAACCAAGGTAACGTGGGCGGACAAAAATGAATAGGATTTGTGGACAAGGTGCTCCTTCATTATTATCCGCAATCAGAACCTTTAACAGAGCGAGTTGAAGCGAGATTTTAGAAATTTTCCAAATTTTAAAATTTAAAATTCTCTGAGGGATGATCGCATGGAACCAAGGTAACGTAAGCGGACAAAAATGAATGGGATTTGTGGACAAGGTGCTCCTTCATTATTATCTACAATCAGAACCTTTAACAGAGCGAGTTGAAGCGAGATTTTGGCAATTTTCCAAATTTTAAAATTTAAAATTCTCTGAGGGATGATCCAATGGAACCAAGGTAACGTGGGCGGACAAAAATGAATAGGATTTGTGGACAAGGTGCTCCTTCATTATTATCCACAATCAGAACCTTTAACAGAGCGAGTTGAAGCGAGATTTTGGCAATTTTCCAAATTTTAAAATTTAAAATTCTCTGAGGGATGAGAAGCCCATGGAAACGAGGTAACGTGGGCGGACAAAAATGAATAGAACCTTTAACAGAGCGAGTTGAAGCGAGATTTTGGCAAGTTTCCAAATTTTAAAATTTAAAATTCTCTGAGGGATGAGAAGCCCATGGAACCAAGCTAACGTGGGCGGACAAAAATGAATAGGATTTGTGGACAAGGTGCTCCTTCATTATTATCCACAATCAGAACCTTTAACAGAGCGAGTTGAAGCCAGATTTTGGCAATTTTCCAAATTTTAAAATTTAAAATTCTCTGAGGGATGAGAAGCCCATGGAAACGAGGTAACGTGGGCGGACAAAAATGAATAGGATTTGTGGACAAGGTGCTCCTTCATTATTATCCACAATCAGAACCTTTAACAGAGCGAGTTGAAGCCAGATTTTAGAAATTTTCCAAATTTTAAAATTTGAAATTCTCTGAGGAATGAGAAGCCCATGGAAACGAGGTAACGTGGGCGGACAAAAATGAATAGAATTTGTGGACAAGGTGCTCCTTCATTATTATCCACAATCAGAACCTTTAACAGAGCGAGTTGAAGCGAGATTTTGGCAATTTTCCAAATTTTAAAATTTAAAATTCTCTGAGGGATGAGAAGCCCATGGAAACGAGGTAACGTGGGCGGACAAAAATGAATGGGATTTGTGCACAAGGTGCTCCTTCATTATTATCCACAATCAGAACCTTTAACAGAGCGAGTTGAAGCGAGATTTTGGCAATTTTCCAAAATTTAAAATTCTCTGAGGGATGAGAAGCCCATGGAAACGAGGTAACGTGGGCGGACAAAAATGAATGGGATTTGTGCACAAGGTGCTCCTTCATTATTATCCACAATCAGAACCTTTAACAGAGCGAGTTGAAGCGAGATTTTGGCAATTTTCCAAATTTTAAAATTTAAAATTCTCTGAGGGATGAGAAGCCCATGGAAACGAGGTAACGTGGGCGGACAAAAATGAATGGGATTTGTGGACAAGGTGCTCCTTCATTATTATCCATAATCAGAATCTTTGACAGAGCGAGTTGAAGCGAGATTTTGGAAATTTTCCAAATTTTAAAATTTAAAATTCTCTGAGGGATGATCCCATGGAACCAAGGTAACGTGGGCGGACCAAAGTGAATGGGATTTATGGACAAGGTGCTCCTTCATTATTATCCACAATCAGAACTTTTACAGAAGCGAGTTGAAGCGAGATTTTAGAAATTTTCCAAATTTTAAAATTTATAATTCTCTGAGGGATGATCCCATGGAACCAAGGTAACGTGGGCGGACAAAAATGAATAGGATTTGTGGACAAGGTGCTCCTTCATTATTATCCACAATCAGAACCTTTAACAGAGCGAGTTGAAGCGAGATTTTGGCAATTTTCCAAATTTTAAAATTTAAAATTCTCTGAGGGATGAGAAGCCCATGGAAACGAGGTAACGTGGGCGGACAAAAATGAATGGGATTTGTGGACAAGGTGCTCCTTCATTATTATCCACAATCAGAACCTTTAACAGAGCGAGTTGAAGCGAGATTTTGGCAATTTTCCAAATTTTAAAATTTAAAATTCTCTGAGGGATGAGAAGCCCATGGAAACGAGGTAACGTGGGCGGACAAAAATGAATGGGATTTGTGCACAAGGTGCTCCTTCATTATTATCCACAATCAGAACCTTTAACAGAGCGAGTTGAAGCGAGATTTTGACAATTTTCCAAATTTTAAAATTTAAAATTCTCTGAGGGATGAGAAGCCCATAGAAACGAGGTAACGTGGGCGGACAAAAATGAATGGGATTTGTGGACAAGGTGCTCCTTCATTATTATCCACAATCAGAATCTTTAACAGAGCGAGTTGAAGCGAGATTTTGGCAATTTTCCAAATTTTAAAATTTTAAATTCTCTGAGGGATGATCCCATGGAACCAAGGTAACGTGGGCGGACAAAAATGAATAGGATTTGTGGACAAGGTGCTCCTTCATTATTATCCACAATCAGAATCTTTGACAGAGCGAGTTGAAGCGAGATTTTGGAAATTTTCCAAATTTTAAAATTTAAAATTCTCTGAGGGATGATCCCATGGAACCAAGGTAACGTGGGCGGACCAAAGTGAATGCGATTTATGGACAAGGTGCTCCTTCATTATTATCCACAATCAGAACTTTTACAGAAGCGAGTTGAAGCGAGATTTTAGAAATTTTCCAAATTTTAAAATTTATAATTCTCTGAGGGATGATCCCATGGAACCAAGGTAACGTGGGCGGACAAAAATGAATAGGATTTGTGGACAAGGTGCTCCTTCATTATTATCCACAATCAGAACCTTTAACAGAGCGAGTTGAAGCGAGATTTTGGCAATTTTCCAAATTTTAAAATTTAAAATTCTCTGAGGGATGAGAAGCCCATGGAAACGAGGTAACGTGGGCGGACAAAAATGAATGGGATTTGTGCACAAGGTGCTCCTTCATTATTATCCACAATCAGAACCTTTAACAGAGCGAGTTGAAGCGAGATTTTGGAAATTTTCCAAATTTTAAAATTTAAAATTCTCTGAGGGATGAGAAGCCCATGGAAACGAGGTAACGTGGGCGGACAAAAATGAATAGGATTTGAGGACAAGATGCTTCTTCATTATTATCCACAATCAGAACCTTTAACAGAGCGAGTTGAAGCGAGATTTTAGAAATTTTCCAAATTTTAAAATTTAAAATTCTCTGAGGGATGGTCCCATGGAACCAAGGTAACGTGGGCGGACAAAAATGAATGGGATTTGTGCACAAGGTGCTCCTTCATTATTATCCACAATCAGAACCTTTAACAGAGCGAGTTGAAGCGACATTTTGGCAATTTTCCAAATTTTAAAATTTAAAATTCTCTGAGGGATGAGAAGCCCATGGAAACGAGGTAACGTGGGCGGACAAAAATGAATGGGATTTGTGCACAAGGTGCTCCTTCATTATTATCCACAATCAGAACCTTTAACAGAGCGAGTTGAAGCGAGATTTTAGAAATTTTCCAAATTTTAAAATTTAAAATTCTCTGAGGGATGGTCCCATGGAACCAAGGTAACGTGGGCGGACAAAAATGAATGGGATTTGTGGACAAGGTGCTCCTTCATTATTATCCACAATCAGAACCTTTAACAGAGCGAGTTGAAGCGAGATTTTAGAAATTTTTCAAATTTTAAAATTTAAAATTCTCTGAGGGATGGTCCCATGGAACCAAGGTAACGTGGGCGGACAAAAATGAATGGGATTTGTGGACAAGGTGCTCCTTCATTATTATCCACAATCAGAACCTTTAACAGAGCGAGTTGAAGCGAGATTTTGGCAATTTTCCAAATTTTAAATTCTCTGAGGGATGAGAAGAAGCCCATGGAAACGAGGTAACGTGGGCGGACAAAAATGAATGGGATTTGTGCACAAGGTGATCCTTCATTATTATCCACAATCAGAACCTTTAACAGAGCGAGTTGAAGCGAGATTTTAGAAATTTTCCAAATTTTAACATTTAAAATTCTCTGAGGGTTGGTCCCATGGAACCAAGGTAACGTGGGCGGACAAAAATGAATGGGATTTGTGGACAAGGTGCTCCTTCATTATTATCCACAATCAGAACCTTTAACAGAGCGAGTTGAAGCGAGATTTTGGCAATTTTCCAAAATTTAAAATTCTCTGAGGGATGAGAAGCCCATGGAAACGAGGTAACGTGGGCGGACAAAAATGAATGGGATTTGTGCACAAGGTGCTCCTTCATTATTATCCACAATCAGAACCTTTAACAGAGCGAGTTGAAGCGAGATTTTGGCAATTTTCCAAATTTTAAAATTTAAAATTCTCTGAGGGATGAGAAGCCCATGGAAACGAGGTAACGTGGGCGGACAAAAATGAATGGGATTTGTGGACAAGGTGCTCCTTCATTATTATCCACAATCAGAACCTTTAACAGAGCGAGTTGAAGCGAGATTTTGGCAATTTTCCAAATTTTAAAATTTAAAATTCTCTGAGGGATGAGAAGCCCATGGAAACGAGGTAACGTGGGCGGACAAAAATGAATGGGATTTGTGCACAAGGTGCTCCTTCATTATTATCCACAATCAGAACCTTTAACAGAGCGAGTTGAAGCGAGATTTTAGAAATTTTCCAAATTTTAAAATTTAAAATTCTCTGAGGGATGGTCCCATGGAACCAAGGTAACGTGGGCGGACAAAAATGAATGGGATTTGTGGACAAGGTGCTCCTTCATTATTATCCACAATCAGAACCTTTAACAGAGCGAGTTGAAGCGAGATTTTGGCAATTTTCCAAAATTTAAAATTCTCTGAGGGATGAGAAGCCCATGGAAACGAGGTAACGTGGGTGGACAAAAATGAATGGGATTTGTGCACAAGGTGCTCCTTCATTATTATCCACAATCAGAACCTTTAACAGAGCGAGTTGAAGCGAGATTTTGGCAATTTTCCAAATTTTAAAATTTAAAATTCTCTGAGGGATGAGAAGCCCATGGAAACGAGGTAACGTGGGCGGACAAAAATGAATGGGATTTGTGGACAAGGTGCTCCTTCATTATTATCCACAATCAGAACCTTTAACAGAGCGAGTTGAAGCGAGATTTTGGCAATTTTCCAAATTTTAAAATTTAAAATTCTCTGAGGGATGAGAAGCCCATGGAAACGAGGTAACGTGGGCGGACAAAAATGAATGGGATTTGTGCACAAGGTGCTCCTTCATTATTATCCACAATCAGAACCTTTAACAGAGCGAGTTGAAGCGAGATTTTGACAATTTTCCAAATTTTAAAATTTAAAATTCTCTGAGGGATGAGAAGCCCATGGAAACGAGGTAACGTGGGCGGACAAAAATGAATGGGATTTGTGGACAAGGTGCTCCTTCATTATTATCCACAATCAGAATCTTTAACAGAGCGAGTTGAAGCGAGATTTTGGCAATTTTCCAAATTTTAAAATTTTAAATTCTCTGAGGGATGATCCCATGGAACCAAGGTAACGTGGGCGGACAAAAATGAATAGGATTTGTGGACAAGGTGCTCCTTCATTATTATCCACAATCAGAACCTTTAACAGAGCGAGTTGAAGCGAGATTTTGGCAATTTTCCAAATTTTAAAATTTAAAATTCTCTGAGGGATGAGAAGCCCATGGAAACGAGGTAACGTGGGCGGACAAAAATGAATGGGATTTGTGGACAAGGTGCTCCTTCATTATTATCCACAATCAGAATCTTTAACAGAGCGAGTTGAAGCGAGATTTTGGCAATTTTCCAAATTTTAAAATTTAAAATTCTCTGAGGGATGATCCCATGGAACCAAGGTAACGTGGGCGGACAAAAATGAATAGGATTTGTGGACAAGGTGCTCCTTCATTATTATCCACAATCAGAATCTTTGACAGAGCGAGTTGAAGCGAGATTTTGGCAATTTTCCAAATTTTAAAATTTAAAATTCTCTGAGGGATGAGAAGCCCATGGAAACGAGGTAACGTGGGCGGACAAAAATGAATGGGATTTGTGGACAAGGTGCTCCTTCATTATTATCCACAATCAGAACCTTTAACAGAGCGATTTGAAGCGAGATTTTGGCAATTTTCCAAATTTTAAAATTTAAAATTCTCTGAGGGATGAGAAGCCCATGGAAACGAGGTAACGTGGGCGGACAAAAATGAATGGGATTTGTGCAGAAGGTGCTCCTTCATTATTATCCACAATCAGAACCTTTAACAGAGCGAGTTGAAGCGAGATTTTGGAAATTTTCCAAATTTTAAAATTTAAAATTCTCTGAGGGATGAGAAGCCCATGGAAACGAGGTAACGTGGGCGGACAAAAATGAATAGGATTTGAGGACAAGGTGCTCCTTCATTATTATCCACAATCAGAACCTTTAACAGAGCGAGTTGAAGCGAGATTTTAGAAATTTTCCACATTTAAAATTCTCTGAGGGATGGTCCCATGGAACCAAGGTAACGTGGGCGGACAAAAATGAATGGGATTTGTGGACAAGGTGCTCCTTCATTATTATCCACAATCAGAACCTTTAACAGAGCGAGTTGAAGCGAGATTTTGGCAATTTTCCAAATTTTAAAATTTAAAATTCTCTGAGGGATGAGAAGCCAATGGAAACGAGGTAACGTGGGCGGACAAAAATGAATGGGATTTGTGCACAAGGTGCTCCTTCATTATTATCCACAATCAGAACCTTTAACAGAGCGAGTTGAAGCGAGATTTTAGAAATTTTCCAAATTTTAAAATTTAAAATTCTCTGAGGGATGGTCCCATGGAACCAAGGTAACGTGGGCGGACAAAAATGAATGGGATTTGTGGACAAGGTGCTCCTTCATTATTATCCACAATCAGAATCTTTAACAGAGCGAGTTGAAGCGAGATTTTAGAAATTTTCCAAATTTTAAAATTTAAAATTCTCTGAGGGATGGTCCCATGGAACCAAGGTAACGTGGGCGGACAAAAATGAATGGGATTTGTGGACAAGGTGCTCCTTCATTATTATCCACAATCAGAACCTTTAACAGAGCGAGTTGAAGCGAGATTTTAGAAATTTTCCAAATTTTAAAATTTAAAATTCTCTGAGGGATGGTCCCATGGAACCAAGGTAACGTGGGCGGACAAAAATGAATGGGATTTGTGGACAAGGTGCTCCTTCATTATTGTCCACAATCAGAACCTTTAACAGAGCGAGTTGAAGCGAGATTTTGGCAATTTTCCAAATTTTAAAATTTAAAATTCTCTGAGGGATGAGAAGCCCATGGAAACGAGGTAACGTGGGCGGACAAAAATGAATGGGATTTGTGCACAAGGTGCTCCTTCATTATTATCCACAATCAGGACCTTTAACAGAGCGAGTTGAAGCGAGATTTTAGAAATTTTCCAAATTTTAAAATTTAAAATTCTTTGAGAGATGGTCCCATGGAACCAAGGTAACGTGGGCGGACAAAAATGAATGGGATTTGTGGACAAGGTGCTCCTTCATTATTATCCACAATCAGAACCTTTAACAGAGCGAGTTGAAGCGAGATTTTAGAAATTTTCCAAATTTTAAAATTTAAAATTCTCTGAGGGACAAAAATGAATGAGATTTGTGGACAAGGTGCTCCTTCATTATTATCCACAATCAGAACCTTTAACAGAGCGAGTTGAAGCGAGATTTTGGCAATTTTCCAAATTTTAAAATTTAAAATTCTCTGAGGGATGAGAAGCCCATGGAAACGAGATAACGTGGGCGGACAAAAATAAATGGGATTTGTGGACAAGGTGGTCCTTCATTATTATGCACAATCAGAACCTTTAACAGAGCGAGTTGAAGCGAGATTTTGGCAATTTTCCAAATTTTAAAATTTAAAATTCTCTGAGGGATGAGAAGCCCATGGAAACGAGATAACGTGGGCGGACAAAAATAAATGGGATTTGTGGACAAGGTGCTCCTTCATTATTATGCACAATCAGAACCTTTAACAGAGCGAGTTGAAGCGAGATTTTGGCAATTTTCCAAATTTTAAAATTTAAAATTCTCTGAGGGATGAGAAGCCCATGGAAACGAGATAACGTGGGCGGACAAAAATAAATGGGATTTGTGGACAAGGTGCTCCTTCATTATTATGCACAATCAGAACCTTTAACAGAGCGAGTTGAAGCGAGATTTTGGCAATTTTCCAAATTTTAAAATTTAAAATTCTCTGAGGGATGGTCACATGGAACCAAGGTAACGTGGGCGGACAAAAATCAATGGGATTTGTGGACAAGGTGCTCCTTCATTATTATCCACAATCAGAACCTTTAACAGAGCGAGTTGAAGCGAGATTTTGGAAATTTTCCAAATTTTAAAATTGAAAATTCTCTGAGGGATGGTCCCATGGAACCCAGGTAACGTGGGCGGACAAAAATGAATGGGATTTGTGGACAAGGTGCTCCTTCATTATTATCCACAATTATAACCTTTAACAGAGCGAGTTGAAGCGAGATTTTAGAAATTTTCCAAATTTTAAAATTTAAAATTCTCTGAGGGATGATCCCATGGAACCAAGGTAACGTGGGCGGACAAAAATGAATGGGATTTGTGGACAAGGTGCTCCTTCATTATTATCCACAATCAGATCTTTTAACAGAGCGAGTTAAAGCAAGATTTTGGCAATTTTCCAAATTTTAAAATTTAAAATTCTCTGAGGGATGAGAAGCCCATGGAAACGAGGTAACGTGGGCGGACAAAAATGAATGGGATTTGTGCACAAGGTGCTCCTTCATTATTATGCACAATCAGAACCTTTAACAGAGCGAGTTGAAGCGAGATTTTGGCAATTTTCCAAATTTTAAAATTTAAAATTCTCTGAGGGATGAGAAGCCCATGGAAACGAGGTAACGTGGGCGGACAAAAATGAATGGGATTTGTGGACAAGGTGCTCCTTCATTATTATCCACAATCAGATCTTTTAACAGAGCGAGTTAAAGCAAGATTTTGGCAATTTTCCAAATTTTAAAATTTAAAATTCTCTGAGGGATGAGAAGCCCATGGAAACGAGATAACGTGGGCGGACAAAAATAAATGGGATTTGTGGACAAGGTGCTCCTTCATTATTATGCACAATCAGAACCTTTAACAGAGCGAGTTGAAGCGAGATTTTGGCAATTTTCCAAATTTTAAAATTTAAAATTCTCTGAGGGATGAGAAGCCCATGGAAACGAGGTAACGTGGGCGGACAAAAATGAATGGGATTTGTGGACAAGGTGCTCCTTCATTATTATCCACAATCAGAACCTTTAACAGAGCGAGTTGAAGCGAGATTTTGGAAATTTTCCAAATTTTAAAATTTAAAATTCTCTGAGGGATGATCCCATGGAACCAAGGTAACGTGGGCGGACAGAAATGAATAGGATTTATGGACAAGGTGCTCCTTCATTATTATCCACAATCAGACCATTTAACAGAGCGAGTTGAAACGAGATTTTGGCAATTTTCCAAATTTTAAAATTTAAAATTCTCTGAGGGATGAGAAGCCCATGGAAACGAGGTAACGTGGGCGGACAAAAATGAATGGGATTTGTGCACAAGGTGCTCCTTCATTATTATCCACAATCAGAACCTTTAACAGAGCGAGTTGAAGCGAGATTTTGGAAATTTTCCAAATTTTAAAATTTAAAATTCTCTGAGGGATGAGAAGCCCATGGAAACGAGATAACGTGGGCGGACAAAAATGAATGGGATTTGTGGACAAGGTGATCCTTCATTATTATCTATAATCAGAACCTTTAACAGACCGAGTTGAAGCGAGATTTTGGAAATTTTCCAAATTTTAAAATTTAAAATTCTCTGAGGGATGATCCCATGGAACCAAGGTAACGTGGGAGGACAAAAATGAATGGGATTTGTGGACAAGGTGCTCCTTCATTATTATCCACAATCAGAACCCTTAACAGAGCGAGTCGAAGCGAGATTTTGGAAGTTTTCCAAATTTTAAAATTTAAAATTCTCTGAGGGATGAGAAGCCCATGGAAACGAGGTAACGTGGGCGGACAAAAATGAATAGGATTTGTGCACGAGGTGCTCCTTCATTATTATCCACAATCAGAACCTTTAACAGAGCGAGTTGAAGCGAGATTTTGGCAATTTTCCAAATTTTAAAATTTAAAATTCTCTGAGGGATGATCCCATGGAACCAAGGTAACATGGGCAGACAAAAATGAATAGGATTTATGGAGAAGGTGCTCCTTCATTATTATCCACAATCAGAACCTTTAACAGAGCGAGTTGAAGCGAGATTTTGGAAATTTTCCAAATTTTTAAAATTTAAAATTCTCTGAGGGATGATCCCATGGAACCGAAGTAACATGGGCAGACAAAAATGAATAGGATTTATGAACAAGGTGCTCCTTCATTATTATCCACAATCAGAACCTTTAACAGAGCGAGTTGAAGCGAGATTTTGGCAATTTTCCAAATTTTAAAATTTTAAATTCTCTGAGGGATGATCCCATGGAACCAAGGTAACGTGGGCGGACAAAAATAAATAGGATTTGTGGACAAGGTGCTCCTTCATTATTATCCACAATCAGAACCTCTTACAGAGTGAGTTGAAGCAAGATTTTGGAAATTATCCAAATTTTAAAATTTTAAATTCTCTGAGGGATGATCCCATGGAACCAAGGTAACGTGGGCGGACAAAATTAAATAGGATTTGTGGACAAGGTGCTCCTTCATTATTATCCACAATCAGAACCTTTAACAGAGCGAGTTGAAGCGAGATTTTGGCAATTTTCCAAATTTTAAAATTTAAAATTCTCTGAGGGATGAGTAGCCCATGGAAACGAGTAACGTGGGCGGACAAAAATGAATAGGATTTGTGGACAAGGTGCTCGTTTCCATGGGCTACTCATCCCTCAGAGAATTTTAAATTTTAAAATTTGGAAAATTTCTAAAATCTCGCTTCAACTCGCTCTGTTAAAGGTTCTGATTGTGGATAATAATGAAGGAGCACCTTGTCCACAAATCCCATTCATTTTTGTCCGCCCACGTTACCTCGTTTCAATGGGCTTCTCATCCCTCAGAGAATTTTAAATTTTAAAATTTGGAAAATTGCCAAAATCTCGCTTCAACTCGCTCTGTTAAAGGTTCTGATTGTGGATAATAATGAAGGAGCACCTTGTGCACAAATCCCATTCATTTTTGTCCGCCCACGTTACCTCGTTTCCATGGGCTTCTCATCCCTCAGAGAATTTTAAATTTTAAAATTTGGAAAATTGCCAAAATCTCGCTTCAACTCGCTCTGTTAAAGGTTCTGATTGTGGATAATAATGAAGGAGCACCTTGTCCACAAATCCCATTCATTTTTGTCCGCCCACGTTACCTTGGTTCCATGGGACCATCCCTCAGAGAATTTTAAATTTTAAAATTTGGAAAATTTCTAAAATCTCGCTTCAACTCGCTCTGTTAAAGGTTCTGATTGTGGATAATAATGAAGGAGCACCTTGTCCACAAATCCCATTCATTTTTGTCCGCCCACGTTACCTTGGTTCCATGGGACCATCCCTCAGAGAATTTTAAATTTTAAAATTTGGAAAATTTCTAAAATCTCGCTTCAACTCGCTCTGTTAAAGGTTCTGATTGTGGATAATAATGAAGGAGCACCTTGTCCACAAATCCCATTCATTTTTGTCCGCCCACGTTACCTTGGTTCCATGGGACCATCCCTCAGAGAATTTTAAATTTTAAAATTTGGAAAATTGCCAAAATCTCGCTTCAACTCGCTCTGTTAAAGGTTCTGATTGTGGATAATAATGAAGGAGCACCTTGTCCACAAATCCCATTCATTTTTGTCCGCCCACGTTACCTTGGTTCCATGGGACCATCCCTCAGAGAATTTTAAATTTTAAAATTTGGAAAATTTCTAAAATCTCGCTTCAACTCGCTCTGTTAAAGGTTCTGATTGTGGATAATAATGAAGGAGCACCTTGTCCACAAATCCCATTCATTTTTGTCCGCCCACGTTACCTTGGTTCCATGGGACCATCCCTCAGAGAATTTTAAATTTTAAAATTTGGAAAATTTCTAAAATCTCGCTTCAACTCGCTCTGTTAAAGGTTCTGATTGTGGATAATAATGAAGGAGCACCTTGTCCACAAATCCCATTCATTTTTGTCCGCCCACGTTACCTTGGTTCCATGGGACCATCCCTCAGAGAATTTTAAATTTTAAAATTTGGAAAATTGCCAAAATCTCGCTTCAACTCGCTCTGTTAAAGGTTCTGATTGTGGATAATAATGAAGGAGCACCTTGTCCACAAATCCCATTCATTTTTGTCCGCCCACGTTACCTTGGTTCCATGGGACCATCCCTCAGAGAATTTTAAATTTTAAAATTTGGAAAATTTCTAAAATCTCGCTTCAACTCGCTCTGTTAAAGGTTCTGATTGTGGATAATAATGAAGGAGCACCTTGTCCACAAATCCCATTCATTTTTGTCCGCCCACGTTACCTTGGTTCCATGGGACCATCCCTCAGAGAATTTTAAATTTTAAAATTTGGAAAATTTCTAAAATCTCGCTTCAACTCGCTCTGTTAAAGGTTCTGATTGTGGATAATAATGAAGGAGCACCTTGTCCACAAATCCCATTCATTTTTGTCCGCCCACGTTACCTTGGTTCCATGGGACCATCCCTCAGAGAATTTTAAACTTTAAAATTTGGAAAATTGCCAAAATCTCGCTTCAACTCGCTCTGTTAAAGGTTCTGATTGTGGATAATAATGAAGGAGCACCTTGTCCACAAATCCCATTCATTTTTGTCCGCCCACGTTACCTCTTTTCCATGGGCTTCTCATCCCTCAGAGAATTTTAAATTTTAAAATTTGGAAAATTTCTAAAATCTCCCTTCAACTCGCTCTGTCAAAGAGTCTGATTGTGGATAATAATGAAGGAGCACCTTGTGCACAAATCCCATTCATTTTTGTCCGCCCACGTTACCTCGTTTCCATGGGCTTCTCATCCCTCAGAGAATTTTAAATTTTAAAATTTGGAAAATTGCCAAAATCTCGCTTCAACTCGCTCTGTTAAAGGTTCTGATTATGGATAATAATGAAGGAGCACCTTGTCCACACATCCTATTCGTTTTTGTCCGCCCACGTTACCTTGGTTCCATGGGATCATCCCTCAGAGAATTTTAAATTTTATAATTTGGAAAATTTGGAAAATTTCTAAAATCTCGCTTCAACTCGCTCTGTTAAAGGTTCTGATTGTGGATATTAATGAAGGAGCACCTTGTCCACAAATCCCATTCATTTTTGTCCGCCCACGTTACCTTGGTTCCATGGGATCATCCCTTAGAGAATTTTAAATTTTAAAATTTGGAAAATTTCCAAAATCTCGCTTCAACTCGCTCTGTCAAAGATTCTGATTGTGGATAATAATGAAGGAGCACCTTGTCCACAAATCCTAATCATTTTTTTTCGCCCACGTTGCCTCGTTCATTTAATAAATGGCACATTTCCTTTTGGAAATTAGTTTTTTTTCGAAGCCTATAAAAGTCTTTGTATATAATTTTTTTTATAATGACTTTATATTTGGAAATAGTATGACCTAGGCAAGCTAGTATATTTTTTCTGGTCCATTTTGTCAACAAATGGGTCTTTTATTCCATTTTGAAGGCATACACCAAATTTTCAATGTCTAACATAGTTATGTTAGTACGCTACCAGAGCTCTGTTAATTGGTATGGTTTGTGTCTAGGGTTATAAATTTTAAAATTTATCTTCACACACATCTCAAAACAACCCAATCAAAATGTTCCATGTTTCTAAATGCTACATCCCATTGATTTAAATAGTCAATACAAAGGCCATAAAAATTTCTAACTGTTTCCTTAAACTTAAATCCATCAATTTTACCCTCCAACTCCAGTATAGCAAGATTATTTTTAATAACCAATGGTAAAAACACTTCTTCTTTGCGTGCTCTTAATTTTAATTTTAAGTCCTTTAAAGTCAGAGCAGCCTCGGGCATTGAAATGTGTTGTGACTCTAGACGACAAATATATTTATGGAATATAAAAGCTTGACTATGTGCAAAAAGTAACCACAACTCAGCACATGGGTCATTAAAAAATGTTTGCAATATCATCGGACACTTTTGTTGAGATGTTTTAATGGCACGAACAATTGTAGAATTCGCTCTAAAGCTGGCATTAATGTCAACCAGCGTGTTTTGCTATGACCCAATAATTTTTTATATTCAACGTCAACATCTTTACAAATTTCCTTAAGTTTTTCTACTCTTATTGTGTAAATGTAAAAGAAAGAGAAAATGTTGACAATTATCACAGCAGTTTGAATACAATTGTTCAAGATATGAGAAACACAATTCACACCAATTAGGTTTTTTCCAATAAAATTTTGCATTTTATGAAATATATTATTTCGTCCATTTCTTGCTGCACCTCCAAAATTGCAATTAGTGTTGTCACCACAAAATGCTACCATTTTATTAGTTATTTCAAAATTTTCTAATGTTTCTTGTTGCACTGAATGATAAGCCCAAGTACCTTCGGCAACGGCCAATTCTTTTTCCTTCTCATTGAAATTAACAGTTCTAAAAAGGTTTGTTAATTGGCGACTCGAGCTGCTGGCGATAACTGCATTTTTATGTTTTGTAGCATCTAAATGTTGTTTTATATTAGAAGCACCACCATTTGCTATGGAAAAATGGGCTGCACATATTCCACACCTTACATCATGGTCACTTACGGTTTTATGTATAAATGGAAATTTTGCCTTCAGTTCACTATTAAAAAAAACATTTTCGTTTTGGCGGCATATCTAAAATAAATATTGGGTGTTTATGTACATACATATGTATATACATACATACCTATATGCATTTGAATGCAAAAAAAATTACCGCAATAACAAATTATTGTATATTCATCTATTCTGTTTGTGCTCTGCTGAAACTATCTTTTTGTAAAGTTATTTATTTACATATATTATCATATGTTGGTTTTTAATACATTTTTTCACTTTGTTTATATTAAAAAATTTATACTTTTTTTCCTTGAAAAACTCTTGGCATCAAAACAAAATAAGGAACATTCCATTAACGTGTGAAGTACCGATTTAATCCGGCTAAACAATTCGACACATTAAACATACCCTTTTCAGTATTGCCAGATATTTGAAGTTTGTTTGTTTATAATTTTCTATTGTATTGAATTTAAAGTTTTGGGATTTTGGGAAAATACAAATTAAAATTTTGGATAAAAAATTTTTGATAAAAAAGGACAATTCCATTTAAAAAAGGACAATTCAATTAAATAAAGGACGAATAAATTTTTTTTAATTTTAAAGGACATAGTGTCAAAAAAAAGGACTGTCCTCTTAAAAAAAGGACGGATGGTCACCGTAATTATAGCCCATTATAAGTGAAATTCCCAACAAAGATTCAGTTTCTTCATCGGAAGATGGAATATATGTATTCGGATTCAGAAGCACTAACGTCTCCAACATCAGAGTCACTGGAATTTATAATAGCAGATATTTCGCTTTCCTATAGTCTACCAGATTTGTTTTTATTCATTCTGAAAACATACAAATTGTTATACTGGTGCATACCAATGCACTATGGGTAATATGGCCCATTTTTGTGACAAAAATTAATAACAATTAAACTGAAAAGATTTTTGAAATTTTTGTTGTGTTTATGTAGAGATAAGCTATGAGTTTAAATTAAAAAGATTTTGAAATTTATAAAGTTGTAACCCACTTTTGCGAATTTTTTTATTTAATTTTTATATATTTTTTTATTTTTATTTTGAATAAACATATGTATTTTGTTTTCGTTTATTTTACATTTCGCTATTTTACATTTCGCTATCTAAATTAATCGAATTTAATTCAGTTTCAAAAATATCGCCTAATCCTGTCTCCAAACTATTTTCGCATTTGCCAATACTGTCATTCAACTCCACAGATACTTCTGAAACACACAGCATATCTAGAACCTCTTGTGGCAGTTGCGCGCGTCTACTCTGCTTTACCTTCAATCAACGTAAGAAATAGTTTGAAGTGTATTTCAATGATTTTTCCAACATCGATAACTATTTTTAAAATATTTACGCCATTTATCTGTTATTTTAAATCATTGTCCTCAAGCAAAATTTTTTCTTTTGTTTGTTTACAAAACTCCAGTTTTAGGGGACGACAAAACCTTATAGACTGAGGTGTGCGGTTGGTCCAAAGTGGTCTACCGACCGAATGCACAAGTCTTAAAGGAGTCATTGTTGTTGCAAACAAGGAATAATCGGAATCATCGGATGTGGATGCTTCCTGAAATTTCTGCTTATAGGAGGAATGCCCAGTGCTGCCATCAAATCCATAGCTAACAATCAGATCAGCCTTTAGAAAATTAATATTTTCTGTCATTAATGAGACTATGACTTCCTTCTGCATTGCAACAATTCCATTTGCAGTGTGCGTTAACAATGATTGAAGGAAAACATTTGCCTGCCTCTCATTGACTTCAATTCCAACTGGTCTGCAACTTTTCTTAGAATTGGCGACCTCGTTATAAAGTTGATATATGTCAGAATTTCGAATTTTATTTCCCTTTCTTGTATTCAAGTACTGTTCTTTTGTCAAATCGTTTTCTAACAAATATGCGAGTGCTTCATTCGCAGTGAAGCGAATTGGCTGATTATCAACAGTGTGCTCTAATTTGCAAACTCTTGTTGGCCTAGCAATTGTCCTCCTGAGAACCACTGCCATATCTGCTTTATGTTGAACTCGAGCCGCTATCAAAGCTGCACGAACTAGCAATTCCGTTTCATTGTCTTCTTTCTTTGATAGGTCCTTTACTTCTCTATTCTTTGCGCGTTCGGATTTATCCACAAACTTTATTTTTGGACGCCCTACTAAGCATTTCGAAGGGGTAATCTTGTTGCAAAAATAAAATCAATTCTAAGTCAGTGAGCGTTTTGTTTTTGGAAGACCTCTATCTTTCTGTGGGATTTGTCCCATCTCTTAGCCAAATTTTTACAAAAAGTTCGGATTCTCTCTTTCAGAGATGATTCTTCCTCATCCAAGATATTTATATTTTCAACTTGGCCAATAACAAAAGTGAATACAGCATCGTTCTTCTCCTATTTGCATTTTACATCAATCCAAACTTTCGGAAGGTTGTTATACTGCAAACGAAGGTCACCTACGAAAAAACGACATAACTCAAAATACGCAAAAAATCGCAACTTGAAATTAATGAAATAAACCCAAAATGGTCCACTTAACATGTTTCTGATAGTCGAAACACGGCCAAATATGATCAACATTTATAAAGCTTATCCAAACCGCTTGTTTATGAAAAAAAATTTTATTTGAGGTTAAGTCACAATAATGAGATTTTCGCACTAAATCAAAAAGTAAACTCAAATCTGTCGACTAAGCTGTAATGTGCATACCATCACTTATATTTTCCATATTTAAATTGTATATTATATTTTGTTTAACGTTTTTAGAACAGATTAAAAATTTACATTAAATACCACTGCGTAGACTGCCTGTAACGCGTTGCTGGTAAACAATAACTTTGACGACGAAGAAATCACGTGTTACTAGATTGTTAGAAAAAGATAGTACACACTCATTTAGTTTAAGGCCATGTTTTATCAAATTGTAACAAAAAATTATTTTTGCTTAAAAGTGAAACAAATGACTTTTCGTCACAAAAATTGATCAAATTACCTGCAGTGCAATGGGATAATATGTCCCATTTATGTGAAATAAACAAAACCACTGGGATCTATTATCCCAACTAGAAAAAACACACATAAAATAAAATATTTACAAAATATTGTTTCTTACTCACTTAATTACAATATAAAACACCTATATTATTTGCGCAGAATATTATATGAAGAAGAAACACTTATGCACTTTGGAAAATGTACAAAACACCTGCGCGTCTAATGGAGGTTGCTGCCAAATAATGTTTATAAAAAAACCTTCTCACTAAACACACCTAAAGCAGCTGATTATACACAAAAAACACCAAAACCTACCAATGGGACTTTTTCTTATTGAAAGAAAGCTGTTATTGTATTTTTGGTGATATTTTAAATTTCTCTTGGGATGCATGATCCAAATGGTAGAGAAAAGCTTAATTTAAATGTTAATTGATTTTTTTATTTTAATTACTTTATTTCTTCAATACTTTGGTAATAACTATGTAATTTATACTTTTCTTT
Organism: Phania funesta; assembly: GCA_963932375.1. Taxonomy (NCBI): domain Eukaryota; kingdom Metazoa; phylum Arthropoda; class Insecta; order Diptera; family Tachinidae; genus Phania; species Phania funesta. The sequence goes on from OZ010653.1 coordinate 87,529,564, forward strand.
TGTTGAAATTGTTGTATGTTGTTGGATTTGTAGTATAAATTTTTATTTTTCCTCGTGCGTCCAATGCAATAAAAATTATATCGTAATTTTTTCCAACAATTTTAAAATACTGACTTTATTTATTTATACGTGGAATCTGCTTGCTCAGCAGGAAATACAAACATGCAAACTTAAATTACTCAAGTTTTAACGTGGTTTTATCTAAGGCTGACGCAGCTTAGTAGCGTCTGGGGTCGACTTACGGATCCACAAACCTTAAGTAAAACTCAATTGATTTATCCCCTCAGGGGCCACAATATGCGTATCTTTATTTACACGTTTTATTTATGCTACAATATTTATTAAAGATGGCTACGTAGATTCAGTCGGGTATATCGACAGTTATTCCGATTCTGCCAACTGACTTCCTTTGGAGCAGGATTCGGGAACTCCGGTGAATCGGCGTTACTCTAATAAAATGTCATACTAATAATACTCTTAATATAGTCTTATCCTATGCTTCAGCTACCTTAGCCGGCGCCGAATGCAGCCCAAATGGCATAACCTTCCATTGAAATAAGCCTCTTCCCGGTATTGTGGATGCTGTGTATATTTTTGACAGTAGTTCGAGAGGCATTTGCCAGTATCCGTTTTAAGTTCCAGGGTAGAAATACGTTTACCCTCTCGGGGTTGATCTAAGATGGCATTGATCTGGGGAAGCGGATAGCCATCATTTTCGCTAGCTGCATTAAATTGGCAGCAGTCTATACATGTCCTCCATCCGCTTTTGTTTCTTGCCAAGACTATTGGGGAACTATATGCGGTGGGCTATGGTTCGATTCGCCCCCGACCAATAGCTTTTCTATTCTATCATTTATGAATTGCGTCATAGTCGGATTTCTTGGTAGATATCTCTGTTTTACTTTGTGGAGAAAACGGATTTCCTGTTTAGCGACCATGCGTAAACCTTTTACCGAGCTAAATTTTCCCTCTTAAAGTCGCAGGAGACACTAATTCCTAATTTTCCTCTTCCGTATGGAAATCTCATAAAGTTATCTTGTGCAGGGCCGTACGGGCAATAACTGCCACGGTTAGTGGTTTAGGTATTCCTTCTCCTTTTAAGCGTATTTCTATGTTAGCGGCTCTTAAAAGTCCTACCGATGTAGGTGCGGGAAGTTCCGGTGGCGCATAAGGTTTGAACTAGCAGACCATGTATTTCTACCTTGATATAATATCCGCCGTCGCCGGTTTGGGGGGTGATGAGCGAATGGTACCTGCTGGCGCTGCCGGCATAGACATGACTGTGAGAAGAAGCCATCCTGGCCACAGTGGGAGCGAAATAGCCGTGCTGCAAGAGCACATGTTGTCCTTTTGTGACCCACTCCTTTACACTTCCAACGTGTTCGCTCGATTGTAATCTAGGCTAGACATCAGGTGAGACGTTTGGGGTCGTTCTTCTCGTTTTAAGGCTTTGTACTCATCTGGCATGGTGACCAGTTCATCTCAGTCGGAAAAATCACTACGTCGAACATAATGTTTGTATTCAGTACGAAGGCCGTCATAGATTCGGTCTTAATGATTCATTTTCCGCAGTACAGAGTACTGCATCGGGGACTTGAGCATATTCAGTATGTGATCCTTGGCCCGCAAACTAACAGAGTTTGATTTCGATTGTAAGGGCTATGCTCTAAGTGTGATAAGTATCGCGTAGGGAGAAAATAAGTATCGCGTAAGAGTGCCAATTTCCCCATATTATCCCTATTCCGTATATTAGAGGCAGTTACCCAATCATATTCCTTTTGATTTTGAAAGCGATACCTCGACGTATTACTTCCAAGTTAAGTGGTGCAGCACCTAACAAACCCGGCATTGCGTCAGTCGGAACTGTCCTACAAATCGGCATACATGGCAGCATTGTTATATGTTGACACGTCAAGATTTTATTTCTGCCTGCAACAGTCGTGACCGAATGTTGCACAAGCAACGAACAGCCCGCCATATATAGTGCGAACAGTCCAGGTCCCAGTCACTCCGAAGTATACGCCTAAGTCTAGCCACTACGGCAGTCAACTTTTCTCTAACATGAGTAAGATGAACTAGAAAATGCATCCTCTGAGTCATCACAATTCCAAGATATTTGACCTTAGTCACATATCTTAGACTTGTGTCCCTAGACGGAAATAAAAAAAAGTTCATTCACAAAACAACATTTTACAAATGTTGTTTTTCTATTAACATATATCTTAAAAGTAAACAAAAATATAAAATGAATTCAAGAAAAAAGGGGAACACTAAAAAAAAATTAATTTCAAAATGCTTAAAATATATGCCATATCATTATGAGGTTAGTCTTTGTAAATTTCAATCAATCGTTAGAGCTTTCGTAGCATTCACTACAAACCATTACTGCGTGTTCTAGACAAAAGAATTTAAAACATTTTTTAAAGACTTTTTCGATTTTTCTTAGACCCCCAGTATATGCAGCGACCAGGGTTGGAGTTTGACGGAATATTAGGAGCGGGAAGCCCACATATTTGTTGAATTCTTTCTTTTGTACGTAGTGAGGTGTGTCGAAGAAAAGCTCTTCTTATAATATGCGGCTTAATTAAATCATAAGAAAGCTCCTCAAGGAATTTGTGACGACATTTTTTTCTTCTGGATTATTGAATACGTAGATAAAAACGAGTTAATGGCCGATACATTCATTAGACTGTAAAAAATCGCAAGTGGCCATCTATTTGTACCTCTGGCACAATTGTAGGCTTCATACATTTTGTCCACAGTATCTACGCCTCCTTTTTTCATATAATCTATGATGATTTCAGGTTTACCCGTTTCTTCATCAATAGTGTCATTATCATGCATGGTTGAAATTAGGAGTACATTCTTGCCTTTTTTTTTGGAGAAATTTGTGTTAAGAAATTCATGTGGCAGTTCTCTTTTGTTTTTACGGATTGTTCCAATTAGAATAATGCCAAATATGACGTATCAATGTAGTATTGCCCTTCTGGCTGTTTGCCAACATAAACCTCCAAGATGAGTGTATAGGATAACTTGGCGGCACAAAGAGCATAGATTTTGATACCATAATTTATTTGGCTTGAAGGAAATTTACTGTCTAAAGCCGCAACGTCCTCTAAATGCCTCCAAATTTTCCGTCAGTTGTTACAAACTCCGAAGGAATGAAGTGTTTGCCAAAGGAGGACATAACCTCGTCAAACAAATCTGCAAACTTGTGCAACAAAGACCGGTCGATCCCCGTGTTTTTGTTATCAACCCTAATGCAGCTTATTAAAAATATGAATCGATTTAAAGTCATTGTAAGGCGGAAAATTTCGGGTGAAGAACCATCAGTTTTAAAAAGATCTTTAGCATTTAGCCGAGCGTTTTTCCGAGTTCCAGCAAAAAGGAGGAGACCAAGGAATGCATTTATCTCTAAAGCATCTGTAATGTTGGTATCAGGTGTATTTTTGCCAATAATGTTCCATGTATTTGTTAGTACCATCCACTATAATATTAATGACAATTTTTCGACCGTGTTTGTATTGAAGATTTTGGGAAGAACTTCATCCACATAGTTTTCAATAAAAAAGTGATTGTGACTCGATTCAGCGTCCTGTGAATCTTCAACATCACTTTCCTCGGAGTGTTCTTGTTCAGTATCAGTGTTTGCTTCATTCACATCAATATTATCTTCGTATTCAGTACCACTTTCCACATCAGAATCTGGATCTGAATCGATTTCATTCAGAATAGCTCTTATACGCTCAATATCTGCAATATCTAAAGAAAATCTCACGATAATTAATTTTGAACATAATTCTTTTATTAAACCATATAAACTGATCCTTAATTGTCCATTTTCATCTAAAAATTTATAATTTAGCAAAACCAACTTACCTGACGAAAATGTAACTGTTACGGCTTTAAGTCAAAACAAACTTAGTTTCAAATATTTATTTATTTAATTTATTAAAAGAAATCTTAAAAGTTGTAATTGAATGATCGCGTGTTTTCTTTGCTATTGATACTGCGAATGGTCCATGACGACTGCCGTTAATTCTAAAAATGTTCTGTCTCATTGCGTAACAGGGTTGTAGTCCATTCGTAGTATTGTATCTGCCGGTGATGTCAACATTCCCCCCTCCGTAAATCCTTTCTATGGTGAGGATTTCTTAAATTTCAGGACTGCCAACTTCACTGCTGAACGTATTTGACCATCCTTCCCAATAAAGACCTGGCTTATTCTTCCTTTCTTCCATTGGCCTCTAGGTTGGTTCTGGTCTAAAAGAAGTACAATATCACCGATTTGTAAGGGATCAACCTTTTCCCTCCATTTTGGACGTTTTAATAGTTGTGGTAAATACTCAACTACCCATCGCTTCCACAATCTGTCCTTCAAATTGTGAGAGATACGCCACTGTCTCCGCAAACACACGGTTTCATTCTCAGGATTGGGTGTCTGTGTGGAGTTTAAACCACCTATAAGGAAGTGATTTGGCGTCAAAGGCTCCTCAGAATCAGTATCCATTGGTATATGAGTTAAAGGCCGGTTGTTAATAATACATTCAGCTTCTATTACAGCACTTCGAAAAGTTTCTAAACGTGGGGCTTCTTCCTTAAAAATTTTGTACAGCAATTGTTTCACGCATCTTACTAGTCTCTCCCAACACCCACCTGAATGTGGATTTGCGGGACAATTGAAAATCCACTCGATGCTATCTTTGGAAAGATTTCGTTGTATTTCATCATAATCAAAGAAATAGTTTTCTTTCGTCATCTCCTTCTGCGCTCCAATGAAATTCGTTCCGTTATCACTTCTGATACGGACAGGTACGCCCCTTCTATTGACGAAATTTCTCATACAAAGCAAAAATGAGTCTGTAGACAGGTCAACAGAGATTTCCAAGTGTAATGCCCTGGTTCCCAAACAGGTAAATAGGGCAATCCATCTTCCCCCTTCTTCTTCCAATGGTAACATAAAATGGCCCACAGTAGTCTGACCCGACGTAACTGAATGGGCGAACATAAGGGGTCACGCGGTCAATAGGCAATTGTCCTATTAATGGTGGGACAGGTTTGGCAGAGTCAATGATACAAATGGGACATGCCTTCTTTACTGACCGTAATACAGATCGAATATATGGAATCCAGAATTTCTGTCTCACCTCATTTATGACAGAATTGTCATCTTTATGGTGCCTCTTTTTGTGGTAGTAAGCGATGATCATTAACGTCACGGGATGTTTTGTTGGCATAATAATAGGGTTCCGAGCTGTTTCAGGCAAGTAATAGGCATTTTCAATTCGCCCATTTACTCTTAGCAGCATATTTTCGTCCAGATATGGTGTTAGCTGATAGATGCTATGCGATTTTGGTAACACACTTCCCTTTATGAGATACGATCTTTCATCCCCAAAAACTTCTATCTGAACTTGTTGACAAATCAATATTTCCCCGGCTTCTACCTCAGCAGCCGTTAATTCAGTTGATATTATTTTTAATTTTCTTACTTTAATATTAAGAAAGCGAAAAATCCAGGCAGCACATCGTTTTAGCTTTAAAAAATCTGAAAATCGCCCATACCTGAAAATCGGTTCAATAGTAGCGTTCAGCACCAATAACACATCGACCAACTCTTCCTCACGACCTTGACTGGCTTCACTAACCGGCGAATCGGATGGCCAAAACTGTTCATCAAGATTTAAAAATTCCGGACCCTTTAACCACCTTGAGTTCACGTCAAAGGTTACAGCTAATTTAGCTCTAGTGGCCTCGTCTGCTGCATTTAAGTCTGAAGGCAACCATTTCCATTGTTCAGGTTCAGTTGTTGTTAAAATTTCCGCTATTCGACAGGCTACAAACTGTTTATATTCTCTTTCAGTAGATCGAATCCAAAATATGACTGTTTTTGAGTCGGACCAAAATATCGTGCGATTAATTACAAATTCGTGACATTCCTCTATAGATGTTTTTAGGCGGCAGCCCAGGACGGCAGCCTGCAACTCAAGACGTGGGATAGTCATTCCCCTTGGTGGAGCGCAACGAGCCTTGTCTAACACAAACGAAACGTGGATATCTTTGTCTTGTTTTATACGCAAATATGCGACAGCGGTGTAGGCACTAGAACTGGCATCAACAAATATGTGCAACTGGATCTCATCAGCGTTGGCCAGTAATGTTGAATAACAGCGCGGAATTGAGAATTGTTTTACCCCATCAAATTCTCTCCACCAGGCGTTCCATTGTGTCAAGATCGGTTGAGGAAGTTGGTCGTCCCATTGTATGCACAGTTTCCATTTTCTTTGCACAAGTAATTTTAAAAAGATGGTAAAGTTGGCTAAAAATCCGAACGGATCAAAAACCGCCATAACAATTCCCAATACTTCTCTCTTGGTTGGTGGACGTCTTCCTTCCAAAACGTCAGGGCTCATTTTATGGAACTTCACATGGAACTCAAAACAATCAGTGCCTTTGTTCCAATATAAACCAAGAATTTTATCCATTTGATCCTGTCTCTCCATTTTCAGCGTCGTTGAGTTGCTTTCGGCACCATGATTTAATCTGGACTCAATTTCAAAGGAGCTTGATGAAAAATTTCTTAAGTTAAAACCGGCTGCTGCATTTATACGTATGGCCTCTGTTGTAACTTCGAGAGCCTCTTCTATATTATTGAAACTGATGACGAGATCGTCAACATAAGTGTGGTTAATAACGGCTTTAGCACCTCTAGGCATGGTTGACTCAAACTCTCTAGCATTGATATTTTTTATATATTCGGCACAACAAGGTGAACAAACCGCGCCAAAAACCATCAACTGCATCACATAAACTTGGACATCGCCATTCCCTTCACCACCACGCCACAAAAATCGTTGCGAATTTTGATCAGTGGCTATTATGGACACCTGAGAAAACTTTTCCTGTATATCACCAGCCACCGCTATTTTCCCTTGACGAAATTTAAATAAAATTGTTTGGAGCGGTTTAGCCTGTTCAGGGCCCTTCAATAATGCGGAATTCAGGGAAACGCTTGACGACATTGCAGCGGCATCAAAAACTATTCGCAGCTTCTCTGGTTTATGGGGATTGGTTACACCAAAATGTGGTAAATACCACAGTTTGTCACGATTACCTGCCTCAACCTCCGACGGTGACAGCATGACCTTTGCAAATATACTTATTAATTTCTCTTTCGTAGCTGGCAGCATACTCTTGATTTCTTTTTATCTTATTTTCTACCTTAAGTAAGCGTTGTTTGGCCATTTCAAAACTATCGGGCAGTACCGTATTATCTTTTTTCCACAGTAGACCCGTTTCATACCGACCGTCCATTTTATGGCTTGACTTTTCTAAAATATTTCTGGCACGTTTGTTTTCCTCAGATTCTAAGACCATATTCGTTGCCTTAACTCCAAAGTTCTCCACTGAAAAGTAGTCCTGTACTAATCATGAATTTCTTTCCATGTGCTATTTTCATTTATATGATAAATTCTGGCTATGCTATTTGGTTTTCTAACAGTAGGAACATACGCCACCCATCCTAGCTTAGTAGCAGAGGCTACCGGTAAACAAGGACCTGCCTCGACCACTTGTTCGGACAGACCCAGCAGACAATTATCTAAACCAATAAGCATCGGTGGTTTTTTATTTTCATAACAATATATTGGAAGATTTTTTAGATGTTCGAAGTTTGTTTTATCAAAACTCTGTAAAGGCAGATTTAAATCCCTTACAGTTTGCAAGTTTTTAATAACATATTTTCTATCATATTCGTTTGCTGGTGATATTTCCACATTCAGTTATGCCACGTTGTGGCATTAAACTACAAAAACGGGCTAAATCCCCAATCCATTTGGCAAAATGTTCCACCGTTGGAAATGGCAAAATAGTATTGAAAACTTTGCCCATTCGTATTGTTTAGACAAAGGTAGTTTTAGCACTAATTGCTCTAGTAACGTGGGATTCAACAAATGATTTTCACATTTAGCAGATTTAAAAAATGCGACAATATTTTTGGCACATGTAGCTAAACCCAAAATACTATCAAGACGACCCTCAGTTATGGCTGGATACATTTTAATTCTCTCCAACTGTGATCGTATTAACAGTTCTGGACGACCAAAGTTGAATTTTAATTCATCAATTATCTGGGGAACATTTTCGGGATATATCATCATAGACATCACACAATTTTTGGCTGCGCCCTGTAGCGCTTTTTGCAACCTCATTAAATTCTGCTGATTGGTATATCCAAATTCTAAACTCGTGTCCTCATACGTTGCCAAAAACAAGGGCCACTCTTCCGGCTTTCCATCAAATTGTGGTAATTGATATAATTTTGTTAACTCACTATGTTGACTTGCTGGTGCTGTGGCAGAATAAAAATTTCTGTCAGCTAACGACGGCGGTCTGTATTGTATACTATGTACTGACGGCGGTAGCTGTTGTTGATCATTTGATGACGGCTGAATTGTTGGCACATTTTCTGTTGACGGCAAATGTTGCAGGTTTGATAACGGCGGCATTTGTTGCAAATTTGAAAACGGCGGCGTTTAACTTAAAGTTGATGACGGCGGAATTTGTTGAAACATATCACCTGACGGCGGCAATTGGCTCGTATTTATTGGCGGCGGCATTTGCTGAAATGTGATTGATGACGGCTGTTGTCGTAAATTTGGTGATGACGTCGTTTGTTGCAAAGTATCAGTTGACGGCGGCAGTTGTCGCATGTATTGATGTATATGTGGCCTAATTAACGGCGGCAATTGTTGAGTATGATTTGGCAAGTTTTGTGAACAATTATGCTGGTGCTGAAATACTGGCGGCATGTATTTGGGATGAGATGATGACAAATGCTGATGATGGGATACAGTTGGAGTATGCTGACTTTGTGTTGTAGGTGGCGACATTTCTTCATCTGTATAAAATATTTGCTGTCTAGAAACCTCCATATTTTGCAGAGATGAAGACAAATACGACCTCTTTTCAATTTGAGACCGAATACTGTTGATTTCTTTGTTGTTACGGCACGACTCTTGTCTTAGGTCATCCACTGCGGACTTCAAAGATGCCATTGTAGAGATTAATGTTTGTAAAAACTCAGGTGTAGATAAATCAATTGACGAAGATGACATGGCTTCCATTGTTGGTGTTACTGTTGTGTCTAACGTACCGGTGCGATCAACAGGTGTGGGGTCAGTACAGACCAACGTATTGTTAGGGCTTTTACCATCTGATGATCCACTATGATTCTGCTCATCTAGGCTGGTCTGTGACCTGGTTCTTGGCTTGTTCGGCATATTAATTCGCGTGGCAAATGAATTAAAACGAATTAAAAAAGACTTTCTCAGAACCACTCGCAGTTTACAAAGAAAAACAATGTTACGGCTTTAAGTCAAAACAAACTTAGTTTCAAATATTTATTTATTTAATTTATTAAAAGAAATCATAAAAGTTGTAATTGAATGATCGCGTGTTTTCTTTGCTATTGATACTGCGAATGGTCCATGACGACTGCCGTTAATTTTAAAAATGTTCTGTCTCATTGTGTAACAGGGTTGTAGTCCATTCGTAGTATTGTATCTGGCGGTGATGTCAACAGTAACACTTAAATATAACTCGGTCTCACAGACCTTCTGATTAGCAATCACCGGTACAACACTTCAACTCAAACGCACTTACTAAACGTTGTATAATAAGAAATAATGAAGATACTGAGAGAATGACAGAGTTGCCATTTTTTGTTTTCGTGAAACACAAAAGTGATTCATCGGCCTCACAGACCGACGAAATGGTCAGGAAGGTTAAAGCCGTGTCATTAGCTCCCTCTAAACATGCTTTTCTGTTGTTGAAATAACTCCTCCACAAGGAGAGTTCCCGGCAGCCCACATCACGTAGTCTGTCGAATATTGCACTCCAAGAAAGGTAGTCAAAGGCACCCTTGAAATATACAAATATGCCCAAAACATATTTGGCAGTTGACCCACCCACGCAATGTTGAACATGTGTCCATGCATCTTCTACAGACCTGCATTCCTTAAATCCATATGATAACTCAGAAGTGCAGGGAAGAGACTGATACCCTGATATGAGCGAGGATTACTCCTCACCCTATCAGAAGACTTCAGAAGCATCACAATGCGAGCATTTTTCCAGGCGTTCCGAAGATAGCCCTCCCTAACACACCTTCGAAAAATTGACTCCAGATATTCCAGAATGGCCTTTCAGATGCTTTTACACATCTCTCCAGTCATAGCGTATGCTATGCTGTCAGATTTAGAGGATCGACCCCCTCTCCATTAAGGGGAGGAGAGTTAACCGCTTCCGCATCTGGAAAGATTACTTCGAAACAATCCGTCAGCACATTCTCTACACTATGGTAGCATAACGCCATCAACCTGGAAGCATCCTGCCTATTTTTACCCCTGCAGATACGGTAAACCTTACCCCTGGGGTCATCTCTGTTTTCCCGGACAAATAGTCTCCATTCGTCCTCTTTAATCCTAGTGATTAAGTCCGTGTACGTCCTAAGTCCTGATAAGTAGGCAGCTCTACGCACAGTCCTTCTGCATCATATCTAATTCACGGCTCCACCAGTTAACCTTACTTGACTTTGTCTTAAGACATCGGCCAAGTAGTGAATCGTTTACCATGCACATCCACTGATCAATTGTCTCGACCTGACCATCTAGTGTCAATACCTCAAATTCTTCAACTGTTTGCGTTAATGCAACCGCTCTAAAGCAGGCCGCATAATTGTCCCAATCAACACCTTACAACCCTTACCTACGGGGTGCCACAGTCACCTGGAAGCGTCTTTGGCAAGATCCTATAATCTTAATGAGATTATCGTCACGCACTATCGACCTAAATTCAAAACTTAACATCGCTGCATTATTTACTATTGTCACATCTATATCACTAGCCCCAATGGAACCGTCAAAGGTGTACAGATCACTCGGTTCGTTTAGAACCGTCACGCAGATTGAAACCAACTGCGCGTAAGTCCTCGTGCATAGTTCAGATGGGCAGGAGAATTCCTAGCCATCTTACTGAACCACTCGTAGAGCATGTGTTTGCATCCATTCCTAGAGTAACGGGAATGTTACTTGCGTGAAGTAACACCGTATCCATTTCTCTTAAATACGGTTCCATGGGTTCACCAAACCTACAGTACACACTTGCCAGAAGCATTCTACTAAATCATAGGCGTGAACTGATAATTGTACTGTCCACGTCTGAGTCATCAATTACTATTGCAGAGTTCCCCTTTAAGTCAGGAAAAACCCGCATTCCTCTCGGCAAACCCCTATCGCAACCATTTGTGCAGTACGACTCCTGCAGCAATGCACGTCACCGCATACGCCCTCTGACAATTAAATCAGTAGAAATCAATGTAACTTCCTACATGTGCTATAAACGTAAATAAAAATGTCTATTTTTAAGATTTTATTTTGATCTCATCAGGTTAAGCCTGTAGGGGGTGGTCGATTTTTCGACCACTCGCTAGATACGATATAAAAAAATGCAAAAACACGACATATTTGTTTGTATTATAATATATTTTTATTATTTCGAAATTTATTAATTCGATGGCTTTCAATAATTTAAAAGCTATGGAATGCATTAAAGCACTTGGTGTGAACAGCAACGTCGCATTTCGAACATTTAAACGAAGAATGCTTGTGACAAATGCGGCAACGACGAGGCTTTTCAGCTTTAACGATTGCATGGTCTGTTCTGGCACTGCGAATTTCATTTAACGCAATTTCAGCGCTCAGCTTGGGTGTATTAGCGGTTTTTTGTGTCGATGGTTTCGCTTGACGCAGCAAACATTCTGCCACGTAGACACGAAATTCTAGATGTGTCATCGCACTGCTTTTCTTTGTAGTCACTCGATTCTTCGAACGATCAGTTCCTACCTGTTGCGTTTCGAGAAAGTCTGCGTGCTTGCGAAGCACAGAGTGAAGTTGCCATGCGTTGACCATGGCGTCATCAAGAGCATTTGTTAGCAATGGCCAGTACCACTTTTTGTCGCGTATGCGAATCCTATAGTTGTTTGCGGCGTTGTCAAATAAGTCAACTCCTCCCATACGGCTGTTGTATGCTTTGAGAATTTGTGGCATTTGAATATATGTCATTTTTTCTGCCTTTCGGTTCCATCGTTTTACATGGTGCATAGGCTCGATAGCTTCGTGGTTCGATACAATTGTAACGACAGAGTTATCGTTCCAACGAGCCATCAGCAAATCATTCTTCTTGTCGAACACGTAGTCCAACGAACCATGCCTATTGTTTTTCATTGCTTTAACATTCACAAGTGGAGCGCTGTTAGTTCGGTGGTCTCGAATAGTGCCAGTGAAGAAATAATTCAATTGAGACAAACGAGATGCTAATCGATGAGAAGTAAAAAAATGAAGAATGCAACGCAATGTTGCAATGGATGCTCCAATTTACTAAGCAGCTTCATAACGACTGTTTCTCCTAAACCGTACTCAATATAATCTGGATCCGGAACTTCATTGGCACATATGGAATGAAGGAGTACATGTATCCTTCGGCTGAACATAAAGCCCAATACTTAAATCCAAAACGGATCGGCTTTCCCTTTATGAACATTTTGCAGGAGTGGCGGCCGAAGTATGCTATCATCTGTTCGTCGATTGATAAATTGTAAGAAAACAAACCAAACTGCAAAATTTCTTACTCATCAAATCGTTGAATGGAGTCACCTTGGAGAACTTGTCATTTTTATCTAATTCGCGATTATTGTAGACATGGAAATAGCGCTTCAACCGAACAAAACGATTGCGTGGCATTGTTGCATGAATCAATGGGTACTCCAATGTTCGGTTCGTCGACCAATAGTTATCAATTTTCGGCTTTGTATTGTATCCGGTTATAAACAGGATGCCAATAAATTGTCGAATTTCAGCAGCATCCGTTAGAAACGAGTTGTCATTCATGTCAATTGTCGCATAGTCATTATCTACTCAATTACTTCGTTGTCGAGGAACAACTCAAACAATTCAATCGTCGAATAATTGCATGCAATTCAGTCCAAAAATATGAGCATGTGATGAAAAAGACAAACAGTAAACAAATATAAGTACATACCGTATTTTTTAAACAGCTCCACAATTTTGTCTCGCTCAACATCGACCGGCTGCCGCGAAAAGGAGAATTCCTTTGATTTGGACCACATGGCAGGAAATGCGTTCTTTTTAGTGACTTTCTTAGGTCGTTTGGCCGGCATATTACCATAGTCAGCGGCAACGTGGGCAACATCATCATCGTCGGCACGATCAGGCTTGTTTGTGTTGCAATCATTAAAATCATAAACAACCTTGATGCTACCGGCAACTTCACCATTATCGCACTTGGGTGGCTTAAAACTAGCTCGTTTTCGTCGATATCTTCTATATCGCTTAGTTCATCTACTCCATCCGGCGGCAACATCACCAGGTCAACACTATTGGCATTACGAATAAGTGTTGCGGTTTCATCCTCATCACTACTTTCGTTGACCAATCGTTCCATTTCCGCTTGCGTGGTATATTCCTGCCGATACATTTTACAACTTAAAAGTTTGCGAACACTTAACCCGAAGTAAAGAAACTAGAACATAACTAAGATCAAAGCAATAAAACTAATTAAAGCAAAGTGTCAATTACAGCTGTTTTATAAAAATGTAAACAATGCATATTTGTTTATTGTATCCAGTCGGTGGTCGAAAAATCGCCCAGTGATTTTTAAACTCACATATCCAGCAAAAAATACAACGAACGCGTTAAAATCGTTTTTGATTTAAATTATTACTCTCATACAAGTTTAAATTAGGAGGAATAGTGTTTTGTATTATTTTTTAATTTTTTATGAGCATTTGAACTTAATTTTTTTTTTTGTTTTAAAATAGTTTTGCGTGACCGGAGAAAACAACAACAAAAAACACGAATTGACACAATCCAAAAATTATTAAGATTTACAAAGGTGTAAATTACCAGAATTGCCTTATTTTTAAGTTATAACTGTTTCCCGCTAATTTATACAAAATTCGAAAGTCACTGGTAGATTTTTCGACCATTGTTTGGAAATGGGTTAATGTCTACCATTTGCCCTTGCAATCATTGCCATATGAAATGGGCACATATCTCACATCATAAGGTGATCTAATTTAATAATTATATTGTTGCATCTCCTCGCCATGTGGCCCTCTACACCGCATCTACGGCAAACTTCCACATTGCGCTTGCAATTAGCGACTCTATGGTCGAAACCTAAAGACCTGTGAAACGCCGCCAGTTTCATTAAAATTAAAAAAGTGTTCTACCTGCGGAAAGAAGACACTTTCACCTTTCTTCGGGTGGTATACGTTTGTTCCCTAGAAGTTATATTCCACTAAAGTTTAAATTTCAGAAAAATATAGTAGTTTCATAAATATTTCTGTGGCAATAAGGAAAAAGTGCTTAAGTCTATTTTTTTTGGTTTTGCAGGAGAGCAATTTTAAACTTTAAAGTTAATTTTTAAAAATTTAGTCCTATTCTGATGAGGGCAATCACTTCAATTCGGTCATTTATTAATTTAGGAATACATCATTCCACTTTTTGATAACATATATATTTAATTTAATGAGTTATTCACGATAACAAAACTTAAGCGCTTTTTCCAAACATGATAATAGAACTTCGTATGACTATTTTCGAAATAAGCAGCTTTTCCAAAATGATTTACTTTAAAATTTTGTCATATTTGAACATAAGAGATTACTCCAAATTATTTTTATTTCAATCTAATGAGTTAAAATGTATACATACTTACATTAATACATGAAGTTGATTTAAATATTATATTAAATTTAAAATTAAAAAACACTCAGCGAACAGATATCTATCTGTCTTCCAAATTACGACAATTATAAATTAATAAAAGTATAAAAAGAAAAAAAAAAGAATACAGGCTAACATTGTCCTGTGTCATATTAAGTTACATATGTACTTAAGTTACATAAATTCATAGTTCTTTAAATACGTAAGTAAACAGAATGTAGCTTTATAAAAAAACTACGATATACACATCTTTGAAAACATTTGATTTTTAATCTATTTCCTGTATATCAACTTCAACTAGATCCGGATGTATATCCGACATATCTTCGGTTAAGAGATTTTCATAGAATGAGTGAAAACATGGATCAATGAACGGGAGGATATCAATAAGATTTTTTTTCTTTTTTGAGGAAATTTTGATAACCGAAGGTAGCTTAGGTATTTCGTCGATTCTTGCTGTACTCACCCCTCTTTTTGCAACATTTAATACTTTGAAAGTCTCATCTTTATTTAATGATGTTTTAAACTGAACTTTACCAAAACTTTTCTTTGAATAGCATAACCATTTTACGTCTTTTCAAGTAAAATTGTCAGAGTTTGTATCTCTATTTCTCCATATAAATTTAGATTTAGAAAAGAAGCAAAATGCATGAAATCTTCAGAATGCATTTCAACTACATTGAATTTATTTTTGACGCCAACACTTCTTACAAAATTATACCAATCATGAGGGTGGTGTATCTTTACATTGGCCCTCTTTTTTTTTTTTGCTCTATCAAGGCGTGGTCCACATCACATTCCATATGGGAATGGCCTACAACTAAAAATTTGTGCTCAATAGTTTCGATTGTATTGCTATTTTGTAAAAACGTGATGAACATAGTGCTAAGGAAGGAGTTTTTATTTTGCCCCACGCATGAATCGCTATAAAAAATTACTTTTCTCACTTTTTTGTTTTGTTGCTCTAGCAGCTGTAAATGCTTGAGCAAGCATGAAGCAATTTCATTGCCTCCTCGTTTTGCCAATGCTTCATGCCACATAAAACAATATGGGCTATACCGTTAAATTAAATGTCCATAATTGTCTTTTATAGAAACTTATAGAAGTCTGAAGAAACGGGGTAGGCAAACACTGCTGCAGATCAAACGTATAAGATTTTACTGTTTCATTATTTTTGGATAAATTTTTGTCTTCTTCCTTAGCTTTATAAGCTAAATCCGCTTTGAGATGATGGTCTTCCCGTTCTTTAGTGAGTTCTTCCAATTTAGAAGGATTGCTCTTTTTGGCAATATCAATTTTCGCGTTAATTTCATCGCATTTACTGCAAGTGTCAATTTTCGGTTTTTTGAATTTTATATTCATAGCTAAAGAAGAAAGGAATAAATATGTATGTTAAATGCAAATAATTTAATTTCGAAATAAAAATATTTATTTTACTTTTAAATACATCTGAGTATTTGCTGAGGCTGACTTGATTTCCTTCAGTTTTTTCGCAATATAGTTTGTACATACACGAAAGTGTAAGATCTGAATGAAAGTATTTGTAGGATGTATCACGTCTACTGTAGTGGCTCTCATAACAAGGAAAACTGTTTATATGCTCCTTTATTACTTCTATTTGAGATGATGTTAGCTTATTTGGGGGAGTGGATAATCCTCGATTATCAGAAAATGGAAGATATGGATAATTTATTTTTTTCCTAACAACGCATTTGATGAAACCATCAGTTTCATCGAAACATTGTTTAAAGCATTTCTGGCAAACATTTATTCTATTTTCTTCAACATTTACATAGTAATTGTAGTGATGTTGTCGTCGACGAACCATTTCGCTACGTAAATTAGAGCAACTTTTTTTGTCTTCGATGTCGATTAGTCCCCCAATGTATAATATTCGTTGATTGTATGAACCTAACGCCCAATACTTATCAAACATTGCCTTTTGTACAATAAAAGGAATATTTGCTTTACACTTCTTGCGATAATTATTATAGAGAGGTACACATTTCTTCCCCCGTACAACAACACCTTTCCTAGTAACATAAGATTCATCTTTGTTACGTTTCTCTTTTATTTTTTTTTTTTTGTATTACACTTGCGTTTTTGCCCTGCTTCATTCAAATTACCATTAATCTCTATTCTCCTTATATCGAGCCCATCATCATTCTCACTGGTACCACTTGATTCACTTAAATTATAATTCGGGTCACGCATATCATCGTCGTCATCAAAATCTTGGCCAAAAGTTAATACATTTTCCATTTTGCTGCGATGTACATACATACATGCATACATAACTATGTACATTAATGGAGATTTTCAATATCAATATAAGTATATAATAAACAAAAACGAAAACCAAACTAAAGAGTATGAACTTACACTTCGGTGATGATAATAATAATAATTAAATAATTTTTTTATATTAATTTCTTTTCACAAATACTGAAATTGTAGCAACTATAACACTTGCGTTGTTTTACTCAGAAGTTGTTAATATTTTTTATTGGCATTTACTTGACAAATAAATCAACGGTTCTTTATATATGTACATACTTACATACATATTTAAACTTTCACTTTCCGGAGTTGTGCTATTTTAAATTTTCAGTAGAAAAAGACAAACTTTTATACTCGCAAAAAAAAAACTTATTGAGTAGTATATTGATCAGCGAAATGACTCATATATTACACAACTATTTTCTAAACTATTACTAAATAATTGCTTATGTCAGAACAGACTCTTACTTATGAAAGCAGAAAAATAGCTTATGTTCAACTAGTAACGATACTTACCCATGTGCTTATTTAGAAAAATAGCTTAAGCCATATTAGGATTAATAAAAAAAAATTAAGTATTTCGGAAAAATAGCTTATGTTCAAATATTACATACGGGAGGCACACGTATGTTTTGGAAAAACGTCTTATATCTGCCAAAAATATTCCGGCGTTGTAGTTAGTAAGTTATGAAAGAAGATTTTGTTATTTGGAAAAATAGCTTGTAATTTTTTAAGCTTTTTTTCCAAATGCGATTGCACATTAAAAAAAGATAAGCAAAAAGCAATTATGCTATAACTTCCTGAAAGATCGTACAAAATAATTGAAACTTTGCCCATGGGTACTTTTAAATATGAAGATTGCAAAGGTGCCATTAACTCAAATTTTGCTTAAGTCGACTTAAGCACTTATTCCTTTTTGCCACTGATTTCATAACGCCCCTAATATTAAACGCTAGAGCGGTAACCACTTAAAACAACTAAAGACTATAATCCTACCAACATTATAAAAAGACCACAGGCCATTGTCGATGATAGCTTGCGAGTAGTAACCATTTGTTTTTGACAAAACACAAATAAAAAACACCTTTTTCTGAAATTAAAAAAACAGTTAATTTTGACAGCATGCCATGCCTACAATTATCAATAGTTTAACCTAATTTTTTGGCTACCTTAATATGGATATATTAGGTCCTAAAAGGCGACAAAAAAAGTTCGACTTTTGGCCAATGAAAAACGATTTTCAGCCACTGTGCGGCGACGATGAAATCTTGCTGTATGCGCAACGTGTTTAGAGTCCGAGATGCCTGTGGACATTTGTAAGAATTTTAAATAATTTATTAAGATTTGAACTAATAAATATAAATAATAAAACCTTAGAATCGTAATGGCAATTTTTGGGAAAAGGATATTTCAAATGGTAGTCCAGAGGTTTTCAAAAAGAGCTTACGAATGGATCGGGCGATATTTTCTTTGCTGGTGCATTATATGGAAGTTTTAAGGAAAAATTATACAATGTTCCGAAACTGTATTCCATTGGAAAAGCGAGTTGCATAGCCCTTTCTACGCTGGGGTCTTCAGCCGAATACCGTACTATAGGAAGGGTTTTTGGAGTTTCCGCTAGTAGTGTTTGCAATATTTTACATGACTTTTGTAAGGCAGTTATTGAAAATCTAGCTAAAGATTTTCTTCCTAAGGACTTCTTAACAGCTTCTAAAGTAGAAGAGTGAGTTAAAGGTTTCAATGAATTGGGATTTCCTCAGGGCTTAGGTGCAATTGGTAAGCTAATAATTTTATATTAAAATGAAAATGAATTTTATTTAAACAAAAATGTACATACGCATATGTTTGTATGTACATTTATTTAAACAGATGGATGTCAATTAAGCGACCAGCTGCAGAGGCTGTTGACCATTGCAACTACAAGGGATGGTACTCAACGGTTTCATTTGCATTGGCGGTTACCCAGGACGTTGCAATGACTCGCAAATTTACCAACATTCTCAATTAAGTAAAATGATTGAATCATTGCATATCTTAAAAGAAAAATCCGTACAAATATGTAACACAGAAGTTCTAGTAGTCCTTATTGGGGACTCTGCATTCAAATTTTCACGAACGGTCATGAAGCCTTACCCCTTCTCAACCTCTGCCTCCACAGAACAACAAATGTTTAATTACAATTTATCAAAGGCAAGGCGTGTAGTTGAAAATGCATTGAGGGTAGCTAAAGGCTAGATTACGACGTATAGGAAAAGACTTAGACAATCATCCAAAATTCAATAGTAAAATTATTATGTGTTGCTGTATTCTTAAATCTTTTTAAACTGCAATAACAACCTTATTAATGAAGGTTGGAATATTGACCAGACTGAATCCCGACCGCAGACATATGATACAAACACATCTGCTGATTTTTCAATGCCGGCGGAAAATATTAGATCAGCAATCGCGAAATTTTTAACGGAAAGATAATTTTTAATTTCTAAAGCGACTTAAGTATATCACAATTTCTTCATACATTACCTTTTCGTACGCATTCGTTCATAGCCGAAAAAGCAAATGTGCAACTTTATACTCAAATTTAATATTATTTATACCTGCATATTGTTTATATAAAAACTTTAAATAAAAATCATTCAGTTTTTATTGTTTTTTCCGAACTACAAATATTATTAATTGTTAAGTAATTTCAATCTTTAGGCATGAGTTCGTTTTTTGTTTCTATTCAGACAGAGAATTATTTATTTAATATGGGCAAACTTTTTTTGAAAACAGTAAAAGTTTTAATTATATTAGAGATCTAGCTGAATGGAATGCATTTTCTATGCCGCTACACACGTTATCAACATTCTTCGTGTTTTATCTACAAATTGTGTCTAAAGTTCTACAGGGTGGCGCAAAAATAACCTTCCGATGTTTTTTGGCTGTAATTTAAAAAAAAAATGAAAAACTTTGATTCTTCTTGTGGATTATTTTTATTTGGTCTTTTAATTTTTTTTACATCAAGTCGAGAATATGATGTGATGTAAATGGCCGCCGCCACAGTTGAATGTCATTTGAGCCCTTTTCATGGCATTTTCCATCACTTTGGCCAAAACTTCCGGCGATAGGTCCTCACATTCTTGACGGATATTGTCTTTAAGAGCTGCAAGAGTCTGAGGCTTGTTGACATAAACCCGCGACTTCAAAAAGCCCCACAAAAAGAAGTCTGCAGCGGTCAAATCAGGCGATCTTGCTGGCCAGTGCAAATCGCCAAAACGGGAGATTAGGCGCCCGGGAAATGCATCCTTCAGCATATCGGTTGTGGCACGTGCAGTGTGTGCCGTTGCACCGTCCTGTTGGAACCACATGTTTTCCTATCCCAATTCATCAAGTTGCGGCAAAAAGAACTCGTTAATCATTGCTCTGTAGCGCTCACCATTTACAGTAACCGTTTGGCCCGCGACGTCTTCGAAGAAAAAAGGTCCGATGACTCGTCCAGCGAAAACAGCACACCATACAGTGACTTTGAGCGGGTGTAATGGCTCTTCGTGGGTTACACGCGGATTTTCAGTGCCCCAGAAGTGTAAATTTTGCTTATTTATGTACCCGCTAAGATGGAAATGGGCCTCATCACTCATGATTATTTTTGATGAAAAATCATCTTCCTCTTGGTGGTGATTAAGGATGGCTTGAGCGTATGTTAGACGCGATTGGCGGTCAGCAGCTAACAGCTGATGCACCGTCTGGACTTTGTACGGAAACATCTTCAAATCTTTTACCAAAATTCGCTGTAAAGACCGTCGACTGATACCCATTTGCGCGGCACGTCGTCTGGTCGATGTCGACGGCGCTTCCATGACATCCTCGGCTACAGCAGCAATCTTCTCTGCAGAACGGCTACTCCGGGGTCTGCCACGCCTGGCAGCATCTCGTGTTGTGCCAGTCTCTTCGAGGCGAGCGGCTAAACGTCGCAGTGTTTCACCAGTAGGCGTTGGACGGCCAGGAAATCTGCTACGAAATTCACGTTGTGCCAAAGTCACCGACCGATTATTGGTCAAATAAATAGTCACTAATATTCCGCGTTCTGGAGCAGTGTAGCGTAACATTGTTTATTAACGTGTATTTCGCAAGTGTTTACTACACAAATGTCAAAACAGAATTGACATTAGGGGCCAATCGCAAAATTTATAGCATTTTCTGATAGGAGGATTATTTTTGCGGCACCCAGTACTTATACCAACATTTAAGACAAATGGAATACGAGTACGAGCTATTTCTCAATTTTTGAATTGTTCATATTATAGTCTTTTTTCCTTGGTTGAGAATGAAGTTTTACAACAGTCTAACTTTTTCTGTTATTAAAATCTAGGTTACCATATGCAAAACGAACTCATGCCTAAAGATTGAAATTACTAAACAATTAAAAATCATTCGTTTAGAAAAAAAAACCAAAAGCTTATTTTATTTGAGATCAAAAATATTCACTTTTTTGTATTCATTTAAAAAAATAACAGTTAGAAAATTAAAAAACAACTCTTATGAAAACTTCATAAAAACAACATATATTTATTTATATAAAAACTATATGTATACATAAATATTTGTACATTAAAAAGTAATTATAAAACAAACATAAAACAAAAAATTCATTCATTGTACATTTAAAAAATGAAACTAAGTAAAGTATATTTAACATGAAAGAGAAATGGTAATACTAAAAACAATAAAGCAAAACAAAAATCAATGAAAGCAAAAAACCAACTTATAAATTTCTTCATTAAAAAATAATTAATAAAAAATTAAAAGAAAACCGAAATTAACAATCCCTAATACTAATAAAAATAAAATGTTATGCATAACATTTAAACATTATGTACTTACTCTTTGTCTCGCAAAATACTGAGGAGCTCGTTTTGAAATGCCGCGTTTAGTGATGGAATGGTGTCCAGCCTTTTGACCATTTCCATCATTTGTTTCTTGCGCTCTTCATTAATTTCCTTTTGCATTTCATTGCGCTCCCTACCTAATTTTATTATTTCGGCATTAACGTCCATTTTCCTTTTTGTTTGCCTGCGGCTGCGGAGAGCCTTCAATTTTTGATGCGCTCCAGCTACTTGCATGGTTGATCAGTGTCAAAATTTATTGGGTCGAGCTCCATAATATCCTGGCTTTCGTTTAAAAGTGCAGACATATCTTTAAAAACAAAATATTTTAAATATTTTATGATTATTTTAACTCTTTATATGTGCACACAACTTACCTGTACTTTCATGCATAGTATCTTGAACATTTTACATTTTGTAGTTTAAAAGACCCCAAGATATTATTAATTAATTTAATTTGGAAATGTTCCCATGAAGACGGTGATCCTCCTGTAGACCCAATTTTGATTTTTTTCTTGTCTAGAAAAAAATTATATTTGAAGATAAACATACATACATATTTATGTCAGTAGATATGTATGTATGTATATGTAATAAAGTATGCATAAATGTTTTACCTGTATTTCCGGGTGAGGTTATCCACTTTTGTACGAATATCTGTTCAGCTTCCAGAAAATCCGGTTCTAGCAACTTCACTGCTATTTGCTGGAAAATAGGCGAATTTTTCCTTCCACCCCACAATTCTAATAACATACTCTCGTCAGCAGCAGACCATACAACACGAAGTATTTTTTTCTTTTTTTTACTGTAAATATATGTATTTTTATGTACTAACGTATTATTTTTAATTTTAATTTAAGAATTTACTTACATTGCTCGGTCCCGCTCATTTTGGAAATTTTTGACATTTGTATATTTTCTAGTGATGGTATGAATTTTTGACAATTGCTTTAAGTTTTCTTTAGTGATGACACTAAAATAATCAAAAGATGTTGATTACAACAAAATGAGATACGAAAATCTTGTAAATATGTTGAGTTTTTTTCATATAGACTTTATATAGGAAGATGTTATCATCTTGCCAAAATGATGAAAGATAAAAGATGTGAGTAAGTGTAAATACGCTATAAATGTTATCTAATGAAATTGAGTCTATCGTTTATAGTTGTTTTGAGTGTGTGAGGGTGCATTACTTATAGTTCTTCCATAGTTCTTTCAGCCTCAACAATTCATTGATAAGTTTTTTTACCACCACTAATATTTATTACTCTGAAGGTTTTTGAAATTTGACTCTTTTTTGCCGCTATTTTTCTTTGGTTGATATTATAGGAGCCAATGGGTCCGGGTCAAATAGCTTGGCTATTTCAGACAAGACAGCACGTAACAATACCACGGCGTGGCTAAGAAATTAGTTTAAAACAGATTTTATTTTATAGCATTCCATCGCAAGCCTAGGGTTTTTGTGGTACTGGCATCTGAAAATTTAAGAAGTCTTCAGTCAAGCAGATTCTCACAGGTTAAATCTTCTAAGAGTCGGAAATGATTGGCAGTCCATTTCGCAAAACGAAAGCAGCCGTGCCAAGAACATGACTGAGTTTATTACGTCAGCGTACGTTATCGACGTACTCTTAAGTTTTTGACATTTCAGATGCCTAAATTTGGACAAAGCGCTACTCCGCGAATCTTGTAATGAAAATTCATTTCAAAACTCCCACCGGAATGGAAGTGATAAAACATAGCGACCGTCTGAATTTTGATAAACGGTAGCGTTTTTCGCAAAAATCTCTAGCTTCGAAAACGTTGGTGACTTGAACTTCAAGTCCCAAGACCGAGAAAGTTGAGTATTTAACCTGTGACTATCCATCCGAAAAGGGGTTTTTGAGCGATCAGCGATTTATATATATATATATATATATATATATATATATATATATATATATATATTAAGACAAAACTCAAATTTATTTAAATACAAACTATAGTTGAGTTAAACGATCTTAGACGCGTTGTGTCGTAAAAAAAGGAAAAAAGGAGAATTCAGTTTGTTTGCTCGTGTTCTAGTGCTAAACAAAAAACATTTTTTAGCACCCGGGTAGTTGGTGCGTTGAGTAGCCGGTATCACAACGGTGGTGCCACAGCATTCCCCCGCCAGAGGGTTCCTCAAAGGAACCGTAACCCGGCGACCACTTGAAGTAACTTTAGGTTGTGTTATTTCAGGTGAAAAGTTTAAAGCTGGGCTGGAGTTGAGATCGTTGTTGCTAGGAACTTTTTGAATTACGCTATCAGGTAAAATGTCCTGTTGCTCACTGCTGTCATGGCAAGCGTTGGGTACATCTGGAGCAAGTGAGCCATCGATGAGATTACTGGATTCGGTAAAAGCCGGTTTTGAACGGTCGATACTGATGTTGTTTGGTCGACCTCGTATCAAAATTGTAAAATATTTGTCGAAGCGTTTTAAAATTTGGTATGGACCGTCGTAGGGATGCGTAAGCGAAGGCCGTATCGAGTCGTTGAGGACGAAGGCGTGCGATGAAATTTTTAGGTTTTTCGAAATGAATGTACGGGGCATAGCATGGTGGACTGTATCGGTTGGCTTAAGCTTCTGCATTACTGATCGAAAATCGGTGATAAACTCGCTGGCAGAGCGGAGATCTTAGCACGGTGAAAAAATTCTCCAGGAATTGTTAAAGTGGAGCCGTAAACCAACTCAGGTGGCGATGCTTTTAAATCTGGCTTGAAAGCAACCCGTAGTCCAAGCAAAATAGTTGGCAGCACCCATCGTGCTGGATTATGACATAAAATGGCTGCCTTAAATGTGCGGTGCCACCTCTCAATGATGCCGTTGGACTGCGGATGATACGGTGTAGTACGAAGATGTGTTGCTCCAATTGTATTTACCAATTCGGTGAAAACTGCAGATTCAAATTGGCGGCCACGATCCGAAGTAATCCGAGCTGTGACACCAAACCTCGAAATCCAATGAGCTAAGAGAGCTTTAACGACTGCATCAATCAGCTGACATGTCAGGAATCGGAACTGCCTCCGGCCAACGAGTGAAACGGTCAATTATTGTTAGGCAATATCGTTGTCCTTCACATAACGGGAACGGACCAACGATGTCTATGGTAATATGAGCGAAGCGTTCTTTCGTCAGCTCATATTTGGCGGGAGCTGAATGAGTATGTTGCTGAACTTTTGAGCGCTGGCATTGTAAGCAATTTCGTACGAAAACAGCAGCATCTTTCCGAATCCCAGGCCAACAAAATCGACTGGTGATGAGTTTGGTTGTGGCCCGAACACCTGGATGAGACAAATCGTGGATTTTTGCTAAAATTTGTTGCCGGAACTCCTTCGGGATGCAAGGGCGAGATGTTGCTGTGTCACAGATAAGCTCATCGTTGCAACCTGGGATTGGAAAATATTTCAATTTCAGAGAATTTGATGTAGTACCTTCGTTTTTAATCATCTTTTGAAGCTCTTCGTCCATTAGTTGAGCCGCTGCAATACGAGAGTAATCTACGATTTGACTTATTGAGTCGATGCGGGACAGCGCGTCGGCAGTGACGTTTGCTAAACCCGGCGTGTGGCGAATATCTGTCGTGAACTGACTGATAAAATCGAGCTGACGAATTCTGCGGGGCGAGGCTTTTTCAAGTTTTTGTTGAAACGCAAAAATAAGCGGTCGTTGATCGGTAACTATGTAACACCGCCGTCCTTCTATCATGTAACGGAAATGACACACGGCCTGATACATTGCTGCTAGCTCCCGATCGTACGTTGAATATTTTTGTTGAGTACTTGTAAACTTTTTAGAATAAAATGCCAAAGGTTGGAGGCTTCCATTAATTTTTTGATGTAAGGCTGCCCCCACCGCTATATCAGAAGCATCAACATATAACGCCAGCTCGGCGTCAGAAGCAGGATGCGCTAAGAGAGCAGCGTTGGCCAGTTCGCTTTTACAGCGGTCAAAAGCAGCTTCTGTAGACGAATCCCATCTCAGCGGGCTGCGGTCGGTTTTCTTATTGCCGATGATAAGTTGTTGCAGTTGCATTTGATACGAGATCGCATGTGGCAAGAACTTCCTGTAAAAGTTTACCATAGCGATAAACCTTTTAAGCTCTTGAGCCACTTTCGGTTTTGGAAAATCGAGTACAGCTGCAACTTTTTCGGGCAGACGGCGAATGCCGTCAGTGTTGACCAAATGTCCGAGAAATTTTATTTCGCTTTTCCCAAATTCGCATTTGTTTACATTTATTGTGAGATTATTGTCTCGAAGACGACGAAAAACTGCAATTAGATCCTGACGATGCTGTTCGGCTGAAGCTGATGCGACGCAAATGTCGTCGATGTAGGGAAAAACGAAATCAAGGCCTCGCAACACCTTGTTTATTAACCTTTGAAACGTTTGTTCGCCGTTGCACAGGCCGAAAGACATGAACTTGAACTCGTAGAGGCCGAATGGGGTACTAATTGGCGTTTTCGGGACGTCATCGGGAAATATCGGTACCTGGTGGAAGGCTTTCTAAAGGTCAATCTTTGAAAAAATTTTCTTACCTCTCAGATTTGTTAAAATCCGTCAGGTACGGCAGAGGGTACCGATCTGGTAATGTGCGAGCGTTTAGAGCATGGTCTCTAGGTACCGTCTCCCTTTTTTACCATATGGAGCGGGCTGGACCAATTGCTGTTAGACGGTTGACAAATACCAGTTTTTATTAAAAAATCAAACTCAAATTTAGCGGCCAAAAGCTTCTCTGGCGAAAGACGTCTCGGTCGGCAAAAAACGGGCTGACCAGTTGTTTAAATTTTGTGCGAAATAGAAGATTTTGTAGTTGAACCATACGGCGTGAGCTTGGTAATGTCAGCGAATTGCTCCAAAATATCGGCGAAAGAATTATTTGTATCGTACGTTTTGATACCGGCTGCTTCATAATGCGATGGCGATGTAAGTTGTGAGGCGAGTCCGGTTATGTTGTCGATCAATCGATTACAACGCAGGTCGATTAACAAATCGTAGTGTTTGATGAAGTCAGAGCCGAAGATCGGTGACGTCACGTCTGCGACTACAAAAGACCAGTGAAAGTCTCGGCGCAAGCCTAGGCCCAATTTAATGCGCTTTTCTCCGATGACCTTGATAGGAGAAGCACTAGCGGCGTATAAAACAACAGCTGTCGGACGGACATCAAACAACTTCGATGTTAAGGGTAGGACGGATACATCGGCGCCACTATCGACCAGAAAATTTTTATTGCTATATATGTCTCTCACCTGTAAGCGAAAAATTTGACATTCGGTGGGGAAACTTTCGCTTGCATCCTCCACCTCTCTACCAAGACAGTTGTTGGAAGCGACGGCTGCGTACTCTGCCGACGCTTATGTCTACATGGGCTTCGGCACTTTTGAGCGTTGCGGCCATACTTTTTATGGTACCAGCATTCATTATTAGATGTGTCGCTTTGATATGCTTGACGACTTTTAGAGCGGTTGCGTTGTATACTTGGTCCGCGTGAGCGTGATCGTGTCGAAAATCTTTCAAATTTTTTGCTTAACTCAATTACAGCTGCAGGAAGTTCGCTGATTTCGTTTGGTGCTTGCGACTGAACACGTTGAATTTGGTTCGGTGCCATGGCATCGACAATTGAATCGGAAATTCTTGTGAATTCAGTTGGGTGGCCAGACGAGGCAGCGACCACCGGCTGGGCAAATTCAGGCAAACGTTTTGCCCAAAGACCTTTTAACGCTGCGTCTCTAAGCGTGTTGCTAGCAACGCGCTTCATATCGAAATACAACTCAGATGGCTTTTTGTCCCCCAACGGCAGATCTGATAAAAGACGGTTGAGGCGACGCTGCTCACTATCAGCAAAGTGATCAATAATTTTTTGTTTTACGTAGTCGAAGCGGTCTGTTTGTGGCAGCGTTGCAATTACATCAGCCAACTGGGAAATAACATTTGGATCCATCGCTGCTAATATTGTTGCGGTCTTCTGTTTATCGGCGGTTATGCCAGAAGCTGTGAACCAGAAATCCATAGCGGTAAACCAAGCCTCGATGTTCGTGCTCGACATTACGGGCACCGGCAACCTGGCATACACGGCGCTGACATTGGCAGAAGACGATTGCGAAAGGCCACTATCGTTAGCGGCTGCGCGCCCTGCCTCGTCATGAGACATATTCTTTTTTACCCAATGTCACGCAAACACTTGTTAATAAACGCAAAAATGGCTAACAAGTTAACCCCAGACACGCTGCACCAAAAAAACAATATGGGGGAAATCCAAGTAAAATAACAATGATTTGCAATTTTTTTGTGAGAAATTTGCAAAAAGTTTCCTTATGCAAATCGGTTTCAAAGCGGGGTCACCAATTTGGTGATTTGTGTTATTCAACCAATAAAAAAGGAATCGATTAGGATTTAAAATATTTATTAAAACAAAACTCAAATTTAATTAAATACAAACTATAGTTGAGTTAAACGATCTTAGACGCGTTGTGTCGTAAAAAAAGGAAAAAAGGAGAATTCCGCTTTTTTGCTCGTGTTCTAGTGCTAAACAAAAAACATTTTTTAGCACCCGTGTAGTTGGTGCGTTGAGTAGCCGGTATCACCACGGTGATGCCACATATATATATATATATGTAGTATTTTTCGAGTAAAATTAAATTGCAAGCGAAAAAATGCACTTTATCTCAGTAAACTCATAGTAACCGGTCGTATGAATAATGTATCGCAGCACTAGCGTTTTTATATGTAACAGTTCATTCAATAAGTCCGTTGGATAAGTAAGAAAATAACTAAATGTTGAAAAAACTCGATTTTATTATTCAACATAATTGCCTTCGAGGGCGATACAACGAGTATAGCGATTTTCCAACTATTCGATATCACTTTAATAGTACGATTTCTCTTTCTCGTCAAATTGATGTTTTCTGGAATAATAGGCTCATTTAAATTCAGCAATCCACTTCTATATCATTTGTCTCGATGGAGCAGAGTTCGGATATTGTTTATCAAGTCATAGTTTGGTTTCCACTGTTTTGATTAAGAGGTGCTTTATCAAAACTCGAAATTCAGTTTTTAAAATTTTTTAGTTCATTAACAAAAGTTGCCTCACACAAAATGCTATAACTCACGAATCAATAGTAAGATTGCTGTCAAATTTATACACGTATCGTTTGAAGGTTAGTACTAAATTTAAATCGTATGAACAAGATTCTAGTAACGTCATCTATGTGTCATCCTATGGACTTTTTAAATGGACTGTTATATATGTACAAAAATACATATATTAATATAAACGAAATAAAAAACAACCAATAAACACACTGTTAGCTTGCTTTGTTTTTTTTTGCTTTTTGTAAAAAAAGAAAGAACTCACAGTAGTATAATCAGTAAAAAAATTACTGAGATTTGTATTATTTGTAGTTTCTTAAAAGAATCACAAAAACGACACTATGTAAATCCTTTATTAAACTCGCGCATGTCCGTCCGGTTTTGTTGACAGTAAAACTAGCGAGTAAAAATATTATTTTCTTAATTCTAATTGTATGCTATATTTGTTTTAAAATACAAACTTCTTATTAACAGAGTAATTAACAGATAATAAATGAGCGCGACTTAAAGCAACAAAACACTTTTATATTAAATGAATATCAATGCAAATTAAAAGAAATTTACGGGATGGAATACTAAAAGAAAAAACCACTGAGTATAAGATTTTTTTCCCAATTGTGTTAAAATTGTACGTACCGTACATTCTGGGTTTACAAAAGTAAGTGAGTAACATAAGTATATGCAAAAGGAAAGAAATGGGAAAATATGCAACCGGCAAATATTTAACGAAAGTTATGTAAAAACGTCATCTGAACAATAATCAGTGGGCGTTTACACTATGCGCGTAAATATTCATAATGATAGAACTTGGAACAAATGTCATATCTTTAACGGTGTTCACAATCAAACTGTATTAGATAAGTAAATGTAGTGATCATTCTGATAATATACTGTTAATTCGTCGGTCTTATACTTAATACTTAAGACCTACATATATTATTAATTCACTCACCGATTTTACTTTTAAGTTAGCTATAATTCTATAGGGTAAGTGTTCCAATAGTCGGCACTTTAACTTGTTTTTCTTCTTCAAACAGGTTCTTTTCGTTCTTTTTGGTTCTTTTGTAAACACATTCAACTTTTTGAAAAATAAAATAGTACTTTATTAGTAATTGGAGTATTGTTTAAAAATCATCAATTGTCCCTATAGTCGGCATATGTGTTCCTAAGTTCGACCTTAAGCGGTCCTATTGTCGGCATTTAAATTTAGTAGAATAAAAATACATAATTTAAGAATTCAAGGTATTTTAATAAAATAATTTGCACGAGATCGATACTTTTGTTTCATTGGTTTATAATAAAAACTAAAAAATAAATATAAAGATACATATGTACTCGTATGAGTTTATGTATAAAAAGTTACATATCCAGTGTTAAAGTTATTTGATATTTTTTCATACCTTTAACCTAATTATAATTCTAAAAGTTAAAATAACAAAAGAATTCAATTCATAGGAACATATTATTAAAAAATGATATCATTTAAATTCAAAATTCGTCACGACTCAAGATTAAAGTTTAATTAAGTTAAAATATTATTTGTTTCAATCTGCTTGATTTTACATGATTCGCACACAAAATCCATTTCTATCACATCCTCGTACTTCAATTCTTTCAAAGTAGTATGTACATTTCATGTGAAACCATTTGGGACAATTGTCACAACCTACGTTTTTAAGAGCATCATCCTCAGCATCACTATCCAAATCTTCTTTACATATACCGCATATTTGCTTTTTTCTTTTTTTACCTTTTTCCGTTTGTTTTCGTTTTCCAGTTTTCTTTTTTCGCGTTCTAGTCTTATTTGTTTTATTGCCTCAGCTTTGGCAGTTTTTTCTTGTTCTTTTGATTCAACATGTCTCCTCCTCGGTTTTTGACGCTAATCTTGACGATTTTGAAATTTTTAGGAAGTACAAAAGTTTTTTAAATGATGGTGACATGGAAATCGTTCGCTTTCCTGTAATTGGGTAATTGCTTAAGGAATCTAATATGAAATTTTGTAAGCTTGTTATTCATGAAGTAGAAAAAAGGCAGTCTATAGTTGGTTCAAACATTTGGACATTGTTGGGAAGAGCAACTGGAGTTGGGCTTGAGCTATTAATGGGTACAAATGAATTAGCATTTGTTGGAGATAGATTTCTAGGAGGATCAGACGCTGTAGTTTGTTCTTTCATATTTTTTGCTTGTAGTTCTAAAATTCTTTCTTCATTAACTATATACGTTCCGGACTGAATTTTAACGTCTCCTAAATTTTCAACCGTTTGGTTATTTTCTTTTTCCTTCAACAAAGAAATTTGTTCAATAATAACGTCGGTATTGATGCCACGTTCTTGCAATTTCGGAGCTATTTTATTAATAACCTCGATAGCTACATCCAAATCAGTTGTCGTATGTGTTGAATCGGTTTCGTGTTGCTTCCTATCCAATAATTCTGAATTATTTTCAACGCACTTGGTGTAGTCAACGTTGTCTGGATTAAATGGGTATAAGCCACACTTTCTAAATCCATTTTTGATTGAGTCTTCCAAAGCAAGACTAGATAGAGCCATACTGAGTAATGGACAAAATGTTAATTTTGAAATAACTTTATTATAATTTTCCGGCTATAACTGCCACTTTCTCACCGTTTTCTTCCACTCTGATTTCAGTGGCTTAAATACACTGACATCCGCAGGTTGCGTTATAAGAGCGGTATACAAAATAATTCCGTTTTCTTCACAAAATTTGCTTAGTTCCAACGTCATGTGGGATTTATGACCATCAACAAACAATAGAACAACTGGTCGCTTAACGTTATGGTCATTAAGCCAACTATGAACCACATTAGCAATATATTCGTAAAACGTTTCTTTAATCATCCATCCAGCTTCCGATTTACCAAAAAACCAAATTTCCGGTAAGCTATCTATTACTGATTTAGGTGGTCGCATGTTCGGAAAGACAACCATTGGAACGATGGTCTAACCACTTGCTGAGAAAATCAACAGCACGGTAATAGTTTCTTTCTCATTGCCTTTTTGGATGTTCTATACGTTTTATATCCCTTTGGTGCCAGCACTTTTCCGGTTTTAGGACACAAACTGAAACTGGTCTCATCACCGTTAAATATTTGACGTGGATCATCCAAAATGTCCAAAACATTCTGTGCACTTAAGAAACTTATTAATTCTTCGAACCATTTCACAAGTCGTTGCACTTCAACTTGCGCCAAAATAGTATGTGGATCCATTTTTCTTGCTTCACCAGCAATACGGCCATAAATTCTATCTTGTATAGTAGTAGATCGCGGAACGCCATATTTTTTGCTTGCGCCCGATATTGAAGATGTGCATTCTCTGATTTCTGTTAGAGCATTTTTTAAGGATTCTTGGGAGTATTGGTGCATGGCCCTTTTTCCTTTGGTGGACATAATTTTTCTGAAATACCAAAAAGTACTGATGTGTTACCTCATCTGTTCCACTAAATTTCATCCTGCTGCCGACTTTTTTAAATTAATTTATCATAAATAAAAAGTTCTCGTAAACAAAAAACAATTCATTTTTATTAATTTACTGTAAGTAAACAAATTAATGGTTTTTAAACTAAAATAAAAAACGTCTTATAAAATAATACTAAAATTTAATTCTCAGTAAAAGTGAAGTCTCGTAAACAAATAATTCATTTAAAAAATAAATTCTAATAACATAATAGTATGTATGTCAAAAAATTAACAATTTTTTATGCTTTATATTGATAAGTTTCACTGCGTTCAGAATATTCAACTTTTGAGTTTGCTGGCGTTTTCGGTGAAGAAAATGAAACGGGGGCGTCGCTTTAAGTACATTTTTTTAGCTAATATTTTTTTATTAAAAAAAATTTTTTTTTTGTTTTTATTTAGAATATATGCGTATATTTATGTCTTCACACTTTTTACTTATGTATAAAGGTAATAACAGTAATTTAAAAAAAATAAAAAAAATTCAAGAACTCAATATATCACGCGTCAATAATATTCGGTTTTTCGTGACTAGTAACAAATAACTTAATTTTAAATCTTAATTCATTTTAACTTAATATCTAGTTGGATAACCCTTTTGTTTAATAAGTTCGCTTAGACGGTTTGGCATGTTTTTCACTATGCTAGCTATATAATCTACCGGAATCCTATCCCATTCTTCTTGAAGCCTCGATTTCAGCTCTGATATTGAAGTTATTGTGTGTTTGCGGATGCGCCGATCTAACTCATCCCACAGATTCTCCATGGGATTGATATCTGGAGATTGAGCAGGTGGATGGAGATCTTTAGGACAATTATAAAGAAGCCATTCATGAATTAAACGAGACTTGTGTTTTGGATCGTTATCTTGATAGAACTTGAACGACTCCAAAACACCCAGCTTTTTAGCACTATCTTTTAAATTTTGACGAAGAATATTCAAATATAATTCCTTATTCATAATTCCGTCTATAAATACTAATTTTCCTACCCCTTTAGATCCCATACAACCCCACACCATAACATGTCCATTTCCATGTTTTACAGATGGCCTCAAGTTTTGTGGTTGCAGCTCCTCGTTTGGTTTGTGCCACACCATTACGCGTCCATCGGATCCAAATACGTTATATTTGCTTTCATCTGCAAAAATAACATCATCCCACCAACTTTCCGGCTTATGGAGGTACTCCCTTGAAAAACTCAAACGAGCCTTGCGATTGCGTATATTAACCAATGGCTTACGACGTGCTACTCGACCATTAAAACCTTTCGCCTTTATGGTTCTTCTTATGGTGGATGCAGATACTTGCTTGTTAAACTCGTGTAAAACCTCAGTCACTAATTTTGGTGCACTTAAACGGGGGTTTGCTTTAATTTTTCGAAGAATCCAGTTTTCTTCACGCATAGATAGTTTTTTTGGCTTGCCTGTCTGTTTGATGAAATGGATTCTTCGCTCATTTTTGTGCCTTCGGACTATGTCTCCAACTGTATTTGCCTTCATATTGAGAATTTCTGCAATTTGCTTGTAAGTTTTACCGCTTTCATTATGAAAAATGCGTCCCATTTGTGCACTTTGCAACCAAATAGGGTTTTAGTTAAAAAATAAAGAAACTATTATTCACTATCGATTATATATATTCTTAAATTGTAGTAGAATTACTTCAAATGCCTGTTTTTTGCAACTATTTTATGAAATAGGGGAAAAACCGAACGCTTATATAATGAGTATTTTTTATTGTTATTGTGTTTTTGGATAACAACATTCTTTGTGGTGTTATCTGGCTGCTTATATCAATAAAATAATAAACCGAATATTAATGACACTAACTGTAGATAGTTAGCAAATTGTTTTGGTTACACATAAGGCCATCAGAGTTGAATAGTCTGAACGTAGTGTTTCAAAAGCAAACAACAAATTTAAATAGCTCACTCCCACAAAAACATTGGATATTGTTGATAAAAAAAAAAACCGAAATATTATACTTCTTATTCATCCGGCTGTAAATTAATTTCCATAACTAATGTAGTTACTTTTTGCATTACCGCCATCTGTTTTTTCTTGCTCATTGTTTGAATGGTTGTAACAATCACTTTTCCAAAAGCAGTCACTGCGTCTTCCTCCTCCGGCTTTCTCATTTTACTTTCACAAAGTTTTGTAAAGGCATCAACTGCTTGAGAAAAATTCGCGTCATTATTTTCTTCTGCCGGTCTCTTCCGTTTTGCTACTGACGGTGTTGTTGAAGCTGTTGACATTCAGCCCAATCACGAATATTCCCTAGGAAATTCTTTCCCACGGAAAATACTTTTCTCGAGAAAAAATTCCTCCAATTACAAATTCCGCGGGAACAAAAAAATTCAAAGGTGGCATCATTGCCAACTGTTTTGTTTATATACATTTAATTTTTTTTTTTGTGTGTTCAAACTTAAATGAATTTGTGATTTTAACATACAAATTTTAGGAAAAAAAATTGAAGTGAATAGTTTAATAGGTTCAGGAGATTGGTGTTGTAGAAGAACAAGAAAGAAATAACCAAAGGATTATCAGACGGCAGTTGCGGGATGACTCTAATCCGCTTGAGTTGCCGCAGTCACGATTTTAATTTGTTAGCTTTGCTACAGATTTCAAAAGTATTTTAGAGTAAGTAAACCGGCTTTTCGGTACTTACTAGAAGTGGTGACAGCTCGCTCTCTACCAACAAAAAAACAATTTGAAATTCCACCTATAATTAAATTAAGTGCTAGTTTGCGTTTTTTCACCAAAGGTGGCTATCAGACTGGTCTTGGGAGAGATTCTGACGTGTCATTAGCACAGTCAACTTTCAGCAAAGTGCTTAAAGAAGTGGTCAAGATTTTTGATACTCATCTCTGCCCACTTTGGATCAAAGTACCAAAAACCACAGAGGAAAAAAGAAAAATTGCTCTAGCGTTCTACAAGAAATACAATATTCCAGGCGTTGTCGGGTGCATTGATGGAACGCATGTGCAAATCGGACAATAAACACCTGTTTTATAACAGAAAAGGAAAGTTTAGCATGAAGGTTTAGTTGGTAAGTTGGCCAATTCAATAGATTTACATACTTACATACAAACATATACACTGCCTCACAGCTTATTTCGTGTGAGACACTATATTTTACTTTTTATTGCAACAAAAGTTCAATTTAACAAAAAAATTTTTTTTTGCATGTTATTCTTTGTCCATTTCTTCGTGTAATAAAACAAAAACAACATTTTAAAAATGTTTGAAAAAAGAAAAAATATAACAAAAACAAAAATTCATACAAAATCAAAGTTACAGCTTATTTTGTGTATATATTAAACTTAAAAATAATTATTATCCTAAAATGAAAAAAAGGTTAATTAATATTTAGTGGGGTAACCTTTTTGCTTTATCACACTTCTTAAACGAGTATTCATTGAAGAAACCAATTTTTTCGTGTTGTCCGGGGAAACCTTACACCATTCAGTTCTTAGGGCCTCTTTTAGGTCGCTTATGTTAGATTTGTGATAAAGTCTGATTTTTTTCAAACAGATGCGTTTGGATTACATGTGAACAATTCCATATCAACCATGTTTGGACTACAGCCGACTTGTGATTTGGGTCGTTGTCTTGGTAGAAGCTGAAATTCTCTCTTATGCCTAATTTTTCCGCACTCTGGAGTAAATTTGCCTTTAAAATATTTAGGTATTGAATTTTGTCCATATTCGATAAAGTGCAAACTTCCAACTCCTGATGCCGACGGCACCCCCAAACCATCACATGTCCACCGCCATGCTTTACAGTACCATGTAAGTTTTGAGCTTGGAGCTCCGTATTTGGTTTCCTCCATACGCAAACCTTTCCATCAGACCCAAATAGGTTATACTTACTCTCATCAGAGAAAACGAGTCTGGCTTCCTAAGGTACTCCGTTGCGAACTGTATTCTTACCCTTTTATTTTTTGCGCTTATAAAAGGCTTATTACGAGCAGTTCGACGATGGAAATCATTGTTTCTAAGAATTCTGCGGATGGTTTCAAGGTTGCACTTTTTTCCAATGTATTTTTCCACTTCCGCAGCTAAATAGGGTGCACTTATTTTGGGATCCTGCTTAACTTTTCTTAAAATCCACCTTTCATCAGCTTCATTAAATATCGATTCTCGCGTACGAAGCGCTGTATGATATATTGCACTGTTGAAGGGCTCAAGTCAACAATTTCAGCGATTTCCTTTTGGGTTTTGTCCTCTTTAAAATGTTTAATCACGATTTCACGTTTTTCAATTGAGGTGCGTCGACCCACTCTGATAGCCATCAAAATAATAACTGAAATAATTTCTAATAGCACATTAAGCAGGTACAAAACATTTTATAAGTCAATAAATGTCATAAATTACTCTCAAATAACGGTAAATTCAAACACACGAAATAAGCTGTGACTTTGATTTTGTATGAATTTTTGTTTTTGTTACATTTTTTCTTTTTTCAAACATTTTTAAAATGTTGTTTTTGTTTTATTACACGAAGAAGTGGACAAAGAATAAAATGCAAAAAAAAAATTTTTTTTTGTTAAATTGAATTTTTGTTGTTTTTTCTTCAATAAGAAGTAAATATAGTGTCTCACACGAAATAAGCTGTGAGCCAGTGTACATACATATGTATTTTTTATTTAACTACTTTATTGAAAATTTGCAGCTTTGCGACCATCAGCTAAAAATTCGTTATGTGGATTCACCACATCCTGGTGCCTGTCACGACTCCTTCATTTGGAACACCAGTGATCTAAGAACGTACTTTGAGCAAAGGTATTTGCAAGGCGAAACGAACTTTTGGCTGTTAGGTAAAAAAATTTAAATAAGGCGAACCTATTATTAATTATAATTTTTTATTCAAACATGAGATGCTGGATATCCTTTAGAGCCATGGCTCTTAACACCACATCGCGTTCCTGAGGACGGTACGCCAGAACAGCAATTTAACGAAACCCACACAAAATGCCGCAACATTATCGAACGTACTAATGGAGTGTTGAAGAACCGATGGCGATGCCTTTTAGGCGCAAGGAAACTGCACTACACGCCAGAGAAGGTACTTAAAATCATAAATGTGTGCTGCGCTTTACATAATATATGTATCCACTACAGCGTAAAAGACGTACCAAGTGATTTAATTGTTTTAAGTATGCCGGAGGAGGATGCAGCACCACTAATTTCTAACCAATACCTAGCCGCCGCTCGAGCTATTAAGGCTAACATTGGACAAAATCTTTTATAATTAAATAGTCAACTTTTAAATATTTTTTTGTGTATTAAACATAAACAAATAAACAAAACACATATTTACATACATACAGTTAATAATTCTTTTGCAGTGAAAAATTACTAAAAATTAAAAATTTACACAACCGGTCGGTATTCTTGTATTTCCAGTCTTGTTTTTTCCAACTTATATTATATTTCTCTCACTCGCAACTTCTCCATAAAGGCATTGTGCCGTTGCATTTCTTCAACTTCCTTCCGTTTTAGTCTTTCCATTTCTTTAAAATGTTTTTGTTGATGATCACTTAATTTATCTAGCGATCGATAAATCTTTTTGGTAGTTTGGTCTTGGTTCTTTTGATTCACCACTACTAGTTTTATTGTCTCTAGAAGTTCTTTTTGTATGACAAGTTCAGCTTGCAACGCGTCCTAGGAACTTTCAAGAGGGTCTTTTTGAATAAGTTCGCTTTTTTTCGCCTACAATCAGCTGCATTCGCAATAGCTGGCCGTGCATTTTCAATAAATCCCTCTTTCTCATCCGTTGTGTCCACCGACACATCCATGCAGGAAATTTTTTGCGGGCAGTCTATCATTTCATATATGTTTCATTAAGGCCAACGGGCTTCACCAACACACCCTCGACAGAAGACTTCATACCTATGAGGTTGTAGATTGCCTCTTCGGTGGAGGACAACATTTGCTCCTTGTTTGGACCACCTCCTGTGTCCTTTCTATTTTTTAAATTGTTTGCTGCCTTGTGCCTTACATACTTCTTTGATCTGCCCAGACCTAGATATGTATAATTGTAAATATGTTACTGTTATTAATTAATTATTTTGACAACAAACTTTTTTCTACTCAGCAACACACTTCGTTGGAGGCCCCATGGAGTTGAGCTCGGTTTCAGCGTTCCTCCAAAATCGCACAACTGCCTCTTTGCTACCTTTGTGGAAACCACAAGCAATGTCTGCATTGGCCTCCATTAAAGAAACCAAATGTTGCAGTTGTACTTTATTTGTGCTCTTCGACCTAAAATAACAATAAAATATTTGTTAACAAATTTAACTTTTGTTTTATAAAAATATTACTTACATTTTTAATGCAACTCCCTTCTGTTTTGTGAGTGAAATATTTTTAGGGAAAAAACTACATTCAAAAGCATTGAGAATAACTACTTTTTCCCCATTTGATTTTATTCCCCTTCACACGGTTGATAAAAATTGGAAAAAATGAAGAAAAGGGAAAAGCGAGAAATTTCATGGTGAATTTTATTTATAATTGGAGGAATGGGAAAAGGGAAAAAACTCCCACGGATTTATTATTCGTGATTGGGCTCATTGTTTCAAACATTGAGTCTGACAACATTTCTAGTGGTGGAGACATGGATATTGGCGTCGGTGGCGAAATAGCAGATTGTGGCGATTGCGATGACTACTGGGAGTCGATATATACAGTTTGCTTATAAATGTTGAATGAACATCGCATTCTGGAAAGTTAAAAGTGTAAAAACTTCCAAATTAATAAAATCAAATTATGACTTAAGGCGGTGTCACAATGAACTTTGTCGCTTTGCGTGACATTTCAGCCTTTGACGCAAAAGCGCCAAGCAAAAAATGTATGTCACAATAAAAACTTTGACAACACTCGCGCTTTATTTATTTGTTTGCCTATGAAAGTGGTTGGTGTTTTTTACCTAAATTTAATTATTTTAAAATGTGTTTGGACGAATTATTAGTTATTGTGCTGTTAATGTATGAAGCAATGGAGCTGTTAGAACACATTTCAGCACGTAGGTTTTGGGTAAGAAGTCTTTACCAAGATCGTGACCACACAGGTTTCTTCGCTTCCAGTTTTAAAAAAATGCACCAAAGAGATGCGGAGAAATTAAAAAAAGTGTTCGAATGACTCGTGCTGTGTTTGACATGTTGTTGGAACTTTTAAAACAACGACTCACAAAAATGTCTAACCGACCACCAATATCTGCTACATGCAGACTGTTTTTAACACTTACGTGAGCGATAATAAAATCTTAAGCTAATAAAAAAACTAAATTAAATTTACATACATATGTTTTCTACTAATAGTTACCTAGCACATGGAGATAGTAAGCAAACTCTTGCTACTGCCTTTAAAATGGGACGTTCAAGTGTAACCACCATAATAAGTGAAGTATGTGAAGTGATATGGGAGGAATTGGGACTGATTTACTTGTCGCCCCCCCAATAACTATGAATGGAAACGTATTGCTGAGGATTTCAATAGCAGGTGGAACTTTCCGAATTGTGTTGGTGCTGTGGACGGAAAGCACATTACAATAAGCATTTAAAATGTCTGTGACTGCGGTAAGACGGATCATTTTAGAGACGTGGCAGGTAATATGGAGTCAGCTAAGAGGCATATACTTATCCTTTCCAAATACTTATGAATGGAAGCAAATATCGGAAGATTTTAAAGTAATGTGGGATTTGCCGCATTGTATTGGACCGATAGATGGTAAGCACGTGGCAATAACATGCCCAACTCGTTCAGGTTCAAACTACTATAATTACAAATGTATAACTGCTTTAAGAAATATTGCAGCGATTAATTGGTAATTTTTAGGAACATGTAGCATTGTACTAATGGGAGTAGGTGACGCAAATTATACATTCACTGCAGTGGACATAGGTGATTTTGGTAGTCAAAGCAATGGCGTAGCAGCATTTCCGCTCAAACCACATTTAATGAGGCCATTTCCAGGCCTGTTGTTAAGTGAGGAAAAACAAAACTTTAACAAAAGGTTATCGAGAGCTCGGAGAACCATAGAAAATGCTTTTAGAATATTGACACCACGATGGAGAATTCTACGTGGAACTCTGAACATGACACCGGATTCCGCAGAAAAAGTTGTTTGCGTCACAATACTGCTTCACAATTATTTGAAAATGCGCGATGGAACTTATTGCCCACCAGATTTTGTAGACAGAGAGTAAAATGGTTCAATTATTGCAGGTTATGGAGGCGAGAAACAAAACCACTGCCAAAAGGACCGAAATTCTCATCCAATAACTCTGGAAGAAATGCATTTCAGCAAAGAGAAATTTTATGCGAGAAATTTTATGCAAGAAATAAAAACTAAAAGAAGTTTAAATTGTAATTTAATTTCATCATAATTTTATTGTTATTTAATTATTCATCATAATATTATTACTTTTAAAATCCATGACAATCTTATTGTATTAAAATCCATCACAATGTTATTATTTAAATATTCATCACCACATCACTATATTAAAATATTAATTTAATTCTTTTTGGTGCTTAGTTCTCGCAAGTAATTAATAAAGAACAATTTGGCGTCCTTGACTATCTCGTTAGGTAAATCCTCGAATATTTCCCTTACCATTGTGAAAAAGCCTTCGTGAGGGCTATTTTCTTTATTTGAAATACGAACATCGAATCTTTTTTCGCCAGTTTCTGGCATCTTGTTCTGAAAATTGTTTACTGTTCATATCTGCTCTTGGCCTCTTCCGGCTGCTACTAAGCATTTCCGATGACAAGTTTGAGGCTCTGTTTATTGTTGTTACATGTGGATCTTCAGGTGACTCTTCTATTAAAAACGAGGCCTGTTAAATAAAATTTTAGAAGAAGTGTCTCATCAATTTGAAAAGTATATTTATGCATACATCACATGAATTTCCAAGAGTGGTCAAGTCATCCTCGTCTAGCACGGTACAAAATGAAATATCATCGCTGATTTCTCCCATGCTCTTTAAATTCGTTACTGTCCTGCAAAGAAATAAGAAATACATATATAAATGTAATGATTCTTTTTTAACAAGTACATATTTTACCTTCGTGGTTTTATGTGATCCTTTAAAAACTGCATTTGGGGGTAGAATTCCCAATTGCCGTCTACCGCTGCACTGCTACCAGAGGGATGTTTACTTCTGGCGCACTCCTTCACAAATCAGTCCCTGAGTGTTTTCCAACGCGTTTGGCAAACATTCTCTGCAAAAATAAATAGGAAATATACACTACAATTGCATGACCACAAAATAAGTTCTTCATACCTGGTATGTACATTCAATTCCTTTGAAATGGAATCCCAAGCAGCAGCAGCAGTTTGTTTCTATATAAAAGCGACCTTTTTTGTATATAATTTCAAGTTTTTTAATCTGATTGATTAATTTTTCTTCCATTTCGCTCTTTAATAATTTACAAACTTTTATAAATAAATGATTAGAGATTACATTCAGTTGTTAAATATTATCGATAATTATAATAAATATTTTTCCAATGTATGAATTGCAATAAATAATGACATTTAATCAATTTTATTACTGAAAATATTTCAACATTTTGTACAAACGCTTTTGTTTTTTTTTTATTTCTTTTAATTTCTTAGTATAAAAAAAGAAAAATAATACACAATATAAATATATTAATCGATATCTTTAATAATAAAAATAAAATGTATCATCCTTAAATATCAAATCAGCTGTGCGCCGCTTGTAACGCGTAGAAATATAGACCAACTTTTCGCATTCAACGCGTTTAAAGCATTCTACGTTTTCGGTTGTGTCACTTACTCAATACAATTACATTAATTCTCCTTTTTTGACAAACGCGTAGAATGTGTAGACGCATTAAAGCTAAGCTTTTTAAGGTTCAATTAGTCGTGACTTTTCCATAACTCCATAGCCATAACTTTATCCATAACCATAACTTTATTATTAGCAGCAATCAGACCTGCCATAACCGTAAATAGATGTTTACGTTTAAATTTGTTTATTTTTTTTCAAAAGTTCAAAAGCGAATAAAAGTAGAAACATGAGCAGTGACAATG
Organism: Phania funesta; assembly: GCA_963932375.1. Taxonomy (NCBI): domain Eukaryota; kingdom Metazoa; phylum Arthropoda; class Insecta; order Diptera; family Tachinidae; genus Phania; species Phania funesta. The sequence goes on from OZ010653.1 coordinate 87,572,159, forward strand.
AAATTGACCATTTATATTTAAATACAGTTTGATTATACGCTAAATAAAAGTGTTAAAGTGTTTCGTCAGCGACCACTCCCTACCAACACAAGCACCACTTCCTGATGTGTTGCGACAGCCTCTTATTTCTTTCGATAATCGCTCTCTTATATTTCCCCATCGCTTTATTGCAGTATTTACTGTTCATCAAAATATAAAAATTCGTTAAATAATAAAACTATCTAAACTTCTACTTGCCATCAACTTCCAAATTACTTGCGACTTCAACCCAAGCTTGCCTCTTCTTTTCGCGGTTCTTGAAGTCCTTGTGAGCTCTGTCGTGAGAACACGGCCAGTTCCTACCATTTTTTTAACTACATATATATTGATATTAATTTAAAGAAATCAAAAACAAATAAAAAACTTTGGAATTGTTCTTCGCCCTGCTTTTCTTTTCGCATTACCTCTTTCCCAATACTAATATTCCTTCGCTTTTCTTTTTCAAATAATGAACAATCGCATCCCACCATTGCACCAGGTCTACCTTCTTTACGTTGCTTCTTCAAAAACTCTTTATCTTCTTCTATTTTAATTAAATCTAATGCATTTCCGTGCGCAATATCAAATAAGTTTTTCATATTTTTAATAAACTCATCTTTTCGCCTTTTTTGAAGTGGTGTGCTGCGTTTGCATGTTTTTTTGCAGATTTTTCCATTGGTGATATAAAGATGCAACTTTTTGAACACTTCTATCAATTTGACGAACTGGAATACGGGCTTTATTCCAAAAATTTCGGCCTCTTTGTTAACTTGAACGAAGATCCAATTTCAGTTTGCACATGTTATAAAACAAAACTTTCAAAACTTGTCCATTGGAAGTCAGCTTAGATCCAACAATTTGGCTTTCGTCATATCCTAATAAATAAGTTTTTTCGCTACCTCTTGTGTCCGTTTTGCAAATACCATCAATATCAATTCTCTTTATAGCAATGATGTTTCTATGATTCAAAGCTCAAAATAGCTACACTTCACTTTTTACACACTTTTAATTGCCACGTGGTTGACTTTACTCTGTTGTTGCCAAAATTTTATTTAGCAATCAAATATTTGTTTGCAGAGTTGTATTTCATTTGTCTTGCAAGACACGCGTTCGTACGAGAGGGAGGCAAGAAGTAATACTACATTTACATCTACGCAAAATCTAGTCGATTTCAGCTCAAATCTCGAAGAAAATCTCTGCCGTTTACATCAATGCTTTTTGACGTATTATTGGATTTCATTTTCATAACAAAAACAGCTGACTGAAGAAAGAATAAAAAATTGGCTCTAAACTTAATTAAATTCGTGTTAAAATTGTTTTTATACACATAATTACATATGTAATAGTACTTACACTTTATTCATTATTGTTTTATCCATATTGAAAACACTTATTTTAAACTTTTATTATTTTTTAATGTTGCTGCAAATATTTTGTTTCTACCGCGCTTTTTTTTTTGTTACAAATGTCAAAATTTTCTTGTTCAGCGCTGTATATTTCAGTACATAAGCAAAAAATACATAGTTAGTTGCATCATTTAGTATTGCAAGATTTTGCCAAAATCTAGTTCGTAAGTAGATTTTGCTTTGTATGGGAAATCTGAAGGAAATGAACTAGATTTTGCTCAAAATCTCATAAGTACCACATTTTGCGTAGATGTAAATGTAGTATAAGAATGGGGGAACTGCGTCCGATGTACTGAGTTAGACACGCTTTAGTGTTGTCCGTAATCAACGCAAACAACAACAAATCGTGAGCATACAAAAACAAACCGTGAGCATTTCTCGAAGACAAATGTCGTGCTGTGTGAATGCAAACAGAACTTCAAAAGAGAAATCAAATGAAATCATTAAACGTAAGTTAATTTCAATAAAATAATATATTACAAACATATATGAAACATTTTACTTAAAAGGAACAATTTGAGGGGCCGGTACACTTTTTTTGCAAAAAAAAAAATCCCATACAAAACAACTTCGGTCTAATCTACATGCTTCATTCTTGAGCCTGATCTGTGTTCTAATTTAAATTCGTAGTTTTGAAGCTCTAAAGCCCATCTGGCAATCCTTGGATTCAATTCCTTTTTGTTAAGAGTGAGCGTAAGCGAATTACAATCTGTTACAATTTTAAACGGTATGTCTTGTAAATATATTCTAAATCTTTGTAAAGCATATATGATCGCTAATGTTTCTAATTCAAAACTATGATATCGTGATTCTGTCTCCGTTGTATATCGGGTGTAATTTTTTTCGCTTTTTCTTTGTAATAATATTGCACCGAACCCTATAGAACTTGCATCGCAATGTAGCTCTGTTTCGTCCTTTAGATCATAAATTGGCAGGACTGAAGCGTCCATCATTTTGTCTTTTAAAAGATTGAATGTTTCTAATTCATTTACACCAAACCTAAACTGTTTCCCCATTTTGGTTATATCATAAAGAGGCTTAGCTATGATCGAAAAAATCATTATCAATCTTCTAAAATATGAACACATTCCCAAAAAACTCTGAACTTCTTGGACCTTACATGGTACTGGGAAATTCTTAATTGCTATTAACCCTTCCTTATTGGCTTTTATTCCTTCGCTCGAGATCATATATCCCGGATATTTAATTTCCTTTGGAAAAAAACTACATTTGTCTGTCCTCAACTCTAACCTACTTTCTACTAGTCGTTTAAAATCTTCCCTCAATGTTTCCATATACTATAACTTTCCCTTCTCTAACCATATCTTCAAATATTTTGTTTATAAATTTTTGAAATACTAAGGGTACATTTGTTAGACCAAATGACATTCTTAAAAATTCATATTGCCCAAGGGGTGTTGTGAACGATGTATACTTGATTGAATCTTCGTGCATATAAAAGTGGTCGTATCCGTTTTTCAGATCTAGTCTCGTAAATAAACATGTATTCACTAGCGTGTTCAAGAGGTCATCTGTTAATGGCATGGGATATTTAAACTTTGTGGTGACTTTATTTAGTCTCCGAAAATCGACACACATTCTTACTCCTCCCGTTTTTTTTCCCTACTAACCCGATTGGAGAGGCATACTCAGACTCACTGGGGCGTATGATACCTTTTTCTAGGTATTCATCTAAAATAGTTTGCACCTTTTGCTTTTCCGCGTATGAAAGTCTTCTGGGTGCATAACTAAAGGGTTTTTTTATTTTTAATTGTCAGACGCATTTCACATTAGGTTCCTTTGGTCTTACTAGCATAATGTAATCTTCTTCCCAAATTCTTCTTCCCATATCTTTGTAAATCCTTGCCTATTTCAAAATTTGAATTTTCTACGTCATACTCAATCTTTCAAATAATTCTTCGGCTGCACATATCTCTGCCGTCAATAATGTGTTATTCAATTTATCTGCAATATTTTGCTTTTCAACATTTTCTGTCTGTACCTTTTTTGTCCTTACGTCGTTGTCTTTACCCTCATATACCATTACATTTTTGTTATATTCTTCGTTACACATACAGTTGTTTTTCGATTTAACGAACTATATAATGTCAGCCCTGTTCGTTAAATTGAAAAATTCGTTAAACCGAGTACTATTTATGACTATGTTTACTCAAAAACTATGGAAATAACAACTCTAAAATTTTTTGGAGAATGCCTTTATTATTATTTTAATTATGAACAGAGTAATAAATAAAATAAATGCAATTCATATGAATTCGTATTGAGCTCTTGCATCAGAATCGTGTTAACAAAGAATAACTAAACAAAAGTTAATTTTTAATCTAATCTATTTTAAATGGCTTCAACGGAAAAAATTGTTAATCTTTGTTTGTATTTTAGAAACTTGTAGTCTTTTTTGTATCGCCTCTTCTTGAAGTTCTTTCAGCATTAGTCATTTGGTGGCATCTATGTTGTTTTGTTGCACCCATTTTATACAAAATTCAAAATATTTCACAACATCGTCGTGCTTAATTCTGGTTTCTTCTTCCGAAGGAGTGTTATCTTCGCCATTCGTATCACTCTCCACATCAACATCGGTAATTTCAACATACTCCAGATTTACACAATCAATTTCATCAACCCATCTATTCATATCATCGTATGAAAGATCATTCTAAAAAAAAAGAAAAGATGAAGCGCGTCGTAAACTTCGAATATTTTTAGGTTCGTTTTGCAAACGTTTTTTCATATTTGGTTCAGCTAGCTTTTTCCCAAGATATTTCTTCGTGATGAGTTTGAAAGGTTCCATTCGGGGTTCTTCTATACAAAGATGATAAATGCATTCAGTGCAGCTATGTCTACCATATTCATAAATATTCGGAATGGCCAACGTTCAGTTCGCCTGCCACATGGAGTATTCTCCGATTAGTTTATCGCTATTGTCTACTGCTTCCTTAGTTCGATCATAGTCCATAATTATATACGGTTTAGAATGGGCTCCGTTAGAGACAGAATCATCTGCTTGTTGGGAAGACAAAAGATGTACCATTCGGTTCTGTGGCAATATAGAAGAGTAGCTTAAGTCGAAAATTGAAGTTTCGTGATATCATCAATTTTGTGTAATTATTACTCTGCTTTATTTTTGCGAATAATTTATGAATTAATATATTATTATATTTGTGTAACAAATAGACCAGCAAAGTTTTCTTAGCAAAGTCTTGAGTTTGTGGAGGAGAGAGGAAAAGAGAGCGGGGGTTGGTACAAAACTTGTTGTACTCGCAAATTCCTTTTGTGTTTTTAGTTCGTAAACCGAATTAATATGGCTGCTCTTTATATTTGACTAACATACAAACAAAAGAAACAGACTTTGTCAATGTAAAATTATCCTGTCTGAACACAAGACAAAGTTTAAAAGAGAATTCAAGAAACTTTGTCAAAGGAAACTTTGCTGGTCTGATAGGGGTCTTAGAGAAGAAGGATGATTATTTTAAAAAAATATTGTTAAATTCAGAAGATTTTACGCCTTTTCTACTTAAGGGCTTTTTCGAAACTGAAATTTGCGTTGAACTGGACCTTAAGTAACTTAACCGGTTCTGTTTAAATAAAAAGTATGTATTGTGTAGTATTGAGTAAACATAAGAGGTTATATTTAAGTTTATAAAAAGACATTTAACCCTGCTGTTAGATTAGGACCATTTGGTCCAAATTTTTTTTTGGAACCTTAATAGCTTTTGAGCGCTATAAAATATAATTTTGAGGTTCCGACTCACGTGTTGTATTTTTGTTACAATATTATTTTTAAAATATTAGGTATCTTAAGTAAAGCGGAACAAAAAAATAAATAAAAAGCTACTGATCTCGTATCAGGGACCATTTGGTCCAGTGAATATATTACTTTGATGGAATATAAAAAATGAAGTTTTTGTTGCCTTTATTTACAAGAAAAATATTATTTTATTCAAATTGTTTTTCACTACATGCTAAACAAAAAATTGTCCTGTTTTTTTTTTACAAATAAAACTTTCGCAAGTAAAGCATTTTATATCGGACTTACCCTTACAGCAATTACAGATTCCCCGCTTTCTCGCTCCGTCTTTAGAAGAAGAATTTTTTGATGAGCTCGCGGAAATTGAAGATGAGGTTTGTATATCCGTCAATAACTTCGCTGAAAACTGTTGTTGTGGTAGTCTTCTTCGTTTTATCATATGCGCATTTGCCAAAGAAAGTGCTAGTTTTCGTAAAAACTCTGGTCTCCGACGATTTTGATCACCGGCTGCCCATGAAGCATCGATCTCACGAAAGAGTATATATGCATTCAAGGCAGATATGTCAAGCATATTTGCAAATACAATATTTGGCCATCGATTTGTTTTACGTTTTGTTGTGTAGGAACCAATCATTTGGTCAGCAGTATCTACTCCTCCTATAAGAAATAAATTATTAGAAGCTGCAGACGACAAGCTTCAAAGCATACCTTTTGTTGAATTGTAGTAGGAAACAATCTCCGGTTTTTTTTCGCTCCACTTTCGTCAACTGTAGCTGTTTTATGCATTGAGCTGATTAGTATATTTGTTTTATTTTTATGGCTAACATATGATACCAATGTTGCAATGTCACAGAAAGCAAACGTAGATGTATATAAAGGGAGTTGTTTTACATTCAGCAGTTTCGGAGGTATGAATGTTTTATTTTGGCGCACTGTGCCTACATATGTGAGTTTCCTTTCATGTAATTTTTTCACTAAATCAAAAGAGGAAAAGAAATTGTCAGCTGTTATATTTTCGCGCTTTAATCCCTCCGTTAGCTCTAATATAACTCGCTGTCCTTGGTTCTGCTCATGTTTAGCATTTTTAGCTTTTCCAAGATACGGCTGTATTTTTCAGACATATCCAGATTTTGAATCTACAGCTAACCAACATTTCAAACCATATTTTGCAGGTTTTGAAGGCATAAATTGTCGGAAGGAACATCGTCCCCTGAAACCAACAAGTTGCTCGTCAACTGTGACATTCTCATGACAATTGCATAATGTTTGGAGAAGGACCTGCCAACGTCCCAAACCTCACGAATAGGAGCAAACTTGCATTTGTCGTCGACTTGCAACATTATCAAAGCGGAGCGCACTTGTAATTATGTGAAATGTACCTTCAGACATTATTGCACGGAAAATTGGGCGACCAAAAGTAGCATGAAATAGGCCATGAACATCTAGTTGGTCCTGGTTGTACTGAAATAATATTCTGAGCAGAAGTTCCAATAGGTTGTTGTAATGGATTAGCACTCCATACCATTTGGTTTTTTGCTATAAAAAGTGGGTCAGCACCAATCGAAGCCGTTTCTGGTGCATTTTCTATTTCAAAATCACTTATATCATCATTTTCTGAAACATATTCAAACTCAGAATCTGAAATATCCGAGTCAGTTTCTGCATTGAGCAGTTCACAAATATCACCCTCATTCAAAAAACGTTGTCTTTCCATTTGCTCCAAATGTATAAAAACCGTGTAACTTTTACGAGGTCAAATTACAAACTAAACTAAATAGTGTTCATATGCATACATTCTCATAGGCAAATGAAAAGGGGAATCCCACAACTTTATACAAGTCGACCAAGTGAATTTACTTTACAAGGTGGCTGCGTTACAACAACAAGTACAATAACACAAACAACCTAGATGTTTGAGCTGTTAAAAAATATGACAGTGCATAAATAACCGGCAACCCGGTTGTAAGTTAAGTTATTGATGGTTTAGAATTACGTTTTTTATTTGCAGTATGGTAGTTTAGACCAAATGGTCTCTTAATATAGGATTCGCATATTTTTTTTTAATCTAACAGCAGGGTTAAGAATATAAGATTATTGTTTACGTAGAATTTTGGAACGAATTTCCGTCATCCCTTGTCAAGTTTGGTTTGGAGACAAACCGGTTTCGGCTATGTGCCATCTTCAGTGTCATTTTTCGTTCTGAGAAGTTTGTATCAATTCGTTAGTGTTTTATTGTTTGTCAGGTATCTATTTGTCATGTGAGCTCTGTAAAGCGTGAGCATCTGTAAGGTGTGAGCAGGTAGCAGGTAACGCTTGTATGTCGGGTGTTTTGTATGGATTGGTAGATGTAAGTGATAACTGTTTTTATGGCTTTGTATTGCATCAGAATATGTGTTTTCGGATGGCAGGTAGATGTTATAGGTAATTTTTTTTTTCTTCCACGTAGCTGCCTGTAATTGGGACCTGGTGTTTTTATATAGATTATACTATTGTGACTACTATTTTATTGCATCATAATTTGTGGTGCGGACTTTGTTTTTAATTCTTTATAGTGTTTTTTGTTGGGGTTGAAAGAAGTCAGTGATTATTGGAATATGAATTTGTTTATTATTTTTGTACTGTGTTTTTATTGTTCTTGGAGTGTCTTGTCCGTTATTTTTGTTGTGTGTCTTGTAGATTAATTTTAGAGGTTCGAATATAACGTCTGAATCTGAGTTTGTTTGTTCGTTTATGATGCGTCCGTCAAATGTCTTATGTTTATATATTTCCATATTTTCTAGGATGTTTAGTCGTCGTCCCTTTTGCTGTGTGTGTAGTAGTTGTACCGTTTCCCTAATATGAGCTGGATTACATTTGTTGTTGAACATGTGGTTCGCGAAGTTAGATTCTGGTATTGTTTACATAACAATATTTTTGTTTTTAACAAAAAATTTAAAAAGAACTCTAAAATTAGTAATATAATATTGTTGAATATGAAATGTTTTATTTATTAAAAAATCTCATCAGCTTCGGTTAAGTCCGGGTGAAAGTCGAACATGTCTTTATAAATTTCAATAATAAGTGGCAACATGTCAATTGAGTCTTGTTTCTTCTTTTGATCATCATGGATGGACAAGGGGATAACAAATACACACAGACAATTAACAGCCGCGCTCACTGGCGACTATGGGTGACACAGCAAGGACAAAACGTACAACAAATGGACAGATGACGACAATAAATGTTGTTGCTCTCACGGGCAAGTCAATGTCACGTAGTGACCCAGAAACAACAACGCCGGGAGCATAAAGAACAGGACAAACAGCAGTAGCAGCTAAACAGCGGCAATGAAACAAAGACGGACGAAGTAGCACGGACAGCAGCAAAAGTTAAAAGTTACATGCCGGGGACACACGATATCGTCTGGATGGACCGTGCGCTTGGCAGCAGCCGCATCCATAGACAGCCAAATCGGGGAGCTTGTCCCTTACGTGAGTAAGATGAGCTAAAAAGTTCATCCTCTCAGTCATCACTATTCCCAGAAACTTGACCTGAGTCACATATCTTAAACTAATGCCGCCAGACCGAATGTGTGGAGGACGACCGTGCGACAATCTGCCTTTTAGCAGCATTGTCACGGTCTTGTCCATAGCCACCCCAACACCTACACGTTCCCCCCACTCAATCACGTCGTGCATGGCCCGCTCACCGTTGATTTCGAGATTAGCACGAGACTGTCCTTCAATCAATATGAGCAGGAAATCCGCATGAGCACACAATCTACAGGAACGGCCGAGCTGTGCCAACAGTGGATCCATTATGAGGTTCCAAATAAATGGACCACAGATTGAGCCCTGCGGACACCCACGTTCAACGTCCCTCCACACCGTGTCGCTGGCACCGACAACACAAGCTTTCCTCCCGTCGAAGTAACTATTCCTTAAGGAAAGCTCCCGACAGCCTACAACTCCCAGCCTATTGAGAACCCTACCCCTTGAGAGATAGTCAAACGATAGTCGACGAATATGCCAAGAACATATGTACCAGTCGAGTTTCTAACGCAGCGCCTAACATGCAGCCACGCGGCCTTCCCGATGATTTTACACATCTCTCCAGTCATACCATCAATGCCTGGCGATTTCCTGCTTCTAACACGACAGATACTATCCGAGACCTCTGACCTTTCCAGGACCGGAAAAGCACACATCTCCCTAATGAGAGGAGAGTGGTTAACCATCTCCGCTGCCGGAAAGAAAGCCCCCAACACAGTTTGGACGCACTCCCTCCAAGTTTGCGACGAGTTATCGCCAACCCGAAGGGAAGCTAGGTCCACCTGCCTGCCTCGACCCCCCGCAGCCGCTCGTTCTCCAGCATGAGCCGTATAAGCAGCGACTCGTACTTCGCGGGACCGCTAGGTCGACTCCACCCTCAAGGACCAGGTCCACCGCCTACGTTCTACGTATTTTTGGAGCACCCTTCGAAGGTTACGTCGCACACAACTTATTTTCCACAATTCTGTTGCGCTCTAACGCACTACTCGTTTGCAAACTTCGACTCGCTCTAACACACGGCTACTAAAAACTCACAATTTTAAAAATTCGCTAAGCGCGCTCGAATAAACATAACCGTTCGCGGCAACAATCCAACTGAGACTGCATAAAAAACAGTGTTGCTGCTTAGTTTTGAAATTGTGGTTTTAATAAATTTAGGATCATCAGTTGTTTCTTCTGAAAAAGGTAAACTTCCTGCGGTACACAAATCCTATTTACATAACTTTTATAAGTCTATGAAAATATCATTATCTCCGTCGAGACTCCTAAGTTGTTCCGACTTTATTTTTCTTATTGCAGCTGGATTAGGTACTTCTTGCAAGTTTCCTATCTTTCTTAATTTTTTATTTTGTTTGCACAGCTTTTTATTTCTCCATTTTGAAGCCCTTCTTTTTAAATTTTTCGATGGACTATTTTCCGTCGAAGTGCTCTTACTAGACCGTTTTATAATTTGATGCATGAGCCATTGAACTTTTTGTAGCATATACAAGCACTTCTATTGATTCCTCTGTAATGCATACAGTGAGTCTAAATCTGCTGCACGCCTTGGCAAAGTACAAACACCTTGCGTATAGTTGTAATTTGGTGTATGATTTATTCCACCAGTGACTGGTATAATTAATAGGGCACGTATTGTTAAATTATATAAATTTCTCTCTTCCATGGTCTTCTAAAAATGGTACTGCTTCGCAATACTCTTGCTTTAAAATAAAATTATTTTTAATATAATTATAATCTTCGACTGTTAATTTATATCCTTCGATATAGTCGCTGTTTTGCGCCCGCAGATACATCAACATTTGATTCGGAAACATTCTGTGAGTTTTCAATACTAGTAGTTGATGAGAATAAACTCCCAGATGCGTTACCAAATAAAAATAAATCAATAATTTCCACGTTAGGTGTAGAATTTTCTTTTTCCACATTATTCTGTTGAGGATATATTATCACACAACTCAAAGTATTATTTGCGTCGAAAAACTTTCAGTTGTTGTTTGAGTTAAGAATTCTGTATTTTGTGGACTACAAATTTGACTTACGTCTGTTGTATTCGAACTTTGCAAAGTCTGAGATTGCTCATTGTCGATCAAGTTTTTCGTTTTAATTCCCTCCACTTCTGATAGTTTTGCTAATTCTTGTTTTTGGTTCATTATATGTTCCTTTGGTACATTTAGTACATGATTCTGATCTATTTCCAGTGTTTGTAATACTTGATACTTTTTGTAATACTAATCACACTTCTTAGAGTTATTCGTTTTTTTTGTGTAGCGGGTGAAATAGTAGGGGAACTCACTCTTGGTTGCAAACAACCCTTGCAAACCTTACAAATGTAGCAAGTCTAGCAAATTTGCTACATTTTGCAAGACCATAACAACAAAATGTGTGAAAATAAGATTTGCTACTCTTGAGGAAATATGCTAGGCCAAAAATCATTGCAGATTGGTAGTTTGCACTGCTAAAACAAGTGTGTATTTTATTTTATTTTTGAAATCAAAGCAACTAGACACCTGCGCCCTCAAGTTTACGGCGGTAGAACCGCCTCAACAACTGCCTGTGAATACATAAAATTGAAGCTTAGATTATTAAAAAAATTTTCGATAATTTAGTAAGAATTTAAATATCAAACAAAACTTCATTAATTGATATAAGTTTTTAGAAAGTTTATGCACAAATCAAATACTTTCTTTGCGTAAACATTTTAGAGGCGGCGATGGCGTTCATATACTAGCTGCGGCTAGTAAATACAAAAATGAGTGGTGAGGACATTAAAAATAAAATTAAAATAAAGCAAAAACTAAATAATAAAAGATGGACGGATGGCGAAGTTAAAAAAATTTTGGATTATTTACTGGATAATCAAGAATTTGAGGTTTGTTGTTCATTTTCCATTAAGGTAAACTTAGAAAACATTTTTCTGTTTTAGAGGCCAACAGCGCAGATTTTTTATAAAAAACTTTTGGAAAGAACAAACATCGATGTGGCATCGTTGGAAAACTAAAAAAGCTGCTCCTAAAAATGCCTTAGGTCAGCTATGTAATATACAAAGAGAAAGAAATTCATACTACAGAGATAAACTAGATTTTGAAAAGGAAAGGTTTAAAATGGAATTTGCATTAAACGAGAAAAGATTTGCTGAGGAAGTTGAAGAAAGAAAAGACAAATACGAATTAAGCACCCCTATTATGTATGTCGTAGTCACGTCGAATTTATGTCACTTTTTACATATGGCATCACAGATGTCGTTTTTAGTGTGAAATACGGCTCTGTCGAAAATCTATTACTAATAACGGTATTATTTATGCAGTTTTTTAATGTGAAATTCGACAAGAAGCGTCGTTGTGTATTTTCAAGTGAAAAAATTTTTAAATAGAAAAAACGTGAATAAAAACTTTCGAAAAATGAGTAATATAAAACCGTAAGTGTAATTTATTAGTTTCCATAAAATATATTTTCAAGTTTGTTCATTTATGTTTATATTTGTATGTGTAAGGATAAAAAAGACAACACCCAAACAGTTCGAAACACTTGTAGATCTGATGTGTAAAAATTCTAACGTTGCAAAAGGATATCACAAAAATACTGAAAAATCATCGGTTAAGGAACAATGGAATGAAATCCGAAATAAACTTAACAGTATTGCACCACCCACACGAGAAACGGAAGGTTGGATGAAAGTATGGGCCGACATGAAAACTAGTGTTAAAAAGAAACTTATCCATAAAAAAACTGAAAGTCGTGCAACTGGAGGCGGAACTTTTCAACAAAAAACATCGACACCTTTGGAGGAGGCTGCATCAGGTCTACTCCAAATGAATTCAGTAGTAAGCCAAAATGGACCTACTTTCGGTATTGAAACTGTGTCTGTTAGTTTAGATGAGGATGTTCATAATGATGATTTAAGTGATGATGATAGTGTGGAAAATATAATCATGAACTTTCAAACTAATCCTTCCCCTCGTACAAAAAAGAAAATCATTAAAACAACAACAGAAAAAAATTTGCTTCTTAAGAAACAACTACAAATTCAAACAGATTTGTACAAAGATTTGAAAAAAGTTTAACGGAGATAGAAAGATACCGTTATAAAGTTATAAACTTCAAGAAGAACAACTAAATTTACAAAAAGAGAAAATGAAGCTGTATAAAGAACAAATTCATTGTGCCTTACTACGGTTGTCGGAGTCGAATTTCGACTACAGTCGATCAGCTTGTCGAATTTAAAATTTTGTGGAACTACGTAATTTTTTCGACTCTGAGGATTTTTGTAACAGATTAAAGTTTGCAGGGTGGTAAAAAATCTTTAAGCAAATATATAATTATGAACCAGCCTGTAGTGAACTGTCAAAAAATAAAAACAAATGTTTATTTATGCTTGCCGCTAAAAATAAATATAATTTCATTTGTAATTAAAAAGTGTTTAAAAAATATGCTAAGTGTTGCCCTTTATTCATCCTCTAATGACGAAGATGAATACACAGTTGCGGAGATGAATCTTCTGCGAAAACAAGTAAGGGACAAATCAAAAATATTTGCCATGCCTAATTCCAAGTAAGTTTTAAACAAACAAAAAATTGTTGCAATAAATAAAATTTCGATTTTCAGATTTGTAAGCTATTTTAGGCTAAGCAAGGCAGCCTTTAAATATGTTTTAGATAAAATAACTCCAAAATTAGCTGAAGCAAAGGGATCATCGTCAGTTCCAAATGTTCTAAAGCTGGCAGCAACTATGCGCATACTTGCAGAGGGCAGTTATCAAAAGGGGGCTGGGAACGACTATAATGTAGGTCTCTCACAGTCTTCAGTTAGCAAAGTTTTTAAGGAGTGTATCAATACTATGCACAGTGAACTTTGTGACAGTTGGATTTCTTTTCATATGACTGAAGATGAAAAATCATGAAAATAAAGGAACACTTTTACAAAAAAACCGGCTTTCCAGGTGTCATAGGATGCATCGATGGCACCCATGTAAAAATATTAGCGCCTAGAATAGAGGAACGATTTAAATATTACAATAGAAAAGGGTTTTATAGTCTCAATGTAACCTTGGTAACATAAATTCCCTTATTATTATTTTGTATGCCTACTTAACTATGTTTGATAAATTTCTTGCAGGTATGCGACCATAGATTGAAAATTAGGTACATATCATCTCATCATCCCGGATCGGCTCATGATTCACTGGTATGGAATGCTAGTGAATTAAAGCAGTTCTTGAGGAATTCGTATAACAAAGGAGATAAAAATACGTGGCTATTAGGTGGGATTAAAAGTAACCAATAAAATAATTTTTAACAAAATTCATGAACACTTCTGTAGGGGATGCCGGTTATCCACTCGAACCTTTTTTGATCACTCCGTTTAGATCAGCACACGAGGGTAGTCCTGAAAGTAGATTTAGTCATATCCACTCACAAACTAGGAATCCCGTTGAACGTACAATTGGTGTACTTAAAAACAGGTTTCGGTGCATACTGGGTGCAAGGCAGTTACATTACTCACCAAAAACTGCAGGGAAAATCACAGATGTTTGTGCTGCCTTGCACAATATTTGTCTTGATTTCAAAATGCAATTGCCTGAAATTAACACTGAAGATGACACAAATGAAAATTGGAGTATTGAGACAAACGATGACCAGATAGCTTCAAGTATAAGAGTTAAAATAATGCAATCGATGAATTGTTAACTATTTAGAATTATAAAAATATACAGATGCAGTTAAGTTTTTATTAAAATAAAGACATTTTATTTCATTGGATTAAATATAAGGCACAAACTTAAAATCACATTTAATTTTGTACTAAACTGGTAAAAATAGTTTTTGAAAGTTTAAAATTCAGTTATTTAACCCATTTCAAAATTCTTCGAGTTAAATTATCCCTTAAAATAGTATTGGATAAAACATTAAAGTTAAAGAAAAAAATCAATTCACATTTAATGTTTGTACTAATCTAGTTTTTAAAATACTTCAGTTTAATTATTGAATCCATGCTTAAATTCTTCGATTTCAATTCGACGCTTTTGAATTTCTATTTCATCCTCTCTAAGCTTCAGCAATAGTCTTTTCTGATTTTCCTTATTTTTAAATTCTTTTTTATAAATTTCAAATTTCTCCTTCCTTATTTTTATTTCGCTTTTATAAAGGCTTAGGGTCTCCTCGTGAATTCTGTGCTGCTTGCGACTATATCTTTCAACTTGTCTTAAAGCCTCCTTTACCTCATTATATAAGTCCGTCTGAACTTTCAGCTGCTGCTCAATTAAATTATTCTTGTCAGGAACATTTTTGACAGCTTTTCTTCTGAAACTTCTTGATGAATTTGGCGTTTCTATCTCCTCAATATTAATCATATCCAAATCATCAGGAAAGCATTCGGTTTCTTTAGCAGAATTTCTGTTAAGACCTATTTTCTCTCCATCAGGATTTATTATGCTATATAATTGTAACAAAGCAGAGGCAGCTTCCTCTGTAGGCGTCAATGTATATTGCTTATTTATTCCGCCTCCTGTAGCCCGACACTCAGTCTTGTTGTGCAAAAGTTTCTTTTTCAAATTGCATTTGTAATCTGCCCAAACTTTCATCCATTCGGGTCCCGTGCGAGTAGGAGGCCCCAAGGAGTTGAGTTTTGCAGCAATTTCACCCCATTCTCCTTTAGTGTCAATTTTGTGTAGGCTGTTGTGATAGGATTTCGCCAATTCTGGTTTTTTCTCAAGCAACTCTACCATCTTCTCAAACTGCTTGTCAGTCGTGATTTTTATTCTGCAAATATTTTTAGAGTATAAATAAAAATTATTAGTAATAACTTACAATTTTGAAGCCTTCATTTTTAGTTTTAATAATAATTTGAATAGTGTTTACGTGGCAGTTATTGTACCATTTACAATTATCATTTGAATTATTAATTGCCTTGTAACTATTAACCAAAGTGTATTGGAATATCATTTGTGTTATCCCTCTCTCTTGTTACAATTTCTTTTGTTTCTTGGTTCATGCATATATTGAAATTACCTAAAAATTCAGTATGTACGCAGACGTTGTAATAATCAGTAAATTTAATATATGTTCATAGAAGAATAAATAAAGGTGAACTTTAATATTGAAATACAGTAGTGTTTGTATTTTGTGACTTAAAAAATAGTGCATTTGAGACAATGAACTTAACCCTCTAATTAACCTATGGATTAAACCCCCCAACTAATCATTTGCTGGTCCTTCGAGCCGGATCTCAAGAACCCCATATTATTATCATTTGACTCAAATGCTTTATTTTTAAAATTGTTACAAAAAAACTAAAACCCCCAATTAAAAATTGTAAAACCCAAGTGTAAAAATATCCCACGAGAATCTCTGAAAAAAAAGGTAAACGGCCACAAAATATAGTGCTACAACAATAATTTGTAAGAAATATGTATGTAAGTACAGATTCTGCAAGGTAAGCAAATATTTTCGTTTTACTTATGTATGTATGTACATCATTCCCTAAATTACCAACAACGTAACAAAAAAATATATACAACCGTTATAAATTCTTCAACTTAAAAATTCCTTTCATCAGTAACAATAAAATCCCCACACAAAAAAAATCAATTGGTAACAAAATCCACTTTTAGTGTTACACAACGACTATCGCTCTCAGTCTACGACATCTTAAGCTCTTTCAACACGAGAACTAATTGAAGAGCAAATACATTCTTAAGTGGACCAAATGAAATATTTTCTCTTTCTCAATCGAAAGATCATACACACAACAACATCTACGTATGTACATTTGTTTGAATCGAACGTCGTTAACTATAAATATTGTTCCCTCAAGTAAAGTTGTAATGTACTCTTAAAATAATTGTGTATGGAAACTTTTTATCATTTCAATTTCTCTTATTTTAATACTTTACAACAAACACACAAATTAACAAGTGCATAAACGTAAGTACAGCCAAATATATAATACACAAAAACAAACATTGATTTTGTTTTTCGTTTGCTTGTACTACGTGAAGTTATTAGTCAATATTATTTGACAGTGGCGAACAAAATTGGTCAGCCCCATAATTAAAACCACAAGGAATTACATTAATACTTGTTTTATTCAGAGTTAACATTATTAATTTCGCCGGCAAAGCTCATATATAGATATGAATTTTTAAGCAAACGTGTCGTTGTTTATGCGTTGTATAATACATGCATTTACTAATTTTTGCTAACCCCATCCCCCCATTTATAACTTTATTTTATATCTCAAGGTCTACGAACAGAGTTATTGACAACACACACCTTTAATGTTGTACGTCGTTATTTAGTCATAAACGCCTATTTCTTCATTTATTAAAACATAAATCAGTAAAATTTTTCAGTCTTTCGTATAAATACCGGATACTTTCACTTGTTCCTTAATTGCTTATAATTAATAAGACAAGAATGTCCTTACTAGATAATTTTATCAAAACATCAGATAAAGTAGTCGAGTTTGAAGCCTACCTGGCTAGCCTCCCCATAACGAGTCATAATGTCTACACACTAGACATCCACAAAGATGAGATCCTGATACTATGGGCTGCCTTCCGATCAGCTTATGATAAAATTTTGATAGAATGTGAGTCCCTAGAGGAAAAAGTTAGCTTGGAGTCGCTGAAGGATAGGTTTTATAAAACATACGCGTCGCATGTTAGGGCTTTATCAAACGCCAGGGAGATTCTAGATTCGCTTTCTAAAAAGGAGTTGCCGCCGTCGCAGATTACCGATTTCCCTGTTGGGTGTGTTCCGAACATTAGCCTTCCCCCATGCGACACGGAAGTTTTTTATGGAGATTATGTCTCCTGGCCGACTTTTCGCGATATGTTTTCCGCACTCTATGGAAATAATCCCCGTCTAACCAATATTGAAAAGCTCTGTCACCTTCTAAAAAAAACTCGGGGAGAAGCTCATGATATTTTAAGAACATGTCCGTTAAATAATGATGGCTTTCAACTGGCATGGAAAAACCTCATTGACAGGTACGAAAATAAAAGAGTTCTCATCAACGCCCAACTAAAAATACTTTTCAATTTATCCCCTGTCACTAAGGAATCAGGGCCCAATATAAAACAGATTCAAAGAACAATCAACGACTGTGTTACTAATCTTTCGCTCCTCGACATTAGAACTGATAACTGGGATGTAATTTTTGTTTTCGTGTGCTCCATTTCTCTTCCTGATTTAACACTCAATCTCTGGGAGCAATCTCTTCGCAGTAGTTCAGAACTACCCACCTGGAAACAGATGGACGCTTTTCTGACTGCCAGGTACCAAACACTCGAATCCGTAACTGACATTAGATCGTCTGTTACCAATAATTCCATAACCTCTAATAGGCAATTTAACCCCAATAAAAAAGTAAATTTTTCTGAACCCCGGAAGCTTAATAGCTATCAAACAAATATAACTCTAAACTCTCCAAAACAATGTTCTCTCTGCGCTTCTTCACACCCCATAAGATTATGCCCATCATTTCTAAAAATGACTGTTGATGAGAGATTGAACGTCGTTAAACGGCTAAAACGTTGTACTAACTGTCTAGCCACCTCACACTCCTTTAAGCAATGCAAAAGCCAGTATGTCTGCTCGTTATGCAAAAAGAAACATAACTCCCTACTTCATCGGCCAGAGCCTCCCAATCAAGATCACTCAAAATGTTCTCACCCGAGTACAAACACAATACATAAATTATATACTCCTAGTAACCCCCGCTCAATAGATGTACCCCATGCAACAATGGCCCTAGAAGCGACCCCCACGACATCAGCACAAGCTGAAACAAGACCTAAACAAGTCTTTTCTACGCAATTACAGTCCACATTAAATAATCTCATTATATTAGGCACAGCCCTCGTAGACATTTGTCTGTATAATCACCGATATACTGTGCGCGCTCTAATAGACTCAGCGTCTGAAGCAACTTTTATCTCCAAAAGGCTACAAACAATGCTCTCTATACCCACCAAATCAACCAAAACGTCTGTAACTGGTTTAAGCGGTTCTTTAACTGCCACAGCTACCAGTAGCTGTACTATTTCTATTAGTTCCCCAATTGAGAAACAATTTAAAACCACCCTCGATGCGTATGTTGTTAAAAAGCTGATTACGGAACTACCATACGAAAACCTCTCTTCGTTTATAAGTTCTAAATTCCCCGATATTCAGCTGGCGGATACTTTCAACAAACCTTCTCATGTCGACCTCCTACTAGGGGGAGACGTCTACCCCAAAGTTATTCGTCCTGGAATTCGATATGATTCCAATCAGTCTATTGTTGCGCAGAGAACTATCTTCGGATGGATCATAACGGGTAAGATAGCATCCCTTTCACGACAACCTTTTCATTCTATCTCGTCTTTAATGAATACCATCGAGTTAAATAAGCAATTATCCCGTTTCTGGGAATTAGAAGAGGTTCCAGATGCATCAACCATATCGGAAGAAGATAGATTTTGTGAAACTTTATATAAAACCACTACCTTTAGAAACTCTTGCGGTCGATTCGTTGTATCACTTCCATTTAGGTCGACTTTTCCGGAGTCTGTATCTCTTGGTCAATCACGAAGTGTGGCGTTATCGCAATTCATTAGAAATGAAACCCGACTACTCAAAAATCCAAATTTGAAGCATGATTATGATCGCGTAATAGAAGAATACGCAACACTCGGCCATATGAAAAGGGTAACGGTTGTTCACTCTGCCAACCCCAACACCTCATATTACTTACCCCATCACTCAGTTCTGAAACCTGAAAGTACCACTACCAAGCTTCGCGTTCTATTCAATGCATCGAGCCCAAGCTCGAATGGTACTAGTTTAAATGATTTATTATACCCCGGACCTACCCTACAGCAAGATTTAACGGTTCTTATTATACGATGGCGTCTGTTTCGCTTCGTCTTTAATGCCGATATCGAGAAGATGTACCGGCAAATACTCGTTCATCCCTCCCACACCCCCTTTCAGCGGATAATCTTCCGAAAATCACCCGATGAAGAGCCCCAGGACTTCGAATTAAAAACCGTCACATTTGGCATTAATTGCGCCCCCTATCTTGCAATAAGGACTTTACTAGAACTTGCTCATCAATGCAAAGATCAGCATCCCGATGTTTCGAATATTCTTCGCAACCATATGTATGTAGACGACGTCTTAGCCGGTTGTCACGATTTATCTCACACTCTTATTGCTCGTGATAATCTCATCCGAGTTTTAGCCTCAGCTGGATTTCCCCTCCGCAAGTGGATTTCTAATGAAAAGACTGTTCTAGAAGGACTTAACCCCGATCACTTGCTTACTCATGATTTCCTAAAGCTGTCGAATAACACCACGACGAAAACCCTAGGGTTAAGATGGAATGCTGGGCAAGATTTTTTCTATTTTACACCGTCCGAACAGCCTATTGTACAAACTACTACCAAAAGAGAAGTCCTCTCCGAAATCGCCAGACTATTTGATCCTGCCGGCTGGTTAGCACCGAAAATAGTCACTGCTAAGATGATTATGCAACAAATATGGGTTGATAAAACAGATTGGGATGCAAAAATCACCGACGATACCCTTAGAAAATGGCGCTCGTTTTTGAAAGACTACCCCAATATTTCTAAAATTCAAATACCACGATTTGTTAATTACAACCCCTCATTCGCAGTTGAATTGCATGGGTTTTGCGATTCCTCAGAAAAGGCGTATTGCGCTACTATTTACCTAAGAACTGAGACCCCTAACGGAGAGATTTTTACCCACTTACTTCTAGCTAAAACTAAAGTGGCCCCAGTTAAATTTGTGACTCTCCCACGGAAAGAGCTATGTGGCGCCGAATTATTGGCCAAAATCGTTAAGTCATATCGTTCCCAAATTAATCTCCAGGCATGCGATCTCTATCTCTGGACAGACTCGATGATTGTCCTTGCCTGGTTAAAAAAGCACCCCTCATATTGGAATACGTTTGTCGCCAATCGACTTGCATTCATTGTCGAAACGGTAGGTAATCAACATTGGAACCATGTTAGCTCTAAAGATAATCCTGCAGATTTAGGTTCACGGGGACTTCCTGCCCGAGATTTGGTTTCTAATGAACTATGGTGGCATGGGCCCAAATGGCTGCGTCGCCCACATAATAACTGGCCTTCTAGAATCACTATTATCGAAACACATGAAGAAGAGCGACCAATCAAAACACTTGTTGTGCAACTATCCGATGAAGATATCCTTAGTCGCTTTTCTGATCTCGCCAGGGCCGTACGTGTTATTTCATATATCTTCCGGTTTTATAACGCTACTCACCCCCTTCTTAAACGATCTTATAATCGTCCCTGTACAGAGTTGCAACAGTCAGAGATAACATTTGTTAAGTATCGTCTGGTAGCTATTTGCCAAAGTTTACACTTCCCTGAGTACACCCTGCTATCACGAGGAGTAACTTTGCCACGTAAAAGTAATATCCTGACCTATAATCCCTTTATTGATTCGCAGGAGTTTCTTAGAATAAACGGAAGGTTATCGCAATCCCCTACTTTATCATATGAAGAAAAATTCCCGAAAATACTTCCCTATGAAGGTCGATTCACACGTCTATATGTAGAACTTCTTCACAAATACTCAGTTCATGGCGAAAACGCTCTTCTTTTACGTCTAATGCGGCTAGAATTCTGGGTCCCAAAACTAAAAAATTTAATAAAAACCGTGATTTTTAATTGTAAACTTTGCGTTTTATATAGACGTAAACGCAGCCAGCAAATTATGGCATCACTACCTCCTGAAAGGACCACGTTATCGCGCCCCTTTACAAATACCGGCGTCGACTTTGCGGGCCCCTTCAATATAAAAACATTTGCCGGCCGGGGATGTAGAATTAGTAAAGGCTACGTCTTGGTATTAGTATGTTTCTCCACAAAGGCGATACACTTGGAAGCTACGAGTGAACTGTCCACCCAAGCCTTCTTGGCAGCCTTTGCGCGTTTTTTCTCTCGACGTGGAACTCCGTGTGCCATTTTCTCTGACAATGGTACAGCCTTTGTAGGAGCCTCAAATGCACTCAAACAGGATTTGGCGCAATTGCTAACCTCTGTAAAAAATGGCCTCCTAGCTCAACAGACACTTCAAAATGTACAGTGGCATTTTATCCCCGCAGGCGCGCCTCATATGGGTGGTCTCTGGGAAGCAGGGGTCAAAAGTGTCAAGATCCACCTCAAGAAAATAACCCATGCTCAACATTTCACCTTTGAGGAGTTTACCACGATGCTCACTAGAATAGAAGGATGCCTTAACTCGCGACCATTGAGTCCCATGAGCGACAACCCCGAAGACTTGTGTGCACTTACCCCGGGACATTTTTTAATCGGAGCACCCTTGCTAGCACCTCCAGAACCTGATTTCAGCAGCCACACCTTAAGTTATATAAACCGCTGGCAAAAACTAAAGGTTCTTCATCACTATTTTGCATGTAGATGGAAGAGGGAATATCTTCAAGAAATGCATAAGCGCATAAAATGGAAGTATCCCCACCGAAATTTTGAAAAGGGTGATCTAGTTGTCGTACGCCAAGATAACCTCCCTCCGCACGAATGGCGGATCGGGCGTATAGAGAAATTATGTCGCGGCATCGATAATAATGTCAGAGTTGTTTCTGTACGCACGTCATCAGGTCTTATTGTCAGGCCAATCGTAAAACTAGTCCTTCTCCCTTCACCTCATAATACTTAAGTAACCATTCCTTTTACTGTTTTTATATTACTTCCAGCACTATGACACCAAACTATTCCAGAAGCCTTTCACCTCTGCAAGAGAATCGACCCCATTATCGTCCTCGAAAATTGCCTGATTGTCGCTTGTGCAAAAGCGATCATCCGTTAAGAACATGCCGTCAATTTAGAAAATTACCCGTATCTAGAAAAATTAAAGTTGTCCAACAACACCGTTACTGTGAAAATTGTCTGGCTCACAGTCATTTACTTCGCAAATGTCGCAGCATTGATCGGTGCCGCCAATGTGGTGGAAGACACCATACATTACTTCACCAACGCGAAAGAATTCGGTCTCATTCACGCCCGAACGAAGCTGTAAGCCATACGGTATCCTTGATCCGACCTGTGACGGTAATCCCTACCGTCATCATAAAAATGAAATTAGGAAACGATTGGGGTAATATTCGTGGCCTTTTAGATCCGTGTACAGAAAATACTAAAATTGCCGAATTCATACCAAAACGATATCATTTGCCAATTGAAAGATCAGGATCAGATCGTTTATGTAAAATCACATTTAAATCTCATTTCGGCGATGGACCCACTTTAACAATTATGGCTCAAATCGTTAACGATTTACCTCGAAAACTACGTTCACAAGATCTTGATGAACGAATTGCTGCTCCTTATCAAAATTTACGTTTAGCTGACCCCAACTTCTATACCTGCTGCGATATAACCGTTATACTAGCTGCGGATATATATCCTCAGATCGTCAAAACCACCATGCAGCCAGCAACACTTTCCACGCCAATGGCACAAGACACGCTTTTGGGATGGACCTTAATCGGAAAGTTTGGTATTTAGCTATATACTTATACTCATGCGTTTGTAAAAATTCCTAAAGTATTATTTTATTATTTTAAGTTACATGAACTTAAACTGAAAATGTATCTCATAATTATATAAGTATCTCAAACACTGTTTGTAAGTACGAAGCTTATATATGAAGTTTTGTCTATGCAATTTATTATATCTTTAATGTATATTTACAATTAGAGTACATTTATGTTTCTACGCCACTTGCATTTCTGCCTCGATTAATTGCGTTATCGCAAGGGGGCCGGGATGTTTACGTGGCAGTTATTGTACCATTTACAATTATCATTTGAATTATTAATTGCCTTGTAACTATTAACCAAAGTGTATTGGAATATCATTTGTGTTATCCCTCTCTCTTGTTACAATTTCTTTTGTTTCTTGGTTCATGCATATATTGAAATTACCTAAAAATTCAGTATGTACGCAGACGTTGTAATAATCAGTAAATTTAATATATGTTCATAGAAGAATAAATAAAGGTGAACTTTAATATTGAAATACAGTAGTGTTTGTATTTTGTGACTTAAAAAATAGTGCATTTGAGACAATGAACTTAACCCTCTAATTAACCTATGGATTAAACCCCCCAACTAATCAAATAGAAATCACTCTCACTTGAAATAAAAAGCTCGAGAATTAAGTTTTGACAGTCGAAATCGACGCTCGCGGTACCACAATTTGTAATAGATTTATTAACATGGTTGTATTTTTGTGGCTATCGACAAACGTAGTACCATAATTTAAAATCGACTATTTGGCAACTCGAAAACGAGAACCGGAATAAAGTTGATTATGTTTTGTCTTATATTAATTGCCGCCAACTTTCCACTATTTTCATGGTTATCGTCATTTAAATCTTGATTTTCCAAAAGAATTTCGAACTCACTGGAATCTTGGTTGTAGTGAATACATATGTTGTGTAATGCTGCACAAACCGCTGTAATTTTTGCAACCATTTCAGGGGAATAATGTACCTGCCTTGCACTCCGACCGTTCTTTCAACCACGTTTCTTGTTTTCGTGTGGATTGTGTTAAAACGACACTCAGCGCTACCTTCTTCTGGGGCACTAAAGGGAGTAATCAAGTATTGTTCGAGAGGATACCCTGCATCTCCTAAAGAAATTGTATATTATTATAATTGTTATATTATCATAATACCAAATATTTATTACCTAAAAGCCAAGTGTTTCTTTCCCCATTTGCATACATGTTTCTTAGATATGACTTTAAATCACTTGCGTGCCATACCAAGGAATCGTGTGCTGAACCTGGATGGTGGGGTGAAAGGTGACGTATTCTCAACTTATGATCGCACACCTGAAATGTACTGCTGTAAAACCATTTGGAAATAACTTTATTTATACTTACCAGCAAAGCATTGAGACTATAGAACCCTTTTCTATTATAATATTTCCAACGGTCTGAAAGGGATGGAGCCAAAATCTTTATGTGGGTTCCATCTATGCACCCAATAACCCCAGGAAACCCTGTTTTTTGATAAAAATATTCTTTTATTTCAACCTTCTCGGAATCGCTCATTTTAAACGAAATCCACCTTGGACAAAGTTCTTCAAACATCGCATCCACACACTCACGAAAGGCAAGGCTAATTCTTGGCTGTGCAAGACCGACATTGAGGTCGTTTCCAGCGCCCCTTTGAAAGCTTCCTTCTGCCAGTATACGCAAAGTCGCTGCCAAACGTATAGTCTTGCTTACACGCGTAGATCTGTAAGGTTCAGTAAGTTCGTTTGATATTGCCCTTAAAACGTAACGAAAAGCTTTTTTTGAAAGTCTGAAATTGTTTAAAAACCTAGACACAAACATTTTTTAGTAATTTCTTAACAAATCTAAAAAATTAAATTACATGGTACTTGGCAGCGAGTATATATTAGATTGATATCTTAGATGTCTGCGAAAATTTATAACATTTCTGAAACTCATTTCATCCTCCTCATAAGAAGACGAAAAAGCCGCAACACTTAACATTTTTAATAAAGTTTTTATATTATTTTTATTATTTTTAGTAAACAAACGAGCGCGTCACTTGAATATTTATATTTTTTCTGCCAACTGATTTCTTTTTTAACAGGGTAGTTCACAAATTATAAAAATACCACTAATTTATTCTTTTACAAAAACACTCACGTCGAAAATGCTACATAATACCAATAAAAATTAAAATCGGGTTCGACAACGACAGTAGTCGAAATTCGACTACGATATACATAATAGGGGTGAGGAAAATTAGAATTAGAGAAGCAAGAGAGGATAGAAAGATTTGAAATGAAATATAAATATGCCTCCAACAACCAAATATGAAAAATTCATATGATTTCATATGAATACAGTTGTACCGTGGTGTTTTAGATTTAAAGCTTTATAAAATGTGATTGATTGTCGTATTTTTTTATCCTAGGACTACTACATTTACACGTATAAAATTTTTCATGAAATGGCATGAAATTTGTGTTTGTTGACAAGGGATGTAAAAAAGCAAAAGTCTCTCTACACCTCTTATCAACAAGCAAAAATTGCATGGAACTTATTTAATGATAAATTTTATTATGTAAATGTAGTCTAAAAAACTTAAAAAAGTAGAAAACATTTCATAAAAATGTTCGCCTAATATGTACTTTGAGTGTTTTTTAGTTTTACAGAAAAACAAAATTTTGT
Source organism: Phania funesta (assembly GCA_963932375.1). Classification (NCBI taxonomy): domain Eukaryota; kingdom Metazoa; phylum Arthropoda; class Insecta; order Diptera; family Tachinidae; genus Phania; species Phania funesta. Next base: position 87,598,127 of record OZ010653.1, read on the forward strand.
ATTTGTGTTTATTTAAATGAATTATAAAATTTTCTCAAATTTTAATTTATTCTTTTACGTTTTTTGTTCATTGTATGTTTTTTATTAATTTTGTTATTTTTTTATTACTTTAATTCATTTATTCAATTTAGCTACTTTAATAAAAAAAACTTCCTAGTTAAATAATAAGCTGTAAAGTGCTTGTCTTTTAAACTCATATTTCGTATTTTCTAGATTCTGTTCTTCATCTTGTTGTTCGTAGGAGTCTCTATTATCTTGACAGTCTTCTATTAGTTTAGGTATTTGTATCCCCCTTAAATCTATAAGAATATTATGCAAAATACTGCAAACAACAATACGTAAATTAAAATCCCAAACCATCTGAGCTTTGATAGAGTATTTGTGTGAACGTGAAAAAAATTATGCCTTACTAATAACTGGAGCTTCTGAAAGGGGTATTTCAGAAGCATCAATATATCCAATACAGAAAGGCAGTTCACTGTATGTTTCAGTAACAATTGATGCTCTTTCATTTTCATTTGGCCAAGATATGTATTTGAATTGCATATTCAAAAAAGACTTGAAAATTCGCCTGGTTATTTTGTCGATCGTGCCACCATCACCAATTCCAAAAATAGATGAAATTTTTTTTAAAGTTGCTCCTTCACCAGATGATCCAAGTCTATATAACACTATTGCTAGTTGGTGCTCTGTCGGTAATTGTTCACAGGAATGGGGTTAGTTAAATTCAGCATCTTCAGGAATAAGGGAAAGAAGTTTATTAAATTCTAATCGATTTACTCGTAGCATTTGCAAAACTCTGCTATAATCTAACTGTTAAGTATGTTTAAGGACCACGTCATCGATTTAGAAACCGAATTCGAAAAGCCACAACTAGAAGTATGTCTTCAAAAAGATCATCCAATATTTTATCCACCAATTCATCTTTAGATGCATTTATGCAAAAGATATAAAAGTTCTTAGTGCATGAATATATTTTGATTCAACATACCATCGTGGTCTGAAATCTACATAAATTCAATTTCATCAACAGCATTTTTAATCAAAAAATTTATGATTTTGTTTTTTTTTCTCTAAGTTTAGGCATTACATTTAGTTTGTTAAAACTTTTAAACAAATTCTTTATAAAAATTTTTTTTCCAATATTGTCTGCTTATTTAACAAAAAAAATATTTCTTGTTTTCTTTATTATCTCAAAAATCAGCTGTTGTAATAAATTTGCTAAACGTTTAAAAAAGACACTCGCGCTTTGTGCCAGAAAATCATACTAAGGGTGCAAAAATTGCAGATATGCAACGAAGAGTGATTTCCGCTAGTAATACATCTTCATAATATACACATATATATATATATATATATATATATATATATATATATATATATATATATATATTGATATTTATATATTGATGTTGTTAGGGCGTATTACCTTCTTGCCCTAATCGTTAACTTTGGAAAAAAAATGTTAGACTTCTACTTGACTTTAAAGTGAGTTGTTGTTTTATTCGCTTCTCTTTTTATACTAAAACTTATATTAACTTAAAATTAACTTAGTGTGTTGTACACGTATACATATACAAAGAAAAAAAAGGAAAGCGCTATTCTATGGCAAATTCAAATTTATATACATAGGTAGGGATGCGATTGGGGATTAAGTGTACGAAAGCTGAAGATATTTGATGGATGGCGGTACCGTTATTTGAGCGTTCTTTACGAGTAATCGCTATCGCGATATGGGATCATATCTTTTACGGGGTTCGAATGTCGGTGGGACTTCAAAAGAACCATATTCGTTATCTCCCTTATTATAGTCGGGCGTATAGTCAGGAAACCAATTGGCCACACTTCTTAATGAAAACGACACCTCAGAGGTTGAATCGAGAAGGACCGTTACCCACATTGGATTGCCTCGATAAATTTTTTGACCCAAGCGTAGTGTTAAACATAATTTGGGCGAGGGTAGGATTTTCCTAATCACTTCTTCAGACGGTACCCGAGACGGTAGCCGTATATGTTCGGGGCTGGCTTGTTTAGTGGGAGTTTGAACGCTTGCCGGATCAGAGTATTCGTAGCTGGAAGAGTTCACGTCATGGGGATGCTCGCGTTGCAGCATTGAATTGTAATTTGCTCCACATATTGTGCAACGATTGAGGGAGTTGCAGGACTTACGGGGGTGAGTGTGTGCTATACAGTTTAAATAGAATCCACAGCTGGCTAGATGAGCGCGTCGCAGTTCCACTGTTCCTTTAACGAATTCTTTGCAGTGTCTAAACACATGATTTTTTAAGCATAAGTGTAAAAGTGAGAACATAGGATGTTTGTTGTATTTGATTTCAGTAGTTTATTAATTCAAATTTATATAAAGAAAAATATATTGGGATAAAGTTTGTAAATTTAAAAATAGAAATTGATATAGTATGTCAACTCAGCACAAAATAACGACGGACAACAGCTTAACGACCGACCAACTTCAATCACTACTGACGACTGATAAACTTTTCAATTCGCAACTGACATTTGGGCAACTTGACATTTTACTTAATTACACCTGATACTAGCTTTACACTCGGCAATCCTTCTCTTCATCGGACCCAGATGACAATAAATCATTATAAATTTCGGCGAATCTCCACAACTTCATATTGTCACAGCTTGTAGATGTTTTTCTAGGGCCATCAAAACTCCCAACTTTCTCTACGTCATATCGGTTGTTTCTTTTAACTTTTTTAATTTTATATGGTCCTACAAATGCACTGGCAAGCTTCTTCCCAGCAACAAATTGTATACGTTTTATCGCGACTAAATCACCAATTCGATAATCATTTTGTTGTTTACATTTCATATCATAGTTCATCTTATATTGTTGTTGAGCTTTCATAATTTGCTGCTTCACATTCGCTCGTAAAACATCTCTTTCTTTCTGAAAACCGGTTATTAATTCATCGTGTAACATATCTAAAATATTGTCACTAACATCCAGCTTCATCTTAACACCAAACATAGTCTCAAACGGGGACGACTTGTACTGTGAACACAAGAATTTATAGCTTTCTGCACCTGACCAACATATTTATACCACTTTGACGAATCATGTAATGACAGCTTCGCTATTATGGAGATTATGGAACGGTTCACCCTTTCTACCTGACCGTTACCACGTGCAACACCAGTTGTAATTAAAATATGTTCGATGTTGTGTTCCTTACAAAACTCAGTAAAAAGGTTAGATGTATATGCAGACCATTTATCACTTATTATTCTTTTTGGGTAACCAAAACGTCTGACCAAATTTGAAGATTTCTGACTACCTCTTCAGCACCAGTAGACTTCGTTGGAAACAACCAAACAAATTTCGAAAAGGCATCTACTACAGCAAAAATATGTTTGTAAAGTTTTGTTGTTGCATCCATAGGGCCTAAATGGTCGACATGAAGTGTATGTAGCGGTACTTCTCCTTTATCGATACAATTTAAGAATCCTTCCCGTTTTCCAAGTTTTTTGTTGTGTATTATGCATTTAATACAATTGGCAATAAACTGATTAACTTTTCGCTCTAAATGAGATATGAAAAACTGTTGTTGTATACGATGTATAGTTTTTTGTACTGAAAAATGACCTTGTTCGTGAGCAGTTTTAATAATTTCCGTCTTCATCAATTTCGGAACAACAAGTAAATCATTTCCAGCAACACACTTATATACCAAACCACCTTTCAGTTTATAATCTCCATATGGTCCAGAATTTAGAACAACGCAAATGGCCTTCACACCTTCGTGTTCTTGTTGAAGTTTACTAATTCTCGGTGAAATATCAGAGAATATAACCATACCGTCCACTGGATAACGACTTAGACCATCAACATGCTTCAATCTGTTTCCCGATCTATGTTCGATGGTATACGTAAAATCTTGAATATACATAATCCACTGTGCTACAGCTCTGGGTACGTCTCTTTTTGATATTGTTTGTTTAAAAGCAGCGCAATCAGTAACCAATTTAAAATTAATGCCTAACAGATAATGACGAAACTTCTTCAATGCAAGATATGCAGCTTTCACTTCCAATATATAACTATGTTGTTTTTGTTCTTGTGGCGATGTTTTTTTACTCCAAAAGAAAACTGGATGCAATTTATCTTCATACATTTGAAAAATTGCAGCCCCAAAACCATCTTTAGAGGCATCCGTATGCAGCTCTGTCACAGCGGATCTATCGTAGATTTTAAGAACTGGTTCTTTTGCCAGAGCCATCTTTAACTCGTGAATAGCCTTCAATTCTTCTTCACCCATTATAAATTTTACGTCTTTTTTAAGAAGATTTGTTAACGGTCGAGCAATACTAGCGTATCCTTGAATAAATCTTCGAAAATAACCTGTAATTCCTAAAAACGACTGAACATCTCTAATATTCTTCAACTGAGGGAACTTTTCTATAGCTTTCGTTTTGTCTTTACTGGGCCATATCATTCCATCTCGCACTGTATATCCCAGAAAGTCAATTTTAGATTGAAGAAACGAACATTTCGACCATTTAATTTTCAAATTAAACCGTGCAGCAGTATCCAAAACTACTTTAAGTTTAGAAAGACAGCATTCGGCAGTTTCAGCAAAAATTACAATATCATCCATGTACAGCTCCATTACATTATTGTTGATGAGTGGTTGAAAAATATGACTTAAGTATCTTATAAAATTCGCAGGCGAATTACAAAAACAAAACGGTGCTTTATTGAACTCGAACATGCCTTCTTTCGTTACAAACGCGGTATAATGTTTGCTGGTTTCCTCTATCGGTACGTGGAAAAAACCATTTTCAAGATCCATAACAGTAAAAAATTTTGAACTTTGAAGCTTCTCTAATACTTCATCAATCATTGGCACCGGAAAACAGTCTTTAAGTACCATCTTATTCAATTGGCGAAAATCAATACAGACTCTAAAATCACCACTTTTCTTTTTAACTACCACCACTCTACTAGCAACTGACGAAGTTGATTTTCTAACAATGCCATTAGACAGCCACTCCTCTACTTGTTCACGTACTGCTTTTTGCTCATTCATTGGCAATCTGGACGGCGAATGACGAAACGGTTTAAATTCTCCATCTGATACAATTTTCATCACAACCGGGCACTCTTCTAAAGCTGTTGATGGCTTATAACTGGATACTAATTCAGCAACCTCCTCTCTGTATTTTGGTGAAACATCTAATTCAGCTGTTGTAATATTATAAACCGAAAAATCGTTAACGTTTTGCACATCAGTTTGATACTCGAATTTATACCCGCTACCGTCTAACGAAAACTTAAATTTGTTTAAAAACCCAAGAGTGCATTATATTTTAACGAATTGTCCGGCACAACGAGAAAGTTATGATTTGTTTTTACAGAGTCTACAACCACCGTACCGTTCATTTGAAACATTTCCAAGACCGAACAATACCGACGAACTTAGCTTTAAATCAATGTCTTTGAAATTCTGTTTAAAAACACTTTCTTTCATAAGACTTACGTTCGATCCTGTATCAATTAAACAGTCAATTTGTTTATTTTCTACAAAAACGGGCTTTAAACGTTTTTTATCTATAATCACATTCAGTCTCATTAGTATTTGTTATTTTATTTTTTAATGCATAATTTTTAAAAAATATGACCCGTTTTATTACATACAAAACATTTTGTTGACTCTTTGCAATCCCTTATTTTATGATCAGCTGATCCGCAATTGAAGCAATTATCTTTTTTCACAAACGTCTTATTTTCTGTTTTGTTTTTATAATTTGGTTCGTTAGGTTTCATACGTTCATATATTGAATATTGTTCTCTAAGCTCTTTGTACGATTTGGCGTTGTAAAATGAATATTTCAGCTCAGTTTTTATACGTAAACCATCCACAATATATCTTATCACAGAAACATCTTCTACAGGACCATCTGCACCAAGTTTCCTCATATGTAAAATATTTTTTTTTTTTTTTTATTTATTTATTTGCAATCTATTTATAAAAGTTTACAATATTAAGCAAATTTTAGGATAGACTAATACGTTACATTTGTTTTAATCTCCAGTGAGACCAAAACATGCAAGTAAAACAATATATATATAACAATATAGTAAATACATAAAATTTTCTATGAATGTTTAATAATACTTGAAAAAAAATATATAAAATAACATATGTACATATTATCAAAACATTATTTTCTAAAAGGCAAATCTAAAACATGAAACCTTTTCAACCGTACAACTTCTTCACTATCATCTAATAAGGCAATAGCCAAGACATTACTATGATTACTGAGCCTATCGAGGTATCTTTTGCTGAATCTATTGATTTCGTCCTTGACAGAGGGTATATTTAAGTCTCGATGAATGTTTCCATTCTTTATGTACTACGGAGCGTTCGTTATCATTCGTAGGGTCTTAGATTGGTATTGCTGCAATATTTCAATATTGGAGTTGCTTGTAGTTCCCCAAAGTTGAATCCCATATGCCCATACTGGTTTTAGGATGGCTTTGTAAAGCAATACTTTATTTTCAAGACTTAACTCAGAATTTTTACCGAGTAACCAATACATCTTTTTTGTCTTGATATTAAGCTGTTCTTTCTTGGCTTTAATGTGGTCTTTCCAAGTTAGTCTTCTATCCAGGTGCATTCCAAGATATTTGACACAATTAGATTGGGGTATTTGTTCTCCATTCAGAAAAATTGGCGGGCAGTCTCCTTTTCTAAGAGTGAATGTGGTATGAATCGATTTACCGGTGTTAACACACAGTAAGACAATTATTATTTGTAATTAATGCTGTATCGTCTGCATAGATGGCCAAAATAACATTGTTTGAAAGAGGCATATCCGATGTGTATATAGTGTAGAGAACTGGGCCAAGTACACTGCCTTGCGGTATTCCAGCTTGAATCTCAGACAAGCTCGAATTTTCATTATTAATTTTAACATAAAAATGTCGATTGCATAAGTACGATCTGAACAGTAAGTAAAACGGCGTAGGTAGTGTTTTCTTTAATTTGAAAAGCAGACCAGGGTGCCATACTCTATCGAAGGCTTGCTTAACGTCCAGGAATACTGAAGAGCAATATTGCTTTTTTTCGAAAGCATTCTGAATAACATTCACAATGCGATGGCACTGTTCAGGCGTACCATGTTTGCTGCGAAATCCGAATTGACATTCTGGAATTATGTTTTCATGATCCAGAATAGGTTGTAATCTTTTTAAGAACAATTTTTCGAAGAGTTTAGAGAAAATACACAGAAGGCTAATTGGCCTGTAAGACGATACTAAATTTTCTGGTTTATTTGGCTTTAAAATCATTAAAATTTCGGCACATTTCCATTGTTGTGGATAGTGGCTCAGTCTTAGTATAGCATTATAAATGTATGTTAGCAGAATAATGGCTTTCTTAGGTAAAGTTTTTATAACTTTGGCATCTATTTTATCGAAACCAGGAGATTTTTTAGCATTTAACATCAAGATTCCTTGTTTAACTTCACTTGGGGTTATATGTTTGATTGGAAGATCCATTTGACATGGACTATCCAAAAAATCACAAACTGTGTTTTGGTCAAAAGTATTATTTAATGTAAAAGGCTGAAATGAAGATTCCAGATATAGTTGAAAAGCTTCAGCTTTTTTTAAGTCCGATTTACGCCAGGCATCATTTTGATCTCTGACCGGAATATTTCTTTTTATGGGTCTTTTCAAATACTTAGTTGCTTTCCATAATTTATGCTCAGAATGATGCTATTAATATTTTTTAAATAAACATTTACTTTCTCATTTTTATATTCATTCAGCCGTCGTTTTAGTTCATTTGATATTCTGTTAAGATTTGATTTATCATACGCGTTTCGAGTTCTTTTCCAAATCATTCTTAGCTGTCTCTTATTTCTTATAAGATCTTGAATTTCAGAAGAGAATATTACTCTGCATCCACTAATTGAGTGAGCTTCAACTGGAGTAGATATATAAGCTGCTTCATGAATGCGGTTTGTTAAATGTTCGACCGCGTTATCGATATCTGAACCTTCTTTTAACCTTATTTTTAAATCAACATTTTGCTCAATCCAATAATTGAACGAGTCTATATCTGTCCGAGGGGAAAGCACATAATAGTTATTGTTAGTAATCAGCCAAGAGTCATAATTGATAATTAATGGAGAATGATCTGAACTTAAATCATCGGAGTCCAAAATATCCAACAAATGGCTGGGAATTCCAGAGTATACAGCAAAGTCCAGCAGATCGGGTATTTTTGTTGGATCACTTGGCCAGTAAGTAGGTCTTCCAGTGGTTAAAACTGAATATTTGTGACGGATTATAGTTTTATACAGCTCATTTCCCTTTGGATTAGTGAGCCTGGAGCCCCACCAAGGATGTTTGGCATTGAAGTCACCGCCGGCGATAAATCTTGTTCCTAGTTTACTGAAGAAATCTTGATAGTCGTTGAATTTAACGGAATGTCTGGGAGGGAAATATACCGAGTACATAGATATTTCTTGGTTATTGCAAAAGATTTTTATGCCTGTAGCTTGAAGAAAATTTGTTTGGTAATCATCTAATACAGTGTATTTTATAGAAGATTTAACCAAAATAGCTGATCCTCCGTGAGCTCTGTTATCTGGGTGATTACAGAATACAAGGTCAAATCCATTTACTTTAAAATAGGTTCTATTAGTGAAGTGGGTTTCTGATATGAGAAATATGTCGATATGATTTACATTTAAAAACGTTTCAACTTCCTTTAAATGGTTAGAAAGACCGTTGGCATTCCATATTGCTAAACGTAAATTTATTTGCATAGTTTTGATATCAACATAGTTATCATATTAAGAAGATTAGTTAACATAGATTCAATTCTTTCGAAAGAGTTGTTAGTTGGGTTATTTCGTAAATTAGTATTTTTGAGCACCTCGGAGTACGATTGATTATCTTCGTGTTGATCATTTTTTTGAAAGGTGGAATTGTCCGGATTCAATTGGGGGAAGTTTCTGGAATTTATTTGGGTGTGATTACTGTTTATAACATCACGAATATTTCTACGTTTAGAAATCAGGTTTTGATATATTTGACAGCCTTTATAGCTTGCAGTATGATTCTTCAGACAGTTGATGCAACGCGCTGGCGTATTGATGTCTTTGGTGCACTCAGCTGTTGGATGACCAAGACCGCATTTGACGCAGCTAAAAGGTCTCTTACAGTAAGATTTCGTATGACCGAAAAGCTGACAACGATGGCACTGCACAATTTCTTCTCTTTTTAAAGGAGCTTCTATCGTTACAATTGCATTATTAATATGCCTAATTTTAAATATTTCTTTATTATTTGCTTGGGGATCAAGATCAACGAAAAACAATGGTAAAGGTTCCTTATTCACCCTACTTTGCACGTTTGTTACATTTCGCACTGCATGACCTAAACAAAACAATTCTGCCTTGATATCTTCAATTGGAGTTGAATGGTGAAGACCTTTTATGACAACCCTATATGATCGTTCCTGTTTCAATTGAAACGTGTGAAAACCTATGTTGCGACCTTCTAAATATTTGATCAGAGTTCTATATGACTCTACTTCATTTATCATTAGTCTTATTTGATTATTTCTCAATGATTTGTAATTAAAACTTTCTTTTGGTATAACTTTACCTATGTTACAAATCATTTTGCTTACATCAATTACATCAGGAATGTAGATTGGCGGTGGTTGGTTCTTTTCCTTTATCAACATCGTCGTCATCATCATCACTGTTTTGAAGCGCAGCAAATTTGTTGCTAGTGGATGGAATGTCATCACTAGTCAATGTTTTACGTTTGATCTTGTAGATTTTTGGAGATTCAGGAAGATTGCGTTTACGTTGCTTTGCTTTCTGTTGCTGCCAGTTTACACAATTGTTATCTCTACCTGCTTCAGTATCATCGGCCTCATCGTCCATGGTGTTAATGTTTTTGAAAACACAAATGAATTATATTTTTTTAATGCAATTCGCGTATTTAAATTTGTTTAAAGAAGTTAAATGTTTTCACACTATTGTTGTTTAGATATAAAAGAAATTTAAGTTTTCTTTTTGAAAATTTTAAATTTTTATGATATGTAAAATATATTCGTGAAATGATTCGCTGTCTAACTTTTTACGACTCGATAGCTGTTTGTGTATTTCAGCACTGCTGTATGTTCTTTGAAACTCCTCCATAAGAATCTTCTTCAACTTAGCATAATCACTCTAAAAATAATTTTGCAGCTCCAGTCATTTTATTCCTGGCATGTACGTATTTTTGTTTTTCGTTGAGCTCATATGCTTCAGCATTTTTATCGAAATTATCAAACCATTGCTTTACTGCCACTGTATCATCATCGAAATCAGGAACTATTTTTCCTAACAATCAATAGAAATATTTGGTTTGCTTTTATCTTCTTCCTCCTTCTGCATTTTCAATGTTAAAAGTTTTATCAATTCATTTAATTGTGTATTTTCTCCACTAAAACTTTCATCTGTTTTAGTTGCCATCTCAAGCAACTCTATGTTGTTTTCTGTTGTTATTTTATTACTTTGACTTTCTACTTCTCTTCGTCTTAGAAGTTGTGCATATGCTCTTGTGTTGTATTTTCTGAAACTCACCGGTTTTTGCTTCTTTTTATTAGCTCTCATTTGCTAACGGATCATCCAAATCAAGATTATTTGTTGCAAGAAAAAAAAACACAAACAACTTCTTAAAGATTTTTATTTTTTGCCAACGGTATCAACTTTTTTTTTTCTTTTAATAAAATCAAGAAAACACTCAACTTTATGCTCTACTTTTTATAGTGTTTTGTTGTTTTTAGGTTGAGCCCCCAAATGTGAGAACATAGGATGTTTGTTGTATTTGATTTCAGTAGTTTATTAATTCAAATTTATATAAAGAAAAATATATTAGGATAAAGTTTGTAAATTTAAAAATAGAAATTGATATAGTATGTCAACTCAGCACAAAATAACGACGGACAACAGCTTAACGACCGACCAACTTCAATCACTACTGACGACTGATAAACTTTTCAATTCGCAACTGACATTTGGGCAACTTGACATTTTACTTAATTACACCTGATACTAGCTTTACATAAGTTGCACCGCGGCATGGTGACGGCTAGATAGGAAGAAAAGAAATTTATATAATGTGTTATTAGAAATTTTGTTATGCGACTTTCTCTTTAATTGGTTGGGGGTTTACTACTAAATAGATGGATAGGTTTAATTAGTTGGGAATATTATTTTCAGTAGTGTAGGTAGATAAAAGACATAGTTTTGTAATCGAACGCGTTATAGTTCCGTTTTGAGTTTTTAATTCTACAACTCGTACTTTGTTATCCTTTCCATATACAACTTTTGTGACACGTCCTAGACGTCTTTAACTATGACGAAGTCGTTAGGTTGAATATTTTTGTTGTTCCTTTTTCCATTCGTTGAATTTCGACGACATACTCGTTTTTCCATCGACGTGCGAATACGTGTTGAATAGCTTTTAGCCGATTCCATCGGTTCATAAAACTTAAGTTTTCCACCGGTGGCTCTTCAGTCGCTTCAGGCCAAGCGATAAGTGGTGCACCTCGCAAGAAATAGCTGACGAGAGTTTAACATAGCTTTAACTCTAATTAACATGGTGGAAAATTCTTCTTACGTGAATTTAAGGTTGATCGATATTTTCTAAAGATGTGACTTCATGCTCTTAACTGCGGCTTCCCAAAGGCCGCCCATGTGGAGCGCGTAGGGTAAGATGAAGGAACACTTAAATCCGTGAGTTTTGATTAACGCTAGCCTTGCTCCCAAGAAATTTCGACTATTGTCAAAGAACATTACTTTCGGAAAATCTCTACGCCCTGTAAATCCATCAAAGCCAGCCATAAACGCCTTTGTTGAAAGATCAGAACACGCTTCTAAATGAATTGCTCTCGTAGAGAAGCATACAAATGCTACTGCATAGCCTTTGATGAACTTTGGTTTTAAGTCGGATGATTTTAAATTGAAAGGACCGGCAAACAGTCGACTCCGGTGTATGCAAATGGAAATGAGAAGTTGACTCTTTCCGAAGGAAGTTCAGCCATTATTTGCTGTTGTACTTTATGCTTATAGATAGTACAAACCATGCAATTTCTAATACAATTTCGCACCACATTTTCAAGACAAGGACTGTAGAATCCTTGCCTTACAGCTCTTAGCCTAATGTGATGTTCAACGTGTATAGTTTATAAAAAGAGTAGTAAAATGAGATTTCTCAGGGATTATCACCATAGCTTAATCGACTAACTCTTGCGGAGTACAAGCTCGGGTACCAAGATCTACTAGGTTGTCCTATGTTTTTACATGTTTCCAGTGAGTGTTGTTGGCAATACTAATTACTTCTGCTACACGATTTACTACGCACGTTTTAAGACTGTTTGGTGATCCTTGTAGTCACCCAAGGACTAGCGCTCAGTACGTCCATAAGTACAGTTCGTATGGGAACTTCACGGTTTCCAATAGCCTTTTAACTACTTTTGCGAGTAAAGTGCTCCGCACAATCCGAGTTTGGGAATAGTTATCCCTGTTATAGGAGTAATTTTAGTTTTTGATATAAGCCAATCACACGTAATTTTACCTTCTGAAATTCGGTACGCATGTAAACGGCACTACAATAAGCCCTTTCTGATGAATCGCAGAATCCGCGTATTTGTATCTGACGGGTAGGCGAAAATTGTACCCATCTAGAAATTCTCAGTGAAGAAATTTCTGGTAAATCTTGTAGAAATTAATTCCACTTTGTAGTTATCTTTGATGGGACCGCCTCATCATAATCTGTTTTAAGCTCCCATAGCTCTTACATCAGAATTTTAGCTGTTACCACAATTGGACCCAGCCAACCCGGGGCGAATAACTTAGCAATTATGGATAGTATCTGTCTTTTCTTCGGGTTGGGTACTATTTGACTGTCTTCTATGCCAGCGTATGCCTAAGGTTTTAGTGATGCTGAAATGATCTAACTTTAAAAAATCTTCTTCAAGAAGATCCTCCGGGGCCAAGTTATTCAGTAGAAAACCGTCATTGGCTGTTATTTTCTTTATGGGGAAGCCTGCTGAATTTAAAGCCTTTAATAACTCATTTTGATTCAGTTTTTCCTCCTCAAAATTGTGCCCTCCGGACAAAATGTCGTCTACATAAATTTCACGTTGTAAAATGTTAGATGCTTTTGTAAAGGAATTTTTACAGTTATCGCTAAGCTGCTGTAAAGTTCTAATTGCCAAAAATGGCGCACAGTTTACTTCAAAAGTAATTGTTTTCATTTAGAATGATTTAATAGAGCTATTCGTCACATTACGGAATAAAATTTGCTGATATGGTCTGTCTTCATAAATCATTATTTGGCGGAACATTTTTTCAATGTTGCCAGTGAAAACGTATTTGTAATAGCGCCAACTAAGCACTATTTCCATCAAATCGGACTGAAGTGTGAGCCCTTGATGTAGTAGGTCATTTAGGAAAAATCCGCTTTTCGTCTTCTTCGAGGCATTAAGGACCACTCTTACTTTCGTTGACTTGCTTTCTGGGCGGAATACCGCATGATGGGGAAGATAATACGAAAATTGTTCTTAATTTTCGTTTGCTAGGTGAAGGACTTGTTCCATATGACCTAAATTATTATATTCTTGTAGAACTCGAGAATATTCTTCTTTTAAATCGGGTGACCTTTGAAGCGATTTTTCCAACCGAAGATATTGTGCCAAAGTAAATGTCCTGTGGAAATCCTTCTTTAAATGGTAAGCGGCCAACATTACCTCCCGTCTGACTGTCGTGATATTGTCTTTTGGTAAAAGATTTTCACAAAATATAATTGCTTCGGTAACATTTAGCTCCTTTTCGACTTCTTCTATTTCCCGAAATATCTTCATTTGATCGTGAAGATGAAAATCTTCAGATGCTGAAACCGCTGTGGAAAATATGTTTATGTCATTGGAGTCATCAGGGCCGAACAAGTGCCAACCAAAATGTGACTCTTGCTTCCAGGTTACCGGAGATGTTTTGATGAATACCTCCTAGGTTAATGAAGGGTAAAAAGTCGCTACCTATTATCATATCAATGGACGCAGGCTGATAAAAATATGGGTCTGCAATGTTAAAATTTGTAATTTATTGATAATTTTATATTTTAATTGGATGTGACGGTAAGTTATTCGTTGATTTGGTTGCAACTATCGCCGATATATTTAGTCTGAAGTCTGAAATTCTAGATTTTACAGTTAAAACGCATTTATGTTGAATACGTGTGGTTATGAAACTTCTCTCGGCACCCGCATGTAATAAAGCACGAACCGTATACAATCGTCCAGAATTTTCAATATGGATTAGTGCTGTGGGTAACAATGTGGTTCCTTCACGTCGTATAAAATAAGCTTGAATGTTATCCTTAGTCGTTCTATCCACTTGTGTGTTGAAGGTATAAGTTTCAGTTTGAGTACTTGAATTAAAGTTTTTCGCATTATATTGTAAATTTGCCTGAAATTGAGTGTTTAACCGACTATTTGGTATGGAATTTTCTTCTTTTCCATAATGAAGTATAGTATGATGCGTCTTGTGACATATTGAACAAGAATTAACACTAGTGCATTTGGATTTGAAGTGTCTTGGTGACAGACAATTCACAGACAAGATCAGCCATTGTTTCTAAAATTTCTCTCCTATCTGACAGAAGTGTGTTCGCGATGATTTTTTAGGGACATTTCCCATTCTTTCATAGACTCATTCGAAAATTTTTAAACTACGACATAAATTAAAAACGCATCATAATCGTGCAATTCGAATTTATAATTCTTCAAAGTTGCTAAGGAGTCGTTGATTGCATTTTGAATATGCCTAAGGGATTTAATTGTATCGTTTGGTGTAGGAAGGACAGCATAAATCCGATAACTGCTTGAAACATATCGCGGAATGCTGACCATTTTGAGTAACTGCCTTCATAAATCTATATTTCGCATTTTAGACTTAAAATTGGCAGTAGAATTTGTATTTGCGGTGTTCGGCCTCATTCGCTCCGTTATTTTTGTTTTCAATGCCTGATATAAATCACTAGCCTCCTCGTATCTCATTGACACTTCATCCGTAAGGTCCTCATTTCGCTGTTCATCTTCTAGCATATAGTCTTCGTAAGACTCGACTAATTTTATCTATCTTATTTCTAGTTCTTATTTTTTAACTTCGAGGTATGCAACTGAGCAATCCGAGGGACATGTTTTTTTTTCGAAATTTGAGCAGAAGTTTTGTATTTGCTTTAAATCGAACTTATATCTTCTTTTTGTTGCTGCCATCATGTTCTGAAAAAAAAAAAACGCTTATTGACTCAGAATAAAGAAAATATTTTTTGTCGGCTTCTCGCCTCTGTAATTGGTGATACCAAAATTCTTGAAGGAATAAATTGTCTTGAAGACGAAATAGGCGAAGATGAACTGTTGCATCGGCAATTCGTTGGAATATAGCAATTAATTTATAGTTTTTTTTTTATTTTACTTTATCTTATTTATTATTGATTTTATTTATTGTTTTGGTTATTATTAATTACCGGTTATCAATTAAAAATTTTAAAGTTATATGCTTGTCTAATTTTTCCGAGCTCCAGGTCATCAATAAAAGCTTCTTTATTATAAATTATAATAAATATTAATTTTATTTTCTCCAATATTTCGGTACGCCTTTGTGTAGCATCGTCAGGAAATAAAATAAAATTATATTTCACAAACTTCAAAACAAAAATCAAATTGTGAAAATTATTGAAAAATTTTTCCATATACAATGAAAAATGTTTCAAATTTTCAAAAAACACAAATACATACAAATCATAAAAACTAAAAAAAAAACTAAAAAATGTTTTACATTAATGTGTAGATGTATGTATGTACATATGTATAAACAATACATATGTATAAGGCGTAGCGAAATATTGGAGAAAATAAAATTAATATTTATTATAATTTATAATAAAGAAGCTTTTATTGATGACCTGGAGCTCGGAAAAATTAGACAAGCATAATAATAATAAAGGTCAAAAAACTAGAATAAAGTTTTTTAAAGTTTTAGTTATTTATTAATTTATAAATTGTTTTTATTTTTCATTTTATTACTGTTTTCATATTACTTATAAATTCAAAGGCAACTTTCTTATAATAATTTTGTTAATTTCATTGTTTATTTCTTATAATTTGTAATTTTTTAGTTGTTTTATGTTTGATTTGCTTGATTTTATGACAAATTATTTTGCAAATAAATGTAAAAACTTAAAAGAAATTTTAAAATTTTTTTATTTCAGGAACATTTTTATTATTGATTATTGATTGATATTATTGTGAGAAATAATAGTAGCACGAAATAATATGGGCTCCTAACATTAAAGTTCAAAATGGATTAAATCTAAAACGAAAACGAATATTACAAAAAAATAAAAAGTGTTTTGTACGTATTTTATCAAGCTTTTATTTTCGCCTAGCATTGACCAGATTATGTAAGTAGTGTAAACGGCACGAGGGTCGAACTGAAAAATCATATTATTTTAACATACTTTTTAAATGCTGGTTTATCAATATTAGAATCTTGATTTTTTTCAAATCACAATTTTGTATTATTAATAAGAATCTAGTTGTTCATTTTCAGTTATCACATAATTTTTCTACCGACGAACAAAGAAGTTACAGAGCAGATTGTGTTTGGAGATAAACCTGCTTTTCAGACCTTTTAGAATTTACCATTATATTTTCTGTTGCTAACTAAGGAAATATTTGTATATATATTTTGTTATATCTTTGTTTAGAGTAATACAAAAAATGAATAGAAAAATATCTTTTGGCAAAAATCTGCTCTGTAACATTTTGGTTCGTCATTGAAAAAATTATCAAATAACTAAAAATGAACAACTAGATTTATACTTAAAATACAAAATTATGATTTGAAAAAAGTCAAGATATTAATGTTGATCAACCAGCATTTATTTTATTGTAATATTCCATTTCATTTTGAAGGATATCCATTTTGAATTTTATTATACATAAATACAACAGGAAGTATGTATTATTTATTTTTTCATTAAATGTTGGGCCAATAATTCAAGTGTGTCAGCTATCTTAGCTGACGTTGTCACTTGTTACTCTACAGCATCTGCCATTCTTTGAACAAAAGAAGCAAGGTTTTTTGTGGCTTCCACTAAAGATTTTAATACATCCACTTGGTCTTTGGCTACAGCTGCAGACTGCTCACCCACTTTCAGGTGCCGGCGTATTAACGTTAGTTGTTCGTCAGCAACGGTTTTTCTTTTTTTTTTGACGAAGCGGAAAAAGATGGCTCATCACCCATATCCAGCGTGTGTTTTCTTTCCTGTTGTTGGAAAAAGTTTGCTGGTAGTGTTTCAACTCCTGCATCGACTCGTTGCTGATTCTCGGGCTCTTGGTTGCTGCAAGTTCCTTTCTGCCTCGATTGTGTAACAACTGCTACAGCCTTAGAAGTCCTGGGTGGTGTGTCTACTAGCGCTACGAAGCAATCTTCAATCGACTCGGTTGTCTTTGAACTGTATCCAGTCGAAAACCCAAACACATTGCCACTGGGTGCGGCAGCTTTCGACAGAAACAAACTTCTATCTACTACCTGTTCCAATTCCGATTCGACCGAAAAAGACCGCCACCAGTTTCCGTAAGGCTTCTTTTATTCTTCGCTATCATCTTCCTTTTTGTACGGGATTTTAAATCTCCTCAGGACTACGAAAAAATAACACACGAACATAAATACACAGAAGACAAATAAGTATTATAAAATAAAAAGCTCCATACCTTCTTCCCCTCTGCAACAGACCGATTTGGAGGTCCAAACGAATTTAAATTTTTGGCCATATAGTTCCATTGATCTTCTGTGGACATTTTTTTAAAGATCCAAATACAAGCCGTCCTCTAGCAAAGTCAGGGTGTGCTTCCATATAATCAACAAGTGCCTGTAGTAGTTGGGCTATTGTTGATTTTTTAATGCTAAATTACGTAAAAGAAGTATACATATGTATTTAATCCATCCATTTATTCATATGTATATTAATTAACTCACCTTTTGTTCTCCATTTCTTGTTTTTTCTTGTATCTGATAATTTTAATTGTAAATTAGTGACTGATTTTGACAGCTCTTTTCGCAGTTCTGACAACGAAAATTCTTAGTGAGAACCAAAATTGTATAGAGGTGTTTACGTCATCGATAGATTTCGTTGTCGTTCGAGTTGTGAGTTTTAGTGAGCACCAAAAGAGTTTTTTTCGTTTAAAATGCTTGTGAGTGACAGCGTTCGATATCATGAGCCAGGCAGTTAATATTTTTACGTTAAACTTAATTAATATTACAACTCAGCAATTACTTAAGGAGTTCCTTGATTTGTGGTGGTAGGGAACCTCTGACCTCTGAAATTTTAGACAAGTTAATGCCGCCACACCTGTAGTTGAATATGGTTTTTAATTCCTTCGTTGTTCTTGTTTGTTTTTGTTGCAAATTTGCGGTGATTTTTTTGTAGTGTGCTTTACTTTTTTTTTTTGTTGAAAATATTTGTTAATACTTTTTAATTAACTTTGTGACATTGGTCTCTGGATGGTTTTTCTTTCTTTAGTAAATTAATTTTAAATCTTTTATTGTTTGATTATGCACTTTTATATGTATTTACTCGCGATTGTTTTATGTTTTCTTTTTGCTCTGAGTTTTTATTTGTGGAATTTGTCTTCGCTTTTTTTTCTTTTTTTGGTGTCTATTTAGTTTGATTATGTTCTTTTTTCTAATGATTTTGTTTTTATTTTGATTATTTAACATAATTTAGTTTTTGTTTAACTCACAGCATTTTTTTTCCTCTTTGGCGGGTTGTTTTATATTTTGTTTTTTATATTTAAATGTAGTTGTCTCATTTCTGTGCATAGAAAACTATGCAAACTATATGGAAATTTAATGATGATAACTTTTACATATTTTATATTATAGTGGTATGAATGTAGTGGGATTTTTAGAGATGATGAAATTAGGGAAATTTTATGAAATACAAGAGTTAATATCTCATGTATTTTAACCAAATTTTTTATGATTATTTTTTGAAGGAACTTTTAAAACAAATTATTGCCCCGATTATCGTTTACAACACATAGATGTTGTGTTGTATCGGCAACAAAACAACATTTATCTTTTCTTTGATTATGATTTACAACATCTAGATATTGTGTACGACACAGAGTTGCGTTTCATATGTAGTAAACGTTTCCCTAAAAAAACATATCTGAATGCCAATAACTGCCAAGTTTAAAAAGGAATAATTAAAAAAACGTATACATTAATATATTGTTAGAAAGAAAAAATAACAGTAAGAATCATGGATATAAATGTCGATCTATATTTTAATGATAATGAGACCAACGAAAATGCACACATGGCACGTATCTGGAAAAGAATTCGCGACAGTTCAAACCACATACTGAGTAAGTGTTTTTCTAAAACTAAAAGTTATTATAATATACTAATTGCAATATAATTTATAGCTTTATTAAATTTTTCCGTATAAACAAGGACGGTTTCTTATATTTACTGCAAGAGCTAAACATTTTTTTAAAACCCTCAACCCGGTGTTCTGCCATTCCACCGATTTTAAAATTGTGCTGTGCATTGAGGTTTTTTGCTGATGGTAATTACCAAAGAAGTAGCGGTAGTGATTTTAATGTAGGATTTTCGCAGCCAACTGTTTCCCTACATATTAAATGAAATAATTAATTTCTTTGAGCGAAAAATTTGCAAGAAGTGGATAAATGCTCGGATGGGAGGTCCCAGGCCATTCAATTAATCCGTAAATTGATCCCATTTTTCTTTAAGATGCATTTTGTTCATTCCAAATGGTAGCTTGCCTCGGCCAATATCAGCATTAATCTTCATGAGATCAATCAGTTTTTCCATTTGCTTTTTGTTTGTAGTTTTGCTAAGAATAATTTGTAATGAATAATATTTTAACATTAATAAATTTTGCAAAGCAAATTTTATATATTTACTTACAGATTTGTCTCCATATTCATTTTCAATTTTTGAAGTAAACAAAATATAAAAAACAACAGCTACTGACCTGTTGTTAGATTTTTACAGTGCTCACAACACATAAATACACATGTTGTTAACGATAATCGGCGTTAAAAAATATAAACAACTCTGAGTACAACAGTGCTGACAAAAGTTGTAAATCATGATCGCTTTTTAAAAAATACAACATTAAATAAACAACTGTTGTAAACGATAATCGGGGCCTATGTTTTTTGTTTTTTTTTTTTGCTTTGCTTTAGGGAGAAAGGTAGTGTCGCACAAAATAACTAATAAAGACAGTACATACCTTATTCTTTCCAGTGTGGGACTCAATATTCTACAATATACTCAGTCTTGTAGACTTTTTAATGATTACTCTAATGTTGATTTCTCGATGGCAATGGATATATTGCACTGCTAACCTTTGGTTGTTGACTTCTTCGATGACACGTAATACACAAGGGATTTTCTTCCTTATTCTTCTGCCGTAGGCACGATGAATATGTTTTGATATGTATTTTTGCCAAGTGACCCTTGGTATACCTGTAGTTAAAGTTGCTGTTGGTTGCTGTTTTGCAAATTAGTGAGCTTCCCACTTTTGCTGTCCTATACTCTCTAGCAGGACTTTTTCGAAGAACCATATGTTAAGGCCTCCTTGCCCTAATCGTTAACTTAGAAAAAAAATCTTAGACTTCTACTTGACTTTAAAGTGAGTTGTTCTTTTATTCACTTCTCTTTTTATACTAAAAACGTATATTAACTTAGTGTGTTGTACAGGTATATATAAAGAAAATAAGGAAAGCGTTTTTTACGGCACATTCAAATTAATATACATAGATGCATTTTATAAGGCTATACAAATAAAGGAGAATTCGTTACAAAATGAAATAAAAAGAATATACGAGAAAATGGCTGAACATGGTTCAACGAATGGGGTTAACGTAATTCCTAGTCTTGTGTTGTCTTTTACAAAAACTCTCTCTCCTACTTCAAAATTTTTAGTTTTTAAAGTTTTATTAAAATCTTTCAACTTCTTTACCTGCGTTTCATTAATTCGATTCATTATTATCAATTTGAATTCGTCTGAAGCGGTGTAAATAGTGTCAATTGGTCAAGGAATCTATTGTTCCGTCGTTGCCTGTAAAATAAAGTCAACTGTGTCATCAATCCTGCTTTCAAGCTTCAAACATCGTGCTATTTCCGCAATAGTACTATGAAACCTTTTAACCTGTCCGCAATACCATGGCATTAGCTACATGCACAGTAAACTGCTTTCTCAAAATGGAATTGTACGTCTACATTTTTCCTGTGGGTAAAATTCTTATCAAAAGTAAGACACAGAGACAATTTCCAGTTCGAATGAAATGGTTTTTTTATGACGAGAGCTTCTTGCTTATTGTGGTTTCTGTTACAAGATTGAGATTATTTAATTTGATTATTACGCTCTTTTCTGCTGCTGATGTAATATTTCCTAGTTCTTCTATCCCTAGTTTGTTTAAACTATCTATTATACTTATGTGTAACAACCAATAAACTACCAAAGAATAACACAATACATATTTATTAGTAATTCGATTACTTATTAACATGTAACGTTTTATTCACTTACAAAGGAAAACCAAAGACCACTGATCAAGTAATAAAATAATTAATGTCATTCACTACAGCTGAATTTCACATGGTTCTATTTCTTTGCTTACAAGGGTTGCCACAATTTGTATATTACATTTTTTCTTTAAACGCATTAACTGACATTTTTCCTTGAAACAATGTGCCTGGTTTGTTTTGTAATTCTGGGATTCTTTTAGTGCTTTTGTATCTCTGTTCAAAAAATCAAAAAAAAAAATTACAAGGTTGATTATTGGTTTTATTCTAAACGTAAATGAATTAACAAATTTTATTTGTTGTAAAAAGATTAATTTAAAATTAATACAAATAATATTGAGTTCAATATTTTGAGATCGATTGTTGAAAATAACAAAATAAATAACAGAAACAAAAAACAAAATCACATAACTCATTAAAAACAATAGAAAATAAATATAATAAAAAGCAAACATAAAAAATAGTTCAAGTTTTTGGTTTTAAACGCATTTGTTGCAAACTTCAATTTTGTGTTCCCCGCACACACTTTTTTGGCATTTTGCACATATAGACTTTGTCATTCTGTGCTTCTGGTAAGGACAAAAACCGCAAATCTTTCTTTTCCTGTTGATTTTGAACTCATTTTTGTTAAATTCCAGTTTCAATTGTATTTGTATCTATTAAGTTTAGGATGTCTTTTCTCCTTGAATCAGTTAAGGTTGTAACTTCCACACGTTTTTTTAACCAAGGTAAAACCAATTTTGCATGTAGTTCCTTCATAAACTCTCTACGACTTGATGGTTTTTGACCGCCCTTATGCATATTGTGGCAATTAATTATATAGCTGTTGATTGAGGCCATATTTATTATTCCATAAAATATGCACATGGGCCACCTTTTTGTTTTTCTGCTACAGGACATAATGCTGCACATTTGATCAAATGTATCGGCAGCGCCTTTGGATTGGTTATAAAATTCCACCATGTGTGGTTTATTCATTACACTATTAACAGTTCCTTCTTCGCCACAAGAGGAAAGCACATAGACCATTTTGTTTGATTTTGGTTTATACGATATCAGCGTTAATTCGTTGTCAAAGCAAACTATTGATGTTCCAACTTGCCGATCTTTAGAATTGAACATTTCTTTTGGAATTTCTTTCTTGTTTGAACGCAAGGTTCCTAAAACTGTAAGTTTGTATGGTTGGCAAAGTAGAGACTTTCCCAAGGAATGGACGTAAACCAATTGTCCATAGTCACATTACGGTTAGATCCATGTATAGTTCGTGTTATCTCTTTCACGAAATATTTACCAAGAGGCAATCCGCCTGTATTAGTACTTCTACCCAAATAGGGCATTGCATCAACCATATACTTGCTACCACTATCCCATAGCATTACAATTTGTAGCCCATATTTTGCTGGCTTATTTGGCATGTACATTCGAAAAGAACACCTGCCTCGAAATGCCAGAAGTTGTTCATCAATTGTGACATATAAGCCAGGATCGTAATTTGTTCGACATTTTTCAATAAACATATCCCAAACTTTTCTTATTGGCGTAAATTTGTCATCACTTATTGTTTTGAGCCTTTCAGACTTATCATCAAATCTTAGACAATTTATCAAAAATTCGAATCTTCCCTTACTCATTGTAGAAAGGTACCTATTTCCGGAATACGATGACTCGAATAATTCTTGTGTATTTAAGTGATTGTCTTTTAGTGCAGCAGCTAAAATCAACAATCCAATAAATGCTTTTATTTCATCCTTTTCGGTGTTTTTCTGAGTAGCCTTGTGATTTTCATAACAGGATTGTTTCATTTTAATTTCAACATTTGTCCATTTAATAATTTCGTCTATAATTTCTTCCGTTAAAAACAATTCAAAACAGGACAATGGGTCAACAATGCCTTTATTTTGACGGGTTGGCCCTTGGGTTTTGTGTACAATATTTATAGCCGCTTGCCTAGCTGAAGTGTTGGGCTTTTCCGAACTCCACATGCCTGTTTTTACCACGCAATACTTTTGTATTCAATTTTATTATTTTTGATAACCCAAGAGTACGATTAACTACTGCTTCATTATCTAATTGAAAATTGTCCAATGAAGTTTCTGTTGTCCGATCTTCGATATCAAAACCTGACTGTTCATCGGAGTCAACGGCCTCTTCTTCTTCAACAACGTCGTCTTCTTCACTGCACTCATCTCCTTCTACATCGCTTTCTTCGCTCAATTCCAAACATTTTGTTATTAAACTATCAGTCAGTCCTTTTCTGAAACTCATTTTTCTTATTCTGTAATAAAAAAAGCAATTCAAAATATTTTCCTAACTTCTCAAGCAACAATCCAGTTCGAAAAACGATTTACAAAAGTTACGTAAATACTAAACATTAGTCGATTCGACTAACACGAGCTAAATAACTCAAAAATTATAATAGTTACTGCGACAATGATACCACTCATAACAAGAATACACCGACGACTGAGTATACAAGAGAGTTGAGACTGATCGTTAAAATGAGAAAAAAGCTATGAACAAAAATATAAGTGGGGTTAGTCGAATCGACTAACGTTAGTATTCTAGTGTTAAATATGCTAAATCAGCGAAAAGATTTACTTCGATTTTTATCTTTTATTCAGTAATATCGGTATTATAATATAAAATTACATACTTTTTTATATTATCAATCAAAAATGACCTTCTCCGGTCATTTAAAATTGTTGAATAATTCGAAAAACTTCTTTCCACATCTGTAGAAGTTGTTGGGCAGTATTTAAATAAACTTAATTTTGTTGGGGATTACTTCGATACATCTTCACTCGTAGTTTTGGAGCAACTAAATAATATATCGTTTATATTAGTAATTGTTGTAAAGCCAGGGTTTCTAGCCAAAACGCTGTTAAGTTTTTTTAAGTATATGTCTGTGTTCAACATTTGAAATTGCTCAGTCACACTTTTCACAATTTCTAAACTTTCCTTCAACATCAAACCTTTTGTTTGAAGCCTTTTAATGTCTACTATCAAACAACTAAAATTTGCCTTAATGAACGCCAACTCTCTACGGATTTCTTCAAGTTCAAGTAGTTTTTTAATTTG
The DNA here is from genome assembly GCA_963932375.1 of Phania funesta. Classification (NCBI taxonomy): domain Eukaryota; kingdom Metazoa; phylum Arthropoda; class Insecta; order Diptera; family Tachinidae; genus Phania; species Phania funesta. The sequence continues at coordinate 87,622,883 of OZ010653.1, forward strand.
GGATATAGCTTTTGCATCTTCATCATCCAGTTGCTTTAAAAACTTTTTAAATGTATCAAAATGGTCGGCGTAATAATTCGCTGCTTCAAGCCATGTTCCCCATCTGGTTATACATGGTCGCGGTGGTAGTGGAACGTTTTTTATATTTAAATGCTTACCTTTGCAAAAATAAGTTTTGCTTTTGAAATTAGTTCATTAACTTTTGGGAACTGGCTGCGAACGCATTCTGCTACGCGATAAAGCCAATGCGCTAGGCAAGTAATATGCAGCATTTTCGGAAATAATGTCCGCATAGACAACATTGCTTTTTTCATGTAGGCTGCAGCATCTGTGACAACAACAAGAACTTCTTGATACATAATTCCTAAAATTACATTGATTTAATTAGTCAATTTTAGTTTAAATTTTCAACCTAAGTGTACCTTCTAGCCACAAAAGATTCAGCGAGTCGTTTAAAAAGGCAGCTATACAGGCTGCATTGGCGGCTTCAACTTCGCCAACGTTGAATAAATAGCACTTATTCCTCTCCTCTTCGTCGCCATCCAAAACGCCAAAAAAGTGAACACCAAATATATTTATTTTTTGCTTTGCTGCGCAATGCTTCAATATGCTTTTCGTACAACGTTGGAATACATTTTAGTCGCAATGTGTTGCGGGTTGGAACATGATGATTTGTGTATTTCTTGAGAAAATTGACTAAAGCAGGGTTTTCAATTTTGCTGAGTGATATGTTGGCAGACATAAGCATTTTACATAGATCCATTTGAAATTCGATTTGTTTATTTCCTGAGAACTCATTAATCAATGGTTGATTCATTCTCCCGTTTCTTTCATTTGCTTAGAATTGCCAGCCCTGGTTATAATACATTCAGGTGGAATGAATTTGTTATTCTCACCAGTACCATTGTTTATAATATTTTCTTGTACTACCATCTTACTTTGTGGTTTTCCCATGTTGGTGTTAATTTTATTACCCCAAATGGGCCCTACCATCTGTGTGTTAAAAATTGGAATATGTTTTATATTTTAAGCATTTAATCTTTTCGTTAATCGTGTGTTTGGCCTCTATCGTAGGTGACAGTGTGAGTTCCTTGTAGAGTATGGCTAATTCTTTTCGCTTTTTGTCGGCTCTCTTCTTTTTTTGGCTTCTTTTGAGTTGGCACTTGGATTTTTTTCTTTGTTCTTGTTTCTTCTTCTATATTCCTCGATGGTAATTGCCTTAGAACCAGCGGAACGTGGAAGTGGTGTATACACTGGTATTGCTTCCAGTGTGTTAGATGTGCTGGTAGGCTCTTACTCTTCGTTGCTATTTTTTTTAATATATTTTTCCCAGCGAGTGACGATTTCACTTATTTCAGCTGCCGACATGAGGATGCTCGCAGGAGTTTCAGTCAACGAATGTTGTGCCTTTAGTGGTCCAATGCGGCTAGGATCAACGTGGCTCTTTCAAAACAAAAAGTTGTCCTACGATCTGTCCGCAGGATCGCCATGTGGTATTTGTACTGTTTATCTTGGTAACATTGTCCTGGCAAAAGTGGTGCTTTGAAATGAAAGTATTGTCCTACAACCTCCTTTTTATTTTAAAACAACTGGAGAGGTTCCAGCTAGAACTTAGGCGTTCAAAAGAACTGCCAACAAATTTGAGATTAAAGACAAAGGCTACAAGAGCCTAGTCACTTGTTCATAATAATCTGTTTTATTTTAAAATATTTGAAGCATATATACTATCTATGAGAATGATTCTTAGTATTTCTACTTATTCTAGTTTACGTTATTTACATTTTTCTTTCTTTTGGTACCATGGAGGATTATGTTACTATGATCATTCAAAAAGTACTCAATAAGAATGGAAGTGAAAGTACGTCACTCAAACATTTGTCGACGCCGCACTTATGCATAAAACAAAGTGCATGAGTAACGTTTTACTATTTCTTTGCTATATACATGCATTGTTGACGTGCATGACATACTACAAGTGCCCTAAAGTCTTCTAATGGTACCTCTGAGGCCACCAGCCTAAAATTGTCCGCGTAAACATCCAAGTCGGCGTCGCAATCCCTCCAAGATCGAGGGAGCTCAGTCACCGGAGTACGTCTTTGCGGAGAGATCATAACCTCGATTAGGTTATAGGCAGCAGCAGTCCTGGCCATCTTGCTGAACCACATGCGGGAGCATGCCTTTGCATATAAGCCAAGGATTACTAGATAGCTACTCGCAAGGAGTAGCACCGAATCCATATACCTTAAATACGGTTCCAGGGAATCCACATACCTACAGTAGATACTAGCCACGAACATCCTCTCAAACGCGGTATGAGTTAAAAAAACGTCTTTGTTTTTTGGTTGTTGAATAAATTCTGATTTTAATTTTTTAATTTTAAATGAAAGAAACTTAAATTCTACTTATTTATTGCATACGTCTATTTTTATATTTGTAACTAATTGCTTTGCTGTTTATTTGGATTAATAAGTTTTAAAGTATAAATTGACGAATATGCATTTAATCACCCTTATTCCATTGAGCGTCGTCGTCATCAATTTAATCAGGTATGTTATAAGATTCGATCGACTTTAAACGTAAATCGAATACTGAAATCGAGAACTGTGTGATAAGTTTCGATCGATTTCATTTTTCATTTTAGTTTCGATTCCGTTGTATCTCTTAGGAAAATATAACTTTAAAAAAATATAACTCTGTGTTCATACGACTTTGTTATGCACAAAAAGTCAAATTAAACATTTAAATTTTCGAGATGGCTTTTATAATTGCATCTTCTCTAATTTTGTTGGAAGAAGAAAATAGAACGGAAGATATAAAACGAAAACAAATGAGGAATAAGTCAGATGCATTAAGTTTACCGGATGATATGTAAGTTTATTTTTTACCTGTTTTGACATTAAAATTAATACCTGCCTCCAGATTTATTCAGTGTTTTAGATTGAATAAGGAAGGATTTATAATGGTTCTAAATAAAGTGGGGAATTCTTGGAAAAATACTTCCATACCACTCGTTATACAATTAGCAAGTACCCTACGATTTTTGGCAGAAGGGGGCTTCCAAAGATCTGTTGGTAATGACGTCAATATTGGAATGCACCCTACCACAGTTTCCAAGTCCTTAACAAAAATGTTAAACTGCCTAGAGAGAAAAATATGTCCCGACCAAATTCAACTAGAATCCAACGAAAATGAAATCAGGAAATCCAAGCAATTCTTTTTCGAGAAATATGGAATACCAGGAGTTATAGGATGCGTAGATGGTACCCATATTGCAATAAAAGGTGTGAAGAATGAAGAACACCTTTACTTTAATAGAAAGGGATTTTACAGTATTAATGCTATGATTGTGAGTTTTTTAAATAAGAATAAATATAAAAATGCTTTGTAAACTATTTATATTTTAGATTTGTGATTATAAAATGAATGTTAAAGCCGTAGATGCAACTAGACCAGGCTCAAGCCATGATTCATTTATATGGAACATGAGCACTGCTAGGAATGTCCTTTTGGAAAAATATGAAAGAGGCGAACGTGGTTCGTGGCTACTAGCTGATTCGGGGTATGCCCTTGAACCATTTGTGATGACACCCTACAGGGCCCCAAGCAGTGCACCACAACAACGATTCAACAGAAGTCATACCTCAGCCAGCAACATCGTCGAAAGAACTATTGGAGTTCTTAAAAGTCGCTTTAGATGCTTGTCCCGAGCGCTGTGGTATAAACCATTTAAAGTGGTTCAAATCATCAACATATGTTGTGCTTTGCATAACTTATGCAATTCTTTAAAAATTGAAAACTTTTCTGAGGAGGCTTCGGGAGACTCAGACAATCATAGTCTTGAAATGGAAGAAGTGATTTCTTCTGCAACCGCACTTCACAATGACGCCATAGCAATTAGAAATAACATTGCTGAAAGTTTAGAACCATTTTTCTAATTTATAATAAAATAACATAAATAAATATTCAATTCGTAAAAAACATAAAATGATTTGTGTTATTTTAACAGCAGGCCAAATTGTAATACGACTACTTAACTTAAATCCTCAGACAATTAAATTTCATTTGTTTGTTTGTTGAGATTTGTTTGATGATGAGCCCCTTTATTTTTTATTTCTTCCAACTTTAACTTTCTTTGTTTTATTTCTAAGTCTGTTCTTTTTATCATATTTTTTCTACTGCGGCCTTTTCCATTTCATTGTGGTGTCTTTTAAACTCATCTGCAATGTTATCAATAGATTTATAAACTCGTCTTATATTGCTGGCTATTATATCCAATTTTTCTGTATTTAACTGAGAAATATCAGTTAAATTTTGTAAAGACTTCGATATTTTCGTTCTGTTTTGCAAGTCACTCCCGATGTATTGTTTTAAATGATCCTTCAGATTATCATCTCTACTTTGTAGAGAAGCTCGCTTTGATGTACTCGGGGCCTCGCTATCTACTTCAGTACTCTTCCTTTTTCCAGCTTTAGAATTTTTTTCAGTTAAAAACACTTCTTCATCCGAAGACAACAATAAATTACTGGTGTTGTTTGTACCGAATGAATTTGAACCTTGTATTCCCTCAACAATAGCAAACAAACCGCACAATTGTCCAACCGCCTCTTCTTTTTTTGAGATATATAGTTGGTTGTATGGTCCACCGCCTGTTGCCTTAGCTTCCATTTTATTTGTAGCAATTTTCTTTTTTATACACGCTTTCCAGTCGCACCATACCTGTAGAAGTGTATAATTTCACAGAAAAACAAATATGTGCCTTGTATTTAAATATATGTATACTTACTTTTTTCCAACCTGACATGTCATGTAATGGAGGGCCCATGGAATTTAATTCTTTAGTTAAATCTTTCCACAGATTTTCAACAAGTCCCTTCTCGCTTTTAGTGAAGCCCCTGGCGATATCTGAATGCTGCTCCATAAATTTAATAAAAGCATCCTCTTGCTGTAAATTCTTATGTTAACTCCTTTAAAAGTGAGAAATAATTAGGCATAATTTAAGTTTTTTTTTTCGCGAAAAATACTTACATTTTTATTTTCTTGTTTTGATTTGATTTCAATTTTTTTCTTTTCACACAAGACAAACAATGTGATTTTAAAATGAATTCAAACTGGTATTAACGATTTTCATCACACTACAAAACGATTACTTTTTAAAGGAACAAAATGGAAAATGAAATCGATATTATGAAAACGAAAAAGTAAGCACATCACACCTTTTACACATTTTCACTCGATTTTATGTCGAAATCGATTTTTATCACATACCTGAATATCAACATCAATTTTTATCGACGTCGTTATCAATTCGATACAAAACTTGTATTCCTTAACAGCAAATGTAACGATGTCGATTGTTTATCGTTTTTTAATACACATCTCTAATAATTTAGACAGTGTTTTTTTGTTCCTGTTTGTAATCCTGAGCCCTTTTTAATTACTACATATCGGTCCACAGCTGCAGGTAGTGCGGAAGCCATTTATAACCTGAAGAATGCCGAAATTATACAAGGTTTTGAGGCAGCTCATATAAGAGATGAAATAAAACGAAGCTTTCTTTAATTTCAATTCAGTCTTTTAATTCATTTTCTTTCAAACAAAAAAAAAAAGTTATATACCAAAAAACATAAACAACAAAACTGAAAAAATTCTTAAAGCTTTTGATATAAAGGTACATTGTGTAGATTATTGTTATAATGGTTAATTATATTCTAATGGTTAAAAGAACATGAAAATTTTCTAGCTTTTGTCCAACACATGATAATTTAATTCTTTTAATTTTCATTTCGCAATCATGCTGCTCTTTTTGTCTTTCTTTTTCTTCCAACATTAATTGATGTTTCTTCTTTTCTATTTCTACTAAATCTTTTTGGTGCCTACTTAAGTCTTTCAGGCTTCGTTTTATTGACGATTTTAAATTATTAATTTCCTTTAATATCTGCGCCTCTTCATCACTGTGCTTCTGAAGCAATTCGTAATGGTCGTTTGATAATCCCGGTTTCTTCAAGGTAGTTTTTTTCTTTCCTTTTAAAGGTGTGCCATTTTCGATGCTCTGAGAAGAGGTTGAAGGTGCCAATATTTGACTTTCATTTTCAAGAACCAATTCATTACTTTCAAAAGCTTCTATTTCTAAATTCTCACATTCAAGAAATTGCACTCCCTAAACAGCTCCTTCAGAGCTGTGTTGTTTCTGAAATTGAAGCAGATTTGCCACAGTTTCTTCCAGGGGGCTAAGTATGATTTGTTTACAAATTCCACCTCCAGTAGACGTGTACTCTACGTTGTTTGTGACAAATTTTTTTTTAACTTAATTTTTAGTCCCGCAAAACCTGTAAGAAAAATTTGGTCATACAACAATGTTTTTAGTACTATTATCTTACCTTTTGCCAACCGTCGCACAGTGTCGTGACTTCATATAACGAGTGGCCATAAATAGAACAAGTTATTGTAAAGAGCTGAAATTTGGCACATATATTTAGGTTGGCAAAACGTAAAAAAATTTAAAATTTTAAAAAAATTCGGAGCAAGGATTCGTGTCCTTCCCGTATAACCTGAAATTTAAAAGTGTCATAAAAGTTAGAAAAAATGCTAACTTTAAGAAATTTTTTTTATAGTAATTGGATGTGATATTTTTAATGATTTGACCAAATTTGATTCAAATCAGATAAGGCCCACGTTAGGCTAAAAAAATATATTTTTTTAAAATTAAAAAAAAGAAAAAGTTAAATAAATTTTTTTTAATTAATTTCGAAGACAAGACACTTATATTTCTTCAATTAGATGAATGGGTGCCCTCACCTTCAATATATCCTTCAACTTAAGTATACACATATATATGTATCTATGTAGAATATATTCGAGATTTTAGGAACTGGTCTTAAATTACGAAATATGAAAATATAACTCACTTAATATTAATTAGTAATATTTTTCATGATTTTAAATTTGGAGTAAAATACTATAGTGAAACCTTCGTTGGTGCTTTCTTAATTTCCTCCTTGACTGAAATTAATTTTTGCACCTTTCTTCTTTTTGACCTACTCGAACTTTCTGGCTAGTACTAGGGTTCTACAAAGCAAAAGCGAAAAATAATAAAAACTATTAAAAGCACTCACAATACAGTAACTAATTTAAAAAATACAAACATCACTTAAATTTACTCCGTGTATTTCCAAATCAGTATTTAGCCAGTCACAGAACTTACACTCGAACCGGTCCCCTTTTCGTTTGTAATCGGACCACATCCGCTTTAGTTTTGAATTTAAATTATATATTTTTTGAACGTCTTTCACTTCCAAAGATTTCCCTATTCGAGCTCCCACAATTCCTGATAATTTTTTAACTATATCCTTGTTTTCCTTTAACTCAATCCAAGAATTAAAAAAGTCTCGCATTTTCATTTGAGTCGACACTAAAAAATAACAATTATTTAAATTGGCGCACTTAAGCGCAGCTAAATTTTTATTTTTATAAATTAACATACTTTTTTGTTATAAAATAAAAGAAAAAATATCCCGGTAATACTTGAAAATTTTTTTTCTTCACTATTATTTGTTTGCTTATCACGACAAGTTTTGTTTTGTTTTATTAATATCATTCTTATAATGATGCATACACTGTTATCGACATACGTAATTAAAAATAGAGGTTATATACTTAAAACATAATACAACACGTAATCTAGTACAAATTTGGTTTATTTGCCAACTAAATTCAATTATTTAACCCTATGAAGGACATACTCATTTTTATTCATTTTTTCATACAAAATTGCAGTTATTTCAAACCACAATTTTGAAGAGCCATATCTTTAGAAAAAATTATTATTTTAATCTAATTTTTTTACGCTTAGTAGTAAAAGTGTGTTTTATTAAATTCCATTAGCCATTTTTTTTATTTCCATAATTGGATTTTTCTATATATGGCCACCCTCACAACACTGTGCATCGCCTGCTCTTTTCTGTGGACCAAGGGCATTTAGTATTATTGAAATTCTTTCCCACTGCTCTCCAAAATCAATAGGAAGACTGCCTTTTTGCAATCCTTTGGCCAGTGAAGGATTTTTTTCATCTCCTCCACTAACCACTGTTTTAAAATACCGAACGTATGTTCGATACGGACACGACCAGAGCTTAGTTTTATATTAAACTGTATCTGAGCTCTTGTCAGATGTCCGTCATCTTTGTATGGAGTTATCAAATATTTATTGCATGGATAAGCAGAATCCCCCAGTAAATAATAATCTAAAAGCATAAAAAAGTTAAAATAATGATGCTTAAACTTTTATAATCACTATTACCTTTACAATACGATGGTAGCTTTTCATAGATAGGTGAGTTCTTCAACACCCAACTGTCGTGACACGACCCAGGGTATCCAACAAAAATGTTTATAAATTTTCTGTTTTCGTCTCAGATTCCTTGCATACAAATTGTTTTATTGCCTTTCCGGTCGATATATCTTTAGAATTAGACGGAGGATCGATGACTATGTGCGTACCGTCAACACATCCTAAATGAACATATTTTTTAGTATATTCATTATTTTTGGTTATGTGTATATCAGTCATGACACCTACCTATAGCCTTTGGAAATAAACATTTATCGGCGAAAAATTGACTTGACATTTCCTTTTTTTGTTCGCTTGGCCACCGTATGACTTCCGGACTAAGGGAACTTAGAAACATTGACACTCTTTCTGTTATTGCACCTACTGCAAATAGACTCATGTCAAAGCGGTCTGATACATCTCTAAAGCTGCATTCCTCGTGCCCAGCAAACCATAAAAATACCAACATGTGAGCACTTTCGGGTAGCCTTTTGTCGCAACACATTCTTTTAAACATTCCCAGTTTGAAAACCGATCGCATAGGTTTTCAAACAGTTGCCTCGATATGCGGAAATGTCTTCGAAATTCCTCTTCGCTGTATTTGGGCACTATTTCTTCCATATACAGCTTTACACAATTTCTTTATTTTGGCTTCATAAGAAAAGGCTTTAGACGGGAATATATATCATTGCATTTGTAGTCGGCCCAAACCCTTAACCACTCACGCCCATTTCGAAAAGGTGGTCCTAGAGAATTAAGTTTATTTGAAATTTCCTTCCATTCCTCTTTGGTGTTAAATTTTTGAATATCGCTGTGATAGGATTGTGCATGTTGTGGTTTTTGCTCCAGCAACTCCACCATCTTCTCAAATTGTTTGACCGTTGTAATTTTTATTCTAAAATTGTATTCATAACATTAAAAATATATTTAATAATAAAATATTACAAAATACTTACGCCTTTGTTGACTTCATTTTAAATATTTGTTAAATTTTTCTTGTTGTGTGTAAAAAAACGATTGACTATTTTTTAACTTTTGACAACTGAATTCGAGAGTCGTGGTAAGAAACTTGTAATAGAATTTTAAAGCAGAGTTGTATTCTTTGGTATTCGAGAAACGTAGTACCAAAATGTAAAATCGAGTATTTTGCAGCTCGAATACGAGAACCGTAATCAGGCTGATTATGTTAATAAGAATAAGTGTGTGTTTGCTTCAAGACCACTTTATTAGTTGTGCCTCAATTATATACATGATGGCGAACATATACATACATATTTGTAAAAAGTAGTACTTATGGTTACTAAGAATACGGTTACTTATAGTATGGTGATACCATAACATCCCCCTTTTTTTTATAAAGATATAACAATTATTAAATTTAAAATACTTTAAAATATTTTTTACAAATTTAATCTATCGGGTGGCGTTATTTTTCTTCCATATTTTGTTGTTACATATCTTTATTGTTTCTATTAGTATTCACTTCATTGTTTAAAATATTACAGTTTTCATTACCAAGATTAGCACTAATATTTGCATCATTATGACTGGTATTTACATTTTCATTATTATTGAGGTTTTCAACCCTTGTATTAAAATCATACGAATTTTCTTTATTACTAGAATTCTGATCTACATTTTTTTTTCTCTTCCATATTGTCCAATTTCCGACCTACTTTCATTATGTGCTGTCTGCTTCTTCTATAAACTACACCCTGTTCATCTTTTACTGAAAATGATCTTTACATTTCTTAATGATTTTACCTCTGAACCATACTGATGCCGGACTTTTCTTCAAATAAATTTGTTCATCTACTTCAATTGGTTTTAGATTAACTGAATTCTTATTGTAGTTTTCAGAAGCCTTGATTTGTTTATATCTAAATTGTTCACTTTTTTTCAAATTAACTAATTTTGGCTTTAAGTCATTTGAAAATGAAGGCAATTTCGTACGTAATTTTCTGATCATTATAAATTCAGAAGGACTTGGTATACCATTTCTTGACGTTGTTCGATGTTTTAAAAAATATATATATGTATCTGTGCTTGAATCCTTGGACTTATATAAAACATTCTTAATCGTTTGAATGGATCTTTCCGCAAGACCATTTGAACGAGCTAAATAAGGACTCGATGTAACACTGTCAACACCCCAGTCAATACAAAATTGTCTAAAATCGTCTGAATTGAAATGCGGTCCGTTATCTGAAATTAAAATAGTAGGAATACCGGGTCTTACAAAAATTGCTTTAAGTTTTGAAGTCAAAAGTTCGACTTCGAAATAATTTTAATAATAGTGCACTACTATTAAATACATTCTCTTATCAAAATCAAACAAATCACGTCCGACTTTGTACCAAGGTATGTTACAGATATCATGACTTTTTAAATCCTCTTTAGGATTAGCATTTCTGTATTTTAGACATATGTTACAGATGGAAACCATGATATAAATATCATTATTTATGTTGGGCCAATAAATTGATGCTTTCGCTAAATTCTGACAGCCTTGAATTCCCATATGACCCTCATGTACATACCCTAACATTTTTGATCTTAAATTTTTCGGTACCAAAATACGTTTATTTTTAAATAAAATACGCTTTACTACACTTATCTCATCTTTCATGGGATAAAATTTCTGTACTTCTGCATTAGGCTTGCCAGATCTAATTTGCCAAAAAGCTTGACATTGACCAAAAAAAAAACTTGATATTGAAAAAAAACTTGACAAATAAAAACACTCATACTATTGTTTTTTATTTAATTTTTTATTATTTTTTTTATAAAAATTATTAGAATAAAAACAAAAATATCATAAAAAGTAAAAATAACAGAAACAGTATAAAAAAAACAAAAAACAATATAACAATAAAAATTCAGTCTTTATATATTTTAAAGAAAAAAAATATAGGTACTATCTTAAGATAGTACACCATCGGGTGTTGTTAAAAAAATTTTAAAGTTTTTGCAATCCTCATTAAAATTAATTTTTATTAATAGTTCCAGGACATTATATTCCTATCTTTGGTATATAAATGATTTAGAACACTAAATGCTTTTTGGGATAGAAAACACAAATGAGATCAACTTTTTTAAATTTTGAAGATTGCTTTCTGCACACTTTTTTTAAAAAATATGACCATATTTTATCATTCGGTATATCTTTTGATAAACTATCGTAAATTTCTCGAAGAACACAGTAATCGGCATACCGTTTATCATTGTCAATGTAATTTGAAATATCTAATAATTGCGGAAGCTCTAACAGCTTATTCAAAGTCACAAGGGACTTTTTTATATTTAAACATGAAATTTGATTGTATATTGATGTTTCTCCAAAATCATACCATTCAGCTAAATAACTGGTAGCTCTTTTAAGAAACTCATTTGCTTCGAACTTGAAAGTATTTATTTCATCAGGGGAAAGGGATTTCATAATTGTAGCAACTTTGCTTCCATAAAAATTATGATTCATACGGCTTTGAATATTGTTCATAAGATTGGCCATTACGTTATGTAGTTATACAATTGTGCAGGAGTCACTTTCTAAAACTAATGTAGCAACTTGGAACTCGTGCATCACATTATGAATGAAATATGAATATTCTTTGGATAAACCTTCAATTGTGCATTCATCATCTTCATTTGTAAGTTATATGTCATTGCTACGAATTGCATGTGCTACGAATTCCCAAGGAACTTTTCGCCAATTTTTCTTACCTTTTTGTAGAAAATATCTTTTTACTGCCGCCCAACAATAGAACAAACGGTCAATTGCTGGCGGAAGTGAAAGCCATCTTGTAGGAACATGTCGAAGGAGATTTTTGTATTCGATGTTTGCAAAGGCAAAACATTGTTTTAATTTTTTTGTAGTCCCAGCCGAAGAGCTAAATTCATTGTATATTTTGACCACAATGTTTTCTACGTCAACAGATAAAGCGTTAAAAGCATTTTTAATACAATTATTAATTACATGGCAATTGCATTGCTTTTATAATTTGGCTATTTTCATTTTGAAGTTTTTGAAATACAGAATTATATAAACCGTAATTAACATTTGCGTTATCAGCACTATATGATGTAATTTGTTCAATTCTTAATTTTTATCATTTGTAATTCTAATAATATTACCAAATATATCCTTAGATGCTTCATCAGGATCTTCGTAAAAATCTAAAATTTGTTTACGTATCCCAGTTTCGGGATCAAAATATTGTATAGCATACGGATAGGTTTTTACGTTATCGATATTTGAAGCATCGCTACTTACGGAATAATACCAACATTCTATTAAGGCTTTAGCAACTTTTTCTTCCGAATATGGATCCAAACCATTGCTTGTTATAGCTGCTGATTTTGTACGTCCACATGTTATTTTGTTGGCAATTTTACTGTACAGTATATAGTAGAACTTATTTTCATTTGGCAATCTAAGCTGTTGTAGCTGAGGCTGTGTAATACGTTATGAAATACACATAATAGTTCAGCCCGTGCAAATTGTGTTTTAATTGTAGTTTCTGCTGAAACAGTGAAATTCGAAATGCTCCGGTACATTTTTTGCGACAATACGATTTTGGCATGTTTTTTAGTTTTCATATGTCTATTTACTGCCCAGCTGCCTTCATATATTATTGAAATTTCTGTCTGACATAATTTACACAATGCAGTGTATTGTTCTTTCTTTTCTATCCAATTGGAATATTCTGGTGTTACATGCCATCTATCCAAGTAAACAGTATATCTTGGTTTTTTTATGGTCCAGCATCTTCGTTACCTTCCAGCATTTTTGTTATATTTTCACTAATCCAACTTATCTCACTAGAATATTTTGCAAATAATATACTCTTTAAAACAAATTAAACAAAAATATAAACTCACCTTTTTTTCAAAAACTTCAATGTATGTACGTATTGCAACTCAGCTGTTCAATGTTGGCACTTTTATTATAACTGTACAGAAAGAGAACTATATTCTTTAAACCATAATTACATAGAAAAAAAATATGTATCATATTAGTCCTTAGTTCTATTGATAGTAAAAATATGGGCTTTAGATTTGTTTTTTTAGAAATATAAGCTTACTTTGTTTAAGTATTATTACATAGCTAGAATAAATTTGAGAAAAAAAAAATAACTTACAAAAAGCTAGACAAATCACTTTTTCACTTGACACTTGACGCGCATTAAAACAATCAGGCCAAACCAGGCCCATCTGGCAAACCTATTCTACATCCACTTGTTTCTTATTTATCGGCCAACCTTCTTTCACATAGTCCGTAATTTTCCTAAAAACCTGATCATTTTCCGTCTTCTGTTTAATTCTCTCAATTTGATTTCTCGGTAATGATAATTGGCATATTAATGAGTTGCATTGTAAATCAATGTCTTTGTCTAAATCAGAAAGAATTTTTTCTATAAGTGGTGCCCTAGACAAGGTATCGGCAATTAACAAATCCGTTCCTGGTTTATAAACTACGTTTAAATTATACGATAACAACCTCAACATGAACCTTTGAAGACGCTTCGGAATATTATATAAAGTTTCGTTAAACAATGGAACAAGAAGTTTGTGATCAGTTTCAACAGTCACATTTCTACCACAAATATACTGATAGAAACGTGTGCACCCAAACAAAATAGCAAATAGTTCCTTTTCAATTTGTGCGTAATTTATCTGACTGTCAGTCAGAGAAGCAGACGCATATACTACAGGATTTTCCCCATGCATTATAACTGCACCAACCGCAAACTTCGAAGCATCTACCGATAGTGTAAGAGGCTTCTTTGTATCATAGTATGTTAAAACTGGAGCTTTTGTAATCTCCTCACTTGGTTTAAAATTTCGTTATGCCTTTCTACGCTTGCTGCATGTATTAAAAAATCATCCATATATATTACTTAACCTGATATATCACCAAAAAGTCTTATCATTTCAGCATGAAATACATATCTCAGGCGCTGAGCTTATGCCAAATGGCAAACGTAAAAACAGATATCTTCCAAATGGGGTGTTAAAGGTACACTACTTCGAAGACGCATCATCAAGTTGAACCATCCAAAACCCAGAATTAGCATCAAGCACCACTCATACGAGATTTACATTCATATATTGTAGGTAAATCAAACCTAGTCCTCACAATTACTTCATTAAAATTCCGCGGATCTAAACACAATCTCAAAATAACCATTTGATTTTGTTTAGTAGTACGATTGAGTTTACCCAATCCGTAGTCTCTTTTACTTCAGTAATAACATTCAATTTCATTCTTTAGAGGTTCATGAAGACTAAACGGTACACGACGCGGTGGATCTATTATCGGTTGACAATTGGGTTTTATTTGCAAATGACTCTTTCTTAAGGTGCACTAAACCATGAAACATTTTTTTGTACTTTTCCAAAATTCTTTCACAATTTATTGTGTTAACTTTTTTAAGAAATTTCATTCTAGTGGCCATTTCAAGGCCAATAATGTTATTACATTTCATGTGTACGATATAAAAAGATGCAGCATAAACCACGTTATCATACAAAAATTCAACAAAAATCCTCCCAACAACCGGTAATCTTTTCCCACGAAACGTAAATATATTATTATATACCTTATTATCTACCTTACTGAAACTTAAGGCATTGAAAGTGTTGACTGACATCAGATTCGTTTGGGCTCTTGTATCCACCTGTCAAACTACCACTTTCCCATTCACTTCCACGCTGACGTTCCAAATATAATTACTAAGCTTTTCACCAATAGTTCCAACAAATAGATTTTCTTCATCTTCTTCTTCAGTGTTATCAATAACATTTTTTACATATTTGCTCTTATTTAAATTTCTTGAAAAACACATCCTCGCATAGTGGTTTTATTTTCCACATGCACTACATATAACACCTTCAGCAGGGCATTTGCTGTTGTGTTTTTGACCACATTTATTACAAATGGCCGACGATTATTGTTGCTTCTGATGGTGTTGATGTTGGTAATATGGCTGCTTTTGATTTTTCTTTTGATACGGTTTCCTTTTCTGCAGACGTTGTATAGCTGCTACCACTGGAGCCTCATCTTCTTGTACATTCTGTATACTGGCTAAATTTTCCCTCGCCATCTCTATACTTTTGGCAATTTCCAAAGCTTTTTTCCAAGCGATATTTCCTTCACTTAACAAATTTTCCTTTTTATTTTTATTGTTTTGTGATAGATCACAAATAAAAATATCTTTAATCAAGCTTTCACGCAAAAACCCGAACTTACAAGAATTGCTCAAATTTTCTAAAACTGTTGCATACTACCCAATAGAGTCCTCATTTTTCTGCTGCCGAGAAAAAAACGCATGCCGTTCCATGGCAATGTTAACTTGAGGAATAAAATATGCTTCAAACAACTCATACAGCTCATATTTAATGCTATCAATATCATCAACGTTAAATGAATTGAAAATATGTAAGCACGCCGGCCTCATATGATGCAATAGTAGTGGAACTTTTCTTTGTTCAGCCTCATTTATTCGATTCGAAACCAACAGAAAAGTCTTGAACTGCTTACTCCAGTTAGCCCGTGCATTAACTTTAGCAATGTAACTGATGTGGGGTCTAGCAGACCTCACTTTTAAATTCATTCCTAAGGTTTCATTTTCTGACTGATATCTTCTGTACTTATTAATTTATTACAGTAAATAGTTCTCAAGCTAATATAAGATTAAAATTTGAATTAAAAGAAATTTTTTTAAAGGTATGGTTTAATTTATTTCGTTTCATTAAAACAACAAAAACAGTACTCTTCTCTTAAAAACAAAACAAAAAACACTTATTCTAACCAATTTGAAGGAACTTCATTCTTTATCTTTGAAAACACATATTAAATATATTATGTTTTAATTTTTAGCCAAATCTTACGCAGTCTCAAAAAATTCAGTTTTTTCTTCGCAGTTTTCACACAGAGGTCTGGAACACTGCAAGCAAATAGGCTTTAAGCAAGAGCAACATCTGTATTTTGTTTTCCTTTTAATTTTAGGCGGACATATATGACATAACTTTCTACCACTAGCTGTCTCAGGCTGAATTTTCGGAGGTGGAACTCGACTGATGTTCATGCGCAATTCTCTTGGTAACCTTTCGTTGTATACACGTGCTTTTATATGATCTAGCACCATTTCCGAGCCATATTTAACAAAAATGTGCCTCTTCTTAATTTGGAGTCCATGTTTTTTCACATGATTGGTAGACAACGAAACACTTGATACCTATTGTATCCAATATCCTATAAAAAATTTCCATTGGCCAACGGCGACTGCACAAATACACCGAGCACATCTTGTAGATCTCATCAACGCCCTTAGTGTGATTGTAATCTACAATCATCATTGGTTTGCCTGACTCAGTGTCTGATTCTCGAAAGTGATGTGCGGATGAAACTATAAGGACCGATTTATTTTTCTCTGGAACAAAGGATAATAATGAAAAGTCTTTGGTGGAACCATAAAGTGAACTTCCAACTGCTCTTTCCTTGTTTGGCAAAAAGCTTGAAGGGATCTCTCTCTTATTCTTTTTTAATGTTCCAAGATAGGTTAGGTTCTTTGTTAACAAAACTTCCATTAGTGGGATGGAACTAAACCAGTTGTCAGCTGTGATGTTACGGTTTGTGCCTTCAAAAACTTCACAAGTCGTAAGACTGACTGCGATGGCACTGATAATTTCTTCTCTTCTTCATTGAGTCCTAATCCATCGGAATTTTTACCATAATAGATGTAAGCATTGTAGGTATAAGAGGTTCTTGCGTCACATAAAATCAAGATCTTCAGTCCATATTTATCAGGTTTCTGTGGCATGTAGATTACAAATCTACAACGTCAATGCTCATATAGGCACCAGGGGAGTACTCAGCTTGTGAATTAGAGATGAACTTGTTAAATATATTTGATATAGGAGGTAGCGGGTCCTCTTTTATACGTTCTTCTCTGGTCACAAGGTCATCAAATCTCAAACAGTTGACTAAACATGAAAATCTGTATTTAGTCATAACACATCGAAATATTTCATGGCCTGTGCCATCATTAGCAAATACAGTATTGAGATCACAGTCGTTATATTTGAACAGCGATGAATAATATAAGAGCCCTATAAATGCTTCCATTTCAGTCTCATTTGTGTCAATAAGTTCTGCTCGACTGTTATTTTTAAACTGGTTTCGTTTCTATTCATATTAGGCTTTTCGTTGGTAAATACTATTTAGTTCGAAAGCATAGACTCATCTAAAAACTTTGTGCAAAGATCAACATAATTTTCAAATTTTGAGGTTGTTGAAAGCTTCCGTAGCTTTATAATATTATAATGGTGAACATATACATACATATTTGTAAAAAGTAGTACTTATGGTTACTAAGAATACTTATGGTTACTTTTAGTATGGTGTTACTATAACAGAAGCACACTCCGCCTAAAAAGACAATTTTCTTAACTTTATTGAAATTTCTACAATTATGTAGATTATGTTATCTACACTCTCTCTAATGCATGCATGTGGTACCAAAAATGGCTGTTGTTGAAAGAAACAAAGCTTTCGCACGTACAAATCATTCGTCCACTGCCGCTTTTTTGACACTTCTTTTTCCAAAATATTTTTTATTTCATTAAAGGCCTGTGCCTTTTTTTATGCGGTCATACTTTTACTTCTTGGATTCCGCAATCTACATGGGTCTTTATAAGTTATCCGTAACAAATGGGGCAGCATATTTGTATTACTACCAAACTATTTGTCGATACCTTATTTCTGAGCATGTAATAAGATTTTAAAATATATTGTTGAAGGTTATAAACATTTTGCCGTTTATTAAAAACTCTAGCTACAGCATTAATAGAAGCATAGCTCCAAGCATGGTATACCCTTTTACATATTGGCCACGTAATCGAATTTTTAACACAAAATACTTTTAAAATCATGAAAGGTATCTTCAGAAAAATGGCTGCAAACTCTGCTATAGGAATGAGCAAACCACGCTCCTTTTTTCCGGCTAGGATTCACTATTGACTACTGTTGCGGCAGCAACTTAGGCAAATATTAAAATGTGTTGCGGCTGCAACTTACGCAAATAAGAATTATAATAAAACACGTGGGTTACAAAGAATAAGTTGTGCGTTTTATTATTTAATTCTTTTTTCCTTGGCTTCTTCCCTGAACTTGACGTTGTTTTTAAAAAATGCAATGCCGAAGGCTATGGTTACTCGGGTACCAAACACAATAACAGAGAAGAAATACCGTCAGAGTTGATAAATACGTTAAAGTTACTATTCTTTGTGTAGACAAACAAATGCTACAAATTATTTAAATAATGTCAGTTACAAATAAAGTATTGAATTCACAACAACTACACTCTCTTTGAGATTATTTTTCAAAATTTTTTACCACATTTTCTAAGAAAAAGCTAAATTTTGCTAAATAAATACCTGCAATACTTATCTTATTGAATTTTATATAAGGCCATAAAGTCTTCGCTACCGCGTTGATAAGAACGAGTTTGTTCCAATTTATATTCCTGGTAACATCCTTGAACGAACTTCTTAATCGTTACCAGCTTCTCGCAAATAAGGTTTTTGGTTACAAAGCTTTTCATTTCTCCAATTTGTTGCCTTTGAAACTTAATCACATACCCTGCAATGATTTGCCGTACGCTGCGTATTTGTTGTCGTTTTAATTGTGAAAGATACGAACACCGTTTGATTCTATTTTTCCAACTAAAATATTACTTTCAAGTCTAAAACTAAATCGGCAGCGCCCACAACAAGTGTTGTAATATATGCAATTAGCATTTTTTTTTGTTCCACACGAAACTTGTAAAAGTAACTGGACAAATATTATTGAAGTTTTTCAAAATTTTCACAGTGTCCTCCAAAAAGGTGACCATTTGGTCATAAATCTTACTTTGTATGAAATATTCAACTTCATAATTTTTGTATACTTGACTTTTTTTATTGAAGTATTCGTAAGTAGGTGCGAAGAACCAAAGACATTGGGGGACTCTTATTAGATCCAATACGCTTTCGTATTACCTGGTATTCTTGGACTTCTTAGCATGTTGTTGCTGTAGCATTTATAGTTATGAAGAGCTTCGTTGACGAAAGTTTTACGTTTTCATGAAATAATTTAGTATTAATCAAGGACGACTCTTCAATAACCATATTAATCGATGAGATTACTGTAACACTGTTTGACTGTGAGATCGGTGATAACAAAGCATTTTCATTAGGGAGTATGTTTGATGATGGCAAATTGCCAAATACAATAGAATCTATCAAATCTATATTTAAATCACTTGATTTAAGGGAATTGCCAATAAGAGCTTGAGGTTATTATTATCTAAAAAATTATTTATTTATCGATAAAGATCTTACCATATTTATCAAACAAAACAACAAAATGTTCATTACTTTCGATCTAACCCTTGCGGTTTCCTCGTATATTTGAGCTGCTTCGGAAAACTTTCAATGTATTTTCGGATAATGGACTGTATTTCCCGAGCAGCTTTATACTGACGGTCGACATAAATTTCTTTCAACTGTGCCACAAAGTAACCAGAGGTGAAAGCTTTGACGCAAGAAAATTGCTAGAATCAGCTTTTTTGCCGCGGGCAGTCCCTCAAGAAAGAGACAAATATAACATTTTAAAATAGTGCGAAAAATAATCAAAACAGAAGCAAAAAACTAGAAAAATAATTTGTGATTGTGATAATTTCGTATATTTTAGTTTGTAATTTATTCTGTGCTTTATATTATATAAATATAAATGTGATATAAATCACATATCACATTTAATAAATATCAAAAATTAAGAGATTTTGATGTAGTGCTAAATAATACAGAAATTAATAAAAGTGGTAAAAAAAGATGGTGTTTGTATATGCAGCAACGCAAAGGCATCAATGGATCACCACAAGGAACAAATAATCAGCAAAAAGCAAAAGGATATTGCTAAGCAACCTAATCTATATTCGCATTACCTATTTTTAAGGTATTAAATTATTTTAAATTAAATAAACTTTGGTCAACAAGCGATCATAAGCTGCATTGCAATATCCCTGTCTTCATGACCAACCCAAATAAAGAAATGGCTTGGAATAATAATAAATAAATAAATGTTGATGGATTTACTCCCTTTCATTTATCCATACTTAACGATAACAATTATGATATTGTTACAAAACTATTAAAATATGATGCAGCCGCAGTAACAACTCCAAGTAGTATGGCCGTACAACAACAAAATCTGAAATTGGTAAATTTAATGTTGGAATATGGCCAGTTGATAGCATGGGCATTATATGCAACTAATAGGGCTGGCTATACGCCTTTATATTTGACGAAACAATTCGTAACAAATGATGAACAGGTAAAACAAATCTTAAACGTACTGATTACATTCAATAACAAATCTAAATCTAATAGAACGCAAAATATGGACGCAAACTCTTGTGGCGACAATGAAGATAAAGTACATAAAATTGTTATAAAAGGAGAAAATTCAGGTTCATCTACCGAAGAGGATGAGTAGCGATGTTGAGTATGTTTCTAAACTGTGTCTAAAATTAAATGGAAAATAATTTTTTTTTTACATACACATAAACATGTTGAAATAATAACTTTTCTTTTATATGTTTAAACAAGCAGCTTAAATCATAAGCGATATTAGTAGATAAAAAAGGCAAAACTTTTATACGAAACCTATTTTGTGTTTACCTTTGTTAAAGTTATTTAAATGTTTAAATTTGTAATAAATTCATTCATAACATCTGTTGAAATATAAATTCTATTTTTCAACCTCTTAATTATGTACAGTACCTAATATCAAGCAGTAAATAATAAACATCTATGTATATTTAAACATTTTAAAGCTTTTACTTTATTGTTATTTTTTGAAACTTAAATTACAATTACGAATTAAATTACAATGAGGGAATTACTTTGGGATTTCCTCATTGTTGCTGAAAAATTATACCCCGCGTCTTTTGTTTAAAGTTATTTCCTGTAATTTAAGCAAAAATTAAAAATTATGGATTATTAATAATTGATTAATACTAACCTTTGTAAATCGATTTCGTACGGGAGTAGCTCATGCTTTGGCGGTAATAATCCATGTTATGTTAGATTTTTTTCGACCTTTTCTGGTTTAGATCCATCATGTTTTGTTAATAACAGCACCACCTCATGTAGGGTGTGGCTCTTCGCCACGCATGATGGTCTTGGGCAAGGAGAAGCTTTTATCTCGCTACACTTGCCCCTGGATTATCGCAGACAATATAAATATATTTAATTTTGTCTCACAATTTATAATCCTAAGTGCCAAAACTTTAAGGTCGCAACTATGACCTGTCGATTAAAATAAAAATGATTTCATAAATAATAATAAAAATAAATTATGTATTTCATACAATAAAAAGTATGTATTTTATACATTAAAAAATATGTATTTTATACATTAAAAAAAAAGTATTTTATACAATAAAAAGCACCATTAATAAAGCCATAAACCGGCAAAAAACTAACAATTCAATATAAAGATAAATATTTACAAATTACGTTTAAAGAACAAACAAAACCATGACTTCAATAGTGAACAAAGTTAATTCTAATCCGAATAAATAAATGTAACATGTCCTCATGTTTTAAATTATTGCAGCACAGAAATGGTTTAACTTTAACTAATTCATTAAAAATAATTTGGTGAAGGCCGATTACATGACAATACATATCAAATAATGTATGGATTTTGTCCTCTAGTTGGCGAAGGTAATCAACAAATTCTTGCGGGGGTTCCACTAGGCTACATTTCTTAAATTGCTTTTCAAATGTGAAAAGAAATTCCGATGAAATATATATTTTATTTCTACGACATACTCAGTAGGGAGCCCAACAAGCCGCCATTAACAACAAGTTCAACAAATAAATCCGTAGCAGCTAATGAAACAAATGTAAATGAATATAAGTTTAAATGAGAGAAAAATCTATTGAAGAAGTTTGTCTATTTATAAATACACCTTAAAAATAATAAAAAGTGCAAAACACATAAGTTTATCTTAACCAAGATGTTATAAAATTAATTACATTAAAATTAAGCAAGCCTACAAGTCCTGAAACCCGATTTACATTTGCAGGTCTGTAGGTAATGCTTCCGTAAAGCCACGTATGGAGCGAAATTATAATCAGTACGGAAAAATGTTTAACACTTGAAAAGACTTACCTCTCTGGATCCCTTGGGAAGATGTGAAGTTGTTCGCCTGGAGGACATCCTTTAATACATCTTTTCCTGAAAATATAAAAGAAATTTTTGAACAAATTTGTTTTCTGTTATCTATGTAAATCCATACTTACTCATTTTTAGATGAATACATTTTGGCTCTGCAAAAATGAAAAAACTATTAGTCAATATACAAAGGAAATAAGTGTGTGTTTTTATATAATAGAAATGTACTTATCTTTTAAAATTTACATCATAAGTTATCCTCTAAATTGTGTCCTTGCTTCTTCCTGTAAATAAAAGAAAGTAAATTAATTTAAATTTAAATAAATATAAATTTTCAACCCTTATTTTTACCTTTTTCATTAATGCGCCAGAAAAATTATTCAAAATAAAGAAGAAAATATAACAAAAGGGAATATAGGAGCGGTCATTCATTTAAGAAAGAGACAGATAGAGAAAGAGACCACTATACTAGTGACGCCTCTGTGTTACTTTGTGACTGTGCTGTAACCAAATTACCCAGCCAGCCGCATTCTTGCACATTTTTCTTTTTTGGTATTTGCTTTAAAAACCTTAAATTCGCGCAGTATTTCTGAGAAAGGGTTGGGTTGGTTCTCTTTAATATACATATGTATATTAATAGATTTCACAAATGAATAATTATTACAAACATTTTTAACATAGGTTAAAGTTAAAATAAATGTTAGTACCTATAGACGTTTTCCGCTAGGTTCTTCATTGGAAGTACACTCCGCCTAAAAAAACAATTTTCTTAACTTTATTTAAATTTCTGCAAATATTTGCATATGTAAATATTACCTCAATATTATCTTCAATCTCCCTAATGCAGGCTTCCATAAATGACGGTTGTTGAAAGAATCAAAGCTTTCGCACGTACAAATCACTTTGTCCACTGCCGCTTTTTTAGTTTTTCTTACCAGTCTCAACTCTCTGATGTATTTGCGTCGTAGACTTCTCCATTTATTTTAAATGTCTGCTACAGTCACACCAAACACTTCTTTTTCCAAAATATTTTTTATTTCCTTGCTCCTTGGATCGCACACTGTACTCATAATTTATCAAATTTATGTCTCGCCGGCGTATTTCAAAAGTTTTCTTCCATTTACCGCATACTTCTACCCAATCAGCTTAGTCTCTGTTTAGAAACGTTTTTTAGCAGTGAATATATTTTCGTCTACTTTTACGGCTTCTTCTAATACGTGGTTTGATATGATACCAAAATCATCACTCTTCTCTTGGCCGGTTAACTCTAAAGTTTTATATATGGAATTTGTACAATATACAGATTAAAAAACGCATTTGCTTAAAAATTGGTATAGAGTTAAAATTCGCTGACGCTTGCTTTGTTAAAATACATTTTACCTACCCTTTACATAGATATTTACCTTCATCCGTTATGGCAATATAAAAAAAGTTCCGTTGCCGCAAGCAATAGGCTTTTAGCACGGTTTCAGTGCTTTTTAAAATTTTAGACGCGGAAAATTTTTGAGTTAGTGTTCGCTGCTTTTTATTTTAGTTTTTGGTGCTTTATTTTATTTTAGGTGACACCAAATGTTAATTAAAAATACGGTTTACTCGCAATATAGTGAACGCTATATAATTCGAACTACTTGATATATAGTACTTGTTAGTTTTTACATGAATTTATCCAAGGCAGTGAACACATCTTTTTTACAATACTGTTGCTTTTTTTGCATTGTTTTAGATGACGTCAGTGTTTACTCTGGGAATTATTTACCATTTTATGTTTTATTTCAGGGGGAGCAAGCTTTTTGATCAACGGGCCAATTAAATTTTTAAAATTTTTTGGCGGGCCGCTCTTAAATTTACACTTATTTAACGAAACTTTATTTATAATAAACATTAGAATAAAAAATATATAAATTAAAAAAGTAAAGATTTCATACACAAGTTTTAATGCAAAATAAAATCAAACAATAAAAGATTAGAAAAACGAGTTTACTTGAAATTTTTAATGAGAAATTTGGCACTGTTTTTTCGATACAAGCTTATCAATATCAGCTAGAATTGATGAGGCAGCTACACGTACGCAGCTTTCTAATCGTGCATCACTCAGTCTTGATCGGTGGTCATTTTTGATTAATTTCATTGTTCAAAATAATTGTTCGCAAGCATACGTACTTCCGAACAGTGACATCATTTGCTTTGCATTTTTGTCAAAAGCAGAAATTTCTCAGTGCTAACATAAGAATTATAAAAATTTCCGATGTTCACTGAGAAATATAAATTTTTTTAATCGGTATTATTCTGCATGTCAATAACTGCCATTTGAAAGTCTGCGGGAACTGTATTCACATCGATATTAAATGGCGAGGAAAACATTTTCATGGAAACCGCTGTCTTTTCAGCTTTGAACATTTGCAATCGTGATTGAAATTCGTTGATTAAAATGTCTATATATTGTGGGTATTTTTCAGAAGTAGTAATATTTTCTTTTTCTAAATGTGGAAAGTGAGACACATTATTTTGTAAAAGATGATGCTTCCACAAGTTTAATTTGCGCTTAAAGCCCTGAATTTTATCATACAAATTGTGAATAAACAGTCCTTTGCCTTGAAGTTCCACATTAAGATCATTGAGATGCTGGGTCATGTCGATGAGAAACCCAAAATCGCACATCCATATTATTTATTACCAAACACAATTGTATTTCACTTTTTAAGTTGTATAAGTAAGTATTATCAGTAAGTATTATTATTTTTTGAAATTTAACTGTTTAACAACAAAACAACAAACCACCACTATTAATATGTTTTTCTTTATTTATTGATTTTATAGGTAAGTATTTTACTAATTTGACATTTATCAATAAATCACTTCTATGTTCCTTTTATCTATTGATTTTATAAAGGATCTTAAACTGTCATTAATTAATTTACAAAGGTTCTTATGTTTTGTTTATATTAATTGTTGCCACTATGTGGGCTTGAGTGCTAATTCTGAACTGAACTAACTTCATTAACAACTTTAATTCAATGCCAAAGACAGCTTTGCTTAACTTGCAAACAACACATCAAAATTTCATTGGATCAACCAATCGCGTTAAACCATGCAATCAGGCGATTTTCTTCCCATAAAAATTGCAAACGCAGTGTCTGGATATTTGACACGTTGAAGTTGTGCAATATTTTAAATAAACAAAATTAATGGATTAAATGCAGAACTGTAAAACTGTGCAATCAATTCAAGTGCACAGCATTTATTATGAAAGGTTAAAATGTGTTCAAGGCACAACTTAAATATGTAAACTTACAGAATCCATAACGAAAAGTTAGAGTGTGCTCAATACACAACTTAAATATGTTAACTTATACTCTCTTAAGCATTGCACCTTTACTAAGCCAACGTACTTCGGTATTAAAAACCACGTCGCCATATTCAACTTCTAAATCTTTTAGGAATTCTTTAAACTCACGGTGATTTAACGCTCGCGACTTTATAAAATTGATTATTTTAATTATTGGTACCGTGACATTTGGCAAATTCAATCTTTACGCACACAAATTTTCCTGGTGAATTATGCAGTGGTTAACAAATATTTTCGTTCCTGTGACCTTCTTCAATTCTTAAAATAGTCTTCCTGATACTCCTACCTCCATGCTTGACATTGCTCGTGCTCCATCTGTCGATATACCAACAATCTTTTCTAATGGAATTGAAAAATTCTCCAACACAGACTTTAGTTCATAGTACAGATTTTTGGCGGTTGTAGTCCCTTGCTTTGGAATCAATGAACACAATTCTTCGGTAATATTAAATTTGGTGTCAATATCACGTCAAAATATTGCTAGTTGTGCTGTATCGATAATATCGCAACTCTCATCAAGTGCCAAAGAGAAGTATTCGAATTTCGCAATACGTTCACGTAGTGTGTGGCTATGTTCTCTGCAACAGCAGTCAGACATTCTTTTGTCATTTGTCCATCCGCAAAAGGTTTCATATTTTTTGCCAATATTAGACTGACAACAAAACTAGCCTTTACTGCCATATTTGATAAAATACCTTGATTTTTAAAAGTACCCTGTTGTAGTCCCAAGTTTTCTGCATTTGATTAAACTTATCTATCCGGAGTTGGCCTGTTAAGCTTTTATATTGTCGTTCATGTTTTGTATCGTAATGCCTTTTTATGTTACAGATTTATTTTTGACAAAAGTAAAGAAATAATCAAATTTCCACTTTTCTTGGAAATGCCTGTGCTCGTCCGTTCCTTTTTTTTGTTTGATTATCCGACATGCTATGATGGATTAAAAATTTTAAAGTTAAAAAAAAATTGTAGGTAAACTTCAATATTACCTTAAGCGCGGCTATTAGATGGTCAAACTTGGTATGTGAACATGGTGTGATGGCATACCATCACACTCGCGTAATAGTGCAAAATGCGTGTTTGTCAACTTGGTTGAATGGTTTTAAAAAAATTTTGATATTTTGTGTTTGTCATCATACCATCGTACTCGTTTAATAGCAATTCTTTCAAGCTCAGTGCAAATTTCATTGTTGTTTTCGTAAGCGAAGGGTAAATATGGTATTCTTAGAGCGCACATTTTTAAAGGAGTTTATTGAAATGTACGAAAGTTTGCCAGAATTGTGGCAGATAAAAAGTGAAATATACCACAAACATTTTAAGCAAAAGGGTTATGAAAAATGTCTGGAAAAATTAAAAACAGTTGAGCTCGAAGCAACAATTTAGGTTGTTCAAAAAAAATTAAATAGTTTGCGTTCCTGTTACAGACGTGAGTTGAAAGAATTTAAACAAACTGAAAGGTCAGGAGCTGGTGTTGACATAATAAACATAAACCTCCCCATTCAGTGTTTGCTTGTATACTGATGTTTGACAACTTGGTACTTTAGTCTAATAACAAAACACTCTCTCTCATCACACCATGTTCACATACCAAGTATGATCGTCTAATAGCCGCTTTATTGAGAATAATATTCCACTCACACCTTTCAAGAAACACAAGAATTGCTAAAGCTCTAATGACACTCAATGATAACAAAACTGTTTTTATTTTTGTTTTCTTTAAATGGTGTATCTTTTCATGTCGCAAAAAAGCGCCAAGTTGAAAAAGTACAATATATTAGAGTGTAAATATTGTTTCGGTTTAGTATGTACCTACTATGTAGAATAAGAAATGTTGTTCCTTTTGTGTTAGTCAATCGCAATTGATTCTTTATTCATATTCTTCAACTTATATACTACTTATGAGAAGTTCGCTTTTTGTGTTTTTGCTTAAAATTACGAAACTTCCCTAACTTACAATTACATTTGTTTGTCATGTTATCACATAAGCAGAATTACCAAAAAATGTTCAAATGAAATAGTTCAATGTACTTGCCGGTTATAAAATATATTTGTTGCGTCAACAAAAATAGTTCACATGGGTTCGATCACTTTGCATTGAACAAAAAATGAATAGGTGTGTAACGATTTAGCTTATTTAAGATATTGGGTTAAATCAAAAAGAATTTTTAAAGTTGAATGAATTGCCAAAACTTGTCATAAGCTTAATTTAGCGATTAATCCAAAAGAGTAAATTCATGAAAATGTTTTAAATAAGTTTTATTTTCATGTGGGTGTATGATGTTTCATAGATACACCACAACTATTTTATAACAAAATATTGAAAGGGGAGAGTCGATAATATAAAATCAATTTTGTAAATGCTTAGCGAGCCGCATAAGCATGTTTAACGGGCCGCGTGTTGCTCATCCCTGATCTAAATCACTGCATATATATTGTACAACATTGATCAATGCTTCCTCTGTCCCAGTGCCCTTCTGAAAATCAAATTGTCGATTCAACAGTATATTGTTTCGCTCAAGATAAATGAATAGTTGATTATGATAAATTTTTTCGAAAATTTTGTCAACAAACGGACGGGCAGCACCGACACAGGTCTAAAATGATAAATTTTGCTCGAGCCTGGCACTTTTGGAATGCGATCACTAACTTATGTAGCTTTATGCCACTGGGATGATATCATTTATTAATCATTTTATGAAAAATAATATTTATTCTATCAGCTACCAATTCTCTTTTTTCAACAGTTTAACATTTTTAATGTTCTGGTTGCCACAGCCTAGCCAACACTTTTATTTTTGTTTAAATTATCCACAAAATAATTATTTTTAGCCCTGCTAACCAGTTATAGTTTTAAGTTAAACCTATGCTGATTTAGCATTAAAGAAGAACTCACAGATACTTAACTTTTATTCCATACTCCAAAAACTTGACTGATTTCTTGGCGGATACACTTTTAAACATACTGAATGAAAAATTTTACCATTAGTTTTGTACAAAATATCGTCTGCATAATCTCATTATTTATCACAATTAACAGCTACCTCAAACCTATAACGAAGTACTTATTAAATAATTAGTTACTTGTTCCACGGCAGCAAGGCTTGTGGCTTATTTGCACAAGTGAATGAGTCGCTAACAACATATGAATTTAAAGTTTTTAGCTCTTGTTTTGATTTCTTTAATTTTGTTTTGTTTCTTTTCTGCTTATTTGTCAATATTTTATGATATTTACTTGTTGACATATATACACGTAAATGTTGAATATAAACTTAATTTAACCTTTTCACTAGCACTGAAAATATTATAAACTAGTTCGTAATTATTTATTGACAGATATAAAAGATAAATACATGTGTATGTAAGAGCCTTAATTTATAAGAATGTAAAACTAAAACGTTAAATACTTTTACGAAAATTATACAATTAAAAATTTGTTAAGCTTTGAATTTTTCTTTCCTTCACACAGTATGTATTTGTCATTGTAAATATCAC
Organism: Phania funesta; assembly: GCA_963932375.1. Lineage (NCBI taxonomy): Eukaryota > Metazoa > Arthropoda > Insecta > Diptera > Tachinidae > Phania > Phania funesta. The sequence continues at coordinate 87,652,274 of OZ010653.1, forward strand.
ATTTTAACTCGTAAGGATTATTAGAGGGTCGTGTAAACGACTCCATAACAGGTTTACCCAAGAATATTATAAATGAAGATTACGCAATGTGCATGATATCCCGTGTGCTTGTAAAGGTGGTCAGGTCTGTAATATGTGAGAGTTTGTGCACCATGGCCAGAAATTCTCAATTATATACGCGGGACGGCGTTATCTTTATTTCTACCATTCTTGAGTGCACCAATTAGCACAGCTAAACTTTTTTTGGTTTCTAAGTGTTAAACAGATATAAAGAAAATGATCAGTTTCATGTGCGAAGTTTATTCGACAGTTAGAAAACAAAAATGGTTTTGTTGTATTGATTTTGTCATTGTAAATAACAGTTGCGTTGCATAATTAAGCCTTTTCTATTTTGATGGGAAATCCAATTTGTAAAATAACTAATAGTATAAAATGTATACACTTGAAACACACAAAGTATACAGAAAAGTCAACTTTAACGTTTGCAAATATCGGTTATCAGTTTTCCGGCCATGGCCGTTTGTTAAGGAAAAGGACCAAATATAACGTAGATTTTTGGAACGAATTTCCGTAATCCCTTGTCAAGTTTGGTTTGGAGACACACCGGTTTCGGCTATGAGCCATAGGCAGTGCCATTTTTCGTTTTCGAACGAAACTCGTTTGTCTACACCATGGTCGGCATACTAAATCAAGAACCAAATATAACACTTCCAAATAAAGTAAAAGTTGTCAAAAGAATATTAAAATACATATATAAAATTAAATTAATTAATTGACTTAAAAAAAATGTTAAAGGTTTTGTACCAGAAAAGTTGTACAAGAGGTAAGGAAGAGACCGATAGAAAAGCACCGTTTCTTTTGTCTCGTGTCATTCCTGTATACTTTGTGGATTAACATTTTAATTATATATACTTAAAATTTAATAACAATTGTAAAATGTTATATATTTAAAATTTTATAATAGATTTAATTAATTAATTTGCAAGCTTGCTAAACAATTTTATTATTTGTATTCGATATTTCGCTATACCTTTGTGTTGCATCAGCAGGAAATAAATAATATTACAAAACTTCAACTAACAATTAATTAATAATATATGAAAAAATATAAAAAAAAGTTCGTCATAATTTTAAAACAAATAACAGAAAAAACTAATAAAGATTTTTATATTTATATGTAAATATTAAAAAAAAAACTTATTTGTAAAAACAATAAAGGTCAAAAAACTATAATAACTTTTATATTAAAAAGTAAATTAAGTAGTTTTTAGCTAATTTGTTTAAGAAATTAAAGCAAGTAAGAATAATAAAATAACAACTTTTGTTGAGGGGATGGCTTTTGTTAAAACTTTAATGCTGTTGTCTTGATTTTCTTTGAATTTCTTATTTGGTCTAAAGAATTTAAGGCATAAGACAGACGTAAAGTTTTTCTTAAAAATTGGGTAAAGGTTTCCTTCTGAGCTGGCGCAAGCAACCAACGAAATGTGCATGGAGACTAGCTTATCCACCCTCAACAATAAATTGCATTATTTTATTATAAAATGAGTTGGAATTAAAAAATTAGTTAAATATAATTTATTTAATTTTTAAATATAAAAGAAAAAATCCTAAAAACTCTTCTTTTATTACAATACATACTTATGTATTATACAACTTTTTAAATAAAGCAGATAGATAAGCAACCAAAATGAACTCATTTTTAATTTAACAAAATAAATGAACCACCTACTTTTATTAAAATTTAATTATAAAAATTTAAATAAAGAAAAACTATTTTAAAATGGAAATTAAAACGTTTCCCGTCTTTTATTACAATAATCAGTAGAATGTAGGCTCCATTCCGATATCAGGCAAGATATAATTTTGGTAAGTTTAGAGTTTTAACAATAAGGATTTACCACAGTTGACATATAATTCCTACAATCTCTCTCACAAGCTGTACTGTATTTACTTTATACTACATTTACACCTACGCAAAATCTGGTACTTATAAGATTTTAAGCGAAATCTAGTTCATTTCTACCAGATTACCAATACAAAACAAAATCTACTTACGAACTAGATTTTGGCAAAATCTCTCAAACTATGTATTTTTTGCTAATGTACTGAAATTACAGCGCTGAACAAGAAAATTTTGACATTTGTAACAAAAAAAAAGCGCGGTAGAAACAAAATATTGCAGCAAAATTAAAAAATAATAAAAGTTTAAAATAAGTGTTCTCAATATGGATAAAACAATAATAAATAAAGTGTAAGTAATATTACATTTGTAATTATGTGTATAAAAACAATTGTAGCACGAATTTAATTAAGTTTAGAGCCAATTTTTTATTCTTTCTTCAGTCAGCTGTTTTTGTTATGAACATGAAATCCAATAATACGTCAAAAAGCTGTTGTGTAAACGGCAGAGATTTTCCTCGAGATTTGGGCTGAAATCTACTAGATTTTGCGTAGGTGTAAATGTAGTATTATATGTATATATACGAAGTTATAACATGCACTCTGGTTACCCTTTTTGTAACTTCCTATGTCAGAATAAAAATAAAGATTACTTTTTAATTGAACAAACCAAGAAGACACATGTGTTAATTTGTCACATTGGCGCGACGAGGTAAAATTAAAGTTTTTAAATAAAAGAAAAGTAATTGGGTGTGAGAACTAAGGTCGATCGTAAAATATTAAAGAAAGCTACCGAGAAGGCAGCCAATAGTGCAGCGATGCAAATACAAGTTCCAAGTTTTGATAATGAAGTGAACACTTGGAGTATATTTAAAAAAAAACTGCAGCAATACTTTATTGCAGCAATGGTTACCGATGGTAACAGGAAAAAAAGCTATATTGCTAACTGCGCTGGCGGACAACGTTTACACTCTATTGAAAAATTTAGTGTCTCCAGACAAACTGATGTTTCAATGGATACATGTTTGACGACAATGAGGAATCCTTTTCAGCCGGCAACATCAGCGTTCTTAGAACGTTTTCAGTTTTATGGTGCATTAAAACATTCGAGTGAATCTGTCAACGAATGGGCGGCACGGGTACGAGCGTTAGCCGTAAAATGTGAGCTTGGCGATAGCTTAACTATGGTATTGAGGGACAAATTCGTCATCGGATTGGAAAAGGTTCAGCACATTTGAAACATTTGAAAATGTAGTAAAGATCGCGAACACAGTCGAATACATACAACAACAACACAATGAACAAGTGAGCATTAAAACGAAGGATGACTTGAATTTTATACGCAGAAATAAGAAAAAGCAAAGCGAACAACGCCAGCAGTGCGATAGGCAGCAGTCGCAAGGGCAGCGACATCGGCAGCGACAGCAACAAGCATGTGAAGTGTGTGGTTATACAAATCATAGCAAAAAAGATTGTAAGTATAAGCAAAGAATATGAAATATAGAATGTGCATCTGAGCCAAAAAATATTTCTTGGTGGTCGTACCAGTACGACCAGTAGTGTGATTCACTAACTTTTAACGATTCGACAGTCGCTAAATTTATCGATAATTTTTGTTGTTTGCATTAAGGATTGTTTGATTCACTAAATACTTGTTAACGACAGTAGACATCGTTAATTTTTTGTTTATTCAAATTAATATCAAGTGGCATCACTGTCAAAAAAATATCAAATAACCGAAAAGCACAAAGAAGAATGAAAAAACAAAGACTTTTTGGAAAAAATTCTTTGTGTGTTTTGCTATTTTTGCAAAAGTTAAGTAAAAACCATTTGAGGCTTTTTCTACATGAAGTAGAAATATATTATGTATGTACTGTAACGACGTGTTTTCACGATTAACGGAAATATTTAGGTAACACCGCCACATAATGGTAGCACTGTTTTAATCCAATTCTACCATGACTGACAAATGATAAGCTGGTATGGATCGTACAATGCGTATACGTGAGACTCAGCCAAACAAGCAGAATAGTAGACAGTAGAAGAGTCAGTCAGCCTGTGGCTAGCAAGGCGGTAAGACCTATAGAATTCTAGATAGAATTATATTCGCCCCGACAAGAGAGTCAATCCTTGTCCCGTCACCTAGAGCAGCAGCCAGACGAAGAGAGTCCATCTGAGTGAAAGGCACAGAGCTTCTGGTACTGTCGAGTTAGGCCAGAATATTGTTCGCCCTGACAAGAGAGGCCAGAAAAGGAAGTACTCTCTTACCATCAGGCCAGAATTTTATTCGCCCCGAAGAGAGAATCGGCTTATGTGCACTCGCAACAAATAGTGGCGATATCTTCCGTAAGCGTTGGATGGTGTGAGAAGCTGAGGAGAGTACCAGCGAATGTGCCAATGGCCACGGAAGGTCCACCGTATTTCGTGTCGAGCTGTATTTATTAATTAAGTTGATGAATAAAGTTTATAACGTTGTTAAAAACATTTATATTAACTGCTTCGTCTCTCTCTTGGAAACAAATAAATATTTTTTGTAACGAACTCTGCTAGCCGCGAACTCTACTCCAGCGAATCGTGAAAACACGTCGTTACAGTACCTAGTGCCTTGTTTATTAAAAATATTGTATATACATGATTTTTAAACAAATTAAAAGTGCTCCTAAAAGATGCCATGAATTTTAGCTTGTCGAATAAATGAACAACACAAAAATATACGTGGTTTATTTTTGTCTACAATCGTTAAGCTAACAATAGCAGCTCACTAAACGATTGCGAATGTTGTTTAAAAAAAATTATTGAATAGCAACATCGTTAATTTTATTGTTAAAATATTGTATCCATGCGATTGTCGTTAAAAAAGAATAGTGAATCGCACTACAGGGATGACTCTTTCAGTATAATTTTACTTTTTCCGGTACAATTCAACAATAATGAGGAAGTAACATTTTTTATAAATAATAATTATTTAATTATTTCTGATATACATACATAAATATTTTGGCATTTGCGTTAAAGTTAGAAGGCATATTACTACTTGCTAAAATGCATCATATCGAAAAATTATAGATAATTTAAAGCAATTCATTTAAAGCAGTTCATTTACTTTTTCACATTTGGGAGAGTAATTTTGCAATTTTCAGCCTTACTCTCTCGTTGCTAGTTTCTGCTAGTAAAGTTACTGAACCGACCTATTATCTGCTTACTGGACTATTTTCAGTTTCGCCATGTACGCAATGACATATGCGTATAAATACTATGCATATACTCATTGTAGCGCAAAGGACATAATTTTTGGGATATTCTCCTTTTCATTTTTTGTCAAATACCTTCTGGTTGGTATTTGACAAACAACCTTTCAGTTCTCTTCTCTGCTTGTATTTTGAGAGAGAGAAAAACTAGGTACTCTATTTGAAAAGTAAAAGAACTTCTCGTGTACAACAAAAACATACTCGATGCAGACCGCTTACCTAAACTACAATTAATCCATCAAATAAGCTGGTTTAAGTAAATCGGGTTCGTAAACTACACCATTGGTACAACTCGGTTGGTAATAAAGTTTTACCCACCTCCAATACATCTTCGTGTACAACTTCTTTTAGTGAATAAATCTTTTTGAGAAAAAATAGCAAATAAAACTCGCAGTGATGGAATTTTCAGTGTAATACTTTTTTCAGTTCTTTTCGCTTTATGAATTACCGCAGTCCCACCACGACATTTAACATACGTTTTTCCAATCGGAAACTTTAAATAATATACTGCACAAAGTAATAATAAAACGTCATATATTATAAAAACGGTTTAAGTTTCTTACCTAATAAAATAAAAAAAATTAAAAAGCATTATATACAGTCCAGACAAGTTGTCTCTTCGAATTCATGAAATAGTAATGTGCATATGAAAAAATACTTTGTTTTAAATTTAGTACCATTTTAAAATCCTGATATTTCATCACTGCTGTGTGGTCACTACTATAACACACGTCTTGACTAGCCACAAAGTGTATTTTGTTTGTGTGACGGCAGGACAGCGTTGTGCGAACAACTGTTCGGACAACTTTGTTTAAACACGAACAGACCATCAACAGCGACGGTATGTACGATTGCTGACCAGATTTGTGGATAGTCAAGACGATATGTAATAAGTACAGGTTGAGGTTGTACAACACCCTTGTTAACGTTTCCACCGCGTTGCAACCTGCCAAAAAAAAAATCAAACATTTTTGGTTCTTCATACAACCGAAACAAATCTTAATACAACGAGCCCACAAACGTTGTAATCTCTTGTAAAACTTCCTCAACTTCCAAACCAACGGTCGCATCGTCTAAGGCTTGCTTTAGAACTTTTTGATTTTTGTTATTTGTATGTTTGTTTATAATTAGAATTTTATTATTAAAAACACCCAAAAATAGTATTAAAAGCCTAATATTCATACCCACATTATGTTAACCATATGTTTGTCAGGGGTATTATTATTATTAAAATTTCTAATTCCAACTTCTGGATGGTTTTCCTTTTTGCTTATTGAAGTACAAAATAAAAAGGGAAACCACCGAATTAAATACTTGGTATATATTAGAACATTTCATAAAATGTCAGAATAAATTATTTTTGGTTAGTATCCAAAATTATAATTCTTTACGAAGGCCTGCTAAGCAAACGCTAATGCAATTGAATATGATTCAGAGAAACTGATAATGGAAATTCATACAGATGTTAAGCCCATGTAAACACCTGTTACTACTCATTAGTAATGTCCGTCTATCCTGTTGGATATTCGAAGTGATGTCGTCGTAACCAATTTGTAAAAAATATATCTTAAAAAATACGTTGAATTATAGCATTTTTTTTTGAATTAAGAACAATTTAATGAATTGAAAGTTAAATACATTAAAAGTTTATAGTTAATATTTCTTCCGAGTTAACATTACTTATTATTCATTTCTTAAATTTTGCAAAGGTTTGTATTGCAGTGCTTTTAATATCCATCCCTGCCGCAAAGTCATTTCGCCTTAGTCAATTTTAGGCATATTATCAATTTGCCTTAGTATTAAATTTGTGCGAAAAAGTGGTTAGCAGTATATAATTATTTCCCTCGGAAACACAGATTATAACTGTGCTCGGAAAGCTCAAATATGTAACAAGTTGAAATATTCGGTTAAGAAACGCGAAGCAAAAGTGTTGATGTCATTACCCAAGCTATATTAATGTACCTTGATAATTACAAAAGTTTTCACATTAAATTTACGACCATGGCACAAAGTAGAACTACCGTGTTTTGTGTTAGTGCCGCAAATTCTAATACAGATTATAATTACCACCAAGAAACGTAAAGCCGGTAACATAAACCTTCAGGGTACAAGTGAACTGGAACCGGCTGAACCTTCCCGATTATTATATCATGGTATTTTTCATTGAAACAGGTACTAACTCTGCATATAAGATTTGTATATCAAAGAAGTTCAACAAATAGCGTGTTGTTATGAACAAAAAGTAGCTTTGTTTTTTAAAATCTTGTCAATCAATGTGAACGGGCCATGTATGTATGTATGTACATATGGATGTAAGAAGATCATTGCCAATCCATCATTAGATCTTTAATTATGCAAACAATTTTCCTGACGCTTTCTACTAATCAACATTTTCAAATTTCAGTAATTCCCGCTTAAATGTTTTTCTATAATATAAATAAAGAATAAATTTTGATACAATTGACCGACAAATAATTTATCCGATACTCGGTCAATTAATCCAAAGGTCACAGAATGTCCTTTAATTGCGCAGCATGACGAAATAGAAAATTGTTTTTGATTGCTCCGCAATTACATCCTTAAACTTTTATTTATGGTTGATTTGTAAACTTCACTTTGCGTCAGTAATGGCTTTTAATTTTTGCTTTATACTTAAACTTGTGTGTTTTCTTAAGCTGTACTTATGATTATTGAGTGCGATTTGGTCATGGTCGACATCTTGTTATAAGTTAATTGGACTGCGCTCTTAATTCACAAGAAATCGAAAACTTTAAAATTCTTGTTCGTTCGATTTGTCGACATGTATTTATCGCGGATTTTACTCGGAATTGAACTTTTAAAAGAAAATAAGACAGTAATTTGTCCAATAGATTTTATAAATTTTTATATATAAATGTCGTTCAACTTTAATGTGATTTGTTCGACGTGTGTGAAGAAATGGTTCGCGAAACGTGATTTGAACATATGCAGTATCCATGAGTATAATTATTTTAACTTTATTAGAGAATATTCCATTTTTAGGAAAAGCTATTCTATTGACAAACAACCGCCATTTTTGTGTGTGATTCAGTGAAAGTTTTTAAGTCTATTAGTCAATTAAGAGAATAACTCAATCAACTTTTATTGTTTTTTTTTTTGGGACTACAAATATTATTAATTATTAAGTAATTTTACTGTTTTCAAAGGACAACCTTAAATAAATAATTCTCTTTCTGAATAGAAAGAAATACGAACTCATGCCTAAAAATTAAAATTACTTAATAATCAATTAATCAACTTTATATTTCACCTTATTTAACACTTAAGCGGGTAAATCAATAAATCAATCAATTGTGCGGGAATCAAGCGAAAACTAGTGTATTTCCCTAAAACATTGACTTTAAAGAAATACATATTTAAAAAAATATAATTATTTGTTGATAAATGGACCAGTTATTAAAGTTGTCAAGTTTAGTTGTTACACAGTAATTGCTGCATTTACTTCCACTTTTGCAAGGTATCTAATTATCCAATTATAAAAAAAATGCGCCCAAATAATAATAATAAATTTCAGCTTTGAGTTGATAGTTTTGTTTGAATAGAAAAGTTAATGAAATGGTTTCTGTGGCACCTAAAACCGACATGATTTCCAATTCGAACATAAAACCTATAATACCGAAATTCATGTCCCAAAGTAATTATTTACATCTTTCATATATACATACGTACATACATACATATAAAGTTATTAATTCGCCTTGCCTAGGTATATATTTGTATATTGTGCTATTTTGCCAATTAATATGTTTTTAATAAATTTATCATGTAATTGCTTATACCATAGTCATAGAAGGTAATATACTCGTATGTACATTTTCAATAATTTTTAATCTTGCTGAGAATTTCAGAAACCTATGTACATATGTAGGTAGATAATGTTTATTCACTGAAGTTCTAATTATAAACCTTTCTATTCTTTTACAGGAATGTAAACATCATTTTTGAACACAGCATCATGATTCGCCCGATATATTGCAGCAATGAGTTTAGCAACAGAAATCACAATCCATATATCTTTATAGAAAAGTATTTTTACTTCATTCATTGTAGTCAAATATGATTAAAAGGCAATACCTAAACAGTAAACATGTAGCGACGATGAAAATCAGACATACAAGTAAACGATCACACAAAAGAAACATCGTACCTTTGTTTTATCGCGAAGAGAATAATTCAAACAGTATAGCAGGTACAACTGATTAAGTAGAAATAAATAAAAAAAATATATGTCTGGCATTAGAACTTTTCTACTTGTCCAGATGGAAATTTTGATTAAAGTAATAATAAGTTTTTGAGTGATACTACTACAGAAGCTCAGCTTGACTGTAGCCTCTTGATTTTTGGTCTTCCGCTATACCAAAGTATCGTTAAAATCCTATTGAGACAAACTGAGAACATATTTATGAGTTCATAATGACTGCAAACAATGCGAATTAACTAAGTAATTATCAATACAAATAACTGCAACGCGATTAAATTAGACTATTATGTACATAATTACTAAAATGTGCAACTCCACTATCATAGTTGCAGCTCCAATGTTTGTAACAGTTGTGCCAAGTACAGGCGATCAACGTAGAAATAAATTGTGCAAAATAATAGCAAAAACTTCCATTTTGAATTTGATAAGTGCTACTAGTGTTGCAAATAACATTAAAACAAATGCGTGGTAAAATGAGTCTCTCGAAATAAATTAAGTTCTTTAACCTTGGAAACAGTTAATGCTTCAAAAATGTACAAATCGTCACTCAATTTATATAACAAAAGTTACAGTTAAAGATACCTACATCACAGTTATTTAATATTATTCATACTTCAACTAGTTAAACTAAACTACCTATTATGTACCGGTAGCATCAGCATCATCATCATATGCAACATATAAGTACATCTTGCAGCAGTTTGAGCTAATTCCAAGAAAGATGAAAAACATTTTTAATGTAAGTTTTCTAAAGAAACAATCGTATTTATTAGTATGTATTATTAAAATCCAATAATTATTTCGCTATAATATATGAAAAAGTAAATATGTATCATAATTTATTGACTATTAAGGAATAATACCCTAACTGCAAAAGCACAGCTCGTTTAAAATGAAAACGTTCTACGTTGTTCTTTATTTGGCTAATTATGGTCAGATTTTCTTTTATTACAGATGAAAATAAAAATAATCTATTTTATATTTTTTCTCAACGTTTCGTCGGCTTTTATTTGCATCATAAAGAAAATCTGTCCATAATTAGCCAAATAAAGAACTACATACAAAACAAAAAATGGCCATATAAACAAATCCTAATTAAAACTTTGTAGTTTCGAGCAAGAATTTTTGATCGTACAAGTGTTTTATATAATTCTACATTCAATGTTGCGTCTTCCAGAATTAAAATTTCCGTGTTTTAAAACTGTTATTTTTGATATAACGCCCATACCTGAAGAATTTTTAACATAATATCCAAACATAATGGACGACAAACTCGATAATAAGTGTTTATGTGCATTTTAAAGTTTATACGGCTGACATTCCTGAAATTTGTTACGATATTATTTCTCTTTTTCTGCTTTTGAAAAAGAAAAAAAGCAAACGTTTGCTGTCACATTTCTTGCTCTGTAGTTGAAAATCTTACACTTATCCAGTACATATGTGTACGTTTATACTTTTGTACATTTTGGTAGTGATAAATTTCAGAATGAAGATTATTAATATTTATTAGTTACATGCAGCTTTAAGTATAACATAATCTAGGTTTAACTCAGCTAAACCCACGGTAGGATTTTTGCCAAAAAAAACTTATTTTTTCTGCCACATATATTTTGTGTTTGCACTTACGGCCTTTACTAATTCAAAACCTTTAGAGGTTTGCAAAAAACTTTGAAAACTTTTGCACGATTCCTCTAAGTTTATTCTTATTAATATTTCTGCTCTTATAAGATCGAAAGATATTATATTTCTTTCTTTTGTGTATAAATTGTTTAAAATACTAAAAATTCTTTCACAAAATGCGTTACCTACTGGTATTGAAAGGACGAAACATACAACCTTTCGCAAATTTTCTAATTCATTACTTTCAATTTTCGTAAAAAAGTACGACCATATTTTGTAATTTGCAAATCTCTTGGTAACTGGTTATAGACAGCGCGAAGACAGCAATAATCGATGTACAGTTTATCGTTATCTATTTTGTCCGATATTTTAAGAGTTTGTGGAAGCTGTTGTAAATATTCCCAAGAAAAAATATTTTTTTTTTTTTAAATTTAAAAACGAAAAATTTTTATAAAAAGATTCATCTGAAAAATCGTAACGTTTTTCTAAATAGCTGGCAGCTGTTTTTAAAAAATCTTCTGCTTCAGTCTTAAATATTTTTTGTTCATTACATGAGAGCTTTTTCAAAATATTGCTAACTTTGCTACCAAAAAATGTGTCATTAATTCTACAGTGAAGACTATTCATAAATCGAGACATTATATCATGCAACTCTAATATTGTGCAAGAATCATTTTCGAGAGATAAAATAGTGGTGTGAAATTCTTGCATAATATTATGTATAAAATATAAATATGCTTCCGATAAGCCTTCACTTTTACATTCATCTTCTTCATTGATATCAATATCTGAAATCCCATATGAAATAAATTCCCATAAAGACTTCGAACATTTATTTTTTCCTTTCTTCAAAAAATACATTTTTACAGCAGGCCAACAAAAAATTAGTCGATCTATTGCTGGCAATAGAGAGAGCCACCTTGTTGGAATGTGCCTTAAAAGGTCTTTATATTCTATACCTGCAAATTCAAAACATTCCTTTAATTTTACAGTGGTCATCGCCGATGAACTAAACTCATTAAATATTTTTAAAATAATATTTTCTATGTCAATTGATAAAGAATGTAAAGATTTTTTAACACAATTGTTTATAATGTGACAGTTACAATTTGCCTTAATAATTTGGTTTGATTCATCATTTAACTTTTGGTAAACTGAATTATGAATTCCGTAGTTAACAACAGCATTATCAGTGTCGCTAACAACCCCTGGTCCTATGGTCCAATGTGTTCAAAAGATGAAAACACAACACCTTGTTTTATTTGGAGCAACAACTTAATACTTTTATTATATGTATCAATTATTGCGAACAACAAACTATAGATTTTAATTTTAATATTTTTATCAAATTTGATTTTAAGCAAACGATGGTTTCAAGTTCTAAAGGCAGACTAAAAAATTCTTTTTATGTATTTCTTTTTCAGTTACATACATATGTATACTTATTTTAAGGCATAAACCGTTTGTTGACAACAACAACTCAATAAGTTTGCAACTCAACGAAAGAGAATTCTTTGCTGTTGTTGTTGCCCTATTCAGCTATCAAATACATGAAATAAAAAAATACTAGTTTACAAAATTCGTTTGGGCAACAACGAATTAACAAAAAGGTTTAACAGTTATTATTTGCATCAAAATATTTTAAAATCAATTTTCATTAGGGTGGAACTAAATTTTAAAAGTAGAATATTATTGAATATTAAATATCAAATATAATAATGTGAAGTAATAAAATTTTAATTAATTTTGCGTGCGATCTGAACCAACAATCAGCACTATATGCTGTTATTTGGTTTAGTTTTAAATCGCAGTTTTTAGTTATTCTTATAATATTTGAGAAAATATCCCTTGAAGTTTCATAAGGATCGCTGTAAAAGTCCAAAACTTGTGTACGAATACCATATTTAAAATCAAAATATTGAACGGCATAAGGGTATGTTTTTATATTACCAATATTGGAAGCATCACTACTCATAGAAAAGTAATAGTTATTTTTTAGAGCATAACTTGTAACTTGTTGTGCGTAAGGTGCCAAAACATTTCGGGCAAGTGCAGCTGCCTTTGTTCTTCCGCAAGTTATTTTGTTGGCGATTTTACTATCGCAATATAAAACTGAGCTAAGTTTAATTTCACAATCGAGACTGTTGTAGCTTAGTCCGTGTGCAACGTTGTGATAAACACAAACTAACTCCGCCTTGGCTACTTCTGTTTAAATTTTAGCCTCTGCTTTGAAATATTTGAAATAGATTGGGACAATTTCTGTGAAGTTTCCATTTTAACGTGTTTTTTTGTTTTCAAATGTTTATAAAGTGATCGGCTGCCCTCATATTTTATTATAATATCCGAATGACACAATTTACATTCACCGGTGTAATTATCTTTTTTTTTTATCCATTTAACATAGCTAGGGAACTCTTTCCATTTTTCACAAAAAGTGGTGTGTCTTCTTTTTGATGGACCAGTTTCCTCTTCACAATCCATTTCATTAATTTATCTGGAGATTGTAAATGTTATTTTTTTACCAATCCAAAAGTCAAAATTTGTAAGGAAACCTACCTCAATTTTTTTCAGCCAGATTATTTTGAGATCAGCTGTTCAAGTGTTGGGGAATGTTTGATAGTGATGGTAGCAAAGGGAAAACATAAGATATGAGACTTTTACCATATATGTAGCTAAGAAGTAACAGACGATATGGAAATAGTACTGTACATACGAATTAAATCGAAAATATAAATCGGCGCTATTGCAGATGCATTCTGTTCCAATAAGGAAATTTATACAAATTATTTTAAAGCAATAAATATTAAGAGCATTTTGTGGAAAATTTTTTAGCTTGACAAATTTCTTTTTAGCTTGAAACTGTACAGGCCATTAAAAAGCTGGACAATCCAGCCAAAATTAGTCTGTCTGGCAACCCTAGTGTAACCTCATGATAGAAACACGCGTTGAAGTTAATAAAAATTCAACAAATGGTTATTTAATAAAATATATGAAAGTGTTTAGTATAATAGAAAATTATAGTTCGTGTTAATAGCTTAAAACATAGGCAAGTTTGACATTAAGTTGTAGAGCTGCGAGTTGTTACAGCCGCAAATTAGCACTGATGAAAATAATGAGATAATGATGCGGTGCACTTAAAACGAAGAAGATTAATAAAAAATAGGAAGAAATAAAATGACTTGTTTTAGTGATAAATGAAAATTCAAGTGATTTTTTCACTCAGTTATATTATTTTTACAAAAATTTAATTATTTATTTTATTTATTTAGCATTTAGTATTTATGCTATCGGCGTGTTTGTTTATTATGAGAGTGTACTTTTTCCTATGTTTGTATATATTTATGTACAAAGGCAAGTTTCGTAAAAATTCCTTTTAACAGTAAGTTTAACAAAGTTTCCGTGTTACATCCAACTGGTTTGAGGTTTTGTACAAATCTGATTCTTTATTTTCCATCATCTTAAAGTTTAACTTAACCCTTTGAGAACCAATAACGTTTTTCTTTTGCATTTCTACGAAAAACTTTTTTTGTAAAAAAAAAACTTTATATTCCTACAAGTTTATTTTTTTAGAAATTTTGATTTTTTTTTTTTTTTTAAGGAAAAGGACCTCGCACAATCGTGTATGTTGGTTGAATAAGCTTAAAATAAGTACCAATTTTTTAGTTTTATTTTTCCCAAAAGTGCGATCATGAATAATTTGTCCCATAAAATGTGTTCTCATTTTCTGATATGTAACTCAGCGGTGAATGACATGCACGAAAAAATGTTCCCATTCAAAATTTCGCCTTATCACGATTGGATTTTTCAAAGACATTTTTCCCATTTTTTTTGTCAATTTGTTAATTTTATTTTCTTTGGGAAACTAGAAAAAAATGTAAGTAGTTGTTACATTTTAATGGATATATAAATTAACTAAAAACTATTTTTAGGTCTAAATCAATAAATAATGTGCAATATGACATGCTTCTCAATAGGATCCGGGATGTCTGGCATCAACGAACGTAATTCTCATATTACTATCGCATATCTAAAAAATCGAAAAATGTATACTTAAAATGTATAATTAGAAGCTTTTATATTTATGAATGCCGGGTATGCCAAATTTTCTGTAGAACTCCTGACAATTAGCTATGGTTTCTTCTTCTCACGGATATTTTATCCATTCCGCGCAGAGACTTTTTTCTAAAGCATCCAACAATTTACAGAGCACCTCGGAAAAACTGAATTGCGCCATTGCTAGTTCATAATCTCTTCCAACATCTTTTTGGTATCCACCCTCTGCAAAAAAACGTTTGCATGCGCTTACTTTTACGATTGGTAGAATACCAAATGATTTTTTGTTTCCGGCAGAGAATCTGTCAAAATATTCCACAGGTATGAAAACGCCGATTTATTCACCCTGTAATGTTGAATAAATCTGAAATGGAAACAAAGTGATTTAAATTCTTTAAATAAACTTAACCCACTTACAATGTATCGGGCAACTCTAATGGATTAGATGCATGGATTAGCTGTATCTCGCAAAGCACGACGAGCTATCCGCTGTTGCTAAATCTCCTCCTCTTGTAGTGAATTTAATTACTTTTTTCATCACTTACACACAAAATTTTCAATAATTTTTACTTTGTATTTATATTTTCTTCTTCCCTATTGAACACTCACTACATATTGATAGCAAAACAAACGTTCCCATGATATTCATGATAGCAAATTTCCCTACTTGGGAAATGAAAATTTTATGGGAATAAAAATTTATTATATAGTTTTATTAAAACAGAAAAAAATTATTTTTTTTTTACAATAAATCAATATTTGTACTTCAGGAAAAACAAAATGAGATCTAGTAATTATAAAATATGATAAATTTGAACATAAAAGTTATTTTGTGTGATACTCTTTAAAACACAATTTATCTAGATCGGCTTTCACAACCATCATTGCGACACCGCTTGGCTGTACCATCTATAAACTCAGGCCAATGATCAAACCGATCATACCTTATATCATCTGGTGCATTATGGGGTCGATATTTGCTTCCATAATACCCGTCAGGCAACTGGAATGGTTCAACTTCTGGAGGCACAGTTTTGTTCTTTGCCAAGACTTCTCCTAACTCCATTTTAAAACTTAGGAATTTCTTAACCTTATTTTTTGGTATTTTTAGTATTTCCGCATCGTTCCTATATTCCTTCCAGCTATTATAAATGGCTAAGTCGAGAAAATGAAAAAATACCTTGACGGGCCACTTTCTGGTATTCATTTTAATCCGATAGTATTCCATCATTTGGTCGGCTATATCAACTCCTCCCATTTTTTCATTGTATAATTGAATAACAGCTGGAATAGGGACCGGAAAACGTCGTTTTAAATTTTTTATCCATCGTTCTTTTTCACCAATTGGATCTTTTCCGCAGATAGTTGATGCAACCGTGACACATTTTGTATCGCACCATTTGACTACGACTACTGATTCATTTTTAACGAATTGAATCATTTCACCACGGGACATGCTTTTATCAGCAGGGAGGCTAATTCTTTTCCCTAATCGATTTGCCATTACAGTCCCTGTGGCTCTATATCCCAGTTCTTGAAGTTTTTCCAAAAGGGGAATCGTGGTAAAAAATCTGTCAAAGTATATATGACTTTCCTCTGGCAAGTATTTTGTAAGCCGTAACACAACTGATGCCCCGTGGCCTAATCCGCAATCCGGAAAGGTGCTAGCACCTTGGATCACCTCAAAATCTACTATCAGTCCATATGACGTTGCACACACAATTTTTTTCAAACCCACGGGACGAGGTTTTGATCTCATTACCTGCCAAGCAAGACACCTTCCAGTAAAAGGTATCATCTGCTCATCTATGGAGTAACTTGTCACATCAGTAGCTAACTGATTACAACGACTTCTAACCAAATCAATTACAGGTTGCACCCTCCACAACTTATTTGTCGGATGCAGTATACTTGTGTCAACAAAATGAATGGTGCTTCGCAGCTTCATAAACTTGTTTCTGGACATCGTGAAAGAAATAAGCTCATTGCGAACACCTTCCGCCCAATACATGTTAATTTGCGGATATCCAAGACAAGACATAGTTATTGCGCAGCCGTAAAAATGTTTAATTTCAGACTCCGTTAAGCTCATTTCAGCACCAGTTGTAGCAAGAAAGTACATTTTGGTATACGTGTGGTGGTCGGTCGTTTTTATGCTTATTATAAAGGCGAGCGCGCCAAATTGTTAGATGGCAAAAATGCCGCAGTTATACGAGAAATAATAATTTTAGATTTTTTTTTTTTTGCTACTTGCCGATCTTATCCACAATTTATTTCTCCTCCTCTTTTAATAAAACTTACGACTATTTATATCAATTCTTAAGTCTAATTTCTTAACATAATTATTCTTATGACCTAGTTATAAATATTGTTTATTTGCATTATGGCTTTGGTGTGGTCAGCTATTTTTGTCAGCACTTTATTATTATTTTGTTTGTTGCAATTTAATCCCTGGCTCCAATAATTTTTTGTAGGTCAATTATTTGCACTATTGGGAATTGCAACAACATATTTTTGTGATACATATAACGTGACCAGTAGAGTGGGTAAGTGAGACCAACACTATACACCTCTGCCCCAAAGAAAAATCTATATTTTTTTTTTTTTGTTTTATACTTCTTTAGTCTATTCCTATGAAATGATTTTTTAACGTTATCTTAACCAGTACGTTTAAGTCGTCTATGTCTGCTATTTCATATGGACCTTCATACGGTGGTTCATATTTTCTTCTATTTTCTTTCGTAATTAAAACTAATTCTCCTATTTTTAATTCTATGCTATTTGTGTCATTTAATGAGTCTTCGCTCCTTTTATTTTTATCACTTTCTATCCAATTTTTTGCATTTTCTAAAGCATGTCTTAGTCTAGTTTTCAGTTCATTAGGATAATTTTCAAAATTGTAAACCTTTGGATGATTCATGACTTCATCTCCAGGTAGACTTGGTAATTTTCCAAAAATTAGTTCAAATGGTGAGTATTCAGTATCTACATGAGGAGTTATATTGTACGCAAAAGTATAATAAGGAATAATGGATACCCAATCATCATTTTGTACAAATGACAGAAAATATTCATTCAAAACCCTATGATTTCTTTCGACTGTACCTAACGTCTCATGATGATATGGTGTGGAAAAAATTTGTTCAATTTTTAATAAGTCACATATTTCTTTTAATAATTCATTTTTAGATTCCGTACCGTTATCTGATTTCAATATCTTAAATAAACCATATTTAAGTATTAAATTTTCTACTAGTGCTTTGGCTATTGATTTGGCTTCTTTTGTCTCTATAGGGATTGCAATTATGTATTTCGTTAATTCCCATTGCATAGTTAAAATATATCTAAAGTTGTTCGTTGGACGTAAAGGACCTATAGTATCAATCACTATTGTTTTTAAACTGTCTGTTGGAGTATCTGTAACCTTTAATTGTGCCTTCGTGTGTTTAGTTTGTTTATTTCGCTGGCATAAATCACATTTTGATACATATTCTTTTACATTTTTGTTCATATTTTTCCAAATGTATTTTTGTTTTAATTTTAGTAAAGTTTTCTTTACTCCGAAATGTCCTCCTTGGGGTGTATCATTGTATAATTTTATTAATTCTTTTTTTCTTTCCTCGCTTGTTACATTTTGAGGTTTATTGTATAATAATATAATTATGTCATCTTTATTTTTCTTGTTTACTTCATTATATTTGGCCTTAAATTCATCTGCAGGTATAATATCAAATATTGCATCATTTTTGTCGATAGCAAATTTCTTATTTCTTGTATTTTTTTAAATATGATGATAGCTTCTCCAAAAGAGTACCTAAATACTTTGGATTATCACTACATCTAACACGTGTTTCATTATTAAATTTATCATTCTCTACTATATATTTATATAATTCGTTTATATTATTTTCTGGCCTCTTTTCTAATATAAATTTAAATTTCGTAGCGCGCTTTATTTCATTTATTGACGTGCAATCCCACATATGGAGTTGATCAGTCTCCTTATGAGATTCACTCATAACATTTTTATCTTTTGTAATATTATTATTTGATGACTTTTTGCTCATACCGCTTGTAATTATTAATGTTTTCTTTACGTTTTCGTAATTTTCTAACGGTATAATTTTTTTTAGTGTAGAAGAATCAATTTGTATTCTTGATAATGCATCAGCATTAGTATTATTTGTTCCCTTTTTATATATTATGTCAAAGTCATAGTCGGAAAGTTCCAATCTTATCCTTGTTAGTTTAGAAGTTGGGTTTTTGTGTGAAAATAGTGAAATCAAAGGTCTGTGGTCTGTTACTACTGTAAATTTTCTTCCGTATAAGTATGGCCTAAAGAATTGTATTCCCCAATAAATTCCTAATAATTCTTTTTCAATTACTGGTTTATTCTTTTCGTGTTTGTTTAAAGATCTACTTGCATAAGAGATTGGTAAATCTTTTCCTATCGGACCTTGTGACAAAACTGCACCTAATGCAAAATCTGATGCATCTGTTATCAAAATGAATGTTTTGTCAAAATCGGGATATTGTAAAATAGAGGGTTCAATCAATTTGTTCTTCAGTGTTTCAAATGCAGTCTGACACTCTTATGACCACTCGAACTTTGTGCCTTTTTTTAGCAAATTGTTCAAGCAGTTGGCAATGTTTGCAAAGTTTTTAATGAATCTTCTGTAATAATTACAAAATGCAATAAATCTTCTTACGTCATCAGCATTTGTAGGAGTAGGATATTTGGAAATTACGTCATATTTGCTTGGGTCTGGTTTAATACCATTCGATGTAATTAAGTGTCCCAAATATACAACTTCTGACCTCAAAAAACAACATTTATTTGCATTCAATTTTAGATTATACTTGGATAACCTTTCGAAAACATTGCATAAGTTGTTATTGTGGTGTTTCAAACTACATCCAAAAACTATAATATCATCAACATATAAGAATGCTTCGATTTCTAGTCCAGCTAGTGCAATTGTTAGCATCCTTTGAAAACTGTTTGAAGATATTTTCAGTCCAAAAGGTAATCTTGTATATTGGTAATGGCCATTTGTCGTTGAAAATGCTGTAAAAGGTCTTGACTGTTGGTCGAGTCCAATTTGATGAAAAGAACTTGTCATGTCCAATGTGGAAAAATATTTAGCTCTTCCTAACTTGTCCAGAACGTCATCTAAACGTGTAAGTGGAAATTTATCATATATTATTTTGTCATTGAGTTTCCTGAAATCAACGACTAATCTCCATTTTTTCAAATCACTTTGCCCCTTCTTAGGTACTAATAAGAGTGGAGCGTTGTAAGGACTTGTGGATGGCTCTATTATTTTTTGTTTCAATAAATCTTTTACTTGGTTATTAATTTCCTCCGTATGAGTTTGTGGTAGACGTTAGTTCTTTATGTAAACTGGATTTTTTTCATTTAATTGAATAGTTTGATTGTAAAAATTATTGGTTGTCAAGTTCTCACTTTCCAAATGAAATATGTGTTGGTATTTCTTTAATATTTTGAATAACTCTTTTGTTGCATTTTCATCATTCTTTTCTATATTGAATTCATTTAGTAATTTTTGAAATCGTTCTTCACTATACTCTGTAGCCTTTTCACTATGATTAGCATTAAATATGTTAAAATTCCTTAAAGGGATAGTTTCTACTTTCAAATTTTCTATGATTATGGTTTCGTCTCGTACGTTTAATAATTTTAAGTGTTTGTGCCCATCTCTCGGAATTATAGCATTTGCTAAAAATATACCTTTTCCAATTTCACAATTGCATATTACACTGTCTTCTTCTATCTCTATTTCTAAAGGTAAAATTATTTCGCTTCTTGGAGGAATTCTTATTACTTTTATCTCAAAAGTGTCGTTGTGGATAGGTAATGTCAAAATCTCATTTTCTGTAATGATGGTCAGAGTGAACGTTTCATAGTCTATGTTACAGCTGTATTTCAGTAAGAAATCTCGTCCAAGTATACCATCTGTATGGATAGGAAAATTTTCATGTACTAATTGTATTTTATGTTTAATTATTGTCTCATTAAGTTGTATGGATATGTCAGTGGAACCAAGGGATTTTATTTTTTCTTTTGTAATCCCTGTTAAACAGCAATAATCATCTGGGTCTTCATCATACTTATGTAATAAATCTTCTTTGCATATTGAGATGTCTGCGCCTGTATCTATCAAAAATGTCAACGCACGATGTGTATCCTTTATATTCAGTCTCACGTAATTTTTTAGATCTGATGAAATGCTAAATATTGCTTTAGAGATTAGTGGTTTTGTTCCGGAGAACCTTGGTATTGTATTGTCTCCGGACCATGAGAGTTTCCCTGGTCTCGTTCCATATAATTTACGTTTCTGTGTCTATAATTATTGTTATTATTATTGTTTCTACGGTAACTGTTATTATTATTTTGATCATTATTGTTTCTATTGTGGTTATTATGTTGATTATAGTTATTGTTATTATAATCATTACCATTACGGTAGTTATTGTTACCATTAGATTGTTATGTCGGTAGTTATTGTTATTCGTCCTATTATGGTTTCTGTATGATAATGGAGGATTATCATAACTATTTTTGTTATTATTTCTGCGGTTATTGTTGTAGTTGTTATTGTATTGTAGTATCTATTGGTAGGATAGCTACTATTCCTGTTATGTCTATTATTATTCCTGTTCTGAGTCGTTTGGAACAATACTTGATTTTGCCTAATATCCGTCGAAGTCTCTAGTGCTATTTCGATAGCTTCATTAAGATTCTTTACCCTACTGGCTTCAATAGTTCTAGCTATCTCTTTGTTTTTTAACCCGTTTTTAAATGAGTTGAATGCTATTACCGTATTTGATTTGCTGATTGCTTCTCTATGATATTCACCTAAGGTACTTATTTGAATTTCATTTAGTTCCATAGTTAATTGTTCTATTTTGTCTGCGAATTTTTTTATACTGTCAATTTGTGTTATTCTAGTTAATTCGTTTAAAATAACGTTTGGCGATTTTTTTGTTTTATAAGCCTCTTTTAAAGTTGAAATTAATGCGTCGATGCTAGTCGGAATCAATATTTGTCTCAACTTGGTTTGAACTTTATTTGATACTTTTGTTTTGTACACGAAATTGAAAAATGAATTATGTTTTGTTGGTGTTAATGTGTCTTTAATTATTTCAATATTTGCTATGAACGTATTTAATTCATCCTTTGCACCGTCGATAACAGTTAGCAACTTTGAAGTTGATGCCAATTCTGTTGTGTTCAAATTTTCGTTAGTCATCTTGGAATTTTGTATTTGGTCTTCTAGTGTTTCAATTCTTAGTTTATCTTCTTGGCTTTGTAATATTTCTAATGCCGTTTCTTTGCTTTCTCTAAATTTTAAGGTATGTAATCGTCTCTGTTGTTCAGTCACTACTTCATTACCTAATATTTCTATAGCTTTGTTTTCTAATTCTTGAAGTTCAATTTTTTTAGCTTGGATAGTTTCGTTCGTATGTCCTCTTAGTAGTGATTTCTTTGCATTTTATAGAATTTATACGCTCATATATTTCTTCCATTTGACATTCTAATTTGTTTTTATTTATATTTTTAATAATATTAATTTTTCTTAAACTCTACTGTTAGTTGTTAATAAAATTCTTTCTTTTAACCTATTGTTCAAAAATTTCTTGTACATCTTATGGAGTTTTGTTACTACTAAGAATAATAATAGAATTAATAACACATATTGTATTGTTGCCTGGTTGATATTGATTTTGTTGGTGCTATCATTGTTGTTTGTTATTACTATTTCTTCGTTTTTGGATTTTTCATTTCCCATTGCTGTATTGTTGCCTTCTTACTTCTCCTAGTTGTTTTTTTAAGGCTGCTTTTAGTTTTTTGTCTGTTGTAATTACGAGTACCCTATGTAATTCTGCTGTTTTCTGTCTCAATTTTACTTTACGTCCACCTCTGGTTTTTTTTCTGTGGCGGCTTCTCAATGGGTTCCTCAATGGTCGTCCTAATTATTTTATTTTGGCGTTGCCGATATTCTTCAATGAAAAGTGGTCGTGGGCAATATACTGCGGGTAGTCTTCAGTTGTCAAATTTTCTGGAACGTATTCGTCGGATACGTATTTTGCGAAAATCTTACTTATTTGCTCTTCAGTAATTGTATCTTCAATGGGGTATGACATTCGGTAAAGTCGGTACTAGTTAGAAAATCGGGATTTTGATTCAGAATGTCGTCCGCAGGAATGGTTAAATTTCAGGATTGATTCAACTGCAGGATTGGTTCAATTGGAAGCTCATCTAATCAGCTAGGATTAAATTCGGTCAATTTGGCAGGACTCCTGGCAGCATCGCCATGTGGTGGCCGTTTTTATGCTTATTATAAAGGCGAGCGCGCCAAATTGTTAGATGGCAAAAATGCCGCAGTTATAACGAGAAATAATAATTTTAGACTTTTTTTTTGCTACTTGCCGATCTTATCCACAATTTATTTCTCCTTTTCTTTAATAAAACTTACGACTATTTATATCAATTCTTAAGTCTAATTTCTTAACATAATTATTCTTATAACCTAGTTATAAATATTGTTTATTTGCATTATGGCTTTGGTGTGGTCAGCTATTTTTGTCAGCACTTTATTATTATTTTGTTTGTTGCAATTTAATCCCTCGCTCCAATAATTTTTTGTAGGTCAATTATTTGCACTATTGGGAATTGCAACAACATATTTTTGTGATACATATAACGTGACCAGTAGAGTGGGTAAGTGTGACCAACACTTTACAAGGTGTTGCGTTCTAATTTGTTGTTCTAAATCGTTATATCCTTTCATGTTATTAATTTCATTGCCTACCTTCTGCGTAGCAATGTTTTTATTAAAATTTGTATTACAACATATTGTCTTTAAATTTGTTTTTTCGCGTAATTTAATTTCGTTATCTTTATCCTCAAAAAGTATTGGTATGTGCTGCCCATTTATTTGAATAGAATTGTCTCTATCACCCCTATTACAAAATTATTGGGAGTTTCCATTCACAAAGGGAATGTGAGTTCCCATTCCCAAAAATTTGCTATTATGAAATAATGGGAACATTCCAAATCAGCTCACATTTTCGAACATTGAACTTAAGTGCTGTCAGCTGTTTTTGAAATAAGAAACAATATAGCAAGTTCTATTTAATAAAAGATATTGGTTTATTCATTGATTTAAAAATTAATTTAGAAACAAAAAATTAAGAGGAACTTTACAATAAGGCAACAAATTAATTCATTTCATTGAATTTAATTATTCGCCTTTGCTCCCATTGTCGTCGTGAACGTCAATACCATATCGACAATACTTTTGGATCATAGACATCGAAAACTTCTAAAATTGAGAAAAGTCTAATGACGACGACAACGGGAATAAGGCCGATTAATTATTTTAAATTGGGTTTCCTCCCATTAAGGAGTGCTTCATCTGTTTAAGCTGGATCAATTTCTTACTTTCGTCAATTTGGTTTTGTATTTCCTGTACCTTTAACTTTTCAAGTTCCATATGATGCCGTTTTATTTCGTTTAGTTTTTTTTTCTTTCAAATAAATTTTTTTTTCTTTCAAATCCAATATTTTGGTGTTGAAATCCACAATTTTTTCCAGGGATCGGCTAATTCTCTTCACATAAACGTTTGTTTCAGTATTATCGTTTTTCAACAAGTCAACCAGGTCGGTCATCTTCTCTACCATTTTTTCTTGAGCTCTAATTTCGGTCTCAATAAGGCCCACAGCCGACTTTTCTTTAGCCTTTGGTGTAAATAGTTTTCGGGATGTCATTGAGGGAGGAATTGTATTAGACGATGGTGAAGGCGTGGGAATCTCCACTTCCAAATGCACTGTATTTTCCTTATTCACTTCTATAGCACTATTTTCTTTATTAATATCTAAACCACCAAAAACAAAAGAGTCCTCGACCCCTTCTACAGACTCTTTCATATTCACCAATTCATAAATGCGTTCCTCAGTCGAGGTAAGCCGAAGCTTTTTTGGTGGTCCTCCTCCAGTACCTTCCCGATAGCGATGAATATTTGCAGCCTTCTTCCGTGTATATCGTCGCTGGTCTATCCAAACCTTTGAAACATTTTGAAATTATTTTTTATTTAAAATTTATAAAAAATACCCGAATACCTTTCTGGCAAAGTCTTTTTCTGAGGTCCCGCACTATTTAAAGAAGTTATTGCATCTGCCCAAAACGAGTCAATTTCTTCCTTGGTTATTTTGGAATAACCACTAGCAATACTTGGGCAGTTTTCCATTTTCTCAACTAATATCTGCAATTGAATTTTATTTACCGCCCTATAAATGCAAAAATTTCTATTCAAATTGCTAATTTCTATATTTTTTAAGAAATACTTACATTTTGCTCACATCAAAATTCAAAGGGAACGAATGTTTGATTTATAAAAAAAAATTCGAATGAAATTTAATTTCATAATAAGGGAATTCACATTCGAAGATGCCAGATTGGGGAAAAAGATTTTCGTAATACCAACAGTGGGAAATGGGAACAAAATTGTTGGGAAACGGTTTTCATAATAAGGGTGTATAATTTATAATAGCATTGTATGTTCTAAGTATATCGTTGCCTAATAACTCATCATAATGGTTATGAAATTTTAAAACGTAAAACTCTAAAACATTATTAGTTATCTTGAATTCTTGAAATGTTGGGATTATTGCCTTTTCTTTAACAGTTACCTGATGTTGGAGAGTTTTAATAACAAGAGGTTCTATTTGGTGTATCCATTTAGGGTAGCAAATTCCTGGATTAATTATTAAATTAGTGGCTCCAGTATCCACTAATAGTTTTAAATGACCTAGCTTAGTCTTCACTTTTATATATGGTAATTGTTTCCCGAGGCTGTGTCCCGAAAATTTTCTGATGTTACGTTAGCATTAATGTCCATAGGTTCTGGTCGTTGCTTTGGTTGAAAATCGTGCTTATTTTCCAACGGAATATTTTCTCTTGGTATGTTTTGTTGTTGATATTGATTTCTAAATCTAAAATCTGACCTATTATTGTTACCAAAACGTTGGTGGACAGAATGTGCGGGATATCTATTATTCATATCCTGACGGTTATATGTAGGTTTCGGATTCGGTTTATATCTCTGGTCATTTTGAAAATGATTTTTGGAAAAATTCTTATCCGAATTCTATCTCCGAAGTTATTTTGGAGTATAATGGCATGGCAATTTATTTCTATGGTTTGTCTTGCTTTACCTTTTAATTTTGATTTAATGATGTCCAAAAAAAGTTGTTTTGCTAAATCGTCGAATGTCTGTAAGTGCGGATGTATTCTGTCTATTAGAGTTGCAAAGGTCTGTAAGTCCTTGCTGTCTCCGTGGAAATCGGGTAAGTTATTTAAATACTTAAGTGGGTCGATAACTAATCTATTTACCGGGTCTTGTGCTTCGTTGGCCATTTTAATTTCAAAAGATTTTAAATTCTTAAATGCTTTTGCTTTCCTTTCTTATTTCTAATCTAATTCAATATCTATTTTTTCAATTACTTGCATCTAATTAAGATTTTTTTTAAGGTTTTCCATTTATTTACACGACTTATTTTATAGAGAACTTAGAGGTTAAAAAGAAATATTGTCTTACTTTTTATAACGTCCCTGATGTTGCTGTAGTTGACTGCAGAAAAAATTTCTCGAAATATTTGACGTCTTCGATGTAGTTGCAGAAAATCTCTTTTACGGAATATCTGATGTCTTCGGGATATGATAGTAATATTCTCTTGTAGTTTTTATAACGCCTTTGATGCTGCAGAAATTTTCAACATTTTTGATGTCTTCGGTGTTGTTGCAGGGAATCTCCTTTACAAAATATTTGATTCCTTCAGAAGATGATAAAAATGTTCTTTGGTTGTCTCTCTTTTTTTTTGTAGTTTAAAGAACACAGGGCAATTTGGAGTTCTTTTAATATGGTTTGTTTTTTTTTTGCACTGCTCGATTTTTGTTATAAAATTTTGTTTGTTAAAATATTTACAGTTTAGAGTTCTTTTCGATCATTCTTTTTGTATCCTTTAATCTTTTAAAGGATTTTTATTTTTTTTTCGATCACCCGTTTAAGATATTGAAATATCAAATATCCTTTCTTATGTAAAAAAAACACACGAAAATATTACACACTAGGATACACGGGATCCTTGCGACTGCGCCACTTAACTATCTTAAGTTATTTGATATAAAAAAAACATTGTTTTTAGTTTTCCAAATTAAGACTGACTTTATTTTTCTTTTTCCACTTTCTTAAATAGTAGTTTTACAATTTATTTTCTTAATGTAAAAAATATTGGTTTTGCTTACTAATAAAAATGTTTTGTTGCAAACCAATTCTTAGAATTCAATAATAAAGTTAAAGTAAATGAACTTAATAAAGTTTGTTTACTTGTAACCAAAAGTAAAGGTAAACGACCCCAACAAATAATTTTAAGTTTATTACCAAAATGCAAGCTCAGCGTCTACAACAAATTGTTGTATTGCATTAATGGTTAATATTAATAATAATGTCAATAAACTAATTATATAATAAATTTAATATACATACATACATACATACATACATATGCATCTCATTATTAAAATGTCATACTTTCTTCCATGCAGCGTCAGTTTTTATTGGTGGTCCTATTGCATTAAGTGTTCTTGCGACTTCATCCCAAAATTCTTCCTTGGGTCGTTTATGATACCCACATGCAATATCATCCTTCGTAGCCATTAAGTTTGCAAGCTTTTCATATTGCTCAGGTGTTATGTTTTTCGACCTGCAATAAATTGAATAAACCTTTAAAATTTTACAAAAACTAGTAAAAAATAAATTTATGTTGCATTCCATACTTACATTTCACCAAAAACAAAAACCAAAAGTTTTCCCCTGCTTAAAAAACAACTTGATAAAACGTAGCTACGATCGTAATGCAGAATACATAAAAAATCGAGAAAGAAATCGAAATGAAACGGGGAACGGAACACATAATACCAAAGTTGCCAGAAGTAGAAATTTACGATTCGAAACGTTGAATAGGGTGATTAATAAAATATGAAAATATTTACACCAGTTTACTTTTTTACGTACCTCTCCCACAAAGTATCAAACACTTTTTAAATAATAATATTTTATTTATTTAAAGCGGAATTATTAACAGTTTCCGCAGCGTTTCTATTATTTTCCAACCAAAACACGTGGTCACTGCACTAAAAGAATACTAAACTTAAATTTTTGCGATAATGTACCAAAAAGCAAACTCAAAATAAAGTACCGTTATCAAAAAATCTAATACAGTATGTATCTGGTGAAATGATTACCTTACAAGCTAAAAATATGATATGAAATGTGCAAGTAGTTCTCGGACGAATCGAAGAGTTTAGGCATGTTTTCAAAATATAGAAAATAGTCGTATTGCAACTGGTGAGCTTGTAGGGGTGCTGGAACTTTTCGTGCCTCCTTTATTAATTGTACAAATTGCGACGGCAAATTTATTTGCTTATTTTTAATTTTTCTTTCTATAACGGAATGGCTGAAGTCACATTTCATTTGCGTATGTCCACTTATTAAAAAGTTTTGTTCAATCGTTATTTGTGTTTCCATTAGAGTTTTTTCCCCCGGGTTTTTGGATTTCCCGGGAAAGCGGGAATTTTTTTTTAATTTCTCGGGATCCCGGTCTACTAATGTAATAAAAGCACTATTTGTATTAAGGTAACGTTTTTTTATTTAAAAATATAAAGAAAGGTAATTAAAAACTAAATAAACCTTTATGTATATTCAACTAAAATATAAAATAAAAAATTTTAAGTAAAAAATAGGAATTTTTAATTCATTTTCAGTGTTAATTCCTTTCATTTTTTATTAAAGAAGAAAAAAATACTAATATTAAAAAAATGAGATCAAAAACAAAACAATTCAAGGCTTTAAAACATTGACTAGATTTATAATAAACGTAAACATTCAATTTTGTATGCATATACACATATGTATGTACATATTATTTCCCTTGTTGGTTTAAAAAATAGTTTTTTAATACACTTAAGGCATTAATCGACTCATCTGAAAGTCTATTTCTTATTTTATTAACGAATTGCTCTGTGACTGAAAAAACTTTTTCACATTCTACTGATGTCGCACGTATAGTTAAAAGTGCTTTAAACAAATATTCAATGCTTTGAGTTTTTTTGCCACTTCCTTCATAAAATTTTATTTCTTTCTTAAAATTATTTTTGGAAACAAATTGAGTACGAGAATTTACATCATCAATAGCTGCAGTTAAGATTTCTTCAAATGTTTTTTCTTTTACAGCAGAATATTCAACAACATCCTGATCACTTGCATTATCAGTAATATTTTGTTCATTAAAAAGGCGTTTGTAAAGATTTTCGGCATAGCTAAATACTAAGTGCTTAGGAGCATAAGAAAACAAACTATGTTCATGGCTTCTGTTAAAAAAGTCAGGATCTTTTAAATATTTTAAAAGAGTATACAGTTTTTTGTCTCTTCTTTCATCTATTCGTTGATGCAGAGTCTGGAACATTTTTTCGCCTAGAACTGAAGGAATCGACCGAATTTCTTTACATAAAGTGTTAACTATGGCATCAGCGGTTAATAGGTTTGTATCACGGCTGCTTAGTTTTTCAACTGCAATTTTTATTGGTTTTAAAACTTTGAGCATGTCGTTCAATCTATCTATATTTTCGTCAATCCATAGTTCAGCCATTTCTAAATCTATAAGACTCTTTTTTATAGAATTTTTTAAAAGCAAAAACTTTTCCATCATTGGTACTAAAGAATTCCAACGAGTTACAATATCTAGTTGAAGGGATACTTCCTTTTTGTATTCCGCAACAACATATCTGTGGCAATAAGGAAAAAGTGCTTAAGTCTATTTTTTTGGTTTTGCAGGAGAGCAATTTTAAACTTTAAAGTTAATTTTCAAAAATTTAGTCCTATTCTGATGAGGGCAATCACTTCAATTCGGTCATTTATTACTTTAGGAATACATCATTCCACTTTTTGATAACATATATATTTAATTTAATGAGTTATTCACGATAACAAAACTTAAGCGCTTTTTCCAAACATGATAATAGAACTTCCTATGACTATTTTCGAAATAAGCAGCTTTTCCAAAATGATTTACTTTCAAATTTTGTCATATTTGAACATAAGAGATTACTCCAAATTATTTTTATTTCAATCTAATGAGTTAAAATGTATACATACTTACATTAATACATGAAGTTGATTTAAATATTATATTAAAATTAAAAAACACTCAGCGAACAGAAATCTGTCTTCCAAATTACGACAATTATAAATTAGTAAAAGTATAAAAAGAAAAAAAAAGAATACAGGCTAACATTGTACTGTGTCATATTAAGTTACATATGTACTTAAGTTACATAAATGCATAGTTCTTTAAATACGTAAGTAAACAGAATGTAGCTTTATAAAAAAAAACTACGATATACACATCTTTGAAAACATTTGATTTTTAATCTATTTCCTTTATATCATCTTCAACTAGATCCGGATGTATATCCGACATATCTTCGGTTAAGAGATTTTCATAGAATGAGTGAAAACATGGATCAATGAACGGGAGGATATCAATAAGATCTTTTTTCTTTTTTGAGGAAATTTTGATAACCGAAGGTAGCTTGGTATTTCGTCGATTCTTGCTGTACTCACCCCTCTTTTTGCAACATTTAATACTTTGAAAGTCTCATCTTTATTTAATGATGTTTTAAACTGAACTTTACCAAAACTTTTCTTTGAATAGCATAACCATTTTACGTCTTTCCAAGTAAAATTGTCAGAGTTTGTATCTCTATTTCTCCATATAAATTTAGATTTAGAAAAAGAAGCAAAATGCATGAAATCTTCAGAACGCATTTCAACTACATTGAATTTATTTTTGACGCCAACACTTCTTACAAAATTATACCAATCATGAGGGTGGTGTATCTTTACATTGGCCCTCTTTTTTTCGCTCTATCAAGTGTTAAGAATGAAAACTATAAAGTTATTATTGTTATTTTAATTAATATACTCGTCGACCATTCTGGTCGACCGTACTTTTATTTCTTGTCTTTCTTTATTAGCACTTCAAGTGTTGAAGTGCTTTTTCTTAAAAACTAACTTAAACTTATCGTGAGAGAATGCTTGGTCGGCATAAATACACGCCGGCCAGCTGCATGGTATGTGTGGGCATAAAATATTAAAATAAGCAAGATCATCAAGTTACTTGCTGATAACGAAATAACTGATACAGTCAAACACATAAGTATGTGGACATAAGAAATAAGAATTATTGATACAGTCAAACACATAAGTATGTGGACAGATATATTTTATACACACAAATACACTACACCTCCCTTTTTCAGAAAGAATGATCAATACGAGGTGGTTTATCATTCTTTCAGTACAATAGATTTAAAAATGAAAGGGGGAGTTTCTCACGTAACCTCTATTACAAAATTATAGTTTGCAAATTAAAAGTAACATTATAAGTAGTTTCATTTAATAAAATGTTTTACAAATAAGGTAAATTTTTGTTATAAACAATATATTTTATATTTAGGTTTTTATAAAATGTTTTGAAAATAAATATAACAAGTTTAGTCAAGGCGCTTATGAGGCGACCTCTCACCCTTTTACAGAAAGAATAATCATAATTGGTTGATTATTCTATAAGGTTGTCACGTAGGACAGTAAAGTGAGATAAGAAGTAGAGTCATGGGGAAGCTCTAGCTATTTAGAATGTCAAAATAATTCACACTTGATTAACGTATATGTGAATATTGAAATGATACTGTATAGTAACGGTGCAGTCGTCTTAACTATCCAACAGATCGTTGCACGTATTTGAGAAGAAGAGAAAAAGGAAAAAAAAAATCATGAACAATTATATTTAAATACATATATCACAATCATATATTGTATTAAAGGAAAATAAAACCTTTACAAATAAATAGCGAATTAATTAAAATTCAAAAGAAAAGGGGAAAAAAATATATATATAGCGAGCAACGCGATTTTTCTTCAATGCGACAAAAACAAAAATAAATAAATTCTTGGTTATATTCCATTTAAAGCAACATTATAGACACAAAGAAATAATTGTTTGCTCGAATAATTTATGCAACAAAAAGTGTTTTCACTAAGACCCGTTACTCTGTGAACTTCTTTACTCTATTTTTATGAACAGTGAATGACTTCCCATGTTCATCTAGGAGTTCCACATTATTATGGTTGTCCATTTTGGATATTCTATAGGGGCCTTTAAATACAGAATCTAGTTTATGGCCTGCTTCATTGCGAATTAAAACGAGATCACCGAGGGTTAATTCGATTGGATTTGCCCTTTCGGTGGAAAGTTGTTGTCTTTCCCACTTAGCATTTTCTATGATATTGGCAGCTCTTCGCTGCGCCACCTGAAGTCTGAATTTAACTTCTTTTTCATATGAATCAATACAGTACAATGGTTCTACAATATCTCCTCTTGTACAATCAAGAGTTGGTGGGATCTTCCCGTAAATCAACTCGAATGGGCAATAACCATGAGCTGTAGATGGGGTGGTATTGTAACAATATACGAAGTATTTTAACCAAACGTCCCAATCTGATTTATCGGATGAAGTGTATGTTCGCAAATATTCATTAAATGTTCTGTGAGATCTCTCAACAGTACCTAAGGTCTGATGATGATATGAAGTAGAATTGAGTTTCTCTATCTTCATCATTGAACATAACTCTGATAAAACTTGATTCATATATTCTGTTCCCATGTCCGTGAGTATTGTATTCATCGGACCGTAAGTCAAAATAAATCCTTCCATAATTGCTTTGGCTACCGTTCTGGCTGATTTATTCTGAATGGGTATTGCGACTAAATATTTAGTTAGATCGCATATCATAGTGACAGCATATTCATTTAATGACTCGGACCGTGGTAGTGGTCCTACGGTGTCAATTATTATTCTGTCAAATGCTTTTAACGGTGTAGGCGTTAGGATGAATGGCTCTTTACCGTTGACAACTGTTTTATTTTCTTGGCATGCTTTGCACCGTTTTACATATTGGGCTATATCTCTAGTCATGCCTTTCCAATGGTATTGAAGTCTGATTTTCTTTATCATGCGTGTTATGCCTGGATGTCCTCCCGAAATAGGATCATCATGATATTTTTGCATGATTTGTAATTTTTCTATATCGGTGAAAATTTTTGTTAATTTAGGGGTGAGCACAATTGTTAATATACTTTCTTGAAGTATTTCATTGCCTTTATTCTTAAAGGTTTCAATATTGGTTCCTAGGAATTTAAGCAGACTATCATCGAGATGTAGTCGCATGGTTGTTAGACCCATGTTATCAGCTATTTTTTCAAGCTTTAGAAAGAGGTGACCTAAGTCTACATTTCCATTCTACATTTTCATTAATTTTCAACATAAATTCGGAAAGAATTTGCTTTCCTTTTCTAACTATAACTTTATTTTTGGTAAAATGCAATTGTGGCATTTTACTGTGCTCTTGGGCATTAATTGCCTCATAAACCTTTAGTTCAACCGATTTTGTATTACTCTTCATACCATTGTCATTATAATTTCTACTCGTTTTTGCCTGAAGTCTCGTAGTTACCTTCAGTATTGTGTTAGCATCAATATTTTTTATATCATCAAAATTTATACGCGATAGCGCATCCGCGGCGTAATTTTCTCTACCCCTAATATACTCAACCACAAAGTCATATTCCTCTAGGTCTAACCTCATACGGGTTAATTTTGATGACGGATTTTTCAATGAAAATAAATAAGTTAGGGGTCTGTGATCGCTTTTAATTATAAACTTTCTGCCGTAAACATATGGTCGGAAATATTGTATTGCCCAATGAATTGCAGTTAATTCCTGCTCTATTGTTGATTTATTGCTTTCACCTTTTGTGAAAGATCTGGATGCGTAAGCAATTGGTAGCTGAATACCTTGCTTTTCTTGGCTTAAAACAGCCCCACAGGCATGTTTACTTGCATCTGTGGTTATGCAGAATTCTTTAGAAAAGTCGGGATATTGTAGGATTTTTGGGCTTAGCAGTTGATTTTTAAGATATTGGAATGATTTTTCACACTGCTCAGTCCATTCGAATTGCACATTTTTTTCTAGATAATCTGGTAATATGTCGTGATGATTCAGCAAAATCTGGAATGAATCTCCTGTAATAATTACAGAACGCTACGAAGCGTTTAGCTTCATCACCATTTGTAGGTGTTGGGTATTTTTGTATAATTGAGTATTTACTGTCGTCAGGTAAAATGCCTTTATCGGTGCATTTATGACCTAAAAATGTTACCTCACGACAAAAAAATGTACATTTATCCGGATGTAGCTTGAGATTATATTTTCTGCAAATGCTAAATACTTGTTTTAAGTTTTGTAGCATGTGTTCAGAAGAACACCCTATTACTACTAAGTCATCCATGTATACAAAGGCTTGGGTTGGAGATAATCCAGAAAAAGCCAATGACATCATTCTTTGGAATGAATTTGGGGCAATTTTGATACCATAAGGCAGTCTTGTAAAGCGAAAGGAGCCTTTTTCTGTGTAAAAAGACGTAATGTCTCTAGAGTCTTCTTCCAATTCTATTTGATGAAATCCTGACATTAAGTCCAAGCATGAAAAGAACTTGGCTCTTCCTAACTGATCAAGAATGTCATCTATACGAGGTAATGGGAATTTATCAGCTATTAGTTTTTTGTTTATTCCTCTATAATCTACGACTAATCTCCACCTTTTCTGTGTCGAACCAGGTAATGACTTTTTCGGTACTATCAGAAGAGGACTGTTATATTCAGAGATTGATGGCTCAATTATGCCATCATCTATTAGCTTATCTACCTGGGCATTAACTTCCTCTTTGTGGGCATGAGGGATTCTATAATTTTTGATGTACACTGGTTGTGTATCATGAAGTTTAAGTTTTTGTTTGTAAAAATTGTTGGTACTTATTTTATCTGTTTCTAAAGCAAAAATATCTATGAAGTCTGAGCATAATTTTCTCAAATTTTTAGGTGCGTATTCAGGAAAGTTTTTTGTTAATTTTTCAATTTTTACCTTACTTATCTTGGCATTAGTTTCAGAATTGTTATTGACAATTTTATAGTCGTTTAGACTTTCGGATTTTACTTTAATGTCATTAATTATAACGTCTTTATCTGTGGTATTGATGATTTTTACCAAAGGCTTTGATTTAGTAGTTATTGTGTTGGCAATATATATGCCATCCTGGATAATTTGCTGAGGTATTAATACTTCTTCCTCATTGGACATGAAATTTATCGGTCTTATAACTTCTGACCTTGCTGGAAGTGATATGGAATTGATATTTGGGCCATTTCTTAAAGGGATTGCTATATCGTACGGAACATCATTAGTTCTTAAGGTGATCCAATCTTGATCATCTTCGTAATCTAAAATACATTTGTTTTTTTGAATAAAGTCCATACCTATTATTCCGTCTACTTGAATCGGAAAGTCATCCTTTACGACATGAAAATCGTGAGCTATAAGCAGATCTTCTTGTTTTAAATCAGTTTTAACTTTGCCTATTGTAGTTATTACACCTTGACCAATGCCATTTATTCTAGTTCGCCTAGTAAGGTCTATTGGTTCGTATAGAACTTGGTGGTGTTTTACGACTGATATGTCTGCACCTGTATCTACTAAGAATGTGGACCTGTTGTCATTTAGAGTGGTTCTGGAGATTAGATAGCTGTATAAATTTGTATTTATGTTGTGGATTTTTTCGTCTATTGAGTATTTAGGGGTGTTAGTTCGTTTCCCGAACTATTGTCATGCACGCAACGTATGTTATTAGTTCTATTAACGTTGCGGTTGTTACTGTTGTAACGGTTATTATTGTTATTGAATCGATTGCTTACTCCGCTATTATTGAAGCTTCTAGGCACATAACGGCCATTTGCATTCCTGTTATTAGGATTTCTGTTGCCAGTATTACGATTATAAGAAGTTGGCGCCCTATTAGAGTTATTAGGTATATTACCTGTATTCCTATAGTAACGTGGTCTATTATTAGTGAAATTAGAAGAATTATTATTGTAAGTGTTTTGGAGAGTTAATACAGCATTAGGTTGTCCGTATGCATCGGTACAACTGCTTATGAATTTTGTTTTCACTTCATCCATGTTTAGGAACGATCCTGATTCCATGATCAGTTTTATTCGTTCGTTGGATGCATTTTTTATGAGAGTTGGTTAATCTATTATAATTAACATTAAGAAGTACTCTAACCTGTTCGAATCTTCGCACGAGATTATTTATGTGTTTATTGATTGTTTCAGGTTTTATCTCTCTATTGAGATTGAGACATTTATAGGATTTGATGAATTCTTCCCTTACTGCTCTAGCCTTATTCACTATTATTTCCCATTCCATGGGGTTTAACTTCTGAATAATGAGAGACAGTAAAAAGGAAGTATATATTCAGTGAGATTTTAATATAAATCAGGCATGCTCCCTTATAAGGAAACATCGCCTGTAGTTTTAGAGGTTGAGATGAGTATATAATGAAATATTGTGATTCAACGATCGTAAAAGTGAAGTAATCGTTAATCCTGTATTCATATATATTTTTGTGAGATTTTTAAAAGAAGGAGTATGAACAAACAATTATAAATGATAAACTTATAAAATGAATTGATTGTTCCAGACAATATAAAAATGGAGGAAATGAGAGCTCCTTAAGTGTGGGATTGTGTGGACTGCAATACTCGCGGGTAGTTGTTCATGTAGAACTTGCTGGCACACAAGAATGAGTGAAGGAACGGTAATAGCGATTCGGGAACTGAATGATGGCGATAATAACTAACGGGTCGTCATCATTCAGTTAGATATTCGAACCGTATTTTATGGCTTTTAAAGCTCTAGCTCCCTTAGATAGGTTGTGAACTATTGATAGCGATAGATAGTACTTAGTGAGAGTCACCAAATACTAGTAATGCAATGAAAGCAGTTACGGGAGATGATCGCAACAAAATGATATACCGAGTTTCTGACGAAATCGTATGTTATAGTGTATGCATTATAGCCATACAAAACAGAGATTCAGCAATTAGACTTGGTCTAAATTTCTGGCTAGTGAAGCTGCGCGCGTGTAATTTTTTCGTAGTGACCTCTTATGAAGCTGGTAGAGCGTTATAAGGATCTGCAGCACTAGTAAGGAGATGATAATAACAAGATATATGACTGGATATTGCACTTTTACCGTAATGTCGTTGATTACGTTAGCATTAGGGTTTTCTATTTTTGATTCATGGCCACCCATGGTACTCAGATCTATTCTGCTGAATTACATATGGGGACAAGAAACAAAGGAAAAAAAATTTTAATTAAAGTAGATTCTGCGACGATCTGTGGAAGTTTTACGCTTGCTGCACATATGAACGAAAATAATAATATATAAAAAGGCTTGCTGCGCATAGCATCAATATTATAAATATTGACCTAATCATATAGATTTCAACTGTCATGTACGTGTTTCGAGTAACTGTTTACATAAACAAAATGCAAGTTTACAATATTTTACTTAAAAATAAGTTTATACAGTCACACGAATGTTAATGTGTCTATAAAAGTCAGGGACGTGTTAGTAAAAAAAAATGGTGCTTATATCACTGATGCCGTGACCATTTTGTGATGGTCAATAGAGTACAATGATATAAACCAGATATCGCCAACTGATATCTAAATTAGGCTTTTAATCCCTTAAAACTATACCACTGGAGGGACACGTATGTATCGCAATGGTAGGTTAGGTTGAATAGATTTATCATAATTTTTTTTTTTGTTTTTTTTTTTGAAAACTATGTATATACGGCTATTTAATATTTATTGTTATATGAAATTTATTGAGAATTGTGTTTTAAAAATAAAAATTAAAAACGATTACTTTTAAAATTTATATTAAAAAAAATATATTTTTTTTTTTTACTTGTTTTTCTCTTACTGTAAAAAGTTTGTTAAAACATTATATAAGTAGGTATGCATCTATGTATGTATTATATTCTTTAATGATAGTTAATCAATCAATTTGTTTAAAATGATATCTGTTTGCTGCTTTGTTAGCTAAAAACCTTAAATTCATTTAAATTTATTTGTTACTAAGAAAGACATTAGCAGCTATAAATATCGTTTTGTTATTTAATTTTTTAAAAAGATTTGGTTGGTATTTTATTTCAAATTTCAAAATTTTTTTTTGTATTAAAGAAAAAATTATTTTTGTATGTATATTGTATATAAAACTTTTTGTGAATTGAAATTAATTTAATATTTTGTTTTTCTTTCGACATAAATTTTCAAAATACCTCTTGCTTTATTCTGCAACAACAGCCTTATAAATCCGCAATTCTTGTCAAGCGAGTTGTAGACTCTACGTCGTGGGCATGGTAGGGTGATGGTTCAACATCATATTTCGACTCCAACGTTGTAATCGGCTGAGGCTTTAAGTTCATCAGGTGTTAAAAGTTGCAGGAAAGGTGGACGAGCATAAGCAAATTTATCCTGGCAGGATCGCCATGTTAAGAATGAAAACTATAAAGTTATTATTGTTATTTTAATTAATATACTCGTCGACCATTCTGGTCGACCGTACTTTTATTTCTTGTCTTTCTTTATTAGCAGTTCAAGTGTTGAAGTGCTTTTTCTTAAAAACTAACTTAAACTTATCGTGAGAGAATGCTTGGTCGGCATAAATACACGCCGGCCAGCTGCATGGTATGTGTGGGCATAAAATATTAAAATAAGCAAGATCATCAAGTTACTTGCTGATAACGAAATAACTGATACAGTCAAACACATAAGTATGTGGACATAAGAAATAAGAATTATTGATACAGTCAAACACATAAGTATGTGGACAGATATATTTTATACACACAAATACACTACACAAGGCGTGGTCCACATCACATTCCATATGGGAATGGCCTACAACTAAAAATTTGTGCTCAATAGTTTCGATTGTATTGCTATTTTGTAAAAACGTGATGAACATAGTGCTAAGGAAGGAGTTTTTATTTTGCCCCACGCATGAATCGCTATAAAAAATTACTTTTCTCACTTTTTTGTTTTGTTGCTCTAGCAGCTGTAAATGCTTGAGCAAGCATGAAGCAATTTCATTGCCTCCTCGTTTGGCCAATGCTTCATGCCACATAAAACAATATGGGCTATTCGTTTGGCTATTATGTACCGTTAAATTAAATGTCCATAATTGTCTTTTATAGAAACTTATAGAAGTCTGAAGAAACGGGGTAGGCAAACACTGCTGCAGATCAAACGTATAAGATTTTACTGTTTCATTATTTTTGGATAAATTGTTGTCTTTTTCCTTAGCTTTATTATTATTATATATTTATTTATTTAGTAGTATTTGAAATACTTTAAGGTTTTATCATACATTTCAAAAAATATTTACATATTGTTGTTTCTTAGAAACTCTATAACATTTCTTTTAAATAATACAAAATTTTCTTCATTTTTAATATAAATTGGTAATAAGTTATATAAATTTAATCCTTTGTAAAAAAGTGTTTTCTGTATTGCGTATGTTCTTGCTCTAGGTAATCTAAAATCTGTCACATTTCTTAGATTGTACGGTTGTACTTCTCCAACATAACTCAATTGTTCACATAGATAGTGCGGTGCATTTCCTCTTTTCATCTTGTGGATAGAAATGATCGTGTTTAATTCTAGCCTTTGTTGAATATTTAACCATTTCAAATAATTTAACATATAATCTATAGGTGTATAACGGTTACATTTTAAAATTGTGCGCATTGATTTATTTTGAAGTTTTTGAAGTCTTGTTATTTGGTGAGTTGTGCAGCATGTGTAAATTATTGTTGACCCAAATTCAAAGTGTGGTTTAATCATAATATTATAAATGTTTATTGCAGTAATTATATTTACTTTATTTCTTATCCTTTTAAAAAAACCAATTTTTTTGCCAATCTTTTTACATATATAGTCTATGTGTTCTTTAAATTTTAATTTGTTGTCTATAATAAAACCGAGGTATTTAATCTGTTTCACTTTTTCTATTTCTTTATTATTTATTGTTATTGTAATATTACTATTCATATTTATTTCCATTATTTTAGTTTTGTTTTCATTTAATTTAAGTTTATTCATTTTTAACCATTTTTCTATTTTTATCATATCCTGTGTTAAATTTTGTTGACATATTTGTTCCGTTTCGGCTTCTGTAAAAACTAGTGTGTCGTCTGCATATAGAACAATTTCACATTTGCTTAAAATATTCGGTAGTTCGTTAATATATATAATAAATAGCAGTGCTCCTAAGACAGATCCTTGAGGAACTCCATACTCGTTTCCAACTGAGGTTGATTTTATGTTATTAACTTTGGTTGTTTGTGTCCTTTCTCTTAGGTAAGATCCAAACCATTTTATTTCATTGCCTTGTATACCATACATATAAAGTTTACTAAGAAGAATATTTCTATCTATTGTTTCAAATGCTCTTTTTAGGTCTAAAAATATTGCAATTATCTTATTATTCTTTTCTATTTTTTTCCATCTGTTTATCACATAATTTACAGCAGTTTCACATGAATATTTTTTACGAAAACCAGACTGATACTTTGAGAACAAGTTATTATTTTCCATATATTCTTCTAATTGTCCTTTTACAACCTTTTCAATTATTTTTTCGCAAGTTTTTAGTGTGTTTATTGGCCGATATTCTTCACATTTTTGTGTTTTGCTTACTTTTTCAATTGGTGTCACCATAGATTCTTTCCAATTGCTTGGAAAAATTCCTGTTTCCATAGATTTATTAATTATTTTTAGCAAGGTCTTTCCAATTATGTCCCAATTATCAATAATTATTTTTACCGTTACTTTATTAAAATCAGGCTTATTTTTTTGATTTTTGCATATTATTTTTAATTCTTGTAAATTTATTGGACGGAATTTAAAAATATTATTTGTTACAGGTACTCGGTTTATATATTGCACATTTTCTATACTATCTCTAATTGTTTTAATACTATCAATAAAATAATTGTTAAACTGATTGGCTATTGTATAATTTTCTTTATATTCTATTTGATTAAATATAATCGATTTTATCACAGGTTGTTCGTTTTTAAGGACTAAGTCTTTTATTCTTTTCCACATTTGTTTTTGGTCTTTGGTGCTACTTATTTGATTATTGATATATTTATCTTTTTCATATGTTATTTTGTTTTTATAAACGTTTCTTATATTTTTGTATTCAGTCCATGCAGCATTAGTATTTTCGCTTTTAGCAATTTGGTATTTCAAAATTTTATTTTGTTTTAGTTGTCTAAGTTCAATGTTAAACCATTTGTTTTTATTTTGTTCTTTTATATTCTTTTTTATTGTAAATTTTTTAATTGCACTCTATAGAATTGTCAAACAAATCAACGGTATAATTTATATTATTGTTTTCATTAATGCTTATTATTGATCTTATTTCATCTCTATACGACCACTTATTATATCTAAAATATTCTACTTCTTTCAGTTCAATGTTTTTGGGATTTTCATGTTTCGATTCAAAAATTATGTCAATTGACTCATGGTCTGATATTTTATTTGCATTATTAATTTTTGCCGATATATTTTCTTTGTTTGATATTACATAATCAATTAATGTTTTTGATCTTTCCGTTATTCTGGTATATTCGCTAGCCAATTGTTTCAAGTAATTATCATTTAAAATGTTTTCAATTCTGGTTTTATATACTCCATCTTTCGACCAGTCGATATTAAAATCTCCCGCAATTATTATGTAATATTTTCAGTTATTTCCTCTATAACTTCTTCAAACACTTCACAGAATTCAACTTCACTGCAATTTGGTGATCTGTAAACCGCTATTACTATAAAATGCATATTACAATAACTTAACATACAAGCATTTATCCAATATTTAAAATCCATGACTTTTTCCAACATTTTTTTTATTTTAAACTGCTTTTTATAATAAATGCTGACTCCGCCTGTCTTTTTTGAATTTGAAAAAGTAATAATTTGTTCGTATCCATTTAATGCTGTTTCATTTTCTTCAGTATCATGTGTAATATGGGTTTCTGATAATATTATAAATTCTGGTTGTTCATTTGAGGCAATAATTTCTAATTGATTGAAATTATTTAATAGACCTTGAGCATTAGTGTATATTCCACGCCATTTTTTTAGTTGTTAGAAATTGAATCCCCACTGTTTCTTCTTGTTGTTCAATTTATTTTGATACACAGGACATTGTTTAAACATTGTAAAGTGATTCTCATCAAGACCAAGATTTAATTTCTGATTAACACGTATACAGTTTATACATTTATTCTTTCTCTCATTCTTACATTCACTTGTTCTATGGGCTCCATGGCATTTAAGGCAAATTTCTTTATTTTTACAATCGCTTGATTTATGGTTGAATCCCTGACATTTGAAACATTGCGTAACCTCTGTTCCATCGAAAACCCTGCATTTTTCCCAACCAATATTAATTTTTTTTTCTTTCATTACTTCCTGATACGATTCATTATCTATTTTTAATTTTGCGTTATAAACTGTTCTATTATTTCTTATGAATTCATACATTTTTATGACATTCAGTTCACTTTCTCGTAACATATTATTTTGTTTCTTTATTTTATCCACCAATTCTTTATCATTATATTTAAAAGTCATATCCGTTATGTCGATTTTCATTTCAATAGGGTGTGGAACTTTTATTTCATAACCTTCACTCAATTCCTTTTCAATTGCTGATTTTATTTTTATTCTTTCCTCATCATTTTCAGTTTGGATTATTAAAGTTCCATTTTTTCGATTTTCTACATTTGATATTTTTAAATTCACAGGATCAACTTTCTTGTTTAATTCCTCCTTTGTTTTTTCTACATTTTGCCTTTCTTTTGGCTTAATTATAAGTGGAACTTTTTTCTTTTGATCTGGCATCACTGAAATATTGTTTTTTACTAATTGTGCATATGACATTTGATTTGTTTTTACACTTGTTTCTTTAACAACTTTCTTTATCTCGTTGCACATTTTAAGGTTATTGTTTTCTATTGATTTACACATTTCACCGCTCTTATCTTCAAATTCGCTTATTTTTTTATTAAAATTTTTAACTTCTTGAATATTATTCTCACATATTTTAAAAGCATTATTCAGTTTTTGTATTCTTTCATCATATCTTCTTTCTATTGCCTCCAAAAGTTTTTTTATTTCATTTTCGTTGTGTTTCAGTGATGTTTCAAATTCATTTTTATACTCTTTTAATTGTTGTTTATTAGTTTGAACTCCATCTTGAATATTACACAGCACCTCATCAATATTATGGATGTAATTTATACAGTCCTCACATATAAATCTGATAAAGTTTTGTTTATTTAAAATTCCAATTGAATATTGATCAATATCTGAACATTTTACGGCGCTATGATAGATTTTACCACAGACACCCTCACATTTAATACCACTTTCACCTCTTATCGTCCCTTTGCATTTATTACACTCAGACATTACTGAGTTAAAATTTTTTTTAATATTTATACTTAATTTCAGTTTATTTTATAAAACTTTACTTTGCACAATTGTATTTTTACTTATAGTATTGTTTTAAATAGTCTCTTTCTATTTTTTTACGACACTTTTAATTTATTTTTATTATTTTTATAGAGCAATCTTATTTCGTTGTATTCAGAGTTATAAGCTAAATCCGCTTTGAGATGATGGTCTTCCCGTTCTTTAGTGAGTTCTTCCAATTTAGAAGGATTGCTCTTTTTGGCAATATCAATTTTCGCGTTAATTTCATCGCATTTACTGCAAGTGTCAATTTTCGGTTTTTTGAATTTTATATTCATAGCTAAAGAAGAAAGGAATAAATATGTATGTTAAATGCAAATATTTTAATTTCGAAATAAAAATATTTATTTTACTTTTAAATACATCTGAGTATTTGCTGAGGCTGACTTGATTTCCTTCAGTTTTTTCGCAATATAGTTTGTACATACACGAAAGTGTAAGATCTGAATGAAAGTATTTGAAAGTACTGTAGTGGCTCTCATAACAAGGAAAACTGTTTATATGCTCCTTTATTACTTCTATTTGAGATGATGTTAGCTTATTTGGGGGAGTGGATAATCCTCGATTATCAGAAAATGGAAGATATGGATAATTTAATTTTGAACCACATGCGAGAGCATGCGTTTGCGTCTAAACCAAGGATTACGGGATAGCTACTCGCACCGAATCCATATACCTTAAATACGGTTCCAGGGAACCCCCATACCTACAGTAGATGCTAGCCACGAACATCCTCCCAAACGCGCCCTCCACTAACACGCAGACCCCCCATTGGCTACTACTAACTAACGTACAATCTAGGTCCCGGTCATTTACAATCACAGCAGAGTCACCCCCACTGTCAGTAAAGACTCGCATACGGCTCCTGCACAAGGGCAAGAGTCGCACCCAGGTTGCATATCGCCTGCCCAAGCTCGCAGATCACCGCTGACAGTTAAGCTGTAAAAATTTTACGTCCGTATCCATATTAATGGCGTGCGTTCGCCCGAGCAACTATCGCTCTGTATACAGGGCAGGAAGCAGACATCATCATTGGTCTGCTGGTAGTCCCTTAAACGCACAATTCCTGCACCTGATGTCGTTGGCGCACCTTGAAGCCACGTGTCCGGGAAGGCCACATAAGCGGCATACCTCCTCCTTCATCCGGCAATCGCGCACCATGTGGTCGAATCCAAGGCACCTGAAGCAGCTAGGTACGGCATCGTGTTGCCGTACCCCGAAGGAGAACCACTTGATGTAGTACCTGCCAGTATGC
Source organism: Phania funesta (assembly GCA_963932375.1). Lineage (NCBI taxonomy): Eukaryota > Metazoa > Arthropoda > Insecta > Diptera > Tachinidae > Phania > Phania funesta. The sequence goes on from OZ010653.1 coordinate 87,697,260, forward strand.
AGCAGATGCTGCATAGCATCGCCACTTCCCTCCAGGACCACGGTTACTGCTCCACCTGTGAGCCTCCATGGGCCGGTCACGAGACGCACGCCTTTCCGGAATGCCTCTGGGGACATTCTCTGCTTGAGGTTCATCTCGTACAGCTCCGTCATGAATTCATCCGGGGTGATCTCCGGATGAACCCGCTGCACAACGACTTTAGGACCGAGTTTGTCCTTTACGGAAACCTTAGGGCCTACCTCGCCGAACTTCCTGTTAGCAGCTACTTTTTCCCTCTCTGCGACAGAGGGGGTCCTCAACACCGCTCCACCATCTCGAAGGGGCCGCAACTCGTGGACATGAACTCCAAGAGTGGGGCCCACTTCCGTCACTACCTTGTCCACGACTTCCCTAGAGGAAGCCCCGCTCTTTCCCCGAGTCCTCCCTCGAGGACCAGGACCATCAGTCAGTTGGACACCTCCTTCATCTCAGCGAAAGTCACGTCCGACCTGTCGCCTTCAACCGCCGCAGCCCTCTTACGTTGCCGGGTTCCTCTGCGAGGCAGCTCCGGTCATAGAGCCGACAGACATGACACTGGTGTCCGTTACGGCACCAGCCGTAACAGCCACACCAGCAGCCCCAGTAGCACCAGCAACAGCAGCAACACCAGGAGCACCAGCGTCGCCCTTGTCACCAACCAGAATACACACAGCAGGGGCAACGTCGCCTCCCACAACAACAGCAGCGGCAGCAGCAGCGCGCTTAGCCATGGGCGATCCAGGCTTATGCCGCTTGGCATCTGACGTCTCTGCATCCTCGGTACTCGACATCTCGCTGTCGGTGTGGCGTACTTTCGGCACACCAACCGGCGGCGGACCACGAACATCATCCGTAGTCGCCCTTCGCCTTCGGCCTACGTTTGCCAACGGGTGGCATGGCAACACCATTATAATAAGGAAAATGAAAGTGTTTTCACTTACCTTATATTTCACCCAACTCACAAACCAGCAACACAACACGTACCCAAGGCAGCAACCAATATGTAGCAGCAACGCTCAGGAATTCTAGTAGATGGCACTGGTAATAATGCGCAGCAGGAACCTGAACCAGGTTACCGCAGTCACAACCCGAATGTCTCGTACAACTTTGGTACCACTTCACTAGCACACTTGGTATTACCACTAATACCACCAAATGAGGCGCAATACACGGATTGTCTTTTCTAAACTCACTTTTGGCCGGAGATACAAGTTTTTGTACTACGTACTTTGGAGCACCCTTCAAAGGTGTCTCAAAAGTGACGTCACAAAACTTGCTATTTTTCAAAATTCCGTTTCACTCTAACGCTATACTCGTTAGGCAAAACTTTGTCCCGCTCTCCCACACTGGCACTAAAAACTCACAATTAAAAATTTGCTACGCGCACGCGAATTAAAACGTCCGTTCACGGCAACAATCCAACTGAGAGTGAGTGTCAATCATAGACAACTTAAAGTTGGTTTTTGACGTTAGAGTCGGCTCTAAATTTAAAACCAGCAGAACCTGTTGTTAACTAAATTTACAATAACATCAGCTGTTCATTGTAAAGTTAAAAGATTTATTGAAAATTTCCAGATATTGAAAGATATTTTACAATAATTGGTGAATGTGAGGATGATTTTTGTGTAAGGAAGCCTAAAAATTACAAAAATAGATTTAATCCCTTCGACCCATTGAGCCTTTAGCTTACAAATCTCGCGGTCATAACTTGATGAAAGCATTGTTTCCCCTATAGCTTTCCACGCATTCTTTTTTTTTATAAATGATATATCATTTCCTCCTTTTTCCACACCATCCAAGTGTGCATTTATACACTTCCGGAGGCATTCTTTCTCAGAGGCACTCCAATTTGCCTCCCTAGGCTTCTTCAGTTTCTGAAAGTAAAACATTTATTATATGCAAAACTAAAAATATATCACAGGTATGTACATAAATATGTTTTTGAAACTTACAATTTCTGTTTCTTCCATTTTAATAAATTTTGATTTTATAGATGCAAAAAGTTTTACAAATTTTTATTTTTTTTATTGTTTGTTTCAACAAAAGTAAACAAAAGAAAAGCAGCTGATCAAGTTCCCACTTTTTATTTTTTAAATAGAAATTGTATGCCAGAGTTAAGCAAATAAGAGTTGACACCCATTTAAAGCCAGCTTAACTTAAAGTATACTATGAATACCAAAAAGATAGGAAGAGCTTTTAACTTAGAGATTAACTTTAGTAAGAGTCGACTTTAGTGTGCGACTATGAATACAAGCCAATAACTTTACATTAATATACTGATATTAACAGTTTAAGGGCAGACATTTTATCAAAAATTAAATAAAACAAAAGTACTTTTATTTTCGAACTAAAAAATAAAACTTATTGTAAAGTTAATGTTTCTAATAAAACAAATAAAAATTAATGCACCTTGTACTACAACTCTATACAGAACAATAGCTTAATTACTATCTACTATTAGGCATTTCCGAGATACTTTCGTTTAGAAAATATATTCTACAAATAAAAAAATTGCTAAAACGAGTTAACAAAGCTTTTAAGTATTTAACCACTTTATTTTCGCAACATTTTCTTTCGTTTTTTAGAGTTATTACAAGAAAGTAGGCCAATCTACGCAAAACGCGCACATATTGTTATGATTTAAAGTTTTTTCAGTTAAAAATATTAAGCCAAAATATGTATATTTTATTTTTATAGTAGATGCAGAATATGAGTTTTTACTAATAAAATTTTTAAAATTTTCGTTTAAAAAATGTCGTTTCTAATTATTTTACAACATATTTTGGTAAAAGTTGTACGTTTAGCCTGATATTGCTTTCTGATATTTTTTTGGTTGTCGATTAGCCGTTTTGCTGCAACTGTCTCCGACGTTGTACCTCCTTTGGTTGTCAATCCAAGATTTTATTTGTTGGGCTGTTCTCTTCTTAAGGGCAGGTTCTTGGCGAATGTACACTGTTCTAGACTTGGAAGCTTTTCCATGATTTTTAAATCTCTAAATATTGAAATAAATGCTTTTCTTTCATTATTGTTCCACCTTTGACGTTTCGTTTTCCCAAATCGAGACGCTAAATGAAGAAAATCTTAATACTGATAACCGGTACTTAAAGCCGGTGGTCCCTAATTTTATAATAGGCAGCTAGCGCCTGAGTTTATATGGAAAACAAATTGCGACAACCTTGTTCCTAAGGATGTAGAGGTTGTTCATAGGAACAATCGGGGTAGACGAATTTAATGTCTTTTAACTACTTCACTTTAAGTTCTTCAACAAATTAGCAGAGCTCGTCCGATATATACAAATTAAATTCTTTAGATTAGAATTTTTTAAAAAGTTAATTTGTTGTGTGTCCGTTAGAACAACACAACGTTCTTTATTGGTTTATGGTAAATATACAAGTAATCCTTTAATTTTAACTTAAATTACCCTAACAGTCAGCATATCACGCCACCTCTTCATGTTGTTTGTGTATTCGCCGGTTAGCAATATCGATGGTAACAACTTTGTAATTGTAGACGCAATCGTCAGCTTAATGTTGGCTTGTGTATTGGCCAGACGCATAGTCAGCAATATCAATGGGAACAAAGCTACGTTGCTGTTGGAATGTGAATTATTTTTATATTTTTGGAGTTTTAAATGTTTTCTGTGTTAACTTCTCCCCTTCTAAGATCATACGTCCTCGTATGATAATTTTCCAAAAAAATGGTAAGTTGTGAATTTTGCTTTTTCCTAAACCTCCTGTTGGCGATGATAAATGTTCTATCTGGTTCAGGCAGACATTAATGTCCTCTGTTGTGTTTACCTCTTCTTGAGGAGTTTGTGTTTTCTTGTCGGTTTCAGAAACTTTATGTTCCTTGATTGCATTATTACGATTTCGCCTTATGATCGAGATAATAATGATCAGTATTAACACGGCTGATATTAGCGCAATATTAATGGACAAATTAACTTTGTTTTCAATTTGTAGCTGTTGTATAAAGGGGGAATTGTTAACATTTAAAGCTTCCATCCTTTCCAAGGTTATAACTTGTTCTTGAAAATTCACATTAACCGGCTGGAACAATGCAGGTAATGGCCTAGTAAAGGTAACCTGGGTTGTTGAATATGTTTGGTTACCTATCCGTATTGTAGAATTTAGATGATGAATCAAAAAGGTTCCGTTTAGCACAGTCGTTGAATTATCGATTGATATATTTCCTGCGAACTGGTTCAGTAGTATCATACTTTCGTCAATTTTTTCGACAAGAGGCACATGTTCGTCGTTAGTTGTTACGCACCGTGATGGCTTACTTTTCAGCAAATTAGGGATGCACTCAGATTCACTTAGATCTATGGTATTTTCTTTTTCGCAAATACTTGGCTTATTGTAATTTTTACATTCATTTTTAATTCCATATATTTTACCATAACATTTTAAGATATTTTTAAAATTTGTCTTAATCACTACGTTCTTACTTTTTACAGGTCTAATTAAAAGGTTTTCGCAATTCTGTTTATTCGTTGTTGGGATATTTACGATATAAATTATTTCTCTATCATTTGAAGCTACTTTAATTTTGGAAAAATTTAACAATTCATCTATGTTCCCAAATGGAATATTATCATTATTAAAAATATTTCTTAGAATTTCAATTTCAGAATTTGAAAAAATAAAAGAATTTACAATATTTGATTTCGCCCAATGAATTGCGTACTCAATGTTAGATAGTTCTTCCTTAACAATCTCTACCTTATATTTAAAATATATTAAAGGCTTTTCTTGAATTTTACTCTCTAACAATTTTGAAATATTATTCGTCATGATTGATAATTTGTTCACTTTATCCAGTGCCATTTGATTAATTATAACTTGGTTATTATTATTTTGCAAAACATTATTAATTTTGTTCTCTATAATTTCAAAATCAGAATGATCTGGATTACCGGCCAACCACTTCCACGCACTTCCAATAAAGTCAAGTGATCGCCTTGTCCTTGTCCTGGATCGAAGTCTGGTTAGACTGGATTTCATTGGGATATGGTGTACGATAGGTAGGGTAGAATCGAGTTGCCAGTGTCATTATACATGTGAATTCCATCCTCAAGTTTCTGCACCAATTCCTCATATTGTCCCAAGTCAATTGTGTGAATCAATCTAAAGACACCTGTTTGAATTTTCGCCGGGCCGGTGTTTACAACGACCAATCTCGAATTGGAATAATCCATTATCTGAAACTCACCCATAACAGACCTGAAGGTTAGCAGTATCGCTAAAAATGTTGTCAGCATCCTTGTGGGTTTTGACAGCTGGTGTTGATACAGATGTTGTGTTGAGTGTTGCATACAGATGTTGAATTGAATGTTGATGTTGGGAGCTGATGTTGGAATTGTCTTGTTTCACTGCTCCTTTAGAAATTTTCACTTTACTTTGGTTTCTTTCACACTTAAATGTTCAAAAATTTGAAATTCTTCTTACTGATTTTAGTTTGCCTCAATGTTCCTTTGAAGGGTTTACACTATTTTTTCTTTCGTCTTAATTTATAAAATTTTTTTTTTTTTTGTGTTTAATAAAAATTTTTTATTAATGATTTTAATTTGCTTCAATGTTCCTTTGAAGTGTTTACACTATTTTGTTCTTTCGTTTTAATTTATTTTTTTAAAAAAATTTCTATGAAAATTTTGTTTTTTATGTTTAATTTAACTTTTTTATTACTATATTCTTTATTTATTATTTTTACACGTATCTTTCCTTTATATATGAAATTTTGGTTTTTTTTTCACGTTCACGATTTTACCTTATTTTTTTTTATTAAGTTCACTTAGTTTAGTATTCCGAGTTATCGGGCTTAACGGGCGTTTGCGTACGCAAAACCGGTTTGTCCTTTTCTTTTTTAAGGACTACTACGGAACCACGTCAAGGCTTGACTTGATTTCTACTTTTTTATACCGGAGGACCTTTTCCGAAAGGTCCCTGCTCGGGCGCCAATTAAATTCTTTAGATTAGAATTTTTAAAAAAAATTAATTTGTTGTGTGTCCGTTAGAACAACACAACGTTCTTTATTGGTTTATGGTAAAAATACAAGTAATCTTTTAATTTTAATTTTAACTTAAATTACCCTAACAGTCAGCCGATCACGCCACCTCTTCATGTTGTTTGTGTATTCGCCGGTCAGCAATATCGATGGGAACAACTTTGTAATTGTAGACGCAATCGTCAGCTTAATGTTGGCTTGTGTATTGGCCAGACGCATAGTCAGAAATATCAATGGGAACAAAGCTACGTTGCTGTTGGAATGTGTTGTAATTGTAGACGCAACGTCAGCTTTGTTAATGTGTGAATTATTTTTATATTTTTGGAGTTTTAAATGTTTTCTGTGTTAACTTATATACATAAATAAGTATGTATATTAGGGCAGGTGTATTTGTTTTTCGATAAATAGTGTAGCAGACATGTAATCTACGGACAATTCGAAAAAATGTTCGCCAAGTAATTATAGACAGCTAATGAATATCGACTTGAAGTTTTAGAAATCAAATGAAACCCTCAATGAGTTTAAGCTTGTTTAAAGAAAATTTCTTTAAAACTTCATGTCGATTTGTGGGGGCTACGTATTCGTTATCGGCCAAATTGTTCCTTGCTAAAAATATCTTAGAATTATGTATCTGTAGATTACGTTTGTGCTACAATTTCGTCGTGTTTATTGATTCATGCAAATGGACCACCCCAATGTATGTACCTATGTATGAATATGTACATACATATATGTAATAGCGTTGTACAAGTTTTGAAATTCGTTTTAAATAAGATAGGTTCATGAAATATTTGGCTGTGCAGAATCTGATATACCCTTCACCCAAGTATAACCTATTAGGAGTACATACTAATAAATTTTTTGCCGCTGCAAAGAATTGCTTTAATTTTTGACGAATTTATTGTAAAATATTGAATTTTAGTATGATTTAGATTTTTCATTTAAATTTTTTAAATTGATTTAAATTTGGAAACGTTGAAAATTTAAACTGTTACTACAATTAATGGTGAAATTTTCAAATTAGGAAAAATTTTATTTATGGATATTTTCTGTTCTTAATTTTTTACTTCTTGTGCGGTTTTAAAATTTTTGGTGAATTCCTGATTTTTTTTTTTTTAAATAAATTTGATTTTTTGTATGATCCCGAATTTATGTATATACTATGGGGTGTGAAAGGAATATTGCGTAAATCAGAAACGTAATGACAAACATAACCATATCCCTTACACACCGTTGGTGAAGGGTATACTAATATTACAATTTATATACTGTTGTGTTCCGTGGAATAAATGAAAGACGCACGCGTATTATTACTATAATGTATTTAATCCATTTATTAATATTAAAAAGGTAAGTATAAAGAAGTAAAATATCAAGTTCCAGAATGTACTACTTCGCAAAATGGAGAGCAATATTACAATGGCAGCGATACTGCAAGCTGTTCGAATTAGAATAGAAAAAACAATGACAATTGAAATTGAAGCAGACAGTGTTGCCATATCGTTGGTTTGGGAAGTTTCCCAGTTATAACAATTCTCCCTCACTTAAAAGAAACATATTTGATTAGTGCCGTATGTAGTCTCTATGATGAATTGGCGGTTTACGTTGTCGACCAGATGTACGGCGGCTGGATGTTGATTCAGACTCGGCATTTGCTGAAGTGGATGATTGCGGCTGCTCACTTGTTGTAGAAGTATTAGAGGCAGTGGAGTTACTCGGCACTGAAGAGTCCTGGATAGGTACCTGGTTTTGAATGTGGGGAAGTAAAGCTGGATGTTGAAAGATTTGCGGATCTACTTCCGTTTGACTACTTGAATCAGTTCCTTGCTCAGGACTTGGGAATGTGTCAGGTGCTATGACATTTGTGAGGCGTAATTGATTGATGTGGCGTTTGAAGGTAAATCCATTGTCTAGGCGAACGATATAATGAAGACGACCAAGCTTCTCTGTGATGGTTCCAAATTTTCAAGAGGGTTTATTTACGTTGTAATATCTAGCTTGAACACGATCTCCCACATTTAGTTGTCTGACTGTAGTTTCAGGACAGAGGTTTTTAAGTCTTTTGACGGTTTTAAGGCATCTAGTTGAATTCTAAAATGTCTTCCAAGGTACTGATCAGATGGTGTTCTACCATTGGCTAGTGGTGTCGCCCTGTATCTAAATAGAATATTTTGGACCTTTTTTCCAATTGGTGATGGGTCATCTGACATTCGCCATAAGACGTTTCTTTAAAGTCTGGACATTCCTTTCGGCCAGTCCATTTGTTGCTGAGTGACCAGGAGCAATAAATCTTTGAAATATGCCCGAATTAGAGCAAAACCTTGAAAATTCTTCACTTTTGAAAATAGGGGCATTGTCGGAAACCATAACATCTGGATATCCATTCCTAGCAAAAATGCTGGATAACATTTCAATAGTTGAAAATCATATGAATACGCTGCCAATTTCCTTGTGGTTCCTCCCACGGATGAAGAATTACTTTCGGAGGATTGTTTTGAACAGAGGCACAAGCAGCACAGGATCGAACGTACTTTTCGATATCCTTATCAATTGAAGGCCAGTATACATACTTCCTTGCTAATTGTTTCATCTTGGTTATGCCAATGTGTGAGTAATGAAGTTCATTTAAAACTGCACTCTTCAACGAACTTGGGACCACGACCCTATTACCTTTACATACAATTTTGGAATCGATTGTATATTCTGAGTCAACTATATTTGAATTACGTAATGTATTTAGAATTTGTACAAGTTGTGCATCTTCTTTTGTGGCATTTCGAATTGAATTAAAGTTTAGATTTGATGAATTTATTTGGAACAATGTTGAATTGCAAATAGAGTGTACTTCCTGATCAATGAAATTTGTTGAATTGTTATCGGTATTTAAAGGTGCTCTCGACAAGCAATCAGCATTAATATTTTCTTCACTTTTTCTCGTAACAACCTCGTAATTATATCCAGTGAGAAAAGCTGCATATCTTTGAAGTCTGGATGATGTCATCTGAGGTAATTTTGAATTTTGGTGAAAGATCCGGGACAAAGGCTGGTTATCCGCAACCAGTGTAAAGAGTCTTCCATAAAGATATTCATGGAAGTGCTGAACTGCATACACAATTGCTAGCGCCTCGCGGTCGAGCTGGGAATAATTCTGTTCTGCCGGAGTTAATGACCTTGAAGCAAAAGCAATAGGCCTTTCTGCATTACTTATTACGTGAGACAGAACACCCGCTATTCCAGTTGGACTAGCATCACAAGCAAGTTGGACCTTTAGATCGGGATTGAAAGGCATTAGAACTCTGTCACTAGCAATTTCTTTTTTCAACAAAGAATGTGCTTTCTGGCAATTAGAATTCCATTTGAAAACTGTATTTTTATGTAGTAACATACGTAAGGGTGAAGTTAGGGTAGAGACATTTGGTATGAACCTAGAATAGTAAGTAACCATGCCAAGAAATCTACGGACATCTTCCACGCATTTTGGTTTTGGCATATCAACAATGACTTTAATTTTTGAATCACATTTTTGAATTTTGTTGTATTCCACGGTATGACCCAAAAATTTAATTTGTTTTTGAAAAAATGTGCATTTTGAAAGGTTTAAGTGAAGGTCGTACTTTTTTAATTGGGCCAAACAAGATTTTAAATTAGCTTTACATTCAGATAAAGACTCACCATGTATAGTAATATCATCGAAATATACTTCAGTTTTTGGGATTTCACGTAATATTTGGTCCATAATCCTATTAAATTCGGCTGGAGCAGTTTTGATGCCAAAAGACAGGCGATTCATTCGGTATGTTCCCCGATGTGTCGAAATTGTTTGAATTTGAGATGAAACTTCATCAACGGGCACGTGTAAATACGCTTTATAAAGGTCGAGTTTGCAAAAATACTTTGAATCCTTGAGGCTGTTGAAAATTTGCTCTATTTTGGGTATAGGGTAGTGTGCACTTACCAACCTTTGATTTACGCCAAGTTTATAGTCAACGCAAAGTCGAACACCTCCGTCAGCTTTTGGGATGACTACCAATGGTGACCCCCAATCGCTATTGGCAACTTTGGAGATAATTCCCCTTTTTTCCAGATCATCAAGTTCCTTGTCAACACGTTCCTTTAATGCAAAAGGTATTTGGCGTTCTTTGGTGTAGATGGGCTTAACGTTCTCTCTCAACTGTAAAGAATCTTTATAATGAGGGATACTTCCAATTTTCTGTTCAAAAACTGATGAATATTCGGATATTAAATCTTCCATTTGATTTGAATCATTAATAAAATGGGCCACGTGTACATTTGAATTAATTTGATCCAATTCATTAAGGTTAATACCCAAGCGACGTATCCATGTTCGTCCTATTAGGGGAGAGCAATGACTCGGTACTACATAGAGATCATCAACTATTAAAACATTGTTATATTTTGCACTGACGCTCACTTTGCCTTCTGGGGTAAATGTATTTTGAGTGTACGAACGAAAAATTATCTCATTAGACAATTCAAGTTTTTCAAATAAATTTTGGGGCAAAAATGAATAACCGGAACCAGAATCTACTTCGAATTTGACCATTTTGCCTTCTATCAAAATTTGTGCAAAGTAACGCTCACAATTTGTACTTTTGTGGCCGTTGGAGTAAACATCAACAATTTCAAAAATTCCGTAATTAGAATTATCATTTTTCACTTGATTTGTTGAGTTCACACGGGTTTATTTTTAGGTCCGGCGTTAGGACTATTTGCCAAAAGAGAAGCGATGCAGACTTTTGCTACATGACCTTGTTTTGCACATAAATTGCATTTTAATTTTGCACTAGAGCGACATTCCTTTGCAAAATGACCATTTTCACCACAACGCAAGCACAGGCCGGCTATGCCTAATTGTTCGTAATTAACTTTTTGTTTATGTTGAGGTGGTTTACGATTGAATGGTACTTTTCCCTTCTTTGAAATTTTATTTACACTTGCACTAGATGTATTTGCCACCGCGTGTGATAACTGCTCTGCATCACACTTTGCTGCCTCAAGTGTCAGCGCCTTTGAAACAATTTCCTCAATTTTAGAAGATTGCGCTTGAAGAAGTTGCTCTCGCATATTATTGTCTCTTATACCACGGATAAATTGTGCTCGTAAAAACACATTAGCAATTGAACTTTTGCACTCACACTCTGAAACAAATTCACAGTCATTAATATCGGTACGAAGAACTGCCACAAAATCTGCCACTGACTGTCCTTCGCTTTGATATTTTGATAAAAACTTATGTTGAGCCACTAAAACATTTTTCTTTGGTGCTAAATGATTTTCTAATAATTTGAATAATTCATCGTACGACAATTCTGTTGCTGCTTTTGGTGCCGCTAATGCCGTTACCATATTAAAGTGTTTAGAGCCAATTGAATTTAACAACAACTTTACACAATATTCCTTCATGCCTGAAATACCCTTCATATTGATATATGTATGTATATATAAAATCTGTACTTGTTAAGTTCGATGGAACTTAACACTACTGTTATATTTAAGTAGCTATAAAATTTGCCTATTATTTCTTTGTAAATAGATCGCAAATAAACAGATTACAAAAAAAAAAAAAAAAATATTGATATAATATTCAAATCGTTGTGTGTAACTCCGATAAGTCTCCTTGGCCGGATCGAAAACATCAAAGTTGGGTACCAATGCTGTGTTAATTATGTTGGTGCTGCTTTGCACTGAATTACCTGCACCTACAGTCACTCTTGATATGTTCGTCAACAAATCCTGTTGCGCCTTCATAAAAGTTGCAAATTGTTCAGCATTCATTTTGTAGAAATATGTAAAAACCTTGCACTTGCTAAACAAAAATTAATTGTATTTTAATTTTTCGATTGTTTCACACTCGTCGCCAAACTGTTGTGTTCCGTGGAAAAAATGAAAGACGCATGCATATTATTACTATAATGTATTTAATCCATTTATTAATATTAAAAAGGTAAGTATAAAGAAGTAAAATATCAAGTTCCAGAATGTACTACTTCGCAAAATGGAGAGCAATATTACAATGGCAGTGATACTGCAAGCTGTTCGAATTAGAATAGAAAAAACAATGACAATTGAAATTGAAGCAGACAGTGTTGCCATGGTTTGGGAAGTTTCCCAGTTATAACATATACTATACATACATACATTTGCAATGGCTATTGGTTGTAAGATACAATATAAAATTTAATAATTATTTTTTACAGAAATAATAAAATCTTAAAATAAGTGTTTATATAGATGCAACTATTTATTAAGAAGGATTCAATGTGCAAACTATTTCGCAAGTAGAAGGCATTTATAAGGTCAGTTTTCGTATATATATATATATATATATATATATATATATATATATATTTATATAAATATATATATACATATAAATATATATATACATACTTTCTTGTATACATATATTGACATCGTACAAATTTGGTTAACGCGCAGCTCCAGAATAATAGTAGAATAGGACTCACAGTTATGGTACAAGGAAGAGCCCAAGATAAAATGTACTAGTGCTAGGGCGCGAGTTGTTGGGACACATTTCCAGAAATCAATTCTGCTAGAGGAATGGCTGCATAAGTTCATTCGAGATACCAATTATGCATTCGGATACTAGGAAATAAAAGGGCACTCTATCTGACAAGCGCGAAGATACACCTTTCATGGGTCCGGAACCTACCTGTGGAGTAAACAATAGCTTCACAAATAACCTAACACACGAAAGGGAAAAGCAAAGGACTTATCGACTAATGGAGCTAAAAAGAGAATGCTGCAGGCGGAAAGAGTCATTGATTCCGAAAGTATTGTATTAAGGTAGAGCATATTCTTAGTTATAGCAGAAATTATATTAAACTTGACACTGAACTCCGAGAAGCTCGGATGGACACAAGATGGATGGTGACAGTGCTTCCATATTTCTGCCGGAAGTCCACATATTCAAGTTCTGTGATAGAAATTTGGTGCGTAGAGGCACTCGCGGTGCCAATATATACATTCTCTCGGAGAGCCAAACAGCTTTAAAATCATTTGTAAAACTGTCGTTTCAATCAGATAATCTGGAAGAGCTTTAAATTCCTGAATATTCTAGCAACAAAAAATTCAGATACTGAATGCAGGCACAGCGACTTGACGGGTATATAAATAATGAAATGGCACTCAATCTAGCTTTCTTAGGTTCAGAACCCTGCTGTGGAATAAACAATAGCTTCGCAAATAACCTAACACACAAAGGGAAAAAGCAAGGTCTAATCAATTAATGGAGCTCCAAAAAGGGCACGCGGTAGTCGGAAAGACTCATTGACCACAAAATTATTATGGTAGAGGCTATTCTAGACCTCAGCAGAAATGATAATTAACAAAACAATGAACTTTTGGCATGACACTGCATACTTAACTATCACATGAATAAACTACGTGTGGTAGAAAGTGAAACTGCAGGCTCTGTCAAGAGACAGAAGAAACATCAGAGCATCTTTTACGCGATTGCCCTACGGTAGTAAGAAGCAGACTTAACTTCCTAGGCAGTAGGATTCTAGTTCCAAATAACCTAGTTAAAATGATGACAAGTTTTATAAAAAAGTCTAGCATTGTTTCAGTTAGGCAGAGGAGGGAAGGAATATAAGAGACCTGGAACTTTTAAAAGACTTGAGTGATTATACACCATAGCGAATTTTGTAATGTTTTAGTATTGTATGCAGTCTATAACAAAACTGACTGTTTAAAAAACAAATAGCAGTTTTAATCAAATTATTAGGAGATATTAAACCTCAATCGATAAATTGAGAAAAGTTGATAAAGTATAAGGAAAACAGTTATCAATTTATACTTTACCAAAAGGTTTGGATATATAAAAAAAGTATTTGAGGGTTTTTTTTAAAATAATCACCTTTAAACCATAAAATGAATTAAAATTAAAAAACAATTATAAAAATATCGAAGTGAAAGAAAACAATGACAATGAGTAAGTTCATAGGTGCCATTGATAATGCTACCTATTTCATTGGGTTTGTAATATTGTTCTAAGCAATACTTGTCAATAGGCCTTTGACAAATATTGCACCGTTCAAATGACACGCTCCCCAAATCTTCGCAATGTAGGCACTCGTTTCGCATGTCTTTTCTCTATTTATATAATTTTTCTTTCATTTCATTCCTATATTCATTTGGATCCATTATATTGTCTAAAGATGTTTTTTTAAGTAGAGCTTCTGCAAATTGGCAACAGTATACACCACAGTTAAACCTATCGCTTTGCCTTGCGTGTGAAATGTTTTCAAATCTCCATTCATCCCCTCGTAGACCCACTTCTGCTAATATTTTAAAGAATTTTGCGCTAATTTGGGAAATTGTTTCTTGGTGTGCACTGATAGGGTCTATATAGCAAAACGTGTTTTCATTAAAATTCGCAAAAAAAAGGGTGAAATGATGTGCTTTTAATATTGGTACTATAAATATGGACTTTGTCTCGATTTCAAAAATACTTTTAAAATTTAATACACAATCTTTAAAAAAAATATTGCCTCACCCTCCTGACAAGTACTAATTCCCACATTCTTCATGTTGTTTTCGAAAACAATGAGATAAATATAAATCTCTAATAAATTATTGAAAATTTCTTTCCGAGGATTTAGAGATTCCATTTCGTTAAGCAAAAGTGTGGTAGTTCTAAAAGGTTTCACTCCCTTATCAATTTATTGGAAAATGTGATAATATTTTCCAATAACAAACTTAATTTTATGGAGTTTTCTTGGAAGCCTATAATTTTGGAACGTTTTTTCACCAATAACCATCGTGTTATTTAGTTTGTCTTTCTGTTTCTTTGGAGTTCTCTTCCAGAACTCTCTGACAATGTCCACATTTTTCCCAACTTTGTTTACTGCACTTTTAGTAAATATATGTTCACATTCTATATCCTTTATTTTGGCATGAATATATTCAAAAGACCTACGAACATAATCAGTAGCTCTGATGTTTCTATTGCCATTATGAGTAATATTTTTCATTATGGAAAAATATCCTTCTGCTGGACTGTTTGATATTCTGCTGTCAGTATTGTCAACAAATTTGCCCATGACATTTGACCACAAGACGACATATGGCATCCATTTTGTTAGGATGAGGTCCAAAAATGTCTCATTTTTGTAAACATTCGAAGAGCCGTCTTGTAATGCATTGTTCGTTTTATTTTTTACCCTTAAAAATATTTGTAGTGCTCGCTTATAAAAGGGATTCTTAGTATACTGAGCCTTTCAGTTATTGGGTATGTGGAAGCATTTTCTGCTGAAGAATTACCATCAATGATGAATTCGGCACTAAATGTTTTTATTCTCTTAAGAGCGTCATAATAATCGACATTTTTTACTGGACTTAACAGAATAAAACATGTAGCCTCGAATCATACCCAAATTTCGCCAAGACTTGAAATATTGATTGCCTTAATCATGAGAAACTTAAAAAAACTCTCTTGATCGTTGTCTTCGGCACAAAATTCTGCGTCTTTGACAACAATTCTTAGAAAATGGCAACAGCAAATTTGCACTATTACAAAATTTTAAGTTTTTTTATTTCCTTTTAAAAATAAGTAGCACTTTGCCAAATAATTGCTAATATTAGCTATGTCGTTGTTGAAAACTTTTATGCTGGAATTGATTAGAGCCCAACTCCAGTCTAAAACAATTCTTTTGCAAATTGGCCAAAAAATTTTGTTTTCAGCGCAGAAAACTTTTAAATCCATAAAAAAATTCTTTATGTCTTCTTCATATAGTCTACAATTTAAGGCTTCCGCAATAGCAATTAAGATGCCTTTCCCACTTTTCCCCCTTACGTGCATAACTAGAGAATACAAAAATGTTCTCTTTGAAAATTTATCAAATTTAGATACAACTCCACCAGTAGAGTCTATAAAAAGTCTTAGATAATGTTATTAACTGTCGATTTCTATACTTAGACGAAAAGTCATGTTTTATTTCAGTTTTGACTATTTTTCGCCTGACTGCTCTAACCTGTTGATGTTTACGAACGTTTCGTGGATGGACTATACGTTTATAGTCTGTAAAAACCTCCACTTCTATATGAGTACTCCCTAAGCTAACAACAAATTTGTACCGACGACAACAATAAATAAAGTAAACGCAATAAGCGTATAAACGCAAAATTGTTCGGTCTTTGTTAAATCCATGCGATTTGAAATTTATAGGGCATACATTGTTAATTGTTTTAAAGTTTTCACGGACAATGTCTTGTAAGTATTCTAAAAATTCGTTACTACTATTTTCAAAAAAGTATTCATTTAGAAACGATTATTGTTGTTCGGAAAACTTAAATTTTCCAGCACTGAATATAAAATCCTTCTTAATTTTGTTTTTGTTAAAATGTTTTTTGTCAGTATTTTGGTTGTTGGCTTATTCAATACTTTGGTTTTTTTTTTCTAATTATGTTGTATTCTTCAATTTTATTACTGTCACCAGTAATTTGTATATCCGACAATTTTGTTGACGAAAATGCGTTGTCAAAATTGTCAGATATACATATCTTTAATACAATTATCCGTTATTAAATTTTCCAAAGTTGAAACTTTATTTTTGCTCAACCAATCAACATCAAAAACTAAATTTACGGGTTTAATTTCAAAATCTACAATGCACGGAACTGAGGGTTCCATTGGGGTTTCTTCTACGGCTTGAATAATTTGAGCAGAGTTATTACCTGAATTTAATTCTCTCGAATGAAGAATATAATTTAAAAAAATCTGTGTTAATGGAGTCCAACGAATAACTAAGGGCCGTATTTATCACCGAAATTTCTGGTGCAGGAACATCGAAAAGCGTCTGCACTTCATTAAAAATTTGTAAAATGTTGTTATCTACACATAATCCTTTAAATGAATTCAGAATCTGATCTAAATTCAGATTTTTTGTTTCCTGGTGAAAAAAACCTAAAGAAATAAAATAAAAATATTGAAATAATAAAGTAATTTTTAAGATTTTTGGATAAAAATTTAATTTTTGTAAACTTTAATTCTTTGGTAAAATTAAACCCAAGATCTAAAGAACGAATATTTTTGACATTTGTGTAATGAATTTCAGTCGATGTTGAAAATGATTTCGGAACCATTTTAAAATTATTATAATTAACATGGCACAAAACATAAAAAACTAATGAGGACAATTAAAAACGAATTTTCGTTTTCAAAATCGATTTCCGTCACATACCTGTTTGAATTTTAATTGTCTCTAGTTAATAGATTGCAAAATTTCTACCCAATAATAAAGTACTTTCTTTTAATGTTAACTTATTTTTATGTTTTTTATTTTTTACTGAAAAAGTAAAAGTTATTTTTCAAGCAGAAAATACTTTTGCTACAGTAATCTGCTAAGTGTCAAAAAAAAAAAATAACACATAAAAAATATCTATTATTTTTTAAGCTTAAAAAATTTCAAGTTAATTTGTTTTGAAAATAATTCAAGTAAATAAAAATGCCACCTTATAAAGGGAGTCCGCATAACAAGGATAACGTTGGTGTACTTTTATTCTCGAAGCATTTCTCTTTCGTTATTATAGTTGAGTAGATAATTTTGGCATTGTAAGAAATTACTACTTGAAAACTAAGTAAACTTTGCACCAATTATTAAGTGTTAAAGAGTTACAGTGGCGAGCATTTGTGGATACATGTCACTTATGTATTACTTAAAAAAGCATCAAATTCTACAAAACACGTTAAATTCAACCGGATTTTCTGCTAAAATTTTTTTATTTTTTGTTATCTGGCAACACAAATAGTAGTAGCAAAAAACAGTTTATTTGTTCCGTTATTTTTGTTTTTTGTAAAATATGAAAAGCATAGAGATTACGCTAGTAGCCACTTTTTAATCGTCGTAATTTTTTCAAACAATATTAACCTTTAAATAAAAGTGAGAAAATCAAATCGTGGAAATGATAAAAAACAGTAAACCAGCACGTGAAATTGCGAGAATATTAGGTATTTGCCACCGAACAGTGCTTCAAGTAAGAAAAATAAAAAATATTAGCATAGACAGTGCAAAAAAATCGCGACGAAGTTTGCTGACCGAGAGAGATGCACGGGCCATGGAACATTTGTTGGTTACGAAACAGGCAAAAACACCGAAGGAGGCAGCAGCTGTGATCAACAAGCCAGTTAGTGAGTGGACAGCCCGCAGGGCGCTTAAAAGAATCGGGCTCAGTTCAACTATAAAGCAAAAAAAAACCTGCACTGTCGGAAAAAAATATAAAAGCACGACTTAAGTTCTGCAAAGAGCATAAAAACTGGAGTGTAGAAGACTGGAAACGGGTAATATGGTCAGATGAAACCAAAATAAATCGTTTTCAGTCAGATGGCAAGGAGTACTACTGGCTCCGTCATTATGAAGCCCTAAAAAAACACCAAGTAAAGGAAACCATGAAGCATAGAGGTGGAAGCCTTATGTTTTGGGCTTTGCTGAAAAAACGACTTTCACGGTACGACAATTCGCCAAAAAATTTAAATGAACTTTGGGCCCGAGTCCAAACGGAGAGGTCAAATATTCCAAGACATATTATTGAAAACTTGGTCGAAAGTATGCCAAGACGTGTCAGAAGCGTGATTAAATCAAAAGGGCTCTGGACAAAATATTGAAAATTAAAAGAACAAAGTTTTTTTATTCAGACGTGCAGAAGTGGATACATGGAACTTTTTCATAAAAATGCATTTATCTTTAGTTTTTCCTCAAAAATTCTTGAATTTCATTTTCTGTTTTTAAATATTATTTGAACTCGTTTTTCTTTATATTGCATATTTTGCACGTCTTCAAGTCTTTCGAAGCAAACATGTATCCATAGGTGCTCGGCACTCTAAATATAGATGTTAGCCTATTTTAGTGCGTTTAATTAACTTTATATCGGCCAATCTTATAAAGAAAAATAGTTGGAAAAAAATGGAAGAAATTTTGTTAACAATTTTATTTAATTTTGATTTTTTAAGTTAAATTTCAACCATACAAATCCATTGTACAACTTAATTTTTCAAAGTGAAGATGGGAAGCACAAAATACTTTTTCCTATATGGTAGTGATGTATTGTCACGCTATCGTACTATTTTCAGTACTTTTTGATTTGTGAAATACCGTAGTACGGTTTAAATTTTCTGCCTCATATAATTAAAAAATACCAAAACGAATTCTGTACAGACCGGACAATTTGTCTCTTTGCATTTTTTAAATAGTACTTTTAATAAGGAGAAGGTACTTTTTAAGCTAAAACTCAATAACATATTCAAATCTAGATTTTCCATCACTGCTATGTCCACGAAAATAAACGAAATAGGATGAGGTTGTGTGTCATACTGTTTACAATATCCTTTGCTTGCAACATTAAGTTTTATTAGCGGTTTTCACGCTTCATTGCTTTTTTACATCTATATTAAATTTACAATGATTTTAACTAAAAAGCGTGAACGCCTTTTTTACCTTCATTGTCAGCAAATTAAATGTAAATAAACTTAGAGTAGCAGTAGCGCTAACTTATTAATTTTTACTCTAATATGAGTGATTTTTAAATATTTAAGCGCCAAAAAAATAGATTTATCCTAAACTTTAAAGCTGGCATCACTTTAAGACAGCTGTTTCTAATTTATTAAAACAAATATCAACAATTTTAAAGTCTACAATTTTGAGAAGATTATAGTTTAAAAAAATGCCCAAGAAAACAGTGAAAGAAAAAATCGTAAGCTTCTTAATACAGAATGCAATTGATGAAATTTTTTTTTTTTAACTTTTTATTTTTATTTATTGGATCTGTCTAAACGACGTTTACAATAGGTATTAAAATCTTAACCTAAAAAAATACTTAAGCTGTTACTGCTACTGCAGGACTCAGCATTTAGATCGAAAGTTTATCATACCAAATCAAAAGTCTGCACTCTTTGGAGACGCCGATGGCCCTCAAATAAAAGTAAGTCCCTCGCATATGGATTGGGATGATTAGTAACTTTTGCAACGTAGCTCGTGCACAATTTTTTTATCTCTTCTCGGATGGTAGGAATATTGAGATCCTTGTGGATGTTAATATTTCGTATGTACCAAGGAGCGCCCGTAATCATTCTCAGGATCTTTGACTGCCTTCTTTGTAGCTTTTCAACATTTGATGCGGATGCAGAACCCCACAACTGGATACCATAAGCCCATATCGGTTTTAAGGCAGCTTTGTATATTAGTACTTTGAGGTCTAAGCTCAGTGCAGAATGTGGCCCAATGAGCCAGAAAAGCTGGGCGGTTTTAATATTAAGCTGTGTAATTTTGGCTGCAATATGGTAGACCCACGTCAGACGCCGATCCAGGTGTATTCCCAAATACTTTACTTGGCTCTGCTCTGGGATGGTTACTCCATTTATAGAAATGGGTGGACAATTGTTTTTCCGCAGCGTAAAAGTTATGTGAAGACTTTTTGTGGCATTGACTTTTATCTTCCACTTATTCAGCCATTTCTCCAAATCAGCAATGTGCTTTTGAAGCTGTTGAGATTCCACATCCGGCTGTTTATGGATACTTAAAAAAGCTGTATCATCAGCAAATATGGAAGTGTACGTGTGTGGACTTGTAGACAAATCTGCGGTATATAAAAGATATTGAAAGGGCCCGAGTATACTCCCTTGCGGGACACCAGCTGAGATTCTTTTAATTGATGAATATGTGGTTTTTGATCTTACAACAAAAGACCTATTTTCCAAATAGTTCTTGAGCAGTTTGTGAACGTTTTCGGGAAGTAGTGTTGAAATTTTGTATATTAGTCCTTCGTGCCAGACCTTGTCGAATGCTTGATATCACAAGTGCAGAACAATACTGCTTACTTTCAAAAGTTTCGCGAATTAAATTCGTAATTCTATGGACTTGTTCAACAGTGCTGTGTTTTCTTCTAAACCCAAATTGGTGGTTGGGAATTAAGTTTCTCGAATCGATATGCGACGCTAAAGATTTCAAAATTAACCGTTCGAATATTTTTGAGAGAACGGGCAGTAAACTGATGGGACGATATGATGAAACCTGCGTAATGTCTTTGCCAGGCTTGGGGATCATAACTATTTCCGATTGTTTCCAAGATGGTGGAAAGTAGCCGATTCTTAACATCGAATTGTAAATGAACAGTAAGGTTCTCAAGGCTGAATTAGACAGATTGATAATCATAGTGTTAGTGATTTTGTCGCTACCAGGAGACTTTCTTGGGTTCAGATCGCTGATAACTGCTCTCAGTGCATTTAGGCGAATTTTTATCGGGTGAACAACATGTTCTTGAACAGCAATTGGTGTTAAACAAGAATCTGTTTCATTAGGAGCAAAAACTTTCTCCAGGTAATTGGCAAACTCTTCCGCTTTGTCGTTGGAATTTTTCGCCCACTCTCCATTTTGTAGGCGAATAGGAGCTTCATAAACAGTTGGAAGTTTCATTTTACGGACTGCCTTCCACAAGCTGTAGTCCGTCTTCTCGGTGGCATCTAAGTTCTGCAAAAAGTTTTTCAGATTTAAAGTTAAATATTGAAATTGTTCTTTGAATAAAAAAAAACAAATTTCTTATTTTTTAATTTTTTAGCTGTCGATCTTTTGACTGCTTTCTTTATTGGATCAATCTTATGACTCCCCTTACTTTTGAAATAATCTTAGTTTAAATACAAGAAAAATGCTTATCTATAATTCTTAATAATTATTGGGAAATCAATTGTTTACAAAAGAAATTTTAGTTGTGCAATGGTTCTTAAGAAATTCATATTTCGAAATCAATTGATCTAGTTTCGTTATTATTGCTTGGCCACCCAAAATATCCTGGAAATGCAAACAAGCGTTTAAAGAAAAACAATAAAAATATATTTCGAAATCAATTGATCTAGTTTAATTGTTATTGCTTGGCCACCCAAAATATATAAAAGTGCAAGCAAGCGTTTTTGGAAAAACAATTAAAATATGTCAAGTGTTTTATGCATGCATGTTTGTACACAGTGTTGTGGACGAATATGCATATTATTAATTTTTATTTTTAATGGGAAATAATTAAACGAATATTTATGCAAGAATGTATGTTTGTTGTGGACAATATTTTAAGAGGTTTCAAATTTCTTCCCTTTGTAAACATTTAATTTTAAATTTGTTACAAACATATGTATGAGTATAAGTATTTAAATAAAAGACAATTGAATCTGTAAAAATGTAACATTATATTATTATTTTATTAGGGGTAACTATAACTCCCCCTTCGTTAGAGTGAGGCTCCGACGAAATGTGTAATATAGACATCTTACTTCTTATATTATAAATGAAAGATATTGTTAATAAAATAATTACAATAATTATTGTTATGCTAGTACAAAAGTTCAATAAATTTGATTGAACATGTTGTTCAATTATATGTTGAATGGAGTTTGAATGTTTAATTTGTTCAAGATATAAGGTTTCTAACTTAAGGTTTGCAATAGTTCCATTTTTCAGTGACTTTTCTTTAATTCTTGTGTTAAAATTTGGTAAAATAAATTTATCATAAGTTTTTATCTTAATATTATAATATGTTTTGTTTAATGCTTTGATTTCGCAGTTTTCAAACTTAATTAAAAAATTTCCTTTTAATTTAATTACTATTTTGTTACAATTATGTTTTATTTCTGAATAAAAATTTTTAAATACAAGTATACCTGTGACAATTTCTGATATTTGTGTTTCAGCAATAGTCTGCATATTACATTGCGCTTCTTCAAAGTTGATAATGCTAAGTAAACATTCATCTGATATTTTGATTAAGTTCTTTTTTAAATTATTTTTAATGTTTGTGTCAAAGATATTGTTTTCTGAATCTAATAACATTTCGTATGTACTTAGATTAATAGATTTATTTTTTATATTTGGAATTGGCTCAAAAATTATTTTCGACAAAATATTTCTTGAAAATTGTGGTATTTGGAGGATAAGTATAATGTTATTGTCCTGAAGTGCTACGGCTACCTTAGTATTTGTATAGCTGTCAAAGTCATTTATTAAGTCCAATTCTGTTTTTGTAAATATGTCTGATGGAATTATTCCTAGTATGCAGGAAAATACTATCTGTCCAATGTCATCTATGTGGTTGCGTAGAAGAGAGATGTCATTATTTATTTGGTAAATATGTTCCAAAAACCTAATTTCATCTTCCATATTTAATATTTTGTTCTGTAAATATTCTGTTAGTTTATTTAGATAATTTCCTATTTGTGTCTGTTTTTTATTTATGTGATTAGTAATATTCTGGATTTGTGAAGAGAGTAAGTCGTTTACTGTTGTGAGGCTATTAATCTTGTTTGTCATGGTTTTTTCGTTTTCAAATAAAGTATTTAAAGAATTTCTAATTTCCACCTCGTCGTCGTGATCCATGGATCCAGCGACAAATTTCAGTCCTTTTCCTAAAATGTTTACAAGTCCTCTTTTCTGCCTGAATCGAGGGTTTAAGTTTTCTACTTTTTCTTTAACTATAACGAAGTTTTTATACACGCTGTCCAGTAATGGTCTGTTTTCTGTTGCACTGTAATTTAGTGAGACTATGTTATTGTGTAATAGTGATACGGTATCGCTATACATTGTGAGATTTATAAAATGTAATATTTTGTTGTAGTGTTCAATTACTTTAACTTCATCGGTCTTGATTGGTATGTAGCCATTGTTATTTGTTAGGTCCTGTATGTCAATTGTTTGGGTGCTTGCGGTGGATATCAATGTCAGTAGTAGTAATAAGTAATCCATCTGAAACAAAAATGTAAATATATAGTTATGAAGATTGGTATTTTTTCCTTCGTCTGATGTGTGTTTTATAATATTTCAATCCTGTCTTTTTGTCTATTACGTGGTCTTCATCTAATTTACTAGTGTCTATTTTCCTATATTTTCTGTGGTTCTTACCACCTCTAACTTCCCTAACGTAATTTATTCCGTCCGTTAATTCCATGTCAGATCTGTTTCTGTTTAGTTTATTTAAATATTTTTCTTTTTTATTCAGAATTAGTTCATGTATTGCAGGATATCTGTCTTCATGTACCTTTCCATTCAGGAAATCAATTGGTCTGATTTTTGTTGTACTGTGTATAGTATTGTTGTAGAAGCCTATGATTCTTGTTATCTTTTCTTCGACAGTTTCAGTTTTGCTCCTTTCGTCATGTCTCAATAGTCTTATATGTTCGTTAATTGTATTGTGAAGTCGTTCAATATCTGCATTAGAATTGTGGTTGCTGTTAGAAGTGTAATGTATGACAACGTTTTCCTCCTTTAAAAATTGTTGTATTGGTATCGCTTTAAAACCTAATTCATTGTCTACTATAATCTTTTCGATTTTACCGTAAGAGTTGATATACTGAAGCAATTTGCTTTTAAATTCTGTCCATGTTCGTCCGTTAATTTTATAAGCTACTGCGAATTTAGTAAATTTGTCGATCATTGTCAAAAATAGTTGTTTTTCTAGTGTATAGAAAACGTCGATGTGGATAATTTCACGAGGCTTCGAAGGAGTTTCAGTTAACTTGTATGGTAATTTTAGAGGATTCCTGTCGTATTTTTCCAGATTACAAATTCCGCAATTATTAATAAATTGTGTTATTCTTAACTTTAAATTTGGATTGTAAATTTGCATTTTTAATTCCTCAAATACCGCTTGTATACCCCTATGATTTTTATTTAAATGTTCTTTTTCAATGAGTTCAGTTAATTTATTTTCATCTTCGATATCTTCGAGTAATTTTTTGCACCTTATAATTTTAAATCTATTATCGTTTGAAAAGAGTTCTTCATATGTGTTCTTTATTATATCAAAAAGGTCATCTTCCACAAGGATTGCGTTCAGTTGATTTGGGTTGAAATGGTTTTTTAATAAGGATATTGTGGTCTCTCTATCGAGTTTTTTGACTCCTATGATTTTTCTGTTATTTTTAAATATCTTTTTGTTTTTGATTCTAGCTGAACCTGATTGTATTTTATTGATTATGATTTGATTTTTAAAAATATTAATAGGGTTATGGGTTTCTTTTAATTCATTTGTGTTGGATTCCAATAAGTTAACGTTAATGGATGTGTTTTCAATTCTTGATAATGCGTCCGCATTGCTGTTTTTAGTACCTTTTTTATATTTAATTTCATAGTCGAATTCTGAAAGCTTAAGCCTCCATCTTACGAGCTTGGAATTGGGTTCTTTAATTGAAAAAAGCCAGGTCAATGGTTTATGATCAGTTTCAATAATAAATTTACGCCCGAAAATATATGGTCTAAAATATTTAGTAGCCCATATAATAGCCAGAAGTTCTTTTTCAATTGTACTATAGTTACATTCGTGTTCATTTAGTGTACGACTTGCAAAACAAATTGGATGATTGTCTTGCGATAAAACCGCCCCTAATGCGAAATTGCTCGCATCTGTAGTGACCGTGAATGTTTTCGAAAAATCTGGATATGTTAAAATTGGTTCATTTATTAGTAAAGTTTTAAGTGTATTGAAGCTTTCTTGATATTGGGGGTCAGAGATTTTTATTTTAGCATCCTTTTTTAGATATCTTGTCATTGGCTTTGCAATCATTGAATAATCCTTAATGAATTTTCTATAATACCCGGTTAGTCCTAGGAATTGTTTAATCTGCTTTGGGGTTTTTGGAATGGGCAAGTTTTTTACACATTCTATTTTTTTGGGATTTGGTTTTATTCCATTCTGTGTCACGATATGCCCTAAAAATTCTGTTTCTTTCTTAAGAAATTCAGATTTATCCAATTGTACCTTTAAATTGGCTTCTTTTAATTTATTAAAAATAAGATTAATTGAATTTAAATGCTCTTGCTATGATGTAGAGAAAATAATTATGTCATCTAAGTAGACTAGACATATCTTATTTAAATATTCACTCAAGACTGTGTTCATCAGTCTCTGAAATGTCGCTGGGGCTGTCTTCAGTCCAAACGGCATTCTTAGAAATTCATAATGACCGTTTTCTACGCTGAAAGCGGTTTTGTGAATATCTTCTTCCGCGATTTCTATTTGATGAAATCCCTTGGCTAAATCAAGGGTGGTAAAGTATTGGCATCTTCACAATTTGTCCAAAATTTCATCAATATTTGGTATTGGGTACTTGTCATCTACTGTAACTTCGTTAAGTTTGCGGTAGTCTATGACAAGTCTCCATTTAGTTTTGTTGCTAGCATCGGCCTTCTTTGGCACGATCCATATAGGTGCGGAATAGGGTGAATTACTGGGTCTTATTATTTTATCTTTAAGCATTTGTTGAATTTGTTCCTTTACCTCTTCCTTATGTATGTATGGATAACGATAGGATTTGGAAAATATCGGAACATTGTTAGTAGTACGTATTTTATGTTTTATGGCGGAAGTAAAAGTAAGTTTAGAATTTTCTTGGTAAAATATATCTGAATAATTTTTTATGATTTTTAATAATCCTGTTTTTTCCTCACAATTAAGGTGATCTATTCTTATTTGTTTTTCTAAAGGTAATTGTTTATAGTGAAGTAAATCTTGAAAGTAGATTTGTTCCACGTCTTGGTTTTCTTCCTTCTTGTTATCTTTGATATTTTTAATTTGATAATCTTGGTTTTTGTTGGTATAGTTTTCTTCAAAAAGGGGTAGAGTAATGTCACCAAATTGAATAGATTTATTTTTATAATTTATAACTGCTTCTAGTGGTATTAATAGATCATTTCCTATTAATCCATCATAATAATCGTGAAATTTAATTATAAAAAATTCGATAAAATTGAGTTTTTTACCAAATTCTTCAAAAGTTTTAATTCTAGCCTTTTGGTTTAATTGGGTTTTACCTAATAAACTTTTAACAAAGATGGGGTTTGTTTTGTACAACCATTTGGGATGACAGATTCCTGGATTTAATATTGAATTGGTTGCACCAGTATCTATGATTAGTTTTAAATATCCTAACTTAGTCTTTACTCTTATATATGGTAAGCATCCGAGGCTTGTAACGGAAAATTTTCTCCTGTTAATTCATGATTATTTATATCCATTGGCTCAGGAGGTGGTGGTTGTTGTTGGTATCCATAATTCTGTGGTTGTTGTTGGTATCCATAATTTTGTGGTCTTTGCTGTACTTGATATTGTCGTTGAAAATTTCTTGTATTAGGTATGCGTTGTGGGAAATTTGATTGGTTTTGAGTGTTCTGGAAACGTTGTTGTGAGTGTCGTGAGTTTTGTGGAAAATTATTTGAATGTGTTGGATTTTGTGAATTTTGAAAACGTTGTGGAGGATATCGTGAATTCTTTGGAAAGTTTTGCGATTGATATTGTGAGTAGTTTGTCTGTTGTTTGTTTCCGTATTGTTTTCGCGACTCTAATTTGTTTCTATTGAATGGTTGAATATTGTCTATACTAATGTGTGCATAACCCGATTCGAACAATATGTTCATTGCTTCTTCTAAAGAGTTGGGGTTACGACATGCCAAAATTGTTTTCATTGGCTCTGGGATTTTAGCCTTGAATATGTTAAGGGCTGACTGGGAATTATTTTGTGCAGATAAGTTTATCGCATTTTGGTCTTGACCTAAAATAAAAGCAGTTTTGTTATTGAGTCTTCTCAATTTTCCCTTGATTTCTTCGTAGAAATCAATACTTGTACTTTTAAATGTTGTAGCCCTAAGTGCATCAAAGAGTTCTTCGCAACTCAATCTGTCTCCAAAATTATTTTGCAAGACTGATTTTATTTCTGTCCATGAAGTTGCCTGACAGTTTATTTCTATAACTTCCCTAGCCTTATTTTTTAATTTACTTTTAATTATGTCTGAAAATAATAACTGCGAATGTCCGTCGTATGTTTGTAAAATGGGGTGTACCCTGTCTACTAGACTGAGGAATGTATTTAAATCTTTTCTATCCCCATTGAAGTCAGGGAGGTTTCCTAAATATTTGAGGGGATCGAAATTTATTTGAGCCATATTTTTTTTTATGAGTAAAAAAATTCACACAATTCTTTAACACCCCTTTTTTTTTTTTTAATATTTATTGCAACTTTGTTCTTAATAATTATGTGTATGTAAAATAGATTTAAGAAAAAAATTTTTTATGTGAGTATATATAAAACTTAAATATAAACGATACCTTAAAAAGAATGATGTTTTGATTGTTGGTGTTCCAGGTATTGTTGATTTCTGATGGCTAGTTAATTTCCGATGATTATTCTGTTGGTTCCTGATGGCTAGTTGATTTCTGATGGTAGTATTTCTGTTGGTTTTTTTTTTGATGGTTAGTCCTGATGATTCCGTTTATTTCTGATGGCTAAAGTTGCTTCACAGTTTATTTTGTTTTTTGTTTTTATTTTAACAAAAAATTTTTCTTCAGCTTGTTTAAAAAAAATTTTTTTTTTCAGGGAAACAAAATTTTTATAGTTTTAGGTTTCACTAGCACTGTTTTCTTTTTTGTATTTTTAGAGTTCTTTAATATTTTAAAGGGAACTTTAATAATTTTTTTATTGTATTGTTTTTAATTTTAATAAATTTTTTTTTCAATATTGTTTTTATATATTTATTCCTTTAATCTTTTAAAGGATTTTTTATATTGTTTTTATATATTTATTCCTTTAATCTTTTAAAGGATTTTTAATATTGTTTTTACATATATATTCCTTTAATCTTTTAAAGGATCTATATATATTTTTTTTTTTTTTTATTACCCGTTTAGGATATTGATATATCGAATATCCTCTCTTTATGTACGCACAAATTACACAATTACACACGAGGATACACGGGTATCCTACCGACTGCGCCGGTTAAATATTGAAATTGTTCTTTGAATAAAAAAAAACAAATTTCTTATTTTTTAATTTTTTAGCTGTCGATCTTTTGACTGCTTTCTTTATTGGATCAATCTTATGACTCCCCTTACTTTTGAAATAATCTTAGTTTAAATACAAGAAAAATGCTTATCTATAATTCTTAATAATTATTGGGAAATCAATTGTTTACAAAAGAAATTTTAGTTGTGCAATGGTTCTTAAGAAATTCATATTTCGAAATCAATTGATCTAGTTTCGTTATTATTGCTTGGCCACCCAAAATATCCAGGAAATGCAAACAAGCGTTTAAAGAAAAACAATAAAAATATACAGTATGCAAAACCCATATTCGTACACCCGATAAAAATAAGAAAATTTACAAAATATTCAACGCATAAGCAAATTTTTAAAAATTTCATATCTCTTTATTGTTTTTATGACAAAATACAAGTAATATATAAATATCTTGTAAATCTACCGCTAGATGGCGGTGTATTCACATAATGAATAACAAAAACCGTATTCGTACAGCTGCAACGTCATTATTTTCTTGCTGTTAATGGGAGTTTTAAACTCTGTTGTATTTGTGTGGTTCCCCTTTTTTTGTTACAATCTGTGTTTTTATAAAATACCATAGTCAGTTGAATTATTATAAAAAGTTGGGAAAATTCAACATGGGCAGAAAATCGAGTGAACTATCAAATGAAAAGCGAAAAATAATAATAGATCTACACATTGATGGAAAATCTTTACGGGAAATCGCCAAAATAATGAAGCGCAGTGCTTCTACTATCCAATACGTGGTGTCGAAATATAAAAGAAGTGGACAGTTTAAAAAATCGCAACGAAATGTAAACCGGTGTAAGTTAACAAGAAGACACTGCTTATTCCTACGTCGCCAAATTCGCATTGATCCTTCTATAAGTGGCGTTGCACTGACTGTAAGTTTCGAACAGAACTTTGGAATTCAAGTTACACCTCAAACAGTTCGAAATTACATCAAAAAAATTGGATTCAAAAGTCGGTATGCTGTTAGAAAACCATTTGTAAGCAAGATTAATAAACAAAAACGGGTTGCGTTTGCTAAAAAGTACCAAAATAAGGATTTTAACTTCTGGAAACGAGTCATTTTTACGGACGAGTCCAAATTTAATATAAAATTATCGGATGGACGTGCTAAAATTTGGCGAGAGAAGAACACGAGCTTATTACGTAATAACCTAATTCCCACATTCAAGCATGGTGGAGGCTCGGTAATGGTTTGGGGTTGCTTTTCTGCATCAGGAGTTGGGAATCTACATTTCATTGATGGAATTATGACAGCAAGGGACTATATAAATATTTTAAAGAAAAATGTGAAGCAAAGTGCGGAAAAAATGGGCATTTCCAGGGATTTTATCTTTCAGCAAGATAATGATCCCAAACATACAGCGCTGGATTCCCGACTTTAGATTCTGTACAACTGCCCCAAATACCTCAAAACACCACCTCAAAGTCCAGATCTCAATCCTATTGAGAATTTGTGGTCAATTTTCAAGAAAAAATTAAAACATTACGACATTAGAAACGTAAACGACCTAAAAAAAGCTTTGAGGACAGAATGGTTTAAAATATCACCACAACTAACTTCCAAACTAGTGGAATCGATGCCAAGACGTCTAAATGCTGTCATAAAGCAAAAAGGATATCCAACAAAATACTAATTTTAATCCTTATGTATAATATTTTTAATTTTATTGAAGTCGTTACTCTGTACGAATACGGGTTTTGTTAAACATTGTATGAATTCTTCGTCATTTAGCGCTTAATTTATAAGATAAATATATATTATTAGTCTTTTGCCATAAAAATAATAAATTGATGTGAAAATTTAAAAAAAACCTTAGTATTATATTGCATATTTTGTAATTTCTCTATTTTTAGCGGGTGTACGAATATGGGTTTTGCATAGTGTATTTCGAAATCAATTGATCTAGTTTAATTGTTATTGCTTGGCCACCCAAAATATATAAAAGTGCAAGCAAGCGTTTTTGGAAAAACAATTAAAATATGTCAAGTGTTTTATGCATGCATGTTTGTACACAGTGTTGTGGACGAATATGCATATTATTAATTTTTATTTTTAATGGGAAATAATTAAACGAATATTTATGCAAGAATGTATGTTTGTTGTGGACAATATTTTAAGAGGTTTCAAATTTCTTCCCTTTGTAAACATTTAATTTTAAATTTGTTACAAACATATGTATGAGTATAAGTATTTAAATAAAAGACAATTGAATCTGTAAAAATGTAACATTATATTATTATTTTATTAGGGGTAACTATAACTATTTAACTCCTTTTCTTTTTGAAGGGCCATACGAAACCTTATCTGGCATTGACTTAGTTGTGTCTTTAAAACAGGGGAACGAAACTCCTGCCATTGGCGCCTTAGCTGTCTTTTTTCTCTTATTAGAGTTAAAATATGGCTTGGAGTATTAGTAGGCCTCTTTGCGCATAAAGAGCCAGTGGGTGTTGTTGACCTGACGGCGTTCGAAAGTATATCTGTGAAATGGTTTACAGCCGAATGAATTTCACCTTCGGTCTTTAATGAGATATTTTGTGGCAGGTGTGCGCTTACATACATTTTATACTTTAGCCAGTTAGTCCTTTTATTTGGAAAGATAGGATTATATTGATACACATTTTGTTCCTCGCTGTGTAACGTTAAGAAGGTTGGGGAGTGATCCGAAGACAGGTCTAGAGAAGGAATGACAGTAATGTGCTCTCGTTTTATATTTCCCATTACCGCAAAATCAATCACGTCGGGAATCTTGTTTAAGTCTGTAGGCCAATATGTAGGATGTCCTGCGGATATTGCATCCAAGTTATTGGAAAAAACAGTATTTAGAAGTTGTCGACCCCTAGGAGTAACGAGGCGGGAGCCCCAAAACGTATGCTTAGCGTTAAAGTCTCCAGCCGCTAAGAATTTTGAACCTAAAGTTTTAAAAAAATTGGTAAACTGCTCCTTACTAATGATGTGCCTAGGAGGACAGTACACTGCTGATATAGCGACCCCTGTGGCAGGTATGGTGATGGTTGTAGCCTGTATGTGTTCTGTTTTATATTCAGGCATAAGGAAATGATCCACATCTTTGCGAACGAGGATTGCTGAACCTCCACAAGCTCTACCACTTGGGTGTTTAGTGTCATAAGTAAAATACCCATTTATCCGAAAACAATTTTTGACAGAACAATGGGTTTCGGAAACAAGCAAAACATCTATTTGATGTGTGTGCAGGAATTGTTTAACTTCGTTTTTATGTTGGCTTAAGCCGTTAGCGTTCCAGAAACATATTTGCAGCTGGTTCATTTTTTATTTTGTAGCAAAATTTGCATTAGCATGCTTGCCATAAATCTATCCATACATTGTATCAATTTATCGATAGAACTTTGGTTGTTTTCAAATCGACCGGGATAGGTTGAATTTTTCTCATGATCAATTGTACTGCTAACGTTTGCAGGAACAGTCGTACCTTTTTTTAAGGCTTGTGCATAAGACAATTGCTGGTAATTTGCGTTTGTGTCACCACTATTTTGTTGTTGCATCGTAGGAGGACGATTCTGAGATGCAGTATTGCTATACTGATTGTAAACAGGTTTTTTAACAGTTTTTTGCTTGAGACGCAAATAAACTTCACAGCCACGATAGTTTGCTGTGTGGCTACCGCCGCAATTACTGCATTTGAGAACTTTGGCGTCGTTTTTAGCGTGGGGGCAATCTAAACTTTTGTGGATATCTCCACATCTGACGCAAGCTGATGGTAGTTTGCAAAAGGTCTTTGTGTGGCCAAATTCTTGGCAGTTTTGACATTTTGGTGGCCCTTTACGTTTTATAGGCTCCTCCACTACAATTCTGCGGTTGAGCAGATACCTTAAGCCATAAATTGGATGCGGCTCTCCCTTAGTTTTCATTAGCGAAGAGTTGAATGCAATTTCATCTCTAAACATAGGTTGAGGAATTTTATTTTTGTTCAATATATTATGGATAGATTTCACCTCATAGCCCTCTTTTTCCAGTGCGTCTTGCAAATCTTTTACTGGAACCGAGCAATCAATGCCCTTGATGACAACTATTAAGCCCTTTGCACTTTTTAGTTGGTATGTGTAATAGCTTTTCTTCTCTAAATCGAGAAAATTCACAAGCTTTCTATAAATTGTTTCACTATTTACCTGGATTTTTGTTTCCAAGACGTTACCCTTTTTCAATGATACAACGTAAAAATTATCTTTACCAAGTACCTGTGTCAGTGTGCTCACCAGATCGTTGGTAGTAGCTTCTCTTAGGTATAATGGAGGTGGTTTAAACCTTTTTGGGGATACAGCTGTTGCGTTCGCAGTTTCAGCATTATCAAGAAGGGCAAAACGATTTTGGGTTGCCACGGCGTTCTTAGGGTGCTTGGAGCTTGGCTCAAATTTTGCCGACCGAGGGCTGGACTTACGTTTTGTAATCGTTATATAACGATCCATGCCTGTTAAAACCTTGTTATTTGCTTTGGTTGTTGCTGGTTTCGGTATATTACCCGTTTTGTTAATTATTTCTGTGCTTACCTTTGGTGAAGCAATTTTGTTACTTTTATCATTAAATAAAAATTCATTAAGTTGCGGTGCACTTGTACTTGCTCTCAAACTTATGCCTGATGTTGTTGCGCTTAAAAACTTTTTCCTTAACAATGAATCATCAATGTTTGTTTGTACATTGTTATGTTCAGAATTTAACACAATATATGCATTTCTGTTGTTTATACTGAGCCTTCTCTCTCTAGTCGGAGAGTTATTTAAGCTCATTTATTAAATATACACTGTTTGTTGTTCTATTATACTTGCTTTGTTTGTTTTTGTGTGCCAAACAAAGGCAAAAATTCACAAAACAAAAGTATTCAATTATAACGGTTCACCTACTACTGTATAACTTTTTGTAATAAATTTTAGCGACTAAAAAAATAACACGTCCGTTCACTTCAAGTGTCAATTGAAAAAGACCAAATGAAATTGAATTTTTTAATATGGGAGATGATGGTAAGTTATTTTAATCAAAAAACGAAGCCACAAGTAATTGCATGAATGGCCTATTCTTACAGATACTGGCGAGCAAGGTGTTTTGGACAATCTTATTGAGGACATTATTTTAGTCGCGTCATATCGCCGTGGCGTGTTTAACTTAGTTCCGAAATCAATGAAGTGGTCACTAGATATTTTAACGCAATTGGACGACAATAGGTTTGCGCAAGTTTTGCGTGTTAGCCGAAAAGAATTTTATTCACTAGCTAGTATGATTGCACAATACCGTGAATTTAACCAACCTCATTCTTGTGAACAATTCCCTGTTGAGTACCAACTCGCCATTGTGTTGTTCAGAATCGGATCATCTGGAGAAGGTGCAAGTATAAGAAAGTTGGCAGCATATTTTGGAGTAGGCGATGGCGGTACTATTGACAAAATAACTCGGCGAATTTTTAGAGCATTTTTAAACCTGCAATCCGAATACATATCATGGCCAGATGCAAACGAGAGATCTTTAATTGTTGCAGAAACATATCATGAACTCCCATTTTGTATAGGATATGTTGATGGCACTGAAATTCCACTTGCTGAGACGCCGGTACTATGTGGAGTCTCTTTTTTTTCTCGGACACACCAGTATTCACTTAAAGCACAAGTAATTTGCGATTACAAACTGCGTATACGGCACGTTGTTGTAGGAAATCCTGGGAGTGTTCATGATTCCAAAATTTTTAAAAATTGTGACATTTATAAAAGGCCTCCGAAATATATTTCTTCTCACCAATGGATAGCAGGAGATTCAGCATACCCCCTATCGGGAACTGTTATAACCCCGTATAGGAATAATTCAAGCCAAATGGATACCTACAGGCGAAAAGGATTCAATAAAAGACATAGCTCGTACAGAATAAGGGTAGAACATTGTTTTGGAATTTTAAAGGAAAAGTTCAGTAGCTTAAAAAACTTAAAAATGCGCATTAATTCCTCTGAAAGTCATTTATTTTGTTGTCAGTGGGTTTTGGTATGTTGTATATTACATAATATACTTCTAGATGCAAAAGAACAAGAACCAGTGCAAATATTTGAAAGTGAAGGGAACAGCGAGGAAGCAGAAACAGTTAAAGATGAACCAGACAATTTTTCAAATACAAAGTATGAATTTAAAAGACAAGCAATTTTCAATTAAATGTTTAATTAATTATTTTAATAACATTTATTAATAAAAGCAAACAGTAAAAAACAACAAAAACGCCATTCAATTTGAGAATGTAAGATTAAAAACAAAGAAAACGAATTTAACAAAACATTTCATTTACTAATAACATGTAAATAGGAAATAAAAATAACTTGGGAATATTGCTGAAAACTCACAAGGCACATAAAAAACGTCACTCTTTCTGTTATTCGTATTTGTATTTCAGTTTTAATTCCAATATTCTTAAACGTTCTTCTTTTTCAATTTCTCTTTTTTGTAATTCAAATTTTTCTTTTCTTCCTCGGCACTTTCTTCAAATTGTCTCAGTTTTAATTCGAACACCTTTTTGAATTTTTCCTTTTCAAAATCAATTTTTAATTTTAAAAACTCGTTCCTTTCTTTTTGTATAATTGATAACTGGTCGAAAGAGTTTTTAGGGGCAGCTCTTTTTAATTTTGCCGCAAATTCCTGCACAGAATTGCTTCTTCTCTTAAACTCAGATGAAGATGATGGAGGGGACGATGAGGAAGGAGAGGCAACTGGGCTTATAGTGCGGTTTATTACTTCTGCCTGTGATTCAGCTATGACGGAATTATCTAATACACAACACTTTGGCGTACTGGTAACGTTCATTTCCGTTACGGCACTATCCATTATTTGAAATGGAAATTCTGTACTACTTTGTCCAAAAATATTATGAAGTTCATCATAAAATCTGCATATTTTTTTTAATTTTTCTGAAACGGAAAGTCTTTTACAGGAAGTAAAGAAAAAAGCCAGAACTAACCTTGTATGGACGTTTCGTTTTCTACTAAACCTGCTCCGGTGGATTTCCTCCAAGTCTGCTTTGATGTAGTTGGTTTTTAAGTTTCTTACTTTCCACTTTATTAAATCCCAGGATACGTCTAAAACTGTATTTACGATTAGTTTTTTATAAAATATTTGAGCTGTGGGTTTCTAAAGCAAATAAATTAACATATTTAAGTTTAATACATAAATAAGAAAATCTTCAAAACGTTACCTCAAAATCCTGATGTTCTTGCAAAAATTCTAATATTTTGCGAACTTCATCGTCACCCCATCTTTTGTTAGCTGTCGTTTCTCGTTTTCTTTTTAAATTTTGGTTTTTTAAATCCATCACAAAATAAATTTTCTTTTCACACAAAACAAAAGAGATAAAATTGCCGCCAAAAGTATCAGCTGTTTCTTGGTTGTAAATATACAAGCCGTATTTACATTCATTTTTAGTGTTGTACTTTAGCAATATTGTAAAAAATTGTTTGTCAGTATATTTTGTTGTGCGTGATATTTTTACACTATTTACACTACTACAAGGTTTACAAGGGTACTTTACACTGAAGCGTGAAAACCGCAATTATAAAATTATTGCAAAAAAAAAAAAAAACAAACCAATTAAACCAAACCATAAACGGGCTATTCGGTACAACTAATTTTTGTTAGCAAATTCTCGCTTTTAAATATTTTCTTCAATTTGAAGTTATGTTATTTTAGATTTTTTGGTAAAAAGTTTTTTTCAAATTTGTACTTATATGCTTTTTTTTTAGTGAACTTTAAATTTTAGTTGAAATTCAATATACCAAAAAAAAAAAAAAGAAAGCACTAACAGCTAAACAATTCGAAATAACCGGAATTATACTGAAAGTCCACTAAAAACTTCTGCAAAATAGGTATAATTATGAAAAACTAATCTTAATTTTGACACAAAATGTAATCCAATTTTTCAGGCAAAATCAATTTATTTATTTAAAACCACTTGAAAATTTAAATTGCACTAAAAAAAGCAACTTTAAACGGAAATTTAAAAAGAAAAAATTGCAAAAAACCGAAACGCTGCTAAAAATGATTAAACATTCATAAATTACTGAATTAATTAAGAAAATATAATTTGTCAAAAAACTTTGAAATTTAAAACTTAAAATAAAATCATGATTTTATTTTGTTAAAAATTAAAAAAAAAAAAATTAAAAGATTACAATCCCTAATACAATATAAAATACCGCACAGCAAAATATACCACTTTTTTCACACAATATTTTTAACAGCAAACAATAGCACTTCTTTAAAGTTGTTCGAACTGTTGTGAAAATTTTAAAATTTTTTACTATATTTTACTCGAAGTCTTTACAATATTTACATTACTTCAGTAAACAGTAAAAAATACACAATTTATGATTAAATGTTTTTTAGTACTTATCGTAAGTGATATTATTTTATAAATTTGTTTTTTGTTCCTTGAGTTGCACGCCACATAGTTTACAATTTGAAAATTTGTATGTAAATAATTTATATACTTTAACAACTGGCAAAGAAGCCCGTTATCCGAATTAAAGTCACTAAATTTATAACTGTGTCCTTGTATAAAGACTTCTTTATATTTCAAATAAAAAATTTGAACAATAAATTTAAAAACTTGGTTTTTCATTTTTACACTATTTTTTATTTCTGTTTTAAATTCTCTGGCGTATTCAAATTGAAAGTGAAGTAGATATAAAATTTCCTTATAAATTGGACTTAAAAAAACTCAAAATTTTAACATTTTTTCTGTATAGTATATCTGAAAAAAAATTTTCAAATGTCGGTTACATTTCCCAAAATTTATTGATGTATACGTTATTTTCTATGTGCATATTTGCAGACTGAGTAACATTTGTATGTTTTCAAAACATTATTTTGATGCATTCAATAAACAACGGGGGTTACCGCTTATCCCGGTATCAAAAAAAAATTTTTTTTGAAAAGGTTGGTGAAGGGTATATAATATTTAGCACAGCCGTTATTGTCTGTAATTCCCTTAATTGTATGTAAGTACATATGATGAAATTAAATAGTACAGTTGTACCTTTTACGGTTAGATATTAAAATGTATATTTTAATTGTAAAAAATTTTATTATGAAATTTTAAACAAAATTAAATGTTTTAGGATGGTTTTTGCCTACTGCGGATGTCAGGTATCAATAACAAATGGCACCGCGCCACGTGTAGTTCCTCTACTTAAGTTTTTAATATAAATTTTTTGTATTGTTATCATTCTCATCTTACAAATAAGGTAAATAAATAATACACGTACTTCATAAAAGTTGTACTTCTGAGCTTTCCATCATCTAATTTACATTAAAAAGCTCTTAATACCTACCTAAATATATATGTAATTTGTAAACTTACTAACTAAATAAATAATAATTACATACATACATACGTGCAACATGGTGTAAACTTCTGTCTCAGTCGGTCCACATGTACTGTTTTAAAGACAAAGTAATGGAAATCACTATTCATATAAGTGGGTAACATTATTTTATAATATTCATAATTTACCCTAACCTTGCTGAAAAATCGCCAGCGAATATAAGAAACAATGTTTGTTAGAAATAGGCTCATTGGCAAGCCTGATCAGTACCATAAAGCAGCATCGTCATTTGCAGAAGTTGAAACACACTCATATTCAGAGTGACCAGATGTAACAATGAACAAGATTATATAAAGGAGTATGTTATATTAGTTTGCATACAGTATAAATCTATATAAATATATATATATATATATATATATATATATATATATAAATTATTTATTTGTAAATTTTGGTTTTAAAAAAATTAAACTTTATTTTACCACTTTTAAAATACAACTTTATTTATTTGTCTTCAAATTACAACTGAACTTAAAACTATTTTACAAAATTAATTACAGCTTAAATTCTATGTTAAAATATGCTTATTAATTAATAATGACACGCTTTGTTACCGTATGCAATAATATTTGTTTTTCACCGTCTGTAAATGTGTCAGCAAATTGCGATGAACGAGTTTTTAGCCAGAACTTTAATAAACTGCAATTAGGTCGCTTTATTTGGAAATTGAATGTTTTTTATATTAACAATTTGGAAATTGAATGTTTTTTATATTAACACCTCCCCACTTAAATCCGATCGTCCTCGTTCGGCTGGAAATAAGAAACGTGTGTATTTTCTGTTACACCTTTGGGTTCATTTCCCTTGGATTCCGATAATTCTGGCATAGATACTTGTACTTGGGGCTGGTTACTTATTAATGTTGGAACGACAAATGATTTATTTTCCTTCTTACACACTCTGGTTTTAACAATTACAAAGATTGATACGAATATTGCAGTTAAGGCTAGTCCAAGATTGATACCTGAGTTCTGCACATTTTTACGATTGAGTAGATCTATGGCTTCTGTGTTATTAAGTTGAATTTCTTTTACCATCTCCAATGACAATTCCTCTTCGATATTTGGCTTTGGATTTCTAGGTTTCAAAATAGCAGGTAATGGCTTCATCTGTGCTGTCTCAAATGAGTTGTAGATTTGATCTGATATTGAAACAGACTCGTTATGGAATTGCACTAAAAATGTACCGATAAGGTTCCGAGGTTCTTTGTTAATAAAAATCGTTCCATTAAAGTTGTTTAAAAGAATTGTTCCGGGTGAAATTTCATCTACGGTGGGTATATTCCGATTGTCTATTAAACTGCAATTTGCTGGTTCACTTTTGATCAGTCTTGCTAGGCAAGTGTCATTGTCTAAATTTTCTAAATTTTTTCTATTGCTTATGGTAAGGTTGTTGTAGTCCTTGCATGCATTTTTTATTCCAAATATTACATTATCGCATATTAGGAGTTTATTGTAAATAATCTTGTTTATATGTTTTTGATACTTAATAGGTTTTACTAATATTTCATTACAAGAATTTACATTTGTTGTTGGTATACTAATGATATAAACAATAGAATCATGATTTGACGCAATCTTAACTTCAGCGAATTCAAATGCCTGTTCTAAATTTACAAACTCTCTTCTTTTATTATATCTAATTTATATTTTAGGACCGTTATGGCCTGCTCCTTTATGGAGTTGGTGCTACTATTATTTATGTGTCTTAATATTTCATTAGTTATTTCTTTAAATTTTTCAATTGATAATCTGTTTATAACTATTTGCTTATTGTTATTTCTCAACATTTTGTTTGTTTTTTTCTCTAAGATTTCAAAATCGTCGTGGTCAGGGATCCCAGCTATCCATTTCCATGCGGACCCTAAAAAATTCAAGGATCTTTTGGATTTTGGTTTCAACCTATCTAGGTACTCCTGAATCTCTTTCAACTCATGTCTAAGGAAGGGGTAAAGGAAGTGAGATTGACTAACGTTTTGGAGTAATGTTTCTTCTAAGTTGTCGATCAGTTCTTGATATTCGTCCATATTAATAGTATGAATCAGTTTGTAGGTCCCAGTCTGTATCTTCGCTTGTCCGGAGTTCATAGTCACTAATTGTGAGTTCGTGTAGTCCATTATTTTAATGTCAGCCCAAGCGAGGGTGAAGAGTAATATAAAAATGGTGATCATCCTTATGGAGCTGGTAGTGGAGTATTGTTCCTTTTTCTTCTTAGTACTGGGGTACCCGCGTCTCACACTATGTTCTCCACTCAAAACGTCCTTATTTTGTGGGTGATCCTTCTTGGGTTGCAGCCTATGGGGTGCTTTTTATTGGGAGTCCTTATCTGCAGCCTATGGGGTGCTTTTTATTGGAAGTCCTTAAATTTGCAGCCTATGGGGTGCTTTGTATTGGGAGTCCTTAAATCTGCAGCCTATGGGGTGCTTCTTGATTCTATGGATCCCTTTTACGTTGGGCGCCAATTATTTATTTGTAAATTTTGGTTTTAAAAAAATTAAACTTTATTTTACTACTTTTAAAATACAACTTTATTTATTTGTCTTCAAATTACAACTGAACTTAAAACTATTTTACAAAATTAATTACATCTTAAATTCTATGTTAAAATATGCTTATTAATTAATAATGACACGCTTTGTTACCGTATGCAATAATATTTGTTTTTCACCGTCTGTAAATGTGTCAGCAAATTGCGATGAACGAGTTTTTAGCCAGAAGTTTAATAAACTGCAATTAGGTCGCTTTATTTGGAAATTGAATGTTTTTTATATTAACAATTTGGAAATTGAATGTTTTTTATATTAACATATATTACAAGTTTTATTACTTTAAACAAGTTATATTACCTTAAAAAATATTTAACTGGTCACCTATGCAGCAAGAATGAAAAATATACACAGTTTCCATTTCTCCTACTAAAGTCCCGTAATGTATATAACAAACAGAAACCACTCAGAATTGCTTTATATGAATATTGTTTTTGGGTTCATGCCAAAGCTGGGACGTTTTATACTATTTAAAAATATGCGATTTGGTTTGGCTTTATGAATCTTAAAAAATCTCTATATGTATAAGGAAATGTTTAATTTAGCTATTTTTAGACCAATATTACTCAAAATCTATACAAAATCTGAATATAATATATACATTTCTGAAATCCACTATGCCATGGCTTTTTACCCACATAGTCCGTATAACCGCACCCTTTCGATTTTGACCCATTTTTAGGATCTCAAAAAATCTCCATATAAGGAAATGTTTAATTTAGCTACTTTTAGACCAATATTACTCAAAATCTATACAAATTCTGAATATAATATATACAGTTCTGAAATCCACTATGCCATGGCTTTTTACCCACATAGTCCGTATAACCGCACCCTTTCGATTTTGACCCATTTTTGGGATCTCAAAAAAGCTCCATATAAGGAAATGTTTAATTTAGCTATTTTTAGACCAATATTACTCAAAATCTATACAAATTCTGAATATAATATATACAGTTCTAAAATCCACTATGCCATGGCTTTTTACCCAGATAGTCCGTATAAGTGCACCCTTTCGATTTTGACCCATTTTTTGGATCTCAAAAAATCTCCATATAAGGAAATGTTTAATTTAGCTGTTTTTAGACCAATATTACTCAAAATCTATACAAATTCTGAATATAATATATACAGTTCTGAAATCCACTATGCCATGGCTTTTTACCCACATAGTCCGTATAACCGCACCCTTTCGATTTTGACCCATTTTTTGGATCTAAAAAAATCTCCATATAAGGAAATGTTTAATTTAGCTATTTTTAGATCAATATTACTCAAAATCTATACATATTCTGAATATAATATATACAGTTCTGAAATCCATACGCCATGGCTTTTTACCCACATAGTCCGTATAACCGCACCCTTTTGATTTTGACCCATTTTTTGGATCTCAAAAAATCTCCATATAAGGAAATGTTTAATTTAGCTATTTTTAGACCAATATTACTCAAGATCTCTACAAATTCTGAATATAATATATACAGTTCTGAAATCCACTATGCCATGGCTTTTTACCGACATAGTCCGTATAACCGCACCCTTTCGATTTTGACCCATTTTTTGGTGCTCAAAAAATCTCCATATAAGGTAATGTTTAATTTAGTTATTTTTAGACCAATAGTACTCAAAATCTATACAAATTCTGAATATAATATATACAGTTCTGAAATCCACTACGCCATGGCTTTTTAACCACATAGTCCGTATAACCGCACCCTTTCGATTTTGACCCATTTTTTGGATCTCAAAACGTCTCTTTATAAAAAATATGTAGTTATATTTTTCGTAATATTTAAACTTAACATAACTTTTTGTTTTTATTTGCTTTTTTTAATATACTGCACTATTATACGAATAAATATACCAATAAAATATATATTTAATATGAATTCAGCCTATTTTTTATTATTTTTGCTTGAAAATGTTAAAAATAATTGTAGTCTGTTAACTTAACATTGCTTTGCGAGAGATATGTAAGTTAACACAGGGTTGGTAAAAACGAAGCTAACTGACGGAGCTAACTTCACACACATTATACTTTATTAATAATTTTTACATTCATTTATAAACCCATAAAATATTCTGGGCATTTGTCGAAAACCCCATATAATTTAGAGAACTAACTTTTGCACTTACTACACATAAATCGATAAACAATAAACTTTTCGTTAAAAAAAAAAGAAAAAGTTTATTTAAAACAACAACAAAAAATTGAAAGCTATGGCCAAATCAATTTTTTGAAAACATTTTTAATTGCAAATGAGATATTGGATGCGGCCAAAACAAAAGCCATCCTTTTAACATCAATATGCGATGAGCTGTCATTTTAAGAGTGCTACATCTGGATTTGCTGATCGGTTTAATATTTATAATGCTACAAAAGCAACCAACGAAACAATAAAAGAGTGGGCTGTTCGAGTTCGATCGCTAGCGGCTCATTGCGATTTCGGAGCTGATCTTCAAACAGATATCAGGGATAAGTTCGTTATGGGGTTGGAAAAGGGTCCAGCCCGAGATAAAATTTTTCTTGAATCGGTTAATTCTTCTTTTGATAAGGTCGTTGAAATTGCCAACAATGTGGAATATACCAAACATCAGTACGAGTTAAGGTAGGATCCCACGGTTGTCGCAAATACACCAATCTGTACCAATTTTTATTGTGTTGAATTCATACACAATAATAAGATTGTCCCAATCAAATATTCTGCCGTTACATGATTGCCTCATTTTGTAAAAAAATCATTGCCGCATAATTGTAAACAAATATTTTGTGCCAATAATTGCCTCAACTCAGTCACACGATTGTTCTAACTTGTGGCAACACTCAGAATCAGCTGTTGTATTTGTTTTTAATTTGCTTAGTTTTTTTTTTTTTTTTTTTGGTTGTTTAAATTGTTTCTTAAATTTGCATTTGCAGTAAATAAATAAATATGCATTTATTATGGATTACTCAAGGAAAAAGAAAATTGCTGCTGCCGTTTGTATTGTGACATCAATGTTAAAAAAGAAACAAAAGAATAATAAAAAAGAAGTGTTTGGGTAAGGAACTGGCTCTTGAAGAGAAATGATTATGGTGCATACGAGCGTACTCCGCGCGAATTTCGGGAAGTCAACAACCAAAAATTCCTATTTAAAAATTATGTACGCATGGACGAAGCAAATTTTATTGAATTGGTTGAGTTAATTACACCACACATACAAAAAAAAAAGTCACAATTTTTCGTAAAGCTATTACAGTATGTCAGCGTTTGGCTTGTACCCTTCGTTATTTGGCTACCGGTGACAGCTACAAAGTTTGTCTGTATTTTTTCGCATTGCTCCAAATACAATCTCAAAGTTTGTACCAGAAGTTTGTGATGCATTCTTTGCAGTTTTGAAAAATAATTATTTGAAGGTACTGATTTGTATATGCATGTATTTTGTTCATATGATCTATTAAAATATTTACGATTATTCAGATGCCGTCATCTCAGATGGAATGGATAGAAGTTGCTTCAAAATATGAAGATTTGTGGAATTTTCCGTACTGCATAGGAGCAATAGACGGAAAACATATAAATATGGTAGCACCGCCAAAATCAGGTAGTACCTTCTACAATTATAAAGGTTTTCATAGCATAGTGCTAATGGCTGCAGTAGATGCTGAGTACAAATTTTTTTATGTTGACGTCGGCAGCAATGGACGCATTTCAGACGGTGGTGTTTTCAGTAAATGCAGCTTGCAACAAGCCTTGAATTTTAACAAACTAAATTTGCCAACACCATGCCCCTTGCCGGGCCGTGAAGTCAGTATACCTTATGTGTTTGTGGCAG
Source organism: Phania funesta (assembly GCA_963932375.1). NCBI lineage: Eukaryota > Metazoa > Arthropoda > Insecta > Diptera > Tachinidae > Phania > Phania funesta. The sequence continues at coordinate 87,741,888 of OZ010653.1, forward strand.
ATGACGCATTTAACTTGCTCGAACCATATCCAGGACGTAATTTGTCAGCAGGTCAGCGTATTTTCAACTACAGACTATCGCGAGCAAGACGAATAGTTGAGAACGTGTTTGGGATTCTGACGAAGCGTTTTGAAGTCTTCTCCCGTCCAATAAAGCTAAATGCTAACAAAACCTCGCGTGTAACTTTAGCTTGTTGTGCGCTTCATAATTTTTTAATGACCAAAAACCCAAATTACTCGTCTAATTTGATTGATCGCTTCGATGACAATAGAAATTTAATTCCTGCAGCTCGTGCAAATGATTCTTTATTAAACGTTGAAATTGGAACAGAAGATACTTCAAGTTCCTACATATGCAACGAAGCAAAGGCCATTCGATACGAGTACGAAAATTACTTCATGCCATCGACTGGTGGACTATCTTGGCAGTATAAATTACTATAATCTATTCAAACATCATTGTACACCAAAAGACCTTTGCAGTTGGTTTTTCGTATTTTTTTTAGCATATAGACTTGCCAACTAGTCAGTAGACTTGAAAAACTTTTGAGAACTGTTCAAACATTCATTCCATATTGTTATTTTTTTATTAAAATGCTAACCAAGTTATTATCAATTTTCTGAAACCAAATAACCTAAGTAACTACACAACCCAGCAAAATCTAACTGTTTGTTTCTCCTTCAAAAATTTATTTAACTTTTTAAATATCGTAAGTATACTTAAACAAACTACATCATTGTTTTTATGAGCATTCCTAATATTTTCCTTAGGTATACCAGTGTTATTCATCATAATAATAAAAAAGTCAACAAAGAAAAAGAAAAACAAAATTGTTTTTTACCAATAATTTTTCGAGCTTCAGGTGACTATATACACTAGGCAGCATAAGTCTGCGTACAACGTCGAAATTTAAAATGTACACTTTAATTTTGAATCTAAAAATATATATGTATTTCCATTTGAACTTTTTTTAACAAAACTCGTATCTATATATGGACATAACTGCGTTGCAAAATGTTTTTTTTTTTTTTAATTAACAGAACTTAAAATATTTATTTTTATAAAAAAACGTAACTTTCTGGCTGTGCAAAAGTCTGCGTACATGAAATAATATTATAATATATGACAGTTTTTTTTTTAATTATTCTGCATTCTAATATGAACCATGACGAGCGAGAACTTCAGTAAGGCGTTTTGGCATTGTCGAAACCAGTTTTTCGGTGTATTCCGAGCTAATCTTTCCCCATTCCTCCGTTAGTACTGATTGAAGGACTTCTTTTGACGTTATTACGTAGTTTCGTATTTTTCTTTCCAGTAATTCCCATAGATGCTCTATGGGATTTAGGTCTGGAGACTGCGGAGGAGTTTTCAATTGTTTTTTCATATTATACAACAACCAAAGCCTTGTGTTATGCGCAGTATGCTTTGGGTCGTTGTCCTGGTGAAAGATGTATTCATCTTCTGTACCCAATTTTCGTACACTTTCGTTGAGATTTTTTTTGAGAATATCTAAATAGACCTTACCATTACCCACACCTTTACTTGCCATGCACCCCCATATCATCACGCCACCACCACCATGTTTAACTGTTGGCTTTAGATTTTGTGGACTCTGGGCTGTACAAGGTTTTCTCCACACAAGCTGACGGCCTTTTATGCCAAATATGCAGTATTTACTTTCGTCCGTAAATAGAACTTTTTTCCAGAACTCTGGGGGCTTGTTTATGTGTTCTTTAGCGAACGCAATTCTTCTTTGTTTATTAACTAATGACACTATCCGCTTTCTCCTTGCTACATGGCTTCTGTAGCTGGGCTTTTTCAAAATTCTGCGCACAGTGTCTTTGGATACACGTTTGTTAAATTGACATTTTATGTTTTCAGCAATTTTTTGGTACAGTTGATCTGGGATTTTCCTTCACCGAATGTACTATAACTCTACTTTCGCGATTAGTTAATATTGGTGGACGACCTGAACGAGGCTTTGAGATTAAAACTCCAGTGTTTTTAAAATTGCTTATGACTCTCTGGACAGAGAAGATTTTCCTTGTTTCCACAAATGTACTATAATTTCGTCTTCCGCAACATTAATTTCTTTTCTTTTTGTCATTATATAAAAGCTATTGTAATTCCACACAAAAAATTTCCAAAAACCACTTTATTTATTAATGTGAAACAAAAACTGCAAAACTATAATACAATTCAACAAGAAAAACAGTTACAAAGTACCGTTATTTTTTGTGTACGCAGACTTTTGCATATGCGCAAAGTTGCCATATCATGGTTTTTAAGCTGCCAATTATTACCAAACTTTGCAAATGAAAAAGTAAGGTACCCAACATAATGTTCTGATGTTTATCTATAAATCAAAACCAATTTCCATTGACTCCGTTATTACTTACTACTACAATATCATGAGAAACTATATGAATATAGGTTCTACGCAGACTTATGCTGCCGAGTGTATTTGTTTTTGGCGCTGTTGTCGTGGGCACCCTGTTACAGTAACACAGTAAAGACAAGAAGTTGACAGTTCAAGATGGATGTTATTAAGCAAGGAAGAGGTAGAAAAGGAAAATGAAAATTTTGAAGGTCAAGTGGCTGAATACGCGGAATAACGGGGAAAAACGGCCATGACATGACGCCACGAGGTGTCGTGGGAAAAGAAAATTAGAATGGTGACATTCTAGTATCGACAACACAGCATTTAAGATCCATTATAGTATAAAGAAGTGCAAAAATAAGCGATTTTCTATGAAAAAAAAACTGAAGTTTTGCAAAATAATTAGTGAATTTTAATAAAATACAGTTTCATACAGAGCAAACTTAAAACAGTGATTGTGTATGCGATGGACTAAAAAACGGACACACACTCAAACTATAATTCTCAAATGGTGTGCAGTTGTACTGAAAAGCAAATAAAATATAATTTGATTGTATTATTAAAACAGTGGATACAATTGGCAAAAATTTTAAAAATACATATTTTGTTGAAGCCCAGCCAGCAGCCACCACGGCCTCACAATTCCACAGCTGCAACACCACCTTTTACAACAACTGGGGCCAAAATCCGCTACCGCAGTGCCAGCATCAACATCAGCAGCCATCACAGCCACAACAAGACCAGCACCCACATCTCCAACTGAAACCACAACAACCATAATGCTGTCGCCTCTATTCCCCTGTGTGCACAGCTCGAACCAGGAAGCTGTCGGCGCGAACCATCGAGGGCAGCTTCACCCGGAGTGACACCCCGACAAGCCGGAAGGACTCAGATAAGTAGTGATTTGCAAAAGAGTAGTTTTTTTGCCCAATATGAAAGAGAGATCAGAAAGGTTCACTTCAAAAATTATACCTATTCGAAGATCTGAGTGCAAGACATATTCATACATTTATAGAAATGGATATGCATACATAGTACTTTCAATTAGCTACCGCTATCAGAAGAACGTTTTTTCCAAAGTTAGTATAATGATATTATCTATATTGAATATAATATATAATAAGTTTTATATATTCGAATCAATACCAATACCCACACAAGCTGGTGCAATATTCGGGATATTCCGGTAGTTAAACGTGTTTTAGAATTTTTCATTGTCCAGTATTTTGTTTGTTCAGTATTTTTGAAATAATAACTCTGCAAAGTCAAATAAAGTGGGAATGTTTAGGATCTATAATCACATCTTCCCTACCTCGAGTCTTTATATCTATAAATGTATTTTAATATATCCAAGCACTGTACCGGATTTATAACTCAGATAATACTTACCTTAAATTATACTTACCCTAAATTATAATTACGTCAAATCATACTTACCTTAAATTATAGTTAACTAAAATTATAGTAAACTTGAATTATACTTACCTCAAATTATACTTACCCGATACCCAAACATAGACCTGTCGAAATAAGTATATACATATATGCGTAGATATTACAGATACGCTTTTTGTATCTATCATTTGTCGTATCAATTCACACAGCTGTAAAGAGTTAAATGAAAAGAGTGGTGGTATAGTGTTTCCTACTATCGTTCGTACCTAATTTCCCGTTGAAGTCAGTGTTGACCTACAGTCCCTATCTAATCGAGCTCGATCAGTTAGGCCCCGTCCGTATGTCCCTACCTTTCGCGGCGGTGAACTCTTGGAATCCGATTAAAGGATCATCCGTCACTATTTTCATTTGTTCATTTGTTACTTTGCATTTTCATTGTTCAATTAATAGTAAGATATTCAATGTAGTAATCCGTATACATAGGTTTTAGCCGATAATTTCGTTTTAAGATGGTTGAATAAAATGAATTGTAATAATTTAAATTTATAAATTTACGAGTTTTAGCTTTGATATGAGCGGGTAAACTCGCCGAAGTACCATAGGGAGGTGGTGAAAGCAACGTGTAAGTATTTAGGGATAACCCTATAAAATTCCGGTAAGTGGGCTATCAAGGTGAACTTCCTAGGAGGTTCGTGAGGGAGGGCAACCGGGGTTGACAGTCCATCAGTCAACCTATGGCTCCAAAAGTCAGTGGAAGAAGGCACGTGGTAACTGAGGCAGTAAGGTGGCGTTCATTATAAAAGTTTTGTTTTTGACAGTATAGGTAAACAATTCTTTTCGGGCTCCACAACTTCATTTATTTTATTTTCTTTTAAGCGAAAGGCTGGCATGAATTATTTTTTTTTGTAGGGCAAACAGAACCGATTGGTTGGCAAGAACCACGCCTAAGACGGCGAGCTAGAGCCGGAGCAACCGCGAGCATGTCAGCACCGCCAACAGTCGGGTCACAGTGTCATTCTTCATTTACTTTTTCCTTGGGTCAACAGCTAGGAGTAACCACAATACTACACTGTTTTTTATATAAAAAATAAAATATCTTTCAAGATAAAAAAACAAGACTTTTATTTTATTATCAAAAGTAAAGCATATTTTATTATATATATATATATATATATATATATATATATATATATATAAGTAATGAAAAACACTAGTTAAACTTATTATTAATATCTATTTATATATTCAACAAAACTTTAGCAATAATTAACAATAGTTAAGTTTATTATTAATATTTATTTATTTAACAAAACTTTTATTTGGTTAAAGATAATAAAGGACGGGTGTGTGGTTTGATAGTTAACTCGTTACTGACTAAGCGAAACTTAGTGAGAACAGTCTTCGTAAAGAAAATGAGAAAGGAATTCATAGAGAGTAATAGTAGTTGTATGACATGTATGATTAGTGAGAGTAGAGGTAGAATATGCATAATGCTACTTATATATATATCTGTGGCAATAAGGAAAAAGTGCTTAAGTCTATTTTTTTTGGTTTTGCAGGAGAGCAATTTTAAACTTTAAAGTTAATTTTTAAAAATTTAGTCCTATTCTGATGAGGGCAATCACTTCAATTCGGTTATTTATTAATTTAGGAATACATCATTCCACTTTTTGATAACATATATATTTAATTTAATGAGTTATTCACGATAACAAAACTTAAGCGCTTTTTCCAAACATGATAATAGAACTTCGTATGACTATTTTCGAAATAAGCAGCTTTTCCAAAATGATTTACTTTCAAATTTTGTCATATTTGAACATAAGAGATTACTCCAAATTATTTTTATTTCAATCTAATGAGTTAAAATGTATACATACTTACATTAATACATGAAGTTGATTTAAATATTATATTAAATTTAAAATTAAAAAACACTCAGCGAACAGAAATCTGTCTTCCAAATTACGACAATTATAAATTAGTAAAAGTATAAAAAGAAAAAAAAAGAATACAGGCTAACATTGTACTGTGTCATATTAAGTTACATATGTACTTAAGTTACATAAATTCATAGTTCTTTAAATACTTAAGTAAACAGAATGTAGCTTTATAAAAAAACTACGATATACACATCTTTGAAAACATTTGATTTTTAATCTATTTCCTTTATATCATCTTCAACTAGATCCGGATGTATATCCGACATATCTTCGGTTAAGAGATTTTCATAGAATGAGTGAAAACATGGATCAATGAACGGGGGGATATCAATAAGATCTTTTTTCTTTTTTGAGGAAATTTTGATAACCGAAGGTAGCTTAGGTATTTCGTCGATTCTTGCTGTACTCACCCCTCTGTTTGCAACATTTAATACTTTGAAAGTCTCATCTTTATTTAATGATGTTTTAAACTGAACTTTACCAAAACTTTTCTTTGAATAGCATAACCATTTTACGTCTTTCCAAGTAAAATTGTCAGAGTTTGTATCTCTATTTCTCCATATAAATTTAGATTTAGAAAAGAAGCAAAATGCATGAAATCTTCAGAATGCATTTCAACTACATTGAATTTATTTTTGACGCCAACACTTCTTACAAAATTATACCAATCATGAGGGTGGTGTATCTTTACATTGGCCCTCTTTTTTTCGCTCTATCAAGGCGTGGTCCACATCACATTCCATATGGGAATGGCCTACAACTAAAAATTTGTGCTCAATAGTTTCGATTGTATTGCTATTTTGTAAAAACGTGATGAACATAGTGCTAAGGAAGGAGTTTTTATTTTGCCCCACGCATGAATCGCTATAAAAAATTACTTTTCTCACTTTTTTGTTTTGTTGCTCTAGCAGCTGTAAATGCTTGGGCAAGCATGAAGCAATTTCATTGCCTCCTCGTTTGGCCAATGCTTCATGCCACCTAAAACAATATGGGCTAAAACAGTTTGGCTATCATGTACCGTTAAATTAAATGTCCATAATTGTCTTTTATAGAAACTTATAGAAGTCTGAAGAAACGGGGTAGGCAAACACTGCTGCAGATCAAACGTATAAGATTTTACTGTTTCATTATTTTTGGATAAATTTTTGTCTTCTTCCTTAGCTTTATAAGCTAAATCCGCTTTGAGATGATGGTCTTCCCGTTCTTTAGTGAGTTCTTCCAATTCAGAAGGATTGCTCTTTTTGGCAATATCAATTTTCGCGTTAATTTCATCGCATTTACTGCAAGTGTCAATTTTCGGTTTTTTGAATTTTATATTCATAGCTAAAGAAGAAAGGAATAAATATGTATGTTAAATGCAAATAATTTAATTTCGAAATAAAAATATTTATTTTACTTTTAAATACATCTGAGTATTTGCTGTGTCAAAACGGGGTCATTCAGACCTTACTTGACAGCCTGCGTGCAGCAGGCTACCATGTTAACCAACCATTTGCTGAGGCTGACTTGATTTCCTTCAGTTTTTTTGCAATATAGTTTGTACATACACGAAAGTGTAAGATCTGAATGAAAGTATTTGTAGGATGTATCACGTCTACTGTAGTGGCTCTCATAACAAGGAAAACTGTTTATATGCTCCTTTATTACTTCTATTTGAGATGATGTTAGCTTATTTGGGGGAGTGGATAATCCTCGATTATCAGAAAATGGAAGATATGGATAATTTATTTTTTTCCTAACAACGCATTTGATGAAACCATCATTTTCATCGAAACATTGTTTAAAGCATTTCTGGCAAACATTTATTCTATTTTCTTCAACATTTACATAGTATTTGTAGTGATGTTGTCGCCGACGAACCATTTCGCTACGTAAATTAGAGCAACTTTTTTTGTCTTCGATGTCGATTAGTCCCCCAGTGTATAATATTCGTTGATTGTATGAACCTAACGCCCAATACTTTTCAAACATTGCCTTTTGTACAATAAAAGGAATATTTGCTTTACACTTCTTGCGACAATTATTATAGAGAGGTACACATTTCTTCTCCCGTACAACAACACCTTTCCTAGTAACATAAGATTCACCTTTGTTACGTTTCTTTTTTATTTTTTTTTGTATTACACTTGCGTTTTTGCCCTGCTTCATTCAAATTACCATTAATCTCTATTCTCCTTATATCGAGCCCATCATCATTCTCACTGGTATTACTTGATTCACTTAAATTATAATTCGGATCACGCATATCATCGTCGTCATCAAAATCTTGGCCAAAAGTTAATACATTTTCCATTTTGCTGCGATATACATACATGCATACATAACTATGTACATTAATGGAGATTTTCAATATCAATATAAGTATATAATAAACAAAAACGAAAACCTTGAACTGACTGGTGCTGCCATCAGAGAATATTAAGACCGTGGAAATTTCTTTGTATTGACTTTTAATTTTGTGCACAATTTTTGTAAGGAAACAATAGACGTCATATTTGTTGTGGGTTAGTTTGTCACTAATGACAGCAAAAGATTCAGTTTCACCTCGCAGCCATGCAACGCAAGTAAAAATAGTAACTTGTTGGTAGCTGAAGTGAGCTTCTTGTATCTCATTCTGATTGATCAATCGATAATTTTCTGCAAAATCCATTTGCAAAATTAATTCACCATCACTTAAATTTTTCTTTTTGTCATTAAAATATTTTTGCTGAGCGCGTTTTATAAAATAATGAAGTTTAAACGCTGGTAGCTGAATTTCCAGTTCATGTAACAAATCCGCTAATGGAGCTATGGTATAGCTTAATGTTAAGCGACCATCAAATTTTCTCCAATAGCTCCATTTAACGTTTTCTTCCATTTTGGTTAAAAAAGATATAGGCACCAAATCATGTGTTACATCCCGTATACACATGTCACAGTCACTAACCATGCACTTCTCGTCCAAAACATCGCAACATGTTAATTTCAAAAACGGTTCAAAATGAGATGGAAACAGAGGCATAGCTTTAGCGCATCCCTTTAGCAAAAATGCGAAGTTTGCATGGTATTTACAAACACACATATTATGCGGAAGTTTGTCCAGTAATTTAACGTGACTGGGTCGATGGTGATAAAATTGTGATTTGCAAAGACATTCTGAAGTGACCTCGCTTTTGTACAGTTGATAAGCTTCTGATACAGTTACAATCATAAATCGCTTTGCAACTACTTGCTTATTGCAAATTGAAGAATCCTTCCGGCCGGGAGCTTGAACACTTATATCATCTTGGATATAAAACTCGTGGACTGCCTTAATGTTTTCCAGCATATTACCGATTGAACATACTGGTGTCTCAGCTACATTTTTCGAGACTTTGGGATACTTTTTATACAAAGCTTGTAGCACTTCATCTTTCTTTATTGCGTCCATAGGTAACGCCCTCTCTACCTTCTTTATAGCTTTGCTTAGTGTTTGTTTACATAAGTAACCACTTTTGAATTGGGCACTTGAATTTTTCTTGATTGCTCTACACTTTTGTTGCCGAACGCGGTCTCTATTTCTTTTTTCTTTCAATATTTTTGAGTTATTTTTGGCCTCACATGCTTTTCTCTTGCGATATTCACGCATTCTTTCAGCTTGTTTTTCTTTATGTTCCTTAAGCTTGTTTTCATCTTGCTTAAGCCTTTCCCTCCACCGTTCTTGATTTTTAGCATTACTTGACATCTAATATGTATTGTTAAATTAAAATAATATTTATCAAATGGACATAAATTAACAGCATAGAATTTTTCCTACTTACTATTACGCATGTGACAAAGTTCAAAAGTCCAAAAAAAATTAATTTTTGTAGAAGGCTATTAATTTCAATAAATTATTTCAGCAAACAAAAAACTTGCACTAGAAACTAAACAACAAGACACTTCAACTGATAATGAGCAAATAATGGCACTATGTGGTTCTTTTGCATTACGCACGTGACAAAAGAATGTTGCCGGAAAAAAACTGAAAATATTCCGTTATTGATGCACAGTTTGCTCTCATCTTACATTTTTATATTCATTTGTTGTTGTATCAATTACTTATATACCAAACTGCGATATTACATATATACTATTTTTGTCAGCAGCAATGACAAGTAATGCATGCTATAGCTTTTAAATTGAATTGAAGAGTCGTTCGTTTTACATACCATTTTTTTGAATTTAAAATTATGATAAGCTGAAAATTTTTTTTACATAGTAAAATCGCAATAGTTTTTTCCAATTTTCTGTGTTTAAAAAAATTATGCGAGCGTTTTGATTTTTTAAATCACGGTGGACCATTTCATGGAAACACCCATATGTATATTCAATATTGTTAACAAATTTTGTATAACGTTTATCCTTTAAACTTTCTGATTTTTTTTTTTTTACATTTTTGTTTTATAAACTTACTTTTGAGCAATGTGGCTTGTCATAATCTAGTAAGATAAATATGCTTTGAGTATTAGTCTCTTTAGCCATTGCATTCAGATTTTCTTTACTTTGACTTTTTGTCGACACAGCTTTATACATATGCATGACTCGTGTTTTTTTTTTTTTTTTGCTAAATTTCTTACAATGATCACTTTATTTGTTTTTTTTTTTTATAATATTCAATCGAACTGTTTTATAATAATTATGTTTTTTTTTTTTTTTGCTCTTAATCAAGAAGTTTTGATTTTTCAAATTTTTGAAAATTTCATTTTTTTTTTTACTTTTTTATTTCGTCTATTTCTTTTAAAAAACACTTGAGGTTCTTTTTGGGTTGTTGGTTTATTACCCAACGTGCTTTTATCACGGTCGCCATATAATAATAATAATACACGTCTTTCTTGTTTGGTGGTTGGTAAAAAACAATCCCTCTTTATTCTCATTTTAAAGTTACAAAAATGAACAGTGGAAGTGTTCTTATAAAAACAGTGTATATCCAGGGGTGGTTATGTTATTTCATTACAGGGGTCCTCAATACTGCTCCACCATCTCGAAGGGGCCGCAACTCGTGGACACGAACTCCAAGAGTGGGGCCCACTTCCGACACGACCTTGTCCACAACTTCCTTAGAGGAAGCCCCGCTCTTTCCCCGGACAACTACTGACCACGTTTCCACCGGCTTGGGAGGAGGTGGTGCAGTCCTGACCGCAACAGCAGTCGCCGGGGCCGATGTCCTCACTGGAACTGGAGCCCTTGGCACGGCGAACGTCGGCGGCACCTGGGGCCCTGATACGTCAAGGCGCTCCCGTAGTCGCTCATTTTCCAACATGAGCCGCATCAGCAAGGTCTCGTACTTAGACGACTACTCGATCACCTTCTTCGCGATCCGACTCCTCCCTCGAGGACCAGGTCCGTCAGTCCGTTGGACACCTCCTTCATCTCGGCGACAGTCACGTCCGACCTGTCGCCTTCCACCGCCGAAGCCCTCTTACGTTGCCGGGGCTTCCCTCTGCGAGGCAGCTCCGGTCAGAGAGCCGACAGACATGACACTGGTGTCCGTTACGGCACCAGCAGCCCCAGTAGCACCAACAACAGCAGCAACACCGGAAGCACCAGCGTCGCCCTTGTCACCAACTAGACCACACACAGCAGGGGAAACGTCAACCCCCACAACAACAGCAGCAGCAGTAGCAGCAGCGGCAGCAGCAGCCCGCTTAGCCATGGGCGAACCAGGCTTATGCCGCTTGGCATCCGACCTCTGGGCATCCTCGGTACTCGACATTTCGCTGTCGGTGTGGCGCACCTTCGGCACACCAACCGGCGGCGGACCACGAACATCGTCCGTAGTGGCGTCGGACGCATCGCCCTTCGGCCTACGGTTTCCAGCGGGTGGCATGGCAACACCAATACAATAAGGAAAATGAAAAGTTCTCACTTACCTTATATTCACCCAACTCACACACCAGCAATACAACACGTACCCAAGGCAGCAACACACAGGAAAACCAGTAGATGGCACTGGTAATAATGCGTAGCAGGAAGCTGAACCAGGTTACCGCTGTCACAACCCGAATGTCTCGTACAACTTGGTACCACTTCACTATCACACTTGGTATTACCACTAATACCACCAAATGAGGCGCAATGCACGGATTGTCTTTTCTAAACTCACTTTTGGCCGGAGATACAAGTTTTTGAAATACGTACTTTGGAGCACCCTTCAAAGGTGTCTCAAAAGTGACGTCACAACACTTGCACTTTTTAAAATTCCGTCTCACTCTAACGCTATACTCGTTAGGCAAAACTTTGTCCCGCTCTTCCGCACTGTCACTAAAAAACTCACAATTAAAAATTTGCTTTGCGCACTCGTATTAATACGTCCGTTCACGGCAACGATCCAACTGAGAGTGAGATTATCCTGCTGACAGTAGGCTGAGACATTCCATGAAGATCAGCTGAAAAATTAAAAAATTAAAACTTTTGTAATAATATTTACACAGTAGAATTACTTGCCAGAAACCGCAAAGTTGTTAAAACTTGTAGGCTTATTGAAACCGGAAGCCCCGATTGTATTTTGGTTCAACAATATTCAACAAGTTTATTAAAAAACGAGTTGTGATTTTGTAACGCGAAAGAAACTCCTCATCATCAAGGTTGAAAGGATTAAACCTATTTTTATATAATTTAGGCTTTTTTTAATTGAAATCCTCACAATCGTTAATAATTGCATAATCTCTACCAATATCCTGTAACTTTTTTACATGCGAAAAACAGCTGATATCGTTTTTAAATTAGTTAAAAATAGCTTCAGCTAGTTTTAAATTTAAAGTCGACTTTAACGTCAAAAGTACACTTTAACATGACTATGAATGAGATAAAGTCGACTTTAAGTAAAGTCGACTTTAGTTCTCTTAAAGTATACTTTATTTTTGCCTATGAATATGGCCCGTTTTTTTAATTTTAAAGTTTATTTCTTGTTTTTTTTATTTTTTATGCTTTTATGTAAGTCTAAAAAAAGTATTATATATGTACAGATTGATATGTACTTAAGTATATCACAGTCAATAAAATTTGCATTCCTTGCTAAAATATTCCGTAAATTATTGTCGTAAAATTTCTTATAAATAAAATCAAACGTCAAAAAATTAGAATATGGTAGCAAAAGAAATTGAAAAATGTTGAAACGCAGTTTCCCCCATCACGGAAACTTTAAAAGAGAATTGAAGAGAATTTTTTCAACAAAAGTTGAATAATTTGGCATTAGATTAAACCAGCAGAACTTTGTTCTTGTATTGTTTTTTAATAGTAAGAAAAAATTAGTATTATGTAATAGGGTTGTATTTTTTTAGTAAATGTTATATGTTAGATGTTATGTGTTAGATTCCTCAACATCTCGGCCGATCCTGAAAGACTCTCAGCATAAGGGTAGTTTTACAATCTTGGTAATATTTCTAGTCATTGTTCCCCGGGTAGTCTTAAGCTTCACGACCGGTGATCCATGTCGAGGGATGTGTTCTGTCCCCTTTTATCATAACAAGGCCTTCCAGTTGATTTTTGCACCACTTTGGGCGTTGCTGCAGAGAGGTTAAATATTCTCGACTCCACAGCTTCCAGAAGCCTTGAAACATGCACTGTAGATTTTGCCAATAATCAAGCCTGCCTTGATTTAAAGTAGTGAGATTGACTTCTGGTATCATTGTAGTTGGCCTACCAATTAGGAAATGTGATGGAGAAAGGTAGTTGCTTTCGGTGTCTGGTGCATAACCTAAAGGCCTAGAGTTGATGACAGCTTCAATTTGCACTAGCAGAGTGTGCATTTGCTCGAACGTGAGGATACTGTTGCCGAGCACCCGGCGCAGGTGCTGTTTAACCGAGCGGATGCCCGATTCCCACATGCCACCCCAGTGTAGCGAGTACGGTGGAGTAAAATTCCATTTTATTCCCTCTAGGCCAGGGATGCTGCTACAGCCTTATTGTGGTCCTCCGCCTGCAGATGTTGATACATTTCGTTCAATTTACGTTTAGCGCCAACAAAATGTTTGCCTTTGTCACTAAAAATTGCTGCAGATTTTCCACGGCGAGCCATAAAACGGCGTAAAGCGTCCAAAAAACATTTAGTACTTATGTCATTTGATAATTCTAAATATATCGCTGAGGTTACCATGCACACGAATAAACATATGTAGCCCTTAGAAGTCTTGGCATTTCGTTCTCGATGAAACTTTAGAGTAAACGGTCCGGCATAATCGCATCCGGTATTTTGAAATGGAAATGCTTGTCGAACACGAACTGCAGGAAGATTTGCCCTCCGCTGCTGTGTAGCATGCTGAGCCTGTCTGAAACATTTTAGACATTTATGAGTTACTTGGCGTATGAGATTTCTAGCTCCAACAACCCAGTACTGCTGACGAATTATGACAAATAATGCTGACACTCCAGGATGCAAATTTCTTTCATGTTTATCTTCAATAATTAAAGTTGTAATCTTATGTTTTTTAGGTAAAATTATAGGATTTTGAATAGCATCAGCAAGTTCAGAATGCCGTATGCGGCCTCCTACTCTCAGGAATCCTTGCTCAACGATGTACGGTGAAAGCCTTATCAGTTGTGAGGTTTTGCTGAGATCTAATCCACGTTGTAAGTTATTTCGTTCTGTTGAAAAATGATTTTGAGACGTTTTTAGGCAAATATTTCTAGCTTGTTCGATTTCATCAAATGTTAGGAAATTATTGAAGGGTTTTGTTTTGTGTACACGTAGCTGTACGTGTACGTAGCGTACGCTGTAACACGTAGAAGTTTCCACGTCGATGTATTTTGAAGCGCTGCTTCCAATGGATGTTCCGATGAGTTCTGGCGCGTAGTCAAGCTTGGTACTGCAGCAATTTTCACTTCCGCTTCTATTTCAGAGGTTAACTGAGACGTATTATTAGTTTGATTATGTAATCCATCTTTTAACAACTGGTCCACCATTAAACCTCAGGAAGCGCAGTCTGCTGGGTTTTCTTTTGAACTGACGTGACTCCAAGCGCTTCGAGGAAGTACTTCTAATATTTCAGCCGTACGATTGCCTACGAATGTTTTAAGCTTGACTGGTTGGACGGACAACCAGGATAATCCAACAGTAGAATCGCACCAGGCATGTACCCTTACATTCTTGTGTGCCAGCGATAAAACAGCCGATTGAAATAGGCGAGACAGTAGCAATGCTCCACATAACTAACCGAGGTAGTGATATTTGTTTCAACGGTGAAACACGGATTTTAGATGCAATTAATGAGATGTGAGTGTGGCCATCTTCATCTGTTTCAAGGCAATAAACAACTGCAGAGTATGCCTTAATCGACGCGTCGCTAAAACCATGTAAAGTTATTTTTGAATTGCGATTTGGTATAAAAAGGAGGAAGTTTTAAGTTGTCAAGAAGGTGTAGGTCTTCTCTGCATTTTGACCAGGTGTTTGCTAATTCTGCAGGTAGAGGATAATCCCATCCCAGATTCATGAGCCACAACTTCCGGAAAAGCTCATTACACTTCGCTAGTAGTTGTTGTTCAGATGTGGCCCCCGTTAGCACATCGTCGATGTAAAAGTCCTCAAGTAGGATTGTTGGGTTGAGATTTCTTGTAATCATTGGCGATTTGTTCAAGAACTCTTACAGAAAGGAATAGAGCAGAAGCAGTTCCATATGTCACTATACACAGTCATTTATTACCTTTTTCGTTTAAAATAAAACACAAATAATATTTATTTTGCACAAATAAAGCTCACGAAAAACAAGAAGCGCAAATGGATATTATTGGTTTGTAAAAAAGGGCGCGAAAAAACAATATCATCTGACTTAGCGCAATTTCTTTGACAGTCGTAAAGTTAGCACATTTACACATCATTGCCAACATCAGGTAAAACTTATTCACATACATATTTTTTTTTTAACTGTGTATTTTGAATTTATTTCTAAGACTGCATCAAAATCTCATTTTTCACAAACAATTGACTTAGCACATTTTCACGTTAAGCTAACGATAGCTGTTTAAAATTGACCAACTTACGGCGTTGATCGATAGACATCGACAAAAAATGAGGACATTTTTGTATGTGATGTTCACTAGAACGACAATCTGCACAACTTTTAGCATCATTAGTAGCGACCAATGCAGCAGACGAAAAATGTTTAGAACCGTTTGATTTGACATAACTTCTTTTCTCTGAGTTTTTCCCAAGCTCTATTTATTCACACCGTTGATCCAAAAAATTTAAATATGTAGTAATTGTAGGCATTTTCTACGAGAATCAGAATCAATCTTATTTTGAAGAATGTAAATTAACCAGTGATCACGTCCGACATAGCCTATTGCCACCAAGCCTCTTACAACCTCATTAGAAACGTCCGAAACTTTTCTCAAACCGATAGAATTTTTCTCTTTCATTGATGAAATAGACATAAAAGTTTCAATATATGAGTTTACAATGTTTCTAGGACGATCAAAACGTTCTTTCAACCGCTCCCACGCTGTAGCATACGACAAGTCTGTTATCTGCATATGCTTGATGAGATTTGCAGCATTATCTTTCAAAACCGATTTCAAATAATGAAATTTTTGTATATTTGCTAATTAGGCTTAAAATCGATAGCACTAATAAAATGGTCCTTAAAGGCCGATCTTTGTATTTGCCACTAAAAGGTTCAATTCGAATCTTCGGTAAATCATTGTCGACGATACGATTGTTGACTGGCGTGTCAATTCTATTTAATAGAGAGCAATGCTGTTCAGCTAAACGATTAAATGCGTCAGTTTGTGATTCGGAAAATGCCTCACGAGATTTTAAAGAGTCTAACATCTCCTTAAAAACCCCTTTAACGAAGAAATATATCCCCTCGTATTCGGTAAAATCTTCATCAGGATCAATAAAATCTTTATCTTCCTCACAATTGTACAATTCTTTTGTAAGCTCTTTCAATTCTTCATAAGCGGCGTCTAAACGAGTAATTTGTGCAGCATTAATTTCAGCCGGTGGATTTTCTACATATGTAACCGCCCGAGAAATAGGTGCTTTTTTCACTCGACGTTTCGATTGTATATTTTTAATTGTATGCATTGTAGTAAATAATAATGAAAAGCTTGTACTTACTGACTATTGTTGACAAAATCTTATTATGAACTGTATATAATCGCAACCAATGTTTATAAAATATTTAATTATTATAACCGTATGGTAAACGAATTGTCGCCCGTCGCGCATTGTTTTAATTATGATCTTGTGAACCCATAAATTTTGCCACCAATGCTTTATTTTTTATGTTATTTTTTTGCACACGCCAAATTTTTTTTAACTGACTATTAACCACCAAATGAATTTTGTTTTTGCTTTGTTATATGCAAAACAACCACCAATTTAGAGCATAGTAACTGCCTAAATTCTTTTCTTATTGAAATTATTTACACTTGTACGTACGCAAACGCAAATGAATTCCACTGTTACTAGAACAGCCACGACCAAAAAGAGAAATGAGGGTGTATTAGTATTCGTGGGCATAGCACAAAACTGATATTGCATATTGCTTGTTAATAAATGAATGTACGGAGTAGAGGTCTGCACAATTACATTTGCATACGTGAAGTACAAGAAAACCGGCAAGGCATGTACACTTACTCCCAGTATCAGAGCAAAATTAAGTACTCGATTTTGAGAACATCAAAATTGTGGGAACATTGCGTTTACATGTTCTTCTTTTTTTAGGTACCGAGTACGAAGTGCATGTTGTTCATATATACTCGGCTGTGTTCGTTTTAGGAACATGATATGAGCTAAAACTTCTCATGTACTGCAAGTACTCTAGTACTACATGAAGAACATGTTGAACGTTCTGTTCGACAAAGAGAATATGAGAAGAGGAATATTATGTGTGTGTATCTAACAATACAAACTAGTTTCATATTATTTGTTTTATTATTGTTGCGTAGTATGTATGTAATGAATCAGATTTAATTTTTTTTGTGACTATTGGATTTTGGTGTCATTTTAAAAACAAGATAATTATATTACTTCTTTTATAAATTTCTTATTCTTGATCTCTTTAAAAATATTTCTATTAGTTATAAGTACCTTATTTAATTCTTTTATTTTAACGTGAAATTGAATTTTATTTTTCATAATAAAAACATTGATAATTATTTCGTATATTATAATGAACTTTATGCGTTTTAAGACGTTTTATACAGTTTTAATTGTCTTTGTTAAATAAAATAAATAAAAAGTTCAAAATCTATTTTATGTACTTAGATACATTGTTTTCATTTTAGAATGTTAATGATATTTCTGTGTATGTATGAAATAAATTTGGTTTTACTAGAACTACTCATCTTGAAAAAAATAGTTTTTTGTCTTCATGTAACATCTAGCGTACATAAAAAAAAAGAGATGTTAAAAACTGATTTATTTTTAATCGTGGGTTTATACAGCTTTCTTTATCTGTAAAAAAGACACACCCATCAATGTTTAAAAAGTCATATGTAGGAAAAACCTATAACTCCTTAAAAACCGACAGCGAAAGTAAAATCTAATCATCAAAATCATTTTTCTTGTTGGTATTTGGCAAACAACCCTTCAGTTCTCTTCTCTGCTTGTTTTCTGAGAGAAAGAAAAAGTAGGTACTCTATTTGAAAAGTAAAAGAACTTCTCACGTACAACAAAAACATACTCGATGCGGAGGATAGTTTTTGAAAGTTAATTTAATGAAATTTACAAATGGTTAATATACTTTTTTTATTCTTGTATTTATTGTTTTTATTTTTTATTTTATAAACACAGATTAAAAGTAAAAAATTAATTCGCATTGTTACTACCTATTCTGCACCTTGTTTTCAATTAGAAATACGATATTTTAAAATTTACAGAGAAGCGATTTTAAATCAATAATTGACGATCTTATCCTTATAACATTGTATTTTCCATGGTAACATATATAAAAAATAGAGTTTTAAAAATAAACTATTTTAATTTATTTAAACCATTTAATTTTAAGTTCAATTATAGTTACAGAAAAATAAAATAAAATTAACTCGTCGTTCTCGATGTCATACTCCAATAGGGTGCTTGCTTTCGCCATTCCTATAAGTAAAAAACAAAACTTATTGAAAAGTTTATTATTATAATGCAATTCACTCTTAGTTTGAAAGTAACAAATCTAATATAATTTGTTGCTTTATCGGTAGCATCACAAAGTCTACTATTTTTACAAGAGCAAATACTTCCAAGAGTGAAACGCAATGTTTTAAAATCCCTGAAGTACTTACCTTAGAAGACAAGTCGGCGCTTTTACAAGCATAGGAAAATATTATATATTTTCAAGTGCAGATGATTGTAGTTATATTATAAAATATTTAAAGTTATATTATAAAATATATACATATAATACCGCCAAAATTTAATTGACAAACTCTTTAAGGCCATGTCACATAAGACTTTTGCTTCGCTTTGCGTTACGAATACGCTTTGACATCTAAGTTGAAATGTACATGCTTATACGAAACATGTCACATAAAGTACTTTTAACGCAACGCGAAGCACAAAGTTAGGCAATTCTCAACTGTTTGCGCGCTTTGACAAACAGCTGTTTCATGTTGTTTATATTTTTTGTAAAACAAATATTTATCGACCTTTCAAAACGGTAAGTATCTGCAATTCATTTTAAAAATATTGTGTTTAAAGTTTCAGTTTTCTAATTAATAGTTAAGATTTTCACGAAATGGAAGAGAAATTAATAGAAGCCATCAAAATGCATCAGTGCCTAGTTTGTTTATTTTATGGTATTCTTCATCTATGACTATATTTTTGGTTTTTCTCTCAAGCTGCAAATATGATATATAAGAAGTTTTTCGTCTCTCCTGTAAAATATGCTGAAAGGGAGTTAGCAGGTTTGCAGATTAAGCCGACGATATCCTAAATTTGAAGAAATGAATTGTTTTTTTTTATTTTAAGTTTGGTTTTGTACTTACATATATTACTTTATATTAAATAAAACAAAATTAATTGATAATTTTTGATATTGTAATATTGAAAAAAACATGTTGAATACAAAAACGATAAAAGAAGTGATACATTTAAATTAATTTGAAAATCCATTACGCCTTTATCGTTTTCTAAATTGTTTTAATTTGTCAAAACAATCAGTATTCATCACATACATGATTATTTATAAAATAAAATTCTTTAGCTGATCTCTTAATGTGAATGCACTTCTTGTTGCATTATTAGAAGTCATTCGGCCATGATTTCGCAGAGGTGCTACGACTTCACTTCTCCAGAGCCCGTTAATAATTTCGTCACCTTGAAAGCGGTCCACATAATCAGGTGGACAGTAACTACCATCGTGAAATTTTACGAAATTGTGCAAAATCACGGCAGCTTTCACCACTTTTTCTGCATTTTCAGGATGCATAAACAAAAGCGATAGCAAAACTCTCCACCGAGCGCACAAAATTCTAAAAGCGTTCTCTATCACCCTTCGAGCTCGCGATAACCGCCTATTAAAATTTTCCCGGTCAACTGACAGACGCATTCCTAATTGCAAAGAATCGTTGAATGTTATGAAATTAGCATAGGTATATAAAAAGGTACTTAAGTTGAATGAACAAACCTGGGTAAGGGCACATAATGAAGCTTTTAAGGGGAAATGCTGCATCACTAACCATAAAATATGGGAACTTGGTACAAGACCCAGGCAGACAAGCATCTTCAGGCAAATCCAGATTACCATTAAATAATCGTTTACCAAAGCCAGAATGCCATAATACTCCACCGTCGCTTTGAGAACCATATGCGCCGATATCCACTGTTGTAAAAGTGTAGTTTGCGTCGCAACTTGCTAGGAGCACAATCGAATAATTTCCCTTATAATTATAATATAAAGATCCTGAGTTAGGTGGGCAAGATATTGTAATGTGCTTTCCGTCCACAGCACCAACACAATTCGGAAAGTTCCACATGCTATTGAAGTCCTCAGCAATACGTTTCCATTCATAGTTATTGGGGGGCGACAAGTAAATCACTCCCAATTCCTCCCATATCTCTTCACATACTTCACTTATTATGGTGGTTACAGTAGGCAGTAGCAAGAGTTTGCTTACTATCTCCATGTGCTAGATAACTATTAGTAGAAAACATATGTATGTAAATTTAATTTAGTTTGTTTTATTAGCTTAAGATTTTATTATCACTCACGTAAGTGTTAAAAACAGTCTGCATGTAGCAGATATTGGTGGTTGGTTAGACATTTTTGTGAGTCTTTGTTTTAAAACTTCCAACAACATGACAAACACAGCAGGAGTCATTCGAACACTTTTTTTAAATTGCTCCGCATCTCTTTGGTGCATTTCTTCAAAAGAGACCTGTGTGGTCACGATCTTGGTAAAGACTTCTTACCCAAAATCTACGTGCTGAAATGTGTTCTAACAGCTCCATTGCTTCATACATTAACAGCACAATAACTAATAATTCCAATAAATCGTCCAAACACATTTTAAAATAATTAAATTTAGGTAAAAAACACCAACCACTTTCATAGGTAAACAAATAAATAAAGCGTCTAATTAAGAGATTGTCACAATTCTCACTACTAGTTGTCGGGATATTAACAATGTAAATAATTTCTTTATCGTTTGAAGCAACCTTGATTTTCGAAAAATTTAGTGATTCATCCATATTGCCAAATGGAATATTATCATTATAGAAATTTCTCTTAAAGTACTAATTTCGGTGTTGGAAAAAATAAATGAGTTTACAATATTGGATTTAGCCAAATGAATGGCATATTCGATATTAGACAATTCTTCTTTTACAATTTCTAGTTTAAACTTAAAATCTAACAAATTTTCTTCCTTGCCTTTGTTCTCTAGTAATTTAGAAATATTATTGGTTATTGTTGAGAGTTGGTTTACTTTATCTATTGTTAATTGATTAATGACGATCTGATTATTGTTGTCATTTAGAACGTTATTCATTTTATCTTGTAATATTTTGAAATCATAGTGATCCGGACTACCTGCTACCCATTTCCAAGCACTTCCAATAAAGTCAAGAGATCTCTTCGTTCTTGTTTTAGATTTTAGTCTGGATAAACAGGATTTCATCTGTGATATTTTATAGGATAGGTAAGGTAATAGTGAGCTATCAGTTCCGTTGTGTAGGTCGATTTTGTTTTCCAGTTCTCTTATCAAATGTTCGTATGACTTAGGTCAATAGTATGGAAAAGCTTAAACACGCCAGTTTGGATTTTCGCCGATCCCGAATTGACTACGATCAGTCTAGAATTAGAGTACTCCATTATCTGGAACCTGCCTACAGCCGTTCCAAATATCCTCAACAACCTGTAAGTAAGTATAACAGAGAATAATTCCTAATATGTTTCTTATGAACGATTCTTCCACTCTCAGTCACGACTGTTGAATGTCTGTCTTCCCTAACTAATTCCCGTTTAAACCTTTCAGATAATTTCGTACCAAGTCTCTTATTTATTCTGACAAAAATCTCCTGTCTGGGTATGTACCGCTTGAATTCCATTTTATCTTTGTTATGATAGAGTTATTGTTCCTATTGCTAAGGGCATAGGTTAGTGGGTGGTGGTCGGTGTAAATTATGACTTTGGGTGATCCGTATAGGTAATTTCTTAAATGTGTCAAAGCCCAAATTATGGCCAGCATTTCTTTCTCGTTGGCCGCATAATTTTCCTCGGTTTCCGTTAGTGTCCTTGAGATGAAGGACATGGGCCTATCACTTTGACTAAGTACTGCTCCTATAGCGAAATTAGATGCGTCTGTAGTAAGTTGGAATTCCTTTTGGAAGTCGGGGTATGATAGTATTACTTCTTGTGATATTAAGGCGTTTTTTAAGTTATCGACAGCAGTTTATGCCTTGTTACCCAGCTCTATTATCCTCTTACTCGATTCCGCTTTAGATATCATACCACCGTCACCCCGTAAGAGTTTTGTCAAGGGTTTGGCGATATATGCATAACCCTTAATAAATCGCCTGTACTACCCCGAGAGGCCAAGGAAAGATCGAAGTACTTTGACATTATTGGGGTAAGGAAAGTCTACGATTGCCTGTACCTTCTTAGGATTTGCCCTTATACCGTTTTGGGAAAAAATAAATCCGAGAAATTCAACTTCCTCTTTAAAAAATTCTCATTTGTCCAACTGTACCTTCATATTAGCGGCATTCAGTGTTCCAAATATGGCATCAAGGTGTTTTAAATGTGAATCCTCATCCTTGCTGAAGATGATTATATCATCTATATAAACGTAACAGCTCTTACCAATATGTTCCCGTAGCGCGTTGAAATATTGAAGGGGCGTTCTTTAATCCAAATGGTAAACGCAGGAATTCATACTTCCCATTGTTGACGAAAAAATCTGTTTTTTGGATGTTCTCCGTTCTTAGGGGTATTTGATGGAAGCCACTCATTAAATCGATAACAGTGAAATATTTATTTCCTCCGAGGTGGGAAAGCACATCAAATATTTCGGGAATGGGGTATTTGTCCGGGATAGTTATTAAGTTGAGCTTCCTAAAATCCACCACAATTCTATACTTGGCCTTTCCGGACGCATCCTGTTTCTTGGGGACTATCCAAATTGGTGAGTTGTAGGGAGAATGGGACGGTCGGATTATTCGGTCCCGTAGTAATTTAGAGATTTCGTCGTCCACAACACCCTTTAGCGCCCTTGGATAAGGACAACTCCGTGAATACACTGGATAATCATTTGTCGTTCGTATTTCTCCCACAACTCTAGTTGTGAAAGATGGTTTGTTTTAATTTCTATATTATTAACGTTTTGGGAAATAAGTTGTTTAATTGGGATCTTCTTCCCTCCTTTGATGCTAAAATAATTGTCCGCTGTATAAATGACAGATGACAATTCCTTTAGAGTGCCATTCCCCAATATGGCATCGAATGTTTCCAGTCCAGGTAACAGAAAAAATTTCACAGGATTATCGTCGAATAATTTCAAAAATTTGTGTTGTGTTATTTTGATACAGCCTCTAACGGACTTCGCATTCAAATATTCGTCGTTTTTTATAGGGTTTGTTATAATTTTAGGTTTGATTTAATTCTTAGTACTGCCAGTGTCCAATAAAATTTTTAATATTCTGGCAGTGAAATAGGGTAATGAGGAACAGTTCATTATAAAAAATTGATTTCGAGTTCGATTTCGTCGGGCTCACCATCCTGACCTTGAGGTTGAGCCACTCCCTGGTTCTACGCTCTCATGGTAGTAGTCGACTTCGCCTTCTACCGGTTGATAATATTCGTAATGACCTTCCTCCGGTACATAGTCTGCTTTTATATGGAAATTTCGTTGCAGTTTATTTACTGGAACTTTACTGGACGCGGTTGTTGGTCTTTTTAGTGCTGGATTATTCTGTGGTCTATTAATATAATCGACCTGGCGGGTTTGGATGGAGTTATCAACATCCATCGGCTCTACTCGATGACTCTGAGGATTATTTTGAGGCCCTGCATTTGGTCCAAAATTTTTGTGAAAATTTACGTTATGATTATAGTTTGGATTACGACCGTAAGATGGAACACCGTTTGGTTGGGGGTTTGGATTTGGGTTACGATTGTAATTTGGGTTGAAGTTTGGTTGGAAGTTCGGGTTAAGGTTATAGTTTGGAACAGGATTATACCGAGGAGGTACTGGTGGTCTAATAGGTGGCGTTCCGCCGACGTAAGCGAGTTCGGGGTTTATGGAATTTTCCGCACCGGTCTTATCCCTCTGTACATTATTCTTGACTGGTTGTCCATGGGCGTAATTTCTGCAAAATGTCATATTGTCCAATTTTAGAGAAATATGTAATGCCTGGGACAATGATGTTGGTTCGCGTACACTTTACAATCTAGGTAGATCTACGTATAGTCACATTACGAACGTGTCTAACGCTTTTTCTCTGTAGGTATTTGTCATAGCGTGAAGGCTCTTTTCCTCCAACTCCAGGCATGAGACCTTATCAAGTAGTAGTGAAAGGTGCTGATAAACACACTGATAAAATTCTGTTATGGTCCTATTTCGCTGGCACAATACCATCATGTGGTATTCTAACGTTCCGTTATCCCTTTTATCGGAGTAATGCATAGCGAGACATTTTTTAATCCGTGGCCAATCCAGTGGAGTCCTATATGACTCCAAGGCGGTATCTGCTTCGCCAACGATATTTGTACGAATAGTATGCAGAATTGCGTAGTATCTCCCGGTGCCCTTTACCGAATCATAGAGGTTTAAAACCCTGTCCACTAATTTTCGCCAGGAGCTAAATTCTCCCGGTTGCCCAGAAAACTCCCTTAGGGACCTAACTATGTCGGGGACCTTTTCTAGCTCCTCTAACCTTGTAGTAACTGTCCCAATGGGATGGTCAGCCCCCTCATCAGCTAAATGATCGGATGGTGTTTAAAGGGCATCCCTTATCATGAGGGCTATCTGTTCCCTCTGTAGTGCAGTAAAACCCGCTGTCGCTACGGTCGGTTGTGTCATTGTCAATGTCCTGCTTAGTCTTTCTGTCAGTTGCTCGATATTTTCGTCCGGCATACCGGTCAAAAGATTTCAAAAAAAGATGGAAAGATTAGGACAAAACCGAGTATGAAATAATTAATCTCGCAGAATCTTGGTCTGTTCCAAGATTAATAAAATAAGAATTGCGACCAATTTGAGAAGACGACAAAAAATAATGAGTTAATTCCAGATCGTAAATAATCGATTCAAAGAAAATATTATAAATCACAAATTTAGGAAAATTTAATAAAGTTTAAATTGGAAAATAATTACAAAATTTGTGTCTTAATTAAGGCAAGGTATTATAACAATACTCACTAAAATGAAATCTTACTTAAATTAGTATCATCTTTAGTTTGTTGCAGTAGGTGAAGGTTGACGTGGTGACGTGTTGCTCGTGGATCTTGATGTCTCCTACTGTTGTAAGGACTGTGGCACAACATTTGGCTGATTTCGCTTTCTGAGTTAATGGGTCTTCCTTTTTTATTTTTGATTTTGTTCGTAGAATTATGAGATTTTTTTGTTTCACTTATTACTTTGTATATTTTTATTTGTTTCTTTTTCTAACAGAATTTCGTTATTGTTTGTTTTTTTTCTAAAAGAGGAATTTGTTCATTTATTAAATTCTCTTGTTCATTTATTTTTATTTAAAATTGTTCGTTTATTATTATTTAAACATTCCTTGTTCACCACTTATTTCACTTATTGCACTGAATTTGTTCCACAGTGTTATTGTTTCCGTTTTTTTTTAAATAGATAGTCTTTTTTCGCTTAATGTCTAAAATTTGTTCTATTTTTTATTTTGATTTTCTCTCACTTATTCTACACCGCGGCCGCTGGTATTCCTCGAGACCTCCGTTTTGCCTCGTATTTACGAAGGACCCTCTTTTCCAAAAGAGGGTCCCTGCTCGGGCGCCAATTAAAGGATTAAAAGTTTAAAAATATTAAAAAAATATTTTTTTTAAGATTTGTTAACTCTGCGTTAACAAACCAAACTTTATTTATTCAAATCACTACACTGACTGCGAAGAATTTACAATTAAAAAAATATAAAGATTGAATTCATTTAACTACAAAACTGTCGACGCTACGATTCCTATAATCAGGCCATTCATGCACTTGCTGCATGGATTCGAATTTCGTCTGGGAATTTGTTGTTGAGAAATTAATTTGTGTATTGCATTTGCATTTTTTATGTTGGCACGTTTTGGTTATTTCTTATTGTAGTTGTTGTATTCAGATATTAACTTTGAAGTTGCATATTTTATTTATTGCAGTGTTAACTTATATTAAGTAGACAATTTTCGCAATAAATTTAAGAATTTAGTTTTAGACTTTGATTTTTTCAATATAAACACTCCTCTCCTAAAAACTTTAGCGCATTCAAATTGAAGAATTTATAATGCTTCCTTGTAAGTTACACTTAAAAAGACTCCAAATTTTATATAATTAAAATGAAAAAATGTCTTAAGATTTGAAATAAAAATACAAAAATTATATAGATTAATTTTTTATATGAAAACTTAAGAAAAATAATAAAGAACAAAAATTTGTCTAATTCATTACTGGTTAATAACAATGGCGCATATTGAGAATTGATATCAAAGTGTTAACTTTTTTAAGTACCTATTTAAGTTATTCTTAGTTGATTACCTTCAGCACGACAAGTTGTAACTTAATTATGGGTAAAGCTGTAACTAAATGTCAACTAACATTTAAAGAACAGCTGATTGATTTCATTTTATTATTTACATATTTGAAAAGTACAATATTTTTGCAGTGGCAAAAAAATAAAAATGGATAAATTATAAAAGATATTCAAATATTAGCAGATGAAAACATGGCGAAAAAGGTTAGAACGTATAAAATACGCTTCAACCCATTTGAAATGGATGATGAAGACTTTTACGAAAGATATCGTTTTGACAAAGAAACAGCCTGTTTTATAATTGATTTAGTGGACTCCAAAAAATTTCAGACTACGAGAGGTAAAGCAATTCCAATGAATTTTCAAGTGCTTTCTACCTTGCCCTTTTTGGGACGAAATGTTCACTAAAGTGATATAGGTAGGCTGATCATATTTTTGAAAACAAAATACAGAACAGGGATAAGAATTCACAATAACAATTAAAAAGTACAAACAACCTTAAATGCACATTCAAGTCCAATTTATTATAGATATTTTTTTAAAATATACGCTGATGTAAAAAAAAGAAAATAAAGCTTGACTGTTTCCGAGATCATTGCATATATAAGTATATTTGTAAGAACTATAAAATTAAGAATAATTTGTACTCAGCACAGAACATCAGTGACAAAAATGTTTTGATTCTTAAGTAAAATGGGTTAATAGAGAAATTTTAGGCGTTAATATACAAA
This sequence comes from Phania funesta, assembly GCA_963932375.1. Classification (NCBI taxonomy): domain Eukaryota; kingdom Metazoa; phylum Arthropoda; class Insecta; order Diptera; family Tachinidae; genus Phania; species Phania funesta. The sequence continues at coordinate 87,769,461 of OZ010653.1, forward strand.
GCAATTAAATTTGGTATTTTTCTGCTGAATAGATTTGTTTTAGTAAGCCTTCATTACTTTTTAAATATTCCTTAAACTCTAAACAATTTAAATCATAATTACATTTAGTAATTAAAATGTCTTTGAGGGTATTTACCTTCAATTGAGCTTTTTCACTAGTCCTTATGTTATTTAAAATAGAAAACACTCTTTCTGTTGGAGCATTAGAACCAGGTAAACATAAACTGAATTCGACAACTTTCAAAATATTTTGGAAACTTATACCTCCTTCTTTGAAATGTTTAAAAACTTCTACCCAGCGCTCTTCAGCAGATTTTTTGTTTTCATTCCATTGCTTTAATTTTTCTGAAGTGGTATATCTTTTAACAAGAGACAGCTCATCAAATAATTTGGTATTATTTATGTTTAAATCGTTTCTCTTATCCATAATAAAAACAAAACTGGATTCAACTTCCCCCCATGCAGGAGTTTCACGCAAAAGAACCCATGTCCGTATTTCAACTTCTTGATAAGCAGTGCCCCATTGATTTAAGTACTCAATGCAATTTGCATAAAATTGGCTTGCGGTACTTTTAAACTCATTAATATCGAGATTTTTTTTTCTGACCTCAATTATGATTTTTTTGACTGCAATAGCGAAAAATTTTTCCTATTTACGTTGTGAAATTTTAAACTTCAGCTCATTAATAATGAGCGAAACCTCACTCATAAATATTTTTTGGGACTCTATCTGCGTTATGTAGTCATGAAACAAAGTAGCTTGACAATGAACGAAGAAAAGCCATGCTTCTGAAACAGGATCTTCAAAAAAAATTTTTAATGTAGTTGGACACTTTGGCTGGGATAAAAAGTATTCTTTTAAAGGCTTAAAAAGCTTTAATATTCTTTCAATGGATGGTTTAAGAGTTAGCCATCTAGTCTTGCTAAATCTAATTAGTTTTTTATATTCTACTTCTATTGTGTCACAAATTACTTTAAGCTCCTCAACACGTACTGTATAAATATAAAAGTAGGAAAAAATTTCTACAATAATCGTTTCAATATCTTTGGGGAGACATTCTGTTGATGTTTGAATGCAGTTATTTAAAATATGTGCAGCACAGTTCACACCGATAAGAAGATTTTCCGTAGACGAATGAAGTTTTTTGAAAACATTGTTTTTGCCTCGCCTGGCTGCTCCACCAAAGTTACATGCAATGGTACAAAATAACGAATAAGTATTGGAGTTTATGTTACCATGATTTGAACAATGACAAAAAATTGTTATCAAATTAACATTATGCAAATCATTCTCAATTTCTTTAATGGAATTCGGAGCTAGCATTTTACAAACTATCGATTCACACTTGGTACGTCCAGAAGAATATCTCTCACCAAAACAGTTTCTTATAAGTTTTGAAGTACAATCGTTGCATGTTCCTTCTGATATGCAAATTTTCCTTTTGCTGTCGTTTAAATCCCTAGACCCAAAATAGCAGGATAGAGTTTTGCTAGAAGCGGTAGCGATGTCGGAATCCTTGTGTTTATTTGTTCGTAAGTGCTGTTGGATATCAAGTTTGCCTCCATTAGCAATGCTGAAAGTTGCCATGCACTTAGAACATCGTACCTTACTATCAGTATCAGTTTTTTTAATAAAACTATATTGCTGTTGTAGTTAATCATTAAAAACGCACTATTGTCTGCGGGACATGACTACTTTTTTCTGAAAAATTACTCGATGAATGTTCTTTTTGTAATGACACTTCATATCTAAACGTATTGTAGGCGGTATACAATACACATCAATGCAAATTTATTATTCGCTTTGATACACATATTAAAACGGCATTTACACGTGAAAGTGCAAATCAAAATTCATAGTCGCGCCTCAATTCGCTTTGATAGTTGAAAAATTTTTAATATTTCGAATATCACTTTCAGGCATGAAAATACAGAACAGTAAATAAAACACAGAACATTTTAGTGTTTTTCGCAGATCAATAATTTATACAGAACACGGCTCTGAAATACAGAACTGTTCTGTATAATACAGAACTGTTCTGTATAATACAGAACGGATGGTCACCGTAGATATAGGTGGGTACATACAAATTCTTCTAAACATATTTTACCAACCATCAGTGAGTCGCATAATAAAAAATGTGACAAAAAAATTAGCATTACGACTTCCGGATTTTGTAAAATTTCCGCAAGAACCTGAAGAACTCAATAAAATAAAATGTAGTTTTTGTAATATACCCCGCTTTTCTTGCGTTATTGGTGCTATCGATTGTACGCATTTGCGTATTAAATGTCCATCAAGAAATGTGGGTCCGATAATGGCTGGGCATTTTAGAAATAGAAAAGTATATTATTATACTTTGAAACACATTAATAAACATAAAGTACATACATACAAAAATTCCAGATTGTTTGTGATGCCGATTGCAGAATTTTAGACATTGTCGCTCGCACCCGGGGTTCTGTTCACGATGCAAGGATTTGGCCTATATGTTCTTTAAAATGTAAACTTGGAAGCATCACAACGTCAACATAAAGGTGTAGTACTGGGCGATGGCGGATATCCGGCATCTTCTATATTGTTGACTATTGTTAGGACTCCAGCGACAGAAAAAGAGAGACGGTATAGATAATATTAACAGTAGCTTATTTCCAGCTCAAAAAATGTTGCGTTTTATAGCCATTTTTGTTTCAATTTGGTATAAAGAAGGCAACATTTTTTGGTAAGCAAAGTCTCTATTAATCTTTCACATTCATTGATTTAAATCTGCAATTAAAGATATAATAGAAATCACACGGCAACGAGAGTCAAAATCGAATGTTTAAATGGCCATCTTAAGTCCAAATTCCAATCTGTGTTGGAAAGGATTCGTGTAAACCTTGATACCGCCAAAAACATTATTGTAGCTGTTGCAGTCTTGCATAATATAGCTAAGGAGAGAAACATGCAATGTAAACTTTTAACAGATTACATAAACAAATCCCGAATTATACTGTTTTTTATGAATGAAATTCCACACAATCTAACAGCTTTGTTACAACCGCAAGATATTGATAACCTCATTGAAGGTGAAACTGGGAGAGCTTTTAGATCAGGATTTATTGAAAAACATTTATAATGGCTTTATTTAAACATTGCATTTGTTTTAATTATATCAGTCGATATATATTTATTTTACATTACATGCATGTGTAGAAAAATTTATAAAATAATCCACATGTGTACATATGTACAAAAAGCTTTAAAAATAAAAATTAAAACAAATAAAAATTTACTTTTTTCAAGTAATTAAAATTGGGAGATCAGAGATTCTTTTTACTCTGAGAAATATATAACAAAAATTTAATTCTTTCATTTAACCTATTAAAAAATTAAGTATTTTGTACTTATGTGATTGCTTGTTGTACTAAGTCCCAAATCTCACTTGTCAATTCTTATTAAGAAACTTATCACTTATTCTTCTTTGAACTTGCAATGACGTTCTCACAATCTGTCTTATTACTTATTACTATTCTTTCTTTATGTGCGAATGTATATCTGCGTTTTGACGTTTGTTTTTGTGTTTAAGTGTGCAATTGAGAAATTTATATAAAATAAAAAATATATTAATCCTGTGTTAAATTGACATATACATATATATATATATATATATATATATATATATATATATATATATATGTACGTAAGTTTTTAAGTTTAATAATTTGCACAAGCAAATTGGCGAAAAAAAATTAATGTTTTTCTTTTGTAAAATTTTCAATACTTCAAAGAAATCAATTACAAATGAGTTCTACACGGAACGAAATATTAAATGAATTCATGCAATGCATTGAAGAGGCTATGGACTTGGGTTCTGACGACAGTGAGAAGGACATACTCATAGGTAACAAATATTTGTACATACCGTTTCTTTAATTATTGAACATGTCAGGGCGCCCTATTTGTTCCATTGATTTTAACATTCTTATTTATTAGAATTGACCGAGTTAACCATGAAAGCCACATATCTTCCTAAAAAAATTAACAAAAGGCAGTGGTGGGCCAAGCCTTGGAGGAACGCTAGAAACGAGCGTGGGTCATTTTCTTTCGTCACAAAAGAGCTGCTATTGAGTGACGAGTCTTCTTATAGAAATTATTTGAGGATGTCAAAAATTCAATTTGAAGCTTTGCTTAATTTGCTTTATAAATAACGAAATAAAAAAAAACTATATTAAAATTTTCTGATTTCAAGTTTAACATTTATTAAGATTTTGGTAAGTATATAAAAACTAACAATATATCACTCATTTCCTTCAATAGAGTCAATTTAAATAACAATAAAATATAATAATTTGTTTTTGGTGTCAATATAAATTAACGAACGAAGGGTTGTTCATTTGAATGAACGTTTTATAAATCCTGGCAATAAGGGTATAAAAACAAAATAACAAAAAAGTAACTTATAAAAATTCATTAAAAAACAAATAAAATTATATACTAATTATTAAATTAAAGTTATATTTTAGACTTATTCAGCTCTTCAGTCTTTTAAATGGACGTCAATTTTGTTGCCAACAATGATTTGTACTTCAGTGGCATAAAATTATAATGCAAGTATAAAGCTGAAAATTGAAAGTTATTATTTAAAATTTAATATTTATATAAATTCAAATAAATTCCTACCAGTTATTATATAAAGTCATCTTCGTCAAAAACACCATCCATAGACAGCTCCAAGATATTTTTGTTAGACGTAGAGGAGCTTGTGAAAACAGCACTCTTCTTTTTGGATGCAAGTCTACGCATTAGGCATTGAACCTCCCAGGCGGCATCATTCTACTCACTATTATCTACTTGTTCCATTTGAGTAGCCACCAATGTTCCTAGCCATGCAAATTTTTTCTCCCTTTTCCGCTCATCCAACTTATTTCTAAAACTAAGAAGATCACTTCTCAGTTCCTTCACATCTTTGGCACACTAAAATATTTATTGTTTAACTATTTTGTCATTATAATAAACGTCGTTATTTACCTTGGTTATCTTTTTTGGTGGTTCCTCAATGCGTAACTTTTAGACCGGTTTTTGTTGTAATGGTGCCCATGGTATCCCGCATTACCTCTAAAACGTTGTTGAATGCCTGTGCCTTTTTCGTTCTATCTAAATATTCGCCGGAACGAACGTTGTACAGGCAGGGATGTTGCTGCATGGTTATAATTAAAAGCTCTGTGTCTTCTCTTTTCCACTTGGAAGACATATTTGTTTGTGTAATAAGTAAATATTAATATATATAAATAACTACCACAAATTAAAAACTAGCACAAAAAATATCACACTGCGAAATTAAATATGAAAGATAAATTGTCAAAATGGCGTTATTGAAAACAACGAATAAGAAAACAAAACGAATTGCACGAGTACATGCAAGTGTGTACTCGCTTCTTTACCCCATGCCTCCTTTGCCTAAAGAGAATTGACAAGTGAGAATTGGGACTAAAGGCATTTGAATTTAAGCAATATAATTATTACTTGTATACAGTTGTACATATAACTATATCACATACTTAACGACGTTGTAAAGCTATCGTTATTGTTATTAGAAATTAGCTTTGACAATAATTGCTTTTTCATTTCATGCAGCTCATCCGCATGTTTTCATTGTTTTCCGTGCAACTCCTGCATAAAAGCTATTCGCATATTGTTCAGGGTGCCTAATACATAATTTAATTTTCCAATTTCTCAATATGCTTTTTCTGCAGCTCCTCGGAAAGCGCAGTTTCCTTTTTAATTTGGGTTTCTCTTTCTTCTAATACAGACAATTTGTTTTTGGGTTTCGACAAACATCTCAATTGTTTAATGTACGGTGACAGTTGTGGCTTATTCTCTTGTTTTGCAGGACATTCTTCTAATGGGCACATAATCACTTGTGGTTCAGTCTTTTCCCATTGAGAGTTGCTATTTATTAAGCACGTATCTTCCGCTATCTCCGGCGCTATTAAATTTAAAATTTCTTCATCATTTTCGTCGAGAGAAGGAATTTCAATATGATTTCCTGTAGCATAAGTGGCATTTCGTACAGCTGCCAGCTATGTTTTAGACTGTGCTTTCATCCTGTTCCTCTGTTGCTTCAAAAGACTCGTGTCTCTTATGTATCCCATTGACATCATTTGCTCGCTGATGTGGCGCCAAGCTTCTTTTTTCATATAAATCATCTTTGTGTCGTTCCTCTTGTCATCGATGATGTTAACATATTTGGACACGAATTCTTTAAATGAAGTTTTTTCATTTGGCGACTAATTTGAGTCTCTCTAAAATACACAAAGCAATATATACATATTTTTTTCTAACAATAATAATAAACTTACCTTATTTTCTTTGCTAATTGCGTCCATTTCGTCCAAAAAAAAAAATTCACACAAAAAAGAAAACAAACTAGCTAGTGTTGCATTGCTCTTAACAGCTGAAAACTGCTGCGTTAGTTATGATTTGTGAATAAGATCTTTAACTATCTATGAACTATTTTTTAGTTTCTGTTTTATAAGTTTCGACTTTAATTACGATTTCTAAATATGCGCCAATATAATTAACAAAATTATTGGAATTCAGGTCACAAAAGTAAGTATGCAGTTCAAAAAATCGGCATATATTCAATCATATTTATGAAGGCGGATATATAATATTTTGTTGGATAGCCCTTGCCCTTTTTGACTGATTTCAACCTTGATGGCCTAGATGCGATATGATTTTTGGTAATCGAAGATTGAATTTTATTCCACTCCTCAATTGGAGCAGCTTTTAAGGGTATATTTGCTTGTAATGTTATGAATTCTGATTTTTTTCGAGATAATCCCACAGATGCTCTATTGGGTTAAGGCGGAGTTTTAATTGTTTTGGCTTTTTATACAAAAGCCATTCTCTGACAATACGGGCTATGCTTAAGGTCATTGTCTTGTTGGAATGCAAATGATCCAGTCAGTGCCAATTTAGCTGCACTTTGAAGTTATTTTTCAAAATAAACCTTCTTATCCATTGTTCCTTCGATAATCACCAGATTTTTAGTATCTGATGCCGCCATACACCCCCATACCATAACTGGTCCACCACCATATTTTACTGTGGCAGCCATATTTTTTGGGTCGATCACAGTGTTCTGTAGTGTGTTTGACTAGTTCATGTTGCCATACCCTCTGTATGCAACATGATATTCATACTTTGTTATGAATAAATGTCCACTCCACACATTAGTATTTAGAAACTGCAGCCACAGCATATTCCCACGATATGCCACACATATAATATAAACATTATAATATAAAGAAAGGAATATGTTCAAGTGGCTAAGCAGCTATTTGATATATTCTTTTGAATCATTATTAATTGTAAACTAAAAGCAAACGGAGCAGTTTCGCTCCGTCAAATAAAGGAAATTTAAATAACATAAGAGAATATAGTTTACATTACATGGCGATCCTGCCATTTATTACAAATGTTTTATTAAACTAATTTATGCAATGTCTTTTAAATATCATGAACATTCTATGTATAACGTGTGTATAAGAAAGTAAGAAAAGTCTGTTAGTGAATGGTGAAAACAGTGATAAAAAAAAAAATAAATTTAATAATAAAACCAGTAAATTTAATAGCATAAAACCAGTAAATTTAATAGCATAAAAGATGTGTTTAGTTGAATGTCTAAAAAAAAAAAATAACGGCTGCCATATCTCACATGCATGGAAAAATTACCATTGTCCGCCACCCATCTATTCATCAGCCTTAATATTAACACCAATTGCGATTGCTGGAATTATAGCTGTTAACAAATGCATATGCGGTAACAACAACTACACCAAAACCTGCAACAACGACACCAACTGCGAAACCTACCATAACTACTTCAAAACCATCTACGCCAACAACCACAACCAAACCTCCAGGTCCTACCACAGCTAAAAAACATTCGACCAGCAGTACTCGTAAGACAACCAAGAATCCCACTCCAGTAGAAGAAAATATTCCCAGCGATACTCCCGCACCAAAGCAGCAGAAAATGAAAGTCATTAGCAAACATGGCGAACATGTTGAACTTTAAGAAATTGCCTTCATCCTCCCAACACCTTTTAACATCAGCTTCTGTACCACCATTAACTCAAATGGAAAGTTGAACTCTCCCTATTCCTAACTATAACAACGACAACGAATGCTTAAACGTATAGTAAAAACTCGTAAGTTATTTATTAAAATCTAAACAGAAAAATTTCGTCCAAGTTAATGTTGTAAATTGTCTCAGTTCTGAAAAATTATGTCTATAAAACTTTCCAATAAATTACGCGAAAAGTCTCATCAGGTTGATAATTTTAAAACTAAACCAATTGATTATTGATTTATATTTATGTGAATTATGGTGAAAATGAATTAAAAATACATTCCAAATTTTGTTCAAGTTTTTGTACTGAAATTTTTCTTGTAATAAATTAATTTCGTTAAATTTTTCAATTGTATAAAAATATATGAATGAAAGGCATAAATGGAAAAGAAATCTTATTTTCTATCTTTAAATAAAAATAAACAAAAAAAAAATTAAAACAAATATATATATTTGAGAAATTTTATTTTAAGTAAACTAACACTAAATACAAAATATATATTTACATGTAAATATATATATAAATAAATAAATAACCACAATCAATGTGGTATAATAGAAATAAAAATTTAAGAAAAACTAGTACTAAAAAATAAATCACCGGTAGCAAACATACGTGTCCCTGTACTGGTATAACATGAAAATATTTAACCGTTTCGATCATTAACTGGTAATGATCGGCATATGCCATTGCCACTATTCACCCTGCAAAACATGGTGACGGTCGTAATGACATAAGTACCCTTAAATTTTAAGATTAACACGCCCCAGGACAAATAAAATAACACTTACTAACACCCCATGCTGTTGAGTAAACTTAAATATAAGTAAAAACAATGTAAAATTGCACGTTGCGTATGTAAACAGCGGCATGAGGAACTGACGCAACGAAATTTTGTTTTTGGAAATAGATTTTTTTTTGGAAATAGGATTTCTCTGATAGGGCATTTTAAAAATTATATTTGATTAGGCATTTCAATTGAGAGGAAAAGTAATGTATCCAAATAGAAGAAACGGAATTAGGCCAAAGAACCCCTTACCAACAAATCAGGTGTAGCTCAGAGAGGTCACTCCAGAAGAGGCTTTAAAAATGCTAATGGGAATTTGGGAGACCATTGGTATGCCTGACGAACCTACTTTGAACGATGTAATAAACAGAACACGCATAGAAGAAGAAACAATCAGAGGTATAAGATGGTCCGAAAGAATAGAGAAGGAAAAGGAAGCAGCCAGCAGACAGGGTAATAGTAATTAGAGATTCTATAAATCTCACAAGTGTCTAAATGTCGAGAGAGATATTAAGACGGAAACAGTAGAAAAACATATCAATACCATTTAAGAAACGTTAGAGAAAATTAGAGTCCTATTTAACGCTAATTACTTTAGGTTAACCAAAGCTCAACAAACAGCTGCAGATGCTTTCTTTGCAGAATTAAGAAGCAAAACATTACTAGTGTGTCAAAAGAGGAAAATCACGGTAAATATACCGGAATCTCTTCACGAACGCATAGAATTTAAAGTGCACTTAGACCCAAAGGCAGAAAATAAAAATACACTAACAATGCCTCAAACAGTGGTCGAATTCCTACGCACAGCTGCCAAAATCTTACCAACTTTTGATGGTAATGCAATAAATTTACAAAGTTTTATTGATGCACTAACTTTACTTGACACAATTAAAGAAACTCATGAGGCAGTAGCCGTGAACCTAATAAAAACAAAATTAACAGGTACTGCCAGGAACCTAATAAGTCATGAGTCTACTATCTCAGCAATCGTTGAGAAATTGAGAAATACAGTAAAAGGAGAGTCTGTTGAAGTAATTCAATCAAGGATTCTCAACATAAAACAGCAAGGCAAAAATGCGAATGCTTATGCTGTCGAAATAGAGAAATTGACGAAAAGACTGGAAACAGCTTACATCTCGGATGGATTACCCAACGAGACAGCTAAAAAATACGCGACTAACTCGGCAGTAGCAGCCATAGTTAAAAATACTACCAACGAAAAGGTTAAACTGATCATGGAATCAGGAAACTTCAAAGACATGAATAAAGCTGTCTCAAAATTCCTCAACTGTTGTACTGAAGCCTATAACCAACAGAATGCCATTCTGGCTTTTGGTTACCAAGGAGGCTATAGAGGCAATAGTAACCAAAGATATCCAAGAAATCAAAATTTTGGTAGAGGAGGATATCGCAATAATTACAACAATAATAATAGAAATAATAACCGAAATAACCTAAACGACTATCCCTCAACGAATAACGCCCGTTACGATAGAAATCAGGGCATTAGTAGGGGTAACTACTATTATAATAGAGGTTATAGTAGGAATAACAGAGGTAATAGAAATGGCCGCGTAAATGCAGCCGAAGCAACCGAAGAAACTTCGGAAAACTAACAAGTCCCCCTAAGATAAATAAAATGTACAACCTAAATCTCAATTTAAGCTCATTTGTAACAATTAGAATCAATAGTACAAACAGCACAAACAGAAGGACCACATTCTTATAAACACAGGTGCTGATATATCAGTTCTCAAGACCAAATTTATAGAAAATATTGATATCAATAGGAACAAAATAACCAATATAAGTGGTATTGGGTCTGGAAAGATAAGGTCATTGGGAGAAGTGGACCTCGAATTGAGGGTGCCAAAATATAATATACCTCACTCTTTTCAAGTGGTCAAAAATGGTTTTGCGATTTAATGCGATGGAATTATTGGAATGGATTTTATTAGAAAATATCATTGCATACTAGACTTTGACAATGACGAAGGTTATTTGGTGTTACGACCCAATTGTCGTCGAAATCAGAAACCATTAACCATATCCATACCAATCAACAGCACTAGCAATGACATTGTTCTACCAGCTAGAGCTGAAGTAATACGACAAATAAGATTTCAAAACTTAGATGAGGAAATCTTAATCCCGAACCAAGAACCTATACCGGGAGTGATCATAGCTAACCCTATTGTAAATTCACAAAAAGCATATGTTAGAATAATGAACACTACAAATACTGTCGTTGCGCTAAACCACGATGAAATAAAAACAGAAAGGTTATCTGACTACGATATAGTGACCAATAAATCAAAACCTAATGAAAATAGAAAATCTAAGGTTATGAATATACTATCCAAAAATTTTCCGGATCAATTTAAACAAACCTTAGCAGAATTATGTGACAACTCTACAGATATATTCGGCTTGGAAAACGAAACAATTACTACAAACAATTTCTATACACAAAAATTGAGATTAAAGGACGATCAGCAATCCTATATAAAGAACTATCGCATACCACATGCGCATAGGGAGGAAATAGACCAGCAGGTGAAAAAGCTAATTAATGATAGGATTATAGAACCATCACATTCAGAATATAATAGTCCAATACTGCTGGTACCAAAGAAAAGTCTTCCGGGTTCAGAGAAAAGAAGATGGAGACTTGTCATAGATTATAGACAAATCAATAAAAAATTAATTGCTGCCAAGTTCCCCCTGCCTAGAATAGATGATATCTTAGATCAATTAGGCAGAGCAAAATACTTCTCTTGTCTAGACCTAATGTCGGGATTCCACCAAATTAATTTGGAAGAGAATTCTAGAGACATCACACCATTTTCCACCAGTGATGGAGCTTATAGGTTTACAAGATTACCATATGGTCTGAAGATAGCGCCAAATTCGTTTCAACGAATGATGACTATAGCATTCAGTGGCTTAAAAGCAGATCAAGCTTTCCTTTACATGTATGATTTAATGGTGTTAGGATGTTCAGAGGATCACATGCTTTCTAACTTAACAGACGTTTCTAATTTATGTAGAAGTCGAAATCTAAAATTACACCCAGAAAAATGTTCATTCTTTATGAAAGAAGTTACGTATCTCGGTCATAAATGTACAGACAAAGGAATACTTCCCGATGATAGCAAATACTCGGTAATTGAAAATTACCCAGTACCTAAAGACGCAGATAGTGCTAAACGATTTGTTGCCTTCTGCAATTATTATAGAAGATTTATAAAAAAATTTTCTGAGTATTCCAGACGTCTTACAAGATTGACAAGGAAAAATGTAAAATTCGAATGGACAAGTGAATGTGATTTCGCCTTTAACTATTTAAAGAAAGCACTCATGAAACCTACACTACTCCAATATCCTGATTTCACAAAAGAATTTTGTATCACGACTGATGCAAGCAAACACGCATGCGGTGCAGTGTTGACTCAGGAATTTCATGGAAATCACCTACCAATAGCATATGCTTCCAAAGCATTCACTAAAGGTGAAAGCAATAAGTCCACCATAGAACAAGAACTAACGGGTATCCATTGGGCTATCACCCACTTTAGACCGTACATATACGGGAAAAAGTTCCTTGTACGTACGGATCATAGACCATTATCATACTTATTTTCAATGAAGAACCCGAGCTCTAAGCTTACGAGGATGAGACTCGACTTAGAGGAATATGACTTCACTGTAGAGTATCTTAGGGGCAGAGATAATTATGTGGCAGATGCGCTGTCACGAATTTCAATAAATGACTTAAGGAATATGACATTACACGCTAATCAGGTACTGATGGTTACCACAAGATCAATGGCAGATAAAAACAAAAAGGATAATAAAATAGAAAGGACAGGCAAGACAGAAGAAATGTTAGTATTAAAGAGCCCAAGGCTTTTGTACCTATCAGTAATCATGACGTCAAAAAGTTTTATAAAATAAAGATTACTCCCGCTGATTCTTATATCAAAAAAGGGAAATCAATTATAACATACATCCAGGTGTATGATTTGTTTATAAATGGGAAGTTTGACTTAGGCAAATTCTTCCCAAGGCTCGAACAAGAAGCCAATAAAGAAAACATTAAGAAGCTACAAGTGTCACCTAGTGAAAAAATTTTTGAATTTGTCACGACACAAGCATTTAAAGATATGGGCAATAAAAAGTTAAAATATTTAAAAATAGCGCTATTGAACGAAGTAGAAATTATAAATGGAAAAGATGCCTTAAAAGTCCAAACTATCCTTAAAAGATATCATGATGACCCTATTGAAGGAGGTCACTGTGGAATTTACAGAACAGTAGAAAAAATCAAAAGACACTTTTATTGGAAAAATATGACAAAAGATATATCTAGATATGTCAAATCATGTCATCAGTGTCAAATTGCCAAGAATATTAAACATAACAAGAGTCCTATGATTATAACAGAAACTCCCGAAAAAGCATTTGATAATGTAATTGTGGATACAATAGGACCTTTCCCTAAATCTATTCAGGGAAATGAATACGCAATCACCCTAATATGTGATTTAACAAAGTATTTGGTAACCATACCTATACCTGACAAATCAGCAAAAATGGTCGCAAAGTCAATATTTGAGAATTTTATTCTGGTGTATGGTCCGATGAAGACGTTCATCCGGACATGGGTACCGAATATAGAAACTCGATTTTGACAGAATTGTGTGAACTGCTCAGGATAGAAAAACTGACATCAACCGCACACCACCATCAAACGCTAGGAACCATTCAACGAAGCCATAGAACTCTCAATGAATATCTTAGATCATACATTTCAGTGGACAGAACTGATTGGGACGAGTGGCTGAAATACTTTACGTACTGCTTTAATACCACTCCGTCCACGGTACATAACTACGGTCGATATGAATTAATATTCTCCAAAAGTCCAAACGCATTTGAACAATTCAACAGGGCGGACAAAATAACACCTGTATATAATATAGACAATTATTCAATAGAAGCTAAATTTAGGTTAGAGATAGCTCATAAAAGAGCAAAAGAAATGCTAGATAGAAATAAATGACAGCGTAAGGAATTATATGATAGGAACGCTTTAGATAACAATTTTAACATAGATGACTGGGTATTACTTAGGAATGACTCAGGTCATAAACTAGAAGCACAATACATAGGTCCCTATAGAATTGAAAGTATAGATTTAAGAAATAATAGTGGTATTCACACCGAACTTGTTAATTTGTTATTCGGTAGTTTGTTAATTTGTTAAAGTTACCAACTGTGAATGACCCCCTTTTTAAAACTTTGTTAGTCTGGTAACTTTTGTAGTAAAACAGCTGATTTATTGTTGACACAATTTATTATTCTGAAAAAAATAAAACATGCCACGAGAAAGTGTAAAAAAAAACAATTGTAAACCATTTAATTACTCATGCTTTGACACAAATAACGTTTGCTGACGGTAAGCAGACAAGATTTATCGAAGTTTAATGGTTTAATTACAAATAATTTATTAATGCAGAAATTTTCCACGATGATGAAGATGAAACCGAATATGTACTGGATGAGCTGTATGAAGATTTATATGCTGTCATGAAGTGTCGCAGAGGAGTTGTGTATGAAGTTCCAAAATCAATTCATTGGCGCGAAGATGTTTTGTCTTCAATGGATGAAAATCGTTTCCGCCAGATGTTACGCGTGAATCGGGAGCAATTTGCTCATCTCTTATCACTCATATGTACCGACAAAGTTTTTACTAAATGTAAAAAAGAATTTTTTGCGCTTTTTTGAAATTAATACAGCAATATATATTCTGGCCAGATTCTACAGAACGTTCGGAAATAGTTCGCGAAACATTCAGTGAACTACCGTTTTGTATTGGTTATGTGGACGGAACTGAAATCAAACTTGCAGAAGCTCCAGTAAAAAACCACATTGACTATTTTTCCAGGTGCCATATATATGCACTTAAAGCACAAATTGTTTGTGATTACGAACTTAAGATTCGCCATGTAGTTACAGGATATAGTGGTTCAACCCACGATTCAAAAATGTTAAAGAATTGTTCACTTTATAAGGAGCCAAGCCAATTTTTTTCTGGACAGGAATGGATTGCAGGTGATTCTGCTTATCCGTTAAGTAATACTATAATTACTCCATATAGAAGCAATGCTCAACACCTTGATGCAATAAAGAGGAAGCAATTTAACCTGTAGCATAGTAAATTCCGAGTAAGAGTTGAACATTGTTTTGGTATATTAAAAGGCAGGTTTAATAGTCTTAAAGAATTACGAATGCGAATTCATAACGAGGAAAGCCAGACATTTTGCAACGATTGGGTTTTAGTGTGCTGCATCCTCCACAATATTCTCGTTGATATAGAGCAATTTGAAGAGGTGTCACAGAACCAAAGTGCAGTTGAAGAGCAATTGGAAGAGTCAAGTAGAACTAGCTTTGAAATGAAAAGATAAATGTTATACCATCTTATGTTTCCAGGCACAGTTTGAAAATAAAAATAAATCATTTATTCATAAAATAAAGTAATAATTTCATCGCAAATACGTTGCTTACTTATTTTAAGAGATCAGGTAAAAATTTTAGTTTCGTTTAAAAAAAAAATTAATAAATTCATCGCAAATACGTTGCTTACTTATTTTAAGAGATCAAGTAAACATTTTAGTTTCGTTTTAAAAAAAAATTAATAAATTCATCGCAAATACGTTGCTTACTTATTTAAATAATTAAGGTAATAATTTTGGTTTGTCATTCTTTGTTGTATTTTAATTTCAGTTCCATTATTGCAAATCAACTTTTCCAAATCAACTTTTTGTTGCTCAATGCAAAGCCGTTTTCCATAAAATGCATCTCTTTTTTTTTGTATTTCCGCCAGTTGGCTTAAGCTGCTTTTCTGCATGTGCGTTTTAAATTTTTGGCCTAGTGACCGATTAATAACTGGAGTTGATTTAGATGCTGGTGACTGTGGCATGGGTTCAAATGACACCGATTCAGCCTGTTCCTCTGAAGGGGAAAATGTGTCCGTAAATGAGGAATCTTGAGGTATCACATCTCCATCTTCCTCTATTATATCTTGCACATTGATATCTATATGGAATGTTGAAGATTCCGTGACTACATTTGAGTTACTTTTATTGTGAAGAAGTTCCGCCAGGCGATCATAATACGGGCACATTTTTCGTAGTTTGTCTGCAAATCGTTAAAAAAAATGGTGAGAAAAGCAAAATTATTATAATCGAACGAATTACCCTTTATAGTGCTACAGTCATCATTTACATCAATTCCAGCACCAGTTGACTTTCGCCACTCTTCAGCTTTATTAAATGTAGCTTTCCAGTATCGAACTTTGCATCGTAGCATTTCGCATGTTGCGTCAATTTTGGTCTGGTCCAAACATTTTTGATAATAGATTGTACTAGTTGGTTTCTGAAAATACATATATGTCATTGGCATAATCTTATAAACATATACAAAATAGTGCTACATTACTTCAATGTCCACATTTTCCAACACAAAATCCAACAGCAATTTCTGCTCCACTTCACTCCACTATTTTTGCATTTTTGTTCGAATGCGCTTTTTCTTTTCGTTATCCACTATAAGAACAGTTTATGATTTATTAAAATAAAATAAAAAATCATTTAATTAACATATTTACTCTCAATGTACACGAAAATTCCAAAACACAAATATATTTTTTTAGAAATGTAAGTATCACAAATGACTTTTATTTAGAAACTGCAACAGCTGATTGTGAGTTACCAACTAACAACTATTTTATCAGGAGTGCCGTGTCGTTAATTTGTTAAATGTTAATCCGGTAGCGCGTTAAATATACAAAAACAATATGCGTGTAAAAAAGTAACGATTAACGACTAACAAACTAACAAGCTCGGTGTGAATACCACTAATGTAACAATAATAGATGACAAGAATAGAAAACAAATAGTCCATAAAGATAGAATTAAGGCATACAGTAAATAATCTGATAGGTAAGGAAGCATAGAATAAATTTAGGTTTAAAATTAGAAAGTAGTAAGTATGAGTTGTATACTCATACTTAAGGAGATTTGGAGGAGAATAGAGTAGGAAAGTAGAATAGGAAAATAGAATAGGAGAGTAGAATAGGAAAGTAGAATAGGGAAATAGAAATAAAAATACGCTTAAGGCAATAGGAAGACGGATCCGTACCTAAGAAAATTTTAAGGAATTAAAAAAAAAAAATTTAGATACCTAAGAAAATTTTAAGAAATTAACAAAATAGATACATAAGAAAATTTTAAGAAAATAGACATAAGAAATAAGAAAATAATAATATATAGAATTGTAAGAAAATAAAACTTTTGTATAATACAGATAAAGAATGATCAAAATGTTATTGATCATTCTTTGGTAAAAAGGGAGGTGTAGTGTGTTTGACTAGTTCATGTTGCCATACCCTCTGTATGCAACATGATATTCATACGTTGTTATGAATAAATGTCCACTCCACACATTCCATAAATGACTGCGGCTGTATTTAGAAATTGCAGCCACAGCATATTCCCACGATATGCCACACATATAATATAAGCATTATAATATAAACAAAGGAATATGTTCAAGTGGCTAAGCAGCTATTTGATATATTCTTTTGAATCATTATTAATTGTAAACTAAAAGCAAACGGAGCAGTTTCGCTCCGTCAAATAAAGGAAATTTAAATAACATAAAAGAATATAGCAAGGCGAATTAAACTAGGTGCCAGCATCGCTACAACAAGAACAACGAAGGCGAATTCGTACAAAAACCACAGGCATTTTGTTTTTGCACAAAAATGCTCTATCTGTCAAAAACAGTTGCCTGGCTATTAAAAACGTGTGTAAAAATTTATAAGAAAAATGCCTGTAAAAAGAATTTTTGTTTGAATTATATATATATATATATAAAATTAATGGCCAGGAATATGAAGGAAATAAATGCCGCATTTGCTTGGAAGATAGTGCAGATGTGAAGATAGTGCATGGACAAACGTAAATAAGAGGTGGTAGTGGATGCATTGGTGCTGTTAAACCTCTACTTGAACTGCTTGATAAAAAATAAAGTAACAAATGTCTTGGACGGCAGTGCCAGTGAAATAAATAAAGGAATTATTGCTGCAAAAACAAGACGATATTTTATTAATCAAAATGTTATGCATGCTTTAAGTCCTAATGCTGTCTACGAACTGATAGCAGCGGTGGAAGATGCTAGCAACAATAGTCGTATAAAACTGGTGGTTATAACGGGTGTGGGTGATTATTTTACAGCCGGCATTGATCTTAAGCAAATACAAAAATATAAACAGCCCGATTATTATTATCGCAGTGCCAATTTTGTTTTGCGAGCTTTGACCATGACTTAAAACCTGCCCCAAGCTTTTGGTGTATTTAGTCAATGGACCTAGTATTGGTATTGGGTTCACTTTAGATGCTCTCTGTGATGCTGTGTATTGTACGAAAGATGTATTTTATTTAAAGTTAGTACTTCCATGAAGAGTTTCCATGTATGATATACATATATATGTTAACACATGCAAATGCATATCGACACTTCGATAGTAAAAGTGCTATAATTTTTAAAACTTCATTAGTGTCTATTGAGGGTTTTCACACTAGACTAATTTTTAATCCGCAGAACTTTTGTTCTTTCGTATTTACACTAGACTAATTCATCTGGCATAAAAATGTATACGTGTAAATAGGTTTGTATGTGTTAGTGTTTTTTATTCATTTTGTGTTTGTTTTTCGTTAACGACGTACATGAAAATTAGCGACGGAGATATGGCAGCATTAAATAATGAAGAATTAGCAATAATTTTAGCATCGATTTCAAGTGCCTGTAATTTAGAAGCTGCAGCATTACTTTTAGAAGCACAAGATAGAAAAAAACACAGATCTTGTTGGGTGAAGCCGTGGAGGGAATCTCGTGATTGTGGTGGTAATATTCAGTTTCTTCTAAAGGAATATAATTTGTTCGATGATGAAGAAGCGTATACTTCATTCAAACGCATGGATCCGAGATGTTTTTCTGAAATATTGAAATTTATAAAATCAGATATTGAGCGGAGTGATACACCCATGAGAAAATGTATTCCAGCTGAAGAGAAATTAGCTGCAACTTTAAGATTCCTTGCCACGGGCGAAACTTTTAAAGAAATTGCGGAAAATAGCAAACTATCGGTTTCATATTTAAGCTCTGCTATTTTAGAAGTTTGTTCTGCAATTTACCGAAACATGAAAAGAAAATTTTTACAGGTACGTAAATTTTAAACATTCAGTAAGCAATGAAATATGTTATATATTGGTGATAAATTTTAATTTTATATTTAAAGTTTCCTGACTTAAAAGAAAAATGGCAGCAAGTGGCGAATGAATTTGAAAGGCGGTGGCAATTCCCTTTGTGCTTGGGTGCACTTGACGGGAAGCATGTTGCATTCCAACCAAAAAAGAAAAGAGCAAATTTATTCTACAACTATAAAGGATTCACAAGTATTGTGTTGTTAGCTTTAGCAGATGTACATTGCAAGTTTTTGTTTGTTGATGTGGGGTGTAATGGACGCATTTCTGATGGTGGAGTTCTAGATCGTTCAGATTTGATGTATGTATTAGACGAAGATAACAATTTCCCAGAGCCTAAAGTTATTGGAAACAACAGGAAACTGCCCTATGTTATTGTGGCCGACAATGCATTCCCAAATGGAAAGCATATGTTGACTCCCTTTAGTAAGTCAAGCTTAACTAAAGAAGAAATTGTTTTTAATACAAGATTAAGCCGTGCTAGACAAAATATTGAACGAGCTTTTGGCATTTTGTCTAACCGTTTCCGTATTTTACAAACAAAAATTCAACATGATGAAGTCAACGCAACTATTATAGTACAAGCATGTTGTGTACTCCATAATTTTTTAATAGATAATAGCGAAAGATATATGGACAGTGTAGAATTCAATGCAGAAATGGCCACCACATCTCAAAATACGGTAACAAAAGCAACGAAACAGAACAGAAGTTACGAGAGTATAAGAGGCGAGTTTACTGAATATTTTTGTAATGAAGGAAACTTCCAAACTTCATTGTAAAATATCTGTTTTTATCTTTGTATTGAAATTTCCAAATTTTGGTCTTGAATGACGAAATATTCATATTTACTTTTACTAAAATTATTATAGTGTAAGTTCTTTTTAAAAAATCTTTCAATAAATATTTATTTAAATGAAATCACAAATTCATTTCCATTTTCATATCATTTATTTAACATTTTTAAAAATGAAATAAGGAACATTGTAAAATTTATTGTATAGAATGTAAAATAACTAAAATTAATAACAATTAATTTATTTTTGTTTGTCTTTTTTATATAAAATTTTAATTTATTTAAGCTTGGGGTCGATTTTCAAAATATTAGAATATGTTATAATAATCTTCGGAATTATTTTGCTAACAATTAGTTAATATCATCAGGAAGTTTGTGTTGTTTAATGAAATAACAATAAAACAACACAAACTTCCTGAAGATGTTAACTAATTGTTAGCAAAATAATTCCGAAGATTATTATAACATATTCTAATATTTTGAAAATCGACCCCAAGCTTAAATAAATTAAAATTTTATATTAATAAAAACATTTTTACATTAATTGAAAGGCACATTGAAAAATAAAATTTACAAAAACATTTTAAAATTCATTGTAAGGAATGTATGTAAACTAAGTAAAGTAAAAAAAGGAACATTAAAAAATAAAATAAAAAAAAAACACATTTTTGAATTCATTCAGTCAGGTACGTTTAAAAAAAAAAAATATTAATTCAATCTGATTCATCCAATATGGATTGATATGCCTGTTGGATGATGTTACTCTTTCCCAATACTTCAACGGATTGAATTTCAACACGTTTACCGATTTCGTTGTTGTTTTCATGAATTTCCTCTCCATTAAACGTTTCGTTACACAATGAATCAAAGTCCAATGTTTCCATTATAAGTGTTTCATTGTGTAACGATTCGTCGTTGTTTTCTTCCAAAGAGGATATGGATGAATGTAGGCTGGAAGATTGTGGCGAAGGGTGATGTGTACTGTAAGGTGAAGGGTGGTAAGAGGAAGAAGGGTCATCAAAAAATGCCGTTGCCTTACGAGGTATCTGCCAAGACAACTTCTCCCGTTCGGCAGCTTTTTCCCTGCGAACTATTGAAAGCATTTCTGTCGTCACTTTTTCATATGAATTGACGAATTTCAGCTCTTTTAGCTCGCAGCACAACATTTTGCAAAAAATTTCTTCTTTGCTTTCCTCCACCACTGATCGCCTTTGAAGCAAGCTATTTACTAATTCCATCGATTTGCTGGCTGTTTGGCGCAACGATGAAACCTCGTCCAATCTTGATCGTTTAGTCTGAAAATGTTTTGTGCGTTAGAAAAACAAAGATTATAAAATATATTTAAGAAAACTAACCTGTTTTAATCTTTGGCCTAATTGTGGTTGTGGAAATGAGTCGTCTAACTAAAAATATTAAAAAGGAATATTATAATTATCGCTCTTTCATTGCAACATAGTCATATTTCATACTAATGTTCCTTTGCTACGAAAACACAAAAAAAAATATATCAGCATTTTTTTGATGAAGTACTTAATAAAAAAGACAAGAGTTTCAACAACTTTTTTTATTGTTTGAATAAAATATTTATTACCATCACACATTTTAAAATAACACGCAATAAATTTTTCACTACAAAAACAAAATAAATTTGTCAATAATGAAAATGTTATTGCGTGTTATTTTAAAATGTGTGATACACTAATAAATATTTTATTTAATCATTAAAAAACGTAATTGAAACTCTTGCCATTTTTAATAAAGTACTTTATCAAAAAAATGCACATCTATTTGTTTCTGTGAAACAAAGGCAATTTAAATACAAATTATATTTACCGTATTTATTTCCAAGTTCGACTGACCACGAACTTCATCATTTGCATCCAATAAAAACTGTAACTCTTGGAAGCACCACAGTTTTGGTATGTAAACTTCATCAGCAGACATCCCACTTCTAGTTGCAGCTCGCATCTTTTTCTTTTCCAAAGAAATTTGCTGCTGCAACACCTTAATTTTTTTTTTAATATCAGCAGCAGTTATATTTGGCTTTAAATGCTTAAAAGCCAAAGCAATTTCTTCCAGAGCTTCTTTTTTTTATACGTTTTTAAATAGTCTGGATGAGTAACACTATACAAAAGTTCTCTTTTTTTTAATTCGGTTATTAATTTTAAAGTTTGTTGGCGCGACCAACCCGCTTCTTCTTTTACACTCATTTTTGCACAACGGTCAGTAAACGAATAAAAACGCTCTGTAGAAAAAAAATACACAGAACCTCTATTTTCGTCATTGTGTATGTGTTAGTTTTGTTCTGCTGATGCGGGGTTGTAGCAGGTAGAAAAATTGTGCCAACGAAAAAACACCACTCTTCGTTTCTTTCGCCTACAAGCAGACATTTTGTGCTGGCATAGTTGTTCTCATGTATAAAACGCCATTGATTGTAGAAAATATATCTTTAACCCTGCGATTACAAATGCAAGTAGTGGCATGCAATTGTTGTATACGTATTATCAACGAAAAATTCTTCGAAATACTCGAATCTCATGCCATTCGTTTTTGTGTTTACACATGCAAGTGTAAGTTCATTTTTAAAATGTCGTCGAAGCGTCAACTTGAAAAAATTTGTTTACTGTTGAAATTAAAAAAAATTTTATCAGAATATGATAAAGAAAAATGTTGTTAAAAGGCGATGTTGGGTAAAACCCCTATTGATTAAAAGGTGCGATTTAGACATCGAAGCACACTTGCTCAAGGACTTGCTTTGGGAGGACGATGTGAAAGATTTTAATAATTTCTGTCGGTTGAACATAAACCAATTCGAGCAAATTCTTTATATGGTAAGTAAATGCATATGAGCTTGTTTTTCATTAAAACTATTAAATTTTTTTTATACGCGTCTATATACGTTTAGGTTGAATCACAAATCAAAAAAAATGACACACACATGCGAGCGGCGATTTTTTCCAGAACAAAGTTGGCAATAACTTTGAGATACCTGGCTACTGGTGATTCCTTTAGTTCTTTGGAGTTCCTGACAAGAGTTTCAAGAAGTACAATTTCTATTTTCATCCCCAAAGTGTCTCTCGCCATATGCGATGCCTTGAAAGGTGA
This sequence comes from Phania funesta, assembly GCA_963932375.1. Taxonomy (NCBI): domain Eukaryota; kingdom Metazoa; phylum Arthropoda; class Insecta; order Diptera; family Tachinidae; genus Phania; species Phania funesta. Next base: position 87,792,601 of record OZ010653.1, read on the forward strand.
TTACTTAAAGGTAACTATACGCAATAGCTATGAAGCACTATGAACAGACTAGAATCACATTTTTGAATACATTTGATGTTAACCTATGACTCGCCTATTAAAAAAAGTCTCAGTTTAATATTAGAAGACAAACTCTCCTTGAAAATAAAAACATTGTACATAAAAATTGAAGTTATAAAAAAACTTTTATTTAAACTAAACAAATTTTGTTTACACAGTTAATTTAAAATTGTTTCCGTATCGAATTCAATTTCGGCACCTGTTAGAGCCAAACTCAAAATGTCAGAAGATGGAGTAGAGCTGTAAATGTGATTGTTGCTGCTGCTGGAGGATTCTGATGTGGAAGTTATTGGCCGAAAGCGATTTTTGCGGATCTCTTTTATTTTTTTTTGGCATATCAAGTGCTGAATTTCACCCATTAACTCGTATGCAGGCTCTTTGGGCATACTAGCCAATTGCTGCGCAACGCTTGCGCCAAATGTGGTGAATTCACTTTCGTTTTCTTTCATAATTTTGTCCAAGACTTGATCGACTTTTTCTATGGCTGTGTCTGTAGCATTTCTAGCCCTTTTATTTTTGGGATGATCGTGACATCCAGATTTCGTAGGAGTTTCGTTTTGGTGTAATTGCTCAAATACGCATTCAGTTTCTTCAAAGCATTCTGAATTAAAATCAATCTGAAAAAGAAAAGTAATTTATAAAAATCTATTTTACAGGTACCCGATACAGAAGAAGAGTGGTTGAACATTGCTAGAGATTTTAATGATATATGGCAATTTCCGCATACTCTAGGAGCTTTAGACGGAAAGCATATTCGCATTAAGGCCCCATCAAACAGCGGATCGCAATTCTACAATTTTAAGGGATTCTTTAGCATTGTACTTTTTGCCGCTGTAGATGCGCATTACCGATTTACCTTTGTGGATATTGGGTCAAATGGAAAGGCATCCGATAGTACAATCTACCGAGATTCTTATCTATATACCTCGCTTCAAAATGGTAACCTTAATATCCCAAGGAATAAAGAATTCATTGCTGGTCAAGGAAGCAAAATACCTTATTTTTTTATTGGGGACGATGCGTTTTCCCTAGATAAACATCTAATGAAACCATTTAGTCGGTCTTTAAAATTAAATATTCATCAAGAAGTATTTAATTACCGACTGAGCCGAGCACGAATGGTTGTAGAGTGCGCATTCGGAAGGTTGGCCAGGCGGTTTGGTATATTTAATAGACCAATTGAAGTTAACACTTCAACAGTCGATTTAATTGTGATGACCACATGTGTTTTACACAATTACTTAACAAAAAAAACAAACCAGCCCATAACACAAGCCACTACAACAGACAGTGAAGGCATTCTCGCAACATTTACGCCTATGGGTCAACAGAGTAATAAACTGTATAAATATGCCTGCAGGATAAGAGATGAAGTTTCCAGGTATTTGGTTACAGACGGAAATGTTGATTTTCAATGGAAGAAGTTGAAGACAAATCATTAAATTGGAGGCCACATGTAAACCCACACAGATTTTTAATGTTTTATAATCTTTTATGGTTTTTTTATAGATCTAATATATGCATGTGCATATACCTAAACAAAAAGAATAAAGGTTTTATAAAAACATATGTCCATATACATACATTCATATTAATGTCTATTTATTTCGGACGGACAAACTTGACAAGAAATGACTTGAATTCCTTTCAAAAATCTATACTTTCAAATACCTACATATATTTACAATAATAATTAACTCAGAACGAAAAATGACACTGAAGATGGCACATAGCCAAAATTCTACAATAATTAATTACTTACCTCAGCTGAATTGTCCATTGTTTTTCTAACAACTATGGAACTATCCAGAAATCTCATCTCAGTAAACCACGGGAGTGAGGATATGTTCTGTTCTTCCAGTGTATGTGGTGCGCAAATTGCGAATTTTTTTTTTTTACCACCTCCACCATCATATTCATCTCTTTTGCAATATTTTCATACGCCTTGTCTTTTAAATCATTTCTTCGGTATGATTTGTTGTTCATATCCCATAAAATTGGGTGGGAATGGTACAAATTTATTAATTTTAATATATTTTGTTGGCTCAATTTTGCTTCCATTTTAACTTTTTGTTTTCTTTTTAAAATAGAGTTACCGAGTTCACCATATAGGCATATTTTTGGGGAAACGATTTACAGTTATTATTAATAGTAATATTTTATTATAATTACTAATATTATTGGTCTTTAATTAAGAAACTCGAATTTTTTTATGCGCAATTTAAGAAATAAATCATAACAGCATAATAATCATAATAATAAATCATTTAAAAAGGTATAACTTTAATTACAATTTAACAGCAATCCAGTAAATTTACATTTAATATTGAACAGGGTAACTTTGTCTATCGTTTTGACATTTAGTGGCATGCAAATGTCAAATTTCCACTCGCATGCAATTTTAGCTGCCACTGGAGCTGCCATTGCGAAAAATGTAAATGTATTAGTGAAAAGGTGTGAGTGTATTGAGTTTTTCGAACTCCCAGTGGCATGTGTAAACGCTAGGTAAAGAAAAATTTATTAATTAATGCAAGTTCATAAAAATGTTTTTAAATACATAATTTAAATACTTACGATTCTTTACACTATTATTTTAATTAACAGCCAGTTAGTTTATTATATCAATTAAAATTCTTTTATTGTACGAAAGACTTAGAAAATATATGCAAATGAAAAATATTTAAACATGTGTTTTTTTATTTAAGTAAATACGAATAATAAAAGCACGATATAAATAAACATAAATGTTGGATTTTTTTTAAGAATGTAAAACGCATACATATAAAGCTTACAAACAACTTAGAAAATATATACAAAGGAAATGAACAAATATTTAAAACGAAATGAAAAAATATTTAAACATGTTTTTTTATTTTTGTTAATATTAAAATTAACTTATGTTTAATAAGAAAATGCAAATAATAAAAGCACGATATATCGATATATGTAAATAAACAAAGGAAAATGTTGCATTTTTTGAAGAAAGTAAACGCATACATATAAAACTTACAATAATTTAATATAAACGCTTCGGCAAGCTATTCATTATGTATATATGTACATGTGAAAACTGAAAGAAAGAAAGTTAGTCAATACATTAAATATTTACATATATCAAACTTGTGCAAATACTGTCCTTTTTGTAGTTATGATTGAAGTACCATAAAAGCTTTTTAGTGTCTTATTAACCCAAGTTTAAGAAACTGTTTAATTGGAAGAAAAGCTAGAATACTGATGGAACTGAAGGTGTTCGCCAAACGCTCCACTGATGCCTTTTGATTATTTAATTTCTAAACAAAAATTTAATAGAAATATTAATTTTTAATTCTAAAGAATTAATACCTACTTTTTTAAAGAATACTGATGGAGCCGAAATTATTAACGTGAGCTGTTTGCTAACGCTCCACTGTCCAGTTGCCATTTTGCGTAGCTTGAATCTGAAAATATAAAATTTAAGAAAAGAAATGCAATGTATTTAATTTAATTTATTACAAAAGATTGTGATACTTACGTTTAAATTAATCCGAGTTTTAAAATTTTATTTTAAGCATTTTACTAAAACCCATTAATCTCTGCTTAGATTTCTGTTGTTTTAATCTTCGGCTCAAATTCCGTATACGAAAATATATTCGGCATTTGAAAAACAATTTTTTTTATATTTTCCGGAAGGTCAATATGTTTGCTATGTGAGTTTGTTTGAGGTTTCGGCGGTGGGATATTTCCTTGCCGTTTAATTTGTCAAACATCAATTCTAACTTCTTTACTTCAGCTAAGAAACATTCCTTCGGCTTTTTCAAAGAAGTTCTCGATACTTGATCAATCCACGAAAGCGTATTTTCATGACATTCATATTCCACAAGATTCAGCTTTTTTATTATGTACCCAGATATGTACTCTAAAGCATCCTCTTGCAGAATACCAATATCATCTAAATTCGATTCATCTAGATCATCAAATGTATCTTCTTCGTAGATATCTGTCTGCAGTTCTTGAACATCTTTAAAGTCCCCTTCTATGTCGCACTGGTTTGCCATTTTTTCAGGGTTTGAAGAATTCAGCCAATCTGTGTTGTCGTCCTCAACATTTCCAGTTCCATTTAAATGTTCCGTATTTCTCGCTATATGTAAAGAGCAAAAATAAAAAGTAAAAAGCAAACATAATTGAAGTCTTAATATATGTAAGGACATAATATGAAGGTAAAAAACTAACCCAAGATGTACTTTCGAAGTCTATATTTAAATTCCATAGGTGACGGATGGTCATTTAAACCACCTTTGCTCCTTATGGCACCAAAAAAATTTTCCAGTACATCCTGATTTAACCTGCTTGTTACTAAATAGGCCATTTTATATTTTCCAACATAATTCAGTAACATCATCAAAGCATTGTTAGATGTTATAATGCCTTTTTGGAAAAATTCTAATGAATTTTTCCCAGGTAAAATTGGCAATGACATCAACTCATTCATTCTTTTAAGAATATCATTTTGCGACTCCAATGATAAGCCATATGGTTGCTAGACCAAAAAGGGTAAATAAAGTAACTTGATGTCATGAGAATATTTACCTTTCCTGGGTAATTGAAGTTACTTAATTTTGAATTATGGATATCAAACCAGTCATTGACAAGTTGGAAAAAATCAGCTGTGACCGAGGGCTTATAAAGATCCATTCCAAGAGAATCACATCTTCTCATAGCATTCGCTGTCGTATTTGAAAATAACTGCGCTGCTAATTTGACTTTTTGCCGACCTATAAGTTTTGTAAATAATATCATTGTTTAATTAATTGCAATGCTCAATAGAGACTTACCTGCTCCTTTTACAGAAATATGTTCATCATTCAACTTAAATGTGATCGAGACATCAGATTTTGATGTCAATTTCAGTACGAGATGTCAACAAGTGGTTGTTGTAAAGCAAACCACTGTCCAGAAAATGATTTCTTATCAATTTTAGCAAATGGGGGGCATCTGCAAACGTGAATATCCTCTCGTCTTTGTTTACTGGGCTCTGAAACCACGGATTGTCTAAAGAAATTTGGATGAAAACAAATGTATCATACAGTTTTAGTTGGTCATTGTTTGTATCTTCCTATTATTATGAATGACGAATCTTACTAACTCAAATAGTCGTACGAAAACGAAATGAAGCACTTTTCACTTTAATGACAAAAATGATCTTATACAAATTTTTCATCTTAAAGCATAAGCATAAATGTATATATTAAAAGCAAAATCGTATAATTAAATAATAACACCAACATCATTTACATTAAGTTTTATCTTAACTGATCACATGAAAATTAAGTGAATTACTTTTCATATTAATGAAAAATCCTATCTTATACAAATATTTCATCTTAATGCAAAAAATATGAATGTAAATATTAAAAAACATCACCTTATAATTAAAGACCAAATCCGACTAAAATCACATTGAAAACAAAACGTAGTTTTTGTTATTTACCATTTTATAAAAAAAACGTAAGGGATATACGATGTATTCCACTGTCAATAACGATTCGCCCTCAAAGTGGTGTTGTATTAAAAGTTGTGTGTTGTAAGAAGTTGTGTGTTGTAAGAAGTTGTGTGTTGTTAGAAGTTGTGTGTTTTGTGTTGTAAGAAGTGCTTTGGTTTACCAATATTATAACTTACCTGTGGTAACACCTAAATCTTTCCACAAATTACGGTTGGTTGGTCGCATGTCGCTGACTATACCAACAACGGGAAACCCCCCACTGTTAAGCTGACAAATTAATTTTGTCAAAATTTCTTTTGTCATTTTGCAATCAAAGTCATAGAAAACCGGTTGCTTCCAAGACTTTCTAAGACCTCTGATCATAACCACTTGTACATAGTTTGCTGGCTTTCTTACGACATCGTTTACTGCATCGTACTCAAATGTTTCCGCTACCTTCATTTCATCGAATGCTAACACACAAACTTTATCTTCGGCGTTCAAGTTGGTTGCGTGGCGCATAAAATCAATTACATTACTTAACACCCCTTCATTAATATTGATTTGCCTACACCAACGTTGAAGTGTTGTTGTATGAGGTAGCGGAAAACCTTGTTTGTACAGGTGGTTGTAAGCCCTCGGTCCCGATGCATGCAAGTTAAATTATTTTTAGTTATTTATAAATAAAAAAAACACATTTTTTATTTTTGGTTTTTGTATGGTTTTCTTTGTATTATTATAATTTAAAACATTTTAATTTGTTATGCCTTCACAGGGACCCGCTTGTGGCTGGTGTATGATCCGGCTATTTTTGTGTGTGATTTAGAACTGGCGTTACAATTTTTTTTAGGTCGCTTAAATACTAATTTTGTTTACTTATTAGCAATTTCACAATTTTGTTATTCAACATTCCCACTCGTGTGACTTATTCAAAAGTCGAAAACAAAAGTTTAGAGTTACAAACTCCAAACTAAATGAAATAACTTTAGCAGACGCAATGTCAGCTTAAATAAAATAAAGCGTGTGACTTATTTCGAAAATATAATTTTAAGGGATGTTACCTCATACCTTAACTCCTCCCCTTCTAAGATCAATCGTCCCGATTGTTAAACAGTTGGTAATTCATTAATGCTACAGAATCTTCTATTGGATTCTTGAAAACTTGGATTATCAGTCGTTGAATCGTTTCGTTCGACTTCTTCCTTAACCATTGTTATGACATTTATATCCGAATTTGGTTTTGATTTCAGTTTGAGGAATATTAAACAAATTATAGCTATTACCAAAATAGACAGACTGATATTTGTGGAAAACATTAGGAAACCTTTAGTTGATATTGAATTAATTTCATCTATGTTATCTGCTTGAAGATCTTTTATCATTTCTAAGGACAAGACCTCCTCAACTACTGATTTATTAGATGATAGCTGTAGTACAGCTGGAAGTGGTTTCAAGTTTGAAACTTCTTTTGATGTGAATATTTGGTTTTCAATACCAATTGTTTCGTTATGAAACTGGATTAAATAAGTTCCCGATAATTGATAAGTTTTATTCTCAAATATATTCAGAGTTCCGTTAAATTGATTTAAAAGTATTGTGCCTTCATTTATTTCCTGTATAGTAGGAACATGTTGATTATTTATACACGTACAATTGTGATTCTTGCTATTTAAAATCAATGGTATACAATTCGTATTACTTATATCCATTAAATTTTCATTGTTGCAAATACACAAATTGTTAAATTGGTTACAATCATTTCTCATTTCAAAAATTTTATCCTTACATCTAATTACATTTTCAGAATTTATTTTTATAATTTTTTCATTTTGTTTTACTGGTTTTAATAATATTTTTTCACAATTTATTTTATTAATTGCGGGTAGATTTATTATATAAATTAAAGAAGAATAATCCGTGGCTATCTTAACTGTAGCAAAACCTAAAGCCTCTTCTAAATTATTGTAAGGAAATTCCTCAAGATCTAAAAATTGTTTGGCTTCATTGATTTCTTTTTCCGAAAGTATAAATGAATTAATTACTCCTACCTTTGCCCATTGTAAGGCGTATTCTATATTAATTATTTCTGCTTTTACAACATTAATTCTATTTCTAATGGAGTCTTCTATTATTCTTTGGGTTTCTTCAAAAGACTGAATCGTCTTTAAAATATTGTTAGTTGCATTCGTCAACAAGTCTATCCTGTGGATAAATTTCTCATTAATAATTTTCTGTCGTTCATTGTTCGTAAGTAGTCCATTAATTTTGTTCAATACAATGTTATGATCCTCGTGATCAGGTGAACCAGCTATCCATTTCCAAGCTGTCCCAATAATGTCAATTGAGCGTTTCACTCTAGGCTTCATTCGTTTTATTTGATTTCTCATCTGGTTGATATCATGAAGCAGAAAAGGATGCGATGTGCTGTTCCTTAACATTTTACTTTGAACTTCATTTTCCAGATTGTTAACAGTTCGTTCATATTCGTCAAGTTCCAAAACATGAATCAATTTAAAATTTCCGTTCTGTAGTCTTGCTTGTCCTTGGTGTATTGAAATCAATTGTGAGTTCGTATAGTCCAGTATTTGAACTTCCGTCTTGTAAGTCCCAAACAATGCGAAAAGTATCAACAAAAACTTCATTTTCTAGAAAGGAAATCAAAAGTTCTTTTAAAAATCTCAAGTCTTAATATTGTCCTTATGTATAATTCTATTTCGAAACTTAATTTCAACCTTATTACCCAAGTCTTCTTTTACTTCCTGTTTTTTGAATCTAGGCAGCAGCTTATTTCTCTGCCCTATTATTTTTTCATATATTATATCGCCTGGTTGGTAAGTCTTTATGTGGCTTGGGTTATTCCTCGAAATCATTTTACTCTGAGCCTCTTCCAATACGTCTACTAAATTGTGTGTAACCCTATTAAAAAGTATGTCTACTGGTTTGTTCTGTGTAACCGAGTGTATTGTATTATTGTACTGTTGAGCTGCTCTATAAAAAACCTCAGTGTCCTCTATAAGATTAAATTCTTCCTTAATACATCTAGCTATTTCTATTAAAGTGGAATGGACTCTCTCAATCTGACCATTCGTTGTGCTATGCCGCGGTGTACAATAATAAATTTCGATACCTAAACGTTGCATTTAAAGACTTAAATTGCGCAGTCAAAAAACCTGGTTCGTTGTCAAGTGTCACCTTTTTGGCATTAGGAAAATTCTGAAGAACATCCAAAACCTTCTCTCCAATGTTAGTTTTATCTTCAATATTTTTAATAACGAGAAATTTTGAATAGGCATCAACGCATGTTATGAATTTAAGGCCCTCAGCATAAAAAATATCCATATTAAGGAACTCCCCCTCTCTGTTGGGAATTGGAGCCTCTCCAATTGGAACCTTTTGTGGGTGTCTATTATATTTATTTCGGTTACAAATTGTACAATGCCTGATATATTCCTTAAACTGTTTTATGATTTTTGGCCAATAATATTGTTTATATATTTGTTTGTAATTTTCCTTACAGCTCCTATGTGCTCGAGAATGAGTATCCCGAATAATGTTTTGTTGATCGTCAACATTTGTGATGTCTAGTGGAAATATTTTGCTATATACAAATTTGTTTGTGAAAACCCCTTTCACTGTTTCTTTAAAATCGTAAAGATCCTCTGGTGTGCAATGAACACAAGTAACTAAATTTGGTTTAATGAATTCCAAAAGAATAGTTTTGAGATTTTCTCTTGTATCATATTCTATAATATGTCTCGTTCTTCCAAATGTCACGATCATTTCGTGAATCGTAAAATTAGCTTTGCACAAGAGTATTTGTTGTTTAAACTCATTTAAGGGTTTCGAAATCTCTGGAATATTGAAATCATCACTACTTTCAGTGGAATGTTGAGTACTGTGTAGAGATTCTTCGTCTGATATGTTGTTTAAATATTGACGAGAAAGGGCATCTGCTACGACATTGTTAACACCTGGTTTGTAAATCATTTTCGGTGAAAATTCTTCTATAAACGATCGCCATCTTTTAATTTTTGAATTAGGGTTTCTTGTAGAAACTGCGAATGTTAATGGCTGATGATCTGTATGAATCTCGAGATTTGAACTGCCATATAAATAATTTCTTAAATTGTTCAAAGCCCATACAATAGCATAAAGTTCCTTTTCATTCGTTGCATAATTTTTCTCCGTAGAATTCAGAGTTTTTGAAATAAATGTTATGGGTTTACCATCCTGACTAAGGACAGCGCCTATCGCGTCGTCAGAAGCGTCGGTGGTAAGGATGAATTTTTTATTGAAATCAGGCTGAGTCAGTTCAATTTGTTCAGACAATAATTTTTTTAATTTATCAAAAGTAAGTATACCCTGTTCATCCAATTTTATTTCTATCTTCTTTGACATGTACTGTGAAACTTTACCGTTTTCACCTGCTAGATACTTCGACAATGGTTTCGATATTTGAGCGTAACTTTTTATAAATTTTCGGTAGTATCCTACCATTCCAAGAAAACTCCTTAATTGCCTTAAAGTCTTTGGCAAAGGGTAATTATTTATAGTTTCCAATTTTTTTAGATCCGTTTTTATTACATTATGTCCAACTACATATCCAAGGAATTCGACTTCCCTCTCATAAAATTTAGATTTCTCCAATGAGATTTTCATATTCGACTCCCTTAATCTATCAATTATTAATCGCAAATGCTTATGATGGTCTTGTAAATTTTTTGAGTAGACAATTATATCGTCTATATAAACATGACATATTTTACCTATAAATTCCCGTAAAATGTCATCCATGGCCCGTTGAAAAATGCTTGGGCTATTTTTAAGACCAAATGGTAATCTCATGAACTCATATTTTCCATTATTAACGGAAAATGCGGTTTTCTCAATATCTTCTTCTTTCATAAGAATCTGATGAAAACCAGACTCCAAATCGATAGTCGAAAAGTATTTTGCAGTTCCCAGATTGGATAATATAACATTCATATCCGGGATGGGGTACTTATCGCTTACCGTGTTTTCATTTAATTTTTTGTAGTCAATAACCATACGCAATCTTGCAGTACCATCTTCATTTATTCCTTTTTTTTGGAACGACCCATATTGGGGAATTGTAAGGACTTTTACTAGGTCGAATTATTTCGTCCTTCAGTAATTTTTCCAATTCATTATTTACAAAGCTATTTGCAGAAAATGGGTAAGGGTATTGCTTGCTCCATATAGGGGCTTCAGCAATTGTTCGAATTTCTGCTCTGATATCCGTTCTAAACGGCAGATTCATATCTATACTAGAATGAATGGTTTGAATATATTCTATAACATTTTCTCTTAAAATGTTTAAATTTTCTTTGCTTTCATTATCGAAATTAAATATGTCCTCATTATTCAATTTGCTCAAAAGGTTTTTTCCTATCTCTTGATTTTCCAATTTTGCATTTCCGCTCGAATCCTCTGATTCGATATTTATTAATTTTTCGCAGTGTTTACCGCAAATCAATTTCCCTTCCTTAAAATCCAAAATAATATTAGCTCTTTTCATAAAGTTGTATCCTATAAGGAGGTCTGCCTCCAGATTCTCAATTTCATAGAATCTTTCTTTAAAGCCGAAAATACTGGCTTCATAAAAATATTTAATGATGGTAAAGCCATTAATGGTTTTTACCCTCTTCTTAATTACTAATTCCTGTCTGTTCGTTAGGACTCCAGGATTACAATAACAGCTTGTCGCACCGCTGTCAATTAAAATTTTATATTTTCTTCCTCTTGTGGACGCCTTGATGATGTAGGGCAGTCCATTCCCTGATCTAAAAAAGAACCATCGTTCAAATTGTTTATTCGCTGATATTTCTGTTGAGGTTGTCGGCTTATTTGGGTACTGTTATTAAATTGTCTCTTGAAACCATGTTGGGAATTGTTAAATTGTCCTGTCTGTTGAAAGTTGTTGAAAGGACGTGTTTGGTTATAATTAAAATTCTGTGGGTTTCTTTGTCCAAAATTGGGTGTTGGCCTAGCAATAGTATGTGTCGAATTATCTACTTCCATTGGTTCTGGTTTTGTCTGGTATTGTCTGTTATAATGTTCTTTAGGACGTGAGTCTCTATAATTGCGATTAGGAAAACGCAGGGTATTATTTGTTTTATTAAAGTTAGTTAGTGGTGGTCTGTTAAAATTAGTCGTTTGTGGTTTATTAAAATGTAAAGCAAAATTAGCACGTAATTTATTTGCCTCTAATTCTTGAGCTTCTGCAAGCGCGTCTGGCAAACTATTAGGTGATATCGAAAATAGGATATCGGCCAAAGGAGGGTTTAATCCTGTCATACAAATTCGAAGTGCGTATTGTCTATTCCTACTGTTTAGTTCCTTTGTAATGTCCGAATTTGTTCCGCGGGTCATTATAGTCTTGTTTATCAAATCCGTCAGTTTCTTATTAACCTCATTATAGTATGTCATTATTGTCTGTGGTCCCTGACGCATTACGCTGAGCTCTTGCTCAATTATGTGCAAGGGGCGTTTGTCAGCATATGCAAAATCTAAGCGACTGATAATCGCGTCAAAGTTCAGAACAGTGCCATGATTAGTCAAGGTATCATTGGCGTCATCAACAATCTTGTTTCTTAAAATAGTTAAAGCAGAAAAATAGCGTTTGCTGCCTTTCGCATATATTTTCATTGAATTTGTAGCGGCCTCACGCCAACTGACGTACGAATGTTTGCCATCAAAAACCGGCAAAGACCTTATTACGTCCAGTGGTTCATCACAACGTATTGTAACATTAATATTTTCCTCTTCAAATTCTCCTAGAGAATTACAAGTAGTTAGTGCGCCCAAATCCCTACTCAATTCTTCTATTCTGGTTATTAATGGAGCCGACTTCGCCTCCAACAGAGCCCTTACTTGATCTATGGTAGCCATTTTGCTCTCAATATTTGTTCCCAAACCCCTAAACAAATCCGATAAAGTGTCTATTTCCGAATCCAGTTTACTGATCTTCTTTCAAGAGAGCCACCGAAAATTATTCTCAATTTTACACAAATCACTAAATATTTTTGCTATTTCAATTTTTTTTTTTTAAAGTATTAGTATCAAAATAATATGTTATGTGCTTAAAATTTTTTAATAAATATAATTCTCTTCTTATAAAGTAAAATATTATTTTAATTTTTTATATAATTATTTTTTCAAATATAAAGTACAATACAGCAATTTTAAGATTTTTTCATACTCTATTTTGATTTTAATTCTTAAATTTCAATTTTTATTATAATTCCCTTTTATACAATCCTTTTTCAGTTATAGTTTTCAATATATCAAAATTTTTTAAGTTGATTTTGTTTTTATTTAATTTTCAATATATAAATAATTCTCCCAAAAAAATTTTTATTTAAATTTATATTTTACATAATCAACAAACTTAATTTTAACTTACTATCTGCTGATGATGAAGTTGATTTAAATGATGTTGTTTTGTTGTTCTTGTTGATTGGGTTTTTTTTTTCTCCAGTCTGTTACTTAGATGGTGTTGTTTCTGTTGTGTTTATTATTTCTTGTCGATATTTTTCCTCTTTATTTGTATTATTTCCGCCCATATATTTCCTTTTGTTTCACTTCGTATTTGAAAAATAAAATTTTAAATCGAAAGAGCTTTGTTTATTATTATTATTAAATTTTTGTTAATCCTTTTTTGGAAGACACAAGATTTTTTTAAAATTTTCAAAGTTGTTTTATTTCACTAGTTATTTCCTTTTATTATGAAATTTATTTATTATTAATTATGTTTATTGTTCACACAGTTTCATATTTTTGTCACTTGAATTGTTTTATTTTTTTCTCCTTTTAAAAAGGATACTTATTTTTTTGATCACTCGACCGAATCCTTTGTTTTCAGGACTTATACGATGGAGGATCCCGGTTGAGCCCCCAGTTAAATTATTTTTAGTTATTTATAAATAAAAAAAACACATTTTTTATTTTTGGTTTTTGTATGGTTTTATTTGTATTATTATAATTTAAAACATTTTAATTTGTTATGCCTTCACAGGGACCCGCTTGTGGCTGGTGTATGATCCGGCTATTTTTGTGTGTGATTTAGAACTGCCGTTACAATTTTTTTTAGGTCGCTTAAATACTAATTTTGTTTACTTATTAGCAATTTCACAATTTTGTTATTCAACATTCCCACTCGTGTGACTTATTCAAAAGTCGAAAACAAAAGTTTAGAGTTACAAACTCCAAACTAAATGAAATAACTTTAGCAGACGCAATGTCAGCATAAATAAAATAAAGCGTGTGACTTATTTCGAAAATATAATTTTAAGGGATGTTACCTCATACCTTAACTTGCAAACATATGGCATTTGAAATGTCCTTCCATTTCCACACAATTCTTCCAGGGCTCATAAGTTTTCTTATTTGGCCTTCTGTAAATATATTTCGAACTGCTTTGATCACAGCATTTGCCTGTTCAAGTTTTAATTTCAAATCTTTTATTTCTGATTCCATCTCACGAATTCTTTCATATTTTGCATCATTTATTGAAAATCTTGATGGACTACATATTTTTGAGAAATTTTTATGTTTAGTAACTAGACTTGTCTAAAGAATTTGTACAGAAATCAACAACGAAAAAGTAATGTTTTTCATATAAATTTTGCGGGCGAGTCGCTCGCTTGAGTTACAAAAACAGGACATTAATAACTAAAGAAAATTGTTTATTAATGAATGGACATGCACTTAAAATATCGTTTTTTATATACATACATGTGTATATATACATATGTATGTATACATATTAAGACTAGAAGCTTTAGATGTTATTAGTAAAATATGTAAATACATACACTGTCTTAAAAACTTTAAAAACGTATTACCACAAAAATATTAAATCTTCTCAATAATTACAAACAACTGGTGATATTTATTTATGTAGCAAAATGATTAATAGACTATTAAGTATATTTATCAAATTTTTTAACACTTACTCAGTTTGAGTGTTTTGATCCTTGCATATTTTCTGTTTACTTGAAGGTTCTACTGAACGTTTGGCAGTTGATGTTAATTCCTCCCAAGTAAAAAGAGAAGACGTGCTCTTGTCTAAGCAATGCGATCTAAAAATATAAATATGCATATAATAATTAAGCGATTGATATACATATTTTTATTTAATGTTTAATTAAGAAACCTACTTACTCAACATTTGAAATGTCCATCATATTGGTAGTGACAATTTCTAGAGAAGATGTGCTCTGGTCTAAGCAATGTGATCTAAAAATGTAAATATCATTGCAATATGTTATTTAGCTATACATTATTATTACATGTTCATTGAAGGAATCTACTCACTCAACATTTGATACTTCCATCATATTGCTGGCCACAATTTCCAACTCGTCTAATTGTTTAACAACAGGCTCAGCATTTGGCAACAACAACACTCTTTTTCCCGCATGTATAATGCTTTTTGGTGAAAAGTGGTCGACGCATATAAGGGCTGTGGCTGAAAAGATTTTTCCACAAATATAGTTCCACTTTGCCCGTCTCCTCGCGTCTTTAGGAACACGGAATAAATTTCCACTACCACATTCATATTTTTTTTTGCAATAAGAACAGGATCTCATTGTTACTTTTTAATTTTATATAAAATTGTTTTAGTATTATTGTTTTTTTCACAAATATATTTTCTATTGTTCTTATTCCTTACACTTTTTTCACTTTGTTCACTTTTTTCAATTGTTTAATAATATGCCGCGCATATGGACGTACACAAATAAAAAAATTATTTTGACATCTAAAAAATAAAAACAAACAGCAAAAAATAGTCACCTGTCTTGATGCTGCCACCTAGTTGAATTCGCCTTGGAATATAGTTTACATTACAGTTCACTTTTTTCCCCACTTTTTTGTATCCATCTGAGCCATTAATATTATACTTACACGCGTCGGAAAAAATAACTGATTTTCAGACATTTTCATCTTTATTTTCTTCCTCCTCTACGAAGTCCAACCGTTTCCTTCTATCGGTGCTATTCACAAATGGCTTTTTGCAGATGGTACGGTCATGGTAACCAGAAGTATATAACACGCAACAATTGTTTTGCGGGTTACTCGTTTTTTTTAGTCTTTTCTTCTAATTCTGCCATTACTTTTGCAGGGCTCATCTTGGGAATTACTTCTATTTTTCTAGTGATAATTCCTTTCTCCCTGCCATTGAAGGTGCTTGGACGCCCAGTTTGAGTCTTGTTAATAGTATTTCCCTCATTATATTTTTATATTATTTTCTGTACTGTGGAACTACTTTTATTGATAAGTTTTGTAGTTTCACGTTGGCTTTTCTGCTCTTTATAATGTTTAACAATAACGTTGTTCAATAATGCACATAAACTATATTGAACATAAACTTTATTTTACAACAACAGCCCTTAAACTGTGAGGCCTTTTCTTACTGAAAAGACTTGGTTTTGCTTTCAAAATAAGAGTCATTTTATTAGTAATTATTTCCAGCTTATATACTAATCTTACAATTAGGGTTATGCTTAATTTCCTAATATTATCATATTTCTGCTGGGTTTATAATTAATCATACAACCAAATAAATTTTAAGTTTAATGTCAATGAAACTTCTAAAATATGTGAATAAGCGAAATTAATTAAAGTTACAATAAACAACCAAAGTATAAAAAATATTAAGCACCAAGTTTCAATTATAAATTCATAAATTAAAGAATAAAAGGTGTGCAATTCAATGAACTAACAATAGGCAAAATATATGCAGCGGTTCAATAAACTTAAAATAAATAAACCAATAAAAGTATGTATTAACAAACGTCTTTTAAATCTTGTGAAAGTTTATTTCCATGAGGGGCCTAAATTAGAATTTAGAAAAATTTTAAATATAAAAGCAATAAAATTCCACTATTAAAACTTTTGTAATGTGATTTTGTCTATTTTTTTTAAAAATAATACCGCGATATGATAACGGGATAATTATTTTGATGTACAGACGCGGACAATATTTTTGGCACACTAAGCATTTTTGAATAAAACAATAGAATTCTACAAAAAACAAATACAATTACTTTTTATTTTCTAATATATTCTTAACACATTCGCGGACAGTTCATTTTTTTGTTAAACTTGTACTTTAGAAAAATTAATTCTGCATGTTTTAAGAAAAATAGTTATATAAAGTTTTTAGCTCATATTTTAAGTGCAGTAATATGGTTATTATGGCATTTGTGTTATTTGACAATTTTCAACATCAGATATCTCATAGCGGTAGTTATACAATTGCCTCTGAATCACATATGAGCCCCGATATTTCGGTATCAACTTTTTTCGCTTCCCGGAGTCGTATCTACGTTTTTTAGTACTTCTAAGTCCCCTACGTCAAATGTTTTCGCAGGTACGTGATGTTCATTGAAATACCTCAAGTTGCGGGCTTGTGACTTTTCTATAAACTGTGCTGCTATTTCTCTTATCAAGTTTACAATATTTTCTTCTTCTGTGTACCTTTCTACCAAATATTCAGTAAACTCATCAACTACCTCACCTCTTTGTTCTACCCCGAATAGCATCTCACTTGGGGAATGGCCCGTAGCCCGCTGAACTGTATTGTTGATAGCAAATTCTACCCTATTTAATTTATCAACTCAGTCTGAGTGTTCGATTGGCTCTGCTAGTTTTGCTAACATAAATTTTAAATCTCTATTTATTCCCTCCACCTGCCCATTAGATTGGGGAGAAGCTACTGATGTCTTCTTGTTGTTTCTTTCTGTTACGAACAAGTTAAATTCTTTAGATGTAAAACACGTTCCCCGATCACTTATTATTCGTCGAGGTCTACTATAGCTCTCGAAATATTTTTTTAATGCACAACATGCTTCCTTTGACCCTGGTGCGTCAACGGCGTATAATTTTACGAATTTTGTAAACGCGTCCACGACGACTAATACGTGTTTACTTTTCGGCTTTATTGATGGCAAAGAGCCAAACTGGTCAACGTGAATAGTATCGAAGGAATCGGTTTCTTATTTATGTTGTACAAGTTTCTCTCGTCCTTCCTATGTGAAGACGAATTAACATTGCATTTGAGGTAATTCCTGATAAATTTATTTGTTTTCTCTCTCATGCATGAAAACCATAAGCATTTTTGATTCTAATTCTCTAACTCCAATGCCCATGTAGCTATTCTTGGATTTATTAATTTCTTGCTCAATGTTAGCGCTAAGGAGTTACAATCTGATACTATAGTGACTAGAATCCCTTCCAAGTATACCCTGAATCGCTTCAATGCGTAGATAATTGCAAGTGTTTCTAATTCAAAACTATGGTATCTGGATTCGGATTCGAAAAGTATGCCACTGGGTGGATTTTCTTATCATTTTGTTTCTGCAGAAGTAGCGCCCCGTAACCTTTCGAACTGGCTCTGTTTCGTAGTGGGGGTTAAATACTGCTAGAACGGGACCGCTAATTAGTCAGTCCTTTAACATCAAAAATGCTGCCTGACAACATTCACTTGTTCAGTTAAAAATTTTTTTTTTCTCCAAATCCGTTAGCGGTCTCGCAATTCTTGAAAAATTATATACGAACCGCCGGAAGTATGAAGAGAGACCCAGCCATCGTTCCAAACCCTCATTATCTAAAGGCATAGAATAATCTTAAATGGTTCTGATATGATCGTTATAAAGCCTTATTTCGTCCTAATTTACCTTATAACCAAGGTAGTCCAACTCCTTATATGCGAATTTACATTTATCGAGGTTCAGTTCTAGCCCATTCTTTCCTAATACACCTAATACATCTGGTAAAATTTGCAAATGTTCTTCAAAAGTCTTTGTTGCTATGCTTACATCGTGTAAATACATCACTATTATCCCCGCGTCGGAAAATTCTCTTGAAATTTTATTTATAAAGCCCTGAAATACGGCTCCATCATTTTTAAGCCCAAACGGCATATAACAAAATTCAAATTGCCCCAATGGGGTGACAAACGCTGTATATTTTATTGAATCTTTATGCATTGGAACTTGCTGGAAGCTGTTCTTTAAATCCAGAGATAAAAATAATTTTTGTTAAACAAGCAATCTTCAATTATCAGCATAGGATAATTATCTTTCATTCTAACCTTGTTTAGTCAATGCACATCCTTAAATCTCCATTTTTTCCTTACTAATACGACTGGAGAAGCATATGAGTCACTTGGGCGAATAATGCCGGCTTCTAATAGTTCATCTAATTTAGTTCTCACTTCACACCGTTCGTGTTATGACAGACGTCTGGGGCCGGAAAATATTGGCACATCACTAGACGACTTTATCTGCATACAAATAGTTTGTTGGCCCTTGACTCTTATTTGTCTTTTCAAAATAACTGTCCTTAATGACTGACCTCAGCTTCAAAGCGTCTGCTACATTCAGACTACAATCAATATTTAAGCTGTCCATTTTTACAACTGCACTCATTATCCCTCTTAATTCACTAAATTCCCTATATTCTTTAAAAATCGCCGAGTTCTCATTCCCTAATCCCAGCCCTTGTAACTCAGAAACACTTAATTCACTCCCGCTTAAGGTATCCTTTAAACTTTCGCATGCAATCATACTACAAGTTTTGTATTTTAGGCTACCCTTAATTGCCAGTGCAATAAAAATTTTACAATTTTCTTTAATTTTTTTAACTTTCATTAAATTTTGGGGAATCCTGTATAAATTTAATGACATACTCGTAAGCGCACTAATAACATTATTCATTGGTTTTTCTTTATTATCAAAATTAATCTTAAGTATTTCTTTTTTTTTCTTATTTAGGCCTTATTTGACATAATGCTATATTTAATTTATGCAACAGATCGCGCCAAATTAATAACCGGATTCGATTTTAATTAAAAATAAAAAACCGTTTATACTTTTTTTTCTGTTACGACAAAATTATCTTTATTTATGAAACACTTGACTTAAACACTTTAATGGGGAAACTAAGACTGTCTAATTTACAATCATTCTTTCTTTTATATTGTTATTATTTTTCTTATCTATTGTATTAGCATAATTTTGATTGGTTAAACTTATTAAAGTTATTCCATTTAATAAATTGCAAAATTGCAATTTATTGATTTGTAATTTTTTGTTTAATTTATTTGTCGAAAACAATTCTTTGTAAATTTATTGATGTGACCGTATTTGGTCAAACCAATTCTTACGAAAAATGTCTGGAATTAAATAAACTCTTATTGGAGCGGAAGTGCATTATTGTTAAATTTGCTGATACAATAGATTTACATATAATTTATTAAACAAATTATTATTTTAATTTTGGCTGTTGCAATTCTTGGAATAGCGACCGAAAATTAGGTTTGGTTTATAAACTTTATTTTAATTTCTTTTACATTACTTTTCATTACTTATATATATTTTGTATTTTATTTAAAAAAATCATCTATAGGGTCATTTCGTATATATGTATGTGTGTATAGAGGGATTTGTATATGTAACTTCTTCCTCCTTTAGATTAGAATTCTCCTGAATTCTTTTATTTAATATTATTTTAATATTTTTATGTTTTATTACAATTATTAAAATTAAAGTAAGTATTACAAATATAATGACAATATTACATCCGTATGTTAACTTAGTGTGGTATTTTAATACATTAATATTCTTTACATTATTCTTATGTTCAATTTCTATATCTTGAAATGATAGTTTGTTTGTAAAATTTCTGATTGTATTAATGTTTTCTATAATTTGTGTTTCTTTTATGTTTTCAACAATGTTTGAAAAGTAATAGTCTTTAATTTTTATTGAACAATTATTAAAATTTATTAAGTAATTTCCATTTAGTAAGTAATTTCCATTTTTTATTATAACTGTGTCTATATCTAATTGAATTATTTCTAAGTCTCCGTTTTTTACTAGTTGACAATCATTTTTTATTATACAATGGTTACTTAATTTTAAATCTTTCAAATGTCTGTTTTCTTCAAATATGTAACTTTTATTTTCATGTGCCATAATTTGTTCCATCTTATAGTCTATTTCTTGGTTGTGATCATTGGGTAGTGGTACAATAAATCTTAATCTAGCTGTAATAAATGTTTTAGGTATTTTTATAGCGAAAATTAGACATGAATTATTATAGAATGCTGTTCCCATTTGAATATATTTTAATTTATTATAATCAATTTTATATTTGTTAATTTCATTATAAGTTAGAATACTTGGATGAGCACTTCCCTGTTTTGCAGATATTACGTTATCCTGTAAGTGCTCTATTTTACTTTTAATTAATTTTATATTTGTTAATTGTTCCAAATATTCTTCCTCTATTAATTTCCTATCACTTTTAACAATCATTTTCAGATGGTTTAAAGTAATATTAAAATAATCATTAATTATTATTTGTTGATTGTTATTTTCCTTAATTTCATTAATATCGAATAAATGTTTTTGAATATTTTGCCTGTCTTCATCATCCATTGTTCCAAATAAAAATTTTGATACACTGCCTATTCCATTAATTAGTCCGCGTCTTTGTCTATTTTGCTGAGGTACTAGTGTCGTGAATTTATTTCTAGCATCTAACAACTCTAGCTGAAGTATTTCCTTATTTTTTGTTTGCATTAAAATAACATTTTCTGTCATTTGGTCTAGGATGTATTCTATGTCGCGTAAATTTACTATGTGTAATATTGTGTCCGAGTCTTTGACTATTTCCTGATTCTTCATAATAATTTCAATGTATCCGTTTTCCTCTGTTAGCATTTTAGTTGTTGTTAGGCTGAGGGCCGCCTTACCTTCCTCTATGGAAATAAAAATAAAATGCTAGTTAAATTACAGGTTTAATTCAACATAAGTAGCGGTTTTATTCACTGTTCTTATTAAACTGAAGAAACATTACTTAAAAATTAACTTAATATATATGTACCAACGTACATAAGAAAAAAAAAAAGGAAACCCGCTATTCTGCGGCAAATTCAATCTCTCTATATATGCAAATATATATATAGAATGAAGGAGAAATTATAAATGAAATAATAAAAACAAATACAATAGAAAATTGTTGAACACGGTTCAACATACTTCCGGGCATCTTAGTGACAATAGCAGCCATGCCATTCTCCAGCGATGACCCAGCCAAAAATTGAGAGTTGTGCTTTGGGAAGCCTGTCGTCAGTCTGCACCGTTCTTCCTTTCCAAAGAATGGCGTTCAAGGTTTGTCGGCCGATTACGCCGTCGACTTCACGGCAGGTTGCAAAATAGGGATGAGCTTGGGGCTTGATTGTTCGAAAGTGATCCGTTAGTTGACGATCCTCAATAGATGGCGGTACCATTATGCGAGCGTTCTTTACTAAGAGTCGCCATCGTGCTATTGGGGCGTAGCTTTTTCGAGGTTCGAAGGTTGGTGAGACTTCAAAAGAAGCATATGCGTCATCTCCCTTATAGTAGTCCGGCCTATAGTCAGGAAACCAATTGGCTACACCTTTTAATAAGAATGACACCTCCGAAGTTGGGTCGAGAAGAAATGTTACCCACATTGGATTGCCTCGATAAATCAAATTTACTCTGACCAGGGGAGGGATTTGTTGGCCCAAACGTATTGGTGAATATTTGGTGGGTGATAGTAAGGGTTCTCTATTTGCTACTTCAGAGGGTAACGGTACTTTCCTCTTAGGGAGAGGTTGAATGCTCACGTCATGGGAACGATCGCGATGCAGCATAGAATGGTGCTTTGCTCCACATATTGCGCAACGATTGAGTGAGCTGCAGGACTGACGGGAATGAGTATGTGCCATACAGTTCAAGCAAAATCCACAGTTAGCCAAATGTTCGCGTCGTCGCTCCACGGTCTTTTTAACAAATTCAGGACAGTGTCTGACCGCATGATTTTTGAGGCATAAGTTACACCTTGGTATAGTAATGGCTACCTGAGAGGAAAAGAAGTTTATATACTGTGTTATTAGAAATTTTGTTCAGCGACTTTCTCTTTAATTTTAAATTGGTGGTTTACCACTAAATAGGTGGATTAGTTTTATTCGTGGAAAGCTTGGTTTAAATAGTGTGGGTTGGTAAAAGACATAGTTGTGTAATCGCGCGTGTTATAATTCCGTTTTGTGTTTTTAATTCTACAACTCGTACCTTATTATCCTTTCCATATATAACTTTAGTAACACGTCCTAGACGCCACTCCGTGGGTTGTATATTATGTTGTTCAGTTTTCCATTTAACTCTTCGTTGTATTTCGACGATGTATTCATTTTTCCATCTACGGGCGAATATGTGTTGAATAGCTTTTAATCGATTCCATCGATTGATAAAACTTAAGTTTTCCACCGGTGGCTCGTCAGCAGCTTCAGGTCGAGCAATGAGTGGTGCACCTTTCAGGAAATGCCCTGGGGTTAAAGGTAGCAGTTCGGAGGGACTTTCTGTTAATGGCGACAACGGTCTAGAGTTTAACACCGCTTCGATTCTAATTAACATAGTGGAAAATTCTTCGTACGTAAATTTGAGGTTATTCGATATTTTCTTAAGATGTGACTTCATACTTTTAACTGCTGCCTCCCAAAGGCCGCCCATGTGGAGCGCGTAAGGTGGGATGAAGGATCATTTGAATCCGTGAATACTATATTTTTCCACCAGCGCCTTTTCAGAAGCTTTTAAGAATTGATTATGCATTTTGGTTAGGGCTAAGCTTGCTCCCAAGAAGTTTCGACCATTGTCGGAGAACATTACCTTAGGGAGACCTCTACGTCCTGTAAATCGATCAAAGCAAGCCATAAAAGCATCTGTCGAAAGATCTGAACACGCTTCTAAATGGACTGCTTTCGTAGAGAAGCATACAAATACTACTGCGTAACCTTTGATGATCTTAGCGTTTCGCAAGTTGGATGATTTCAAACCAAAGGGACCGGCAAAATCGACACCGGTGTATATAAACGGTAATGAAAAGTTGACTCTTTCAGGAGGTAGTTCGGCCATTATTTGTTGCTGTAGTTTATGCTTATAAATAGTACAAACCCGGCAATTTCGAATACATTTTCGCACTAAATTTTTTAAGCGAGGAATGTAGAATCCCTGTCTTATAGCTCTTAGCATAATATGAAGTTCTGCGTGGAGCAAAATCGCATGTGTATATTTGACAAATAGATTGGAAAACTGGGATTTGTTAGGGATTATCACTGGGTGACGTTCATCATAGCTTAATCCAGAGCTGTTCAATCTTCCTCCAACACGCAACAAACCATCTTTGTCTAAATATGGAGTCAACGTAAGAAGTCGGCTTTTCTTGTTAATTGGTCGATTAGCCTTTAGACAGTCGTAGTCCTCAGAAAAATAGTTTGATTGGGACATGGCAATGAGACGGGTTTTTGTAAACCTTATTTCTTTATATGTAATGTACTGTGCAGTGTTAAATGGACTCTTTCTGATACGATTATAGAAACGAAAGCAATAGCTAATCACCCTTAGTGCTCGATAAAAAGAGGAAAATCGTTCTAATATATCAGTACACCAGTTTTCCTCGTGAGGAGCTAAATTTCTGCTGTTGCTATTAACTACGGTGGTTCTCATTTGATAAGTGGAGACCCTTTTAGTTTCCAAATCTGTTGGATCGAAGACTCGTGGTTTCGGCCAAAGTTTTGGGTGCTGTATTAACCAGATGGGTCCGTGCCACCAAAGTTTGTTGTCGACCAACTGTTGTGGGGTACAACCTCGGGTACCAAGATCAGCTGGGTTGTCCTCTGTTTTTACATGTTTCCAGTGAGTGTTATCGGCAAGACTAAGTACTTCTGTGACACGGTTTGCTACGAACGTCTTGAGACTGTGTGGCGATTTTTGCAGCCATCCAAGGACGATCGCGGAGTCTGTCCATAGGTACTGTTCATAGTGGAACTTCACTAATCAGGTTTGCGAGTAGGAGTGCTCCGCACAGTTCGAGTTTAGGAATTGTTATCTTCTTTATAGAGGCAATTCTAGTTTTTGCAATAAGCAAATCGCACGTAAATGTGTCATCGAAGGATGCAGTCCGCATGTAGACGGCACTACAATAAGCCCTTTCTGATGAGTCGCAGAATCCGTGTATTTGTATCCGACGTGTAGGTGAAAATTGTACCCATCTAGGAATTCTTAGTAAAGAAATTTGTGGTAAATCTTGGAGAAATGAGTTCCATTTTGTAGTTACAATGGGTGGGACCGGCTCATCCCAATCCGTTTTTAACTCCCATAGGTCTTGCATCAGAATTTTAGCTATTACCACAATTGGACTCAGCCAACCCAGAGGGTCGAATAATTTTGCTATTATTGATAAAATATGTCTTTTCTTTGGGTTAGATACTATTCTACTGTCTTCTGTAGTATAGTAGAAAGTGTCAGACATCGCATTCCAGCGTATGCCCAAGGTTTTAGTGATACTGGAATCATCTAACTTTAAAAAATCTTCGTCAAGAAGATCCTCCGGGGCCAAGTTATTCAGTAAAAAAGAGTCATTGGCAGTAATTTTCTTCATGGGGAAGCCTGCTGAATTTAATGCCTTTATCAATTCAATTTGCTTCAGCTTTGCCTCCTTAAGATTGTGTCCCCCTGACAAAATGTCATCTACATAAATTTCATTTTTTAAAATGTTAGACGCTTTTGGAAAGACATTTTTACAGTCATCGGCAAGTTGCTGTAAAGTTCTGATTGCCAAAAACGGTGCACAGTTTACTCCAAAAGTAACCGTTTTCATTTGGAATGTTCTAATAGAATTATCCGTTACCTTACGGAATAAAATTTGATGGTAAGGTCTGTCAGCTTCATGAATCATTATTTGGCGGAACATTTTTTCAATGTCGCCAGTGAAAACGTATCTGTAATAGCGCCAACTAAGTACTATCTGCATCAAGTCCCTGGTGTAAAACGTCATTTAACGAAAAGCCACTGTTTGTCTTCTTTGACGCGTTGAAGACTATTCGTACTTTTGTTGATTTACTGTCCGGTCGAATAACCGCGTGATGTGGAAGAAAATAGGAAAATTGTTTGGAAGTTTTGGATGCGAGGCGATATACTGGTTCCATGTGGCCCAAGTTTATGTATTCTTGGAGAACTTCGTTGTATTTCTCTTTTAAATCAGGGTTTCTTTTAAGGGCTTTTTCCATACTATGGTATTGAGCTAAAGCACTATTTGCTGAATTGCCTAGATATAGGATGTCGGGAAATTCTTCTTTAAATGGTAAACGTACGACATAACGGCCATTTGGTTGGCGAGCAGTGGTCGCCTGATAAAAATTCTCGCAAACTATATCTGCTTCTGTAGCTGTGCGATTATTTTCTACTTCTTCAATTTCCCAAAATCTTTTTATTTCGTTTTTCAGGAGGGAATCTTCCGAGGCGAAAACGGTAGTAGAAAACGTGTTTACGCTATCTGAATCGCCAGGGCCTGATAAATTCCAGCCAAAGTGTGATTCTCTCGCTTCCAGGTGACCCGAGATATTACGGAGCACACCATCTAAGTTTATGAATGGCAAAAAATCGCTGCCTATTATCATATCAATACTAGCAGGTTGGAAAAAATGTGGGTCGGCAAGTGTTAAATTCTGAATCGCCTTATAAGTTTGTATTTCAATTGGCTGAGACGGTAGAAGATTAGCTATTTTAGGTGCTACGATTGTCAAGATTTTTAACCTGAAGTTGGAAACTCTAGATTTTACTATTACTATACACTTTCCCTTAGCGCTTCCTACAATAGTACCGCCGCAGCCTGATATTTGACTATGGTACTTCTCAAGTGGTAACCCAAGATTTTGTTGTATACGTGTAGTAATAAAGCTTCTTTCTGCTCGTATTGTATAGAGTTCCCCGCAGTTTTCGATTTGAATTAGCGCTGTTGGCAGCAATGTAGTTCCATTTCGGCGGATAAAATAAGCTTGAGTATTGTCTTTAGAAAACGATGTTTCAACCTGGGTGTTAAACGCGTGAGTGTTTACGTTTGAATGTTTATTACTTTTTTGTGGATTTGACAGGAAATTGTCTTTGTTTGAGCTTTCTTCGGGAGAAGTTAGTGGTTTTTCATCGTGTAGCATAGTGTGATGTTTTCTATGACATATGGAACACGAATTTGTACTGGTGCACTTTGACTTAAAGTGTGTAGGTGATAGACAATTTACGCAATATTTCTTTACAAACACGAATTTGTTACGATCATTTGTTGACATACTTCTAAAAGACTTACATACTCTTAGTGGGTGGTTTTGTCAGCATATCCTGCAACTGAAATTTTGCTCACTTTGTGTGTGAAACGTTTGGGATCTTGATGGGTTTGCTTCTTTAGGTAATGGTTTCTTCCTATCCATCATTGTTTCCAAAATTTCAATTCTTTCTGATAAAAACTCTTTCAATTGAGTCCATGTGGGAAGTTCTCTATGATTCTTTAAGGACTTTTCCCATTCCTTCACAATTTCTTCGGAAAGTTTTGAAATCACGATGTGAATTAAAAATGGGTCGTAATCATGCAATTCGATTCTATAATTTTTCAAAATTGACAAACAGTCGCTAACTGTGTTTTGAACATATCTGAGAGATTTCACCGTTTCGTTTGAAGCTGGAATGATCGCATGCATTTTTTTATTTGATCTCGTACTAAAAGCCTTGTATTTTCAAATCTATTTTTTAATTTATCCCAAGCTAGTATGAAATTATCATCGACCAAGTCAAAATCTTTTATTGCTTGGTATGCTTCTCCCCTCACTTTGCTCCTTAAATAGTATAATTTTTGAGATGGTGCTATTGCCTGATCCTTGCCGATTACTGCCTGAAACATGTCTCAAAACGCTGGCCACTTGGAGTAACCGCCTTCGAAGGTTTGAATTTCGCACGCGGGCAACTTAAGTGCTGGTCTGAGACTTGTAGTCGCATTTGTAGATGGTTCAGTTGATAGCTTTTTTTTCCAGGATAAGAGTTTTTAGGTTTTGGTAGTTATTAAATGCTTCCTCAAATTTTATCGAAATCTCATTTTTGATGTCTTCACCTTGGTCTTTATCTTCCAATAACATGTATTCTTCATAAGACTCAACTAATTTCGTCCATCTTTTTTCGAGTTCTTCTTGTTTGATTTCTAGGAATATGGTTGAACATTCTGAAGGACAAGTTCTCTCAAAGTTTGTGCAAAAGTTTGAAAAGTTTGTTTTAAATCGAATGTGCACCTTCTTTTTGGAGCTGCCATTTTGTATACCTTTACCAGGTTTTTTTTTTAAGACTCGCTGTCTTGAAGAAATAGATGTTTTGTCAGTTGAAACTGAAGAAAACTTAATAGTTTTACGCTGTTTGGTTCGAAACTCTATAGTGAACTGTTTTCCTGCTTCTTTCTTTATTTTTCGTTTAATTATTTGATTTTTGTTAAATGTATTTATTTTAATTCTACCTTTTTTTTTAAATTTCTTTATTTGATTATTTTACCACCTTTGGATTTAAAACCTATTTAGTTTTCAATAAAAAATTTGCTACTAATAAGCGCTGCAGGAAAAAATTTAAGGGAAAAATAAAATTTGTTTAATTTGACTTTACTTTTGTTTTATTTTTAATTTTGTTTATTAGTTTTCCACCAGAAATCGAAAAAAATACAAATAAACAAAACTCACCGTTTAAACACTTGAAATTTTTTGGTAGGGAACCTCTGGCCACTGTATTTGAGACAATTTGATGACGTCACGCCTGTAGTTGAATATGATTTTTAAATCTTGCGTTGTTTTTGTTGTAAATTTTGCGGTAGTTTTTTTTTTGTATTATACGTTACCTTGTATTTTTTTATGTTAAAATTATATGTTGAAAATGTTGTTGCTTGTGTAATATTGTTTGATTGTTCCTTTTCTTTCTACACTATTTTAATTTGCGGCTTATATTTTCTACTTCTATAAGTATTTAACACGGGCCGCTTATTTTTGATTTTGTTGCTTTGAACTTTTGTTTGTGAAATTTGCACTGATTTTTGTTTGTCTTATGTTTTTTTTTCTAAAGGGATTGTATTGTTTTTTATTTTTAATTATTTGACGTTGTTCACTTTTTTTTACAGTTTAATTTCACTTTTTATTTAATACACAGTTTTAATTTTTATAGGATTTAATGTCTTTCCTTGTGCTCGTACTTGAAATAATCTGTGCTATTAGGAACGAACTGAATAGAACATTTGGTGGGATAGTTTCTTTTTCTTCTATATGTAAACGTAGTTGTCTCTTTTTTGTACGTAGTTTTATTGTTGAAATTTAATGATGACACTTTTCGCATATTTCATATTTTAGTGGTATGAATTTAGTGGTATTTTTAGAGATGCATTTTAACCACACTTTTTAAACCAAATTTTGTTTTTTTTTTTGTTTTTAGTTTTTCACTATTTTCGATGTTTGAGATGAAGAGAAAGGTAGATTCGCACAAAATAACTAATAAACACAGTACATACCTTATTCTTTCCTGTTTATGACCCAATATTGTCCGATATACTCTGCCTTTTAGACTTTTTATTGATTATGCTCTAGTTTCTGCGATGCACTGTTAACCTTTTAGCTGTTGACTGCTCCGATGACACGTAGTGCACAATGGAGTTTCTTTTTTATTTCTTTGCCGTAAGCATTAGAATTCGTTTGATGAGTGTCTCTGCCAAGTGACTCTTGGTATACCTGTTGTTGAAGTTACCGTGGGTTGAGACAACTATTGACTACTATTGTAGGGCGCACAATACTGTTCTCATATAAACGGGTAGACTCGTTATGAAAATTTTAAGGGCAGTTTGTATATTTCTTTCCACGTCCTCAACTCTATTTTCTTGTCTGCATATTTGATTGAGTAATGCTAGTTTATGTAGAGTGTAGTTATAAAATTCAAGCGTATTGCCATTGTACTGAATATACCTCTCAGGTCTTCGTACAACTGATCCACTGTTTGGAAACCTCCAAAATTGGTTTCGAACATGACCTTTATATCTGAACAGTTAATTAGGTGCGGGTAGATTTCCATTGCTCGTCTTGCCTTTCCGGTCAATTTACATTTCACCATGTTAATGCACATGCGTTGTGCTTGTTCATTATATGACGCAAGGGTGGGTATGATGTCGTCTACATTCATACAAAATGTAGATAAATTCTCCTTACGTCCATCGAATCCTTGTATTTTTTCTAAATACGTCAGTGGACTGATATCTAGTGCTCTACCTTGAGCACTAGCTGCAGCTGCTAGTCCAGCGCTTGGTGGGTTAAGGGCCATTTTTAAACAAAAAATGTGACAATCCTACCGACTGCGCCAATTTTAACTTTATTCTTTAACTGTGGTTTAAAAACTAAAAACTTTATTTCGAATTATTGTATAGACGCTAGTGTTTTACAAAATATTCTTAAGTAAATAAAAAATAAAATAAAAAGCATTGTAATATTGTACATTTGTTATTTCTTCTTAAGCTAAAAATGCAGCATAAGTATTTTGTGTTATTAAATGATTTAAAAATAAATCTGTTTAAGCGAATGTCAATCTAGCAGAGGATGATGTCATAACAAAATATATATATATATATATATATATATATATATATACATATATATATATATATATATATATATATATATATATATATATATATGTTGCATTGTGGTTGAAGCCGTTGTGCTTCTGTGTTGTCTTTTGGTCATTTTTTGTTGTAGCTCTGTTTCTTATTTCTTCGTTTTGAGATATGATTGTCGGTATTCTGCGTTTTATGTGCTGACCGGGGCTTACTTTCTTTAAAACTGTGAAGCAGGGTATATTGTATGGGTATCTTTCCCTGCTCACGCACTTGTCTCGCATGTGTGAATGTACCAGACAGTTAAAACAGTAACGGTATTCCTACCGACATTTTCCGGAATTTGGGACACTTCCGAATGGTATGATCGCTTTTGCACAGACGGCAATTTCGTAGGCTCTTCTCTCATCTGGGTTCGGTGAACTTCGAAACGAGCCACGTCTTTAGACATTTTGACAACCTATGGGGTAAAAAAAGAAACAAGGGAGAAAAACGATATTAATTTGAGCCCGAATTAGGAAGGAGAACAAGCTTCACAATTCGTCGGGTAATATTGCCGGAACCAGTTCTCACATCAGCGACTCTAACTTTCCAATCCAGAACATAGTAAACTTTTTCTACTCGGCTCCATAGATTCGGAGGCAAATTGTCCTGGCGAAGACCACCAAATCGCCTACGACAAAGTCCCTTTCAAGGAATTTCCACTTCATACTTTTGTGAACTTCCTTCAAATATTCCTCTTTCCACCTTAGTGCAAGCTGGTGGTGAAGAATTTTAAGTTTTTGCCATCTGTTGGCAAGACTAATAGACATTTCCGAATGGTCTGGTTCGGCACGTCCTAGTAATGGCAGTCCGACCAAAAAATGACCGGGGGTTAAAGGGACTAAATAGGATTATCACTCATTGCATATAGGGGCCTAGACTGTAAACATGCTTCAATTCGGGTTAGCATTATTTCGAATTCAGGGTACGTAATTTTCTGTGAACTAGAAACTCTTTTTAAATGGGTCTTAAAACTCTTTACACCAGCTTCCTTTTGCTTTTGTCTCAAAGCAAACAAAAACACTACGACATTGCCTTTCGAAATTCGACAACCTCGTCCGCTATAAGACTTAATGTCGAACGGCCCGTCGAAATAGACCCCAGTATGATCGAATGGTTGGGCCACGGAAGTTTCTTTCGGGTGGTAGGGCAGCCACCATTTGACGACTGGTTTGTTTTCGGTGAATGACTCATTCTTTACAACTGTTTGCTATCATACGAACCAAATTTCGGAGTTATAAGTGTTTATTATTAACTAGGTTAGAATAACCGCAGTTACTGCTGCAGCTAGGCTGTTAGCTGGCAGATTACGTAGTAACGCCGTGTGGAAGTTACGGCGCTTATGCGCTGCGTGAGCTTTGCGTCGTCTATCACACTACTGCCCAGTAGGATTGCCGAGTGGATGATACGTCGCGTCTGTGATGCTGCTGTGGTGAGATTGGTGCAATATTTTACACTGCTGATCGTCTGAGCGCCTGCCGCTGACGGTTGGCAACGAATACTAAAGGGGCAACCCACGCAGAAGAATGCGTTCACCACAGGTCAACGATGCCTACGGCTCAGCCGGATCTGTCAGAGAAGAACACGAATGAACAAACCCACACCGACATATCCTTCACATACAGGTCAGCTGCTCTCCGACTACTATCTGTATAGCTGAATCTACGTGCAAGGGCACTAAAGCACACCTTCCACTCAAGTCAGCTATGCTCACTGGTCTAGGATACTTGAATTTGTACGTAAGGAATACTAAAGAGGCAACCCGGGCAGAAGTATGCATTAGACACAGTTGAATCGGAGAGCAAAGCGCACAAAAGGGGCAACCCACGCAGAAGTCCACCTTCTCCACAACTCAGCTATTCTACTGATCCACTATAGTTGAATCGGTGTGTAAGGAATACTAAAGAGGGAACCCGCACAGAAGTAACCCTTATACACAATTCAGCTATTACCACTGGCCTACTAGCAGTTGTATTGTTCTTACCTACAGGCAGTCTGCACACCAACTGCTCACGAGCAAATGAATGCGCGAGTTTCGTATTGATGTTATACTACAATCTTACTTTATTAAACATTTCTTTTCTACAATAATTTCTTAATCTAAAAACTTATTTCTATGTCTACAATATGTTGAGCAAGCAAAATCGATTTCAGTATTTCTTCATATCGATTTTGCTTGATCAGTTGTTTTAATAACAAAAAATTAAATTCATTGATAAAAAATGTTGTTAAGTAAATTTTGTAGTAAAAAGAAAGAATCAAGTTTCAGAAAACAATTTAGGGCAATTGAAATTTCAAAGAAAGCAAAATGTCATTAAACTCAGTTTTGAGTTTTGTACTTAGCAATAATTGTGTTTATGTCCACGATGGGTGGTTGTGGAAGTACATATGTAACTCCCACTTGTATAGCTTCAAAGGTTTTGGGTACTTTGATTATAAAAATTAATTCGTAATTTTTTTCGAGAATTGCTGTTCTTAAATATTTAATCTTTTTTATATTTATATCATAGTCATCTATCTCTTGTTTTGTTAAGATACTAGCAATTAAATCACTAAATTTTTAATTTAACTAAAAAAAATAGTTCCGCTTTATTTGAATCAAAGAATATGACTGACTTGGTTTACAAAAATTCTTAATATTAAATACAAAGTTAATAATCTATAATTTGTTTATTAATAAGTTCAACGCCTCTTAAGAAATACATAGTAAGCAAAAGGGAAATGCACTTAAAATTCTTTAGAATTTTGGTTACAAATATTGTCGATGGAAAGTATTAAAATAAGAAATGCAATTTCAATTGTTGCATAAACAAATAAAATTCGATAGGATTTTTATTACTAAAATTAATGAGTTCAACGACTCAATCATAAAAGAAATGCATAGAAAGCAAAAGGGAAATGCACTTAAAATTCTTTAGAATTTTGGTTACAAACATTGAAAATATATTATTAAAAGACGTTGCCCAAATTAAGTGGAAAACAACAAAAGAACTGTATGTAAAACAAACGTTTATATTAGGGAAACTAAAGTGTATGTATGCATACATACATACATGTATGTTTATATTAATATTTTATGTGATGGTGTAGTGGATATCGTAACTCCCCCACCGTTAGCCTGAGGCTCCGACGAAGAAACTGCATAAGTTCTGTTATTGTTTTTTATATAAATTGTAGTAATAGTACAAATAAAAATTATTAGAATTACTATGTTACTCCCAGTGTTTATTACATTATTTCTAAAAATATTATGTTTTACAGTTTTCATTGTGCCGTTAAAGTGTATTTCATTAAAATTTAAATTTGGGAGTGACATATTATTTTCTTTAACTCTTAATGCTAGTTTATTTAGGATGAACATTTCTTTTACATTTATTTTATAATTTTCATAGATTTTTATATTAGTTTCAACGAAGCAATTTTCGTATTTTATCAAAAATGTTTTTAAATTTTCAAATATTCGTGATCTTTTACAATTGGTAATAATTTTATCATGGTAATTCTTAAATATAAGTAAGCCTGGATAAATTTCTTTTTCTTCTTGGTTTTTCATTGTAGTCATATTACAATTAGGTTCCAAGTTTTTTACAATGTTTGTTAAGCAGTTATCATTGATCTTTGTTAATTTCTTATATTCTAAAGTATTTGACTCATATATTTCATTTTTATATATTAGGACAGTATTTTCGTTTAATACTACAGTTTTGTTTTGAATGTTTGGTAGTGGTTCGAATGCAACTTCGGCGAATGTTTCGTTTAAAAATTTTGGAATGCTCAATGTCAAAATTATTAAGTTTTCTTTGTACGCAACGGCTACTTTTGTGTGTAGGTAAGATTCTGTTTGATTCATAAAATTGAATTCTTTATTTGTCAATATGTCTGAGGGAATTATTCCTAGTTTTGAATTAAAGATAACATGTCCTATTTCGTTTACGTGGTCTATTAATAAGTTGATATCATTATTAATCTGAAAAATATTTTCGAGGAAATTTGTTTCGTCTTCTAAATTGAGAATTTTGTTTTGGATTTCTGTTTTAAACTTATTTATATATTTTTGTATAGTTTTTTGTTGTCTATTAATATGATTTGTGATATTCAATATTTTGTTTTCTATAGAACTCGCTAGATAATCCATGTCGTTTAGGGCAGTCATTGTTTCAGTGTTACTTTTTTCCAGAGTTTGAATTTTGTCCATAATTTCTTTTTCGTCATCACTATCCATTGTCCCTGTTACGAACTTTAGTCCTTTCCCTATTACGTTTATCAGTCCTCGTTTTTGTCTAAAATTAGGAATTAAGTTTTTAATTTTTGTCCTACATATATCTAAGCTTCTATTAACGCTTTCTAGTAAAGGAGTAACATTTGTATATGTGTCCGAAAGTTTATGTATATTGTCTTGTAAAATATTTACTGTTTCGAAGTATTGAGTAGTATTAATTATATGTATTATTCTTAAATAGTTTTCAATAATTTCCGTGTCCTTTAGTTTAATTGGTATATAGCCATGGTTGTCTGTCAAGTCTTCAACTTCTAAGTATTGTGCTCCTGTCGTGAGTAGCATTGATGCATAAAGTAATATAGGGAAAATCATCTGAAAAGAGTGAGTTATGTGTTTTCAGGTATTAAGTTATTTAAATTCTGAAAATTTTTATTTCTTTTAATGTGTGATCTGTAGTATTTATGTCCTTTATCCGTTATAACATGTTCGCTGTCCAATTCGGTGACGGTTATTTTTCGAAATTTAGAGTGATTTTTACCTCCTCTTTCATCTTTTAAATAAACGGGGCCTGTCTGAATTTCTACATTTTCGCGTATTTTGTTAAGTTTATTAATAGTTTTTTCTTTATTCTTTGTTATAAGGTCTCTAATTATTTGATATTCGTTTGGGCTTATATCTCCATTTCTAAAACTAATTGGTTTTCTTCCCGTACTTGAATGGATTGTGTTGTTATAAAACATAATTGTTTTATATATTTTTTCTTCTGTATTTTCTGTATCTCTATTAGGGTCATGTTTTAAAATTCTAATGTGTTCGTTTATAGTATTATGTAGCCTCTCTACATCTGAATTAGATGTATGATTATTGTTTGACGTATAATGTATTTCGATTTCTTGTTCTTTAAGAAAATCCAATAGAGGTAAAGCCTTAAAACCTAGTTCATTATCTACGACTAATTTCTTTATACTTCCCACCGTTGACAAGTACTGTGTTAGAGCTAATTTAAATTCAATCCAAGATCTATTTTTAATTTTAATTGCCGGGGCAAATTTCGAGAATTTGTCTATAAACGTTAAAAATAATGTTTTCTGTAAGCTATAAAAAACATCTACGTGGATGATTTCTCCAGGTCTCTCAGGAGTTACAGTTATTTTATATTCACCCTTATTAAGAATGTCAACGGCGACACAAGTGATGTCGACGGCTCTCTCATGGCATTGCCGTTGTCAATATTGCCAACTTTCGATAACAACCGACAATAATTTGGCATTAACAAAGGCAACAAAACGGCGCTGTTGTGTTAAATTGGCTCTGATTTTGTCGACAAAATTTTTGTTAACGACTCGATTCAAATTTAATCTGACGGTTGTGCTTTTAAAAAAATATATAAAATGGAAAAAAAAATTAAAATTACTACCAGTAAACAATTTGAATTACTTATTCAACAACTCGAAAATAAACCGAGTTTAGCCAAAGGATTTCATAGAGGCCCTAGTGGTAATAATTTTAAAGAAGAATGGGAAGAAATTGCGACGAAGTTAAATTCTATTGGACCACCAATTAGAGACAGCGATGGTTGGCAAAAGGTAAGGATAAAAAGTTTTTCATTTTATTTAATTTTAAAATGTGTCATATGTTCAGGTTTGGAGAGATTTTAAATGCAAACTG
Source organism: Phania funesta (assembly GCA_963932375.1). NCBI lineage: Eukaryota > Metazoa > Arthropoda > Insecta > Diptera > Tachinidae > Phania > Phania funesta. Next base: position 87,828,552 of record OZ010653.1, read on the forward strand.
AAAAAAAAGTTAACTAACAATAAAGCTGAGCTCAATGCAACAGGTGGAGGCGTGTGCAAACTATTACCATTGTCACCTTTGGAAGAAGCTGCTTCTAACCTGCTTCAATTTGAGAAGCAATTCAATCCTCAAGGTGGTGCCCAAGGTATACAGAAAGTAACTGGTACAACTTTGCATGATAATTCAGCCAGCATAGAGCAAACAATCTGCGAGGATTTTGTGGAAGTACCATCAACTTCCGTATATGCCATTGAAGTAGAAGAACAGCCTACTTCAAGAAAAAGGAAAACAAACGACCAAATAAAGGAATTATTTGACAAGCACAATTCTATGCAAAAGGAGGTTTTTCATACAATGTCCAAAACAATATGTGATGTAAAAGACTGTTTAAAAGAAATAAGTCGGCATCAAACTTTTGAGGAGATAAAAACAGTTTTAAAGGAAACAAGCCGATACCAGAGAAAACTATATGAGGTAGAAGAAAAAAAAATGAAAATGATGGTGAGACAGGAACAAAGACACGAAGAGCTCCATGAAAGAGAAATGCAAATAAAAAATATAAAGTTGGAAATAAAGAAAAAAGAATTGGAAGCTCTTCAGAACAAATATTAGTTGAGTAAATCTTTTTAACTTTTAATAATCTTAAACAAATTATTTATCTTTTTTTATATATGTAAGTGTACATAATATATACATTCTTATATGTGTTATGAATAAATGAAACAAATGAATTGGAACTACAAAAAACTTGTTTTTATTTGGTCTCTTATTTGTACAGCTTCACTACTTTGTAAGATATCTGCGTTAGTCTCAAAATTTTCATTTCTGTTGCCCTCACTATTTATTGCTATGTTATCCTCTTCATTTAAACTCCGATACTCAATGCAAATGTTGTGTAAAGCAGCACAAACATTAACAATTTTAGTTGCTTTGGCAGGCTTATAATGAAGTTGACGGGCGCCTAAAAGGCAACGGAAACGATTTTTAAGCACACCAATTGTTCTCTCCACGATATTTCTTGCTTTTGCGTGTTTAGTATTGAATATTGCCTCTGGACTTCTCTCTACAGCGGACCTGTAAGGCGTCATTAAAAAAGGCTCAAGCGGATAACCAGCATCACCTATTCAAATATACTTTTTTTTTAATTTTTCACGACAATTTCAGTACTTTGATATATTACCTAAAAGCCAACAATTGTTTTCACCAGCATTGAAGCGTTCTCGCAATACTTGTCTTGCTGTACTTACGTTCCAGACAAGAGAATCGTGGCTTGAACCTGCATAACGGGCATCCACATACCTAATTTTCATTTTGTTATCGCAAATCTAAAATTAAATTAAGAAAAGTAAGTTTTAACTCAGATACGAATGCATAGACAACAAACATATTTTTGCACTTACAATCATTGCATTTAGGCTAAAGAATCCTTTGCGATTGTAATAAAGATTTTGCTCTTCTTTGCTAGGAGCCAAAATCTTAATGTGTGTGCCATCTACACATCCAATAACACCCGGAAACCCAGTCTTTTCAAAAAAATGCATCTTACACTCGGCCTTTTCCTCTTCGGTCATTTCAAATTTGATATAATGCGGACAGATTACTGATTGTAACACATCGAGTGTCTCCTCCAGAATTAAAGAGACTGTTGGTTGTGATAAACCCAGATTAAAGTCATTACCGACACTTAATTGATAAGAGCCTTGTGCCAAAAACCGTAGTGTCGTCGCTAGTTTTAATTCGCTGCCAATAAAAGTTGATCGTATTCCAGTCTTCATGAATGGCTGAATCATATCCAAAACACGTTTAAATGCCTTTTTGTTTAAGCGAAAATAATCTACAAATCTTGAATTAAGCAAAATATTTCACTTAAACAACTTTCAATTTCTCCAAAACTTCTTGCTAACTTTAATTTTTGTTCACTTACCTGGCATCTGGCAAACTATAAATATCCGACCTTTGTCTTAAAACTTTTCTTCGAAGTTTTAGATTTTTATTATTTTCTTCATCAGAACTCTCACTTGAATACAATAAACTCAGAAGAAACATTTCTTTTAAATTGAAATAAAAATTATTGAAATAAACTAAATAAACAAATCAAGCAAACGTCAAATTTAAAAATATCGATAACAGGACGACGTCAACACAATATTCTTAGTAAATACCGATATGGTATTGGGGTGACGGCGACAGCATAAGTTTGCGACGACGACTAAAGTATTGTGTTGACGTCGCCGTTGACATTCTTAATAAGGGTGATTGTTGCTTGATTGGGTGCCTATCATATTTTTCCTTGTTGCAAATATCGCAGTTATTTATATATTGGGTTATTCGTAATCTTAGTTAAGGATGATAGATTATAATTTTCAATTCGGCAAAGTTTTCATTTATTCCTCTGTGATTATTTCTTTTGTGTTCTTTTTCAATTTTTTCTGTTAACTTATTTTCATCTGTAACATCTTCTAGTAGTCTTTTACATCTAACAATTTTGAATTGCCTGTTTTCACTAAAATATTTCTTGATTGTTTCATTGAATATATCAAATAAAGATTCTTCTTTAATCAATATAGCATTAGTCTTATTAGGGTCAAAATGATTTTTTATTATAGTAATGATTGTTTGTTCATCGAATATTTTTGCGGTTATTGTTTTCCTTTTATTTTTAAAAATATTTTCGTTTTTTATTCTTAATGATCCCGATTTAGTTATATTAAAAATTATTTGCCGTCGATAGAAATTTATAGGGTAATTAGTTTCTAAAACGATATTTTCATTTTGAGTCCTCCTGTCATTTTCATCCATTTCCGTACTTTGGGTTTCTTCATTAATATTTATTTCGACTCTTGATAAGGCGTCTGCGTTACCATTCTAAACTCCTTTTTTGTATTTTATTTCGTAATCATATTCCTGTAAACGAAGTCTCCATCGGACTAATTTGGAATTTGGCTCTTTAATGGAAAATAGCCACGTTAAGGGTCTATGATCCGTTTCTATCAGGAATCGCCTGCCGAACAAATATGGTCTCAATTGTTGAGTAGCCCATACAATTGCCAGTAGTTCCTTCTCTATAGTGCTATAGTTTTGCTCATGATCATTCAGTGTTCTACTAGCAAAACAGATAGGATGTCCGTCTTGAGACAGCACTGCTCCAATCGCAAAGTTGCTTGCATCCGTTTGCAAAACAAACTTTTTATTGAAATCTGGGTAGGCTAATACAGGTGAATTAGTTAATAGTTTTTTAGCGTTTCAAAACTTTCCCTATAATCAGGATCTTCTACATTGATTTTAGCATCTTTCTTTAAATACCTTGTTATTGGTCGTGCAATTTTCGAATAGTCTTTAATAAATTTGCGATAGTATCCTGCGAGACCCAAGAATTGTTTAATTTGTTTTTGGGTTGTTGGTAATGGAAACTTTTGTACGCATAAAATTTTATCTGGATTTGGTTTTATACCTGATTCAGATACTACGTGTCCAAAAAAACTAGTTTCTCTTTTCATAAACTCACATTTATCTAACTGGATCTTTAAATTTACTTTCTTCAAACGATTAAATATTTTTGTTATTGATTCCAAATGCTCTTGGAGTGAGGTTGAGAATATTATTATGTCGTCGAGGTATACGAGACAAATTTTGTTAACAAACTCACTTAGGACATTATTCATCAGCCTTTGAAAAGTGGCTGGTGCTGTTTTTAGTCCGAACGGCATACGAAGGAACTCGTAATGGCCGCCTTCTACGCTAAATGCAGTTTTTGGAATATCTTTTTCATTTATTTCAATTTGATGGAAGCCCTTAGCAAGGTCAAGGGTCGTAAAATATTGACATCTTCCCAACTTCTTCAAGATTTCGTCAATGTTGGGGATCGGATATTTATCGTCAATGGTGACTTCGTTTAGCTTACGATAGTCAACCACTAATCTCCACTTTTTCTTTCCACTTGCGTCCAGTTTTTTAGGTACGATCCATACTGGAGCTGAATATGGTGAATGGCTGGGTCTGATTATCCCGCCATGCAACATTTCTTTAATTTGTCTACCCACTTCTTCTTTGTGAATGTATGGGTATCTATAAGTTTTTGTATTAATTGGAATGTTGTTCACAGTCCTTATTTCATGCTTTATTGCATTAGTAAAAGTTAAGTCACTATCCTCTGTATAAAATATTTTCTTAAATTTGTTTATTAATTGTAATATTTTCTCTTTTTCTTCGTTATTGAGATGGTCAACTCTTATTTGTTTCAGAATTGGAAGTTGTTGAGTTTCCTCTCCTATATTATATATGCAAAAATTTTCTGTTTTAGCGTTTTCGAATTTAAAAGGGGAAAATTTTACTATTTTTAGGGAGTCTCCGCTAAAATTTATTGCGGCGTTAATTTTAAAGTTATTTGCTTCATATACGCCTTCTAATATCTCTAGATCTTTATCGTTTGAAAATTCTTGGTTTTTGTATACTAATCCTTCTTTGCATTCCACGGGTAGTTCGGCTTGATACATTCCTGGTTTTTCAAAATGATATTCTACATGTTGATCTTCATATCTTAATGGTATTTTCCTTTCGCCTACAATGAGCACATCCTCGTTTAAATTTATTATTGTACCTAATGGCTTCAAAATATTATTTCCTATCAATCCATCGTAAAAGTCATGGAAGTTACAAACAAAAAATTCAATTGATTTGTCTTTACTACCTAGTTCTTCGAAAAGAGGGATACGAACTTTTTTATTTATTTTGATTAAATGTTTTAGAGTTTTAACGGTTATTTCATTCGTTGGTATATTCCATTTTGGGTGGCATATGCCCGGATTAATAATCGAATGTGAAGCTCCTGTATCGATTAGAAACTTCAAATAGCCTAATTTAGATTTTATTGTTATATGTGGTAATCTTCCTGTGAGGCAGGAGATTGAAAATTTTCATATGTTGGTTGTTTTTTGACGCTTTGGAAAGTGTTCACGTCCATAGGTTCTGGTTGATTATTTTGCTGGTGGATTGTACTTGGTGTGTTATAAGAACTATTAAAATTTCTCTGTTGGTTTGAATTGTTGTTAGGCCTATATTGAAAATTTTGTCTATGATAAGTTTCTTGTGAATTGTAGTTTGGTCTGTGTTGAATATTTTGTCTATGATAGGTTTCCTGTGAATTGTAGTTAGGTCTGTTAGAATTAAAATTATGTTTATATTGAAAATTTGAATTTGGTCTTTGTGAGCTAAGATTGTTTCCGTTATTATTTTTGTAATTTTGTTTATTAAAATTTCGGTTTCTTGGTTCATTTTCGTTTTGTTTAGTCTTGTTGCCATTGTATGCATATCCTGCTTGGAAAAGGATTTCCATTGCTTCTTCTAGTGTATCTGGGTTTCGACAAGTTAATATAGTCTTCATTGGTTCATGAATCTTTCCTTTAAAAATATTCAGTGCTGATTTCATATTATTTTTGGCTATTTCGGCTGTGCCAGGATTTTCTCCCATTATTAAATTTGTTTTATTATTTAATCTACGTAGCTTATCCTTTATTTCATTATAGAATTCTGTCGTGTTTGTTCTGAATGTTACTGCTCTCATTTCATCATAAAGTTCCTCTATGTTCAATTTTTCTCCAAAATTATTTATAAGGACATTCTTAATGTCAGCCCATGACTGTACATGAAAATTTATTTCCATTACTTCCCTAGCTCTACCTTGTAATCTACTTTTTATTACGTCAGAGAAGAAAAGTTGGGACGTTTGGTCATATTGCGTTCATATAGGATGTATTCTATCTATGAGGGTAATAAAGTTGTAAAGGTCATGTCGTGTTCCGTTAAATTCAGGTAAGGTTTTGAGATAATTAATAGGGTCAAGGGTAATAGAAGGTGCTTGAGCCATGATTGAACAAGGTAAGTTATCAGAAAACAAAACGGAAATATATGTATCAAACACCAAAAATCTTACTCTACAGTTTCACTTAATAATTTTAGTTATTCTTTCCTCGTTTTTTTTCAAAATTAATTCTGTATAAATACAAACTTTAGTAATAATCTTTCTTTATAAAAAAAAATTTCTTTTGTGTTAATAATTTTATAAAACTAAAATGTACGTACATACTTATAATATGTGTAAATAGCTTACTTTATGTAAAGGTTGTCTTCTTTGGTTTGCTTGATGATAACTGTTGGTTCGTTTTCTTCAAAAAAAATATGTTGATTTGACGTCTTTCTTAGTTGGGAAGTATTTATGTAAAAGTTGTCTTCTTTGGTTTATTTGTTGGGGGTTGAGAAAATTATGATTTGTTCCAGGGTATAGAAAATTTGATTTGCTTCCTTAATTCTTTAAGGATTCTATTTTCGAAAAATGTTTAGTTCACTTCACTAAGGATTTTTTTTTTTACATTGTTTTGATTTACTTCACTACCTTAATTATTTAAGGATTTATTCTTTTTAAGAGAAATGTTTGATTCACTTCACTTAAGGATTTTATTATTTGTTGTTTTTTTTTTTTTAATGTTTGATACCTTAATTTATTTAAGGATTTTAAGAATAAAAAATTTTTATGTGCGTTAATTATAAAAATAAAAAAAAATGTCCTTGATTATTCAGGGATATTTTTCCGCACATCCCATCCTCGTCGCCAATTAAATCACTAAATTTTTAATTTAACTAAAAAAAATAGTTCCGCTTTATTTGAATCAAAGAATATGACTGACTTGGTTTACAAAAATTCTTAATATTAAATACAAAGTTAATAATCTATAATTTGTTTATTAATAAGTTCAACGCCTCTTAAGAAATACATAGTAAGCAAAAGGGAAATGCACTTAAAATTCTTTAGAATTTTGGTTACAAACATTGAAAATATATTATTAAAAGACGTTGCCCAAATTAAGTGGAAAACAACAAAAGAACTGTATGTAAAACAAACGTTTATATTAGGGAAACTAAAGTGTATGTATGCATACATACATACATGTATGTTTATATTAATATTTTATGTGATGGTGTAGTGGATATCGTAACTACTAGCGTCAGTTAATCCATTCCTAGCTGTTGTAATGTAGTTTTGTACGTGTTCTATGTTATTATTGATAGCAGTTACATAAACAATTTTTCAAGATATAAATTTCGAGTTAATACGTCCCTTACAGTTTTTGTGAGTCCTTGCATATGGTATATTACTTTTTCCTGGTTCTGTGTTAGAGTATCCCTTATTAACTGTATTGTTTTGTTGAAATAATCGTTGATTTTTATTTGTTGATTTAAGTTTGTTATGCTATTATTAATATTGGTGTCAACTGTATTAAAATGGTTAGTTATATCTTCTTGGTCAGTACTGTCCATTGTACCAAAGAGATATTTATATGCATGTCCTACTAAATTTATTAATCCTCTTTTCTGTCTATTATTTGGTGTTATTGTCTTTATTTTACTCAATAGTACGTCTGCCGCGTTATTTATAAATGCTATTTCATTTTTATTAAAATTGTTTAAATTTTCTTTCATTAGTAAAATTATATTTGTTATTTCTTTTACATCTATGTGGTGTAGAATTAAATCAGATTCGATTGGGATGCTGTTATTTTTGTTGTTAATTTCTATGTAGCCGTTGATTTCCGTTATAGGATATATTGTAAAATTGGCTTTGATTTGCATTGGAGTTGTTACAAATATTAGTGTGCATAGGATTATCTGTAATTTTGAGTTTAAAGATATATTTATGTTACTGTTTAGTCGTTTGAGAGTTAGAATCGTAAGGTGAGGTATTTGGTGAATCTGCAAATTTGTATGGTCTTTTTATATTTGTTGTACATAACATTTTCTAAATTGTGCTTAATAAACTTTGGCTCTTCCTTATGTCTTACACTTTTGTAATTTTTTATAAATCCGGTTTCTCTTCTTTCTATGTAAGGTTCCCTATTGCGGTTTAGTTTTTTAGTTTAATTTTTTTTATTCTCTAGTCTACTTCTGATAACTTCATGATTTATGGTACAATTTATAACGTCAAATGTACATTGAATAGTGCTGTGTACTGTGTTATTGTAAAATTTTATGGCTTTTGTTATTTGAGTAATTATTGGTAATTTTTCTTCTAGGTTAAGTGTTGTATTTTTTTCAGTTAAAGTATTGTTAAGACGTTCGATATCAGAATTTCCGGTATGACTATTTGGTTTGGTGGCATGAAATTCGATTCCTTCCTGAGTTAAAAAATCCCTTACGTTTCTTGAGTTAAATTCGTTATCAAAAACAAATTGTAAACTGTAGTTGGAGTTTCTGTGAAATGAAATTTCGGTTTGATTGGTTGGCGGTCGTATTTCCCTCCGGAACATATATTGCAAGTGTTGATAATTTCGTTTATTTTTATTTTAAGTTGCGGATGTTAGATTTTATTTTTTATCCCCTCATAAGTCGGGATAATTCCTGCATGCCCTACCTCGTATTTGTGAAAAAGCGATATCTGTTTCCTTAGTTCATTATCGTTTTCAATGTCCCTAGCGAAATAGCTAGAATTCACAAAATTAATTCTGTCAATGCTTGAATCTGAATTCACTAAAATTTGTTGTAACTTATCGAATTGATGGTCATTGAGTTCTGAGAATATCGCGACTTTTCCTTTATGAATATATCTTCGGACTAAATTGATAACACTATTAGATTCGAGATCATTTTTATCTATAAAAATTCTTTTGTTATTGAAGATGGTTGCTATTTCAACCTTTTTGGTTTCTGTCAAAATTAATTGGTATCTAAAACGATTTACAATTGTATCAAGGATCGGAATGTGGTCATTGAAGTTTTCTGCTTGTGAATGTACAGTTTCATCGTCCTCTGATTGATTGCGATTACTATTATTTAGAGTTTCAAATTAATTTTCTTCTTGATAATTGTCAGTGTGGACCGTAAGAGAGTTTTCTGAATGCTCTTGATGCTCTCTTACGTTTACATTCTTGATGGTTATAAGTTCGTTTATGGTGAATCCCAAATTTTCGGAATCACATTTTTCATAATTAATTCTGCTGAGGAAATCAGCTATTTTATTTTCTTTTCCGGGGATATACTCTATTTTTGCATCATATTCCCCTAACTGTATTAGACATCTTTGCAATCTGGGGTTGATGTCCTTTCCCGAATTCTTGGCTTGTAACCACTTCAGTGGTTGATGGTACGACTTTAAATCAAATTCTTTCCCATATATATATTTATGGTCTAAAATATTTTACTCCCCAAACTATTGCTAACAATTCTTTTTCAATTGTTGCATAGTTGGTTTCGTGTTTATTCAATGTTCGCGAAGCATATGCTACTGGGTGACCATCTTGTGTTAAGACGGCTCCAATTGCGAAATTGCTGGCGTCCGTAATAAGTTGAAAGCGTTTGTTAAAGTTAGGGTACCTCAGAATAGGAGGATTTGTTTTAATATCTTTTAGCTTTTCAAAAGCAACAATATAATGTGGGTCTCTTATATTAACTTTTATATTTTTCTTTAAGTATTTTACTATAGGGTAGGCTATTTTAGAATAGTCTGTTATGAATTTCCTGTAATTCCCAAAAATGACTTGATTGGTTTTTGTATCGTCGGGAGGTTTAATTTTTGAATAACTTCAACTTTCTTTGGGTTTGGTTTTATACCTTTAGATGTAAGGATGTGTCCTAAAAATTCAGTTTCTTTTTTTAGGAAACTACATTTGTTAATTTGAATTTTAAGTCCTGCTTTTCTTAGTGCTTGAAATATTTTTTTAATACTCTCTATATGTTCAAATAATGACGTACTAAATATTAATATGTCATCTAAGTATACAACGCATATTTTGTTTATATATTGACGAAGTACAGAATTCATAAGACGCTGGAAAGTCGATGGAGCGTTTTTGAGTCCAAATGGCATTCTATGAACTCCTAATGTCCAAAAGGTGTGGAGAATGTAGTTTTTACCCTGTCATTTTCATGCATCAAAATTTGATGGAAACCCTTAGCAAGGTCAATAGGGGAGAAATATTGGGATTTTGCCAGCTTGTCTAAAATTCCATCTATATTAGGAATTGGAAACTTATCATTTATTATATTATTATTTAATCTTCTATAATCGATAACAATTCGCCACTTTTGAATGCCCGAATTCTCGATCTTTTTCGGCACCACCCAGAAAGGACTATTGTAGGGTGAATTGCTTTCCTTAATTATATATTGCTCTAACATATTCCTTATCTGTTTCTGAATTTCTTTTTCATGTATTTGTGGATATCTGTAAAGTGGTTGGTCTGTTGCTGTTTTTATTTCGTGTTTAATTTCATGAGTGGCAGAAAGTTGATCCCCTTCTTTATAAAACAATTCGCTGTAACTGTGCAGTAATTTTGTGATCAATTGGTGCTCCTCTGAATTCAAATGTGACAGATTTAAATGTCTGATATCGCTGTGTTCAAGTGAACAAATTTCCTGACCACTGTATGGGTTATAATATCGAAACGGTATTTTGTTGCCTAAAATAGCAACAAATCGATTCTCAACATCAATCTTAGCTTTAAGAGGGATGAGAAAATTTTCGCCAATTATGGCTGAATAATTTTTACTATCGAAATCAATAACCTTCCAGGAGAGGGTACCTGAAATATTGAATTCTTTAGGTATGGGAGTAAAAATTTTATGTGTCGCTTGATTTATTCCGTTTATTGTTTTGTACCAGAGCGGTGTATCTATTTTTGAGAGGGATATGAATTCCCAAGTGCATTTGGCCTTATTATGCTTGTTTCGGATCCAGTATCTATGAGACATCTAATTCTGTGAACACCAATTGTTATAACCACTATGGGTAATTTTGTGAAGGAGGCATTGTAGAAAAATTTACGTCTTCCTCTTTTTTTAAATTTCCGATATCCATCGGCTCTGGTTCTTGGCTGTTGTGTTTGTCGTTGTTGTCTACTATTATAAGAGTTTCTAGTTTGATTTGATTTGGTCTGATTATTAGAAATTGATTGCTGCATTGAATTTCTACTGTTATTTATGCCCTGTCTATAGTTTTTATAATTAAAGTTTTGTTGTTGAAAATTATCTCTTCTAAAATTACTATTTGACTTATATTGAAGACCATTACTTGAATCAGAATTTTCCCATTAATATTAGAATGTTGAGGATTATTGTTTTATGTTGGCTTTTGCCAATTGTAACTTGGTTTTTGTTTATATTTTAAATTACTTCTATGGTTATAAGCGATGGCTCTTGTGTCGTCTAATAATTTAAGTTTTGTGTATTTCAAAATTATGTCAGTCAAAGTTTCATGTTCTTATATTGGTCCGTCTACTTTTTCCAACAATATGTCCACTAGATCCCTGTCGACATTTTCTGGTTTATATATACTAGGCTTAAATTTATCTCCTAACTATATATCAATTATTTTATATTTACACTTTTCAAATATACTAAATAATTCGTGCAAATCACTTACTTTTACTATACGACAATAATTGAAAATTTCTGCATACGTCCTTTTTGGTCTGAACTCTTGTAGCATGCTGTTTTTAATTTCCTCCCAAGAAGTGTTGTTTTGAAGTTCTCTTACCCTTCGTCCAGCATTACCCAGAATTTTTTCGTTTGCAACGATCCCGATGCAAAATTGAGCCAGGTTTTCATTGTTTCCACAGAGGGTGACACTTGCTTCAACTGCATGTATAAATGCTCTTGGGTTATGTTTTTCGTCGAGAGGCTTTAGTCTCCGGAATTGTTCAATAATGTCCTTGGCCGTCATATTAAATCCGAACATATCGTGTTGTTGTTGTGGTATCTGTGGGTCATATTGAAGCTGTTGTTGTCGTTCATGTTGCAACTGTTCATGTTGTTACCAGTTCTTCTAATAGCGTTGCTTTTTTTTGGTTATTGGTTTTCCTATTTTTTCTTTCGAGTTGGAGAACATGTTTCTTCACTTTCATTAACACTGTTGGTATTAGCAGCTAAGTTTGGCTCGGGCTCTGGGGAAACATTTTACGGTCTTGAAGTCCAAATTGCGTCTTTATGTTGGATAACCATACGCATGTCTAATAAATGAATTGTTGCTTCTTTAACAGCGGAAAACAAATTTTTTTAAAGGTCCGCCACCTGTAGCATAACTTTAAGCTTTATTGTGAGCGTTTTTATAATTCAAATTTACAATCGGCCCACATCTTCATCCAAGCCTCTCCAGAACGGGATGGGGGACTAAGACAATTTTCTGTAAAATTAGTAGATTGCTACTGCAGTTTCCATTTTATTGTGAAATAAATGTTCGCTTCAGATGAAAATGCAATAGCAAACTACTGTAGGAACACAAAGTAAAATGTTGAAAAAGCAGACTTGATTTACTTTTTCTTCTCTGGAACACGCCTGGTTCTATATGTTTTTGCATCTTACATTTTATTTCCTTCCATTGGACTTATTTTTTAACAACTTTGAATACCGTCGTGAGCAAATATTTTAACGACAATTTTTTACACTTTCGACAGGCAAATACGCCAAACACGATACCGTTTTAATGGCGTTTTGTAATAGATTTTAAATGTGTCGTATTCATTGGCGTTTTTCGACAATCACGGTACCATTTTTAAAAAACAACTCGTTTTCGCCGCAAATACGCCAACCACGATAAGGGTGATTATATTTTTGTTCTTTTTTCTTAATATCTTTAGATTTTAAGAACCTCGACTGCGCCAGTTTCGTATTGATTTTATACTACAATTTTATTTTATTAAACATTTCTTTTGTGGCAATTATTGTTCCTCAATTGTTTTTCGACGTTTTGCGGCAATAAAATTTGTACACAATAGGGCAATCATGTGACTGAAGAGAATATGATTGGGACAACTTCATTATTGTGCGGCAATTTAGCACAGTAAAAATTGGGCCAAATTGGTGCATTTGCGGCAATCGGTGATCCCACCTTTAAATAAATTTTTATTACTGCTGGCTTTTTGCTGATACTACACCTCGTGTGCGTTTCAGGTCTCTTCAGAATATTCTGTTTATGCTCTAAACATCCGTTATTCGTGGACATAGCGTAAGCAGGATATTCTGTGGAAAGAATTTGGTTGTTGACATTACTGAGGTGTCGATTTAACGTTGAGTACGTTAACTTATATATACATATATGTATGTTACCGACTGACACGATCCTTAACATATTATGATATTGAATTATTTATATTATGGCTATTTATTTATTGTGTTTTATTACTATTATTGAAGTGAAAGGATTTTAAACGGTTTGATTAAAAAAAATTTATTAAGCCGCACCAACTCGTGACTTTAGTTGAATAAAACACTTTAATATAAATTATCTTTCAGTCAAATTTATTTATTTTTTTTTTTTATGGTAGGACCAGCTTTCAGGGGATGACCCCTATTCACGCAATGCATTGTGCTAGAACTAGGAAAATAGGTTATGGGAAGGAGAACAGAGGGAGTAGTGTTTATTAACATTTGATTTGAACTTTTCCACAGAGAAAGTGGGAGGAAAGACCTCTGCTGGAAGCTTATTCCACATACGAATGGTCTGGCTAAAGAACGAATTCTGTCTGTAGTGCGTTGTGCGATCCACTGGCCATTCGACCACAAATGGATGTGCTCTTGATGAAGTACGTGTGGTGCATATGAATGACCGGGTTTCGGGAATAATATCCCTAATTTCATCAGAGCACAATCCATTGTAGTAGCGATAGAACAGCGAAAAACACCCCACATTGCGACGATGCTCGCGTGAATCAATAGAGTTGGATACCCTACTGTCACCGATCAGCACCTTCGCCCTCTCCTGTACGCGGTTGAGTAACTCCAAAATAGACTTTGAAGCACCGGCCCATACATGATGAAGTAATTCTTACACCGTTTGAGGAAGCCTAGGCACTTGAATGCTTCTTTCGACACTTGGAAGATATGTTGGGTCCATCGGACATCACATTGAATCTTCATGCCAAGAGCTACTGATTCCTCAATATCTATACCACCCATAACTACAGATGGAGCAGCAAAGTCCGTCGTGCGTCTGTGTGTTAGCATACAACACTGGGTCTTATTGGGGTTAAAATCGACCCTATTCGCACGACCCCATTCTGTGATCGTCACAAGATCACTATTTAATGACTCATTCATGCGGTGCCTCATGGCCCCAATCTCTAAGAGGCTTGGTCTGTTGATGAATGAGTAAGAATGGCATATGTTGCTGTCATCTGCAAAAGAATAAATAGGGTTGGAAGTTTGACGAAGAAGGTCATCTAGGAAGATAAGAAATAGAGTAGGAGAAAGAACGGAGCCCTGTGGTACCCTTGAACTCGTCTGATGAGATCCCATCTACAACAACTCGTATAGTGCGATCTCTGAGAAAGCTCGATATAAATCGAGAGAAGTGGTCACCGACACCAAAAGCAACAAGTTTTGACAAGAGCATGCCACACCCTATCAAATGCCTTGGAAATATCTAGAGCCACCACCTTACTTTCGCCAAAATGATGTATGAACCTACACCATCTCTCCGAGAGGAATGCCAGTATGTCTCCCGTAGAGCGCCCTCTACGAAATCCATACTGACGGTCGTGAAGTAAGTTGTTGGACTCTAGGTAATTAACAAGATGGAAATTCACCATACTTTCCGTAACCTTGGAAAGCGCCGAACAAATTGATATTGGACGGTAATTTTCAGGGTTATTGGCCTCTCCTTTTTTTGGGATTGGCGTTACATTGGCAACCTTCCAACACATTGGAAATTCTCCAGCATGGTACAATATGCTGAAACGTTTGGCCAATGGACGCGCTAGCGTCGAAGAGCACTGCTTCCAGACCAGTGCAGGAATGCCATCCGGCCCTGGAGACTTGTTTATGTTGACGTCCGCAAGAACCCTTTTAACGGCACGGGCTCGAAAGAATATGCTTGGCATAGTTACTGATACTCTTTCGATCACGGGCAGTGGTTGATTGCTTTCCGGCAAGAGAGAATTTCTTGCAAACAATTCGGCCAAAATGTTAGCTTTGTCAACCGGGTCATTGAATAATTGGTTGTCCTTTAAAAGAGTCGGAACTAAGGAACTAGCATTACCCTTTACTCTTTTAACGAAAGACCAAAAGCTCTTACTACCCCGTGGAGCACGAAGACGCTGCTCGTATAAAGCTTTTTCGCGCCTTAGGACTTTGGCACACGAAGATCTTGCCTTTTTGCGTAGCGAGTCAGTATCGGCATTTTTGTTATTCCGCCATGTACTGAATGCTTCCTCTCTGGATCTGACTGCAATTTTGCACGTCTGATTAAACCAAGATTTAATTCTAGATTTTATCGAAGTTTGTTTGGATGGAATGAAGGATTTCATTCCAAACAAAATTATATTCTCGACCATTTTCGCCATGGCATTGACATTATTGCCCATGAAACAAAGTTTCCAATTAAAATGCCTGAAGAAGTCGTTGAGATCAGCCCAACGAGCCTTTTCGTAGATAATTTTTTTACGTTTCTGGGTCGTTCGTGAAACGTTAAGGAGTTCCGAGAACGAAAAGGAGGCGCAAATGGTACAGTGATCCGAGTTACCGAGAGGTGCGTTGACGCTTACTGCATACTTTTCAGGGTGTGAAGTAAGGAAAAGGTCAAGAGTGTTGTGCTGGTGCCCTTCAACACACGAAATGTGCGTTGGTTCATTCACTAGTTGCGCAAGATGATTGTGCGCGGCGAATAATTCAACATATTGGCCTTCCGTAGTTGTATTGCCCGAATGGCGAAGCCATGACGAGTTGTGAACATTGAAATCACCTGCAACAACAATTTCACTGTTCGGACAATTCTCAAGGATCTTCGAAATTGAATCGGAAAGGGTATCGAAGTCTGATAAGGAAATATCCCTTCCCGCGTTTGGGCTTCTGTAAAGAAACCCGAAATGCAAAAGGTGTGACCTGATTTTGAATTTAACCCAGAGACAGCTAAATTCAGCATCACTTATGCCTAGAGATTGCTGGCATTGGTACACAACTTCATTGCGTATGTACATTGCAAGGCCCCGATGGAAATTAAAAGTGATAGAAGGTGATAACCAGGTATCTGAAAATCCTGTGGATCAGCATTCACAGACACCTGGGTTTCACATAACGCGAAAACGTCCGGCCGGTGGAGACAAATGTGCGCGTATACAGCAAAAAAATTCGCCCTTATGCCACGTATGTTTCAGAAGTCAATTCTAAATCGACTCACCATAACAATACTGAAGAAAAGAACAAATCAACTATTCTGTTTCGATTTTGCGGTACAAGCGCCGATGTAATCAATTGTTGTTGTAGTGACCGCTTAGTGATCAGTGCTATACCTTCATCACCAAACAGTCAAACAACAATTTTCCCAGGGGCGCCAGTACCACAAAATTCATCAGACACAAGAACTGGGGAAACGACACAAGACATTGACAAGGGTGCCATAAAAGCCCTGATCTGGTCACTTCGCATGAAAAAGACACACGTCACCATCCCTGCTGCTATTTTGTCAACACTGTTAAAATTGCATTTTTGTTTTGTATATTGTATGTATATTTTATTTTTTTTTTCCTTGTCTTGATATTGATGTTATGTATGTATGTATGTTTTGTTGTTGTTTTTGTAAGAAAAAAACCGTTGATTTTTATTGTTTGTTTGTTGATCTTTTTATTTTGCTTGTTGTTGTTATTTTTTATGAACAGATTTTGCGTTGGAATTTTTATGTTTTGTTTTATTATTTGTGAATTTTTATTTTCTTAAATTATTTTCATTTTTCTTAAGGTATCAATAGACGACGTGTTTTTTCTCATGTTTTTTTAAGTTTAGGGATCACATGTTTTACTTCATGTCTGTCAAAATTGTTTAATTTACATGAGGTTTATAATTTTAGGTCCCAAACGTTCATGTATATTTACATGTGACATCAGCCATGTTTATTACAACAGCTGATATACATGTATGTATGTTTAAAAATCAAAAGTGATTGCGAAAACTAACTAATAAATTTTTTAAATATTAAAAGGCTTTTGCATAATGAATTCAAAAGATAATCAAATTGCGCTGTGTAGTGTTGTGTCAATAATAGCTGCATTGAAACTTAAAAGAAAAAACAGAAAAACAATCAAAAGAAACCGCAGTATTTGGAGCCAAAAATGGCTGCTTCGCCGAGACTCAGGTCTTGGTTTAGCACCAATGCTCATAGATGAGCTACGGCTCGAGGATCCAAAAGCCTTTCAAAACTTCACAAGAATGTCTTATGAATCCTTCAATGAGTTGCTGAAAAAAGTATCTCCCTTTATATCAAAACAGAACACTGAAATGCGTGAAGCCATTTCACCAAGTGCAAGGTGGTAAAAAGCGATAGTGGGTGGGACAACTGGAAAATTTCTAATATAATTTTTTGCAGATTGCTTTTAACTTTGAGATATCTGGCCACGGGAGAAAATTTTCAACAGTTGTCATATGGTTTTCGAATCTCCGCATCTTCGAATGGCATAATTATCCCGGAAACTCTTGCAGCCATTTATAGCACACTGAAAGAAGATTTTTTGAAGGTGTGTATATATACATATGTAAAAATAATATGTTGATTGTAAACAATACTAATGACTTTTTAGGTTCCGCAAACTCGAAACGAATGGCAAAAAATTGCCGGAGAATTTGAAAGAAAATGGAACTTTCCCTTTTGCTTAGGAGCTATAGGTACCAGCACCATTTTGTTTTATTAAATAAATAAACCCCTTTTCCATTTCTTATGCAGATGGCAAACACATCGCCATCAGAAGTAGAAAGGACTATGGCTCATTTTATTACAACTATAAAGGTTTTCATAGCGTAATTTTGCTGGCTGTAGTTGACGCGAATTACAAATTCATTTATGTAAATGCAGGGTCAAATGGAAGAGCAAACGACGCCGCTGTTTTTAACGAATCCTCGTTATGCCAGGGAATTAAAAATGGCATATTTGATTTTCCTCCCGATGCCTTTCTTCCAGGTACCGATAAGAAAGTACCACATGTTTTTGTTGCAGATGATGCGTTTCGCTTGTCCTCAAGAATTTTGAAACCATATGGCGAAAGGTCAACAAATTGCAACAAAATTTTCAACTATAGATTAAGCAGAGCTCGAAGAGTAGTTGAAAATGCCTTCGGGATATTAGCCAACAAATTTCAAATATTCCAAAAAGAAATAGATCTACCGGTTGAAAAAGTAGAGCAGATAACTTTAGCTGCATGTGCTCTGCACAATTTCATCCGAACAAGGGATGGATTTGATGTCAAGCTTTCTGATGTAGAAAACACTTCTTCCGTTCAAATAGACCATGGATCTTGGAGAAACGAGGTTTCTCTTACAAACATGCAAAAATGTCTAGGTAATCGTTCGGGTGATGAAGGAAGAAAAGTGAGAGATACTTACGCTGAATATTTTAATGGGAAAGGATCAGTTCCTTGGCAAAATGAAGCTGTAAAAAAATTCAACTTTTGAATAAAAAACGCTTACATACGAATGTAAAAATAAATAAACACAATTTATTCATAGTTCAGTCTTGTTTTATAACTAAAAAAAAAATTAACAAAAAGCATAAAATAGCAAAGAATAACAAAAAAAATTAATTACATTAATAATGATAATAAGGTGAATTCATTGAAATGATGTATTAAATTTATATACAAAGGCACTAAATTGCATTCAGTAGCGAGAATAAAAAGGTTTGTAGGCACTTTATCTAGGTTTTATTCGTGTCAATTGAAAAACCAGTATCTAAAAATAGAATAAAATGGTTTGATTTTTCACTTCAGCTTTCATATCATGTTCATTAATTACATACAATTATATTGAGACTTACATGTATTTTGCATTCTATCTTTTTTTTTTGCTTTGAAGAGCTCTAAAGTTATAACCTCTTTTAATTCGTCTTTTATTTCCGAACTTTTAATTTCGGAGAGCTCAGCTTTAATAAAAGAGGAAAATGTTTCGTCCTGTTCATCACACACATTTTTTGAATTTGAAGCAAGTTTATTTAGAACTGTTGTTGCTGCTACAAGTACTTCATTTTCTTGGCTCAGTAAGCAGCGACTTGATTGTGGTGTATCTCTTGTTCGAAGTCTCTTACTCGGTTGTGGAGACTCATCGCAATCAAATGGCTGAGACGAATCTAGAGAATCGTCGGCATATATTTCAGTCTATAACAAATAGATGTTTTCTTTGAATTTAAAAACTAGCAATTACTACATTTTACTTACGCTGAAATTGCAGCCCCCTTTTCTTATTCGTATAAAGTCCTCCAAAAATGCCAATTCATTGTACCAATAAGCAGATGGTATATAAATTTCTTCTGCACCTAATCCACTTTTTCTTTCTTTCAATTTGGCCACTTCTCTAGTGTATTGCCCCCGCAAATATGTCATTTTATTCTTCATGAACATAGTAAATACATATGTAAGTTGATGAATACATTTTTAAGTGTATTGAGATATCTTACCTTTATTTCTGTGGCTCCAACATCAAAGTTTAAATCATTTAATTTTTTTGAAATTTCATTGAAGGCTGCATACCGCGCATGTTTGTTGTGGTAAAATTTATCCTTCGGATTGTACAAACACTCGTACTTTTGCCACATTTGAATCATCTGGAGCACTGCTTCCTTGGGCCAATCAAACTAAAATAATCATCAAAAACTTCTAATTCTTGAATAAACTTGGAATATTATTTACTCACCTTTATTAAATCTTTTTCCATTTTAGTTGCCAAAGAAATATTATTTAAAACACAAGCTTTAACTATATAAATTTTATAATTTTTGTAAATTTAAATTTCTTTTGGCCTTAACCATCCCTTTTTTACTAATTGTTTACATATAAACATCCACGTCGTTCGTCTAAAAAAAGGTTTGTTGCCGCCGAAAAAATTCCGCATGACGTCGTTAAAGTAATGCCGCATAAACTTTTTTAATGCATTATTTTCTTTAAACTATAGGATGTTGAGTTCTTGTCAAAATCCTATATAGGATTTGCGTTATTGTTATTAAAACAAACCAAATTAACAAAAAAAAGAAATTATCAATACCAATGCAATATACTTCTTTGAGCCGGCTAATGAACTGCATAAAATCAACCGCCGATGAATGTTTTCGAGTTACATAGACATTTTATGTCATATGTTTCAAACATAGAAAATAGAACACGCTCTAATTGAAATGTTGTCACATGTTTTTTCTCATGTTTTTTACACAAGCAATGTTTTTGACGCCACAAACGACATGTACCTACTCAGTAGTGTAAAATTTGACATATACAATGTGAAAAACACGTCGTCTATGGGTAACTTTAGTGAACATTTATACAGTAATTATTTAGTTATTTTATTTTATTAAAACACTGTACGCAGACTGAAACCAAAAGACAACAATAATATAACATAGGGACCGTATCACAAAACGTGTGTGCACGCGACGACAATTAACAATTAACTTTAATAAATAATTATTACACAATAATTTCTAAACTTCCGATATTCGTTACACCGTTAGCCAAGGCTGCTTGTTCCCAGCCAACCTTTTTGGCCTGTTAGATTCTATGATCACGTTGCACCAACATGTCCAGGTATGCAGACGCTGATCATGCAAAATTATTTTCCCATTGTTTCAGCAGAAAGGCAATTTCGTGTTCAAGTAAAAATATTAAAAAAAACTTAAGTTGTAAAGTTATTTTTTGGCGGCAGTATCACCACCGTTGTTAACCCTCAAATCACCCTCAAAAAAACTTAGGTTAGTTACCCTTGTGTGTGTGGTTTTTCACACGTATGCAATGTCTATATATTTTGTTGAAGGAACATAGTTATTTTTCAATCAAAATCATGATTTTTTATGAGTATTATTGGCATATTTATTTTATATATCATTTTATTTTACATTAATTTATGTTCAATACATTTTTCAAAAACATTGCGGCAAAAACAGCACATCGTTTGGTGAATATAAGTTTTATATTTTGACCTTTCGCTATAACAAATGTGACATCGAGATTTTCCTTCGATTATAGGAGGAATCGATTTTTTGGTTTTTTGAAGGAATTTCGAACGATTGCGATAAGCTCTGCTGAGCTCCAGATGGTTCACGGGACTGGGTTATTGAGCCGCTTGATTCATCACCTAAATCGCTTTGGTTGATAGCAGAGTTCTTGGTACGCCATTTCGTACTGCCATGTAAGGCTTTGCGAGAGATATTCGAAGCTAGCGCAAAAAAAAAACTCGAAGGTAAATTGGGTTTGTTTGTTTTCCAATTTGGATTTATATCTTTAAATATTATGTACGCATTTAAAGCTGAAATATCAACCATGTTTGAGAGAACAGCAACTGGCCATCGATTTGTTTTTCTTTTCGAACTATAGCATGCTAACATTTTGTCCACGGTATCCACGCCACCTATAGAATAAAGTTGTAAAGCTGAAGATCAATAAAGCTAATATAAAACGAATCTTTAGCTTTGTTATAGAATTGAAATGAAAATGAATGGAAAACCACACACGAGGGAAACTTACGTAAGTTTTGAAATATTTCGTTACTAAAAAATATTTTTTAATAAAAAAAATGTGTTTTCTGTGCTTAATTGATATTGTTAACAAAGTCAGGAAATTTCTTTAGTTCACCCCTCAATTTTTTTGTTTATCGTATAAACATGGTTCAGTTTGTGTGGTTTTCCACACAAGGGTTATTTAAAGGTTAACTTGTATCTAATTGTTATTATTCCTAAACCCTCGTTTTCTATTCGCGTGAACTTTTAATCTCTGATGATAATGGCATGCAAATGGTATGCGCCAGCCACATTTCAACAATATTTAATTTCTATTGTGGCGTGTTGTGACATTTGTACGACAAAATTAAAAAAAATTAAAAAGTCAAATTTATTAAAAGGTTATTTTATATTTGCGTAGTAATTAAGTAGCACCGTATTCAACAGCGACCCTAAGGATTTAAAGATATAAGCAAACATATGCGCTAGCGTAATGTTACAAAAAACATAAGAGGGTTTTGACTCGCATTGCAAAATTGCATGACTCTGCGAATTGGAAAAGACATTTGTATAAAATCTTTTTTAATAGGATTTGAAATAATTTAAATGTATTTTCGTTGTTTTTTTTATTAGTCTCAGTATCTGACGTGACGTTACGTTACTTAAATTTCCATTCGTTTATTTTTTTTTTTTGTTAATAAATAAAAAAAAATATAAGTAGATATTACCGTTAAAATAAAACGCACAGTTTTGTTTTTGTTTGATGACAATTTTTATTTTTTTGTTAACTCTGTCCGATTTGTGTTGTTCGGTTGGCTTCCGTTTATCAACTGACTTTAGAATTCACAGCGTCTCGTCCAACAGCTACTCCCTCTCTCTTGTTAAACGTCTCTATCGTTTTTTCGTCGTTCAGCAGAGTCGCGTCGTCATTAACTTTATATCCTACATCCGGCCCTCCTGACGGCAATACGGCTCGGATTGCCACCTTTTTATGTATTCCGCCACGGTCGTCGTTTTATTGGGGTCTTCATGGTCACCAACTTTCTCCACTTCGTATCGACCAAGCGGAAGTTTCTTAATTATCTTATAGGGGCCCAAAAACTTACCCTTGACCTTGAGGCCGCTCCCAAATTAAGTCCGCTTAATGGCAACTAACTCATTCAATCGGTAGTTCTCTTCGGGCTTTCGCTTGCGGTTAAATTCCCTACAATTTTCCTGCGGAATGTGAGCAATGTTCTCTCTGGGTTCCTCTCGAATCGCGTTTCGGTGGCTATCGAAGTCATCCACTTCGCGGAGCATTTCAGGAAGATCTGGGTAATCTGGTACCCTCATATCTACTCCTGTCAGAAGCTTAAATGGAGAAAATCTAGTGCTTCTAGAAACACTTGAGTTGATCAGCATTTGAACTCGGCGAACATACTTGTACCAATTCTGTGGATTCTCCTTGCACACCTTTGTCAGCATTGGCAAAATGATTCTGTGTATGCGTTCCACTTGTCGATTTCCACGAGGTACACCAGTCGCAATTAAAAGATGCTGAATATTCCCCTCCCTGCAATAATCCGCAAACGCTTAGGAAGTAAACGCAGCGCCTCTATCAGTAATAATCCTTTTCGGATTCCCAAAAATTGCAGACTGCTTCTCGAGACTCTCGATTACTGCTTTTGAATCGGTAGACTTTGTTGGATATAGCCAGACAAATTTACTAAAAGCATCTACAACCGCGAAAATGTGATTATACGTCTTTTTTTGTCACCTCCATCGTACCCACGTAATCCACATGATAGGTTATCAGAGGCCTGTCCTCTTTGTCAATCGGATTCAGCAAACCCTCTTTCTTTCCCCCTTTTGCCTCGGTGATAATGCACTCGATGCAGGCTTTAACACATTTCTGAACCTTTGCCGTTAAATCTGGTATATAATACTGTTTTTTGACTAGCTCACGAGTCCTAGTCGAGCTGTAGTGGCCCTGCCTATGAGCCAATTTTATTATCTCATCTTCTAACTGAGCCGGCACCACTATCAATTCCTTCACCCTATCTTTGCGCAATACTCCATTTTCCATATAAAAATCGTCGTAGCTGCTATGTTCTAGGACCGCTCTTATGGCTCTGGTACGTTCATCGGCTTGTTGCGCCTCTCTCAGCCTGTGAGTTAAAGTACCTTCTATTATCAAACATGTCATTCTACTGAGGGCATCTACATGCCTCATTCTCGGGCCTGGTCTGTGTTCGATTTCGTGGGAAAACTCTTGTAAAAACATAGCCCAGCGCGATATTCTAAGTGGTACATCCGCTTTTTCCATCGTAATTTTGAACGCACTGCAGTCCGTCACTATTTTAAAAGAGATTCCCAGCAAGTAAACCCTCCATTTTTTCAGAGCCTCCACAATGGCGAGCACCTCCAACTCATAGGAATGGTACCTTTCTTCATATGGCTTAGTCCTACGGCTCATAAACTGAACTGGGTGTAACTGCTGGTCATCCACTCCTTTCTGTAATAATACGGCACCATAACCAAATTTACTAGCGTCTACATGAACTTCAGTTAAGGCATCCGGATCATATAGTCTTAACACGGGAGCACTCATGAGGGCTTCCTTTAGTTGCTTGCATGCTATTAACACTTCATCGGTCAACTTGAATGGCACGTTTTTCCTTAATAGGTCCGCTAGCGGTTTGGCTTTTACAGCATAGTCCTCAATGAACCTTCTAAAGTAAGAAGTTAAGCCTAGGAATCGTTGCACCGACTTACGATCTGTGGGAATGGGATACATCTTCACCGCCTTTATTTTATCGTCAGATGGTTTTATCGAAATATCTGCGATTACATAGCCAAGAAAATGTACCTCCTGACGCAGTATTTGACACTTATCCCATCTTATATGCAAACCACATGATGATGCTTTCTGCAAAACCAATCCCAACTTATCGATGCCCTCACCAACTGTTCCATCCGGAATGATGATGTCATCCATGTAAACAACGATTTTGCCGTCCTGTATGAGATCCCGTAAAACGGCGGAAATAAATCGAGTGAATACCGCGGGTGAGTTACTGATACCGAAAGGCACAAATAAAAATTCATACTGCCCACTGTGTGTTACGAATGAGGTATATTTCCGGGAGGATTCCTCCAGCGGTACATGAAAGAATCCATTTCTCAAATCCAAAGTCGTATAAACGGTCCCCTTCTGTAACTTGTATAGGACCTCGTCAATAAGAGGCATCGGAAAATCATCTCTGATTATCTTTTGGTTTAGCTTTCTATAATCACAGCACAATCGCTTAGTGCCATCTTTCTTTGCGGCCAAAACAATAGGGGAGCCGTACTCTGATGTGCTGGGTTGAATTATCCCTTCCCTCAACCATTCACCAACCTGCTTATCGACGATCGCCTGATCCGCCCATGGTATACGTCTGGGACGTTGGTATATGGGTATGTCATCCTTTAGAATGATTTTCGTTTCTACCGGGCTGGAGTATGGGTATGTCATCCTTTAGAATGATTTTCATTTCTACCGGGCTGCTATTATTCTTTGCGGGCACGTACGATTTTATGATTTTGCGAACCTTCTCCCTGTCCAAATGGCTCAAATCGACTTTTACGTCCGACTCGTAAAAATCTGCAATTAGGCATAAACTTTCGAACTCCTCTAATAACGGACTTCCCCCTGTAGCGCATCTAAAAGTAGCTTCGCCGTCCTTTATAATCATTTCCGCTTTTCTAAGCAAACTGTTACCTATCATCACGGAGTGAAGAATGTCCCGCTCACTAACAACATAGAACTTAACGCCAAACTGAAAACCATCGATTTCGACGGTGGTATCAAAATACCCTATAGTCGAAATTTCGCTACTACCAATGCCATGCAACTTGATTTTTTCAGTAACTAAATTAATTCTGCTAAAGATGAGCAGAGTGTCTAACCTCATTAGACATATGTCGCAACCTGTATCTAGCAGTGCAGATACCGTTTTTCCTAGTATCCGAATATCCTTAAAGATCAAACCTGGTCCTTTTTTCACCATATTCGCTTGATCCCGTTTTATTTTGACTACGCCCCTCTCTACATTTCTTGAGTTACAATCAAATGATCGATGCCCAAATTTTTGGCATCTAAAACATCTTACTTGTCTCTCTGGACAATCCCTGGCCATATGATTTTTGTCACCGCATTTGTAACATTTCCTCTCCCTATTATCTTTCGACGAAGACTGTACCTTTCTGTCAGTGGCGACGAATAGGCTTCCCTTATCTAATAAACGAGGCCGAACTTTCTCATATACTTTAATCTGGTTTTTAAGATCTTTAATTGTTTCCGCCTGGTACAATACGGATTTGTTATATCTGGAATCAGGGATGCCTTCTATAAAATACTCAATAATACTCTTTTCGTCTAACCGAATTTGCTTAGCCCTCTCCATCAATCCCTAGAGGTATTCTATCAATGACTCATTTCTGCTTAATTTCCGATTACGTATTTGACGAATTACTACAGCTGCTGAAAGGTCTCCTCCGAATTCTTCCAAAAGTAATTCCTTCAATATCTGCCAACTAGTTACACCACTCTGGCTTCTTATGAAGAGCTTGGCTGCTCCACTTAGTAGCTGTTTGGCGTATACTAACTTTTGTAACGAAGTCCATTTCACTATCTCAGACATTTGTTCGAACTCCACCAACCACTGAGTAGCTGTTTGGCGTATACTAACTTTTGTAACGAAGTCCATTTCACTATCTCAGACATTTGTTCGAACTCCACCAACCACTGATTAATGTCCGGTGATTTAGTGCCTGAAAAAATCGGCAAGCTCTCTTCTACATCCTTTAAGGTGTAGAGGGTTTTTTGTAAAATATCACCCCTCTGATCCGTAGTCGCACCCATGCCATCCCAGGAGAGCCGTCCGTACTATCACCACAGTCAACTATGTCCTCATTAGCGTCAACAAAATCTAACTCGTAATAATCCAACAGACGATTCTGTAAATCCCTTTTCCGTCCCTGCAACCCTAAACCCAGTCCATCTAACCTAGCCCTTAGCTCTGCAACAGTCATCCCCAAAATCGTCGCTCTGTCCATTTTCCGTCACTAGTGAAGGTACAGTTTATGATAACTATGTGTACAAGGTTATTACAAATAATATATAGAAAAATTTGGAGTTAGAAAAAATTTTAAATTACAGTTACTTTCAAACGCGATCAATCATAAAATTACGTTAAATTAACAAAATTAATTAAAGGCACAAATTTAGAAATTGTAGGATTTTAACAAAACAACATGAAAAAAAAACAATTCATTTACATACGGCACCGCCAACTGTTGGTATGATTCTTGCTTCACTTCGTTCGTTGTCAGCCAAAATTATACGCCTCTTGATCTCTCTGCTCTTCAGATCTTCTCTGCTTCCAGCGTCTTCTGTTTCTATGTTGCTTTCTGAATTTTTGTGATCACAGTCACTAAGCCATAAATCAATGTGCTGTACTTTTCGAGCAAGATGTTGCTATGGTCTTATTTAAACTCAGTACGCTTTGAAATAACTAACGGTATTATCTTCAAATATGTTGTCTGGTTTTTTTTTGTCTTATTAGCGCTTTGTTTGTTTCTGTTTTCTGCATATAAACGTTTTCTTCTCTTTCTCTCACTAGCAATTATTCATCTGACTCAGTTGAAGCTTAGTTTTTTGACACACAGTTATTTTACATAACACTCAGTCGCCTCAAATAAATTTTCTCCCGACACAAAGCTTTTATTTATTTTAGTTGACACTCAGTTTCATTTCTTCTTTGACACACAGTTATTTTATATAACACTCAGTTATTATGTGCGACACTCAGTCGATTTAAAAAACACTTTTCTTCTCTCTCTATACCTCTCTTTATAAGTAATTCTCTCTCTTCTTGTTGAAGTTTTTAAGGGTGGGTTTCATGCTGTTCTCACTGCACTTTGCTTAGCAACGTAACGCCAATGCATATTTTGAACAACGTTTTTCTCGGCCTGCTTGGATGGTTCTTTTGTTACCGCTACTAACACATACAAAACAACGTTTTTATTGTGATCGTTTATGTTTAGTTACTAACGAAATTCACACCAAATGCTGTTTATTCTTTAACAGTTTCTTTTTTTCTCTCTTTCCTTTACTTCATTTAATTCAATTATTTATAAATCTATTCCCTTTCATTAATTCTATAAGTTTCCATACTAATATCAACATTATTTCAGGTGAAATCGTATATGTTGTTGATTTTACAAACGCAAAGTTCTTCCATACACTCCGGTCAACGGTGTATATTTGATTATTTTATAAAATACTTCCAATAGACTAATCACTCAGACACGTTTAACCGTTCAATCTTTTTATTTCGGTTGAGTCCCCAAAAGATTGTAGATATTACCCTTAAAATAAAACGCACAGTTTTGTTTTTGTTTGATGACAATTTTTATTTTTTTGTAAACTCTGTCCGATTTGTGTTGTTCGGTTGGCTTCCGTTTATCAACTGACTCTAGAATTCACAGCGTCTCGTTCAACAGCTACTCCCTCTCTCTTGTTAAACGTCTCTATCGTTTTTTCGTCGCTCAGCAGAGTCGCGTCGTCATTAACTCTATATCCTACATATAAATATATTTATTAAGATATATCTTATATTATAATAGTTTTATGTGAAAACGCAGTTTCAGCTGCTTTTATTTGCATGTCTTCCCTGCTTGACAAAAATTGAATTTTATGTATACCAGGTACTTCAGCAACTCCATCCACTTTTCAGTTAGCAAAGTAGAAAACAAGCCTACTTGCTCCGAAGATATGTATGTTAAATTTACTCCAAAGATGTTATTGCGTGCACATTGATAAAACAAAATGGCATTTTACAAAATTAAATTTTTTATTTTTGTCATCTGCCAAACTTTTCGTTTTATGGTTGCTCCTACCCCATCGACTGCACCTTTGCCGTGAGAAGTTGCAAAATAATTCCACTCAAAAACCTTACATCCAAATGTAGAAACAAAATCAGGAAAATTTCGAACAATGAACTTATTTTTAAATTGTGAATTGCATCCATCCGAAAAAATATATATACTTTTAAATTGCCCATGTTCTGTTTTAATCATCTCCACAAGTGATGTCAAAATGCAAAAAACATCGAACTTATTACGGCTGAGTTTGTCACTGATTATCGCATAAGATTTTACTCCGCCAATCAGCCAAGCAACGCAAGTAAAAATTTTAACTTGGCGGTAGCTGGAGTGTGCGCTCTGTACTTCATTTTGACAGATTAATCTGTAATTCTTTGCGACATCCATTTGCAAGACCGAGATCTTCTGCCTTAATATTTTTTTTTTAGCTTCAAAATAATTTTGCTGGGAACGTTTAACAAAAAAGTGGAGTTTAAAAGAGGGCAACTGTGCATCTAATTCATACAAGAGATCATATAACCTTCAGTATGTGCCAACGCAATTCGTTCTTCCACTTTACGCCAATGTTGCCATTTAATGGTTTTGTCCATAAGTGAAAAATATTTTAGGGGCACTAAATAACTTTTCACATTGTTACACAATTTCTACAACTACTTGTCATACATTTTTCGTTCTCAATGTTGCAACAGACAGATTTAAGAAAAAAAAGAAAAGAAAAGTTCCAAAATTGGAGGAAAATTATTTTATCACCTCAGCACAGCAATTCAAAATAAATGAGAAATTGGCGTGGTACTTACAAACGCACATATTATGTGGTATTTTACATGACAGTTGAATGTTTTTTGGCCGCAATTCATAAAATACTGACTTACTAACGTAGTCAATATTTCTCTCCTGTTTGTATATTTCATACGACTCAGAAACAGTCAGCAACATATATATAAATATGTGCTCTTTTCTCTGGATCAACCGGCAAAGCTTCTTTGACTTTATTAACCGCCTTTCCTAAGGCTTGTTTGCATCTGTATGGCTTAAAGACTTGCGAACTGACGTTTTTTTATCTTCATTCTTCTTTTTGAAACGAAATTTTTGTTGCCTTTTACGGTTTTGTTCTTTTGCTTGCTCTATGTTATTATGATTTGATTCCAACAATTTTTTCCAATATTTCGATGCTCTTTCTTTTGCCTTTTCACGGCTTATCTGAAGTCTATGCGAATCTGATTTTAACTTTTGCCTATAGCGCTTCGAGTAATTTTTACTTTAATTTGAAGATTCCATCTGCAGAAACCATAATTGAATGTAAATTTAAAATATATGTAACACCATGCAGGGGAATTACTCACAATATAGCGTGACGTTACACACTTTTAAAAATTAATAAAAAATTAAATATTTGTTTAATAACCGAGTTTCTTTTTATAATGGGTTTACTTTGACAAAACACAAAATTTTACGCACTTGCGATAGTCAGCATAGAGATAATGAGAATAAATGTTTGTTTGTCTGACGTGACGTTATCTTAGAATATAATTAAAAGCAAATCTAAATTTTAGCGTTAATTGTTATTTGTTTGCTCTTTTG
This sequence comes from Phania funesta, assembly GCA_963932375.1. Classification (NCBI taxonomy): domain Eukaryota; kingdom Metazoa; phylum Arthropoda; class Insecta; order Diptera; family Tachinidae; genus Phania; species Phania funesta. The sequence goes on from OZ010653.1 coordinate 87,858,484, forward strand.
CATTTATTTTACGGTTAGCTTTTGTCGTAGTAAAAATTTTGCGGTAAAAGTGCAATTGCACAATACTCTTAGAAATGTAAATTATAAAGAGAAAATGCCGTTAGAAATAAAACAACACTAACCAAAACGAGAATTTGAACTTTGGAGCCCAATATCCCGCCATCGAAACTAAGGAAAGGCTTGAACTCTTTAATTTAATTAATTTTGAATATTTCTCTTTTATAATACAAGAATATGGCATAGAATAACCGAAAGGGTTAATATGCATTTTATTTTGTTGAGAATTTTAGATTTAAAGCATTTTGTTAGATTTATTAAATGTTGCTCACCTTATTAATATCCAAGTTTGACAGGCTGCGAATTTTATGGTTCGCAAGCAAAAAAAGCCGTAATTCTCTAAAGTTTAGAAGCATATACTTATGTACATCTTCAGCTGACATACCACTCCTCATTGCTGCTTTTATTTTTTATCTCCTGTGTAATTTGCTGCAACAACAACAACATTTAAATTTTTTTTAAGTCATCAACTTAGTAACATTTGGTTTTAAATGCTCTAAAGCTAAACAATTTAGTCTATAGCTAAATTTTTTATGGGCTCTGGATGTATCACTTTATACACCAATTCGTGATACTTGAATTCACTTATCACAAATGAAATTTACAGCGTTTATTACCGCCTCTTCAGTGCCACATCCTTTCTTAAATCCAAACTGATATTTGTACATAAACTTGTTACTATCAAGATATGATAACAGTTGCTCGGGAATTACTTTTTTAAAAATTTTAACAATAGTGGATAGAAGAGAGATTGGTCGAAAATCAATAGCCTCCGCAGAATTCTGAAATTTTGGTATGGCAACAATTTTGCTTATTTTGAAGCAGTCAGGATAGCTCGATGAGCGAGGAACTTTATTAAAAATGCAAGCTAGAATTGGAGCTATTGTGCCACTGGAGTCTTTTATTATTTTCGAATTAATGTTATCATAACCGGAGGATTTTCTTATGTCCAAACTATTCATAATTTTACACATATCATCATCATTTCAAAGCGTTTATGTCTTCACCATGTTCCTGTGGACAACAACAAACAATATTCAAAAACATATTTTAGGGCGGAGAAGTTACGCCATATTTTGTCATCTTCACCATCATTATCACACTCGTCACCTTGACCAGCAGCTGCATTATGGTTTAATAATGTACGTGTACTAGTATTTCTCGTTGTAGCTTTTAACAATATTTGATCGACATCTTCAGATCTGATTTCTTGAGGTTTCGAAGTATCACTTCTTTTGTAGTATACTTTACTATTTCTTACAAACACATGGTGGAAACCAACATTCCTTAACGCCTTGGCATATTTAAGCAAATCCATTGTTTCTTTACTTAGAAAGTCAGAGATAAAAACTTTGCTGTTGTGCTCTTTTAATTTGTGCTTAGCAGTCATCAATTTATTTACCGATTTTCATGGAAACTTCACAACAACTGACTTTTTTGATTTGAACTATTGTTGTTTTTGTAAGGAATGAAGTACGCATCAGCAATATGAGTGGACTCACTTTCAACACCAATTCCCTTTGACAAATCAACAATACATTGAACAGCAGTAACACCTTCAGCCACAGATAGCCCTCTCACAATACAATTGTTACTTACACAAGCATCATTGAGTAATTTAACAGATGCTTTTAGATTACTTACATATTTCTTTTTTTAAATAACGATTTTCCTTCTCTACTTCACACAACCTCTTTTTATTATTCGATAAATCTTTTAAGATAACGTCGTATTGTTTTGCCATAAAATGTATCGACTCTTGAATTTCTGCCAACTGATCTAATTTATTCAGTTTTGCTTTGATTTTAATAAGTTAATTTTTTATGTTCCCTTCATCCTCTGTTTTACACAAGTGACAATTCTTTCTCATTTTTTTACAGGAAAATCAAACTGACGTTTATCTAATTTAGTACATTGCAAATGATAATTTTTGGCGCATTTATCGCATTCTATGTAATCATTTTATTTATTTTTTTTTATTTTTATTTTTGTTCACATATTCCCTTTATTCATGCAAGCCGACATTAACCAAATCCTAATTGCCTGCAAGAATAATTGACTAGCAATGCTCATGATACCTATCAATGAAAATATAGGGTTATATCGACACTGAATGGGAAAAATCCACAGACCAAATAAGGCGCACAACGTTCAACCGCACACGAAGTTGAGGACCAGTTCGAGTCCATGATGACTTATTCCATCCACGCAGTAGATAAGATTCTCTCTTCTATCCGTTTTCAACAATATCTCGTAATGGTGCTAATCGTAATATGTAGTAGTAATAGTTGGCAAAATTTGGTTCTTCTCGAACAGAAAAAAAAAAATAAAAATATGAAAGCGTGTTCTGTTTGCCTTGTGTATAATTAGTGTGTGCGTAGATTTGGATATTGTTTGTTTTATTCATGTCAAGTTGTTTTTAGTAGTAGCAAAATACTATACCTATAGTGGCATTGCCAATGGGGCAAAATATAGCACCGGTACATGTGTGTGCTCATGATTGCAAATGGAATTTAATGTTTGTGTAGGTATTTGCTGAAATGGAAATATGTATGCCGAAAATTGGAAAATTCTAGAAAAAAATAAAGAGGTTTCATATAGGCTTAACAAAGCAAAGATCGCCATTATTTATAAAACGTTTATTACAAGTGGTTGCTAAGCGCATTAAGTAACCAAACAAAGATAGTTGTGTAGTGTTGTTTTTAGAAAAACAAGAGTTTTTTTAAATCATTTTTTTTTAACAAGTGGAAAGAAATGTTTGTATTAAAAGGTAATGCGCTGTGTATTTTATTAAAACATACATACATACATATATAGAAAATATATTAAAAACAGGCATCCGTTTGTGAAAAGTGGTGTCCAATTTTTGCGACCACGTTGAGGCAGGCCAACCGGTGCACATCCCATAGCTAGTTTTGTTGGTAAAAGGATCATCCATCGCGGTGTGTAGTCGATGAGAAAAAAAGGCACAAAAACAACATAACAGATACTTACTACTTAACACATTTAGCGCCATGTGCGACACTGGTGCGCACGACCTGAGTATTCGTTTGGGCCACGTGTTCACATATGCACACGCAACCTTAATGTCTTTAAACGTGAATGTGGCATAGTGCACACGGTTTACATTGGGTTTATATACCTCAAATTAATCTGCGGCCCCAGGAGAACGTGAAACTGTGTTTGGCCTGAGCAGTTTTCATGCCCATAATGCATAAGGGACGGACAAAAAAGGGGGCTATTTGGTTCAATGAGAACAGGTGGATAGTTCTTTGTAACAGTATTTTTTTTCTTTCTGTATTGAAATAAACAATTTTTACCAGACAAAAACAATGATAACATTCAAATCCATTTTTTTTATTTTTCAAATTCATGTATTAGGCAAAAAAAAGTAAATTGATACAAATGGGTATGTTGCACTTCATACAGTAGGTATTAATCATTTTTGCACTTTTTCTAGCATAAGGAGTTCCACGTTCTGCAGCCATCTTTTTGTAGCACACTGAACACCTTTTTCTAGTTTTCCTCTTGGGTCCTTCAGTTTCCTTCAAAATATGCTTTATTGCAACAGGGGGCATCTGCGGTGTCTGTAGTTCCTCAGAGACTACGGACATATGTGTTGGTTCCTCTTCTATCTCAAGTGCTGGTTTGTCAGATTGGTCTAGAACCAGCTTTCTCACTAGTTCTTCTTTGAATTTTTTGATGGTCATTTTTTTGTTGTTGATTTTGTTGTAGAGGTGCAGAGCATTAACAACTGTTGTTGCAGTGATTAGATGGAAAGCTAACCGTTTGTACCATTTTACAGTTCGCCGCAAGTATGGCGAATATGCTGAGAGCTGGTCAGAGATATCAACATACGATTTTCCTATATTATAGTCAAACACCATCTCTGGCTTTGTTATCTCCTTACCGCGGCTTACCTTTGTCACCATTGTATCACCATGTTTCGTGCTTAGCATTAACACATCCCGTTTGTCTTGCCATTTGAGAACAACAATTTTTTGTTGGTTTTGCAGAGCTTTCCGTTCTCCCCGTTTCAATTTTGCTTGTACAACTTCGGGTGGATTACCTCTTCGATTCTTGCGCAAAGTTCCAACCAAGTGAGTTTTTCTTTCTACCATTCTTTGAGCTAATTTCACACTGGTATACCAGTTATCGGTGTAGAGGGTTCTTCCATGGTCTAGAAGCTCTCCAAACAATTCCATTACAATTTTCTCAGAAACTGCTGTCTCGTCAACTTTCTCTTTTCCAGTATATACTTTAAAATTCCAGGTATATCCGCCACCGACACACAGTTTGAATAACTTTATGCCATACTTGTGCCTCTTATTGGGTATATATTGTCTAAAGAGAAGTCGTCCTCTAAAGGGTACATTACTTTCATCGATACAAGATTCCTCTTCTGGAATGTATGACGTCTGGTATTTTCTTTGAAGAAGAGTAAGAAACTTCTGCAGCTTGAATACACGGTCAGACATCGGAGTTTGTTCTTCATTGTTGCAAAGATGGAACATAGATAACAGTAACTCAAATCGGTTTCTGTTAATTACTTCTGAAATACCATTCTTATAAATAGGATCAGTCGACCAATAATCTCTTAGATGCCGCAATGGCACAAGACCCATCCACAATTAAATTCCAATGAATTTTCTCATTTCAACAGCATTCGTGTCAACCCACGTTTTGACTCTTGCGTTAGGGAGTGTGGTTTCTGATAGAGTTTGCGCCGCAAATCTGTTGGTTTCAATTACCAATAGACCAATTATTTCATCATCCAATAAATGATTGAAACATTCAATGGGCCCCTGCTGATGTAATTTTGTGTAGATATCAGGCGGAACTCCGGTATTTCCAAGTACTACATCTGGAAATATCGTTCTTTCCCCTTCTACTGGCTGCCATATCGACTCAGAAGCTGTTTCTGATACATCGGTTGATGGTCTTGAGCTGAAATCTGGGATGCTGGGTAAACGATACGTTGACGGTTTATCAGAATGTGATGATTGTCTGTCTGTTACCAGATTGTCTAGCATTTCTTGAGAATCGTCACAGGTAGGCGGAGGTGGTACTGTGATGCATATTATATGGTCCACACTCGTTGAAGTGGACGGAACAGCTTCTACATCTGACTCCTCATCACAACTACTAGAAGGAATGTAATCTTTGTCTCTATCAACATCATCATCGTCTACTGAGTCATAAAAATCTGACAGATCGGAGAGATCAGCATTCAAAGCATCATTTATCTCTTTATCACTTAGTTTTTTCTTTGACATCTTTTACTATTATTATTTACTTTTTTTTTAATTACCTGAAACTATAAAAACGAAAAAAGGTTAAATGTGCACCGGTGATCACGCGGCCCCAAGAGGAAAATTTATGAAAAACCATGAAAAAGTGAAAATTTTCACTTTATGTTTTCAAATAAAATACAGAGTGTTATACAAAAAATATATATTTTGGCCCGAATGAGTAAATCGCGATTTTGGGCTCGGCGCGAGATGTGTTAAACTGCGTCCAAACCCGCCATCTTCTGGGTAAGCGCCAAAACTGTAGTGCACCTAGCAACTAAAGTGAAAAAAAGGAAAAGAAAATAATTATTAACGGTTTTTATTTATTTATAGAGTATATAACAAAAGAATTTTAAGTTTTTTTTTATATTTGCTTATTGATTTGTTTTATATACATATGTATATAGTTTAAAATTTCTTGTGTGTAGATTTTAGTATAAGGATTAGTATTAGGAAAAACGTTAGGTTAAGAATGTTCCATTTTCTTTTACTTCTTTTAAAAATTTAGTTTGAATTATTTTTTCTTTTACAATTAGTTTTTCGTTTTTAAATGTTAAATTACCAACATTGATTTGACAGTTTTCAAATTTAATTATAAAATTATGACTTATATTAATAGTTTTTCCTTTGTAATTACAATTGTGTGTAAAGTTGTTAAAGAAATTTTTAAATATAATTATTCCTTCTTTTATTTCTTTTATTTCTGGTATTTTATACTCTTTAAGTGTACAACTTGCTATTTTATTTGCAGCGATGCTTAAGATACATGGATCATTAATTTGTTTTAGATTCTTATATAAGCTAGATGTATTTGGAAAATAGACATTTTGGTTCTCATCAATCAAAATTCTGTTTTCTTTTAAAAATAATGATTTGTTCATTTTATTGGGGATTGGCTCAAGGATTATTTGAGTAAAGGATATATTGGAAAATTGGGGAATGGAAAGGATGATGACAATTTGGTCTTTTTCAAAGGATACGGCAACTTTTGTTTTAGTGTACTTTTCAAAGTCATTTACAATTTCAATTTCCTGTTCGTCGAGTAAGTCCGTCGGTATAATACCTAGTTTGCTAGTAAATATGACTCCTGCAATGTCGTCAATATGGTCTTTGAGTAGATTTATATCGTTATCAATCTGGTAAATGTGTTTTAGGAAATCTATTTCGTCTTCTAATGTAGATATTTTATTCTGAATCTCATTGCGAAAATTGTTTATATATGTTTTTACTATATATTGTTGTCTGTTGATATGAGTTGTGACATTTTGTATCTGTGTAGAAAGTGTTTTACTTATACGCGCTATATTTCCTACTTCGATTGAGTTAGCATTAGTAGTTGTCGTTAGATTCGTGAGCATTGCTCTGATTTCTTGTTCATCGTCACTGTCCATATTTCCTGTTATAAATTTCAATCCTTTTCCCAGGCCATTTCTTAAACCTCGTCTAATTCTAAAGTGTGGTGATAGATTATCTAATTTAGTTTTCAAAAGGTTAAAATTATTTATTGTTGTATCGAGTAGCGGTATTAAGTTTGATATTGAACCATGTAATGAATTAATATTATTGTCTATAATTTCTACAGTAGTGAAGTAGTGTGTCAGATTAATTAAATGGTATATTCTACGGTAGTGGTCAACGATCCTTATGTCGTTTTCTTTGATTGGGATGTAGTCTTCATTCTCGGTTAGGTCCTGTATTTCCATTAGTTGGGATTGGATAATATTTGCCATTGAAATGAGCAGTATTAGTGATATTTGTAGTCTCATCTAAAAAAAAAAGAATAATATTGGTAAGTTATGTTGAAGTCTGATTGTCGTTGATGGTCTGGAATTTCTTTTTTCGTTTTATGTGGGATTTATAATATTTAAAATTTCGATCTGTAACTATATGGTCATCATCTAATTTGGACACCATTACTTTTCGGAATTTGGAATGATTTTTTCCGCCTCGTTCATCCTTTAAGTATATTGGTCCGGTTTGGATGTCCACGTTCTCACGGGTTTTGTTTAGTTTATTAATAATCCTTTCTTTCGCCTTTATCATTTTTTCTTTAATCGAGCTGTATTCCTCTGGGTTAACTGTTCCATTTTTAAAATCTATTGGTTTCTTAGCAGTTGTGGAGTGTATGGTATTATTGTAATACATTATTGTTCTATAAATTTTTTCTTCGACACTTTCTGTGTCTTTATTAGGATCGTGTTTCATAATTCGGATGTGTTCGTTAATAGTATTATGGAGTCTTTCGACGTCCGCGTTTGAGGTGTGGTTGTTATTTGAAGTGTAATGTTTTTCTATTCCTTGTTCTTTTAAAAATTCTTGAAGAGGCCTTAAATCCTAATTCATTGTCCATAACTAACCTTTTAATACTTCCAACTGTTGATAAATATTGTGTAAGTGCTTTTTTAAATTCGATCCAGGATCTATCCTTTATTCTTATGGCTTGAGCGTGTTTTGAGAATTTGTCTAAAAATGTTAGAAATAATGTTTTTTCTAAACTGTAAAAAACGTCTGCATGGATAATTTCTCCGGGTTTATTAGGGGTTTCAGTGATTTTGTATTGTTGTTTTATTGGCTTTCTTTCATATTTTTCTTTGTTGCATATATCACAATTATTTATGAATTGTGTTATGCGTAATTTTAGCTGTGGGTGGTAGAATTCGAGTTTTAGTTCTGCGAAATTTTCGTTTATTCCTCTATGATTGTTTTTTATGTGCTCTTTTCCTATTATATCGGCCAGCTCGTTTTCGTCTGTTATATCCTTCAGAAGGTGTTTACAGCGTATAATTTTGAAGTTTCTATTTTCACCAAAGTATTTTTCAAAGACATTTTTCAGTTCATTAAAAATAGATTCATCATTTATGAAAATTGCGTTAGTTTTATCAGGGTCAAAATGATTTTTTAATAGAGTTATTAGTGGTTCTTCGTCAAAAGCTTTAGCATGAATTGTTTTCCTGTTATTCTTGAAAATTTGTTCGTTTTTTACTTTCAGTGATCCTGACATTGTTTTATGGATTACAATTTGTCTCAGATAAAAGTTGAGCGGGTTGTTTGTTTCTGAAATGATATTAGGTAAGTTTTCATCTTCATTGAAATGTATTTCTATCCTAGATAATGCGTCTGCATTACCGTTCATAATACCCTTTTTATATTTTATATCGTAATTGTATTCTTGTAGACGTAGTCTCCATCTTACAAGTTTTGAGTTTGGTTCTTTGGTAGAGAATAACCAAACTAATGGTCTATGGTCTGTTTCAATTAGAAATTTCCTACCGAAGAGGTAGGGTCTGAAATATTTTGTTGACCATACAATTGCGAGAAGCTCTTTCTCTATTGTACTGTAGTTCTGTTCCGCACCGTTTAGACTACGACTTGCATAGCAAATAGGATGACCATTCTGCGATAGAACAGCTCCAAGTGCAAATTTGCTTGCGTCGGTTTGAAGAACGAATTTTTGGTTAAAGTCTGGATATGCTAGAACGGGGGAATTTGTCAACAGTCTTTTAAGAGATTCAAATGATTCGATATATTCTGAATTTTTAAATTCAACAACGGAGTCCTTCTTAAGATATCTCGTCATGGGTTTGGCTATTTTTGAATAGTCTTTCATGAACTTACGATAGTATCCCGCTAATCCGAGAAATTGTTTTATTTTCTTTTGCGTTTTCGGTAAAGGAAATTGCCGTACGCAAGTTATCTTATCTGGATTTGGTCTAATGCCTTCCTCGGATACTACGTGTCCAAGGAATTTGGTTTCTTTTTTCATGAATTCACTTTTATCTAATTGAATTTTTAAATTGACTTCCTTTAGTCTTTGGAAGACTTTCGTTATGGATTCTATGTGTTCTTGTAGTGAAGTTGAAAATATAATGATATCGTCTAGATAGACTAGACAAATTTTATTAATGAACTCGCCCAAAACGTTATTCATTAAACGCTGGAAAGTGGCCGGAGCTGTTTTCGGCATACGAAGAAATTCGGAGTGGTCGCCTTCCACACTAAATGCTGTCTTTGGGATGTCCTTTTCGTGAACCTCGATTTGGTGGAATCCTTTCGCTAGGTCGAGGGTGGTGAAGTATTGACAACGTCCGAGTTTTTCCAGGATCTCATCGATATTCGGGATTGGATATTTGTCGTCTATTGTTATTTCATTGATTTTTCTATAATCTATAACCAATCTCCATTTTGTCTTACCACTGGCGTCTAATTTTTTTGGAACTACCCAAACTGGGGCCGAATAAGGCGAATGACTGGGCCTTATTATTTTTTTGTGTAACATTTCCTCTATTTGTTTTTTTACTTCGTTTTTATGTATATACGGGTATCTGTATGTTTTCGCCGCAATAGGTATGTTGTTAGTAGTCCTTATTTCGTGTTTGATGGCGTTCGTAAATGTAAGATCGCTCTCTTCTGTGTAGAATATATTATTATATTTTTTTATGATTGGTAAAAGTTTCTCTTTTTCTTCTTTATTTAAATGGTCTACGCGAATCTGTTCCAACATTGGTATATCTATTTTTTCATATGATTCAATTGTATAAAAATTTTCTGATGTTATTTCGTCTGTTTCCTGGGTTTCTAAAGTAACTCGTTGTGGTAAATTTCCATTCACTTTAAAAAGGGCATTGATTTTATAATTTTCAGTTTCGTATACTCCCTCCATTATTTCGATATTCTTATCGTTTAATAAGGTTTTGGGGTTATATACTAAACCGTTTTTGTGCTCGACTGGCACTATGATTTTATGGAGTCCTCTTTTTTCGAAATAGTATTCGATACCGTCATTTGTGTATCGAATTGGAATTTCGGTTTCTTTGATTTTTAGGGTATTATCTTTCAAATTAACTATTGCTTTCGTTTGTCTAAGTATGTTATTACCAATTATTCCATCATACTGTTTGTGAAATTGGCAGACTAAAAATTCTAATTTGGTATCTGTAAACTCACCAAATTCTTTAAAAATTGGGATTGCTACTTTTTCTGAATTGTATGTTGTAATGTCTTAATGTTCGTCACATCGCAAGGGATCCTCCATTTAGGATGGCAAATTCCAGGATTTATTATGGAATGTGTTGCTCCCGTGTCGATGATGAATCTTAAACGTCCTAGTCTTGTTTTAACGGTTATATATGGTAAGTTTCCGTTGAGGCCATCGGCTGAAAATTTTGAACATCTGTTCTGCTTTGTTCCGGTTGTCTGGGTTGGTTGTAATTTTGTCTATTATATCTGCTGTAGTGTTGGTTTTGTTGGTAGCGATGATTGTACTGGCTGTCGTTTTGGTAACTGTCTATTTTCGGTTTAAAGTGTTGTACATTATTTATTTCCATTGGTTCCGGTTGTTGGGGCGGATTATAATTACGTTGTTGATTTTGGTTATATCTTTCGCATGTTGCGTTGTTGGTTCCGATTGTGATTGTATCTCTGATTGTCTTGCTGATAATTGTAGTTTCCTCGGTGGTAACTACTATTGTCGTTAAATCTATTATAATTATATTTTTTATTATGATCTGTTCTGCTCCCCGAAGGTTCTATGTGTCCTTCTTGTTCTTCATTATTCTGTCGCTTCCATTTGCTATTCCTATTCTTCACTATGCGACCATCTTTTCCCATGCGGTCGTATCCGCTCTCGAATAGAATGTCCATCGCTGATTTTTGAAAATGTGCAGTGCAGATCTTTGATTGTTAAGGGCTACCTGGTTTGTTGCTTCACCTCCACCAAGGACCAAAAGGGCTTTGTTATTCAAACGCCGTAGTCTGTATTTTATCTCGTTATAAAAATCAACAGTAGTACTTTCAAAAGTCACAGATCTTAGCTCATCATATAACTGTTCGCAATTCTTTTTCTCACCAAAATTGTTCTCTAAAATACTCTTGATATCTGTCCATGATTGTGCCTGCGTATTAATTTCTATAATTTCTTTAGCCCTACCGACTAATCTACCCTTTATGATGTCTGAGAAGACAAGTTGCGATGGTTCATCGTAAGTCCTAAGCACCGGATATATTCTATCTATTAGTCTAGTAAAATTAATTAAATCGTTACGGTTACCGTTATACTGAGGGATTGAATTCAAGTATTTAATAGGATCTAATTGAATATGATTTGGTTCTGCCATTTTAAAGGAAGGTATAAATTTGTTTATTTTAGATTTTATTTGAAACTTTCAATGGACACTTTTTGTACACGTAATTAATAATATTATCTTATAGTTATAAATTAAAGAAAAAAAAATTTGAATAACTTATGACTATTCTTACTATATCCTTTTAAAGTTGTCTTCTTTGTTTATAGTTGTCCTCTTCCTTCTTAGTGCTGATCAGGATTTTTCTGTGGTCTTCTTCTTCTCGGTTTCACTGATTTTCTATTTCCACTTCTTCAAATAGTGCCTTTAAATCACTTTATATTTCCACTGTTCAAATAGTGTTTTTTTTTTTTATTTTTTTTAATTTTTTTTATTACTTTTTTCTTTTATTTATTTTATTGTTATTTTTGTTTGTCAATGTTTAAGGTAATTTATAGAAGTTACATTTCCTTGCTAGGTGTAAATAAATAAAAACACTTTTTTAAACTTCAAACTTCAAATACAATTTTATTTCACAAATGAAAAACACTTTTTTAAACTTAAACTTTGAAAACAATTTTATTTTACAAATTTTAATATTTAATTTTATTTCAACCGTTCACAATCGATATGCAGCAAAGACTGCCCTTTCATTTCGTTTAATCTTAAAGAAGACTTAAAATTCTTTTACAATAAATTGCTTAGTTACCAAAAATCAATCAATTCGATTTCCTATTGGTTAAATCGATCAAAGTTAAAATATATTGAAAAGATTAATAAGCAAGAATTATATTGACCCAATTTACATTGTATTGAAAATCATATTAAGCAAATTTTATATTTCGCAATTCTCATAAACCAGGAAATGTAATTCGATATTTAAAAGTTCAATAGTATAAAAAGTTTAATGACATAAAAAGTTCTACAACTTAAAATAAATTTAATTGCTGGTTTCAGCAATGTTGTTTACTCCTCCCTCTTTAAAAATCTGCGTCCCGCAGATCACGTGTGTTGGTTGAGAAGTGACTCCAGTTGAGGCAATAGCTTGGACAACGGGCAAATTCAGATTCCTCGTCATTTTGTACCACAATACTCCGATACAGATTCCTAGGATGATTATTATGCCAGTCTGGCTAAAAAAGGTCAAATTCATCTTGGTTCCAAGGTGTTGTAGGCTATCGATATTGGTGAGGCTGATGTTGTGAACTTGTTCGATATTAACCAACAACTTCTCGTCTGTTACGCTTGTTAGGACAGGAGGAAGTGGTTGCGTTTTGATACTCGATGTGCTGGAGAATGTCTCGTTGCCGATTAGTAGCGTTTCATTAGAAAGTTGAATCAGGTAGGTGCCATTTAATATTTCAGTTTGATACGGACCTTTTATTAAACCCACGAAGTTGGTTAGGAAAATAGTGTCTGGTGTTAACATTTCAACAATTTGATTTTGCGTGATACTGTAGCGGCAGCTAGCGTTACCTCCTTTAAGAATTCGAGGTATGCAGGTTTCTTCAGCCAGTTGAGCAAGAGATGATTTTTCACAAACCGTTGCTTGGTTTATAGTTAGGCATTGACTTTTCACACCGTACGTTTCATTCTGGCTAATTAAAATTTCATTATATGGTAATTCAATTTGCTTCCCTCCTCTAATTGTTGTTCGGGCAATAAGTCGGTGATAGGGGCTTGCCTTCAGCTTTGGTATGGATAAGACGTATAGCAAAAGAGACCCATTAGTATATATAGATGGATTGCCGTATTCTATAGCTTCTACTGCGTTGGCGTAGGGCAAGGTTTCCATCTCGGTGATTATGTTTTCGACTTCCGCCCTATCCAATAAGTTCGTGTTAACGATTCCGCTTTTGGCCAGTTGGCACGCTCGCACAATTTCATTAATGATATCGTTAAGAATAAGGACTTGGTTAACAGTGTCTTGTCCGACTCGCTCAACTTCTTTGCCATTGCTTATTTCATTCATTTTGTTGATAAGACTGTTGGTTTTCCGCACGATGTCGTCCGTGGTCTTAAGGAGTTGTGAATTTATTTTATACTGTTCATTATTGTTGTGAACTATTTCGTTTTGGCTTTTCAAAACTGCATTCCAGTCTGCTGCGTCTGGGTTGCCTGCTACCCATTTCCAGGCGGAACCTATCCAATCAATTGATCTTCTTATTTTCCTTTGTACACTCCCCAGTTCCATTAGCCTATCGTGTACTTGATCCAGATGATAGTTGATAATTTCTTTGACGTGACATTCTCAGCCATCTTCGTATACTCATCTAGATTTGCAACATGAACCAGCTTAAAGTTGCCGTTGATTGTCCATGCGTTGCCTGCTCGTATGGTGACTATGGGGGCGTCGTAATGGTATACCTGTGCTGCACTCGATGTGTTAATACCCATGTGTATGAGGGTGAAAATTTATATTGGTAGAAACATTTTCTGTAAAATAATAATTCTTAATGGTTAGGAAATACTAAGGGTATGTAAATGCAAAGCAGTTTTTTTTTTATTATTTTTTTTTTTATTTTTTTCTTATAAATATTTAGGTATTTTTTCCTAATTTATTTAGTGATTTTTTGTCATAAATATTCTCTTTTTTTTTTTTTTTTTTTTTTTATAATTCTGCATCAGCCAGTTTTTGAATAGTTTCTTGGTTCACTCGGAACACTAAGTGATGAACTTATACCCTGCCGCCGTTGCATATATATGCCTTTATGCAACTTACCAAGCAGAGCATCAGCTCATCTCCCGAATACTGTCCAGGCCTAGCTGATGTTCTCTATATTATGTTATATGACAATTATATAATACATTTTTCAATTTTACGCGTCAATTGCGCTTTTTATTTTCATTATATTGTGAAAGGAAGTAAAGGAATATATTTTAAATTTAATCTTCTTATACGTTCTTTTTAAGATTTTTAATGTGAGCTTTATGGATCCTTTTACCACTTGCCGTTCGTACTGTTACCCTGTTGTCTTTTTCTACTATCTCTTTTCTGTAAACTGGCTTATTTTTGGCTTTTATATTTTTTATTTTAACAAATATTGCGTCACCTTTTTTGTATTTTCTAGGCAAAGAACGTTTTTTATTCATACGTTTGGTTCTTTCTTTTACATTTCTTTTAATAAGTTTTCGGAGGTCTTTATTAATTTTAGAACGTGCTTCAATCAGCTTGTCCATATCAGAAGTTCCTATTCTGTTAAAGAACACATCGCTGGGTCTTTTGCCAGTTACTGAGTGTATAGTACTATTGTATCTGTCTACCGCGACATATATTAATTCTTGTACGCTAAGTTCGGAATAATCTGTCTTCAAACACCTATAGATTTCAATTAGCGTTGAGTGCAGACGCTCCACTTGTCCATTTACTTCACTACGTTGCGATGGCGTCAGGTAAATTTTTATTCCTAATCTTTCTAGGAAGTCCCTAATCAAAGGACTAAGAAAACTTCTTTCATTGTCTGTTACTAAAATCTTCGGTGCTGTAAAATAGTGAAGAATTTTAACTAATTTTTCTCTGATGTGTAATACAGACCTGTCACTTATGTGAAAAAGTTTTGCAAACTTGGAGAATTTGTCTAGCACAGACAAGAATTTTTGATCTTGTATCTCAAATATATCCATGTGCAAAATTTCACATGGCATAAGTGGGATGGGTGTTTCTTGAAATTGAGGTTTGAAAGGGTTTCTGTCGTATTTATTGCCTTTGCATATTTCACAACGATCTACAAAACTTTTTATCAAAGCGTACATTCTAGGGAAGTAATATTTATCTAATATCTGTTTCCTATTTTCTTTGGCGTTTCTATGCGCTCTTTGATGTTCTTTCTGAATTACTTCGAATTGGTGGTCTTCCAAACTAATGTCGGTGACTACTTTTTGTGCAATTCTAATTTTATACCCAGAAAAATGTTGTAAATAGATGTCCTGCAGAGTTTGTAAGCATATTTCGGGAGCTTTAATACCATTAATTATATTAGGCTTCAATAATTTTCTGAGAATGCTTAGAAGCTTTTCTTTATTCCATTCGGGCGATGAAACGTAGTGTCGATGAACGTTATTATGAGGCGTTTCTTGTGATTGCAAATCGGGGCCAAATTTAAAAATTATTTGATTTCTGAAAACATTGATTGGAACTTCTACATGCGGCATAAGGTCAGATCCATCTTGATCGGCGCTGTGTACAGTTGAGTCAGTTGATTCAGTATCATAATCTCTTGCTTCTGATGCTGTTCTTGTAGTTTCTGAGTGTTTATCTTCTACCTCAGAGGCTGTTTCGGTACGCTGTGAATCACCTTCGCTGGCTGTTTCAGTAGATTCGTCGCTGATATGGTTAACACTAGTTTTCAATCTAGAGAGAGCATCTGCAACAAAATTTGATCTACCTGGTTTGTAGATTAATTCGTGATTATACTCTTCTATGCGTGCCTTCCATCTTTTTAATTTTGCATTAAAATTCCTGTTACCTAAGGCAAAAGTAAGAGGCTGATGGTCGGTGTAAATTCTTATTTTTTTCGCACCATATAAATAATTTCTGAGATTGTCTAGTGCCCATATAATAGCCAACATTTCTTTTTCATTTGTGGCATATCCTTCTTCTGTTTTATTTAGCGACCTAGATATGTATGCGATAGGTTTATCTTTACCGATTTCGCCCTGTGAAAGAACAGCTCCAATTGCGTAGTTGGAGGCATCAGTGGTTAGGTTAAATGGTTTATCGAAATCAGGGAATTCAAGAATATCAGCTGTAGTTAAAAGATTTTTTAATTTTTGAAAAGCCAAGAGTGTCTCGCCATCCAATGTTATTGGTACCTTTCTCGATTGCGTAGCTTTAACCTGCGCGTTTTCGCCTCTCGTCAAATTTGTTAGAGGCTTTGCCACCTTGGCATAGTCCCTAATGAAGCGCCTGTAATAGGATGTCATTCCTAAAAAGCTTTTAAGCTCTTTTAAGTTGCAAGGAGGCAGGAGTTTTTTAATAGCATCAACTTTTTTTGGGTCTGGCTTTATACCTTCGGAACTGACCAGGTAACCTAAAAATTCCACTTCTGTCTGCAGAAAATGAGTTTTTTCAATGTTCACTTTTAGATTTGCTTCTTCCAATCTTTTAAAAATTGTTTCCACATTGTATAAAGTTTCCACCTCACTACGCCCAAACACAATTATATCGTCTATGTAGACGTAGCACATTTTTCCTATATATTCCTTTAAGACGTCATCAATCATTCGTTGAAAGATCGCAGGCGCATTCTTCAGACCGAATGGCAGGCGGAGGAACTCGAATTTGCCATTCATAGTTGAAAATGCAGTTTTTGGAATGTCTGAGCTCTTCATGGGAACCTGGTGAAAACCTGAAGTCAAATCAATCGTAGTGAAATATTTGGCATTGCCTAGACTTGCCAAAGTTGCGTTGATATCTGGAATGGGGTAGGCATCGGCGACGGTTACAGCATTTAAGCGCTTGTAGTCAATGACAAGACGGTATTGTTTTTCACCGTCTGAATTTGGTTTTTTTGACACAATCCAAATGGGAGAATTATAGGGGCTTTTGGAAGGACGAATTATACCGTCTGACAACAATTTTGCAATTTGTCTTTCCACCTCTTCCCTCATTGCTGCTGGGTAAGGATAACTCTTAGTATAGATAGGATCAGGCGTGGTTGTTTTAATTTCTGCCCGCACACTTGTGGCTGCAGCTTGTCTATCATCCAGTGGCCCAAATAAAGTTTTATACTTATCAAGAAGATTAATAATTTTATCTCTCATTTCAATAGGCACAGGCTCGCTAAGCACGTGGTTTAAGCTATCAGAAATTTTGGCTTTAATGGGTATAGTAATTTTCCTTTTTAACAATAAAATATTTTCTTTCCTATCAACAATGGCTTCGAGAGACTTAAGGCTATCATCTCCTATTATTCCGTCAAAGGTATTGAGACCTGGCAAAACGTAAAATGTGATAGGATCTAATACACCGTATTGTGCAAAAAATTTTCCTGTTATTTTCTTTGTGATTTTAATTTTTCCTCCTGCAGTTTTAACAGTGAATGGTTTGGACAATGTTATACTTCCGGCAGACAGAGCTGAGTTGCAAAAATTTTTGTTCGAGCCGGTATCGATCAAAAATTCTAATATATTGTGGTTTTTTGTTACGTATTCTATGTAAGGTAGGCTTGAGGGCCTACCTCCATAAAATTTTTCTCTGCTGCAAGGCTATCAAAATCATGAAGTAATTCGTCTTCCTGTTTAGGAGCTGATTCTTCCTGATCATGAAGGGAGTTCAAATGAAACAGACGTGGTTGTTTGTCCTTTCTGTACATTTCTGTCGCAGTTCTTTTTTCCGTTAATTTTGGGCGATTCATATAATCAATTTTACGAGTCTGGATTGATCGGTCTATATCCATTGGTTCGGCGTTGTGATTATTAGCTCTGGGGAAATGTGCTGGTTTAAACCTTGAATCGAATGAGTTATAACGGTAATTATTATTCCTATGCTGCCAATTAAAGTTATTAGGTCTGTTATTGGTGAGAAAAGCTTTAGGGGGTCTTGGTGGAGTGGTTGTGACCTGTTGAGGTTGCACATGAAGGTTTGGTCGCGGTTGACTTTTTGGATGTAGAATATTATTTCTCATGGTAAGATTTTGCAGTTCTAAACATGCCGAGTATGCCTCTGGTAAGGTCTTTGGACGCTGAATTATAACCATTTTTGATAATTCGGGGTTAAGTCCACGTATAAAAATGTCTAACGCCCTATTTCTATGGGTGGTTATCAAAGCATTAACCGTTTCTTCACTAAATGATTCAGTTTTGAGCTTATTTATTATCAATGACAGTTGATGGTTAACTGTCGAATAGAACTCATCTACTTTTGATGAGCCTTGTGAAAGTTGGTTAAGTTGATGTTCGAGGGTTTGAATGTCCCTCTTATCTGCGTAGTGAAGCGAGAGTATCCTTTTTACATCTTGCCAATCACTATCGAAGATATTGTAGGAGACCAAAGCAGCATCTGCCTCTCCTATTACTTTCTGTCTTATGCTCTGCATAATAGAGCGATAGATTGGTTTATCCCTCACAATAGCAAAATCCTTTAATACCATCTCGACGGCATGTACCCATGATACATATTGTAATGGATTGCCATCAAAAGTTCTAAGCTCCTTCACACTATCAGGTAACCTACTTATAGTTTTAAGATCCTCTTCGTTACGTGGTGGCTGCAAAATTGGAGCCGCTTCTTCTACAATAGCAAATTCATTTCGCCCCGTTTGCTCCAACGAATTTATTCTAATCCTAAGCTCATTTAAATCATTAGCCTGCTCTATCCTAGCTAATCTATTTTCCATAGACTTTGCCTGTTCTAACAATCGATTAACCGCTCCAGTGAGGGCAGTAACAGTATCTCTTATTTCGTCCATAATTACTTTGTAAAAAAAAGAAATGTGGTAAAAGGATTCACTCACCTGAAAAATTTATCAGCAACGGGATTGGATACACTTCCACTTCCTTTATATTTTAATTTTTTTCACTTTATGAAAAAATTTTTTGTAATTTTTAGTTTATACTTATACTTTTTTAAAATTTTCTTTTTTGATAAACTGCAATGCTTTTTTAAATTTTTTTATTTATTTTTTATTAAACTCTTTCAATTGAATTTTCCGATTCAATTTTTTCAATTTAATTTTTTTAATTTAATTTTTTCAATTTAATTTTTAATCTGAATTTTTCAGTTTACTTTTTTCATTTAAAAAATTTTTTATACAATTTTTCAATTTAAAATTTTTTTTTTTTTTTTTTTTTTAATTCAATTTTTCAATTTCAATTTTTAATTTTAATTTTCAATTAACTTTTTCATTTAAAAAAAATTTTTTCCAATTTAATTTTTTGAATTAAATTTTTCAATTAAAAAACAAATTTTCTCAATTCACACTTCTATAAACTTTATTTAATAAAAAAAATAAAATTTTTTCAGAGGGATAATATCCCCTGTGAGTCTTTGCTGCTACCGACGCGATCTAGCTAGGAAACCTGTTATCCTCGCGGAAGGTCCGTATTTTTCCTTTTTGGGACCCCACTTTGATTTTCGCGGGAGCCTACTGCGGTACGGATTGCTTCACTTTCACTCTGATAACCTTTTGTGATTTTTTGTTAAATTGGAATCACCAGGAATATCAGTTTGGTGAAGGAGGATGCCTTTGATTAATTTTATTATAATAATTAATTTTTTTATAGATCCTGGAGTGCTCCGTAGAGATCGCAGGATATTTATTAATTTATTTTATTTCTGGAGAGCTCCGTAGTGATCGCAGAAATTTTTTATTTTTTATAAGGAGACCTTAAATCAGGTCCCTGCTCGGGCGCCAGTTACATTTCCTTGCTAGGTGTAAATAAATAAAAACACTTTTTTAAACTTCAAACTTCAAATACAATTTTATTTCACAAATGAAAAACACTTTTTTAAACTTAAACTTTGAAAACAATTTTATTTTACAAATTTTAATATTTAATTTTATTTCAACCGTTCACAATCGATATGCAGCAAAGACTGCCCTTTCATTTCGTTTAATCTTAAAGAAGACTTAAAATTCTTTTACAATAAATTGCTTAGTTACCAAAAATCAATCAATTCGATTTCCTATTGGTTAAATCGATCAAAGTTAAAATATATTGAAAAGATTAATAAGCAAGAATTATATTGACCCAATTTACATTGTATTGAAAATCATATTAAGCAAATTTTATATTTCGCAATTCTCATAAACCAGGAAATGTAATTCGATATTTAAAAGTTCAATAGTATAAAAAGTTTAATGACATAAAAAGTTCTACAACTTAAAATAAATTTAATTGCTGGTTTCAGCAATGTTGTTTACTTAGAGTTCTTTTATTTATTATTATTTTCTGTCAATGTATAAGGCAATTTTAAGAATTTGTTTTATCTATATTTATTTTCATTTCTTTTTTATTTAGTAATTTGTTGATGATATTTTCCACTTTTTATGTTGACATTTTATTAAAATTAAAGTTCACTTAATAAGTTTATTTGGTTAAAGTAAGGATTTTTCCTCTTTTATTATTTTACTTAAATTATAGTTCACTTATTAATGTTGTTGACTAAAATAAGGATTTTTCCTTTTCTATATTTTTTTTTTGAAATCGCGTCAAACATTAATATGTCTAAAAGGAACTAATTAATTTTTTAATTATAAACCTTTTCGCGATATCCCATCCTCGTCGCCAAATATGTTCGTTGGGTTTTTTATATGGAAAAAAAATAAAATTCTTTTTATTTTCTGATTTTTGGTAGCTTCTGCTACTTATTTTATTATTGAAACGAGTCTTAAAAACTAACTT
This sequence comes from Phania funesta, assembly GCA_963932375.1. Taxonomy (NCBI): domain Eukaryota; kingdom Metazoa; phylum Arthropoda; class Insecta; order Diptera; family Tachinidae; genus Phania; species Phania funesta. The sequence goes on from OZ010653.1 coordinate 87,879,236, forward strand.
ACTTTCTGTTACAATTTTGTTTAATTAAAAGAAAAAATGTTTATTCGTAATTTATATTATTTTGCTTATTTAGCTATTTAATAATGTATATTTTTGTGAGTTTCCTGTTTGTTTGTATCTTTATTGTTTTAATTCGCGGAATTATTTGTTTACAGCAGAAGTGTGTTGACAAAATTGCATTTCTCGATCATTTTGATAAAGTGTGGAAAGTGCATTGACATGGATTATATTTTTTAATACTTTGTCTGGAATGCAAAAATAGTGTAACAACAAGAATAAAGTTGCAAAACAGGAAACTCATGTATGCAATAAAATAACAATGAAAAAAAATATAAAACTAATTATTTGTTAAATTATTATACAGTGGGGTGACACCATAACTGTTATAGTGTAAGTGTGTGTGTGGATTTATGGGGGATGCAAATATAACTGAAAGTGTAGGAGCAAAATGTCCCAGGTTGGGAGGGCAAATGAGGACGCCATCAACTAGTTCTCCAAAAGTGTTTCTGTGTAAGTGTAGTTTTTTTTTTTGTGTGTAAAGTGTATCTTATTTTATTGTGCTTGTCCTGACGGAGTCATGGGTTGGAATCTACCCTGGTGATGTGATATTTGAGCTGGCTGGCATCACGGCTACTACGTGCATGCGGACACGTAACACACATTGAGCGGAATTTTAAAAACGGTTATGACTTTGTATGTACTTGCTTCAATTCAATCACCGTTAAATAATTACATTAAAAATAACACTTGCCATTTTGTTGTAACGGATTGCCGCACATTCAAGAATATGTTTGTAAGTATTTGTCAAAAATCTCATTTCCCAAAAAATCCTATTTATTTTCTAAATAATCCCAAATGAAAATGTTCATCTTCTTTTCTGGTGAATCTCGCGGTTAGAACCCCAAAACGGGCAGCCCTGCCGCAAAGCCTGTATTTAAAAATTTGCATATGGGGCTGTAGTCGGTTGAAACTTTACGCCAGAAAAGAAACATTTTCTTTGCCTCGCTTGCCAACAAGCTGTCATTTTATGGCTAATTTTTTCTGGTGTGCGCAGGCCCACAGTCACTACTATGTGAGAAACGATTTTTGCTTCAATTCACGTATTTTTTTTTTCAATTCGCTCATTTTAATGAAGTAACGTAAGAACTGAGGTAGATCCGTAATGTCCGAAGTCGACTTACGGATCCACAAACCTTATTTAACTCAATTGATTTACCCACACTCTGGGGCCACAATATACGTATCTTTCATTACACGTTTTAATTATTTTATAAGTATTTATTAAAGTTCTGCGAACCGACTTCCTTTGGAAAAGGATTCGGGCATTCTGGTACTCTTGGGAATCCGTGTCTCTCTAATAATATTCTTTTAATCTAGTCTTATCCTATGCTTAAGCTAACTTAACTAACAAAACAGTCAGCCAAAGCCGCTGAGCCAAAAATAGTCAGTCGAAGCCTTGGTCTCAAAAGGTTCAGCTACTCTATATTCAGAAGTTAGTGGGTCCCAATATATATTTTCTTTCGAATTCATCTTTGCTAGATGTTTACTGCTTGAACAATTTTAAATGCCTTAACTTCACCATACACAACACCAGCATGCTGGTACAATCACAACAATATCAAACTCATTTTCATATCGCATCATCAGTTGGTACATTCACACTATAAGCACATACACGATCAATCGGCTCGCACAATCGCTTACTTGCATGATGGTGTCGTGTATGGGCTGCTTTACTGTTTAGCAATTGACGGTGTAAATTTTGCAACAGAAAATCTGGAGAAAATATATTTTTATGCTACAAACTAAACTTTGACTAATTCCTAAAACAAAAAGCTGACTGATACTCTGCGTATATATGTATGTACATACATATGTATTTATGTACATTTAATGATACTTAAAGAAAAATCTACTAATTTTATTCGGCATCAATAATTAGATACTCATATTAAGGATTATTTGCTTAATCCATGAAAAACGGTTTGTGGCGTATTTGCACAACTGCTGAATTTAAGGTCATGTTCAAGGCGTATCTAACTAGGTGGCATTGCTACGACAACAAATACAACAACAGCAGGCAACTTTGTTTGTGTAAAATCAATGATTACTGCCAAAAACATGTGACAAAAAAAAGCAAATTAAAAGGAAAATAGTTGAAAAAAGGTTTGTTGGTAAACAAAAGCAAAACACTCTGACATTTACAAAGAAAAATGAAATGTAAGCAAAAAAAATCACCTGCAGTAGTGATGCCACCTACATAAATATGCCTTGGTCATGTTCAGCAAACGCTTGATTCTCCACAAGTTGAACGTTTAAGGCCTGACAAATGCTAATGTAAAAAATTGATTTACTTATTCATTTATTTATTTATTTAATCTTAAGAAAATAAATTCTTAGATTAAATTTAGTTAAAAGAGCTGCTTTGGCCATCAGCTCTTCGTATAAATAAAATATAAGTGGGCTTTTGTATTGATTTTTAAAATTTTGTTTATTTCCTTTTCTGCTCATTCCATATTAGTAGTCAATATTTTATGATATTTACATATTTATGTATGTATATACCTGAGTGCGTTTTTCACTAGCATTAAAAACAGAATATATGTATATATGTATGTATATGGAACACTGAAAGATAAATACATCCGTATGATAGAGCCTTAATTTATAAGAATGTAAAACAAAATCTGAAACATTAAATTTAAGCAATAATAGTAATTAGTAATTTAATTTTAATATGACTACTCTTATTAGTATGCATGTGTCATTTTGTTGAATGTCACGTTTTAACTTGTGAGGATTATTTCAATTTGTATGAAGGCATCCACAAAGAAAGAAATAAAGACTACGTCATGTTCATGCTGTTTTGTTAGATGACGTATTATGTGCAATTTGTGCTATATGCAATTTGTGCTACATGCCTAGAAATGTTCAATCTTATGAGCGGGACGGCGTAGTCTTTATTTCGACCATTAGGCGTGCTCCAGGTGCATAACAAAATAGTCCGGACTATTGAGAGTAAAAAGAAAATGACTCTCTGAATGTGCCAAAGTTGTCCGGAATTGCTGGAACGCAAAAAAACCACAAATGGTGCCTACTTTCTCAAATAAATTTTATTTTGTAATTTTATACGCTTAAAATGCATCATATTTTAAAAGCAATACTTTTGCAGCATTGCCAGCAGCTGTCCGTAACTTATTAACTGATCGATAAAAGCATTTCTTTATTAAATAAAGTGATAAATATGCACAAATATATGTACTTACAACTTCAAGTTTATTTGACAAATTTTCCGTTTTGCTTTTTAATAAATTTAAAATCAAAACTTTTTTCCTTTATTTAAAAAATTTTTTGATTTTTAAATATAAACAAAAAACAGCTGATAATTTAATTCTAGTCCGAACTTATCCAAAGGAAAAGTTCGGACGACTTTGTACAGGAAATGAAATATTTTACTCTCTCACTCGGACTAGTTCGGACTGTTTTGTTATGCACCTGGAACACGCCTATTATTAGATGCACCCATTAGCACAGCTGAAACATTTTTAGTTTCTAACTGTTAAACTAAATAGATAGAAAAGAAAATGAAATTTTTCATGTGTGAAGTTTACTCGCCAGTTAAAAACAAGAATTGTTTTTTTATATGGAGTTTTGTCGTTAACAGTTTTATAATTGTGCCCTGTTCTATTTTGATTTGTAGAATAAAAATTTGTAATAAAAATTAAACCAATAGCATAAAATTTATAGACGTGAAATTGCAGACGAATAACAAAAGTTGCATGTAAAATAACGAGTATACAACATCAGAACACAGATTAAACCACAAATTATACAGAATCGTCAACTTTAACGATTGATTGATAATAGCGGTTATCAGTTTTAAGTTATGGCCAGCCGTTAAGGGAAGTGAAAAATAACGCACGCAAGCAAATAAAGTAAAAATAATTAAAATTAAAGAAAGTAATTGACTTTAACTAAAATTTTAAAGGTTTTGTACCAAAAAAGTTGTACAAAAGGTAATTGAGCAGCCTAAGAAAGAGACGGATTGAAAAGCACCTCTGTATACTTTGTGGATTAACATTTTAATTATAAATATTTAAAATTTAATAAATAATGTTATATTGTTAAAACAATTGTAAACTTGTATGAAATATTCTATTAATTAATTAATAAACAATATATAAAAAAAAAATCAAATAGGTTTCAAAACTTTCAAAGACAAATAATAGGGAAAAGAAACAAAAAATATTTTCATTTATATTTATGTGTAAATATTTTAACAAAACTTATTTGTAAAAACAGTAAACGAATTAATTAATTGAAAAAGGTCAAAAAACTATAATAACTTTTGTAATACATATTATACAAATTTTTATATAAAGCGGATATAAGTATAACTAACCAAAATGTACTTTTTTTAATTTTAAATAAATTAATGACTTAATTTTAATTATATTTAGTTATGAAAATTTAAATAAAGAAAAATTATTTTAAAATTAAAACGTTTCCTTCTTTTATTACAATCATCAGTAGAATCTAGACTCCATTCCGGTATCAGGCAAGATATAATTTTGTTAAGTTTGGAATTATTATAAATCCGCACAAAAATAAATGTCTAAATAAGGCCAAGTTCCTATCCAAACACATCGGCCGTAAAATGTACTGAGGTCAAAAGTTGGACCAAGTACTTCATATGTACAATACCATCCCATTTCTAGGCAACTTGCTAGCTTGGTAACATTTTTCCCATAATCCCCTCCCAAATTAGTTAAAAAACATTTTGCCAAGCTAGCAATTCGCCTAGAAATGGTTATTTTGTATCTCCAATTATTAATTTCATTTTCATTAACTTTTGCTATTTGAAAATATTAAAATTTGTTGCAGGTTTTATTTTTGGATACGTTCTTTAATTAATAACTATTTATCTGCCAGATTTATACTGGGATTCCCATTTTTAAAATAACTTATAAGCATAAGTTTTTCGTTAATGGTTAAAAAATGTTATGCTTATTATTACCAAAATGTGTAATCGCCAAAATTGTTAAGTCATCTTTTGAATGACTAATTACAATAAATTTTGGTTAGGAATAAACTTCAAAACACATTAAATACTACTTTGGGCAAAAAACAGTAAGACTTTGTTCATAATTTTAAATTTCTTTATTTATTCTGCCAAGTCTATTTCGTCCCCCTCAAAGTAATTCCTCTCAGCTGCAACACACTTATTCCAACGCTTTTTCCAATCCTCGTAACAGTTGTTAAAGTCAATTTCCGGAATTGCATTCAATGCGCGCTCAAAACAGTTTCCCCGGACAATCGCTTGAGTTTGCTTAACAGCCAGAAGTCACACGGAGCTAAATCAGGCGAAACGGTGGTTGTGGAACGATACTGATTGAATTTTTGGCGAAAAACTCACGAAAAATCAATGCGGTATGCGACGACGTTGCATTAACGTCGTTTGGGCGGTCGGAAGGAGTTCGGAGTGCACCACACCTCGATGATCGAAGAAAACTGTTAACAAGACATTGATTTTTGACTTGCTTTGACGTGAGTTTTTCGGCTTCGGCTCACCTTTGGCATGATTTTCGGCCAATTGATCGTCTGTTTCCGGGTCGTAAGCGTAGATCCAAGACTCGTCGCCAGTTATAATACGTTTAATGACATCCTGGTAGTCGAAAAGCATTGTTTGACAGACGTCAACGCGACGCTGTTTTTCAAAAAAATTTAGTGATTTTGGAACCAATCGTAATTTTACTTTTCTTAGGCCCAAATGATCTTTTAAAATGGCTGTCAATGATCCCTCCGATATTCCAACGATATCAGTAAGGTCTCTGACTGTTAATCGTCGATTCTCGAACACCAATTCCTTGATTTTATTTACGTGTTGATCATCAGTTGATGTTGATGGCCGTCCTGGACGTTGTTCGTCGCCAACGCGTTCTCAACCCTTTTTGAATAATTTTTTACCAATCAAAAACACTTTCTCGCGATATACAATTATCACCGAAGGCCTTTTGACACATTCTGAACGTTTCGGCACCAGAAATTTCATTCCGCACACAAAATTTAATGGAAAATCTTTGTTGAATAATTTCACTCATTGTAGAAATCGCCGAATGCACTTGTACTTTAGAAAGACAAGCGTATACTAAACACTAATGATTACTTTGAAGTCTTTTTTTTTTTTGCCTACAGTAGTATTTCTGCTTAACAAAATAAATATAAAAAGTTTTAAATGCATGACATTTAATAAAAATCTAGTTTACAAGGATTAAAATGCTATAAACTACTTGGGTTTCCAATATTTGTGCATGGTATGTTCTTTTAACTTTAAAATTAATTACTATTCTCGCTTCCTTCATAAAATGAATGCAAGTTTTAATTTTAATAAAACAAATATTAAACTAAAGAGTCAGAGGCATTTTATTAAAAAATTTTTCACTGAAAAATAACAAATGTGTAAATGAACATATTTATAGCTAGTCTCCATGTAAACAATTTTTAACATTCAGTTCCTGAAAAAACGCAGAAAAACCCGGCTATGTCGTCCACACTACCTAGTACATTAATGTAGACTGGCTCACAGCTTATTTCGTGTGAGACACTATATATACTTCTTATTGAAGAAAAAACAACAAAAATTCAATTTAACAAAAATTTTTTTTTTGCATTTTATTCTTTGTCCACTTCTTCGTGTAATAAAACAAAAACAAAATTTTAAAAATGTTTGAAAAAAGAAAAAATATAACAAAAACAATTCATACAAAATCAAAGTCACAGCTTATTTCGTGTATACATATATTAAACTTAAAAATAATTATTATCCTAGAATGAAAAAAGGTTTATTAATATTTAGTGGGGTAACCTTTTTGCTTTATCACACTTCTTAAACGAATATTCATTGAAGAAACCAATTTTTTCGAGTAGTCCGGGGAAACCTTACACCATTCTGTTCTTAGGGCCTCTTTTAGGTCGCTTATGTTAGATATGTGATAAAGTGTGATTTTTTTTCAAGCTTATGCCATAAATTTTCAATAACATTTATGTCTGGAGATTGAGGTGGCGTTTGGATTACATGTGGACAATTCCATATTAACCATGTTTGGACTACAGCCGACTTGTGCTTTGAGTCGTTGTCTTGGTAGAAGCTGAAATTCTCTCTTATGCCTAATTTTTCCGCACTCTGGAGTAAATTTGCCTTTAAAATATTTAGGTATTGAATTTTGTCCATATTCCCTTCGATAAAGTGCAAACTTCCAACTCCTGATGCCGACGTACACCCTCAAACCATCACATGTCCACCGCCATGCTTTACAGTACCACGTAAGTTTTGAGCTTGGAGCTCCGTATTTCGTTTCCTCCATTCGCAAACCTTTCCATCAGACAAATAGGTTATACTTACTCTCATCAGAGAAAATGACGGTATCCCAGAACGAGTCTGGCTTCCCAAGGTACTCCGTTGCGAACTGTATTCGTACCCTTTTATTTTTTGCGCTTATAAAAGGATTATTACGAGCAGTTCGACCATGGAAATCATTGTTTCTAAGAATTCTGCGAATGGTTTCAGGGTTGCACTTTTTTCCAATGTATTTTTCCACTTCCGCAGCTAAATAGGGTGCACTTCTTTTGGGATCCTGCTTAACTTTTCTTAAAATCCACCTTTCATCAGCTTCATTAAATATCTTATTAAGGGCATTTCTGCAATGCGATTCTCGCGTACGAAGCGCTGTATGCTATATTGCACTGTTGAAGGGCTCAAGTCAACAATTTCAGCGATTTCCTTTTGGGTTTTGCCCTCTTTAAAATGTTTAATCACGATTTCACGTTTTTCAATTGAAGTGCGTCGACCCATTCTGATAGCCATCAAAATAATAACTGAAATAATTTCTAATAGCACATTAAGCAGGTACAAAACATTTTATAAGTCAATAAAAGTCATAAATTACTCTTAAATAACGGTAATTTCAAACACACGAAATAAGCTGTGAGTTTGATTTTGTATGAATTTTTGTTTTTGTTATATTTTTTCTTTTTTCAAACATTTTTAAAATGTTGTTTTTGTTTTATTACAGGAAGAAGTGGACGAAGAATAAAATGATTTTTTGTTGTTTTTTCTTCAATAAGAAGTAAATATAGTGTCTCACACGAAATAAGCTGTGAGCCACTGTACCTTAAAAAAAAATTGAAATAACTCTTTTAAACAGCTTATGAAATTAAGTATTATTTTATGAATTACATTTTAAACGCCATTAGAAGTTAGTAAATTAAAATTTTTGTTTGCGTAACTGCATTTATTTATTATATCTTATCGTTTTTTTGTTACTTTGCGTCTTGACTAGCCATAAATCTGTTCAGCCATCACACATTTTGCTTTTCCCCACAGAAATTTGGCTAGTCAACACCGTCGCTGTTCATGTTCAAACACAGTTGTCCGCCCATTGTTCGCACAAATTTGTTATGAGTTTACACAAACAAAATACATAGGCAAAATAAAAAGTATGAATGAGTGTGTGCGCTCTTCTGTAAACACCCGTCCATAAACTCTACAAGATCATACATACATACGATGAGAGACAAAAATGATGCTCAAACTGAACAGGAGTGTAGATGTTGTATTCTACAAACAGAAGACCACGAACAAATTTATCCCGCTATTTTGCAGATAGTCTCTTAATGTGCGAACAAATATGTGATAATTAAGCCGTAGTGTTCAAAAATATTACTATTATTTAAAATTAACGCAAATTGTTGTAATAGATACTACTTTAATACATTGGGTTTAAAATCCATCCCTGCGGATTAGTAAATTTATCTAAATTTGAGCTTTTAAAGGCGAATTATCATTTGGTAATAACTTTGTACCGGGGCGAATTTATCTTGTTGATTTGTACGCAAAATTTGTTAGCACTTTATTACTTCCAACAGAGTACTATACCATGTGTTACTTCTTTGAATAAGTAAAAACGTGTTATAAGTAAGAAACTCCAATTTTAAGAAACGTAAAGGAAAAGTGTTAATGTGATTACCGAAGATATTAATGTACCTACGTAGGTATATAACTACAAAGAATTTAATTAAGTCGCGAAATTGGATAAAAATAGTTGTATCAAAATTATTAAGCCGGCAAAACATTTCCGGGTATGAATACTCTGCCGAAGCGGCCGAAAGCAGTCTGATCTTTAATATTTTTCAATGAAATCAGTAGTAACTCTGCCAATAAGATTTGTATATCAAGAAATTTAACAAATTGATTCCTTTTTACGAACTATAAAGTACCAAGCTATGTATATTACCTTGTGAAATGGTGTTGTTTACGCAGTCGGTTCTAAAGATGTAGATACTTACATACATATGGATGTGTGTATATGTATATAATTTTAATTTAAACAATCACAACTATCAAACTCTTAGAAATTAAACAATTCCTAGTGCTATAACGCTTCAAGAATGTAAGTATTTTATTAAATATATTGTGGTTTTTAATAATATATATTAGCCTTTAAGTATTTACATATGTAAGTGAATAATACGAACAATTACTTGACAAACTTTATCATGAAAAGAAATTAATGACTTGGTCAGGTTAGAATTTTAAACAAATATCGTTTGTAAAGTTGTTTCACAACCATAAAAACAAAAACGAAGGTGTGGACGTAGTGGGCTTACAAATTTGAATGATTTTCTTTTCGACTTCAATAACATAGTAGTTGGTTGTATTCAATTACACTTTGACAAGATCCAACTAGACACAAAATGTATGGAAATGAGATCTCTCCGCTCTTTGTTGATAGGTTTGATTTCTATGGAAATGCCAATGAATTGGTTTCTGCAGTACTAAAACTGGAATAAATTCGAACATAAGACATGTCAAAATTCATAACCCAAAGTAATTATTTTATGCAATTTTGCCACTTAATATTTTTTTTTATAAATTTATAATTTATTTGCTCACATATATTATAGTCGTACGAAATATATTCAATAATTTCTAATCTTGCTGTGAATTTAAGAAAACCATATGGAAAATCTTTATTTACTGAAGTGCTAATTATAAACCATTTTGTTTATTTACAGAAATGTGGACATCATTTTGGAACGTAGCAGAATTAGTCCTATATTTCGCATTTTTATCAAGAGATTGGGAAAGATTTAAAGGCAATACCTAAACCTACGCGAGGATTAAATCCAAACATCCAAGTACGCGATCGCACAAGAGGGACTTGTAAACATCGTACTCTGTTTTTCTGCATAGAGAAGGAGAAATTAATGGATAATCATGTGGGCAAATGTCACATTTGTTGCTAGTTTGCCGTCGGACACTCTCCAGTATCGTAAAAAAATACCGCAGGTACAATCGCCAGCTTAAGCAAAAAGCTAAAAGAAGTTATATGAGTCACAAGAACTTTTCTAATTATCCAGAGGGAAATTGTGATTACATTAATAATACGAATAAAATTGTTCAGAAATACTCCCACAGAAGCTCAAGTCGATTGTAGCCACAAAAACATGATTTTTTATGTATCGTTTTATCAAAGATATCATATTTATAAGTTCATAATTACTGAACACTTTAATGCCAAATGAATATTGCGCCAAGTAAGTAACACAAAAGAGCCGTACTTTCGGACCCACGTGAGCTGTGAACCTAGTAATGGTAAAATATTAAAAACCTAGTAATGGTAAAATTAAAAAAAAAAAAAAAAAAATACTAAGGACTTGTCTGGAAAATGCGATTCGATGTTGCCTCAAATTAATATTTTCTTGATGAATCAGTACAAAAGAAGTCTTGTCACTGCAAACATTTATTGTTGAAAGAACATGCAGACTGCTCCCTCTTGGCATTTGGTCGGAAATTTAAGACAGAAGTCTGCAAGGATTGAAGAAAACTATAAAGGGAATCATAAACCTTTCAATTATATCGCAAATTCGTCTGCATGTGATTTATTTAGGACGAATTTATTCATCGGCGGTCTTGTAGAAACCAAAAGTAATTAGGCGGTACTAGAAGTTACATACTACACCCTATATATATAATCATATTATTATAATCATATACGTATATATTATATATTGCAAAATCTCTGGAGCCTATAAATTATCAAGTGAGCGTTTACTCATTTATGTTTATAACCCTTTTACAAAACTGATGAAATCGACTGTAACCCTAATAAATTATACCATTATGTGATTGACTTCAATACTCAGCCTCTCCAGTATTATAACTGCAGCTCCAACGTTTGTCACTGTTGTGTGATAAATGGTGCAACGCTTCAACAATAGCGAAAACTTCCATTGGGAACTTGATAAGTGCGAATAGTCTTGCAAACAACATTAAACCAAATGTGCGCCAAATTACATTTTTATCAGTTGCTTTAAGAAAATGAAGTTATTTAATTTTGGCACCAGTTAATGCTGCACAAGTTTACAAATCGCCACTCTCAGCTTATATCCTACGACACCAGTATTCCTTCATACTTCAGCGAGTTAAACTAAAACACATATTACCGCTCACATCAGCATTATAATCATCTTCCACATCCTGCAACAGTTCAAACTAAGACAGAGAAAGATGAAATACAATTTTGATGTAAGTTTTCTAACCGAAAATATTTATTAGTATGAACATATGTACATATGTATTTATAAAAAGTATCATAATAACACTAATATATTAAATATCATAATTTATTGACTTTTAAGGAATGTAATGATCTTTTACACTAACTCTGCAATACCACAAACTCGTTTAAAATCAAAACTTTTTAGTTTTGAACAAAATATTTGATAGTAGCATGTGTTTTGTATAATTTTACATTCACTATTGTGCTTTCTATAATTAAAGTTTTAATACTATTATTTTTGATATAATGTCTGATGAATTTATAAACTTGCATGCACTCATGTTGGACGACAATCTGAACATATTGTTTTTAAACTCTAAACGTTGTTGGCCGAATTTAACATTCTAAATCTGCAAGGGTAAACTCAACATCAAAAGACAATTTTACGTAACATAAAGCAAGAAGTAAATATCAATTTTGTCGTCTTGAAGAAAATGAATTATTGTTATGTAAACATCAACATCCCCTCTCCTAAATACATGACACAGTTTGTTGTTATTCTGACAAACATCATACTTGGCATTCAAGTGATCATAACGCTTGCACTTAAAAAACAGACGACCCTCACGTTCAGGAACAGAACAAACATGGCATAGATCTGATTGGAAAAACTAAATCCAATCCCGTGACGATACTTTAGCAATTTGATCGGCTCTTTTATTCAGGGGAATCCCAACATGCCCGGGTGTCAATACAATGTTACACTGAGAACAGAAGACATCGCCAATTTGTTACGTTTATTATTAAGATATTCTAATTTAAAATTGATATTTTATTTGTTAACTATGTTTGCACACATGAAAAATTATATTAAGACAATATAAAAACTATAACATATTTTTAGACTGAAAACAAATATTTCTAAACCTTCTGCAAAAACATTGACAATTATTATTTATAAAATGAGCAAGTGAAAAATCAAATAGTATATTTTTAACACTCTTCCTCAATTGCGAATGTCTTTATATTGGCTTTGGATCGTAGTGTTTCCAGTTTTAAGCTAAGTAAAGGTTTTGTTAACATATCTGCAATCATCTCCTCTGACGGACAATACTTGCATTCGATGATTTTCTTATCCACGTAATCTTTAACAAAATGACATTTAATGTCAATATGTTTTGATCTATTGCCAAGCTTCTCCTCTCTAATAAGATTTAGGCAGCTTCTGTTATCTTCAAAAATGACTGTAGGATCTTCTTGTTTGCAATTTAAGTCATTTAGAATACCTCTAATCCATATAGCTTCCTTAGCAGCTTCGGATAACGCAATAAACTCGGCTTCTGTTGTTGATAGTGAAACATTTGTCTGCTTTTTGCAAGCCCAACTAACTGCACTGTTGTTGAGTAGAAATATGTTTTCAGAATTCGATTTACGATCAATTCTGCACTCGGCCCAGTAAGCATCAGCATAACCAATAACTGAGTTTCTATTGGGAGTATTTTCACATAGATTTAAAAACAAATTTCTTGAACCTTTTAATTCGTTCCAATCTTCTTGATTTGGATTAGTTGTTTTTCTTGCAAGAATGGGTACACTAGCACAAATATCAGGACGAGTGTTGACTGCAATATACAATAGCAATCCCAACAAGCTTTGATATTCATCATTGCGTAATAGAGGTTCCGAATCAGTTTTTCCATAAGACGGTTCAAGTGGGTATTTAGATGATTTCGCATCTTGTAAGCCAAACTTTAGCAACATTTTCTCAATATATTGCATTTGCCGTATTCTAAATTGGTGCTCTTTTGATCTCCTTACTTCTAGCCCGAGATAATAGGATATTTCACCTAAACTGTTGACTTCAAATTTACTATTGAGAAGTAAAAACACATGCTGTCTTAAATTCTTGTTAGCAGTAGCAACTACTAAGTCGTCAACATAAATTAAAATATAGATTTCCCTCCCATTCATGACTTTGCTATATAAACACTGATCTGCCCTACTTTGTACGAAATTATCATTCACAAGGACATCGTTTAAAACTTTATTCCAAACATATGCTGGTTGCTTAAGTCAATATAAGGTACGTCTTAGCCTACATGATTGACTTGCGTCGTCTTCAATAAAACCTGGTGAATGTTTCATGTAAATGGTTTCTTTGAGAAACGCACTCTTCACGTCGATATGTTATACATGCAATCTTTTTGCGCTAGCAATTGAAAGAAGCATACGAAAAGAAGCTTGACGCACCACAGGGGCAAAAATCTCATCGTAATCACATCCATACTTTTGACTGAAACCTTGTGCCACTAAACGAGCTTTAAAGCGTTGAATTTCACCATTAGGACCTTGTTTTGCTTTGAATGGCGAACTATATTCGCATCTGGTGGCGGTTGAACTAAATCCCACGTATGATTCTTGTTAAGCGATTCAATCTCCTCCTTCATTGCAGACTCCCATTTCAATTTTTCTTTCGATATAACGACTTGTTTATAAGTTTTAGGTTCGATTATTTTATCTATCTCCGCCAGCCGAGCTGAATACTTCACAGGAGCCTTGATGACCTTCGAGGCGGCGGCTCAGTTGATTCCATTTCTAATACAGAAGCGTTAGCTTTGATTTTGGAATCCTTGAAGTATTCAAGATCAATTTCGATACTGCAATAGGAACCGGCATCAGATTCATGATCTGTGATCACATCACTATCATCAATTGATTAGTTGAAGTAGTTACTTCCAAGTATTTATCAGTTTCCGATGATTTATCATCACGTATCGAATTAATTGCTACTTTTGAAGAAACAAATTTATAACCTCTACTAATATTTAATTTGATGGTACTTGTATCGACAAAACGTAGTCCTTTGCTGTCTTCATTGCAACCCACAAATGTCAATAGATTCGATTTGCTGTCAAATTTTTTCCTGCTCAATCCAGGAACTAGAACATATGCATTAGAACCGAATAAATAAAAATTCTCTAGCTTAGGTTTTTGCTCCTCCCATCTTTCATATGGAGTACACGGCATAACACTTGTAACTAGTCGATTTTGTAGCTAGTTGGAGTACATAATGGCTTCCCTCCAATAAGGTTTTGGTAAACCAGCTTCTTCTAAAAGACATCGATCCATTTCAACAAGATAGCGATTCTTCCTTTCTGCTACTCCGTTCTGCTGGGGACGATAGGGTACAGAATATTGAGACATGATACCATTACTTCTTAGGAATTTGAGCATCTTTTCCGATTTGTATTCAGTTCCATTATCGGACCTAATACGTTTAGGAACCCTTCCAAACTTATTTTTCACCATTTCGACGTAACTTCTTGTTTTGTCAAAAACTTCGGATTTTTCGTTAAGAAGATATACAACAGTATACCGACTATAATCGTCAATGAATGTTAAAAAATACCTTTTCTTTCCAGGAGTTAAATTTTGCATAGGGCCACAAATATCCGTATGAATTAAGTCAAGAACTGCATCAGATTTATGTTCTGTTTTCTTTGGAAACGGAGCCTTTGTTAATTTACACGTAGCACAAACGTCGTATGTTGTTCGAATACCGCAAACCATTATTTTGAAATCATTCTGTAGCTTACCAGATTGCATAGCCTTTATAGCATTAATATCTCTATGTCCAGAAAGTTTATGGTAATAATGTTGACACTTGTTAAGAGTACGTTCTGCTTTACGAGCTTCTTAGCACGGCTTTTTAGTTTTTAGTCGATACAAGCTGTTGACACATACACCCACACCAACCTCAGCATTGCTTAAATCAAGAATTTTACATTCAGTTCCCAAAAATAAAACCTTGAAACCTTTGGATGATAACTTCTCTACTGACAGCAAGTTTCCTTTAAAAGATGGAATATATAGAACATCTCTGACGGTAATATCTCTTCCTACACCTTGTTGATTAAAAATTTTTAATTTACAGTCGCCTTTTCTGAATAAACACCTTCGCCATTTGCAACCGTTACTTTTTCATGCCATGATTTGTCAAGATTTATGAATTCTCGTTCATTGCTACAAATGTGACACGTAGCACCGGAATCGACCACCAATACACCTTCTTCTCCGTTAAGCACAAAACACAAATTATTTTCTTTATTTTCGGCAAATTTAGCAGTCTTTCCGTATATGACCAATTCCTCTGCAAAAGTGGCACACAATGTTTTTAACATTATTCTTTTTAAATTTATTTGTAGTCTTTAATACAGTATCTTCAACAGCAATTCTCTTTTTGTGTTTTTCAAATTCTAGCAGTTTATTTTCAACAATGGTCATAGTGAGTTATTTTTCATCTCTTACCTCTAGCGCTGTTATAAGGGTATCGTAACTGCCAGGTAAACTACTAAGTAGCATTGAAATTAGCCAAGATTCAGAAATTGTTTCACCCAGTGATTGTAATTTACAAAATAGTAGTTTCATTTGGGTAATATGTTTGTCCATATCCTCCCTAGGATGTAGCTTAAGTTCACAAATCATTCTTATTAATTTAACCTTATTACTAAGGGTCGATTTTTCATGATAAGCTCTGAGAATATTCCAGGCCTCTTTAGCATACTTACAGTTGGCAATACGAAAAATTTCTATTTTATCAACAGCCAAACCAATTAATATAGTTGCTTCGTTATCACGTTCTTTCTAAATTTCGTTGGGATTTTCAGGGATTTCTTTCTCAACCACTTCCCAAACCCTTTCTTTCTTGAGCAACAGTTTCATGCGATATTTCCATAATTCATAATTATCACGATTAAGTTTTGTAATCAACAATTTCGTATCAGACATTCCGCACACAATCAAAATCTGTTCAAGGTTCACACAATCAGTAACCACAATTTGTTACACAGCAAGAATTAAGGCAAACAATTTTTTTATTAAAATTTATAGGACCATAACCTATTAAGATATTCTAATTTACAATTGATATTTTATTTGTTAACTATGTTTGCACACATGAAAAATTATATTAAGGCAATATAAAAACTATAACATATTTTTAGACTGAAAACAAATATTTCTAAACATTCTACAAAAACATTTACAATTATTATTTATAAAATGAGCAAGTGAAAAATCAAATAGTATATTTTTAACACAGTAGTTTTTCGAAGTACTTGCTTTATGCTCCTACAGGTACTGAAACTGGAAAAAAACACAATCCTGGTTGCTCCCTCAAGAAGGGCGATATAAATCGGTTTTCTTATGGCACACATCTCCGCAAACATGCCTGATGTCTTGTGAGCAATCATATACTGGTACTCTTTATTATTCGATACACCGAGCACAGAAAGTGGAATTTTCAGACTAAGAGGAATCCAAATAGGAGGAATCCATAGCAAATATGTGTAATCTTTAATGAAACGTACGTTCTTTCACTTGCAAGGTTTAGTTATGATTACCCGTTTTTCTTTTCTACAATTTCCACTTAACCTCCAGCACTTAACATATACCAAATGCAGCACATATGCATTTGTCGTTCGTTATAAAGGCTTCAACAAAAATAAATATTAACTATATTAAATAAATACATTTAAAATTATGCGTTTTTTACACCTACTCGGTCGATCTCTTAGGACAACATATAACGACGGTAGATAGACAGTTATGACGTGACTAGAATTACCTTCATAATGGTTGCGTTTGCATGATAAAAATTGCTATTCGGTGTGTATACTTATTGAAGAGTTTACATAAAAGAAAACAACTTCACGAACACCGCAACTATAAATATTGCTTAAAAGGGTCCGCTTATAACTTGCTTGGGTTGCACGTCTTCATAGGCTGAGATTCATCGCTGCCGTCCATTAAATGCAGGATCGCTAATTTGTTAACTGTTCTGCTTATAACGCCTGTGGAAGTACATATTTCCGCTGATCTGGCGGCTCTATCTTTGCCCATTCTTACTCGCATTGTAGCGTTTAATTTGCTATATTAGTATAAAAGATACTAATTTTTGGTTGATTTGACAATTTTCAAATCAACGCTATTTCTATATATTAGTTCTATATACTATACATACTATATTAGTTCTACATACTATAGTACATGTGACTTAAATGATTGAAGTCGACTGTTTGTGTTGGGCGTTAAAAAATGATTAATTTTACTTTATTAAAAACTTTTTCATATCAACTTAAAACTACGTACATTTTGTTTATCTTAATGCTAAACAAAATATTCTTATCAACGCTTCAATGTATCTTACTCAGTGGCAGAGAAGAATCGTCGAACGGACCATTTATGCAGAATTGCATAAATGCTTTAATTGAGACTTGAAGTTATTAAACAAAGAAATTGCATTGAAGTTATTTATACAAATTAGTATATAAGAAAATGCTTGGTTAGGAGAACCTTGAGAAGCTTGAGAAATTTAATATACACAATTCTTTGGGTGGTCTTGCAAAAGACAGAAAGGGGAAACAAAACTATCTTTGTTTAACGTTCCTCTGAGCGAATTGTCAGAGGCAAGTCTGTTGAGGGATTTGTAGGTGATGTGTGGGGTACACACATAACTTGTGCGTGTGTAAATATTGTGGGATAAGTGGGTGCAATATGACCTGAGCCCATTGCCCAGTTATAACAAATTATAATTCCACCAGTAAGAAATGAAGTGAGCCTCACACGCTCACAATATATATATATATACAGTGTGCGCCAAAACATATGCACGAACTTCTAAGTAATATAATATGTCTCAAAAACAAAGGCAAACACGTTAAGATTTTAATGCTTTTTACTGATTTGTAAAATTATTAATCTAAATTTACTAAAATATAAGAAAAAGAAATTAAAATTCTTATTAAACTTAAAAAAAATTCATATTATACATTGGATACAGTTTTTTGTTTGCGACAAAGCATATGCACGTCTCTAGGAAACTTATAAAAAATATTTTTTTACTAATATTTAGTTGCGTAGCCATTATTTTTTTAAAACTTCACGACATCTTCGTGGCATGGACTCGATTAGGTTCGATAAAATTTCACCAGAAATTTCCTTCTATGCATTTCCACTTGGCGGAAAAGTTCGTCCTTATTTCGGCAATTATCACGGTTAATTTTTCGATCTACAATATCCCATAGATTCTCTATGGGATTGAGATCTGGCAATTGCTCTGGCCATTTCGAAACATTTATATTATTGCTTGCAAACCACTCTTTCACGCATTTAGCCGTGTGTTTAGGATCGTTGTCCTGTTGGTACCTCCACTTAAACGGCATTTCCTCCTCGGCATGTGGCAGCATTATTTTTCCAGGATGTCCTTGTAAACAAATCGATCCATTACACCATCTATTTTATGTATTGGTCCGATCCCATGGCCAGAAAAGCATTCCCATACCAAAACATTTCCTCCTCCATGTTTTACCGTCCCTTTGGTATAGCGAGGGTTAAGGCGTTATCCTTTTGGTCTACGTACCGGCCTAAATCCATCAGAACTTTTGAGATTAAACTTCGATTCTTCAGAGAAAAATACGGTGTTGCATTGGGTTGTGGTCCAGTTTACGTGCTCTTTTGCAAAATTAATTCTGGTTAATCTGTTTTTGGCAGAAATAAACGGTTTTTTGCACTTCTATAAGATTTTAATCCACCTTCAACAGATCGGCTTTGGATGGATCTAACCGAGGTATTTAAGCTTAATTGATTTGCGACAGATCTTGCTGAAATAAATGGATCCTTTTTTATTAAACGGAGTATCCCTTGGTCTTCCCGTTTGCTGGTTTTCCGGGGTCTACCACCTTTATGTATGGTATCCAACGATCTGGACCTACGGAAACGGCTTAAAATGCGTGAAATGACACTATGATGAATTCCAAATTTATTTGCAATTGATGTCACTGATTCACCTTTACTATAATCATTTATTATTTGTTCTTTTAATTGAACCGAATATTTACTGTAAGCCATATTTTATTAAAATATTGCAAACTATGACCGGAATGTTTGTTACCACATGAATAATGAATTTGAAATGGGTTTTACAACGTGCAAAATTTTTTGAATTGTTTTTACAATGTTTAAAGCATTGTTGTTCTTATTTAACGGTTGTTTTGTCGGTGATTTGTTGAGAAGAAAGGACAAATATAGACACCAATTTTTTCGTGCATTTGTTTTGTCGTATGTAAAATAGCGGTTTTTGTATATTTAATATAAATTTATTTTTTGTTTAACATTTTTGTTGTTGTTTTCATCATGTGTTAGTAAAGAGAGGCTATTATTTTTATAAATAAATAACACAAATTAAAATTTAAATGAACTTTTCTATGTTATAAAGAAAATTGAGAATCAGTGCAATCTCGTGCATATGTTTTGTCGCACACTATATATATATATATATATATATATATATATATATGCTCTTAAAAAGTATTTTTCATTAATTTTTCACGTTGTTCCAAACAATATATATATATATATATATATATATATATATATATATATATATTATTTTATATATATGTATATATATACAGCCATAGTCAAATGTTATTACACATTACTAAAACTTTTTGTGTTTTGGTAAGACTGCTTCGATTGTTGTTGTTTTCAATATAAAGCAAATTTGTTGTTGTTGGATGTTGTGTAGGAGGAACGAACAAAAATTCAAAGATAATAACGAAATATTTCTCACAAAAACAATACTTTTGTTTGATGCATATTGGCGTCAGAAGTTATTACACACATTTTATTCGTGTCAAAGATAATTACACAATGTCATATTGTATGGTTTATATTAAGAATTATAAATTTAATTTTATTACGTCAATATTTTGTTACTTCTCCTTTGGCATCAATTACTGCTTGCAACCTGGCCGGGATAGACTCAATCAAGGTGTGGATAAAAGAAAGAGGTAGTTTAGCCCAAATATTTTTAATTTCTTCAATAGTGTCATTCAGTTTTCGATTTTTATCAATTGTTCGTTGTTGTTTCATGAAACCCCAAACATTTTCAATGATGTTAAGGTCCGGGCTTTGAGGGGGCCATGCAAGAACAGCTTGATCTACCTCATTTAAAAACTTCGTTACCAACCACCCTTTATGGCAAGGAGCATTATCCTGTTGCAGAATCCAATCGCTACTTGGAAATAGGCTATTTGCTGAAGGAAATGCATGATCATTCAACACATCGATATACCCAGATTGATTCAAAGTTCCTTTAATTGGTACGAGCTCTCCTAATCCATAGAATGATATACAACCCCAGAACATTACAGATCCTCCACCGAATCTGTTTAGAGGCTGCCGTGCTTTGCTTTTGAGAGTTGACGGTAGATGCATATACTTTCTTCCAAAAGATCCCTGGAACTGAAAAGAAGATTCGTCAGTCCACAAAACGTTGTGCCAGAACTCTATGGGCTTACTAATATGATCTCGGGCAAAGGCAAGGCGTTTGGCTTCGTTGTTCGGAGTTATGTCGATCACTTTGCGGACTACATAGGTCTTGATTTCCATGCTCTTCATCTTGCGGCGTAAAGTAGCTTCACTAACTTTCTTCCCAATTACTTCCTCCGAATTTTCTGCAATGCGAATAGGGCTTATTGTTGGATTTACCATAAGGACTCTCATTAATCTTGTTTTTTCCCTTTGGCCTATAACGGGTTTTCGTCCACTTTTCTTTTTATCTTCTAAATTCCCACAAGTGTCCTTCTTTTTTACTAAATTGTACACAGTTTTCGCGAAATTCCATAAATTTTCGTAAGATCCGAAGCCGAAGTTCCCATTTTGAATTTAGTTACAATCTCGGATCGTGTTTCAATATTTAAATGTTTCCTTTTGACCATTTTAGTGGATTATATTAACAATATTACTATTTTGCGCAATCCTCTCCAAGAATAATGTAAAATGCGCCTACGTAACACACAAAATAGCTAAAAACTAATGATATTTACACGAATAAAATGTGTGTAATAACTTCTAACGCCAATATGCATCAAACAAAAGTGTTGTTTTTGTGAGAAATATTCCGTTATTATCTTTGAATTTTGTTCGTTCCTCCTACACACACCATTTCATCCAACTACAACAAATTTGCTTTATATTGAAAACAACAACAACAACAACAGTCGAAGCAGTCTTACCAAAATACAAAAAATTTCAGTAATGTGTAATAACATTTGACTGTGTCTATATATATATATATATATATATATATATATATATATATATATATTGTTATTTTAATAATAAATTTTGGTTTTATTAGTTATTTTTCGTTTCGATATTAATAATTGTAGTTTCTAAGTATAATAACTGTAAATGTCTTTTTTTAGTTAAATTTAGATAAAATTTTTCAGACCAAAAATTGTGTAAAAAAACGTGGTAAATAATAACTTTATTTTTATTTTGGTTTAACTATAAACTAAATAACATAAAAACAATTCGAAAATGGAAATTTAAAACATAAAACTCAAAATATTCAACAAAAATGTCCAAAACACGTAGTTTTCACTGTGCATTAAAATAGAGCCAAGGAATGTAGGTACCTAAAATAAAGATATTTTCTTTATTAAAAAAAGTGTTTCTCATTAATAATTATTTATTAACCTCAGTACTTAGTAGAATGCCCTTATTTTTTATAACGGCTGCGCAGCGTTTATGCATAGAGTCCACAAGTTTGCGACAAGTTTCGCCGGGAATATATTTCCACGCTTCTTTAATCAATGCCCAGAGCTGGTCTTTATTGGATGGTTTTTTTCCTCTAAGAGCTGTTTTAACAATCTGCTACAAATTCTCGATAGGATTTAAGTCTGGCGACTGTGCAGGCCAGCTTAAAACCTGGACGCCATTATTTTGAAACCAATCTTTTGCCCGTTTCGATGTGTGTTTGGGGTCGTTATCTTGTTGATACACCCATCGAAGGGGCATATTCCATTCCGTATAAGGCATCATAATGTCTTCTAATATATGTACGTAGTAGACAGCATTCATTCTTCCCTCAATCCGAAATAGAGGCCTTGTGCCATAGTATGAGAAACAGCCCCACACCATTATATTTCCGCCACCATGTTTAATGGTTTTAATTGTGTACTGTGGGCGGAATTCGCTGTTTGGGGGTCTACGGACAGTTAGGCTGCTTCTGTTGGAGTTAAACAAATTTACTTTAGTTTCATCCAACCACAAAATATTTCACCACTTATTCACAGGCCAGTGCTCCTGAGCAAACTCTATTCTCTTGTGCAGCTGTTTTTTGGTCAGATATGGTACCTTTCTGCTACTTTTATATCTTAAATTGCTTTTTAGCAATATCCTTCTGATTGTCGACGTTGAAACATCTAGGTTATATTCTTTTTGAAGAGCAGTAGAGGTCACAAAAGGGTTATTTTTAACATGATGTACAACTTTCCGCTCTAAAAGGGCTGTTATTTTCTGTCTTAAACTTATAATTTCCAGCATTTTCGACCATTTTCTTCGAGCATCCAATTGTTGCGTCAATTTGTCTGTAGCTTTTTCCCTCATTATGCAGTTTTTTTATCTCTCTGCGTTCGTGGGTACAATGATTACCTCTGCCCATTCTGAAAACGTTAGTGTAATAGAATGCTTAAAATCTATTAGATTGTATTGACCACGTTTTGTACTTACATTTTATGCGAATTTAAATTAAAAAACCATTTGTAAATCACTTATTTTGCAATTGGCTCTATTTTGTTGCACACCCACACCCACATCGAACTCTAAACTCACACTGATCTGAAGAAGAGTGACATTGATAGTTTATGAAAAATAAAGGGACTGTATTCATAAGTGATCAGTGATAACAGTACAGTCACTTTTTTTACATGTACCTCTATTTATAAAGAAACAAAAACAAATTGCACAGCAGAAATTCCAAAAACCGCGATTCAATAAAAACAATTTCTATAGCAAGCAAAAAGTAAACAAAAGATACACACAAACACATATACAAGACTACTAAGCCAGCAACTGAAATAACAAATGCGCAATTTCGCGTATGTTCGGGACATTTCAAGAAGCGGCCGTGATCTGTATATAAAGGCGCCGTCCACCGCAGAAGAGTTAGTTGACTTTGAGATTTCAAAAAGTGAACATCTGTGTGTACAAAAGAAGTATTAAGTGTACAGTGTCAATTAGTACAGTTGTAAATAGAGTCTTAATTGCCGAATAAAGTTGTGTACTGGTAAAAATCATTAAGGACTGTGTATTTTGATTGCAAAATCACGTTTATTGTGGTAATAAACGTAACAATATATATATATATATATATATATATATATATAAGAGAAAATAAAATCATTTCGAATTGTAATACGCCATAATAAACAGCATTTGTCGTTTTTCAATTTTCGGTGTAAATATACAAAACCGATGTCTTGCCAACGCGCGAACAGGCTACATACAACTGTCCATGTGAGAAAACTGGATACTCTAAATTCACTCCACAAACTCCTACGGATTGGCCTGGCGCCTTATTAATGGTAATCGCAAACGCCAGGCGAACAAGAAACTGAAATATTTTAAATTCAAATGGCATATCAGACGGAATCATTGGGTTGCGTGGAATGAATACATCTTCGCCTTTGAATTTTCCAGTTATAATAGTAGCTTCAATTACATAAGCCATCAACATTTTAATAGCAAGTCTTGTACCACTACACAAACAGGATTGATTGATATTGCGAAGCATAATAATAGTGGCTCCAACTTTCAATTGGAGATTATGCGAATTAAAAATTTCTGTTGGATAATTCACATCTTCTTCATTGGTAACAGTATCCACAGACTTGTACGACACCAATTCGCCAGGAATCTTTGATTGTATAGCCATGTTTAATTCAGTAACACCTTTGTTCTTTGCCGCTAAAAATTGCTCTCTCATTCAACCATGCATGGCATGTATATTGTTGTGCTATGTTAGTGACAACACATTCAATCAATTCCTTGTTTGACTGTACGAAACGGCAAAAATCATTTGGCAATGTTATCAATCCAGTGTCATCAACAGGCATTGCGCATTTCCCAATTTTCAGCAATTGCTTAGAGCACTTATCAGCAGATGGATCATTTTGCAACTGAACACGAATGTAGTTAGTGAGTTTCAATGTTTTAACAAATCTCCATAAATATGAAGACTTTAAGTAAGCAAGCGTTAATTTCATCAGCAACTGTCAATCTTGGAATGACGGGCAATGTTTGCCTAAAATCTCCTGACAATAAAATCAACGCACCACCAAACTACTCTGAATTATCTCGGAGATCCTTCATTGTTCTTTCCAAAGCTTCAACAGATTTCTTATTCGCCATAGTGCATTCATCCCAAATAATGATACCGCAACGTTTTAATAATTTTGCCGTTCCAGATTGAAAAGGATTGAGTTGAGGTGGGTTCCTGAACTCAACTGAACCTTTGTAAAAACTCCAGTAAATTCTCCTTGCAGATCAGGTATACGTATATATGTACGTATGTAGGGATAAACTTTTAGAAAAAAGGTACTTAGAGAAATTTACTATAGATTATATAGTTAGAATTACTCGGTAAAAATTTGCAATTATAATTATTAGTGGTTGGAGAAAAGAAATGGAGACAATTATGTGAATAATTTCATTAATACGTTTTATTATGCGATAATTGTCTTACCCTTCTAATAATTTTTAGACTCAGGGAATTCAGAGTTTAAATGAAGTTGTACCCAGTGGTTGTGGTTTATTCGATGGTTAAAAGGTAAGTAAGTTACACTAATGTGTGAAGGCGAACCCTCAATCAATCGTTGGAAAAACGATGATCAATAAATTGATAATTGGAAAATTCCAATAAGTACTAATTTTACAGTGACGCCAACTTCATTTAAATTTACAATTAGTATTAAGGCAAACAATGAGGTTAAGTATTATAAGCAGAGAACCGGCAGAGAAAAAAAACCAAAAAAAAAGCATTTTGTTTTTACATCTTTTTATGAATGATTTTATTCCAAATTGGCAATTCCATGAAAACTATTGCAATAAATAATCATATGAGCTTTTATATTTTCAAACTTCAACTTTCTTCGTCTTTCTGTCAAAAGATTTCCATACGAAGAAAACTTCTTTCAACATAAACTGATGTGGACGGAGCAAACTTAAATTTTAAAATTTCTTTTGACGAAAGGCTGTCAACGTATTCATTGTCTGGCTTTATTCCCGACTCTAAAACTTTGCTAATATGTAAAAATTTTTGATATCCTGGATTTCGTCGAAATACAGCATCAAATTTTTTAAATATTTCTGATCATTTACACCATGTTACGAAAGTCTACATACGATTCAAAATTCTTAAAAGAGATAAAAAGAAATGTTTGTTCAATGTAATTTATATTAATGATAAAATAGATCTAAACTAAACAAAAACCAATTCAATTTATTAACAAAAATAAAATTAAATTAAAAAACATTAAAAAATTCGTATTTATGATGTAACAAAAGTCTACATACGACAAATTTTTAAACCGAAATTTTACTATATTAATACCGAGTTGGTCCACCATTTGCTTTTATGACCTCATTTAGGCTAGACGGATAGAGATAGCTTCTTTGTAACTTCCCGTGAAGTTTTTTTTCCCACTCTTCCACTAAAACCGCTTTTAGAGAACTTACAGATGTTACGTTTCTTTCTCTAACCTTACTCTTTAAGTGCGCCCATAAATGCTCAATAACATTGAGGTCTGGTGATTGCGGGGGGTGGTTAAGATTAGATCTAACATTATACAACAGACATTCTTTTACCAAGCCAGAGGAATGCTTCGGGTCATTGTCGTGCATAAAAATATAATTATTATTTAATTGAAGTTTCTCAACACTTCTCATGAAACTCGTTTTTAATATGTCTAAATACATATGGCGATCCATTGTTCCTTCTATAAAATGCAATTCTCCAACTCCATTTGCGGCCATGGAGCCCCATACCATTACAGAGCCGCCGCCATGTTTCTAGCATGAAGTGCTGAATTTGGTTTTTGCCACACTTTTGCTGGCCCATCTCTTTGAAAAACATTAAATTTACACTCATCTGTGAAATCACACGTGTCCAAAAGGTTGGGTCTTCAATATGGATTTTTCATACTGTTTAGCGTAGCATATCCGCTTCTTTCTGTTAACTTCACTTATTAGTGGTTTCTTGCGCACTATTCTTGATGCTAAACCAGCCTTTTTTAAACTTTTCCGGACACACTGAGCATGGACGTGTATTCCATCAAATTCTTTTATAGATTGGGCCAGTTTTACGGCACTGGTTTTTGGGTTTTCAGCTACACATCGTACTATTTTTCTCTGAATCCGTGCGTCAAGTTTGTTTGGCCGATCACTTCTTGGCTTGCTTTCGTAAGAACCGTTTGAATTGTAATTTTTTATTATTGTTTGAACCGTAGATTTAGACAGGTCTAGTATACGAGCCACTTTCGAAAAAGAATTTCCTTCATTTTTTAGCTTAACGACGGCTTCGCGTAATTGGGGAGCAATTTCTCTTCTCTTTGACATTTTTTTTTTAATTTTTCTAAAATTCAATTAAACTAGAAATTTCTTCTTTTCTCTTCGCTGTTAAAATTCCACTAAATTTTGAAAGAACAAGCAAAAATTTCAAAACACATTTTGCAACGGGAATTTTACACTCAAAAAATTATTCGTATGTAGACTTTCTTTGCATTTCCAGTAGGCTGAAATGTAGTTTTTTTCACTCAGCCTTTTAACGGATTAAAAAATTGAAATTTTTCTTTTTGTGAAAGCTTATAAAATTACATTTATATAATACTAAAGTAAAATATTGTACTGCTTTCAGGTTTTTTTCGTAAAAGTACCTAATTGCTATCGTACGTAGACTTTCGTAACATGTAGTATACTTATCTCTTCTCTAATATTTAAAACAGTACTTATACTTTCATGTATAGATAATATATATATAATAGTTTGTAACTTTTTTAAGGCAATAATAATATTTGAAAAATTGTTATTTATAAATGCGAGCTGCGCATTTAGCTCTAGCATTTTATAAACCCTTTTAGCCTGTACAATTGACTACAAGTCTTCATCATTCAATGTTGAAACAACAGCCTGAACTTCCTCAAGATGTGCTGCAAAATATATGGCCGCTTTCTTGGGATCTCCTGGGTTAGAGCCAGGTATCATGTTTTAGACCAATATATTTTACACCTATTATATCCGGGTGAGTTACGTTTTCCTTCGACGGCTGTTTATACTCCTTCCGTATGCAAGAGTTTAAGGTTGTTTATACCCGTTCCGTGTGCATGGGTTTCTTGACATGATATTTCTCTAGGGCTGATCTAGCGACAATGATCCGCTTGCAATTTCATGTCGTACAATTCGACCATCAGCAGTATAAATTAATGACTCGTTGCAGTATTCAACTACGCGACTATAGCTGTGTAAGCTATCGCGTCTACAGCACAGAGTCACTGATCCAGAGATTTGAATTTGACATCCAAAATCTTCAGACGTATAGGGCTTCTCGTCCTGTGGATCCTCGAATGCAACATATAGTCGCAAACACTTTTTCTGCATCGGTACCATTCCATAAGAATCCGGGTACCTGGGTGATGGCACAAATGTTATAGATAACGGTCGTGTCACCAGACCGAATCTAGACATTGGAGCTTCAGATATCTGTCGGTAGGTCAGACTTTCTGAGCTATCTTTGTTCAGAGGTTGTAAACTAACCCCCACATTCCACTCTTCTTTGCCGTTGGGCAAGTGGAGATAGATGTTGCAGTTAAACTGCGTAGGTAACAATGGGTATAATTAGAATACCATGAACCTCCACCGGCTGCTGTTACAATGCCTGGTGAGTCCATAATCGCCATGGTTGGTGTTACATCAATTCCAACCTGTAGACCTACGACTGAATTGTCCGCGTCGCTTAGAGTTGCGGCATGTTTAGTGAGATCGTAAAAGACCTTACTGATCACGGAGGTTTCTCCGAAGATGAAATCGGCGATGAGCTTCAAAATGGATTGGCCAGGTAATATACCAATTAACGTACTATATTGACTTTATCGTCACCTAATATGCAAAAGGGCGTAACAACAGTTTTTATTTTTTTATAGGAGAAGTAAAAAACGTTGTAAAATTAAAGATATTTTAGATTTAAAAGACATATTTTATTGTCTTGCTTAAAACACGACTACAGACTTATTTCTTAAGATTTTTTTTATTTTTTGTTAATATTTTTTAAGTTATGGTTGTTACGCCTTTTTGGCATTCGATTTTCTGAAACAAAAAGACGTAATAACATTAAACATGAGAAATGGTGATTTTGTTTTTAGAATATAAGTATTCTTCCCACTTTATTAAGTAATAAGCATGTTTTGTAGTAAGTTTATTAAAAACAAAATTTAATTAAATTCATTGTATTTACACAGTACATAAATATTTTAAAATATCTACTAATTAAATATTTCAAATGATAAAAAACTAAAAAATATTAAATTCATTATATATTTATGTAATAATTTATTTTAGAAAAAGAAAAAATACTTCAGTATAGAATGTTAAAAAAAAATTTAATTTTCAAATGGAATGTTGTCATAAAAGTAATGACAATCTGTAGGATGTATAGATTTGAGGTCTTGAAGATTTTCCCATTTCTTCGAAATTTTTAATCTTTGAGTATGTAATCGACAAGGTTCTTTATCAGTGAATTTTTTTGCTGTTCGTTGTGGAAGAATCGCATATTCATCTGCAATATTGGTTTTAAAATAAATGATTCCAGTGTTGTCGTATGCCAAGACACGAATCATGTTTACCGGGGGATCTCCTTTTTTACCTATAAATGAATTTAAATTAGTAAAAATTTTTAATGCATATATAGAGCATCAAATAATTATTCTTTACCTGGTCGAATAGGTATCTCTTTGGAAGCGAATCATACAGCATATGATAAACAAATGTCACACATATCATTTCTTGGCTTGAATATAGAAACATTTTGTTTTTTTAGTTCTGACATAAACATAGTAAAAGATATGGGAGCAATTCCGTTATGAGACTCGCAGTCCTTAGAATAAAATTGATATATTTGTGTGTATGTTTTAAAATCCGACTGCAAATACAATTTAGTGGTATATTTACGTCGATAGTGTGACTCCAGCTTTGGAACATCCTCTAACCATTTTTTTACAAAGTTTAGACGTTCCTCGTATTGTTTTCCTTGTTTTATTACTCTTTTTAGCCACAGATCTTAAAGTATTTTTTTCTTCTGGACACATTTGGGTACCATGCAAGTCATTGGAATCTACCCAAAGTCTAAGCATTTTTTCGCTTATACCCAGCGTTGACAGAAACATTTGCTGACATACCTGAACACGAACAGCATTATTTATTAAATAATATAATTTAGTAACAGATCTCCGTGAGTTTTCTACGTAAATACGTTTTCTATTGATGCGTTCAATAAGATTACTTTCATACACTTTTTTTTTGTTCCCATGACATCTTCCAGAACCGATCAAATATTTCCTTGCGCATGTATTCTGAAAAAAGGTTGCAATGCCGAACTTTACTTTTGTCACAATAAGTTGATGAACATCCACTTTTAAATCTCTTGGATTTCTTTCACATACTTTTCCCATGGAAAATTCTTCGTATGCTTTGCCATTCATCCGTTTTCTTTTATTTTCCACTCTTTTATTTGTTTTTTCGGCACTATGTTCAGTTTCATTATTATTATTTTCCATTTTACTTTTCTTTACAAATATTTTAATATTTATTTAAGTTTTTCACAATACCACTCACTCAAAATATTACCATTAACATTAAACGCAAAAATAACAAACACAAATTGACAAAAAAATCGTAGGCAACTTAGTTATTCAAAAATAAAAAGAGTCAGTTTTTTCATTCAAGTGTGTTTTGTTACGCCTTTTTGTTTTTGAAATTTATACACTTTTTGTTACGGCCTTTTGAATTTCGTTTGTAAAATCGTTTTTTCTTGACGTATAAGTTCAAAATTCTGGAGAGACATGTAATTTAGTTTAGTGCATTATAATCAACCAAAAACTCGATTTTGAATTTTTTTTGTTGTTCCCATTCGGCGTCTGCGTACAGTCTTCTTCTTCCTCTCATCACGATGTACACGTTTCGTAGTTTTTCCCATGGTATAACGATCAGTACAATAACAATAAAATAGGTAAGGTATAATCCGTTTGGGCCTTCTTATCGAGGATAGATGTGCCAGTTTATCTAGTAACTGCTGCAAACAATCAATTTCGCGATCACACATATGTGTTCGATTGGAATATTTGAGATGAATTTCAATTCCGGAAAGTTTAAAAGAAAATTGTTTAGAACGGAAACGGTTTTCTCAGCGGTATCGGATATCCAATGTGCTTTAAAAACAAAATATGGATTTTAAGAGAGCATTCGTAACCATCGATAGAGACATTTTAATTCAGAAACTCTACAATTATGGCATCAGGGGAAGAGAGTTGCAATAGTTTAGTTCATACCTAACTGGCAGATTGCAAATAGTTAGAGTGAACGAAGTAAAATCAGAGACAAAAAATAATAATTATGCCGTACCACAAGGCTCAATTTTAGGGGCACTTCTATTAATTTTATATATAAATGAATTACCTAATGTATTAAAAAAATGTGAAATAATACTTTATGCTGATGATAAGTGAAAAACAATGTGAGGACAATTTAACACTGGATATGGTTAAAGTCACTAAATGGCTAAATATGAATAAACTTAAATTAAACGAAAATAAAACGAAATTAATGCAAATAAACATGGCAAATAAAATAGTCTTTAAAATTATTAATAATAATATAGTATTTGATCAAATCAAATACCTCGGTTTCATACTAGATACAAATTCAAAATTTAAAGAACATATTGATTACATATGTAGAAAAATTGGCAGAAAAATCTGTTTTTTTAAAGAGTTAGAATTAAAATATCAACACTTACAGCAATAAATATATATAATGTTATGATCAAACCTCACTTCGAATTTGGTTCAACGATTATATACACATGTTGCAAATATAATCAAATATATAGACTGCAAAAATTACAGAATAGAGCAATGCGGACGATTTTGAAATGTAATCGTTACACCTCAATAAATTTAATGCTTGAAACCTTGAAATGGATGGGAATACGCGATCGGTTGAAAATGAATACACTAATATTTATACAGAAGATGAAAACAGGCAACGCACCGCGATATCTAATTAATCAATTACAATATGTTCGGGAAATGCAACCAAATGCTGAAAATTTTAGACTGCAGAGGGCAACAAATCTTAGTATGCAGCGATCACTGTATTACAAGGGACTCCAGTTATATAATATGCTTCCTAATAACGTAAAAAATTTAAATAATCCTAATATTTTTAGAAGAAGTATTGTTGAATTTTTTAAAAGCCAATTAATATATATGAATTTATAGATGATATAGTATATTTATTTCTTTTAATTAAATTGTAAATTGTAAAAAATTTTAAATTTATATAAAGTATATATTATGCTACTGAAATAAATACTACTACTACTTCTCTTAGAAATGAAGGAATACTTGTTATTTTAAGAAGGTTTTATTTTGTGTGCTCGTAAAGGCACAGATATATATTCTAATAAATTATAAATGAAAGTTAACTCAAAGGAAAAAAAGTGTTATCGGTTATTAAATAATAAAAAGTATTACCAAGAATACACAATACATATTTCGAAATGCAAATATAAGAAATATAAATGGTTACATAATTTGGAGCAGATAATTAATTTCTAACACTCTTCCTCAAATTAGTAAACATTAGATTTCAATCTAAGAATGTTCAGCTTCGTTGATGGTAAAGACTTGGTTAGCATATCGGCAATCATTTCTTCAGAAGGGCAATACGCACAACTGATTATATTTTTATCAACGTAGTCTTTTACGAAATGAAAATTTGTATCTACATATATGCTTCGACCGATTGCTTAGCTTCTCATCTTTTATCAAATTAAGGCAGCTTCTATTGTCTTCGTAAACTATCGTTGGACTTTTTTGCTGACATCCTAAATCAGGCAGGACGTTTCTGATCCAGATAACTTCCTTCGAAGCTGCCGACAAAGCAATAAATTCTGCTTCCGTTGTTGATAATTATACACTAGTTTTCTTTTTACTAGCCCAACTATCAGCACTCTCATTAAACATAAATATGTAGCCAGAGTTTGATTTCCTATCAATCCTGCATTCTGCCCAGTTTGCATCTTCGTAACCAACCAGTTGATTTTGATTAGTAGAACAACCTTTCAGATTCAAATACAGTTTGGAAGTTCCCTTTAGGTATTTAGCTATACGTTTTAGCTCGTTCCAATCCTCATAGGTGGGATTGCTTGTTTTCCTCGCTAATATTGCCACGCTTGCGGATATATCGGGACGTGTATTTACTGATATGTATAGTAAAGAGCCTAATAAACTTTGGTATTCATCATTCCGTAGTTATAGATCAGAATCATTTTTCCCGTAAGACGGATCAAGGGGGTTCTTCTAGCATTTTGCATCTTGCAAACTAAATTTAATCAAAATTTTATCAATATATTGTTTTTGTCGTATCTTGTAGTT
Organism: Phania funesta; assembly: GCA_963932375.1. Taxonomy (NCBI): domain Eukaryota; kingdom Metazoa; phylum Arthropoda; class Insecta; order Diptera; family Tachinidae; genus Phania; species Phania funesta. The sequence continues at coordinate 87,912,351 of OZ010653.1, forward strand.
ATGTTCATCCGTTCTTATGATTTCCATTCCGAGACATTGGGAAATGGGTTTAAGCCTGTTCACTTCAAAAGCATCCTGTAGACGTATGTAATATGTTGATAATTGAAAAGGGAATAAAAACATGCCAGGGGTTTGGTAACTTCTTCTTGGCCAACCACTGCTACTGTTGACATGACTGAAATTATTCTTTCATCCAGTTCCGTTGGTTTGAATTTTTGTGCCCCATTTATCCCACTTCTTTGCATGGAATTTTTATATTCTTGATATTTCTGCTTTGCCTTGCTCCTATTAATTAAAAAAAGAAAAGAGCTCAGATTTATATTTAACCTTCATCTGTCCCAAAAAAAAATAACTTTTTCTACCTTTGCGTCGTTACGCATACTATACTTTGAAAATTGAAAACACTCGTGGGAAAAACAGATAAAAAAGTTATGTTTGTATTTAGTTGACAAAAAATCTTTTGTTTACAATTGTTTAGTTTTAAATAAGTTTATTTTCTATACACTTTACACATACGTTTCGGTTGTGAGTGCTCTTACATGCAGCTTTTAAGCAAAAGCAACAAATCGTTGTATGCATGTTATTTTTTGAAGCTGAGTTACTTTCACAACACATCAAACATCTTTGCCGTCCTTTGGTTTGTAGAGGTACGCTTTTTGATCTTTTTGATACATGTGATAAAGATGCCATTTCATGTAAATTCATGGTTGAACTTGATCTTGGCTTTCCAGTTCTACTTGCCATATAGGGTCTGGAAAGTGATAACCCCAGTTCTCGTAGAAAATTTCTTCTTATTGTGTTTTTTTGCGAAGTTTGCCAATTTGGGTTGATTTCTTTAAAAATGACTAATGCGTTCAAAGCAGATATATCGATGATATTGGCAAATACCGCCATTGGCCATCTGTTAGTTTTTCTTTTACAACTGTAGCAGGAAAGCATCTTATCTACCGTATCGACACCACCTGCATTGAAGAAAAAATTACTTGATAAAAACAAGAAAGATAAATCGAAATTCCTTAACGGACCCTTTGGTTTTATTATAGTAGCTTATGATTGCTGGCAGCTTTTTAATACCAGTTTCAACTTCTTTAGAACTTTGTAAAATTGTACACTTATATTTCCTTCCAACGTATGAAACAAGCGCTGTGTTTTTTGTAAATGCAAATGTTGATTTGTATAGCGGTAACTTTTTACATGTTAGAAGGTTTGGTGGAATAGATCTTTTATTTTTCCGCCTAGTTCCAACCATGGTGATACCTCTTGCTAATAATTCCTGGCCGAGACCATATGAAGAAAAAAATTATCCATTGTCACATTGTGCCCTTTCAATCCACGAACTAAGTCCAAAACAACACGTTGGCCCTGATTTTTTTCGCTTAAGCATGCACCCACTGGTTTACCCAAATATGGTTGAATTTTCCAAGTATAACAGGTCTCAGAACACACGCAAAACTTAATACCATATTTTTCCGGTTTTGAAGGCATATACTGAAGAAATTTGCACCGACCCCTAAAACCTAGCAGCTGTTCGTCTATTGTTACGCATTCATGTGGGTTGTAAAAATCAGGTAATGAATTCGACCATTTATCAAACACTTCTCTAATAGGTGCAAACTTATCCTCACTTTTCAGCTGTCTTCGACTTATTGCATCATCAAAACGAATTACTTGATTGATGTATTCAAATGTTTTTTTCGACATAATTGCCCTAAATAAAGGACGACCATATTCTGTATCGAATAGGTCAAGAGTTGACTCATTTTTTGATCTAAAAACAAATTTGAAATAGAAAATAGTTTCCTGAAAGCCAAACGATATTTTACCTAAAATCAAAACACCTATGTATGCTTGCAATAAAATGGAGTCTATTCGCATGTATTCGTCACCATATTTAGCTTTTGCAAATGCATTCGTATGGACTAAAATTATATTTTCAAGGTGTGGAGGGAAAAATAGTTGGAAGGCATCTTTTATATTATCAACGCAGCTTTTTGCAAATCGAGTGACACCAGGAGTTAGATTTAAAATGTTTTCATTTCTGAACCTACCACTGCATTCCAGGTTAAATGGTTCTGGCTGCCATATTGTTCCATCCTTTGACACGTACAATGGATCGGAAACAAAATGGTCATCAACAGTATTTACTTTATTTGTTGGAATTAAATCCTCAGTTTCAGAACCACTTTCAGAGATTCCTCTTTAATTCGTTTGTGAATGTTCTGGCACGTATTCTTCATCACTTATATCAGACAATCTGCAGTTATCCTCTTCAGCACTTTCATTGAGAAGAATTCCAATTTCTTCTTTTGACAAATAATTTGGTTGGTACATATTTTTGTTTTAAAAATTTTCTTGTGTATTTTGTTGGAAAAATTTCACAAAGAGCTTTACTACCTGTTAAAAGTACAATGACTGGCAAAAAGACATATGAGAAGTTAATTTCCCGCCAAAAAACAGGTGTTTTCCCATATGCGTAGAAAACAACGCAAAGGGTTGCCAACGTAACGTTTTCGATGCAATCCACAAAAAAATCCATTTCGGAATCTAAATGGATTAAAATAATGTAAATTCGCGTTTCCTTCAAAATCAATAAATTTTATTGACTTTTAGCTAGCACTTAAAAAAAAGTAACAAAATTGTATTGCACTTGCGTCGTTTTCGACGTAAAGAGCAGATAAAGGTTAAAAAAAATTGTGAAAATTTTCCGCATATTGACCAACGCTCTCCACATTTCGCCGTTTTTGCAGGTTTTTTATTTTAACTTAAAAAAATGTTTTTTTAAAATATTATTTTACCTATCGTGCGCAAATTCTGCATGCTCCTTCATGTATTGTATAAGCGCGTACTTATGTTCTTTTGTAATTCTTACTTCCTCCATGATAATTAAAATTAAAAGAATCTCAAAAAAAATTTAAATTACGCAATATTTACATTGCACTTACTTTTTAGCAGCACAAAATATTTATTGCTAAAAATTAAGCATTTAGGAGACAAATAACAGCTGTTTAGTTGTTAGAGAATACAAAATAGGAGAATTTTAGCGATGAAAACAAACGCTAAATATACGGCGAATTTAATTTTTAAGAGATAGCTAAATTTAGCACGCGTGTGAAGAAATCATACCGGGAATAACATACTTTTTCACATAGTTGAAAATAGTATGAAAATACTAAAAAATTCAACCGAAATCCCAATTTCCCTGAAAGTATGTTATTTCAATTCCAAATCGTTTCCCACCACCAAAATGAAAAATTAGCCAACCAAGTTAAGAATTAAAAATCAGTAAATGTAATAAAAATAAAATGTTATTAAAAAGTTAATAATTGATTTCAATACATAATTACCATAGGAATCGACCTATATAGTTGTCACTTTCGAAAAATTAGCCGTTTATAGGGTATACCCTCTTGAGTTGAAAATTAGTCATATGCCTATATATACAGTTTCTATTGAAAAAAATCAATAAATCGAAATGTGCCAAAAATTCGATCACTGATTTCAATACATAATTACCATAGGAATCGACCTCTACAGTTGTCACTTTATATACAGTGCTTGACAAAACAATGGAAGCTCTTCTTAAAATTTACTTCCTTACTGTTGGAGGTCTCAAATCTAAATTATGTCTTCAAAAAAAGGAACAAGTGTTATAGTGTTTTATTTTATAAATTGTTTTTGATATATTAACTAAAATTGAATAACATAAAATATCATATATTGAAAATTATGAAGCGAAAGTATTCAAGCATACATATATATATATATATATATATATATATATATATATATATATATATATATATATATATATATATATATATATATATATATATATCTGCATATATATATACAGTTGTGTGCAAGAAAATAGGAGTGCCCTTCATAAAAAAACAAAATTTTAGTTTTCTATTAAAAATACAAATTTTATAATATTCTTTTTACTTGAAATTGTTTTTTTTGGTAAATTCTGTAGTTTGTACATAGTTAATTATCACAATAAAGCTAAAAAAACTGAAATAATTTCATGTAAACAAGAAAAAAAAATCAAAATTCGTTGTTCAAAATAATAGGAGTATTGGTTTTTGTCCTAATAGTTTCGAAACAAAAGGCATTAAATATTTAAATTGTCAAAGAAAAAGCTAAATAGATTTAATATTTAGTGGAATAACCATGGTTATTTAAAACTTCAGCACATCTACGGTGCATGGAATCAATAAGATCCTGGCAACGCTTCAACGGGATTCGATGCCAGCCATCACGCACTGTGTTCCATAGCTCTTCGGAGTTCGATGGTTTTTTCTCTGTCACATACTTCTTAACATCTCCCCATAAATGTTCTATGGCGTTGAGGTCAGGTGACTGAGCAGGCCACAACATAACCTCAATCCCATTGACCCGAAACCAATCGTTTGCCAACTTACTTGTATGTGTCGGAGCCAGTTCCACCAAACAATACGATTTTGCTTTCGTCCGTCCACAATATGTTTCTCCATTTTTCATTCGGCCAGTCGATGTGTTCTTTTGCGAAGTTTAAACGCGCAGTTGCCTGTTTCTTAGTCAATAACGGCACTTCTTGCAAATAAATCATTTTCAATCAGACGTCTGCGAATCGTAAAGGTACTTACACGAAGTTTCAGCTCTTTTTGAATCCTATTTGAGGACGCAAAAGGGTCTCCCTTGCTACAACGTACAATTCGCCGGTCATCAACCTTTGAAGTTTTGCGCTTGCGGCCACGTGTTTCAGCTTTTTGCGTATATTTTAGGGCATTAACGATCATTTGAGCAAAGCACGCCAAATTTTCCTGAATTTCTTTATAAGTTTTTCCTTTTTTTCGCAGATTTTTTATTAAATTCCGTTTTTCCTCTGAGCAGTGCTTTCCTCGTCCCACTGGTAAAAAAAATACATTTTTTGTTTTTATTAAAAAAAAATGTTTATTCTATTTTCCTATATTTACTTGTTATTTTCTTCCACTTTTATGCCGTATTTTATTTTTCATTTTTAATAAATCGATCACACTCCTATTTTTTTGAACAAGTCAATTAAAGGGCAAATATAGAAATGAGTCAATTGCATCTTAAATATGATAATTTTTTTTAGTCTCTCTTTTGTATTTTACTTCTTACGTACCGTTGTAATTGCCGTTAGAATAAAACTTCGTTTACTAGTTGATACACTAAAAAAAATAACTTATGTAAATATTATGTGACAGCACTCCTATTATTTTGCACACAGCTGTATATATGTGTATATATATACATATATATGAATATATATATATATATATATATATATATATATATATATATATATGAGTATATATACAGATATATATATATATATATATATATATACAGATATATATACATATATATATATATAACTTAAATTTTTATTTTGTTATTTTTTTTAAAAAAACAATTTTTTGGAGCTGAAAAGCTCTTTATTTTATTACCGTTTTCTTAAAACTAAAACTTTATAAAAATATTTCTTAATTCTAACTTATTTTGTTGACAACCCAACCTGCAACATCAGCATATTCTTTGGTTGTGAAATTGTTTTAATGTTGGTTCCCACCAATTGCAACGGCGCGTGTGCAACGTCAGCAAAACAGATATGTTGCGAAATTATTTTATTTAGTAATTTAAATGGATTTTGTGGGAATTTCCTTATCTTGTAATATTAGACGTGGAATATTTTAAATAATAATTTTGTTGTGAAATAATAATTTTAATTCTATTTTTAAATGTGGAATGTGTTAACTACTCCCCTCCTAAATTTCAAACGTCCTCGTTTGGTAATTCTGGTTTTTTAAATAATTGGTTTAACCCTTTTATTGCAGTGGGGGTCAGCTGTATGGATTCCTTGTCTTTTTGAATAAATACGAGTCTGATAATAATTATCATGATGATTATGATTAAGATGGTAAAGGAAAGGTTTATACCGTATTTGATTTTATCCCTTTTTTCTAGATTATCAATGTACTTGGTGTTGTTTGTGTTCACTTGTTGGAGCATCTGTAAGGATAATATTTCTTCTACAGTTTCAGATATGGATGGCGGCTGTAGCAATGCTGGAAGAGGTTTACTTTTTGATTTTTCTTCGTTGTAAAATTTTTTGTTCTTAATTTCAATTGTAGCGTTGTTGTAATATATTAAAAATGTTCCATTAAGAATAGTGGGGTCATTATTGATTATGATGTCGCCCTCGTAATTATTTAGAAATATAATTCCAGGAACTACTTCTTCAAAGCTTGTTATATGTTGGCTGTTGACTTCAGTGCAGTTGGGTGATCGGCTTTTTAAAAGGTTGCTTATGCAAGTATCATTACTTATATCAACTAAATTATTTCTTAAACATATCTCTAAATTATTATAGTTCCTACAATTTTCCTTAATTCCATATAGTTGTTCCTTACATACAAGAATTTCATTAAAATTAATTTTATTTATTCTTCCAAATTTCTTTACTGATCTTAATTCTAAATTTTTACATATATCATCTTCAACAGTTGGTAGTCGCAATTTTTATCTCTGAAAATTCTAGTGCTTCATCTAAATTAACAAAAGGTAGATTTCCTTTATTGACAATATTTTTAGCAATTTCAATTTCTTCATTCGATAAAATATAAGAATTAACAATATTGGCCTTTGCCCAATGAATTGCATATGCAATGTTTACAATTTCTTCTTTTATAATTTCTAGTTTGAATTTTAATCTAAGCAATAAATTTATTTCATTTGACGAATCATTTCCAATTGATTTTACAATATTGTTAGTTATATTTGTTATTTCATTAATTTTCTCAATTGTGAGTTTGTTTATTAAAACTTGATTGTTATTGTTTTCTAAGACATTATTTAACTTATTTAGAACTATCTCATGGTCATGGCGATCCGGGTTTCCCGCTATCCATTTCCATGCGCTTCCTATAAAATCTAAGGATCTTTTAACATTTTTTATTCGTAAATTGTTTAAATGTGATTTTATTTGATTTATTAACAATGATATAAAAGGATAATGAGGATTATTTTTTACTGTGGATATATTTATGTTATTCTCGATGCTTTCAATCACATCAGTATATTTTTCAACGTCAATTGCATGAATCATTTTAAATCGTCCTGTTTGTATTCTTGATGTTTCTTTTTCTATTGTTACCAACTGAGCGTTTGAATAGTCCAAAATTTGTATGTCCGCATCGTTTACCGATACGAGCAGTCTGGAATAAAAATATATGTCCTGTTTTAGTTACGTATTCTGCTTTTATGTATTATCTGTCCTTTCTCTGTTATCACTGTGCTATTTCTATCTTCCTTTACAATTTCTTTCGAATAGGGTTTGGAAAGTTTTGTGCCTAGTCGTTTGTTTCTTCTTATAAATATTATTTGTCCTGGTAAGTACGATTTTAATTCATGTCTATTTTTATTATGATACTGAATGTCTTGCTGTTGTTTTTTTGTTAATCTTTCTAAGTTATCATGTCTAGTTTTCTCTATATCGTCTGGGCTAAAATTAACATTTCTTCCGAAAAAAGATCTACAGGTTTTTTTTGTGTTACTGAATGAATAGAGTGATTGTATTCTGATACTGCTCTTTCTAATAATTCTTCAAAATTTCTATGTCCTCCATTCTCCTTTATACATCTCATTATTTCTACTAATGTCGAATGAAATCTTTCTACTTGGCCGTTAGCCTGGCTTTTATATGGGGGTGTCGTAAAAAGTTCTATTCCCAATTCATCTTCTAGCATAAATTTAATTGAGGCTGAATTTAGAGATGGTTCGTTATCTATAACTATGAATTTGGGTACGCCAAATGCGAATATTATATCCCTAAGTGGTCTCCTTACATCTTCGATTGATCTACTTTTAAGTATCTTTGTTTGGGCATATTTTGTGAATTTATCAAGAGCTGTTAAAACTACTTTTCCTTCTGTAAGAAAAATGTCTATATGAACTGTATGACCAGGGAATGTTGGAAGGGGGGTTTCACCCAGTTTTGGTCGATTAGGATGTCTTTCATATTTATTCTCTTTACACGTAGTGCATTTTATTATTAAATTCTTGATTTTTGCAAGCATGCCTGGGAAATAACCTTTTTCTAATATTTGCGCTTTATTTTCTGTTGCGTTCCTATGGGCGCGCAGATGTGTCTCTAATATTATATTTTCTTGTTCCTGTTCATTTATTATATCCTCGACGAGTTTTTGTGTATAACGGGCTTTGTAACTACTAAAGTTTTGTGGATAAATATTTTGAATCATGCCCATTATTCTTTCCTCAGTGTGTATTCCATTTATTACCGATGGATTGAGATATCTTTTTAACAGTGATACAAGAGTTTGCTCATTGTATGTTGGTTCGGTAATTATATGTCTGTGAACAGTAGGAAATATTATTTTAAATTGATATGTTGAGGTATTGCCTTGCTTTAGAAAAATCTGATTTTTAAAAACATTAATTGGTACTTCCGCACATGGAATTAAATCATGTGGAGAGCTTTCTGTACTATGGGCTGTAGACGTTAGTGTGTTTACTTGATCTGGTACTCTTGATAGTGCATCAGCTACCACATTAGAATAACCAGGTTTATATTTTAAATCATAATTGTATTCTTCTAGAATTGATTTCCAACGTTTCATCTTGGAATTGGTATTTTTTGAGCTTAAAGCATAGGTAAGAGGTTGATGGTCTGTGTAAATTTTAATTTTTTTTGAACCATATAAATAATTTCTAAGGTTGTTTAGTGACCATATAATTGCAAGCATTTCCTTCTCATTCGTTGCGTATCCCTCTTCTGTCTTGTTGAGTGTTCTGGAAATGTAAGTAATTGGTCTTCTATTCTGTGATAAAACAGCACCAATTGCAAAATCGGATGCATCGGTCGTGAGTTCGAAGTCTTCTTCGAAATTTGGATGGGAAAGTACCACGTCTCGTGATACCAAAATATTTTTTATTTTATTAAAAGAGTCCAGTGCCTCTTGATTTAAAAAGATTAATTTATTTTTCGACGCATTTTTAGAAATATTACCACATTCACCTCGTAAAATGGTTGTAAGTGGTTTTGCAATTTTTGCAAAATCTTTTATAAATCTTCTGTAGTAACCAGCCATTCCGAGGAATGAACGAAGCTCTTTGAGATTCTTTGGAGCTGGCATTCTAGAAATTGTTTCCACCTTTTGTGGATTTGTTTTGATTCCTTCTGCTCCTACCACATACCCTAAAAATTCAACTTCGTTTTTAAGGAAAGTACAGTTATCTATTTGTACCTTCATGTTGGCATTTTCCAAAGTTTTGAACACTATCTCCAAATTTTGTAGATGTTCTTCCTCATTTCTGCCGAAAATTATAACATCGTCGATGTAAACATAACACCTTTTGCCTATATGGTTACGAAGGATATCGTCTAAGGCTCTTTGAAACGTTGAAGGCGCATTTTTTAATCCAAACGGTAGGCGTAAAAACTCGTACTTGCCATTATTAATGGAAAAGGCTGTTTTTTCTATATCAGATTCGCGAAGGGGTATTTGATGAAATCCGCTTTTTAAATCGATAACTGTAAATAGTTTGTTTTCGCCGAGGTTGGAAAGTACTTCGTTTATTTCTGGAATTGGGTACCTATCAGGAATGGTCACGGCATTAAGCTTGCGATAGTCAATAACCATTCGGTATTTCTTTTCTCCAGAACTATCCATTTTTTTATTAACAATCCATACCGGTGAATTATAGGGGGACTTTGATTTTCTTATTATCCCATTAGCAAGGAGTTCTTCGACCTGACGTTCTACTTCTCCCTTAAGTGCCATTGGATATGGGTAAGGTTTTGAATAAACTGGACTATCTGTGGTAGTACGTATCTCACCTTTCACTAATGTAGTAAATGTCAATTTCTCGTCTGGATCCGAGAATAAATTAGGACATTTCCTTATTATCGAATTTAATTTAATCTGTTGGCTTTGTGTTAAATGTGGCAACTGTAGTTCCACTTTGTTAACTTCTTGAGACATTTTTTGTTTAAGAGGAATTTTTATATTGGGAAATATGACCATAAAGTTTTGACTGGTATGAATAGTTGCTTTAAGCTTCTTGAGTGTATCATTGCCTATTATACCATGAAATGACTTAAGTGTGGGTAAAATATAAAACTTTATTTTTTCAACAGGTTCCCCAAAAATGTTAATGTAGGTATGATGAGTTATCTCTATATCACCTGCAACCGAACTTACTTTGAAGGGCTTTTCGTTTGGGATGGGATTCCTAATACGGGTTGATTGAATGTAGTTTTTATTTGATCCTGTATCTATAAGAAAGTCAATGGTATCTCCTCTTCTTGTTACATATTCCATATAAGGAAGAGAAGACGGCATTAATCTAAAAAATTAATACTGTCATTTTGTTCAGAAATAGTATTTTCATTGGATGATTTCATTTGAGGAATGGTATCATTCTCAGATGGAACATTTTGCAAATTATCGAACATCGGGTAATTATAACCACCGAGTTCGTACATGTCGTGAGTTTCGCAAGGATATTGTGGTTCCAAATGGAAATTACGCTGAATTTTATTAGGGGGATGAGACATTTGACTAGCGAGTGGTCGCTTAAAGTTTTGATTATGACTGTTTCTTCTAAGCTGGTTAGAATCATCTATCTCCATTGGAGTAGGTTTCGGGAAGGTATTGGAGTAGTTATTCTTAAACTCGTTAGAATGATTTTGTGCATGAGGGACTTGGTTAAATCTATTGAAATGTTGATTAAATGGTTTTGGTCCGTTGAATGGAACAAAATTTGGATTATGTCTATGAAAATTTTGGTTAAAGATTTGAGGTTGGTGTCTATTATAATGTGTTGGTATATGAGCCAACTCGGGATAGAACCGTTGCCGTGGAGGCTTTGTATGAATGGCTGTTCTATTTGCACCTTGTGCGTAATTTTGGCGGAAATTCATATTTTCCAATTTCAAGCACATATGCAAGGCTTGAGGTAGAGAAGAGGGTTCTCTAACACTCAATAATCTAGGTAAGTCACCTCTGAGTCCTCGTATAAAGGTGTCTAAAGCTTTTTCCCTGTAGGAATTAGTCATCGCAGATAAACTAGCTGTGTCCAATTCCATGCATGATACCTTGTCAAGAATTAGGGACAAGTGTTGGTAAATGCCTTGGTAGAATTCAGTAACTGTTCTACCGCCTTGACACATGGTAGTCATCTGATATTCTAATGTGCCTAAATCACGCTTATCAGAATAGTGCATCATTAAGCACTTCTTAATCTTTCCCCAATCTAGAGGAGTTCTGTATGAATCTAGAGCTGTATCAGCTTCTCCTATTATTTTGGTGCGAATAGTATGCAAAATTGCATAATACCGACTTGTCCCTCTAATACTATCGTAGAGTTCTAAGACCCTATCAACTGACTTCCTCCAAGATCCGAATTCTCCTGCTTTGCCTGAGAATTCTCTGATGGTTTTTACAATATCGGGGATTTTGTTTAATTCGTCTATTCTAATTTCTCCAATAGGCTGATCCCTATCTTCTTCTACTGAATCCTGACCTATTAATTCGCGAAATATTGATTTAATTTGATTTTTTTGTATTTGAGAAAATCCTTCTACAGTCCCGTTTATGCTTGCTGTACCTCGTCTACTATTTGTCTCGAACGATAGTGCCCTATTCAGTCTGTCAGTTATGTCCTCAATACTAGGTTCTCCTGATGTGGCCATTTTATAAGAAATTCGTTTTTCAAAATCAGAATAAAAATTTTCCTCAAATAAATTTACGGTAAGGACGTAATATAAAAAAAAAATTTTTTAAGCACTTTAATTTTAATATAAAATTTAATAATTTGATTTTTAATTTTATTTCAAATTAAACCTTTTACTTAAATTTCCAATTATATCCTCTTTTCAATTATTTTTCACTTAAAAACCCTTTCAAATTTAATTTCAAATATCCTTCAATAAAAATGTTTACTTATTTCTATTTTTCCACTTATTTTCCAAAAAAAAATTCTTTAAAATGTATTATTTAAATTTTTATCTATTTCTCTTTTTTTTCAAAAGATTTGTTTCAAATTTGATTCTTTATTTAATTTAAATTTAATTTATTTTTATTTTTCACACTTATTTTGCAAAATTTTCTTTGAATTCAATCTAAAAAAATTTTTACTTATTTATCTTCCTTTGCATATTTTCCAAGAATTTCTTACAAATTTAATTCTAGATTTAATTTAAACTTTTATTTATTTCTCTTTTCACACGTATTTTTCAAAAGTTTTTCAATTTTAATTTCAAATTAAATATATTTTTTTTTTTATTTAAATTTTTCATTATTTCTTTCTGTTTTGAGCTTTAAACTTTTCCATTAATTTTCCAAAAAATTTTCGAATTTAATTTTTAATTTAATCTAAACTTTTAAACATTTCTTCTCAGGATTAAAATAAAAATTGTAATAACTTATATTTTACTTACAAAATACTAAAAATAATTTTAAACATTCCACCGTTGGGCGCTGGTTTGTTGGGCAGTTCAGATGATCCTGTTCCTTTTGTACTTGGGGTCTTTGCTGCTACTAGTGTCCAGTCCTGTTCCGTCGCAAAGTATCCGCTTCGTTTTATTTTGTTTATAAATTACTCAGCCTTACTTTTTGATTTTCAGGCTATTTATTTTATTCATAAATCACTGAGCCTTACTTTTTGATTTTCAGGCTATTTATTTTATTTATTAATTGTTTTATTTGAAAACGCACGGAGCCTTACTTTTTGGCTTTCAGGCTGGTTTTACTTTGCGATCGCGGTGGTCCCTGCTCGGGCGCCACTTAAATTTTTATTTTGTTATTTTTTTTAAAAAAACAATTTTTTGGAGCTGAAAAGCTCTTTATTTTATTACCGTTTTCTTAAAACTAAAACTTTATAAAAATATTTCTTAATTCTAACTTATTTTGTTGACAACCCAACCTGCAACATCAGCATATTCTTTGGTTGTGAAATTGTTTTAATGTTGGTTCCCACCAATTGCAACGGCGCGTGTGCAACGTCAGCAAAACAGATATGTTGCGAAATTATTTTATTTAGTAATTTAAATGGATTTTGTGGGAATTTCCTTATCTTGTAATATTAGACGTGGAATATTTTAAATAATAATTTTGTTGTGAAATAATAATTTTAATTCTATTTTTAAATGTGGAATGTGTTAACTTATATATATATATATATATATATATATATATATATATATATATATATATATATATATATATATACATATATATATCTGTATACAGAGGCGGACAAAATTATTCACACATCCTTGACATATAAAAGTATTGAATTATATCTCCTCAATAAATTGTCTTAATGCTACTTTTTGTATTTAATTATATTTATTTATTATTAAAAGTAACAAAAAATTCAACATAAATGACTTCAGTATTATTTAACAAACAAAAAACAAATATCACTTCCATTTTAGTGAGGACAAAATTATTCACACATTTTGATTTAATAATAATCAATTATTAAAATTAAGATTAATTAATATCTAGTTGCTAAACCATTTCTTTTTAAAACTTCGTTTAATCTATTTGGCATAGAATTTAATTTCTCTGTTACTTCTGTCCCAATATTTTCCCATTCTTGTTGAAGAATTTCTTTTAGCTGCGGCTTGTTAGAAATATTGTCTTTGCCATTCTCCTTCCGAGTTCATCCCAAAGATGTTCAATGGGATTCATGTCTGATGATTGCGGGGGGGTTGGAAGAATATGTGGCACGTGGTGGATGATGCCCATACGATCATCATGAGCAGTGTGCTACGGGTCATTATCTTGTTGGAAGTAAAAATTATTACCAAGACCGAGCTTTTGAGCACTGTTTTCTAGGTTTTCCTTTAAAATGTTAAGATAAACGTTCTTGTCCATAGTACCATCAATGAAAACAAGGTTACTAACACTCGCCGCCGACATACACCCCCACACCATAACCCCCCTTTTAGGAATTCTGCAGCCACCTGGGATGATGTAATTTTTTGATCTTTTTTAATTTTTCTTACTATTTTTCATTCTTCGTTATTGGTAAGTTTTCGAGGTCTACCAGTATGGGGACGACTTTTAATGTCTGTTTCATTTTTAAAACGCTTTATGATGCTGTATATGGTTAATCTACTTCTATTTACTATTTCACCAATTTGTGCACATGATTTCTTTTGTTTGTGCAGCTCCAACATTATTTTTCTCCCAGCCTCAGTGGTTTCTTTTTTCTTACGACTCACCTTAACGGAGATTTTAACGGATATTGAAGTTTTTCGCAAAATAAAATCTCAAAAATGTTAAATAGTTTTATTGAAAAGACGCTCACTTCTAATTGTTCTTTTTTTAAACAAATAGCGATGCCATATCTTAAACAAAGTTACGGTTTTAGGGTTGACATTTTTATTGAGTGAATAATTTTGTCCACCTTAAAATCGGCCAAGTGAGTAATTTGCACCAATAAGTTTCGGTTCATAAATTTGCACATTTGTTTTTTATTTCTGAATAATTTACTAATAAAGGCAAAATTTTTGTGAACAATGTATTTTGCTACAAGCATTTAATAAAAAGATATAGCTTGACATTATAAATACAAAGTAATGTGTGAATAATTTTGTCCGCCTCTGTATATATATATATATATATATATATATATATATATATATATATCTGTATATATATATAACATATATATATATATATATAACATAGATTAGAAAACAAATTATCAATAATAAAGCTACAGTTCGAACAAGAAGACAAAGTCTTCCGGCAACGTAGAATTAAAAAATAATAAACGACATAGAGGACATAGTCTTCGGTTAAATAAATATAGTTTTTAAAAAAATAAAAAATAAAAAGAATTTTAATACAGTTTATATACAGCTGTTTTATGCGCTTTTTTTTAAATTATTTTTTAATTTTGCTTCTGCTGATTATTTTTTGTGTTTTTAGCTTAAAACTTTATAAACAAGAACAAAATCCTTCCTTATGTCCTACTTTAAGACACTGTGAACATTTGTGCTTCGTATAACCACAATCTCGTACAAAATGCATATTTCCACCTTGGCTTTTGGTTTTTATTAGCAGTGGAGTGTTGTACATGGTGGTTTTTACTATTATTCATTGCGTTCACAATGGGACTTTTATTTTAATTTATTGGAATGTCGCGTTTAAGACTTATTTATGGGTTCTATTTCCGCTACTTTAGTTATCCAAATTTAATCCCTTAAATTCCGACTCAGAATCCAGTAGAGTTTAAAACCTAGCCTTACAATCTTGATCTTTTTAAGACATCAACCCATTAATAAATATAAGACATTTAAAATTATCAGCAGAACACTTATTTAATAAAAAAATTTCACAATGGAGATTTGCGATAGCATCATAAATGATTATGTCTTCATCTTATTTCCTTATATTTGTAATGCATTAACCACAAGTCACGAGGTTGCTTTTGAAGTAAATAATCTTTGTATTTGTTAAATACAGCATTACTAATCTTTCTTAATAATAACCTCACTTTTGCTGCATCATCAAGTTGCTCTGCATAAACTTTAAAAAAATATCCTCGTACCACTCATACCATGTAGCAAAAATTTGGTTTTTTTCAGGCTCATAAAAAAAATTTATAAAATGTCCATTATGTACCACTGTAAATCGCAGCCGCTGAGTTTTGTGTAGCTATAATCAGCCTCTCCATTAGCTGGTTTTCCTTTTCCAAGGTTTCTTGTTGCCATGCCAGGAGTTGTCCAACTATTTGCTCTAACGCCACCATATTCAAGTAATTTCAAATTGTTAATAAAACAATTTCTTATCCTCGTCGCCAATTGTTAAGGTTTTAAGGTGGTTGAGAGCTTAATTTATTGTATAACTAGAAAACAAATAGAAAAATAGAAATAACATTAAACAATTATACACGTGCGCAGGTTAAAAGACGAATTGATAATGTAAGTAAATAATATTCTTATTATTTTTCTACTTTTTTAAAAACTATATTTATTTAAACGAGAAGACTATGTCCTCTATGTCGTTTATTATTTTTTAATTCTACGTTGCCGGAAGACTATGTCTTCTTGTTCGAACTGTAGTTTTATAATTGATAATTTGTTTTCTTATTAACTAACTTAATATTATGCTTAGCGAACAGCAATCATCACATTGAATACAACGTGACCTACTTTAGGTGCATTCAATGCAGACATGTCGTCAGCACTTTACGTGAATATTGTGGGAAAGGTAAAATAATTTATTTTAGAACAAACGGAAATGTGTCAGCAATTGAATTGCGACAGAGGGAATTGAACTTTTGTTGAAATAAATGTGTTAATTATTAACCCCTCCCTTCTTAATTTGATTGCCCCAATCATTCAAAAAAATGGGATATTGTTCAATCTAGGAGGTTTGACTGGAGCTTCAAGCTCTTGGGTTTTGAGAATCGCAAATAGTTTGTAAACTGAGTGTGTTCTGGGTTAACTCACTACTAGTGAGTGAGTTTTGGGGTTCCCTAATTATTATTTTTCCGGTGCGTTTAAAGAAAAAACTCAGACACGCAGTTAATATGATTATTAGGCAAAGTATCGTGGATATTGACCAACCTCCGATTTCTAGGTGTTTTTGTCTCAGTGTTCTTGATTTGAAGTTCGTTTAGAGCTTCGAGCGATAAGAGATTAATATGGTCAAATTCGAAAGGGTTTCGCTGTAGTAACGCGGGTATCATTCCCAGAGGAGAAGCCTCTACATTACTGAAAGTTCTATTGTTAGTTTTTACGATACTGTTATGAAATTTAATGAGAAAAGTTCCAGATAAAAATCGATATGTTTCGTCTATGTAGATGGATCCATTATAATCATGTAGTAAGATCATGCCAGATTCAATTTCTTCAATTGGTGAAATGTGATGATTATTGCTCGTTACACAAAAAGAGTTTCTATTATTAATAATATTAGGGATACAAGTATTATTTGTTATGTCAATTATTTGATTTTCTTTACAAATTATAAAATCGTTATATTCTTCACATTTTTCTTTAATAGCATAAATTGTTTTTTAATTTTTTAAAATTTCTAGGAATTCAAGTTTGATTACATATTTTTTCTTTTTTACTGGTCTTAAAATTACATTTTCATACATTTCTTTTTTTGTCAATGGTACTTTAACCATATAAAATATCTTATTATAATTATTATTGTTATTCAAAACTGATACTTTGGCAAATTGAAGTGCCCCTTCTGGGTTTACAAAAGGAATGTGTTCTTCTTCGATTTTTTTCATAGCTACTTCGATTCCTTTTTTATTTAATATTAATGGGTTTACAATTCCAATTTTTGCCCATTCTACTCCATATTTATTAATTCTTCTTTAACTAATCTTATTCTATTTTGTAAATTAAAAACTATTTCATTTTCTAAGTAAACATTCTTTTTAACAAAATTTGACATTTTATTAATAATTTCGGTTAAGTTGTTTATTCCTTTATTGAAAGCTTCATTTATATAAAGTTGGATATTGTTATTTTTATTTAATTCGTAAACGTTATTAGTTATTATTTCAAAGTCGTCATGATCCGGAGATCCAGCGACGTATTTCCAAATTGTTCCCAAAGCGTTTATGGATCTTTTATTTCTTGTTATGGGTGTTAGATTTTCTAGGATATTGTTAATTTCATGATTGAGGATAGGGTATAGGTTATGGTTATTTGGAATGTTTTGTTGGATAAAGGTGTGGGTGTTGGCTATGGATGTTGCGTATTGTTCCAGATCTATTGGATGAATAATAGTTAAGCCACCCTGCTGAATTTTTGCTGTACCTTTATTTATGATGACAACGTAGGAGGACGTGTAATCCATGATTTGGATTTCCGTCAGTACGTAAGATAAGAATAACCTGGAAGAATAAGTTATTAGCCCAATTCACAATCTTGTGCATATGAGATTGCAAATGTATGCAATTGTAAATATGTTCTATCAATTGTGAATGACCCCTTTGCTTAAGTCTGCAATGCTTGTTGCAAAACAATAAATTCACAGCTGATTGATAAATAAAATTATTTTCTCTAAAAAAATACATACATATGTCTACCAAAAGCTTCAGGGAACAGTTAGTGGGCTCTTTAATAGACGAAGCTGCTAAAGAGATAATATCCAGCGAAGGTACGAAATATTAGGGTTCTAGCTCTCATTTAAAACCAATTATTTTTATCTAGATATGGAAAGTAATGATGAAGCAGTGGAAG
The DNA here is from genome assembly GCA_963932375.1 of Phania funesta. Classification (NCBI taxonomy): domain Eukaryota; kingdom Metazoa; phylum Arthropoda; class Insecta; order Diptera; family Tachinidae; genus Phania; species Phania funesta. The sequence goes on from OZ010653.1 coordinate 87,930,604, forward strand.
CAGTTTTAGATGAACTGGCAGAAAATATATCTATTGTGGTGGGGTGCCGTCGCGGGTTTTCTAGCGCAGTAGCTAAATCAAATATTTGGCGGAATAATGTTTTGACAGCGATGGATGAGGACAGATTCAGGCAAATGCTTAGAGTTCATAGGGAGCAATTCGAGAGTTTGTGTGCCTTAATAAAAAACGATTTAGAGTTTACTAAAGCGCATTCTACCAAGCAATTTTCTGTCGAACTCTAACTTGCGATAGTACTTTTCCGCCTGGGCTCATCAGGAGAAAGCGCATCGTTTAGAAAAATCGCAACTATTTTCGGAGTGGGAGATGGCGGAACTATTTCCATTATAACGCGAAGAATATTCAAGGCATTCTTACGTCTACAGTCGGAATATATTTACTGGCCTAACGAAACTGAACGATCACAAATCGTATCGGACACATTTAACGAGCTCCCTTTCTGCATTGGGTATGTTGATGGAACTGAGATAAAATTGGCGGAATCGCCAATCGAAGATCATACATCGTACTTCTCCAGAAATCACATATATTCTATAAAAGCACAAGTAGTTTGCGATTACAAACGTAAAATTCGACACGTAGTAGTTGGTCCCCCAGGAAGCTGGCATGATGCCCGAATATATAGAAAGAGCTCACTTTTTATACAAAATGAGCAATATTTTTCTTCACATCAATGGATAGCAGGTGATTCAGCATATCCTTTATCAGGAACATTGATTACACCCTATAGATGTAACTCACGACAGCTTGATAAAACCGCTCAGATTGCTTTCAATTTAAGGCATAGCAAATATCGGGTAAGAATAGAACACTGTTTTAGACTTTTGAAAGAAAGATTTGGTAGTCTTAAACAGTTAAGAATGCGTCTTGCCAATAAAAAAAAGTCATAAATTATGTTGCGACTGGTTTCTTGTTTGCTGTATTCTTCATAATATTTTGATAAATAATTCTTCAGACTTAAATGAATCAAACATATTTCAAACATCAGATGTAGAAGATCCTTGTGAAACCGAAGATAATTTTTCAAATAATTCTGGTGAAATGAAAAGACAAGCCATATACTCATTAATGTTTTCTTAAAATAATTTCAATTCATTTATTAAAATATAAAATAAAACTATAAATAAAATAAAAAAAGTCACTTCAGATTTATATTAATTATACAGATACATGGGATAATTTAAATTCATTTATTAAAATGTAAATAAAATAAAAAAGGTAACTTCAGATCATTAATTTTATATGTACATTACTTTTGGCATTGGTTTCTATATTTAAGCTCAATTTCCAATTTTTCTAGTCTTTCACTTTTTTCTATTTCAAGAATTTTTACTTTTTCTTCTTTCTCCAACTGCATTATTTTAAATTCCATTTCGCGCTTTACTTTTTCTTCTTCCAACTTCAATTTTCTTTCACTCAATTCGATTTCTTTCTCATGCTTTTCTCTTTCCCATTCTAATTTTATTTTAAACATTTCTGTTCTCTCCGCTTGGAAGATAGCAAGATGGGCAGCTGATGATTTAGGGGCACTTTTTTTAATTTTTCAGCAAACTCATTTACTTTTTTGGGTACATTTGTTGATGTGGTAGGTTTTTCTGCAACTATTTCAGGAAAATCAGATGGTGTTGGATTGACCATTAGCATTCAAAGTGGACTCTACTATTGATTCATCCATATAGTCATCCACTGTTAACCCGTTGCCACTGTCAATAACCACGTATTCACTACTACGATATTTTTCACCAAAGATTTCATTTAGGTGTTTGTAGAGGGGACACATTTGCAGCACCTTAAATTTAAAAATTTTTAATACCACTTCATGTATTTTGGGAAATTCCCGCATCTGAATCAAGGAGACCAGCACCTGTAGATTGCCGCCAATCGTTCGCTTTTTTGTAGGATGGCTTCAGATGCCTTACCTTCCACCTAATTAGGTTCCATGTAGCGTCAATTCCACTTCTGTCTATAAATTTTTTGTAGAATATTTGTGCCGTTGGTGCCTATAATTGTAAAATAACAAAATATAGCCGGCTAAATAAGCATCAGATGTATTAAAATTTTACTTATAAGCCGCTTACCTCTATTTCCGAAGCTTCCACCAAGTAGTTTAAAATTTTACTTATCTCCTCTTCCGTCCACTTTTTGTTTGGTTTATCTCTTTTTATTCTTTTATTATTTTTTTTTAATTCCATAATTAATTTTTTCCAACTTTACCTCTTCTTTTCAACTTTTGGTTTGTTATTATTAGCAAAGTAAACCAAGTCGACACACTTTCATAGCGGCGGCGAAAAAACAAGCGGCTTTTTGAGCCGCCGTAGATTTTGAGCAAAATGAAGTCAGCGGTGGCGTATATGAGTGAAATGTAAGCGACGGCATTTACCCGCCGATTGCATGCTGATCGGATTGGTCCTCTGAATGTCAGCTGTCGGTTTGCAATCAAGTGTTGCATATGTCGAGCAAATATAAACTATAGGTTTTAAGTGTTGCATAATAATAAAAGAGTAGCAAGTGCATTGCTGTATATTTTGTTGGTATAGAGTAAAAATATACTATACCATTTTTCAAATGCTACGATGCAAGACCATTTGCACAAGATTGTGAATTGGGCTAATGTCTTTTAATGTTGCTTTTATAAACAATTCTGCCTAACATTGTTAATACAATTGTATTTCGGTCTTCTTGGACTGTTTAGCTCTGTTACGAAGGGCTATTGTGGTGAGGAAATCTGGACGACTGGAAGGAATAGAGAAGACACTGAGCCGAAACAAAATCCCTTTATGATTTTGTTACTCACAACAGAAATAAACAATGATTCCAGATTGAACCCATAAAGAAATGAAAAAACACAAGAGTTGAATAGGACAATAGGAAATAATATTGTTTATTTTTGATTTCGTTATGTGGAAAGAACGAACTTACCAGTAGGAGGATGGATGTACAAGTGAGATATTGACAAAAAAATGGATTTAGCGGAAACAAGTAGCTAATGCTCTGTTGTTGGTGGGTATTTTTAGATTTTCGTTAAGTGTAACGAGTAAGTAACGATTAATGCGTCAATCTATTAGGGAGGTTTAGCATTAACATTACCGCCCGCCTTGCGATATATAAGAAGCAACAAAGTTTACATTGGCGCTACATTTTTAGATACTTGCTTTGCTAAACAATATACAATAAGTAGGATTAAGTACATAACATATAAAAATTGCATAATAATTCATGTATTTAACTTTGTAGTTCATTTAACAAAATTGTTGAAAAAGACTTAACAATAAACTATACTAGTATAACTTCAAGGTATATAATTCAAAAAAATTACTTAAAATACACTAAAGCTTTCTGTATTAAAAAAAAAAAATTTTTTTTTTTTTTTGAAACTAATATTTTAAGTATAATATTATTCATATAGAACAGGAGCCGTAGACGGTCCATCCAAAAAGGGTGCTCTGCGCAGTTGGTAATCCTGGTTTTGTTAAAATTCCCTCACATATAATCTTCGGATACAAATCGACCCCTAGAATTATATCAATACCCGCGGATATATAAAATTCTGGATCTCCAAGAAATAAATCTTTGAAATTTTTCTTATATGAGTCAGGTAGAGATTGTGTAGGAGTCGTGAGGGGAATTCGATTGTCGACTCTGAAGATTCCTTCTACTATTGATGCCGAATCAAATAACGACCCAAGAGTTATTGGGCACATAGTCTCATTTTCCATGGTGAGGGTGGTTAAGTTTAACCTTTTAACCATTTCTCTAGCGATGCTGCTAACGGGAGAGCCTGAATTAAGAAGGCATCGAGCCTCAACAGACGTTGAATTCACCTTTACGCGAAGAGTTGGTAATAATATCGTCCTGTTTTGACGAAGTAAAGCAGAGAGCGTGGTGGGCTTCAGGGGGGTGGAAGCGGACATAAGCGATTTGCTACAGATGGCTTCCTGCGAGCCAGAATACGATGTTGGCACTTTACGGCCTGATGCCCTGGGAGTGGACGGACGAGGACTCAAAGAGCGGGAACTAGATCTGGATGACGGCAAGAATTCTTTAAAATGACGTGGATTGACGTGAAGAAGAGTATGATGAAATTTCCTGCAGTGTTTGCAACCATGTTTTGAAAAACACGTGCTGTTGGAGTGTTCGTGGGCAAGACAGTTGGAACAATAGTTGTGTGTCCGAACAGCACGAATTCGTTCGGTGACGTTCATACCCAGAAATTTCCGACAGGTGCGGAGTGGATGAGGACGCTGACAATGTCTACAAACAAAGGCATGGTAGTTTGTGGGTAACCCAGAACGGATCTCAGCGAGGCGTGAGTTGGATTGTTTGTGCGTGTTGATTTTCGGCATTATTGTCTGAAAGAAAATTAAGAATAACCTACATTAAAGGAACGTACTACATATCATTGGGCAAGGCTATCAGTTTTGTAAGGACGCTGAATGTGGATTTAATTTCGAATTGGTGCTGTTACTAGGTTTTTGCGAGGTCGTGTTCTCTGAGTTTATGTGAAGTAATGTATTGTGTCGTTTATTACACTTGAAGCAGTTATTGGTACTGCTACAATTTTTGATACCATGAGATTTTGAAAAGCAATTTAAGCAAAGTCCCTGTTTCTTTATCTCGTTAAAACGTTGAGCTTGAGACATTTGCAAGAATTTAGCACACTTACGAATTGGGTGTAATTTTTTAGGACACAATGGACAACTTGGGCCTGATACATTATTTTGGAATGTGTTAACTTTGCGCGACAGGTTATTTGAGCCCTGAGATCTGGAGTCAATTGCTAGGCATATGTCGCATTTCGGAGACCGATTCTAAAGTTCTATATCGATTGGTCAAGAACGAGTCAAGATCGGCCCATTTCTGAATGGAAGCTTTATCTATCAAGCCCTGTTCCCAGAGAGTAAGTGTTGAATCAGGAAGCTTGTTGGAACACAGAAATACGAAAATCGGATCCCAACTCTTAACATCGATTTCATACGTTTGAAGATTGGCAATACAAGAATTTATGTCACGCTGAAGTTGTTTAATCGCCCTTTCTTACTCTGACGTTATCACCGGCAAACTGAATAAAAGTTTAAGTTGATAATTTACCAAAACCCTACGATTTCCAAATCTTTCACATAGATTCGACCATGCTAGTGCAAACCCCTGGTTAGTCAACGGACTTTTCTTAACTATTTCCCTAGCTTCACCGGAAGTTTTTCGGTTGAGATGGAATAGTTTTTCAACTTGACTAAGTGTTGAATTTCGGATATACATGGCCGTGAACATGTCACGAAAGGTAGGCCACGAAAATAGTCGCCACTAAAAACCTCAAGATCACAGGGTGGAATATGAAAATTATGTGCTTCTACGGAAGGCAATGAACCTGCTGCATTAGACACACTTGGGAGATTATTCTTTACTATGGAATCCGTTTGTAGTGCATCTGAAATTTCTGCAAGCCTTGCCAAGCACTTGCAGTATGTTATATAGGTGCTTTTATATTTGACCTTAAACGATTCTAAGCTAGCCACCTCATCATCAGCGGTTTCCTCTTCGTTATCTCGATTCACCAAATATTTCTCATATGCTTCCTTTATTCGTCTCCATGTGCCGGTGAGTTCAGACTTGTGGATAGCTACGGCATGAGTTGAATCGATTGGATATCGGTTCTCGGCTAGGTCTAGATCGAACTCTACTATACTATCAGCCAAACGAATAAAGTGGTCGAGAGACATATCGGAAGATCAAAAAAATGGACCAACGCTTCAACTATAAATGAATCACACCTTGCCGCAACAACAAAAGAAAAAAAATGAACAATATCGACGACTGTTACGTAGCCAAGGAAGTTAGCGTATAAATTCTGCTTTAAGTAATTATAAATCTCGAAAACAAAATGAAAATTTACAAAAAAAGAGATTGCACTTTGGAATGAAATGATTCTTTTAAATGAACGAAAAATGTTAAGCAGCTGTTCGCAATAACCATGTCCTAGGTTCCTTGAACTTAAAATTAAAAGTTGAAAAATAAAACTTATCAATACTTCCAGTTATTTAATAAATAATCTGCTCACCTTAAAATATTTCTATTTATGCTTGGTATTATTCCCAAAGAATTCAATCGAACCCGTAATTATATTCCTTTAATAATTATTCAATTGTTTTATAAGTCACTTGAGAAAAAGGAAATATAATTTTTTAATGGAAATAGAACACTTAAAATAGTAAGAAAAAAAAATTGTAAATGTTCCGCTTTAGAACGCAGTTTTAAAAAGGGTTAATAAATTTTGGAAAAATATGGACACAGCTTCTCACATACGTACATAAAATGGAATAACTGAGAGTGAGAGATTGCAGATAAATTTGTGGAAATGTGAGAGGTACGGGGAATAAATTTGTAACCCTTCTTTCTTATTGTTGGAAAACAAGCATGAATGCATAGAAAAGTGGAAATTGCTATGAGTTTATAAACATCAGTTTAATTATTTTAGCTCAAGCCGGAGATGGGACACACACAATCAAATCTTAAGATAGATTTACGTGTATGTGCTTCTAAAAATCGTGGCTGAATAAAATTATGTTGTGTGTACTAGAGGTTGTGAAACAATATTATCGTTGTTCTCTAAACCCAAGAGATTCCAAGGTTAACTGAACAAATGGTTTTTTTTTCTCAATCAGGGGAGAATTGTTGGGACGTCTATTTGAGATCTCCCCAATTATGAACGTAATTAAAAAAATTGCCATTACTATGTTATTTTAGAAACATTCAAAATTATGTTTTGCGTTTTAACTACTTGTCTTGCACGATCTATTAGCTGAGTTTTTGTGACCACAAAATCTTTAATTGCAAGTTGAAGAGTATGCGCTGCACATTTGATAGATATTATGTTGGTATCACTCCATCTAACTGTCGGCTAAATATGTTTGCAACTATGAACATGGGGTCTTTAGTAGTTGAAAATACTCACCAATTCACATTGTAGTTCTTCTCTTTCCATATCGGTGACCTCATTTAGCAACGAAACCGCTTTAATCATGTTTCTCCCATTATCAGTTGTAAAGGTATAAATTTGACTTAATGAAATACTAAAGTTATTTAAAATATTTTGAACCTCTATTTTCAAATTTTGGGATGTTTGGGCAGTATGTAACTTTAATAGCTAGCGTATAACATACAAGTTTCCGATCGTTTATTAACTGCAAGTTTATACCCAAAACAGATCGGTCAAAATGCGTTGCTGAGTTCATTTTGAGAGACACCATTCAATTTTTGGTTTTGATAAGATTTTTTAATTGCACATACCGGTTACTAATAAGCTCGCTAAGATTTGTGGACGTTACGGGTGCCATATTCAACCCTACAAAAATTGGTGCAACCAAGGTTTTAAATGAATCAGTATCAAAAAATGAAAAAAGAAGAGAATGCTTAGTTGCAAGGCCAATGCATGCATTCGAAACTTCATTTTTACTAAATTCCACGGAAAATTTTTCGAAACGAAATTTCATTGGACTGAATTTGAAGCTCCATTTCTTTTTTGGCCTCTCAAACTGCTCCATGTGAGCCGCCATCATATGTCTTTTCAAATTCGTTACATTGTTTCCAACAAAAGTAGCAGAACAAATCTTACACTTAAATGCATTTTTTCCCCAAGCCGTGTGTTAAAAATAAAACAAACTAAGTTTTATCCAGCAGTTTATCGCTTTAAAAATCTAAAACGATAATTGTTTATTAATTAATTTTTTTTTTTAACAATAGTTAATGATGTTTACCTTAGTTTATGCTTTTATTATTTTAATTTTTAATTTTTGAGCTCTTCTTAAGATTTAGCAAATGGCAAACGCCTTAAGTATGTATAATAAGAAAAAGGGTTTAAGATAACATAGAATGTAAATGGTGTTGTAAAGTGATTTAAAAAATTTAAAATAAATAATGTTGTAATAAATAGTAGTGGGGTCTAATATTGGAGGTAACAATTCGCTTTCGTCTGTGAACTTTTGCGCGGGAGATATTTTATATAATATAGTTTTGATTGACCTCACTAACCTCTCCCAAGCTCCCCCCATATGAGGAGCTGCTGGTGGATTAAATTTCCACGAAATGCCCTTATATGCCATATCAGTTTGCACTTTATTGAACTCGTCCTTGAGAAAACGATCAGCACCTCGAAAATTTGTCCCGTTATCGCTGTAAATTTTAGCTGGTGTACCGCGTCTTGCAACAAAATTTCTAAGGGTTATTAAAAACGAGTCTGTTGAGAGTGAATGGGCTATTTCAATATGAATGGCTCTTTCAATATGAATGGCTCTTACAGTGAGGCATGTGAATATAACTCCCCATCGCTTTAATGATTTTCTACCAAAAGTTACTGTTATTAGACCAAAGTAGTCGACTCCAACAAACGTAAAGGGTTGCTGAAAAGCTCCCAGGCGTGCCGGTGGCAGGTTAGCCATTTGGGGTGATACAGGTTTAGCGGCATAAATTTTACATTGTTGGCAACTTCTGCGAATGGATTTGTAGACAGCTCTCAAATTTATTATAAAATATTTTTGACGAATTTCATTTAGGACCGTCTCGTGATTTAAATGGTATTAGGCTCTATGGTAATCCATAATTATGAGTTTTGTGACATGGTGTTTACCTGGTAATATTATGAAATCTCTTTGGGGTCCGCAAGTTCTATTTGTAACTCTGATGATTCCATCATCATCCATGTAAACATTAAGTTTATCAACGGCACGGCCTTTAATAGTGGGTCGACCGCTTTGCATTGCAGCATATTCATCCACAAAACTTGTCATCTGAATCATCTTTAATATAATCTTGTTTGCCTTAATCAAATGCGACGAATTAAGACTTTCAACTATTTCTTGCTGCTTAAATTTTTGTAGTCTTCTTTCCACATACATTACCCACTTAGCCACAGCACGTTTAAGTCGGTACCAACTAGAAAAATATTCAAAATTAATTGAAAACTGTATTGATTTACGAAAATGTATGTTCAAGTAACGAGGACGAATTTCAGTCATCTCGACGTCTTCGATATTGGGGCAGACAGCAACGGAGTTATTTGGCCAACATTTTTCAGGTTGCTTCAACCAAGATGGACCCTCAAACCACTCATTGTAGTTGTCAGTAGCTGGTCTAAACTTTGTTGCAAAATCGACCACATTCATTGCGCTTGGAACCCATCGCCATTCAGAAGCGTTTGTGAATTTTAAAATTTCAGCATCTCGAAACATGACAAACTGTTTATATTTCCTAGGGTCCCCAGTTAACCAAGACAAGACAGTTTTTGAATCGGTCCACATAACCTTTCGCTTAAATTTTACATCGTGGCAAGTAATTGTGTTCATAAGTCTTGCGCCAATAGTTGCTGCTTGCAATTCAAGCCGTGGTATGGAAAGGGGTCGAAGTGGGGCTACCTTTGTTTTTTTTTTTTTTTTTATTCAGTTTATTTTCAAAAAAAGGAAATATTTAACAAAAGATAGAAAGTGCCTCAGCGCCACTTGGACATTATTGAGGCGAGTTTGCAAAAAATATTACATAAGTTTTTATATACAATAAGATTTATAAATAAAAAAAAAATAAAAAATTAAATTATGTTTTTTATATTATATAACATATTGAAATTAAATTTTTACAATAAAAGCATTTCTAAATTTTGGAGGAGAAACTCTTTTAAACTATTTTTAAAAATTGAAATCCTTTCAATGTTTTTCAAATTCGGAGAAAGATTATTGAACTCAAAACTACCCATATGTTCAACTCTTTGTTTAGTTGTTTCCATTTGCAATTCGTAGATTCGTATTATTTCGTGTGTCAATGACGGTTTGATTCCTAACAAACGAAATTGTATGATGGCCTATGCTATGTATCGACTTAAAAACGTGCAGAAGCAACTGCATTTTATACAATCCGTAAATAGGTAGAATTGTTTTCGATATATTCTTATACAATGTTATTGTGGAATATGTTAAGGGCTTATTAAAAACGACTTTCAAAGATTTGTTCTGAACTCTTTGTAACGATTTTAGCTCATTGCTTTTTTATAAGCATATATAATGGGCAGATAATTTATAATTAGCTTCGTTTTCTCATTAAACTTGTTCTTAAATTTGTAAAGCATACCAATAACCGATAAAATTTTTGTTTTTAAGATCTCAATATGTTTATCCCACGAAAGATTGTTTTGTACATAAATTCCTAGATATTTTGTTGAACAAACTTCAAATACTTCTTTTCCATCAACATATATACTAAAATTTTGGTTTTCTGTTCTATATAGCCGAAATCTCAACAATTTGGTTTTATCTGGATTTAAAATAAGTTTATTTAGCCTAACATACTCTGTAATTATTGCAGCATCATACTCCATATACGTCTTTGAAGCTAATTCGTGTTTATATGGGTATAACAGACAGATATCATCAGCATACATGTACAGTTTTCCAAACAATTCTAAATTTTGTATATCATTTAAATATATACTAAACAACAGAGGACCCAACACACTCCCTTGTGGTACCCCATACTCTACTATACCAGTATAACTTTCACAATTTTCAATATCTACATATTGTTTCCGATTTGATAAGTAGTTCTTCAACAAATCCAGTGCTTTTCCGTTAACCCCAAAATAGTTAAGTTTCTCAATTAATATTTTATGGTCTACTAAATCAAAAAAAAATCGTAAAAAATACCAGCCACACCACTGAACCCAATATCCAAACCATGATAAATATTGTTAACTACATTTACAACAGCTTCTTCTGTTCCACACCCTTTCTTAAATCCGTACTGACAATTATATAATAACCTATTATTATCCAAATATAACGACAGCTGGTTATAAAGAATTTTTTCAAAAATTTTATCGATTATCGGCTGCAAAGCAAAAGGACGAAATTTTTCTACTATTGAAGCATTATTTTCCTTCGGTATTGGAACGATTTTGACAAGTTTTAGATCGTCTGGATATATCGAAGTATCAATTATCCTGTTAAATATTCTTGAGAGAAATGGAGAGATAAGATCTTTACATTCAAATAACATCCTGGGTGATATTCCATCCCAACCAGAGCTCTTTGTTAAATCTAGGTTTGAAATCATATTTCTAATTTCTAGGGACGTAGTATATGAAAAGCTAAATGTAGTTTGACAACGTGTTAAGGTTCTTAAAGCATTACATGAATCAGCAGGCGAATAACTGATTTGTTGCTTTAGTGTAATTGGAATTTCAAGAAAATATTGGTTAAAGAGATTACTTTTGAGTTGATTGTTAGCTACTAATATACCATTTGAATCTTTAACATTTATTTGACTCTTTGTGTTCCTACCAAGATTTTGATTCAAAAACTTCCAGCATTTTTTAGGTTCTTGCTGAATTTTTTCCAAATGGTTGTAGTAATAATTGTTCATTAACTCTCTACAGGATTTCTTTATTACATAACTTATTCTCTTTAATCTACTCTCTATATTAACACTTTTTCGTTTCCTTCTCATTTTTAGCAATTTATCTTTATAAATTATCAGGGCTTGTAAATTTTTATTTATCCATGGTACTAATTCATTTTTAAAGAACCTTTTATCATTTTTTTTCAATGTAGCATTTTGAACTGAATTTCCCATATAGGCTATAATTTTTGACAAATCTGTACATATACTATCAGATTCCTGATATACTTGCAAGTAGTTGTTAAGATTTTCTCTTGCTTTGTCATAATTACAAATTTGACGCACTGTTTCCACATATTCAGAACTATTGCTTTGGATCTCAACCTTACATGAAATTAAATTGTGATCTGTCAATACGCACTCAATTGTATCTGTTAAAAATTTTTCGTGATATTACTAAGAACATTGTCAATTGATGTTCCAGATTTTGGCCTAGTTATCAAGTTATGACAATTTCGGTAATTAAAATTTGATAATATTTCTAATAAATTTGCTGATAAGGGGCTTTTTAAAAAATCAACATTTGAGTCACCAATAATAATACTAGGGCATCGTCCATAGCTGGTTACTAGTTCTTCAATAAAACCTGAAAATTTTGCAAAAACACATTTCTGAGATCTATGAAATGACGTTACGTTTAAAGGTTTTCCCTTGATCTTAATATTTTCCAGAGTAACTGTAATTGCTTCAATGAAATTCTCACTTTTGCTCAATTCAATACTATATTGAAAGCAATTTCGAATATAAACCGAAGTTCCGCCGTAACTATCTGCTTTACAGCAATGCACAACATTATATCCCGGGATATTATAGATTTGAACCAAATTTGAATGAAACCATGTCTCCTGGACAGCAATGATACTGGGTAGTTTTGTAAAATTTGAAATCATAAGTTTAAATTTATCAATAGCCGAAATGCTTCGTATGTTTACAGACACAATATTTAATAAAGGAAATTTTATTTGATTAAAATAGTTATTAAATGAATCAATATTAGAAAAATTATGAATAATAGACATGGGAAAAAAAATAAAAATATATAAAAAAAAGAAATTTTTATGCAAATTATTTAAATTATACTTAAGTTTCTAAGCAGGTGACAAAAAAGATGCACGGTTATCCTCATCATCCGTATCCAGCTCAGGTATAGCAGGCTGTTGAATATTAAGACCTGTTCACCGCCTTTGCAATCTATTTGTTGTAGCTTCCATAAGCAAATCATCGACATCATCCTCACTCTTTATTAGTCTTGGCTTCGACAATTCACTTTTTTTTACATAAACTCTTCCGTTGAAAGTATAAACTGACTGGTATCCGACTGTTTTTAAAGCTTTGGCGTGATTAAAAACGTGAAAAGTTTCCTTCCCCAGGCAATCATTAACATAAATAGACTTAGTTTTCTCATTCTCCTTAAGTTTTGATTTCGCTTGCATAAGCTTATCCTTATATTTTTTGGATTCAAATTTAACAATCATGGTTCTCTTTTCACTTCCCTTTTTATTATCTTTCTTTTTTAAAAAGTATGCACACTCAACGTCACCTTCATTTAAATTTCGCTGCTACGAGTCTTATTTCAACCTTATCACCAAACGTAAATCGAAAATATGAAACGACAGCATAGGCGTCCTCACTTGCGTCAACAAACGTGTACAATTCTAAAGAATATTCGTTTCGTTGTAGTGTCAATGAATAACAGCGTGGTATTGCAACCTGGGAAATTGTTGGTAAAAATGTGAGCCAATTTTTCCATTTATTAAAGAGATCACCACTAAGAGGCTGATCCCAGTCTATACCGATCCGCCATATTTCTTGCAAAATAGATTTTAAATATGGCATAAAACCTAGAGGGTCGAAAACGGACATCAGGACTTGTAAAACCTCTCGCTTTGTAGGCACTAAATCCTCAGATAGAATTGGTCGGCGAAGCCGCACAAACTTCACATTCATTTTAAAAACATCGTTTTTAGGGTCCCAATAAAGCCCAAGAATCTTTTCATATTGAGTCATTTGTTCACTGTTCTCAAAGGTTTTTGGGTCTGAGTCTCTGGTTTCTCCTAACGCTTTCAGAACTTCTATGGAGTTTGATGACCAATTACGCATAACAAAACCACCCTTGGCATGGACGTCTCGCACACTTACTGCCAATTCAATAGCGTCTTCTATGGTGCGTGTAGAGGCAATAAAATCGTCTACGTAATGCTGCTTTGTAATTGCCTCAATAACCCTATCATTAGCAAATTGTACAGCGTTTTTGTCTCTGACAAAATGCGCAATGCATGCCGAACATGATGCTCCAAATGTCAGTACATTTAGTTGGTACACTAGTAAAAAATTATTTTCGTCCCACCACAAAAATCGCTGCGCCCTTGCATCTTTTTCACGAACAAGTATGCGGTGAAACATTTCGGCTATGTCGCCGCACACAGCTATTGCTCCCATTCTAAATTTAAATAAAATATAAATAAGGGGCACCAGCAGGTCAGGGCCCTTCAACAAAAAGTCATTAAGGGCACAATCGTTAGACTTAGCTGCAGCATCCCACACGAGTCTTATTTTATTTGGTTTATGTGGGTTCTTGACAATAAAGGTGGGTAGGTACCATGTTTTGATTTTATTTTGTTTAAGTACTTCTATGGGTAGGCTTTCAGCATAACCCTTTTCTTCTAAATTAGCGATTTGTTGATTTAATATTTCGGCTAGGTTTGGGTCCCTTTCGGCTTTCTGCTTAATACACTGTAAACGCTTCTTGGCCATTGGCAGACTATCTGCCAACTCTGGCGGGTCCACTTTCCATAGGAGACCAACTTCATATCTGCCGTCCTTAAGCACACAGGTGTCATTTAAAATTCGCATAGCTTGCTCATCATCTTTGGACATAGGTTTTGGCTGCTCACCCGTTATACCAATGCTTTCGTCAGAAAAAAATTGTTTTACCAGATCATGAACTTCATCACAGCTGCATTTGTGAAAATTAAGTTTTCCACCAGCTTTAGAACCACCACCAAAAAGAGTCTACCCCAATCTCGTTTTGGATGCAACAGGTTGATGCCATCCACCTTCACGTACTTTTATAGCTGCAATTAAATTGGGGTTATTTACACCGATTATCATCGATGGCACGACGCACAGTGCTTTGTCCCCATATAGTGAATAGGCAAAATTAGAGAAGTTATCGTAGAAGAATGAAATTTGGTGTGCTAGTTCAAAATATGTCAATTAAGAAAAATTCGAAGTTTCGGAAAAATCGGTGCAAGGACATGACTACCTCCCATACATCCTTAAATTTAAAACTTTAATTTTAACTATAATTGTGAATAGAATAAATCGAAAGTTGGTAACTGTCTGTTAAAATATGTCTTTTTGCTCAGTGGTTAATTTTGTTTCATTCGGTGCAAGGACATGACTACCTCACATATATAATTTTTCTCAAAAACTAAATTGTAACTACATTAGTGATCAGAATGCACTAAAAACTTATAACAACTTATAAAACTATATTTTTGAGCTCTCTGGGAAATTTCGCTTCAGTCGATACAAGGACATGACCATCTCCCATATATCATTTTTCTCAAAAACTAAATTTTAGCTACATTTGTGATCAAAATGCAAATAATTTAATATTCCCTTTAAAATGGGTCATAAATAAATTTGTTTCTAAATTTGATAAAATAAGATAATTTATTTTATTTGTAATTTATGATGTTGTCTTTCAAAATGTATTTTTCAATTTCTTTGAATTCATCATTATTTTTTATGTGTTTTGTGGACCTAAGTGACGATAGTTCCGGATCCGACATTAATAACAAATGACCCATTAAATCTCTATTTGTATTTTCTCTTGTCGTTTTTCTTGTATGGGAAAATCGCACATTCCTTATATTTTTATGACTGGCTTCTAAGGCTTCTTCGGACAAACACCCTAGAATAAAAATAGTTTTAAAAAATGTGTAAAAGGTTTTTTTAATATTTTATTACCTATTGGCAAGTTGAAGTATTCCAGAACATCGCACCCATGCACTAAAACCTTATGAACAGTACTTGGCATGTAATACCAGCCATACTGAATTAAATAAGAGTTCCTAGTAATATTTTGCAGATC
Source organism: Phania funesta (assembly GCA_963932375.1). Classification (NCBI taxonomy): domain Eukaryota; kingdom Metazoa; phylum Arthropoda; class Insecta; order Diptera; family Tachinidae; genus Phania; species Phania funesta. Next base: position 87,946,157 of record OZ010653.1, read on the forward strand.
CTTAAATGTTGTAACATTAACCGGGATTCCGCAAGATAAAACTCTTAATATAATGCCAAAATTATCAATAAGACTTCTATCAATCCCCGTAATTTCAGCTTAAATTTCACTATTTTGAAAAAATCGTCGAGCCGTGTTTCCATCGTTAGTAGTTCCAAATCCCGTTTTTACTTGATCTATTATTAATCCCGTCCGTGTTTTGAATTCATTTTGAATTCTTTTTTTGTTTTGTGAAAAAATTGAGGTATTTTCCTTATTGACTCGCCAAACTTTTAAAGGAAGACGGTAAGCAATGTGCAATATGCATTCAAAAAAGCGTATCCAGCAGTAGAGTGTAGAAAGTCCATATTTATAATTATTAATACAAGGTTCCTTAATTATGTTTATATTGTTCATATCGGTAGGGCTTGCATTACATATAAAACACCTACTTGCGGAGTTTGTGTCACTCAAAACATTTGCAACTGAACCATCTATCCTTGTGCAGTGCATATCGTAAGACACCTCAACAGCTGAACCATTTGCATCAATTACAGAACATTCCAAATTTTTAAATTGTTTAATAAAATCGTTGTGCATTTGCTTAATTAAAACTGGATTCTCTTTTGTTAATACAAATTTAAGGGGTCTACAATAAATTGTGGCGTTTTATTTACCCATAATACTTCGTTTGAGTCTAAATTTACCAATCTGAAAAAATAGAAATTTTAAATACATAGAAAAGAATAGCTGTGAAATGCACGTATAAATGTACTTCTGTGTATAATAATTTACATACCTCAGAGGGACAAAGGCTATAAAAAAAATGAACTCGTCGGAACTATTTTCGTTTTCAAATTTTTGCTTATACCATCCATGCCCCACTTGCAAATTAGGGACAGCTTTGTACATTTTTGTTCCGTATTACAAATTTTAATCACACTCCGCTGTTTTACACATTATACAGGGTGGGGCAAAAGTCATGAAGGGGTTTAAAACAGTCATAACTTTTTTTAATTCTGAATTTTATTTTTTTTTTTTTACAAAATAATAAAATATGATATTGGGAGATTTTTTAAATTTAGGTGTGAAAGATTACGTCACGTAAGTGAGCACCATTTTCAGCCTCGCAAAGTTGAGCTCTTTTAATAGCATTTTCCATGACACGAGTCAGAGTATCTGGCTGCAACGCTCTTATTTCGGCTCGTATATTCTCTTTGAGCTGTGCAAGTGTTCTGGGCTTATTGATATACACCTTCTCTTTCAAATATCCCCAAAGGAAATAATCTGGTGCTGTTAAATCCGGCGAACGGGCTGGCCAATTAAATGCTGAATTTTTGGAAATTAAACGTTCGCCAAAAATCTGCCTTAGGAGCTGCATAGTGGCTCGAGCAGTGTGTGCAGTGGCCCCATCTTGCTGAAACCACATCTCTCGACTGTCAGAAAGAGCTGGCCTTAAAAAATTTTGGAGCATATCTCGATATCGCTCGCCATTTACCGTTACACCATTTCCATCGTTAGCTTCGAAAAAGAATGGTCCAATAATTCTTTGGGACATGATTCCGCACCATACTGTACATTTAAGTGGATGTAATTGTCTCTGATGAACCACTCTTGGGTTCTCAATTCCCCATATTCTGCAGTTCTGCTTGTTTACAAAACCATTTAATTGAAAATGTGCTTCATCGCTCATTATCAGATGATGAATGAAATCATTATGTTCTCTGGTCAATTCTTGGAAGCGAACTGCATAAATTAATCGGTCTTGGGAATCTCGTGGCTTTAGTTCTTGCACTAACTGCACCTTGTATGGGAAAAGATGTAAATTTCCCTTTAATATTCTGCGTAAAGACCGCCGAGACATTTGCAGCTCAGCAGAGCGCCTTCGAGTTGATGTTTCAGGATTCTCCTCAACACTCTCTAGAACGCGTTGAATATTTGCTTCACTAATTACAGAATGTGGTCTTCCGCTTCGTGGAAGATCCCTCACTGAGCCTTGTTCCTGAAAACGTGTCACTAAGCGTCGAATCATTGATTCGGATGGTGAATTCCGTATATTAAAATGACGACGATAGGCTCGTTGAGTTTGAATTATTGATCGATGATGTTCAAAATAAAGTTCTATGATTTTGGTTCGCTGGATAACGTTGTAACCTTCCATAATTAATCTCCCAGATTTATTTTACAAGTCTTAAAAAGAAAAATAAAAAAAAAAAATTAAATTAGAAAAGTTATTAATTTTTCAAATCCCTTCGCGACTTTTGCCCCACCCTGTACATTTCAAGTCAACCTCTGCTGAAATTTCAGTCGTTGCAATAGGGGGTAAGAATTTTAATTTTTGATTTCTTAACGCATATAATGGTGGCAAACAGTTTGGATGAAGCTCATTAATTGCTTTCCGCAATAGGTTATATTTTCGTTCCGACAAATCCAAATCCATGTATAGCGCCAAAGACTTTTCAATAGAAAAGCATTTTACATCAGCTTCAGTGCTGTCTAAATTATTATTACACCTCTTTCTTAATTTGTCTGCTGCATATTGAAGTTCTTCAAATGAATAATTTTCAATCAATTCTGAAATCTTTCTATTTTTTGATCTAACAGAACTTTGACTGAATACTTTCTTTTTTCTACCAGCTTTAGTTATTTCTTCTTCTGTAGTATGTGACACGGTTGTTTCCATTTCTGATGCTATTGAAGATTCCACTGTTTCTAGTTGTTCAGATACAATAGATAGTTCATGTTGGCAAGTTTTGCTCGTGCTAGGTTCCTAAATATTTTAGTTTTAAAGTTTAACTTTTTTAGTTAGATTAAAAATAATATCAATATACAACTTACATTGTCTGGCTCGAAAAATGTCCAATTCAAACACTTAGAATACTTTTTGTCGAAGTATTGTCTATTGGATCTACTCTCGCTCCAATATTTTTTTATTTTATTGTCAAACAATTTAATTTTTCTTAACAACACTTCTTTTTCAACACTTGAATTCCCAATTTTGCCTTTTATAAATTTATATACTTCTGGGATTTTATTTTTTGAAGGCACAGATAACCAAAAATCAACGATATCGATTAATTAATAATAAAATTTGTCATTATCGAAAAATATTGTTTCACAACTAGTAAATAAATTTGACAGAATAATTTTATTATGCATATATATAGAGATGAACCAGTTAGATTATTTACCTCACGAGGGCTCACTATTAGATTACAATGGCTACTGCAGCAGGAGGTTATTTCAATATTGACTAGGTATTAATTTAATGTTTTAGTGATAATTCCACAATTAATTTAAATATTATTGATAAAAAAATGGTGAAAACTTCAAAACAATCATAAACTTTTAAAAGATGATCACGTGAAACTGAAATAAACACGCTTTCATCTCTTGTTCAAATATAAGAAATAACGGAAAATAGCAAAATGTAAATAACTAATATTTATCATAAACTTTTTTATGGTGAAATTTTATTTTATTAAAGGAAAATCTTCCATATGACGCACACGCAGTCAATAAAATTGCACAGCTTGCAAAATTTAATTGAACATTGAACGTCTCTGGAGCCCTTTACTTGGAAAAAATTATATAATCATTGTTCACAACAGTAGTTCGTGATGGTTTGACGAGATTAACAACACAGGTTAAATTTGATGAAATTCAATTATTTCTTTATTGTCAACTTGTGACGCAACCTTGTGTTTTAATTCCTTAAAATAATATATTTTAAATTTATTTATGAATTTAGTTAAGAATATTTTGACTTACTTTTTGGTTTCAAACCACCAGCTTTTCATTAAACAAAATATGCGGCACGTTATGCGCTACTACTTGTGGTTGAGAAGAGATATTTTTTAAAAGGAGAAAAAATTCCGGATGTAAATTTACAAAATGGCAGATATGAAAACTTAGCAAGTATAATTAAAATATAAAGTATAATATAAATGCAAAGAGAAACTAATACCGGGTACTTTTCAGAGCTGTATTTTTTGTACTTGAACAGTTGCGGCTACACCCCCCTGCAGTATGACAAGAAGCTTTCGAAGTCATACTCCTAAATAGAGGCGACATCTAGCACCGCCGGGCTAGACAATTATTCCACTTGTGGTAAGGACCTTCGCTTTTCGTACCTGCCCGTCATTTGCCATAGTAGTCTCTATAATTTTACCTCTTGGCCACACGTTTCTTGGACTCGACGGGTCAACCACAATAACTAAGTCGCCAACTTGCAACGGCTTAGTCTTCTCATGCCACTTTGTTCGAAGAGTTAAAGAAGGCAAATACTCTTTTAGCCACTTACGCCAAAATATTTCTGCGTACTGTTGAGAAGCCAGCCAGTTATGTTTAAGTGTCGCTCCGCTGTCGTCGTATTCTGCTAAAGGTTCCATGCCGTTTGATGAATACACCAGTAGATGATTTGGCGTTATTGCCTCTGCGTTTTCGTGTTCTATCGGAACGTAAACCAGTCGTCGAGAGTTTATTATGTTTTCTACCTCAGCTAACATTCCACGAAGCAGTTCATCATTTGGGGTACGAGCATGTGAAATACTATAAAAAACATTTTTTACGGATCTTACGAGCCTCTCCCAGGCCCCGCCCATGTGAGGAGACGAAGGTGGGATAAAATTCCATTTTGTAGAAGCCTTAGTAAAAACCCGTATTAATTCATTTTTATCAACTTCTTTCACGGCTTCTCGAATTTCTCTTTCGGCACTAACAAAATTCGTTCCGTTATCGCTATAGAACTCTCTTGGTGTTCCGCGGCGGCATATAAAATTTCTAATTGCTATTATGCACGACGAAGTATTTAGAGAATTGACAACCTCTATATGGACAGCTCTTACGGTAAGGCATGTAAACAAAGCACCATATCTCTTTTCCATACGTCGACCAACAGTAACCATAATTGGGCCAAAATAGTCCGCACCTGTATATGTAAAAGGACGACAAAATGCCGCCAATCGGGCTTCTGGTAACTTTGCCATTTGAGGACAGTTAGGAACAGCTTTCTTTATTTTGCACATTTGGCACTGCTTTAAAATATTTTTAAAAACTGCTCTGAGCCGAGGAATGTAAAATCGTTGCCGGACTTCGTTTATCACGGTTTCGTGATTGAGATGTTTATAGTTTGAGTGAAAATTCATAATTAAAAGTTGGGTAATACGACTACGTTTGGGTAGAATTATAGGGGACTTGGTCTCCTCAGGAACAATGGCTTTATCAATTCGACCTTCTACACAAAGGATTTGGTTTTCATTCAATTTTGGAGTAACTTTATACAACGGACTTGATTTACTTAGTTTTTTATTTGATTTTAAAAGATGTATTTCTTCAGAATAAATTTCGTTTTGTGCTTGACGGAATAATAAATTTTCCGCCCTGGCTAGTTCTGTAGACTCCAGTTCACGGTTGTATGTTGCTTTCTTTTGAGCCGCATCACAAAAACGTATAACATATGCAGTAGTTCTCAACAGTCTATTCCAGTTGGAAAAACGATTTATATCAATAAATATTTCTTGTGTTTCATGGACATGTGCATAGTCGATAATCTCTGAATCATATGACTCTAACTCGGCGTCATAACTTGGCCATTCACTTGCAGGTGTTAAAAGGAAATGAGGCCCCTTAAACCAACGACTTTCAGTAGAAATGTCAGGTTTCTTAGCCCACTTTGTTGCTTCATCGGCAACATTGTGCTTTCCGGGAATCCAATGCCACTCTTGCAGGTCCGTTGTGTCCAAAATTTCGCTAATACGGAGGGAGACGAATTGGTGATATTTTTTATTACTATTTTTTAACCAACTGATGACTGTCTTCGAGTCGGACCAATAATATTTTTTATTTATAGATATCGTGTGATTTTTAATAATATTATTAGCAAAACGACAGCCGATGAGTGCAGCCATTAACTCCAAACGAGGTATTGAGGTGATTTTCAAAGGTGCAACACGGGTTTTGGAACCCACCAAAGAGCAAACTATATTATTGCCACATACTATACGAAAATAGGCTGCAGCTGCATATCCGCTTTCACTCGCATCCACAAATGTATGAAGCTCTATGTATGCATCAGTATAATCAACGATTGATTTTAAATAGCAACGCTGAATGCTAACTTTCTCCAAATCTGGAAGATACTTTAACCATTTTTCCCACTTAACAAGTTGCTCTTCTTTAAGTGGCTCATCCCAATTAACGCCGCTTCTCCAAATTTCTTGTAAGATAATTTTAAGGTACATAACAAAATTACCAACAAGTCCCAGAGGGTCGTAAACTGTCATTAAAATTTTTAGAATTTGTCGTTTTGTGGGAGCTTTATTAAGGCGAATAATATCGTTGCTTAGTATATGGGGTGAAATTTTAAATACAATTGCATCATCTGTTGCATTCCAAAAAACACCTAAAACTTTTTCAGTTTCCTTATCTGACCCAATATTTAACTGCCTTTCATTCGCCTCATGTGGTTTTTCTATTTGGTTAACTACTTCGATTTTATTCGAAATCCAATTTCTGAGGTTGAAGCCAGCTTGCATTTGAATATACTTAACTTCCTTTGCTATATTGGTGGCTTGTTCTACTGTATCGGCTAAGTACAGAAAATCATCCACGTAATGGTTGTTTTTTACCGCTAAAGCTGCTTGTGGGAATTCATTTTCATATTTGGAGGCGTTTGTATTTTTTACATATTGGGAGATACTCGGAGCACATGAGGCTCCAAATATCATAACGTTCATGAGGTAAACATCTGGCTCTTTGCTAACATCGCAATTACACCACAAAAAACGCTGAACATGTCGGTCTTCTTCACGCATGAAAACCTGATGAAACATTTGCTCAATGTCACCACATATGGCAACAGACCTTTTTCTGAATTGAAATAATATTGCCTGTAATGAAGTTAATAGATCTGGGCCTTTATAAAGCATGGAGTTCAAAGAAATTCCATTAAACTTTGCGGCAGCGTCCCATACAATTCTACATTTGCCTGGTTTATTTTTGTTATATACTGGAAACGTGGGAAGATACCAGATCCTTTCAGCTGGTGTATTTATATCAATTTTGGTAATATAACCCTTGTTGATATATTCGTCAATTGTTTTAGCATAAACTACAGGAAGATCACTATTTTTTCTTACTTGCTTTTCAAGACACAAAAGTCTATTTTTCGCCATTTGATAATTATTTGGCAAAAATACTTTATCATTTTGCCACAACAGACAGGTTTCATAATGACCATCATCATGTTGTTTGGTAAAATTATTTAAAAGTTGTAATGATCTTTCATCCTCTTTAGTGGCCTTCAAATCCTTATAATTGATACCTAAGCTCTCAATACTAAAGAAACTTTTAACCAATTGATTCATTTGATTATCTGTCTCCAAACATTCACAAATATGTAGATTGTATTGTATTGATTGACTACTGCCACAGGGTCCAAAAACTGTCCAGCCCAATGCAGTTTTAATAGCAATTGGCTCGTTTCTTCCACCTTCTTTAATTTTATTTGCTACTGTAATATTTATATTGTTAAGTCCGATAAGAATTTTTGGTACAGCAGCGTAATAACTTTCAACTGGCAACCCTTTTAAATGATCGAAATTTCTATAAAGATTATAATAATCAAGTGTTTGCTTAGGCAGTAGAAGTCCCTTTACTGTACGAACATCAATACCAAACCTTTTGCTCTTATTACCAGAAACCGGCACTGTTAAACTTTGAGAGTTTTCTTCAATTCTTTCTACGTTTCCAGTCCATTTCAAACAGAGTTGTTCAGCTTCCCCTTCTAACTCCAATTGTTGAACAATTTCCTCATCTATTAGACTTATTGACGAGCCGTCATCTAAAAACGCATAAGTAGAAATGACTTTGTTGTTGTTTCCGTAAATTCTTATTGGAATTACTTTAAAGAGGATTTTTTGTTTATGAGTATCATGTGCGTTTACATTTTGCACACTACTGCTGTCCTTTTCTTTCTCATTGTTTTCTTGTACTGCATTATTGCTTTCGTACTTATGAAGAAGATTATGATGTTTGTATTGACAGCCTGTTACATTACAGTTTTTATCTCTGCTATAACAGGTACCCGAATGTTTTCGTAAGCAGTGCTTGCACAACTCTAATCTGTTAACATAATTCCATCTATCTTTGCGATCAGCTGTCAAGAAGTTTTTACAGCTTGGAACATTTTTGCAGTCCCTGCTGCAAACCAAACATTTCTTTTTATTAGATTCTGTGTGTGTATTGCAAAACACGTTCTTCTGTTTACGATTATTAACAGAGTCAACCGTCATATTATTTTCGAAGTTAACAGTGCTAGCTGACAGTCCAATATCAAATATCCACTTGGAAAATTCGGATAAATTTGCCTTTTTATTATTTTGCTGAAGATTTAATTTTGTTGAACCCCAAATAATTTGATAATACGGTGGTAATTTTGAAACGAGTTCCTGAAGCAAAGATGAATTATTTAATTCATCAATAAGGCCACAGGCTTCAATAGTTGATTGGAGACCTTTTACTTGGATCGCAAAGTTGGTAATTGTTTCCATTTTGTTGGCGTTAATTTGTGGTAATATTTTTATTTTATTTTTTAGTGAAAAAAGAAAAAAATCTGGCTGCCCGTACAATAATTTCAAAGTGGAAATAGCGTGTGGTACACATGACGGATGAACCAGAATCCTTTTAACAGCCTCTAATGCTTCACCACGGAGTGCTTTTTGGAGCCTTATCAAATTTTCTGCATCCGTCAGCCCGCAAACTTCTGTAGACCAATCATAAGTCGAGCTGAACAAAGGCCATTCCTCGGGACAGCCAGAGAAAGTGGGTAAATCCTTGGGGACAGTTTGGCGAGCATGTAATTGGTCAGATCTTAGTCTATTTCCTAGAGGTGTTTGCTGCAACGGTGTTGGCTGAGATGTTTCTGTCTGCCCGGGATTAATAAATGATTGGGACTTCTGTGCATTATTAATGTTTTGCATATTACCTAGATGAGTTTGATTTAAATTTTGATGAGCTGTTGAGAGTAATGAAAACTTTGGATAAATAAATCTATAAGGTTGCGAATTTGTGTTGTTGTTTTGTTCATGAAGGTGGTATACAGGTGGATTGTATGCAGCGGTGGTCGTAATAGGGCCGCTATTTGATATGATTGGCACATGCATGGACGCATTAAGTGAGGTTAGGTTCGCGGGTGGGACCATGGCATTTTGCTCTTGGGTGATTTGGTTCAAACCTGTTGGAAATCGGATATCGCCATATTCTTCTTCAATTTCATGAAGAATTTGATATTTTTTATGTAGATATTCCTGATCGCGTCTCATTGACAGCTCACGTTCTTCTTCTAACCTTTTAAGCTCAAGGGATTTTCTTCTGCTAACAGATTCTTTTGACGCCAATGACGAATGCGTGCTAGAAGCAGAGTGCACTACGTTCGTGTTACAAGATTGACACAACCATGACTCTTGTGGGCTTGAGACCTGTGCGCAAGTTATATCGTATGGTTTATGGCATGAGTTGCAGCTTACCATGGCATCGACAAGTTGTTCGTGGCAAAGCTGACATATTTCTTGGACGTTTTGTGGCGGGTCGCCTGTATTGTGTGGTTGACCGTGCTGTAATGAGTCCATATGGGTACTTACGTGTGCGAGGTTATGTTGAATTTGGCAGCTGTATCCACTTCAGTTTTAAGGCAACTTCAGCATCAGCTAAATCCACTAGGCAAGGTAAAGAATTATCCGCAAAAAGAATTAAAAATTTGTTCACAACAGTAGTTCGTGATGGTTTGACGAGATTAACAACACAGGTTAAATTTGATGAAATTCAATTATTTCTTTATTGTCAACTTGTGACGCAACCTTGTGTTTTAATTCCTTAAAATAATATATTTTAAATTTATTTATGAATTTAGTTAAGAATATTTTGACTTACTTTTTGGTTTCAAACCACCAGCTTTTCATTAAACAAAATATGCGGCACGTTATGCGCTACTACTTGTGGTTGAGAAGAGATATTTTTTAAAAGGAGAAAAAATTCCGGATGTAAATTTACAAAATGGCAGATATGAAAACTTAGCAAGTATAATTAAAATATAAAGTATAATATAAATGCAAAGAGAAACTAATACCGGGTACTTTTCAGAGCTGTATTTTTTGTACTTGAACAGTTGCGGCTACACCCCCCTGCAGTATGACAAGAAGCTTTCGAAGTCATACTCCTAAATAGAGGCGACATCTAGCACCGCCGGGCTAGACAATTATTCCACTTGTGGTAAGGACCTTCGCTTTTCGTACCTGCCCGTCATTTGCCATAGTAGTCTCTATAATTTTACCTCTTGGCCACACGTTTCTTGGACTCGACGGGTCAACCACAATAACTAAGTCGCCAACTTGCAACGGCTTAGTCTTCTCATGCCACTTTGTTCGAAGAGTTAAAGAAGGCAAATACTCTTTTAGCCACTTACGCCAAAATATTTCTGCGTACTGTTGAGAAGCCAGCCAGTTATGTTTAAGTGTCGCTCCGCTGTCGTCGTATTCTGCTAAAGGTTCCATGCCGTTTGATGAATACACCAGTAGATGATTTGGCGTTATTGCCTCTGCGTTTTCGTGTTCTATCGGAACGTAAACCAGTCGTCGAGAGTTTATTATGTTTTCTACCTCAGCTAACATTCCACGAAGCAGTTCATCATTTGGGGTACGAGCATGTGAAATACTATAAAAAACATTTTTTACGGATCTTACGAGCCTCTCCCAGGCCCCGCCCATGTGAGGAGACGAAGGTGGGATAAAATTCCATTTTGTAGAAGCCTTAGTAAAAACCCGTATTAATTCATTTTTATCAACTTCTTTCACGGCTTCTCGAATTTCTCTTTCGGCACTAACAAAATTCGTTCCGTTATCGCTATAGAACTCTCTTGGTGTTCCGCGGCGGCATATAAAATTTCTAATTGCTATTATGCACGACGAAGTATTTAGAGAATTGACAACCTCTATATGGACAGCTCTTACGGTAAGGCATGTAAACAAAGCACCATATCTCTTTTCCATACGTCGACCAACAGTAACCATAATTGGGCCAAAATAGTCCGCACCTGTATATGTAAAAGGACGACAAAATGCCGCCAATCGGGCTTCTGGTAACTTTGCCATTTGAGGACAGTTAGGAACAGCTTTCTTTATTTTGCACATTTGGCACTGCTTTAAAATATTTTTAAAAACTGCTCTGAGCCGAGGAATGTAAAATCGTTGCCGGACTTCGTTTATCACGGTTTCGTGATTGAGATGTTTATAGTTTGAGTGAAAATTCATAATTAAAAGTTGGGTAATACGACTACGTTTGGGTAGAATTATAGGGGACTTGGTCTCCTCAGGAACAATGGCTTTATCAATTCGACCTTCTACACAAAGGATTTGGTTTTCATTCAATTTTGGAGTAACTTTATACAACGGACTTGATTTACTTAGTTTTTTATTTGATTTTAAAAGATGTATTTCTTCAGAATAAATTTCGTTTTGTGCTTGACGGAATAATAAATTTTCCGCCCTGGCTAGTTCTGTAGACTCCAGTTCACGGTTGTATGTTGCTTTCTTTTGAGCCGCATCACAAAAACGTATAACATATGCAGTAGTTCTCAACAGTCTATTCCAGTTGGAAAAACGATTTATATCAATAAATATTTCTTGTGTTTCATGGACATGTGCATAGTCGATAATCTCTGAATCATATGACTCTAACTCGGCGTCATAACTTGGCCATTCACTTGCAGGTGTTAAAAGGAAATGAGGCCCCTTAAACCAACGACTTTCAGTAGAAATGTCAGGTTTCTTAGCCCACTTTGTTGCTTCATCGGCAACATTGTGCTTTCCGGGAATCCAATGCCACTCTTGCAGGTCCGTTGTGTCCAAAATTTCGCTAATACGGAGGGAGACGAATTGGTGATATTTTTTATTACTATTTTTTAACCAACTGATGACTGTCTTCGAGTCGGACCAATAATATTTTTTATTTATAGATATCGTGTGATTTTTAATAATATTATTAGCAAAACGACAGCCGATGAGTGCAGCCATTAACTCCAAACGAGGTATTGAGGTGATTTTCAAAGGTGCAACACGGGTTTTGGAACCCACCAAAGAGCAAACTATATTATTGCCACATACTATACGAAAATAGGCTGCAGCTGCATATCCGCTTTCACTCGCATCCACAAATGTATGAAGCTCTATGTATGCATCAGTATAATCAACGATTGATTTTAAATAGCAACGCTGAATGCTAACTTTCTCCAAATCTGGAAGATACTTTAACCATTTTTCCCACTTAACAAGTTGCTCTTCTTTAAGTGGCTCATCCCAATTAACGCCGCTTCTCCAAATTTCTTGTAAGATAATTTTAAGGTACATAACAAAATTACCAACAAGTCCCAGAGGGTCGTAAACTGTCATTAAAATTTTTAGAATTTGTCGTTTTGTGGGAGCTTTATTAAGGCGAATAATATCGTTGCTTAGTATATGGGGTGAAATTTTAAATACAATTGCATCATCTGTTGCATTCCAAAAAACACCTAAAACTTTTTCAGTTTCCTTATCTGACCCAATATTTAACTGCCTTTCATTCGCCTCATGTGGTTTTTCTATTTGGTTAACTACTTCGATTTTATTCGAAATCCAATTTCTGAGGTTGAAGCCAGCTTGCATTTGAATATACTTAACTTCCTTTGCTATATTGGTGGCTTGTTCTACTGTATCGGCTAAGTACAGAAAATCATCCACGTAATGGTTGTTTTTTACCGCTAAAGCTGCTTGTGGGAATTCATTTTCATATTTGGAGGCGTTTGTATTTTTTACATATTGGGAGATACTCGGAGCACATGAGGCTCCAAATATCATAACGTTCATGAGGTAAACATCTGGCTCTTTGCTAACATCGCAATTACACCACAAAAAACGCTGAACATGTCGGTCTTCTTCACGCATGAAAACCTGATGAAACATTTGCTCAATGTCACCACATATGGCAACAGACCTTTTTCTGAATTGAAATAATATTGCCTGTAATGAAGTTAATAGATCTGGGCCTTTATAAAGCATGGAGTTCAAAGAAATTCCATTAAACTTTGCGGCAGCGTCCCATACAATTCTACATTTGCCTGGTTTATTTTTGTTATATACTGGAAACGTGGGAAGATACCAGATCCTTTCAGCTGGTGTATTTATATCAATTTTGGTAATATAACCCTTGTTGATATATTCGTCAATTGTTTTAGCATAAACTACAGGAAGATCACTATTTTTTCTTACTTGCTTTTCAAGACACAAAAGTCTATTTTTCGCCATTTGATAATTATTTGGCAAAAATACTTTATCATTTTGCCACAACAGACAGGTTTCATAATGACCATCATCATGTTGTTTGGTAAAATTATTTAAAAGTTGTAATGATCTTTCATCCTCTTTAGTGGCCTTCAAATCCTTATAATTGATACCTAAGCTCTCAATACTAAAGAAACTTTTAACCAATTGATTCATTTGATTATCTGTCTCCAAACATTCACAAATATGTAGATTGTATTGTATTGATTGACTACTGCCACAGGGTCCAAAAACTGTCCAGCCCAATGCAGTTTTAATAGCAATTGGCTCGTTTCTTCCACCTTCTTTAATTTTATTTGCTACTGTAATATTTATATTGTTAAGTCCGATAAGAATTTTTGGTACAGCAGCGTAATAACTTTCAACTGGCAACCCTTTTAAATGATCGAAATTTCTATAAAGATTATAATAATCAAGTGTTTGCTTAGGCAGTAGAAGTCCCTTTACTGTACGAACATCAATACCAAACCTTTTGCTCTTATTACCAGAAACCGGCACTGTTAAACTTTGAGAGTTTTCTTCAATTCTTTCTACGTTTCCAGTCCATTTCAAACAGAGTTGTTCAGCTTCCCCTTCTAACTCCAATTGTTGAACAATTTCCTCATCTATTAGACTTATTGACGAGCCGTCATCTAAAAACGCATAAGTAGAAATGACTTTGTTGTTGTTTCCGTAAATTCTTATTGGAATTACTTTAAAGAGGATTTTTTGTTTATGAGTATCATGTGCGTTTACATTTTGCACACTACTGCTGTCCTTTTCTTTCTCATTGTTTTCTTGTACTGCATTATTGCTTTCGTACTTATGAAGAAGATTATGATGTTTGTATTGACAGCCTGTTACATTACAGTTTTTATCTCTGCTATAACAGGTACCCGAATGTTTTCGTAAGCAGTGCTTGCACAACTCTAATCTGTTAACATAATTCCATCTATCTTTGCGATCAGCTGTCAAGAAGTTTTTACAGCTTGGAACATTTTTGCAGTCCCTGCTGCAAACCAAACATTTCTTTTTATTAGATTCTGTGTGTGTATTGCAAAACACGTTCTTCTGTTTACGATTATTAACAGAGTCAACCGTCATATTATTTTCGAAGTTAACAGTGCTAGCTGACAGTCCAATATCAAATATCCACTTGGAAAATTCGGATAAATTTGCCTTTTTATTATTTTGCTGAAGATTTAATTTTGTTGAACCCCAAATAATTTGATAATACGGTGGTAATTTTGAAACGAGTTCCTGAAGCAAAGATGAATTATTTAATTCATCAATAAGGCCACAGGCTTCAATAGTTGATTGGAGACCTTTTACTTGGATCGCAAAGTTGGTAATTGTTTCCATTTTGTTGGCGTTAATTTGTGGTAATATTTTTATTTTATTTTTTAGTGAAAAAAGAAAAAAATCTGGCTGCCCGTACAATAATTTCAAAGTGGAAATAGCGTGTGGTACACATGACGGATGAACCAGAATCCTTTTAACAGCCTCTAATGCTTCACCACGGAGTGCTTTTTGGAGCCTTATCAAATTTTCTGCATCCGTCAGCCCGCAAACTTCTGTAGACCAATCATAAGTCGAGCTGAACAAAGGCCATTCCTCGGGACAGCCAGAGAAAGTGGGTAAATCCTTGGGGACAGTTTGGCGAGCATGTAATTGGTCAGATCTTAGTCTATTTCCTAGAGGTGTTTGCTGCAACGGTGTTGGCTGAGATGTTTCTGTCTGCCCGGGATTAATAAATGATTGGGACTTCTGTGCATTATTAATGTTTTGCATATTACCTAGATGAGTTTGATTTAAATTTTGATGAGCTGTTGAGAGTAATGAAAACTTTGGATAAATAAATCTATAAGGTTGCGAATTTGTGTTGTTGTTTTGTTCATGAAGGTGGTATACAGGTGGATTGTATGCAGCGGTGGTCGTAATAGGGCCGCTATTTGATATGATTGGCACATGCATGGACGCATTAAGTGAGGTTAGGTTCGCGGGTGGGACCATGGCATTTTGCTCTTGGGTGATTTGGTTCAAACCTGTTGGAAATCGGATATCGCCATATTCTTCTTCAATTTCATGAAGAATTTGATATTTTTTATGTAGATATTCCTGATCGCGTCTCATTGACAGCTCACGTTCTTCTTCTAACCTTTTAAGCTCAAGGGATTTTCTTCTGCTAACAGATTCTTTTGACGCCAATGACGAATGCGTGCTAGAAGCAGAGTGCACTACGTTCGTGTTACAAGATTGACACAACCATGACTCTTGTGGGCTTGAGACCTGTGCGCAAGTTATATCGTATGGTTTATGGCATGAGTTGCAGCTTACCATGGCATCGACAAGTTGTTCGTGGCAAAGCTGACATATTTCTTGGACGTTTTGTGGCGGGTCGCCTGTATTGTGTGGTTGACCGTGCTGTAATGAGTCCATATGGGTACTTACGTGTGCGAGGTTATGTTGAATTTGGCAGCTGTATCCACTTCAGTTTTAAGGCAACTTCAGCATCAGCTAAATCCACTAGGCAAGGTAAAGAATTATCCGCAAAAAGAATTAAAAATTTGTTCACAACAGTAGTTCGTGATGGTTTGACGAGATTAACAACACAGGTTAAATTTGATGAAATTCAATTATTTCTTTATTGTCAACTTGTGACGCAACCTTGTGTTTTAATTCCTTAAAATAATATATTTTAAATTTATTTATGAATTTAGTTAAGAATATTTTGACTTACTTTTTGGTTTCAAACCACCAGCTTTTCATTAAACAAAATATGCGGCACGTTATGCGCTACTACTTGTGGTTGAGAAGAGATATTTTTTAAAAGGAGAAAAAATTCCGGATGTAAATTTACAAAATGGCAGATATGAAAACTTAGCAAGTATAATTAAAATATAAAGTATAATATAAATGCAAAGAGAAACTAATACCGGGTACTTTTCAGAGCTGTATTTTTTGTACTTGAACAGTTGCGGCTACACCCCCCTGCAGTATGACAAGAAGCTTTCGAAGTCATACTCCTAAATAGAGGCGACATCTAGCACCGCCGGGCTAGACAATTATTCCACTTGTGGTAAGGACCTTCGCTTTTCGTACCTGCCCGTCATTTGCCATAGTAGTCTCTATAATATTACGCCAAAATATTTCTGCGTACTGTTGAGAAGCCAGCCAGTTATGTTTAAGTGTCGCTCCGCTGTCGTCGTATTCTGCTAAAGGTTCCATGCCGTTTGATGAATACACCAGTAGATGATTTGGCGTTATTGCCTCTGCGTTTTCGTGTTCTATCGGAACGTAAACCAGTCGTCGAGAGTTTATTATGTTTTCTACCTCAGCTAACATTCCACGAAGCAGTTCATCATTTGGGGTACGAGCATGTGAAATACTATAAAAAACATTTTTTACGGATCTTACGAGCCTCTCCCAGGCCCCGCCCATGTGAGGAGACGAAGGTGGGATAAAATTCCATTTTGTAGAAGCCTTAGTAAAAACCCGTATTAATTCATTTTTATCAACTTCTTTCACGGCTTCTCGAATTTCTCTTTCGGCACTAACAAAATTCGTTCCGTTATCGCTATAGAACTCTCTTGGTGTTCCGCGGCGGCATATAAAATTTCTAATTGCTATTATGCACGACGAAGTATTTAGAGAATTGACAACCTCTATATGGACAGCTCTTACGGTAAGGCATGTAAACAAAGCACCATATCTCTTTTCCATACGTCGACCAACAGTAACCATAATTGGGCCAAAATAGTCCACACCTGTATATGTAAAAGGACGACAAAATGCCGCCAATCGGGCTTCTGGTAACTTTGCCATTTGAGGACAGTTAGGAACAGCTTTCTTTATGTTGCACATTTGGCACTGCTTTAAAATATTTTTAAAAACTGCTCTGAGCCGAGGAATGTAAAATCGTTGCCGGACTTCGTTTATCACGGTTTCGTGATTGAGATGTTTATAGTTTGAGTGAAAATTCATAATTAAAAGTTGGGTAATACGACTACGTTTGGGTAGAATTATAGGGGACTTGGTCTCCTCAGGAACAATGGCTTTATCAATTCGACCTTCTACACAAAGGATTTGGTTTTCATTCAATTTTGGAGTAACTTTATACAACGGACTTGATTTACTTAGTTTTTTATTTGATTTTAAAAGATGTATTTCTTCAGAATAAATTTCGTTTTGTGCTTGACGGAATAATAAATTTTCCGCCCTGGCTAGTTCTGTAGACTCCAGTTCACGGTTGTATGTTGCTTTCTTTTGAGCCGCATCACAAAAACGTATAACATATGCAGTAGTTCTCAACAGTCTATTCCAGTTGGAAAAACGATTTATATCAATAAATATTTCTTGTGTTTCATGGACATGTGCATAGTCGATAATCTCTGAATCATATGACTCTAACTCGGCGTCATAACTTGCCCATTCACTTGCAGGTGTTAAAAGGAAATGAGGCCCCTTAAACCAACGACTTTCAGTAGAAATGTCAGGTTTCTTAGCCCACTTTGTTGCTTCATCGGCAACATTGTGCTTTCCGGGAATCCAATGCCACTCTTGCAGGTCCGTTGTGTCCAAAATTTCGCTAATACGGAGGGAGACGAATTGGTGATATTTTTTATTACAATTTTTAACCAACTGATGACTGTCTTCGAGTCGGACCAATAATATTTTTTATTTATAGATATCGTGTGATTTTTAATAATATTATTAGCAAAACGACAGCCGATGAGTGCAGCCATTAACTCCAAACGAGGTATTGAGGTGATTTTCAAAGGTGCAACACGGGTTTTGGAACCCACCAAAGAGCAAACTATATTATTGCCACATACTATACGAAAATAGGCTGCAGCTGCATATCCGCTTTCACTCGCATCCACAAATGTATGAAGCTCTATGTATGCATCAGTATAATCAACGATTGATTTTAAATAGCAACGCTGAATGCTAACTTTCTCCAAATCGGGAAGATACTTTAACCATTTTTCCCACTTAACAAGTTGCTCTTCTTTAAGTGGCTCATCCCAATTAACGCCGCTTCTCCAAATTTCTTGTAAGATAATTTTAAGGTACATAACAAAATTACCAACAAGTCCCAGAGGGTCGTAAACTGTCATTAAAATTTTTAGAATTTGTCGTTTTGTGGGAGCTTTATTAAGGCGAATAATATCGTTGCTTAGTATATGGGGTGAAATTTTAAATACAATTGCATCATCTGTTGCATTCCAAAAAACACCTAAAACTTTTTCAGTTTCCTTATCTGACCCAATATTTAACTGCCTTTCATTCGCCTCATGTGGTTTTTCTATTTGGTTAACTACTTCGATTTTATTCGAAATCCAATTTCTGAGGTTGAAGCCAGCTTGCATTTGAATATACTTAACTTCCTTTGCTATATTGGTGGCTTGTTCTACTGTATCGGCTAAGTACAGAAAATCATCCACGTAATGGTTGTTTTTTACCGCTAAAGCTGCTTGTGGGAATTCATTTTCATATTTGGAGGCGTTTGTATTTTTTACATATTGGGAGATACTCGGAGCACATGAGGCTCCAAATATCATAACGTTCATGAGGTAAACATCTGGCTCTTTGCTAACATCGCAATTACGCCACAAAAAACGCTGAACATGTCGGTCTTCTTCACGCATGAAAACCTGATGAAACATTTGCTCAATGTCACCACATATGGCAACAGACCTTTTTCTGAATTGAAATAATATTGCCTGTAATGAAGTTAATAGATCTGGGCCTTTATAAAGCATGGAGTTCAAAGAAATTCCATTAAACTTTGCGGCAGCGTCCCATACAATTCTACATTTGCCTGGTTTATTTTTGTTATATACTGGAAACGTGGGAAGATACCAGATCCTTTCAGCTGGTGTATTTATATCAATTTTGGTAATATAACCCTTGTTGATATATTCGTCAATTGTTTTAGCATAAACTACAGGAAGATCACTATTTTTTCTTACTTGCTTTTCAAGACACAAAAGTCTATTTTTCGCCATTTGATAATTATTTGGCAAAAATACTTTATCATTTTGCCACAACAGACAGGTTTCATAATGACCATCATCATGTTGTTTGGTAAAATTATTTAAAAGTTGTAATGATCTTTCATCCTCTTTAGTGGCCTTCAAATCCTTATAATTGATACCTAAGCTCTCAATACTAAAGAAACTTTTAACCAATTGATTCATTTGATTATCTGTCTCCAAACATTCACAAATATGTAGATTGTATTGTATTGATTGACTACTGCCACAGGGTCCAAAAACTGTCCAGCCCAATGCAGTTTTAATAGCAATTGGCTCGTTTCTTCCACCTTCTTTAATTTTATTTGCTACTGTAATATTTATATTGTTAAGTCCGATAAGAATTTTTGGTACAGCAGCGTAATAACTTTCAACTGGCAACCCTTTTAAATGATCGAAATTTCTATAAAGATTATAATAATCAAGTGTTTGCTTAGGCAGTAGAAGTCCCTTTACTGTACGAACATCAATACCAAACCTTTTGCTCTTATTACCAGAAACCGGCACTGTTAAACTTTGAGAGTTTTCTTCAATTCTTTCTACGTTTCCAGTCCATTTCAAACAGAGTTGTTCAGCTTCCCCTTCCAACTCCAATTGTTGAACAATTTCCTCATCTATTAGACTTATTGACGAGCCGTCATCTAAAAACGCATAAGTAGAAATGACTTTGTTGTTGTTTCCGTAAATTCTTATTGGAATTACTTTAAAGAGGATTTTTTGTTTATGAGTATCATGTGCGTTTACATTTTGCACACTACTGCTGTCCTTTTCTTTCTCATTGTTTTCTTGTACTGCATTATTGCTTTCGTACTTATGAAGAAGATTATGATGTTTGTATTGACAGCCTGTTACATTACAGTTTTTATCTCTGCTATAACAGGTACCCGAATGTTTTCGTAAGCAGTGCTTGCACAACTCTAATCTGTTAACATAATTCCATCTATCTTTGCGATCAGCTGTCAAGAAGTTTTTACAGCTTGGAACATTTTTGCAGTCCCTGCTGCAAACCAAACATTTCTTTTTATTAGATTCTGTGTGTGTATTGCAAAACACGTTCTTCTGTTTACGATTATTAACAGAGTCAACCGTCATATTATTTTCGAAGTTAACAGTGCTAGCTGACAGTCCAATATCAAATATCCACTTGGAAAATTCGGATAAATTTGCCTTTTTATTATTTTGCTGAAGATTTAATTTTGTTGAACCCCAAATAATTTGATAATACGGTGGTAATTTTGAAACGAGTTCCTGAAGCAAAGATGAATTATTTAATTCATCAATAAGGCCACAGGCTTCAATAGTTGATTGGAGACCTTTTACTTGGATCGCAAAGTTGGTAATTGTTTCCATTTTGTTGGCGTTAATTTGTGGTAATATTTTTATTTTATTTTTTAGTGAAAAAAGAAAAAAATCTGGCTGCCCGTACAATAATTTCAAAGTGGAAATAGCGTGTGGTACACATGACGGATGAACCAGAATCCTTTTAACAGCCTCTAATGCTTCACCACGGAGTGCTTTTTGGAGCCTTATCAAATTTTCTGCATCCGTCAGCCCGCAAACTTCTGTAGACCAATCATAAGTCGAGCTGAACAAAGGCCATTCCTCGGGACAGCCAGAGAAAGTGGGTAAATCCTTGGGGACAGTTTGGCGAGCATGTAATTGGTCAGATCTTAGTCTATTTCCTAGAGGTGTTTGCTGCAACGGTGTTGGCTGAGATGTTTCTGTCTGCCCGGGATTAATAAATGATTGGGACTTCTGTGCATTATTAATGTTTTGCATATTACCTAGATGAGTTTGATTTAAATTTTGATGAGCTGTTGAGAGTAATGAAAACTTTGGATAAATAAATCTATAAGGTTGCGAATTTGTGTTGTTGTTTTGTTCATGAAGGTGGTATACAGGTGGATTGTATGCAGCGGTGGTCGTAATAGGGCCGCTATTTGATATGATTGGCACATGCATGGACGCATTAAGTGAGGTTAGGTTCGCGGGTGGGACCATGGCATTTTGCTCTTGGGTGATTTGGTTCAAACCTGTTGGAAATCGGATATCGCCATCTTCTTCTTCAATTTCATGAAGAATTTGATATTTTTTATGTAGATATTCCTGATCGCGTCTCATTGACAGCTCACGTTCTTCTTCTAACCTTTTAAGCTCAAGGGATTTTCTTCTGCTAACAGATTCTTTTGACGCCAATGACGAATGCGTGCTAGAAGCAGAGTGCACTACGTTCGTGTTACAAGATTGACACAACCATGACTCTTGTGGGCTTGAGACCTGTGCGCAAGTTATATCGTATGGTTTATGGCATGAGTTGCAGCTTACCATGGCATCGACAAGTTGTTCGTGGCAAAGCTGACATATTTCTTGGACGTTTTGTGGCGGGTCGCCTGTATTGTGTGGTTGACCGTGCTGTAATGAGTCCATATGGGTACTTACGTGTGCGAGGTTATGTTGAATTTGGCAGCTGTATCCACTTCAGTTTTAAGGCAACTTCAGCATCAGCTAAATCCACTAGGCAAGGTAAAGAATTATCCGCAAAAAGAATTAAAAATTTGTTCACAACAGTAGTTCGTGATGGTTTGACGAGATTAACAACACAGGTTAAATTTGATGAAATTCAATTATTTCTTTATTGTCAACTTGTGACGCAACCTTGTGTTTTAATTCCTTAAAATAATATATTTTAAATTTATTTATGAATTTAGTTAAGAATATTTTGACTTACTTTTTGGTTTCAAACCACCAGCTTTTCATTAAACAAAATATGCGGCACGTTATGCGCTACTACTTGTGGTTGAGAAGAGATATTTTTTAAAAGGAGAAAAAATTCCGGATGTAAATTTACAAAATGGCAGATATGAAAACTTAGCAAGTATAATTAAAATATAAAGTATAATATAAATGCAAAGAGAAACTAATACCGGGTACTTTTCAGAGCTGTATTTTTTGTACTTGAACAGTGGCGGCTACAATCATATCTTTGGTCTAGAAAATATAGACGTTTTAAAAAAATGCAAAATTTAAAATTTCCGGTTAAAAATCTAAAATTTTTTTTACTAGTGGTTAGATTTGTTAACAAAGTCTATAAATGAGAAATAAAAAATTGCCAATTTTTTATTTACATATTTTTAAAAATTTTTTAAAGTTTGCAAAACTTTAGGGTTTCCGCAAAAAAAAAGTTCTTTCAATTTTTGGTAAGTTTTTGTCACTATTTAATAAAAATTATAAACTACATCAAAATTTGATCATTTTTTATAGTAATAAAAAAAAATTTTATAAACTATTTTTTTTTTTAATTTTGGCAGTACCACAAACTTAGGTCTTTGTAACTTTTTCTGCAACTTAGGAAACATGTGTTAAAAAAATTATATCACTTTTACATTTCCGGGTGAAAAATCTAAAACTTCTTTACATATTCTATTTAAGCCCTTTAAAATGTACTAAAATCGCAAATAAAAAATTACCTATTCTTAAAAAAAAAATTTGTTTACTCTATCAAACTTTTGCATTTTAGTAATTCCAAATAAAAAATCGCAAAAGTTTTCGATGGCACAAACAACTTCTCCATAAAAAATATTAACCAAAAACTATTTTTGTTAAGTTTCAAAGGAACACAATAAAAAATGAAATTTTGACAATTTTTTTTTTTGTAACACAGTCAAAATCGTTTTTCTGTTCAACAGTTTTACCTCAAATATTTTCTGACCTTAGCGCCCTCTACTGTTAACAAAAAGAAGAGATCATAAATTCTACTTACGAATCTATTTAAGGTACTTTGTTAGCTTTACAAAAATGTATATTACTTAAATATTCTAAGCACTTTATTTTATTTTAATTTTGCCTATGTGACAAAGCACTGTGCGACGTTGGTGTAGCCCTCCAGGGGTATATCTTTTAAGTAAAGCTACGGTCACATATATAAAATATTTTCCTGAAACATGTTTGCTCATATTTGCCTTAAAATTTTTCTATGTTTGTTTAATGGTCACATTAGCACAAAATATTTCACAAAATTTGTTTTCTCAAACAGCTAAGAAACAGTTTTAAACAAAATAGGAGCAAACATGTTTTCCTTGCGGTCACACTTGAACAAATATTTTCTGTAGTAATTTGTTTGAGCAAACAGTCAATATATATAATTTTGTTTTCTTTAAAAAAAAAATATAATAACTACAAATTTCTGTCAAACAAATAAGTTTGTGTGATCATAAAAAATCTATATGGAGGATTGTGAAACGTTATTTGTATTGAGTTGTGGAGCAGCTGCTTTATTATTTTTGGAGGAAGACGAAAAAAATAGGAGAGAAAAAAGGCAGTGGGTGCGTAAGTGGGTTCAACGCCGAAAAGAAGAGGGGTGCTGTGCAAAATTACTGTTGGAGCTACGTTCTGAAACTCCAGAGTTGTACCAAAACTTTTTAAGGATGAACTCAACTGATTTTGATTATTTGGTAAGTACAAGATAGTTTCAGTTAAAAATATTGAAATATAAAACATCCATATATATTTATTGATGTTTCCCTAAAGCTTCAGTTAGTTGCCCCGCTTATACAGAAGAAAGAAACAAAGTTTCGTAAGCCAATATCCCCTACTAAACGCTTAATTGTTACTCTCCGTTACCTAGCCACTGGAGAGAGCTTTAGATCTCTCCAATATGTTTTTCGCATTCCCCATAATACTATTTCAGGAATTATTCCTGAAGTTTGCGATGCCTTGTACAAAGTGTTACAGCCGAATTATTTAAAGGTTTAAGCATTAATTGTAATTTCGTTTTAAATTTGTAAATATATGTAATTTAATTTTAGGTTCCACCAAGCTGCGAAGAATGGCAAGCTATTTCAGCAGAATTTTTGCAACTGTGGAATTTTCCCAATTGCATTGGTGCTTTAGATGGAAAGCATGTTGTGATGAATGCACCACCTCATGCTGGAAGTATTTATTATAACTATAAAGGTGGATATACATATAAATATGTTTAAACTTTACTTAATTGTACATTTTTGTAGGAACACATATCATTGTGCTCATGGCTATTGCAAACGCATCGTATAAGTTTTTATACATCGACGTGGGTTCAAACGGCCGTATATCTGATGGTGGTGTCTTCAAAAAATGTAGCTTTTATGAAGCTCTCAAAAATAATAAATTATCTTTGCCTATTCCAAAACCACTTTCAACCAGAAATGTACATGTGCCGTTTGTTCTTGTTGCGGATGATGCCTTTGCATTAAGTACTAATATATTGAAGCCTTATAGTACTCGAAATTTGAATGCCATTCAAAGAGTTTTCAATTATCGCCTCTCGAGAGCAAGGCGGGTAATAGAAAACACTTTTGGAATTTTATCTGCGCGTTTTCGCGTAATGCGCAGCCCAATTAAGCTGAATCCATTAAAAACAAGGCAAGTGACACTTGCATGCTGCGTGCTACACAATTATTTAATGAGCCGCAAAAGTTCATTATATTATACCAAAAACTTAGTTGACCACTATACTGCAGACGGCACATTAGTTACAGGCGAGTGGCGCAATGCCACTAACGCACAAGGCTTAGAAGATCTACAAACCGTTCCTACACATCAAATGACACATCAGAAATAAGAAATGAATTTTCCAAATATTTTGTAGAAGAAGGGGAAGTTAATTTTCAATATAAGCATATATAATTGAAAATTGTTCAGATAAAATGTAACAATGTATAAATTTTAATATATATATATATGTATGTACATATGTATGTACATACATATGTAAAAATTTTTGAGTTTGAAATAAAAACAATGCAATAAAATACTAACTTTTAAAATTTTTTATTAATTCATTTTCATCAACAAACATAATATTTAACAACAAAGCAAAAACTTACTTAAATAAAAACATAACGATAACATAAAAATAATAAGTGAAAAAAATCAACAAGTTATAAACTAAGAGATCAATCCACACAAACATTTTCTTGAAGAAGATTTTTAAAGGAAATCGAAAGTTAATAAATATAATAAAGAGGAATGCAGAACAATAAATTGTATCAAAAAATATTTTCTATGCCTTTGAAAATTATTCGAAAGACAACGGGGAGCATTCAACCCCTAAGCCAATAAAAAATATTAAAATAGAAAAGCTTATAGCGTTTGCCGTAGCAGAAAGGTGTTTGTGCGCATAGAGAGTTATTAAAGGTTATTTTAAGGAAATGGATGCTCCTTCATACGTTCTTCTTCCAAACATTCTAAAAAGAAAATTGTGACGCGCTTTCGCACTGCTGCCACAGACTCTGGTTTAAGTGTCTGCAGTTCACTAATAATATAATTCGCGAAAGCAACATTGGGGTCTGAAGCCCTTTCCTTTTGCTGCTTCATTGCGTTGACAGCCTCGCGCATAGTTTCAGCTATCTGTGTGGCCGCTGTTGTAGGCTGCTTTCTTTTGCATGCTGGTTGAGTATCACTTTGTGATGATTTTGATGCTTTTAAATGATACAAGTATTCAAAAAAGTTAAAAAGCATTAATAAATACATATATTTGTCAATATACTTACAACTATTTTCCTCATCCACATTGAAAACCATGTTTGAAACAGTCTGCTGTGTCTGCTTGTGTTCAGCACGACCCACAAAAGCCATGGCATTATAAAATCTCCATTTAGGAGTGTCCACAACGCCCTGCCCAGATTTTGTTTTGGTCCTGCCCGCATATCCCCGGTATTGAATTCGCAGGTTTGTCCATTTGGCATTTAAATCTGCAACCGTAAATTTTTCCTTAAAATTATCTTTAATACCTCTCCATGCGCAATCTCTCAAAGTTTTGTTATGATATGCTTCAGCTGAAGCATCCCATAAACACCTTTCTGCTTCGACAAGTGCAACAAGCTTGTAGATTTCCTCATCTTCCCAATCCTTCACAATTTTTAATTTTTTTTTTAAAGGTTTAGGGGTAGAATGTTCGCTGTTGCTTTCAAATGTCTAGAAAATATTTTGTCACACAATCTATTGTTCTGCATTACTTTTTTTATATTAATTAACTTACCTCCATAGTTATATCCATGATATCAGCATATACGGTGTAATCAATATTCTGAAATATAAGTATATATTTTTAAAAATATAGTTTTTTTTTTAAATTTTTATATTAACCTACCTCCATTCTGTTCGGCAACAAATTAATTTCTATAACACAGCTGTTTGATTGTTTTTATTTTACATTTCAGTGTTGACGATTATTGCGCTTTTTATCAGTATTTTGTCTGGTCTAGACGTCGAAAAAAAGCTTTTATTTTTTGTTAACTTTCAAATACTATTGCTGCCTATGAATTTAACTAAAACTATTTTATAAATTATATTATATTCAAAACATATGTATATTATTCATATATTAAAATAGATGATTTATTTTTGGATATAATTTTTAAAATAATTTAAGTTCAATTCAAAGGCAGTAAATGTAATTGAAACAAAAAAATTTCTTTAAAATATTATTACTATTGCTTTTATCACAGGTAAAAGCAAAAGAAAATAAAACACCAAATTATTTTATATTTTTCATTATATTGTTGCTCATATATATTTGGTTTTGGCGATTTAATTTATAATTTATTTTTATATGTTTCAACACTCTTGCAGCAGCTGTTATTTGCCACTGTTTGTTCTTACAAAAACTTTGTAAGATCAAACAATTATTTGCCTAAAAAAGTGGAAAATATTTAACACAGGTTGGTCACATTATGGTCACATTAGAGAAACTTTTATTTGCTACCAAATAAATTTGTTTTCTCAAAATCTTGTTTTCACCCTAAAAATATTTGGTGGTCACATTACAGCAAAGAAATATTTGATATTTTCGGGCAAATGTTTCATAAGTGTGACCGCAGCTTAAGTGTATTTCGATTTGATGTCTTCCACGTTCATAGTTTCTTCTGATAAATTCAACTTTTTTACAGTGTACACATTGCTTATGGGGAACATATTCGAATTGGGTCTGGCTGAAGAAATTTTTAAATCCAGCCTTTTAGAGCTGTTTTCATAACGAGTGACGTCACCAGTCCATCGGATGCAAAGTGGGTTCTCCTAATATGTCAGGTACTTCCTCTTCCAGAAGTGTAAGAGTCGAACCATCGTCCATAAGAGCATATATTTGAACAGATTTGATGCCACTGTAAAGAGTCACTGGCACTACACGGTAAAACGACTCTCCCTCACTAGACCTGTGATTATTAACCACACCACCTGATGGCTGCTCCTCATTATGCAATAACGCATTGTGCAAAACAGTACATCCATTCACACCACATTGTTTATGGAACCAGTACCTACGTCTGTGCTTGCCCAGACAGATACGGCATAAATTGTTCGGCTTAAGTCTAGTTTAGTGGCAGAGCTCAAAAATAAATAAAAAGTAGTCTATATGGTTTTAAATGCAATTTTAAGCAAAAAATGTAAAATAAAAAAATTGGCGGTCGCGACTAGTTTCGGAGTTACGGCCCCCTAAAGTTTGTAAATGTAGTATGGGATATATCGTGTATTTTGAGGTGGAATTAGCAAAAATTTATCAATATATGTAGTGTAAAATGAAATTTTAAGCAAAAAATGTAAAATAAAAAAAAATGGGGGTCGCGACTAGTTTCGGAGTTACAAGCCCCCAAAAGTTTGTACATATAGTATAGGATATACTGCTTATTTCCCAGCCAAAACAGTTATGTTCGGAGTTTGCGTATGTAATTATAGAGTATTTAATGACAGAATAAGTCAATATGTGTATCGTAAGTGTTGTAACTAAAATACTTATTTAACTAAGGAGAAATAACATTTGACATATTTCAACCAAAGATTTATTTATTTATTTATTAAAAATCATTAAATTCTTCCTCAATATTTTCCTCCGCTAATTCCCTTATCTCCTGCAAATTATTAATAGGGTGTATGGGATTATACATCTTCCCAGCAATTTTTAAAAATTCAGTAAACTTATTTTGTTTTCCGCTTTACACCAACGGAGAAAAATAAATTTTTGAATGATCCCGTTAAAAAAGGTTTTCGCCGATTGTATTCTGGCACAGACCTTTTCAAATGCCTCCACAAACCTTCTATAGTATTCGTGTGCTCGCCATTATCCTCAATAATAAAAGCAATAGAGTGATTTACCTTTATATGAGTATATATTTC
Source organism: Phania funesta (assembly GCA_963932375.1). NCBI lineage: Eukaryota > Metazoa > Arthropoda > Insecta > Diptera > Tachinidae > Phania > Phania funesta. The sequence goes on from OZ010653.1 coordinate 87,974,673, forward strand.
ATTATCTATGCTGTCGTAGGCCTAAAAAAATTTTGGTTAAAAAAAGAAAAATAATAATTTAGCTTACTTACCTTCCAGAAAACAGAAACAATTATTGATCCTGGTAAAATATATTTCCTTATTAACGGTAGTAGTGTTTCACTATTCCTTTTCTCAACGGGTACCATAAAGCACTTTCCGCTTATACGCTCTACACCCCCAAAGACCCTTTGGCCTTCCACAGGATGCCCTTTGTGGTAATTTCTTTTACCTATTTTGGTTTCGTCTATTTCGACCACAATACCAGGTCCTCCAATGGCTAAATTTATTTGAAAACTGCCGAACACAACAACTTCTCTGCAGAAGTTGTTCCAGTCGACAGCCGTCTGCCTTCCTTCTATATCCGCCTCTTTCATAATGAAATTTAAATTTACATTTTCCAGCCACAAATACGCAAAAATCAAAATTTGGCAAACACTTAGATGGGATTTATCAAAAAATGTCCCCTTTCTAAAGGACACTTTGACGTTGCAAGACTTTGTACGTTTTTTCCCATTAGATAATTTACTCCAACAACTAAAATTATTGTGAATAATTTCACTTATATCAAATAGATTTTGTTGTACTTACCGCCAAAGCCATCCGTCGATAACATCATAAGGCACCAACTTTAAGCAGTGTCCATTAGGACAGAAATATTCCCCTTCTTTAATTATCAATCCCCAATCCACCAAAAGAGGTATTACCTCTTCAGGTACAGGACCTTTTAAATTATTTTTAAAAAGGTCATAAATTTGTGTAGATCTATTAATTTCCATTTTTTATTAAATACTTGCTCAATTCAAATGTAAGCACAAATAATAATTAATAAAAATTATGTATCATATAAGTTCAAATTTTACCGTTAAAAATTGAAGGTCAACAGCAGTTTTATTTGAAAATAATTTAACCCTTAATTTATCACATAAGTTCAAAAAGAACTTCTCATTCACATTCTAACTTATAACTAAAGAAATTATAAATAACCACTAAATAAATTTTTTTGTATAAATAACTAAAAAAATAAATTTGTTGTATAAATAACTACTAAATAATTTGTTGTACAATAAAACAGCGGTATAACCAACAGCGGCTTCGCTTACTAACGATTTCTTGCGTAGTCGGCCTTCGGCCGGGCTAAATGATTTTCTCCTCTATGGTATATCCAACAACGGCTTCGCTTACTAACGATTTCTTGCGTAGCGACCGCCAATTTTTTTATTTTACATTTTTTGCTTTAAATTTCATTTTACACCACATATATAACTTTTTGATAATTTTTTGCTAATTCCACCTCAAAATACACAATATATCCCGTACTACATTTACAAACTTAAGGGGGCCGTAACTCCGAAACTAGTCGCGACCGCCAATTTTTTTATTTTACATTTTTTGCTTAAAATTGCATTTAAAACCATATAGACCACTTTTTTATTTATTTTTGAGCTCTGCCACTAAACTAGACTTGTTCCAATTGTTAACCTTGACAGTCTCCTAACGTTCAGCAACAGAAAGCTCCTTAAATTTTGCGCACTGCACCAATTTAAGTGGGTCTTCACAAATTATGCATTGCTGCTGTACGTCCTGTGGCTTATGCGTGTTTAAACGCCCCTCTTTGTTGGCTGGCCTTTTATTGTGGTCAAACACAGGAACAGTCACTTTGCAAGTTGCCTCTGCAATCATGTATAACCAGTCTGAAAAATTTAACAAATTTGGATGGTAAATGTCCTTCGAGTACAATGCCCACTGTAGTACAGTGTCCACAGGCAACTTGTCTACCAGATCCTGCAAAAGAGTAGGATTAATTAAATATTCCTCTAAATGAGATGCACGAATAGTGGCACAAAGATTTTTCACTGCAAATGAAAATTCTATTAGGGACTCTAATTTGCCCCGCTGTATTGTATACTTGCGCACTTCCTCAACCAGATTTTTTATTATGCACTCGGCAGTCGTATTCTGTAATTCTCGTAGCTAATTCTCTATCTCGATCGCTAAAATGCTAAAAATTAATTTGGGCGAATATTTTAGCGAAGTCGCTAAATTTGTATTCTGTAACTCTAATCTCTTAGCTAAAATTCACTATTTTCGCCGTAGCTAATTTGCTAAAATAAGTCTATTCTTTTCCTTCTATTTGCAATAATGCTGTTAGAAAGAGACAAACTTATGACGCTCGTTATTGACATTTGATATTAGTGTTACCTAACTTTCTATTTTGTTTTCCATATAAATGCTAAGCATTTCGCACCAAAAAGTTTTAAAAATATGTTGTAAAACGTGAAATTTTTAAAATAATTTTTAATATACTAATCAAAATTTATTTTATTTTGTAATATATTTGTTCGGACAATAATATAGTTCATGATTTACGCATATTAATTTTTCAAGAAATCGTCAATGTTAATATTGTATAAAAAGCTTCAGAATCTGGCAACACTATAAATGATTGTTTTATTTTCTATAAAATAAGGTGTATTTTTGTAAATATTTTAGCGGGCATATTTTTATTTTGTTTTTAAATAAATAATCGATATATTAAAAAAAAAAAATTATTAAACAATATGAGTGGCTTTTACCGGCGAAGTATAATATTTAGAATAGTTAGACAAAACGAGTCTTTTTCTTTCCTCTTTCTTTCTGTTCGACATTTTGTTATATTTTGGGACTCCTGCAAATTAAAAAATATAATGAATTACAAATTATTTTAATATATCAAAACGTTGTCTCACAGTTTTAATAGAGCCGCTCGGTTCAGATCATCTTCAGCCATAAGCAACACATCAGGGACAAGTCCTGCTACTCTCTACATTATTAATGATAGTATTTAGTAAAAGCTAAATGGAAAGGGAATAAATACATACAAGGGGTTCGGCAACTTCTTCTTGGCCAACCACAGCTACTCTTGACATGATTGCAACAATTCTTTCATCCAGTTCCGTTGGCTTGAATTTTTGCGCCCCATTTACCCCACTTCTTTGCATGGAATTTTTGTATTCTTGGTACTTCTGCTTTGTCTTGCTCCTATTAATTAAAAAAAAAGAAAAGAGCTCAGACTTACATCTTAAAAAAATTGTACAAATTTTACCGCATATTGACCCATGCTCTCTTCCACATTTCGCCGTTTTTGCAGGCTCCACCTAAAGCGTTCAGCTTTTCAGCTAACGAGTCCCACTGCTCAGAAAGGCTTTTTGCTCCAGTGGAGTTCACAAATCTAGGATAAAGGTTTTTTATTTTAACTTAAAAATATGTGTTTTTAAAAGATTATTTTACCTATCGTGCGCAAATTCTGCATGCTCCTCCATATACTGTATAAGCGCGTACTTTTGTTCTTTTGTAACTCTTTTGCTTACTTCCTCCATGATAATTTAAATTACAAAATATTTATCTTCACTTTTTAGAAACACAAAATATCTGTTGCTAAAAATTAAGCAATTAGGAGACAAATAACAGCTGTTTAGTTGTTAGAGAATACAAAATAAGAGAATTTTAGCGATGACAACAAACGCTAAAAATGCGGCGAATTTAATTTTTAAGAGATAGCTAAATTTAGCAATGCTCGTTACAGAATTGCATTTGTAGCTAAAAATCTCTAAATTGATTTTAGATATTTTTAGCGATGGAGATTAAGCTTTAGCGACTTACAGAATACGGCTACGGGTCTGCCGTAGTACATCTTAAGAGTCCTGATAATGTCTGGGACCATATCTGGGAGCATCAAGCAATTTCTTACCGCATCCCGGGCCCTACCACTTAAGCTGTTTGGAGTCTGATAAGGTTTTCCTCTTTGGTATACCCAGCTGCCTGAGTGCTGTGTTCATAAGCACTTATGAATATTGGCCATTCTTTTGGGTCTCCATTAAATGGGGGCAAATCCTTACAAATATATTGCCGTGCCATTAATTGGGTCGCTGTCGTATTAAAAAATTCACTTTCGCGATTATTTTTATTAAAATGTAAATTGGGGTCAGCCCGAGTGTCTGTTGTTTTGTTTGCATTGTATTCAATATTTTGACAGCTTGTAGCGTTTCTGTTTTGCTGAGTGATGTTACCCAATACGTTTTGCCTCTCAGAAGTGTTGCCACTATTTATAGTACTAAATGGCAGCGCGGTGTTTGTCTGATCGTGACCTGGGGGCTAATTCTCGCAGTCGATACCGTGCGAAATTTACTCGAAGTTGAATTTTTTTTAAATTCTGGGATTCTCGCACTCGCTATCGCGTAAGTTGTATCGAAATTTCTTATGATGGCACTCGATAGTGTGTGTACGATCGAATGTAACCGTGCGAGTTTTATTCGATACCAAATTTGGCACCTTTGTAAAGGAGTTTTTACACAAACTCTAACGAGTAACTTAACGGTTTATTGTTTTTGTTAAAAAGTAAAAAAATAATTATTCTTGTTTGAACGCTTTACAAGTGCCACAACAGTTCTTTTTTAAATTGACCACATTTTATTTATTTCGGTACACGCAAACAACTAGAAAATGTAAGTTAAATCTTTAATAAGTTTCATGCAAATTAAGTAGTTAATATTAATTATTCGAATATAACAAAAACAAATTCTTGCTGAGTTTATGTCTGAGCACAGCAATTTAGCCAAAGGAGTTTTACCAAATACATGCCAAGGAAAAGCTACTGCTAACGGACTTTGGGAAACTTTAACTAATAAATTAAATGCCTCCGGTCCACCGGTAAAAGATGTAAAAACTTGGCGCAAGGTAAATTATTAATTGTTTTCCACATTAACATGCTGCAGATAAAGTCTTTTGTAATTTGTAGGTGTATTCTGATCAAAAGCAAATGGTTAAGAAAAAGCTTTCTTACAATAAATCTTCAATCAAGAAAACTGGAGGAGGTCCTTTTAACGAAAAACCGGTAAGTGTTGCTGATGAACAAATTTTGGAGGCAGCAGGCCTTGATGTTGCTGTTGCTGGTTTACAGGAGGTCCGGACATTCGGATCCCAAAATCAGCAACACAAAGAAATAGATGAAAACACCACAGTTTCATGTGAGGAAAGTGGTGATTTAATCGAAAAGCTAATGGATACATTTGAGCAAGATGATACTCCAAAAAAGACTGTAGCAGTGCACTGCGATTCCTCATCTTCAAAAAAAAAGCCGAGGGAAACAAAAACAATTTTGTTAAAAAAAAATATATCTGCAACGGAAACTTACCACAATGAAGTTTTAAAAAGACTGGATAAAATAATAAAAATTAAAGAAAAGAAAATGGAAATGGCTACGGAGTTTCACCAAATTAATATGGACATTAAGAGGATAGAGTTGAATATACGAACAAAAGAATTGGAGCAGCTAAACCAAAATTAGTATGAATTACTGACATTGGAGTTTAGCATATTTCTTTTAAGTATTAATTTATTAAGAATTGTTTTTTGTTTTTTCGTATTGAAGTTTACCTTTCTGTTTTTTGTTCGTAAATAAAATTTACAATAATTCTAAATTATTTTTAAATTATTATTTTAATTTTTTGGTTTTATTTTCTATAAATAGGACCTTATATAAATTGAGAGTACAACATTTAGTTTGGAAACAAAGAATTTTTAATATTATCTCTTATTTGCTTTCCTATTTTAGTTATTTGTGTGTCCGTTTCAGTGTCAAAGCCGCTTCATCAATATTTGTTTGCTGGACATCCTCATAATTGGGCACTTTAAATTTTATACATAAATTATGTAGTGCGCTGCAAACATTGGAAAATTTTGCAACTTTTTGAGGAGTGTATCTGCTTCTTTTGTCGTGACACAAAATTTTCCATCTGGCTTTCAATATGCCTATAGTTCTTTCAACTATACATCTGGCTTTTGCATGAGTGTCATTAAATTGTGATTCCCTCGAGCCTTCTTGTGGACTTCGGTAAGGTGTGATTAGCCATGGTTCGAGAGGATAACCAGAATCACCTTGAAATATGAAATTATATATATTAATTATATTTTCTGTTTGTTAATTAAGGAAACTTACCTAAAAGCCAAAAATTTCGCAAATTGGTTTTGTATTTTTCTTCTAAGAGAATACTTTCGTCAGACTCCTTCCAGACAAAAGAGTCATGAGCTGCACCAACATATTTACTATTTATTGCTAAAATTACATACTTGTGATCACATATCTGCAAATAAATCATTATTAGTTAAAATCGTTGCCGACAGTATTTTGAAAGCCTCCGGAAGCCAAAAGCAATAAAGTGGTGGCCAATTGTATTTTTGCTGGTACGGCAGTTGTCAAATGTCCAGCAAATTCTAACTCCTCAAGAATATAGTTAAAAGCTTCCTTGGAAACTCTAAAACGTTTCTTAAACCTATAAAAATAAATTTTTACACGTAATTTTTACAAATCAAGGGGATGTACACTTACTCATTGTTTGGCAAGCCCAATGGATCACTTGTTACTCGGATTTTCCTTCTAATTGCATTTATATCATACTCACTCTCAGACTCTGATGACGAAGAATAAAAAAATAAATTTACGTCCATGACCGCGATTAAAAAAGGAAAAACTTTCAAAATTATAAAACAAATTCGCAATTCTTTTGATAAATTATTTAATTTTCTTTGTAAGCATATGTTTTTTGTTTACATATTTGTAGTGTTGGTTAAGCCCTTTTTTATCTTTTACAACACTTTATTACAAAATCGATTCGCAAGGTAACGAGTGCCATCATCAGAAAAACTCGCACGATCGAAATTAATTTCGATACGCTTTTATTTCGATCACGTGTCCCGGATTGTTCTACTACTTGCCGTAAGATGGCGCTGCTCATATGGTGAGATGTACTTGTTTGGAGTCTGATGTTAACATTTTGTTGACAACTTGGTACACACGGTGGGTCTTCTATGGTAGCATTTTTAGTGCTATTACCCACTGGCCATATAGTGTCAATCTCTTGGCATTCATCGTCCTCTTGGCGTAATAATTGGTACTTACGTCTCAAAAACTCCTGTTTTAACAGCATCTCTTCCTCTAGCTGCTTTTTTGCACTTTAGCTGGCAGAACTGCTTGTGAGTTACTCGTTAGTTGATTGATGGTAAGTGGTGGGTGTGGTCTTGGTGTCTCAACACTGGATTCGTTTATGGGGTCTGATGTTTTGAGGTTATATGAGTCTTTTTTTTGTTCTGTTACAACACAAGATTGACATCTCCAGCTAAACATATCAACATCCTCGTCGATTTCACAACAGCTGCTATGGAAACAATAAAGGCACTTGGAACAGGTTATCATGTTTCCATCATCCGGGTCGGTACATAAGACGCAGTTGGCAGCAAGGGTCAGATTCTCTTTTGACATACTTTTAGCCATTTTATCGTTTAAGATTTTTAAAGAATTTGTTAAAAATAAAACAAACAAAGTTTTATCCAGCAGTTTATCGCTTTAAAAATCTAAAACGATAATTGTTTATTAATTAATTTTTTTTTTTAACAATAGTTAATGATGTTTACCTTAGTTTATGCTTTTATTATTTTAATTTTTAATTTTTGAGCTCTTCTTAAGATTTAGCAAATGGCAAACGCCTTAAGTATGTATAATAAGAAAAAGGGTTTAAGATAACATAGAATGTAAATAGTGTTGTAAAGCGATTTAAAAAAATTTAAAATAAATAATGTTGCAATAAATAGTAGTAGGGTCTAATATTGGAGGTAACACCGTGTAAAACTCGCGTATAAAATTGTTACGTTTTCGGCCCATTTTAAGACTAAATACATATAATGTGTGACTTAATTTGCTTTGTTTTTTTAAATGACGAAGATTGGTGTATTGTTGTTTACGCGGGGATTTCCGCATTTTTTTTTAAGGTATAAGCAATGTAAAAATTTTGTTTCTTAAGAAAAACTTTTACAGGGCAGCTTAAAAATTTATAAATCGAAAATAAAAGTTATGAGCAACGGAAAAAAGTTTTTGTTATGAATAACTATTATTTAATATCGTAAAAGTTATTTATTATTCTATGGCCAACTTTTTCAATCTCAGTAAATAAAATAACTGTTATTTTTGGTCTCTGATATAACGATTGTTTTAAAATATGACTACAAATACATAATGCTGCTAATACACAAGAAATTATGATGTGTGTAGTGGATATTACGATATCGCACTTGAGTTAATATAATATAATAATATTGTTGCACAAGTGCGATATATGTACAAATATATCGTTAGCTTAAATGTAAAACTACGCAACTCAAATTTTAAAAATTTTATAAAAGCTAAAACATTTCCAAAATCATTCATATCGCAGTTGCTTAACGATTTTTTATTTATTTTTATTGAAATTAATGAAATGTAAATGTGTTCAAAATCTATAATGCCACATATGTCATTCCTAGAAAATATATGTAGTGTATTATTTGTAGTTGGTAGCGTAGTTTAGCATAATTTTGTTTTATATGATTAAATTAAGAATATCCGGTTTTGTATATATTGCATGGCATACAACAAACATGGATTAATGTTGGCTTTTAAAAAGAACAATACAAATTTTAAAATGAACACATAAGCATGAACAAACAATGAATTTAGTTCTCTATACATAAATATGTATAAAATTGTGTAGGCCTATTGGGGACGCCAGCCATTCAAAATAATTGGCAACGCGGTATGTGTAGTACCTCAAGGTTGGTGTGGAAATTTACACAAAGTGAATATAATCTAAAAAGCCGATATTTAGATATTAAGATATCAAAATTTCAGAATTTTACCACAATTTAAAATTTACCGAAAACCAACACATAACCAACAAAAATTCAAAAGCACAACTAAAAATGTTAACAAAAACCGAAATTGAACAGAAAAAACATCTTTAAAAATGAATAATTAACCAAAAAAGAAGTTAGCCAATTGAAAAAATCGCAACAAATTTTAAAAATACCAAAACCTAGATTTTATTAAAAATTTTAAAATTATTTTATTTTTATTTAACACAAAGATTTGTGAAATTTAAATGTATTTCGTATTATAATAAGTAAAAATTTGCATACAAATAGAGAGATATAATTTACAAATTGATTGGATCTATAACGAATTTTAAAAATAAAGTTTATAATTTGTATTAATGACATGTAACTTCTATTATCTTTATAGTATAATCTGGCATTTCTTGCTAGTTTTTGACTAAATGGGCCATGTATTTTATGTATTAATATTTTGTTTTGTCTACCACATAAATCCTAAATTCACTTTCCAAAATAATTATACTTCATAAAACCATAAATAATTATACTTCGAAAAACCAAAAAGGTCTTCTTTGTCACAGGTAAAACTTACTAATCTAGAACACAAGTATTTAACTCAAAAACAAGCACGTGTATGTTATAACCTGCGACGTGTATATATTTATATTAATATTTTATTAGCAATTTAAATTCAAGACAGGTCCCCTGACGAATTTATCCGCTGTGCTGGAGAGCTTACCTATCTAAATTCACATTGTTATAATGCAAAATTCATTTTCTGAAATGTTGCCAGATCATTAAAAATTAAAATTAACAGAAAATGTATTCGTTATTTTCTGTTTGAAGAATACGTGTAGATGTTCCTGTTTACTTTGATTATAATATTTTGCCTCTCTTCGAAACATACATACTTTTTATTTTCTGTGTTTTTGTTTGTGTAATGGCATGATATATTTGTGCGATCTCTGGCTCGAACAACTCTGTATGTATATGAAGCGACCATGAAGATCGGCGGACTTGATTAGCTGTTTTTCTGTGCGAGCATCAAAATGTGCGATGGATGAACAGATTTATGGCCAAACAAGACACTATGTAACGTGTTGTACAAAAAGAAAATATAATATCCTATTACATATTAAGACTTTTCAACGTATTTGAAAGAGATCTTCCAATTATAATAATACTCAGTTACACTCCCAAAAGTTTTCTCTATACAGTGTGATATCTGGAATATTTTATTTTGGATACAAAAGAAAAAAACATTTTTAAAGCTTTAGCCCATGTTAACTTGTGTTAATTTATAATCTTACTGATATAGCTAAATTCACAACATTATACTAGATTTTGAGATTTGTTTTATGAAACCCAACGTAAAGCAATGCTAAATTTTATATTGAAAACCAAGAAAACAATGAAAACGGCGTTTTATAAAATAAGGTCCTTAGCTAAATAAAAATATTAATTTTGATTATAAATGTCCCATGCACAAGACTGTCTCGTATTTCAGTATAATTGTATATGCAAAGTTAAATATATAGGTTACTATAATTATTTTAGAAAACATATTAAAACAAGTAAAATTAAAGGCAACTATTAATTAAATGCAAGACGAAATTAAAATGTTATAAAAAATAGACAATTAGGTTATGTATCTAAAAGAAAATAAATATTAAATTATATAATAGTTATTATATTGATATACAAAAAATTAAATTTATATAATAAAATAAAGTACAAGAGTACTATGTATATAAATTGTTAAAGAAACTGTTTTTATGACTAGTTACTCTCAGTGTATTAATATTTTATATAAAGAAACAGCTAGAATGATCCAATCAAATACTATTCGCATTTAATACTATTTTTAATACTTTTGCTTTGTTTACAAAATTTGGTACTCTTTTATACAACTGTGCTAAAAAAGTATGTTTTCTTCACATCGGTAAATTTAGCAATGCTCGTTATAGAATTGCATTTGTAGATAAAAATCTCTAAATTGATTTTATATATTTTTAGCGAGGAGATTAAGCTTAAGCGACTTACAGAATACGGCTGCTGAAGATGTTTATGTATTCGTTTTTACGTAACCACTACAAAACTATTTTGAGCCAATTTATTTAAAAAGAGCGAAAATCTGATTGGAAACGCGTTTCAAAAAATATTTTTTGTTTTATTCGCTCAACCTGTTAACTCTTTACAACAACAAAAACACATCTCACTTGCACACTAATACATATTCATTTTTTTCCAGTTTTTATGTACGGTCGTAAGTTGAAGAGTAAAAAGTCAAATGTTTTTTTGTTTCTATCATTCAATTGAAATGTGTTTTATATTCCTTTGTTTTGGATTATTAGGCAACAGATTTATTAGTGGCACATAGAACTTGCGCTAGGGACCTTATTGCTGACTGCTTATTACATTCCGTTAGATGTAATGCGGCTGGTTGTGCTTTAGGTTTGGTTGTTGGGTAAAGCCCTACCTGGCTTTGGTCTGATTTTCTGATGGCTGCATTCTTTGACTGCTTAGATCTTTCCTGTATTTGATGCAAAAGAGTGTGGTGGAACTCATTGCACCTCTTGCACGTATCCATTGAGGTGCAACCTCTTAAATCATGACTTCGTGCTATGCAGTTCACGCAGTAGCGGTTTAAAAATTTCCTGCAAAGGCGTAAGGCGTGGAAACTTTTGCATCACATTTATAAATGTCCGGATCACAGCGGTTGAATCGTTGGGGTTTTGTTGTTTTATGATTTTTAGTTGGACGAGTTGTAGCTAATCTTGTATTGTTCCTAATTTTTTTTTTATATATCATATTATTTTATTGAATCTTTCTATTAAAAGAAATTCACAATAAGTATTCAAATCTTATTTCTAAATTACTATTTACTAGTTATTACCAATGTAATAACTAATTTTTTGTATTTAAATCTTAAAAATCTATCTTCTATTGTGTAGAGAGCGCCGCCTCGCCAGGCTCAATGTGTCAGTTCTCTTTAGTCTCTGGTGGCCGTCAAATTGCAATAAATTGCGTGCTAGAGTGTTGGGATGTGCGACTAATTTGTTTACGTATTTGGACGTGTACGTTTTAACTTCTTCGTGGATAGCGGGAACTTTGAGATCCCTATGTATATGTTATTTTAAAAGATTCTTTTGTATGTGTGTTTTGCTTGTTCTTTTGACATGAATTGCATGTCTTTATATAGTTTTTGACCATTCCATTCATATTCTTCCATACATATCTTTGTTTTAATGTAGATAATGTTTTTCTGATTCCAAAATCTCCGCTGTGTGGCGTGTTATGAAATTCTTCAATCAATCTATATTGTTTATACTATCATTTATTATTTTTTGTATTCTATATATAATTATTTCAATATCTTTGTTCTTCATATTATTATATTCTTCTTTGAATTTATCGGCCGTTATATATTTAAAAATTTCATCATCATATAGTACGTACTTCTTGTGTTTTAAATTCTTTCATTTCAATAAAAGTTTCTCCATAAATATTTCGGAAAACATAGGATTTTCGCTCGTTACTTTATCATTTGTTTCTTGTTTTTGCTTAAGCTTTTTATCATATATAAATTTTTTTCTCTGGAATTCCTTAATATCATTTATTGACGTGCATTCCCACATATAGAGGTGATCAGTCTCCTTTTGAGATTTGTCGTTCTTTTCATTTTTCAATTAACTTTTCTTGTTTAATTCATTTTTCTTATATAATTCATTTTGTTTAATCATGCCACGTGTTATTGCTAAAGTTTTCTTTTCTTTTTCATCAATACAGATTGGAATCATATTTTTCAAAATTTCGGAATTTATTTTAATACGGGATAATGCATTCGTATTATTTGCTCCTTCTTATAAAAGTCATAATCTGATTGTTCGTTCGAGTCTAATTCTAGTTAGTCTTGAGTATGGGTTTTTGTGAGAAAATAATGCAATGAGGGGTCTATGTTCTGTCACGACAGTAAATTTTCTTCCGTATAAATATGGTCTAAAGCAGTGATAGCCAAGCCCGGAACGCACGCGCACAAAGATATATGCTTGTGTGCGGTCGTAAACATAAGCTGCGGTCACTGCCGAATTGTACACTGTGCAACAATGTATATACATATATAAAATTGAATGGATATATCTTTGTAAACTACTAACCCAATCTTCATGAAATTTTTACAGTATATTACAGTCGACTGGGAAGCACAAGTAGGCTATAGTGGGTCAAAATTGGACAAAGGGGCGTGGTACCTCCCATAAAATTTTTTTTTCATAATTTTTTTTTATGAAATCATTGGATCCCGTGCAACATTGGTTACCCGGGCAAAAAAATTTCATCTACATTTATTTCGGTTTTATGAAGTTTAATTCTTAGCAAGTCTTCTAAGTTTGTGTCTGTTAATCTATTCCTATGTTTGCTTTTAACGATTTTTAATGTAGAAAAAGCGTTTTCGCAATTATATGTGGATGCAAGCATCGAATAAAGCTTATATATTTCAGTTGTGATATTCGGGTATTGTTTTATGCAAATTTGCTTCCAAAATTCTCTGCCCGTCGCAAAAGGTAATGTATCATCTTCTAGCATTTCTTTTATTTCTTTTTGAATTGCATGGCTTTGTTTTTTCTGCATCGCAAGCTATAGTGTTGTTGTGCAAGTCAATAATCGGCGATATTTTATTAAAATCTTCAAATCGATTGCTTATGTTGTTTAATATTGTTTCACTTGTTGTAAGAAATTCTTGAAATAAGGAATCTGAAATAGGTAAATTTAGTGATGCAGTTTTCGGCAGTGATGTTACGTCTTTATTTGCTAATTTTTTATTTAAAATTTGTAATTTTATTTTATTGGGAATAGATCAAAAATGTGTTTATTTTCACCCTGCAATAAAAGATTCAGTTCGTTAAGTTTATTACAAAAGTCACTAAGAAATGCTAGTCTTATCACACAATCGTTATCGCTTAAATGTGTCACAAATTTTTTACAATCTGGAGACTCATCCAGTTTTAAGAACTCTAAAATTTCTTTGCGAAGTTCAAAAAACCTTTCCAGACTCTTTCCTCGGCTAAGCCCCCTAATTTCTGTATACAACAATATATCAGCGTAGTCAGCTTCAACCTCCTCAAGAAATGATTTAAATTTTCTATGATTTAACGCATTGTGGCCTCCTCTGATTTTATTTATAATCTGTACACATATTTTCATTACATCATTCAAGCATAAATTTTTAGCAAACAGGGCTTGCTGATGTATTATGCAATGAAATGATGGCACGTCAATATGTTGCGTTAAATACCCAATAAAGCCCTTCTTCTTCCCCACCATCACCTTTGCTCCGTCAGTACAGACAGCACTTACTTTACTTTGATCCCCAATTGAAAAAACCTTTTTGTTAATAGCTTCCCACAATGTTTGCCCATTTACATGTTTATTCATAGGAATTAATCCAAAAAAATCCTCATAAGTAACCAAATTTTCATGTACTGTTTTCAAATAAACTATTAATTGACTAGTATTACTTATGTCAGTACTCTCATCTAAGCTAATAGAAAAAAACGACTCTTTAAGACGTTTCTGCATAGCCATAAATAAAAAAATACTTATTTTTATAGTACGGCGCATAATAGTTTTGCCAGATAATGGAATCGCTTCTACAAGCATAGCCGTATCTTCCCCAACTTTGGCAAAGCATTTTAAAACGTCTTGCAAAACATGTTTTATAAAAATGCCGTCTTCATACGGGCGACATTGCTTTGCCAACGCAAGTGCAACAACGTAAGAGGCTTTTAATATTTCGCTATCATCTTTTTCAATCTCATCGGGCTGTTTTAAAAATTTACTGGGGACTTTGACTTTCATTTCATCAAGCAATTTTTGTCTCTCATAACCTTTATATTTTTCATAATTAACAAGTAATGCCGCCTTATATTAAATTTGTCGCATTTTGCTAATTGCCTTGAACAAATATAACACTGCGGCTTCCCTTCACGATTTTCAAAAAAAAAAAAAAAACATCAATTCCCAAGAATTATTAAACATTGTTGCTCTGTGTTCTTTACGAACAAAAACAAAGCCAAACAAGCGTGCGAATTACGTTTTATTTATGGTGGGGTTTAAAAAAAAAGAATTCCTTTTCTTTAGGTTTTTCTTATTTTACACTTTAACCCGTTATTGTTACCTTTTTAATAAAAGACACTTTTAAATAAAAGACACGTTTATGTTTATTTAAAGTTAGATTTATTGCGACACGTATAACTGAGGAATTAGAACTGAATTTTATTTTACAAATTATTCAAAACTTAACTTAAACTCAATCATAATTGTGGCATCAGCTCAATTCTGATTGGTTGACTTTATGAAAATTTTCATAACTGAAAGTGCTATCATTTGCACTTTTATTACTTGAAATGTTTTTATTCTTAAGAAATGTTTTTAATTTAATTTACCTTAGGAAATTGCAGAATTGCAATTAATTTGCTATTTTAAATTTGCTTTACATTTTTGTGGGAACGAAAATGAATTGTAATTAAATACCTTTTTCCGTTGCACTAATTTTCATAAAGTCAAACAATTTCACAATATTATTTTATTTGTTTATTGCTTCTAAGAACTTATCAAATTTATCAGGGATATATGTAACTACCCCCTCCTTTAAATTAGAATTCTCCTGAATTCTATTATTTAGCTTTATTTTAATATTTTTATGTTTTATTATTACTATTAGTATTAAAATTATTACTGTAATTACTATTAAAATATTACATCCATATGAAATATTCGAGTGATACTTCAAAACTTTAATATTTTTTATGCTATTTTTATGCTCTTCTTCCAATTCTAAAAATGACAATTTATTTGTAAAATTTTGAATTCTATTTGGAACATCAATTATTTGTTTTTCTTCAACGCTTTCAATGATATTTGAAAAATAGTAATCTTTAATTTTTATTGAACAATTATTAAAAGTAATTAAAACATTTCCGCTTAGTACAGTTTTGTTTAAAGCACAAGTTCCATTAACAGTGGTATTTATAGCGTTTTTAATTATTATTGTGTCTATATCTAATTGTATAATTTCTAGGTCCTTATTTTTAATTAATTGACAATTTTCTTTTATTGTACAATGATTACTTAGTTTTAATTCTTTAAAATGTTTATTTTCTTTGTATTGGTATGTTTTATTTTTAAATTCAAAGATCTGTTCTATGACAGCATCAATTTCCTTATTGTGAATATTTGGTAGTGGAACAATGTATCTTAACTTAATTGTTACAAATGTTTTTGGTATTTTAATTCCTAGAACTAGACAAGAGTTGTTAAAAAATGTTACTCCAAATTAAATGTATTTTAACTTTTTGTAGTCAATTTCATATTTTTCGATTTCATTATTGGTTAATATACTCGGGTGTACAATTCCATACTTTGCCGAAATTACATTTTCTTGTAAATGTTCTATTTTATTTTTTATTAGTTGAATATTACTTAACTGTTCTAAATATAAACTTTTATTGTTTTCAATTTCTAAAATTTTACTTATAGAATTTAATTCTTTTTCAATCTTAATTCTATCATCATTTATTACCATTTTTATGTGACTTAGAGATTTATTAAAATAATCGTTAATTATAATTTGTTGATTATTATTTTCTACAAAATCATTAATATTAAATAGCTGTTTTTCAATATTTTGTCGGTCTTCGTCGTCCATAGTCCCAAATAACCATTTTTGTAAACTGCCTATCCCGTTAATTAATCCACGTCTTTGTCTGTTTCGTCTCGGTAATAAGGTTAACAGTTTCGTTTTTGTGTCAATTAGTTCTGAGTTTAATATTCCCTTATTTTCAATCCTCATTAGTTTTATGTTTTCTGAGATATTATTTAAAATTTCCTCAAGCTCATGAAGGTTAATTATGTGTAGCACTATGTCTGTTTCAATAACGATTTCTTGATTTTTCATGTATATGTCCGTATATCCCTTTTGTTCTGTCAAAACCCTTGTGGTCATTTCCCCTTTACTCATTGGTATCTGAGTTACTAACATCAGGCATATCATTAGTATCTGTAAATTTATACGGTCGTTTAATGTTGCAAGGATGAATATTATCTAAACGTCCCTTTCTATATTTAGGCTGTTCCTTATGTCTAACTGCTTTATAATTCTTAATGAATCCTTCTTCCCTATTTTCTCTGTAATCTTCCCGTGATCTATTACTTTTCTCTATTAAGCGTTTTTTATTTTCTTCTAAATTTATTCTAACTTTGTTCTCATCTATTTTGTTCTGGTGGACATCATTGGGTGTACACTGAATGGTTGAATGATATCTCTCATTGTAGTTTCTAATTGATTTTTGAATTAATTGTTTTATCGATAATTCCCTATAATTTTTATACAATATTCGAAATTTTTCAGCAATAGTATTATGCAAACGCTCTATATCTGAGTTACCTGTGTGACTGTTGGACTTAGTAAGATGCAATTCAACATTTTCATTGTCTAAAAATTCCTTTATTCTGGCAGCTTTAAATTCATTATCTGCAATTATTTTTCTTGGTTTACCTATTCTAGCGAAATGCTCTTCTAATTGTTCTATTATTGTTAGAATATTTCTGTCGTTCAGCGAATATGCTGCCGCGAATTTAGAAAACTTATCTATTACTGTCAAAAAATGGAAACCTTTCATTACATATGTGTCTATATGGATTATGTCATTTTTCCTTATTGGTGTTTCTGTAGATAAAAATTTTGGTTTAATAGGATTTCGGTCATATTTTACCTCTTTACATATATCACATTGGTTGATTACCAATTGTATTAATTCCATCAGTTTTGGGTAGTATATTTTGTATTTAATTTGATTATATGTCTCAAGTATTCCTGAATGCATGCTTTCTCTGACATGGTAAAAAGATATCTGTCGAATGGCTTCTACTTCTGTCTCTATATCTTGAGCCCTCATGGTGCATTTAGTGAAATTTATTTGTCTATCATTTGAGAACATACTAATTAATTTTTCTTGTACCTCGTTGTATTTACTTTCTGAAAGTTCGGAATATATGCCTATTTTTCCTTTTCTTATATATCTTTTAAATATATCTCCCATTGTATGAAAATCTGCTTCTGCTACGAAGATAATTCTTTTGCCATGCAATGTTTTCATTTCTTCAACCTTATTATTTGTAAGTATAATTTGAGTTTTATATTTGTTTACAATTTCTTCCCTGATGAAAAAATGGTCCTGTAAATTTTCTTCAGCTGAGTGTACTGTTGCCATGGATATGTTGTCATCTTCTAAGATATTTATTATATTGGAGTTTGTTTCGTTGTCCTGATCACTCACTTCATTAGCATTTTCCAACCTACTTAAAAAGTCTGCAACTCTATTTTCTTTGCCTTTAATGTATTCAATATCAAAATCGTACTCTCCCAGCTTTAAAAGCCATCTTTGATGTCTTGGAGACATATCTTTTCCTTTATATTTCGCATGTAAAAATTTTATTGGTTGATGATCTGTTAAAATCGTGAATTTTCGCCCATAAAGATATGGTCGTAAGTAATTCACACTCCATAATATTGCCAAAAATTCTTTATCAGTAGCTGAATAGTTTCTTTCGTGATTGTTCAATGTTCTTGACGCGAAACAGACTGGGTGTCCTTCTTGCGAAAGCACAGCCCCAATGGCATAGTTGGACGCGTCTGTCGTTAATGTGAATTTCTTTTCAAAATTCGGATATCTAAGGATTGGATGCGATGTGATTAGAGTTTTCAATTTTTCGAATGCCTCAATATATGTTGGATCTTTTATATTTATTTTTACTCCTTTCTTTAAGTATTTTGTTATTGGTTGGGCAACTTTAGCGTAATCTTTTACAAACTTTCTATAATATCCTGTTAAACCCAGGAAACTTTTGATTTGTTTCTCCGTTCTAGGTATTGCTACTTCCTGAATTACTTTTATTTTATTTGGATTAGGTTTAAGTCCCTCTTTTGTCAGAACATGACCCAAAAATTCTGTTTCTTTTTTCATAAAATTGCACTTGTCTATCTGTATTTTTAAATTGGCTTTCTCCAGTACCTTAAAAATTTCTGTTATTGATTTTATATGCTCCTTTAAGGAAGTGCTAAATATAAGTATATCGTCTAAGTAAACTACACAAGTTTTATTAATGAAATCCCGCAAAGTTTCATTCATAAGTCGTTGGAATGTCGCTGGGGCATTTTTCAACCCAAATGGCATTCTGATAAATTCGTAAAGTCCGTGAGGCGTCACAAAAGCTGTCTTTTCCCTATCCTGTTCTTCTATCAAAATCTGGTGGTAACCTTTTGCCAAATCTAAAGTTGTAAAATACTGTGCCCGTCCTAACTTGTCCAAAATTGCATCAATGTTTGGCAATGGAAATTTGTCGTCAACAGTTATTTCATTAAGCTTTCTATAGTCTACCACTATCCTATATTTTCTTTCTCCAGAGTTGTCTAGTTTTTTAGGAACTACTATCAAAGGACTCGCATAGCGCGAACAACTTTTTCGAATAATACCCTGTTCTTCCATTTCCTTGATTTGTCGTCTTACCTCTGCCTCATGTTGCGGTGGATATCTATATAGTTTTGCGTTTATCTGTTCTTCTGTCGTTGTCTGTATTCTGTGTTTTATTTTCATTGTACTGGTTAATTTATCGCCTTCCTTATAAAACAAATGTTTAAATCTCGTTAAAAGTTTTCCTATTTCTTCATATTCTTCTGAGTTTAAATGGTCCAATTGAATTCTGTCCCATTCGAACTTGGTTCCTTCTAATGTACAAACCCTGATATCCTTGTACGGATTTGTTAGGAATTTGCAAATTTTTATATTAAATGATATGTAACCATCTATTAAATTTATGACGGTATCAAAACAATTTAGTAAATCTATCCCTATTATGAAATTATATTTTCTTCCTTTAAAATCTATCATTTTCCATTTAATTTTCGTATTTATAGGAACGTTAAATTCCTTGGGAGCATCCGTTATCGCTTCATATTTAATTTCATCTTTCGTAGTTATGGTGCTGAACTTGATTGGTTCTTTCAATAAAATTCTTTTAAAATTTTGTAGATTTATATCTATTAAACTTATGTTAGCTCCCGTATCTATTAATGCAATATATTTCTTTTCATTAATTGTGAGTACTATGGTAGGCAAACAGTCCGAGTGGTTTTTTGAAAAAACTGATCCTGGCTTTGTCTGTCCAGACCCATATTGCTTTGATATAGGTTTGGCTCAGAGTGTCCTGCTACTTGATCGTCACTCTTCCTTGTACCTGTAAAGTCTCTTTGTCCGTTTTGGCCTTGCCAGATTTTATTCCAACTATTCTGTTCGGAATTTGATTCTGGGTTTCCTGCCTGGCCGGTACTTTTGCAATAACATGGATTATTTAATTTATTATTATTTATTTCTATATTATCAACCTCCATAGGTTCGGTTCGGTCTTGCCTGGGTTGATTCCAGCGATATTGTCCGGAATTTGGCCTAGGGTTTCCTGGGCTCTATAACGACCTGAGCTATTAAATGGTTTATTCCAATTATTCTTGTTATTGTTATCATTACTTCTTATATGATTAAAATTTTCATTTCGTTCTTGCACATAATTGCCATGTTTAGTTTTATAAGTTTGATTTATATTTGAAATATGTTTGTTAGATTTAAATTTTCTGTACTCTGGCCTAATACATGTATCCTCGAATCTTCTTCTCGTTAAAATCCTAAGTATATTATTTATATTGTTTTCTTCATAAATTTTGTCTAACAATACACCCTGTGTCATTTCCTTTACAGTATTAACTAACAGACTATCTATATTGGAAAGATCTATGTAATGGTCATCTTGGTAATAAATGATTAATTCATCTGCCTTATATTTAATATTTTGAACCTCTATTATAAGTTCACTTACCGAATGTACTTTTAAATTTGCAATCATTTTATAAAGATGATGTGGTTCTACGCTGGGTCTATATCTCAATTTAAGCGTTTCTTTGATGATCTGCCAGTTGTCTGGTGTTGGGATATTTATTAAAATGTCCTTAGCTTGGCCTTGGATAACTTTGTAGAATATTGTTCTAACCACTTCCTTCTTTAAGTTTTCGTCCGAAATTGTTGATAGCAAATATTCAATGCTGCTGAAAAAGCTGTTGATTGTTACTTCGCCTGTTCCGGTAAATGTTGGTAGATGATTTATAGTCTTGAAGATGTTTTCCCTTGTAAAGTTAAATTGGTGTTGTTGATCCTGCTGTAGTTGGTTTTGGGGTTGATGATTTTGCTGTTGTAGTTGTTGTTGCAACTCCATATATGCGCTTCTCAAACGTTCCAACTGCTGGTCTTTTCTGGCAAGTTCTTCTGCCATATTTATAGAATGTTGAGCCTGTTCCTCCATTATCGGTCTCTGTGTGTCAAAACGTCGTGCTTTATTCGCTTCACGTCTTTTATCAATTTTGAATGTTTATTTTGGGCACTTTAACTTAAAATTTTAGTTAAGCACTGCCAAATTTATTTTATTTAAAAAAACTCAGAATTCTCGACTATCAGTTAAATGCCGTTCACTCTTTTGTTTTAAGTGTTTACTTTATTATTTAGTGGTGTTCAATTTTTTTTTCTTAATTGTTCACTGCACTATTTTGTTTCTGGTTCTGTTCACCTTTTCTTGGTGCAGAATTCTCAGATAAGTTTTTGTAGTGTCTATTTATAATTGTAAGAGTTCACTGCACAACTGTGGTGTTTCACTTCAATTTTAATAAATGTTCACTGTACAAAATTCACTTTGGTTCGTATCACTGGATCCTTTTACTCGCTAGGATCCTACCGACTGCGCCAATTACGTTTTATTTATGGTGGGGTTTAAAAAAAAAGAATTCCTTTTCTTTAGGTTTTTCTTATTTTACACTTTAACCCGTTATTGTTACCTTTTTAATAAAAGACACTTTTAAATAAAAGACACGTTTATGTTTATTTAAAGTTAGATTTATTGCGACACGTATAACTGAGGAATTAGAACTGAATTTTATTTTACAAATTATTCAAAACTTAACTTAAACTCAATCATAATTGTGGCATCAGCTCAATTCTGATTGGTTGACTTTATGAAAATTTTCATAACTGAAAGTGCTATCATTTGCACTTTTATTACTTGAAATGTTTTTATTCTTAAGAAATGTTTTTAATTTAATTTACCTTAGGAAATTGCAGAATTGCAATTAATTTGCTATTTTAAATTTGCTTTACATTTTTGTGGGAACGAAAATGAATTGTAATTAAATACCTTTTTTCCGTTGCACTAATTTTCATAAAGTCAAACAATTTCACAATATTATTTTATTTGTTTATTGCTTCTAAGAACTTATCAAATTTATCAGGGATATATGTAACTTGCGTGCTGTTCCTTTCATAAAGCTTCAGCAGAGACTGATGATAACTGATGTTTTGAAACGAACAAAGTTGTTGTATACATGTGAATTGCCGACCGTGTCTGTGTGAAAAATACGATTATTGACTGCCTCGCGAGGCTATGGAGTGTCTATCACTGGTCTAAAGAATTGTACTCCCCAATGAATTCCTAATAGTTCTTTTTCAATAACCGAATTGTTTCTTTCGTGTTTATTTAGTGATTTACCTGCGTAAGATATAGGTAAGTCGTTACTAACTTCACCTTGTGAGATTATTGCTCCTACCGCTACGTTTGAAGCATCTGTAGTCTGTATGAACGGTTTATCAAAATCAGGATATTGTGGTATAGTTGGGTTCTTTAGTTTGTTTCTTAATGTATCAAATGGCTTTTGACAGTCTTCTGTCCAGTCAAATTTTACTTTCTTTCTTAACAAATTATTTAGACAATTGGCCGTTTTGGCAAAATCTGATATGAATCTTCTGTAATAATTACAAAATGCTATGAATCTTCTAACGTCATCTGCATTCTTTGGGACTGGCTATTGTTCAATTATCTTGTATTTTGATGGATCTGGTTTAATGCCGTTTTTTGTAATTAAATGACCTAAGTATAATACTTCGGGTTTTAAACAGCATTTTTTAGCATTCAGTTTTAAATTATATTGTTCAAGCCTTACCTTTTTAAGATTCTAATTATGGTTTTTCAAACTACATACAAAAGCAATAATGTCGTCAACATATAAGAATGCTTCTGATTCTAAACCTGTTAATGCTATAGTCAGCATTCTTTGAAAACTGTTTGATGATATTCTTAGTCCAAAAGGAAGTCTATTATATTGATAATGACCGCTGTTAGTGGAAAATGCTGTCAGTGGTCGCAATGCTGTAGCTAATTCTATTTGATGGAAAGAACTTGTCATATCAAGAATTGAAAAGAACTTTACTCGTCCTAACTTGTCCAAAATGTCTTCTAGTCTTGTTAATGGGAATTTGTCATTTACTATTTTATCATTTAATCGTCTGTAATCTACAACTAAGCGCCATTTCTTAATGTCCTATTTTAGGCACTAAGAGTAAAGGTGAATTATACGGACTAACTTTCCTTTAGAAGTCCTTGTACTTGTCTGTCTATTTCAGTTGATTGTGTTTGGGGTAGGCGATAGTTTTTTATGTATACTGGAGTGTTGTCTTTTAGTTCAATATTTTGTCGGTAGAAATTGTTCGTTGTTAGCGGTTCACCCTCGAGATGTAATATTCCCTGATATTGTTTTAATATATTATATATAATTTATTTGTTCTCTTTGTCAAAGTCTTGAAAATTTTTAACTTTTAGTAGTTTTTGAAATCTTTGTTCTGAATACATTATATTTTCCTGGTGACAAGTTTTCAAATAGTGTTTTAATGGTATTAAAGAAATCTTTAGGTTTGATAGGCGTACTGGTTGTTCTGTTGTATTCAAAATTTTTACACGTCGATTTCCATTTTTCGGTATTATTGTGTTTGCTACAAAAATTCCATTTTCTATTTCTTTATTACATATTACGCTATCCTCATTTATTTCGATATTGATTGGTACTATTTTTTCACTCCTTGGTGGTATTATGATATTGTGTAATTGTTTCATATTTATTTCTATTGGGATTGTTATATTATTTTCATTTACATATATGTATATTAGGGGTAAAACCAATTTTTGGCCCTAGCACCACGCGATGGCGAAGGTTGTGTTATTTACGAAAAAATAATTTTGGGGTCATTTCGGATAAAAAACCTCACCCACGAAAACGATTTTCTAAAATCTTCCAAAAAATAAAACATTCATTTTAAATAAAAATTTTTAAATATTTTATTAATAAAGTAAAATAGTGAACTGAAAAATTTTGTTTAATTATTAAAAGACATAAACTTCAAATTTAACGTGCGCGTTGTTTTGCATAATGGATAAATGTCCTGTATTACTTTAATACCGCGTTCTGCGCATATGTTGCTTCGCTGTTGCTTTGGGATTATTGAAGCTTCTCTAACCCAGTGTCTTCTAAGACATGCTTGACCGTTCTTAAATCGTGCTAAGGATTGATCTAAAGCTGCGAAGTTGTCTTTATTAAAACAATGATTGGAAAACCATATATTATACCATGGTCCACATATGAATTCACATATTGGGATAAGCTGGTCTCGGTATTTCGGGATAAGCACAAATGCTAAAATGGCAAGAATTGCCCTTGAGTTCCATCGAGCGTTGCTTAATGGTGGTATGGCTTTAAATTTTATATAAGGGAATTTTTTTTTTCTTTGGTAGTATTTAAATGCAGAACCAAGCTCGTACAAGTATTGCATATCGTCGCGCCATTTAATGTTTTTTATTTTTAAGTATTCATTATTCTGTATGTAGTTGGCTTTCAGATCCACGTAGTTATTTATTAGTTCCGGAACAAAATTATAAGAGATATTAGGAGATGATGTTTTTCCATCCAATAACTCATCCATAACATGCCTTAGGATCAGGTCTAAAATATGGTGTTGGCAACCGACGTATTGTGGTGGAGGAAGATCAATTGATTTATAATAGTCCTTTAATAGCTTAACAACGCCGTTTTTGTCCATTGTTTTTAAGTATTAAACACAAACTCCGAATATTTGAAACCCATTAATAATTTTCTTTGAATAATAAAAACAACAAATCAAAACAAACAGAAAATTAGAACTGTAAAAGTGTCGATTGTTTTTGTACATATTGCAATATTTACACAAATGTTAAATGCAGGTTGATATATTGATAAAAAAACTTTTTTGCGCCTTTTAGGTAAATAAATAAAAAAAAAATCATTTAAAAACTTTACCGCGTTTGGTGGGTGAACTTTTTTGACAACTGCGAAAAAGTAATAGCATTTTTTTATATAATTTTCAATGGCCTATTCGACTATGCTAGGGCCATTTTGATATTTGCAAAAAATTGCAAAAAGTTATATCCCTAATGTATATGCGTTCATGGTATGTGTGTCATAATCTATTATACAGTTGTATTTGTAAAAAAAAAAATCATTTCTAAAATTCCATCTGTCTTTATTGAAAAATCGCTGTCCACTATGTAAAATTTATGTTTTATGTTTTGTTCCCCTACTATTAGTTCTAGTTCAGTTGATCCAAGAGTCTCTGTATAGTCTTTTGTTATACCCTTTAATCTGCATGTATCCTCATTGATTATGTCATACTTTTGTATTACATTTTCTTTACATAAAGAAATGTCAGAACCTGTATCTATTAAGAAAGTCAGTTTGTAAGGTAAGTTTTTAATACATATATAAATAAAATTTGAGGTGTTAGGGGTACTGTATGCATTTCTAATTTTCTCTTCTTGGAGATTCGTACTGAGTCTCCAGGGCTTCTCCGTTTCCCTGTTGATGGATTGTGCGAACGTTTTGGGAGTTATGTTTCTGCTTGGTATAATTCAATTTCCTGTTACTTCTATTAAAGGCATTATTATGGTTGTTTCCATTACTTGGATTCCTACCATAATTAATATATTTCCTATTGCTGTTGTCGTTATAATTATAGTTTCTATTGTATCTATTTTGATTTGTGTTAAAATTTTGTCTTCTTGTAATGTTGTATCTATTATTTTCGTAATTCCTGTTTTTAATATTACCATTGTTATTATACTGCCGTCTTCTGTCATTTATGTGAAAAATTTTTAATGTACCTGTTGCCTGTAGTAATCTTTCCTGTGTACTGGCGACTTCGTATGCCTGTGGTAGTGTTTTAGGTTGTGCCGCAACTACTGCTGTTCTAATATTTTCTTGTAAACCTTCTTGAAATGTTTCGAGCGCTAATTTTTCATTCATCGTTCCAATTGAAGATCGTGCTACATCATTTAAATTTTCTCCTAAATCTGTGAATTGTATTACTGTTAATTCTGCAATTAATGTATTTATCTTGTCCCTATACCTTGATACTGTACCTTTCTGTCGAGTATTTCTGGTTTCCGAATGAAGACAACTGGCAGTTTTTGTTGGTTTAAAATTTGTGGATAATGATATTTTTAGTTCGCTAAATGTGCTCGGTATGTTCTATGTCATCAAAATGTTTCTAACCTTATCACTTAATTTAATGGCTATCACGTATTTTATTAGTTTCGACTTACCCTGTTCGTTGAGGTCATTGTAAACCATTGCCACCATTGAAAGAAATATATCAAGGTGTGTAGGTTTTCCGTCAAATGGCGGAATTGTGTCCGAAGCTTTTTTGCTGTCGAAGTCGGACATGTTTGGGTTTGTATTTAGTATGTTGAAATGTTCTTCTAAAAGCTCAATTGCTGTTGTTTTTAATGTTTTAAATTCTTTGATTTTCAATAAACTTTATTCTAGTTTTTTGACCTTTATTATTATTATGCTTGTTTAATTTTTCTGAGCTCCAGGTCATCAATAAAAGCTTCTTTATTATAAATTATAATAAATATTAATTTTATTTTCACCAATATTTCGCTACGCCTTTGTGTAGCATCGTCAGGAAATAAAATAAAATTATATTTCACAAACTTCAAAACAAAAATCAAATTGTGAAAATTATTGAAAAATTTTTCCATATACAATGAAAAATGTTTCAAATTTTCAAAAAACACAAATACCTACAAATCATAAAAACTAAAAAACTACCATCTAAAAAATGTTTTACATTAATGTGTAGATGTATATATGTACATATGTATAAACAATATGTGTAATCCTAAATTACATCATTCTTTGATTTTCTTTTCTCTTAAGGTTTCTGGTAGATATCCTACTAATTTTCCAAATTTGGTGAATTAAATTGTATTTTTCTCTTATTGTTTCTTGTGTGTATTTTCTACCTCTTGATTTTTTTGCATTTATTATTAGTGTTTGAATTTCTTGATACATAATTGCCCTATTCACAAGCTCTGCTAAGGTGTAGGTACGAGGGCTGCTCTATATATATCTGGCCTAATAGTAAAAATGCGAATATTTATAATCAAAAATGGTTTTATTGTTTTTCAAAGTATTTTCCAGCATGATTTATACATTTTTGCATGCGCTCAAACCAGTTGTCGAAGCACTTTTTCCACTCCGATTGAGACACCTCTAAAACATGGTTTTTGAACACTTCAACAGCTTCTTCTGGCGACGAAAATCGTTGACCACGCATTTTTTTCTTGACGTGCGGAAATAAGAAGAAGTCATTAGGTGCCAAGTCAGGGCTGTACGGCGGATGACCCATTAATTCGACGTTTTGGCCGGTCAAAAACGCTCTGGTTTGAGCCGATGTGTGAGAGTTCGCATTGTCATGGTGAACAATGATTCGTCTTCTCTTGTTGGTTTTTCGAATTTCTCCGATGACTTCAGGCAAACAAATTGTAGTGTACCACTCAGAAGTGACCGTCCTACATTGCTCAAGCGGAACAGTCGCCTCATGACCAGTTTTGCCGAAGAAACAGGCGACCATTTGCTTCGAAGTGCTTCTTCCACGAACAACTTTCGTTGGATTTTGCTCGTCTTTGAAGACCCACACGGTCGATTGTTGTTTCGTTTCGGGCTCATACGCATAGATCCATGATTCGTCACGTGTGACGATCTTATAAACGTCTTTTGAAGCACCGCAATCGTATTTTTGCAACATTTCTTTGCACCAATCGACACGAGCCTTTTTTTGAGCGACTTTCAAATTGTGTGGGATCCAACGAGAACAAACCTTTTTTACGGCCAGGTGTTCATGCAGTATCGAATGTATGCTGGTGGAAGAAATGTCCAAGGATGTCTCTATCTCTCGGTATGTCGCATGTCGATCTTGCATTATGAGTTCACGCACGGCATCAATGTTCTCTGGCACAACAGCCGTTTTTGGACGACCTTCACGGAATTCGTCTTTGAGCGAGCTTCGGCCACGATTAAATTCATTATACCAATTTTTCACAGTGCTATAGGATGGTGCTTCATCGCCATACAGAGATTTAAGTTCATCAATGCACTCTTGTCGTGATAATCCACGTCGAAAGTTGTGAAAAATTATGGCACGAAAATGTTCACGAGTTAATTCCATTTTTTTCTATATTAATTTTTTCAAGTCACTGTAAACAACACAAATAATGGTCGTACGTCAAAACGTTTTGAGTACGATTATGCTTAAAAATGACAAACTTTCCAATGGAAATGTCAGATTGCACTTGGCAGCACTCAGTGTTGCCAGGCCAGAAATATATATAGCAGCCCTCGTAGTATCGCATACTACCTTTTGTTTACTTCTGTGTGAACAACCATTGTATCAATGTGCCATTGTACATTGTACTTCATACGTCAAAAACTAAATAAGAAGAAGAAAAGTGCTATTCATCATTTGTTATTTATAAGCCAAATGGGGGAGAAAACAGAAAAAAGTAAATTAATAAATTTTTTGTGTGAAAAATATAGTTTCGATATATTAATGGTTGACTCAAGTAAGTTATTTTATATTTTATTTTATATTTTTCAAATGTAAAACTGTTATGTATGTGTATACTAAATAAACTTATTTAAAAAAATTTCTTCTTTTTAATAGTTGCCATTCACACTGTATTAATAGCACAGAAACAAATACAACGTTTGAAAAACATATGAAAAAAGTACTAAGTGTTGTATCGCATGTTTGCATGAAAATTACCAACAACACAGCTAGCACCGTTGTATTTTGTTAGCACTTAGCACGTACTAGGGGGCTTGTGAATAGGGCAATTATGTAGCATTTCTTACAATTTGTTTTTTTATGTAGTTTTTTAAAAGTAGCCAAGTTCCTAATAATATAATTATTAAAAACAAAATTATTATAAGTTCTAAACTTAGAGTTATTTTGTTGTCGTTTATCGCGTAGTTACTGTTTTGTTGTTGAAGATTTGTGTCAGCTATTCCCATTGCTTTGCTGTTTTCTAGAACTAGTTGTAATAGAACTTCTTTGGTAATGTTTGCGATTTTTAGGATTCAATTTTTTTCCATCCGGCCTTCTTTAGTTCTTGTAGTTTTATTATTAGTTTTTTCTTTTGGGGACATGTGGATATGTTTATAACGTTTTGAAGTTCCATGCAACTTCTTTCAAAACGTTTTTTTTCCTCCTCTCTTTTTCTTTATTTTCTCTGGTTTTTGTTCCTCTCTGAATTTTTTTAAATCAGTTTTATATCTTTCTTGCCTTTCCCTATACTGTTGTATAGTGATTGGCTTAGGACCGGCTTCTTTAGGTGTAGGTATGTATTTTGGTCTTGGTTGGATGTTGCTTGTCACGGGCTCAGGAATGTAACCTTCTATTAGGTCTTCCCACTTTTTAAATATTTTGTCAATTTCTTCCTAGGAAGTCATTGAATGATATTGATTAGCCGAGAAAATAATTTTGTTTTTGGAGACTCGCGGAAGGAACGTTCAAAACTAAATTCTTTGCGGAAAATATTATATAAATTTAATTTTCAAAGCTCGCAGGATCTAATTTTTTTTCAGGATCTATTTTTTTTCGCAGGATCTAATTTTTTTTTTCGCAGGTTCGCCATGTAATTTAATTTGAAAATAATAAAAAAAAAGTTTTGAGTATTTCTAAGCACTCCCTGCCGCTTTTTATGCCAGCGTTTATACGCCGATTTATTTTGAGAATTAAAAGAAAGATTTTCTATGTTTGTCAAATTAATTCTAGTTTTATTGAGTTCAATTCTTCGCTTATATACTAAACTTATGTCTATTCAGCATAATTCTATTAAAAATCAATTTTGTATTGATTTTGTATAAGCATAAGTTCGTTTGCCTTAAAATATCTGTAATGTTGAAAATGCGTAGCAACTTAAGCATTTTTACAGTATTGATATTGGATACGTCAATGAATTTCATGGCACATATTCATTGACGTAATAATGTTCAAGTGTTTGAATGAAATGTTTTAGCATATTTTTGCTGACAATAGTAAAAATAAAATAAATGAAATTAACAAAGTTTTGAATTATGTATAGTGCCGCGCGTAAGTATATGTGTACACACTACAGTTGGAACAGTTCATACAACTTCTTAGGGCACAATTTTTTGCATTATGTCCTGGCCTCAAACTGTTAACACAATGCCTTTGTGTTTGTACACATTGAAGTCGTGCTGAAATTCAGAAATTCTGTGCATGCGAATAGCGGATGTCTTCCGTATTTGCACATTGTACAGAGTTTGTTGTTTCGCCTTTCGACGGTGATAGAGGTGCAAACCTTTGTCTTTGTGTTTGATCTACCAGTCTTCTACCAGTCTGCTAACG
Organism: Phania funesta; assembly: GCA_963932375.1. Lineage (NCBI taxonomy): Eukaryota > Metazoa > Arthropoda > Insecta > Diptera > Tachinidae > Phania > Phania funesta. The sequence goes on from OZ010653.1 coordinate 88,005,038, forward strand.
AGTAATCGTTTGTTATAGCGATCTATTACTATTGACCATGCTGCCTCAAAATTATTTCCTGTAGCAGCGAAGTGCTTGATAAGATTTGCTGCTTCTCCCACCAGATGCGTCTTGAGATACCACATTTTTTGAATGCTTGGTATCGGTTGTTGTATTATTAGTGAAGAGAATAAATCATGAAACTCCTTCCACTTCATATAATTTCCTTCAAATTTAGAAAGCGTTATCTTGGGAATGGGGACTGTCAGTGAATCTGGCTGGTTATTGCGGGGCAAGGAGTACACTTGTTAATTTTTATTGTTTGCAATGGTTTTAATTGCCGACCGCAACTTCTTTTCTAACTGGATAAATCTATCTATATTATAGCCTTGTTTGCTTGCATCAGCACACAATTCTGAAATTTGATAATGCAAGCCTTCAATATTTTGCCACAAATTTGTTGCGGTTTTGGTATCTTCACGTGTGAAGCCATCTTCTAAAAGGCGATCCAAGGATGACATCATGGCGGGTTGCCTCCGAATGAGCTTGGTTAGCTCTTCGATTTGTTTCTCAGTTGCCTTTGATCCGGATGCTTGGCCAGGTGCTTGAATTTGTTGATTGTCGGTAGATGAAGTAAATTTCATTATTGAGTTTTCGAAAATCTCCTTGTATTGCTGGACGATGTTCATAATTGCGGTGTAGTAGTCTTCCATGAAGTACTGATGTTCTGGTTGTCTGGTTTCGCTGAGGCGAATTTTGTTGTCATTAGTCTCGAATTCTGACCATTCCGCATCGAGTCGTCTCAACCTTTCTTGGAAATAATTTATAGAATCGTTTCTTGCTGTAGGATCTTTCTTGAAATTACGGATTATGGCTTCAATCCGTTCGCCAATTTGTTTTTGTTTGCTGACCAACTCTTCAAAAGAGGTCATGATTTAAATCTTCTTGTGGAAAAAGTGGACGGCCTGATTGATATCCAGCTGCCTTGCTGAGTTTTAAAGGCATGTTGCCACCAAAATGTTATTTGGTGGATTTGTTGATGATGTAAAACGTTCAATATAGCACTTAAACTATATTGAATTTGTTGATGTCTGACGTTGTAATTGGGAAGTTTGCGCCTTGTCTGGTATGTTGTAGCAAATATGTAGATACAGACGTATCCTTAAAACTCGGGATTTGATAATGGTTGCGTGTTTTTTAGATAGCTAAATGTTTCTTACCACTGGTGCGGGAAAACATGACGTATATAAAGTTCGGGGTCACCAAAAATGTTCAATAAAGCACATAAACTATATTGAACGTAAACTTTATTTTACAACAACAGCACTTAAACTGTGATGCCTTTTCTTACTTAAAAGACTTGGTTCTGCTTTTAAAATAAGAGTCATTTTATTAGTAATTATTTCCAGCTTATATACTAATCTTACAATAAGGGTTATGCTTAATTTGCTAATATGTTGAACCATATTTCTACTGGGTTTGCAATTTATCATAACCCAAAAAATTTTAAGTTTAATGTAAATGAAACTTCTAAAATACGTGAATAAGCAAAATTAATTAAAGGACAATAAACAACCAAAGAACACAAAATATGAAGTATCAAGTTTCAATTATAAATAAACCAAAGAATAAAAGGTGTGCAATTCAATGAACTAACAATAGGCAAAATATATGCAGAGTGCTAATTAATGAAGTTTTATAATTTTAATTATTGTTAAAATTATGTTAAAATGGTGATTAATTGCTATGAGAATATTATGTCTTGTGAAATGCACTGAACATATGAAATTCGATTACTGTCTGAGTTTATTAATTTGATTTAAAAATGCCTCGAATTTATCAGGTTCATTGGATTTTATATCAATATAATTGCTTGTATATGTAACTTGCATGTAGATATGTAAAAATTTATGCTCCTTAACAGCTGATTCTTCTTCCATATAGTCCGGGTTAGTAAGTAGAGGAAATCTATTTTCACTTACCGGTAATGTAACAGCGGTAAAGCTTTTGTAATATTTCGCGGTGCGCTCCTCTTGAAAGGATTTAGTACTTGCCTTCCTCTTTGCTATGATGATATATCTATCTATCTGTCCATACTAGCTTCATGTTCTTTTCGTAATATTTTTGGTTTACTACTTGTTTTGGTGTTATTTTGTTGTGCTACTGTATTAATTGCAGTTTGGGAATTGCTGTTTTATAAAGCGGGAGTTTTATTATTGCTTAATATATCTTTTTCGACATTACTTGTTGTTGCTTCACTTTTAAAATTTATTTCATTATTTGTTATTGGCTTAGTTCAATTACTATCAACACCATTTGATTTTGTATCAATTTTGCATAGCGCAGGTGCACATGAGCGAGTGCGATTATATGGTTTAGCTGTTAAATTCGGGATGGTGACTATTATTTTCTTTGCATTATATGCACTGCCGATGTTTGTATATATTGTAACGTAAACATTCCTTTTATCTTCAATGAGAATTATGTTTCCCTGCTAGATCGTTATTAAAAAAATTGGAAATTCTTTATTATTTTCTTTATTCACAAAATTAAAACTGTTCTCTTTTGCAGTGTAGCAAAGACTGACAATTGCTTTATTCGTTACTTCACGTGTAACATTACCTTAAATTCTTATTGGTTAAAATGATTAAAATTTATTTATATTAATTAGTTTAATAAGCATTTCGCAACTAAAACATTGTTAGTAGTATTCGTCAATAAGTTGATCCTGTCAATGAATTTTCCCACTTCCAAACTGTGCCAATAATGTCAATTGAGCGTTTAACTCTTGGTTTCATTCTCTTAATTTGATTTCCTATCTCATTGATATCATGAAGTAAAAATGGTAGCGATGTGCTATTTCTTAGTACTTTCCTCTGAATTTCATTGTTCAGGTCGTTAATAGTTCGTTCATATTCGTTAAGATCCAAAACATGAATTAGTTGAAAGTTTCCGTCCTGTAGTCTTGCTTGTCCTTGGTGTATTGAAATTAATTGTGAGTTCGTATAGTCTAATATCTGGACTTCTGTCTTGCAAGTCTCGAACAATGTAAAAAGTATCATTAAAAACTTCATTTTCTAAAACATAAATAAAGAAAATTCATTTAAGTTACAAATATTATCTTTGTATAATCCTATCGCGAATCTTAATTCTTACTTTATTACCCAAGTCTTCTTTTACTTTTTGTTTTTTGAATCGTGGCCATAGTTTATTTCTTTGACCTATAATTTTTTTCATATATTATATCGCCTGGTTGATAAGCTTTCAATTGGCTGGGATTATTCCTTGATATCATTTTATCCTGAGCCTTTTTCAATACTTCTACTAAATTATGTGTTACCCTATTAAAAAGTAACTGAATGTATTGTATTATTATAATTCTGTGCTGCTCTATAAAAAATGTCAGTGTCAATCTAAAAGATTAAATTCCTCCTTGATACATCTAGCTATTTCAATTAAAGTAGAATGGGCTCTTTCCACTTGACCATTCGTTTTGCTATGCCGCGGTGTACAATAATAAAGTTCAATACCTAAGCGTTGCATTAAAGATTTAAATTGAGCAGTTAAAAAACCTGGTTCGTTATCAAGCGATATTTTTTTTGGCATTATGTTATGGATTGTGTTACTGTAGGGTAAAAATATATTTTTTATTGTTGTGCAAATGAAACTATATCGATTCGCACCGAATTTAATACCATTTTTTTAACAATTCAATTACATGTGTACTTACAATATGTGCATGTATCAATGTACTCCTGGATAATAATCCTCGATGCCATTCCATTCAAGCAAAACTTCTGAAAATTATCTTTTAAACGTTTTTACTTTCTTAGCTGAAGTCTTACATTAAATTTTTATTGGTTTGATATCAGATAATTTTAGTTTGATATCGAGTTAGCATCTTTGCTGGGATAAAAAATTCTACAATTCAATTTAGATTAAGTGCAAATAAATTTAGATATGTACATAAAGGATATTTAACATTGAAGAGCAAATAAAAATGTATGTAATATAACAATTGAATTTATAATAAGCATTTAAAATTTATAATTAAAATACTACATATTTGTAAACGAGTAGCGTGTTTGGTAAAGTTCTATGTGTGCTGATTTGTTTTAGTCTTTTACATACATATAATGGTACGAAATAATTGTGTAATATGTTGTTAGTGTCGTGTTAGTAGTAAATGTTATGTATGTTTAGTGTGAGGATGACTACATATGAAATTATAAAAATTCAAAGAATAAATAGTAATGATAAAAATTAATATAATGAATAAAAAGTGCTGAACTAATATTTTTTCATGTTCGAACCGAATTGCATTAAGCTAATTTAAAAAAACTGTATATAAACCAAAAAAAAAAAAATATTGTTAACTACTTGTTTGAAACGCTTAAGAATTTTTGTTTAAAATTTAGTTCTTTCATTTTAGCATTGAAATATTTAAGAGTAAAGTAAATTCGAATTCGAATAAAAAGATTTTAAATGTCTTCATGTTCATTTCACTGTAGCACAGATAAGGGTTTTCTTTAGAACGTTCGTTAAAAATTATTTTCCTTACACCAATCCGATGACAGTTTTGATCAAACAAAGGTTGAAACTTGCTCTCTAATATTGCGAAATAATCAACGAATAATATACAATAAGATTTCAAGGGATGTTATGCCATACCTTAACTTACATGTGTTTGGTGAAGTTTATAATAAAAATAACTGCATATGTAAACAAAAGCATTTTTTTTTCGAGAACTACGCTTTCTTCATTGTCATGATTTCCATCATGAAAATCCGTCTCTTTAATAGTAGGGCATGGATTTGGTAAAGAGTGAAATTCATCCCACTGGGTATTATTTGGATCGAAGCCGTAAGCGAGATCTACTATGGAAAAATCTAAAATTTTATCGTGTGGGGAAATATCCTCACAGTTTCCATTCACCACTACGTTAACGTAATGCAATCCCCATCGCTTTTGAAACGAACCTGAAAAATTCCTGGGTGTTATTCGTACGGAATTACCGGATCCCTTTCGAATTTTCCCAAAGAAGTGTTCTAAATGATCCTGAGTTAACCTACGTGTCTTAGGACCCTGAAACCCTTCTTGATGAAGGTAAAACCAAAGACTTCAAAGCTGAAATGTTATTTAATAACCCTGAAATGAACTTGAAGCTATTTGTAATATCAACTCCTTTTTCGTCGATTACATTAAATGTTCGTAGTTTTTTTGAGGCACTTCGCAAATGGTCTAATTGTTCTGAGGAGCATTTAAAAACTACGCTTTCTGCTCGACTATTAAAAATGTCAAAAAGATGATTAAAAAATTCTAAATATTCTGCTGTATTTAAAAACGTTTTTGGCCTTGATGAATTTAGTTTCCCTGAACCTTGTAAAGTACGCATACCTATTGTTACAGTCCGGCTTAATACTTGAGCTGCTAAGTCTACTCTCATTCGTTGAAAGTTATTTGGATTAATGTGCTCCATACTTAACTTAGCGGCACATTTTAAAGAATTTGAATCTACATTGTAGAAGTGAAGGACATCTTTCCACGATATAAGTTTATTATTAAAGTATACTTTATGATCTAAATTAAGCAGACAGTTTCGTGCGCTTTTAAGCAAATGGGGAGTATCATGTATAAAATAAATTCTTCTACTGCCTACGTTGAAATAAAGAGTTTATTCACTCACATGAACATTTTTTGAAATATTTATAAAATTAGAACCTTGGTCGCAAACGAATTGGCAAGGTTTCAAGCCCATTGCTTCTAATTTAGTTATTGCCTCAAATATGTATCTTTTCATTATATTGCCTTTACAACTGCCTTGAACAAAAAAAATAGGATACTGCTTGGTATCAACTGTTGCCACCTATGCCACTTGCCATAATAACCATAGCGCTAGTCGCTATATTTCTGGAACGATTTTCATCCCCAAAATCCTGTAGCCCTATTATTTTGTCTTTAAACCTATCCTACTCAAGAAAACTTTTCAGAGACATTTCGTCGCGAGATACACTAACATAGTTCTCGTCCTCTTTAAAATCACGCGCTCGTAGTTTCAATGCTTCAAATGTACCATTTAAATTACCCGGAGTGTTTGGTCAGTCCTTTACACAACGTCGTAAAGTTCTGATATCAGGTCAATCTAATATTCTATATAAATACCGGTAAACAAGCGGAGAAAGTAAATAGACCGCTAAAGCAATTAGCTTTAATCCAATGCTGTAGCGACGATTTTTTGATTCGCGGCAATGATTGTTAAGACTGTTGTCAAGGCATACTGATAGCGAACTAGATATTTTAACAGTCATATCATTCTTCTTTTTCAACTCAATTTAAAATTTTTCAACTTTTGCCTTGTACGATTCTAATTGCTTAGATAGCTTTACGTTAGATATTCTTAACTTAGTCTTTGTACGTTTTTCTGCTAAATATTGTGTCATATAATGATCAAGTGTAGCTTGTAATATCATTATATTAGGATGAGAGTCAGTTTTCAAATGCAAAGGGGCCCTAATTGTTTTACTAACGTCATCATCATTATTTACTATGTCCTCTGTGTCCATTTTTTCACCCTCACTGTTAGAATTTTTAGTACGGTCGTTTTGTTCTTCCTCGATTTCTATATTTCCTAACTGCTCTAATCTAGTTTTTTCTTTTGCACTGTTTAAAATTGGAAACTGAGTTGTATTTACTAAATTTGATTCCGTATTAATATTTTTGTGAACTGAATTCGCGTTTAATTCAGCACTTTTTGGTAGAGCAAATTTTGATATGGTGTTGCCAAAAATATATTCATACGAAAAATGCCGACTGCATGCATATAAACGCTTCGTATTTTATTTCACACATAAAATGCGAAGCCATTCCGCACATCTAAAAGAATTAAATAAATATATACATTACGAGAGTTTTTCGTATTGACAGTTATAATAAGATAACTTTTTAAAATTTCAGAAAAATTTCCACTAAATCACGTATAAAATTAATATTGAAAATTTTATAGAACATAAAAACTTGAATATATACCAAACACCTAAGCATAAATTATTAACAACATAGCACGGAATAGCATTAAAATATCTATATACTAAAATTAATTCAAACCCAGTTTAAGTAAAAAGTAAAAATTATTTGTTTATTGCTTAAATTGCAACTTTTCATAGTTGTACTAGTTAATTAGTCACTGCTGTTGTTTTAAATTAGTTCAGTTGAGGCATTCCTTCTATACAGTTTTAGTTTCATATCAACAGCAGTAAGAGATTACCTAGCACACTTATAAAAATTAGTTGCAATTTATAATTATAATTTAAACGTATTTTAAAGTAACCAAATTATTTTATTTATTTTTAATTAAAATTACATCAAAAACCAAAAATACTAAAATATAAAAACAAAAACCTATAAAAATTGCTGCAAATAAAATAATTTCAATATTATAAATGACTAATATATAAAACAGCTAAAAAATTAAAAAAAATCAATAAACATTTGGTTTTCAGTTAAAAATTATTTTATGGTCTTGCTTAAAAAGGAGTAATATAATTAAAAAATATTAAATAAAAAAAATTAACTTACTTCCACCACTTTTTAGATCAACCGAATAGTATTTCCAATATGATTTCAAGCAATACACACCATGCACAACCCGGTTTCTTAAATTTCTAATTACCTTATTTCCGGTACTACTTCGAGAAATGCAATAATATATTCTGCTTCTTTAAATCTTAAACCGCACTTCGCATCTTTCACAGCTTGGTTTCTTCAATTTCTTATTAGCGGCTTCTTCTCGACATTATTATGGTAACTATAAACCGCAGCCACTAACCACTATGAATACATTTCACATCACCTTTTTATGGTTTACACATGTACATGCAGTCACGAATTAATATTTAATCTTTTGTGTTTCAATTGGCACTTGCTCTTTTTTTTACATTATTCACTTTATAAAAAACTCTTTATTTTTATTATTTGGCATTAGCCCCACTTTAATCTTTTGTTTTTAGATTTGGCACTTGCACTTTTTCCAATATATTATTCACTTTTATTTTTAGCACTTTTTATTTACATGAGTATATTAATTTTCCAGCAGTATCACTTTCATCCATTTTATGGCATCAGCAATATAAGTATGTACACGAATTAACTGCCACTGATGAAGATGCCGCTGGAAACGTAACTAGCACAAAATACCGCGACAAAAATTGATTGGATAAATACCAATTAACTTCACTATTTATAAAAATTCCAATTAGTTATGATGGAGCTGAAGCCGGAAACTTATTTAGTTTTGTTTGACGAACAAAAAACATTTTGCCCAGAATATATTCCATCCAAAATAATGTTTTTTTTAGTTTCCGGCTTCGAAATAACCAAAAGTAGTAACATGTAATGCACTTACTTCTCGGATCTTTCGGGAACCGTTGAATCCTCTTAATTTCCGGGCAGCCCATAATACATTTTCGACTCCTGAAATTAAAAAAAAATTTTTTGTTTAAACTAATTACAATTTTATCAAAACAAAATTATACTTACATGTTTTCCGCTGTTGCCGTCCACTTGCTGTTTTACAATAAAGCTGCTAAATGAAAAGAATTGGCGCAAAATAATGAAAAATCCAACAATATTTCCAGTTTTGCGCCAATTTTTTAAAAGAATTTTTCAGTACAAAATGTAAACAAACAAAATTATATTTAACCCCATCGGAGAATAGAGAAAGCAATAGATTTAGTATATATTACTGTCCTTTAATAATGAAGGGGTTAACAGAGCGATGCCACTTTGACATTTTATAACACTTTTTTTCATCGCTAGGTGGCCGTGTCCTATCTGGTTATAATTTGTGGTTTTGATGTTCTACTTCATTTGAACATACAAGCACTAACAAAACTATAGGGAGAAAGTTTTCGAATGGTGGTTGTTTTGTTTCAGTGAGAGTCATGTTTTGTTATGCTTGTTTTGTTGATAATGTTTACACTGAAATACACGGCTTGGAAGCAGTGTGCTTTCGAATACAGAACTTTCAACACATTTTGTACAGCTCATTGTTACTTACTAGCAAATATACATACTCACTTCAATCCTATTGTGAAGAAGGATAGAATAAAGAGACACATTTTGGCGACTCTATTTACGCAAAGACGAAATTTTTAACACGAAAATATAAATATAAAACCGTATTTTTTTAAGTTACGAGGTTAAGGAAGTAACGTATCGATTTGGACTCTTCAGCTATCTAAATCTGAACGAGATGGAGATGGAAATCTTCGCCATAAGGTACTAGAGACTACATTGAAGATCAGGGGAACAAAATCTTTGCAGCATTTTAACAGCTCGACACTTTTGTGGTTTAAGGGTACAAAAATAATAGTTCTTTCCATGATCACTAGATTCTCTCCAATATTTTGGCACTGCGAACTTCGTCTGTAATTTCCGCGATACCAGTAGTGCGATTCACTAACTTTTAACGATTCGACAGTCGCAAAATTTTTCGACAATTTTTGTTGTTTGTATTAACGATTGTGTGTAGCCGATTTAAAAAACAAACAACTGTTCACTTCAATTGCCAAACACCAACTGATGCTGGTTCTTTATTTCATTCTCTTGCTTACTTACTAACATGTACAGAAGAGTGATGTTTATAAACTGCGTATGTATGTAAACAAGATATACTATACATACAACATGAGAGAATAACTAACATACTTATGTATAATTTCAATGGAATGCTGGTATTATACAGTTATAATACAGGGTTATTACAATAATATGATGTGTTCGTATAAATGCTTAAATTGATATAAATACTGCTACAATTCGTCCATCCTGACAACGAGATCCCCTGATCTCGGGTATAAAGAAATAATTAAACAATTAACTCCTACTTGTACCGAACCATGGTCTAAGATTACCCACCGCCCAAACACCACTATAAGGTGTGCGCGATTGTTGGAACCCTTCAACGTCCTCCAATACGTACCTGTCATTTCGTAAAACCTTCACAATTCTATACGACCCTTATACTTGGGAATAAGTTTCTTTGACATTCCAGGCTGCGAGGCGAAATTTTTCACCATAACATAATCGTCTTTCCTATACTTAGTCGGTGATTTTCTCCTACGATCGATGTAAATTTTGTTATATGTCTGCAACTGTCTCTGCATTACGTCAGCGTCCCTTCGAATTTTCTTAAGATCTATCTCCCCATCGCGTTTCTGTACGATGTCAACCAAATTCTCCTTTAGAGAGTCGAGAACACTACCTTTCTGTCTTATTCCAAACAGCATCCTGCTTGGATACTCATTGATTGACCTATGTTTGGTATTATTGATACAGAACTCGACGGTTTATATTACATTCTCCCAATGATCTGCCCCGAATCAGTGAGTTTTGCTATTATTGGTTTTAAACTCCTCTTAACTCTTTCAACCTGCCCGTTGGCTTGTGGGGATGCCGTTGCAACCTTGACGTGTCGAATATTATTGCCCTCTATAAAAGATCTAAAATCACTTGACGTAAAGGAACTCTGTCTGACACCACGCATTTGGGACGGCTATGTGATCTAAAGTAGTCTTTCAAGGCAGCGATAACCTCCTTCGTGCTTGTGATCCTTGTTGGGTATAACTTAACAAATTCGGTTGCTGCGTCTATTATTACTAACAAATGTTTTCTTGACCTACTGTTATCTACTGGTCCGAAGTGGTCGATGTGTATGACGTCAAACGGAAGGTTGCCTTTAGGGATATTATGGAGAAATCCCTCTTCACGCCCGCTATTTGCTGAGAAGGCTATGCATTTCAAACAATTCCTGATATGAATCCTCGACTTCTCACGAATTTTCGGGAACCAATAAGTTTTTCATATCAAATCGGTCATTTTGTCCACCCCAACATGACCCATCTCTCATGATACTTAAACATAACGTGATCTTCCATATCTCTAGGTACGCAAAACAGCACAGTATCATCCTTCTTCCTGTATATAATTCCATTCCTCATTTCATAAAATTTATTCTCTGAATTCTGCAGTGATTCCTACAATTCCGACAGCTTTGTATCCTTCCCTTGGCATATTATTAAATTCTCCTCAAAAGTGTTTGTTTCCAAAATCATTATTCTATTGCTGCGGCGTAGCGCGTCGACGTGCTGCATTCGTGTACCGGCCCGATGCTCTAAGATGTAGTCATAATTCTGTAACTCTAAGGCCCACCTAGCAATTCTGGGATTCAACTCTTTTTTGTTTAAAGTCAAAGTTAGAGAGTTACAGTCTGTCACTATCTTAAATTGCTTGCCCTGTAGATAAACCCTGAAGCGTTTCAATGCACTTATAATAGCCAATGTCTCCAACTCGAAGCTGTGATACTTTGACTCAGCCTCGGTTGTTCTCTTCGAAAAATAAAATATTGGGTGCATTTTTCCGTCCTGTTTTCTCTGCATAAGGATTGCTCCAAGTCCAACGGAGCTGGCGTCACAATGGAGTTCAGTGACGTCCCTGGGGTCGTATAAAGCCAAGACAGGCGCTTCTATAAGTTTCTGTTTGAGTAACTCAAAACGCGCAAGATGGTCTATTCTTTTTAGTCAAATCATATAAGGGTTTAGCCAAAATAGAGAAGTCCTTGATAAATCGGCGGAAATATGAGCAAAGACCTAAAAAACTTTGCACCGAATGTGGTCTGTCCGGAACTGGAAAATTCTCAATTGCTTTTAGCCCTTTCTCGTCTGCTCTTATACCCTCACCGCTGATTGTATATCCTAAATATTTGACACTTGCCTGCAAGAACACGCATTTATCTAACTTTAACTCTAGTCTGTTGTCCGCCAACCGCTTAAAAACCTCTTTAAGTATCTTAAAATGCTCTCTCAAATTATTAGTTGCCACCAATATGTCGTCAAGGTAGATCGTCACTTTGTCGTTCTTGACCATATCTGCAAAAATCCTATTAACAAAACGTTGAAACACTGACGGCGCGTTCCTTAGGCCGAAAGGCATTCTCAAAAACTCATACTGACCCAGAGGCGTAACGAAGGAAGTGTACTTTATCGAGTCCTCATTCATGTATACGTGGAAAAACCCGTTTTTTAAGTCAAGTTTTGTGAAAATTGTCTTTCCTGCCAGTCTATCCAGCAGATCATCTATAAGTGGTATCGGATAGTTGTCTTTGGCTGTAACCTTATTCAGTCTCCGATAGTCAACGCACAACCTTAATTCCTGTCTTTTTTCTGACTAAAACTAGGCGACGTAAATTCCGACTCACTAGCACGTATATATCCTTTAGACAAATACTCATCCAGCAGTCCCTGTAATTCTGTCTTCTCAGCGTACGATAATCTTCTTGGAGGACAATTGAACGGCTTCGGGTCTTCCAACATTAACCTCATCTCATTCCTAACCATTAGTTCGTGTGGTCGTTCAGGTCTCACGTAAAAATTATTAAAAATCCTATCAAAAGTTTTCCTATCTGTATAAGAAACTCCATTGCCAACGTCATACGAAAAATCTTCGTCCTTATCCAAATATTCCATCGTCATAACAGACGTTTGAAATCCCAAATCCTCACTACAGACAACCGTCGATCAGTTTTCAACACCCAACCTAATGCCGTTTTCCAGTTCAGATACTAACCTGAATTTGCAAGCGTCCAAGATATCCCTCCCTAGTACTGCCTGTACACCCATAGACTCATCGGGTACCACGTACAATTTCAAATAAATTCTATTTCCATTAATTATAACAAAACATAAAATAGTCCCAAGGACTCTTAATCTACTTTTATTCAATCCGTAGTAGCAACATAAAGGATTTTTAGTAATTATTAATTCATTAGGCAAAAAATATTGTTTTACGAAGCTAATTGGGCTCCCGGAGTCTAGCAGGCATTCTACGGATAAGAGTAAATTCTCATTATGATTGTCTACAAATAACTTAAAGTACCTTACATAATTGTTACCATCCAGTAAATGTATATCAGGGTCCTTCCTCTTTGGACATTTGGCGACCAAATGTTGAGTGCTTCCACAGCCATAGCACGTACCTGCCTCACGTCTGGGTTTTTTACAGTCAGCAGCATAATGACCAAGAGAGTTGCAGTTATAACATCTTACATTTTCCTTATTAATTTGCTTGGCATTTTGATTAGTGTTGCGAATTAAAGTAATTTTTGCAAAGGCTTGTTGCAGCTGCAAGGAATCGGCAAAATTCTGCATCATCGCCTGAGTGCGTAACTGGTGGTTGGGAATTCCTTCTATTAGGTAGTCGGCCAATTCGTCCTCGTCTAACTTTATTTGGTCTGCTAGGATTAATTTCTCATTAAAGTATTCGGTAAATGTTTCTCCATACTTTCATTTTCTGTTCTCGAAACTACGGCGCAATATCATTTTGCCTTTGGAGGCAAATAATTTCTTCATTTGTTCCAGCAGGCTATCCGCAGTTTCGGTTGCATAACTAGATTTTGATTGCAACCACGCAAGCGCCTTTGCTTTTAGTTTGCTTATAAGCAGGGTGCGCATCATATTGTTACCGACGCCGTACGCCTCGCTTACGCTTCTTAGTTGAACAGCCCACAAGTCGAAGTTGCTGCCACCGTCGTAGTCAGGTAAACAATCCCGGATAACACCAAAGGGAACACCATCACCATGTTGTGTAGGTTGCTCGACACACGAACTAGACGTGCTTGTATTTTGGGTCTTCTCTAGTGCGGCAGTTTTCTTAAGCAATTCATTTTCTCTAGCCAGTAGCTCGCGCTCCTTTTTTATTACCTCCAGTTCCTTTTTCATCAGTTCTAATTCTTTGTCTACAGGTTCATCTTCTGTATCTTCGCCCACACCTTCCTCCATCATTGGACATTCTCCCCTTTCCTTTACAGGTACATCGTTCAGCCTGGCTGCGAGTGCACCGTTTGTACCACTTGTTGGTAGTCCCAGTTTATTTAACCACTCTTTTAACTGTACGAGTGTGTACTCGCCTGGATTTATCATATCCATTTAAAAAAAAACAGGGAATTTTTCCACACAAATATCTTTTTATAAACGGTTCTTTTTTGTTTCTTTTTCGTTATATAAGAAAACGTTAACTGTTTATGTGTATGTATATATACAATATATTTATATTCTTCCTTTTGCCATTCGTTTTTTTTTTTCAATTTACTAATTTTAAATTCATGTTCATTTACAATCTTTTTCTTTTGTCTTTCGTTTTCAAATAAAAAAAATTTAAGTTCCACAGCTCTGCGTTTTCATATAAATTTACACTCTTCTTTTGTCTTTCAGTATATTTTTTCTGCTCTCTTTTTTTGTCGATCTTTTTATTTATTTAACAGTTTTCTGTATTTACACTCTGTAATCTGCCGTTTTCCTTTTCTTTTTATATTCACTCGTTGTCTTTTCTTTTTGAATACACTCTTTTTACGTCGATAATTTTTTCTTGTGTTCTCTTTATTCTATCGTTTTCTATTCTTATTGTTGTCTTTTCACACAAACACACTATTTTTCTACTCTAGTTTTTTGTTTCAATTATATGGTTGATCTGACTTCTGAACTTTGTAGCCGATTTAAAAAACAAACAACTGTTCACTTCAATTGCCAAACACCAACTGATGCTGGTTCTTTATTTCATTCTCTTGCTTACTTACAAACATGTACAGAAGAGTGATGTTTATAAACTGCGTATGTATGTAAACAAGATATACTATACATACAACATGAGAGAATAACTAACATACTTATGTATAATTTCAATGGAATGCAGTGGCTGTTATTATACAGTTATAATACAGGGTTATTACAATAATATGATGTATTCGTATAAATGCTTAAATTGTTATAAATACCAATAGTGATACTGCTACATGTGTGATTCACTAACTACTAGTTAACGACAGTAGACATCGTTAATTTTTTGTTTATTCCAATTGATATCAAGTGGCATCAACTGGCAAAAAAATATAAATTAAACGAAAAGCATAAAGAAGAATGGAAAAAAACAAAGGCTTTTTGGAAAAAATTGTTTGTGTGTTTAGTCATTTTTGCAAAAGCTTAGTAGAAAACAATTGAGGCTTTTTCTACATGTAGTATAAATATCCTATGTACCAAGAATGATAAACTAAAGATTATGCCATCACTCACACAAAATTAAAACTTTCTGCGCATGTTGAATCAATGACGTCACGCAATTTGTGTTCCTATTGGCTAACGATTTTCGACTGTCACACTATTTTATTTATATGTAAATATAACAGTGGGACAATTTAACTTTTTTTCTACAAAATTATTTATTAGCAAAAACTTTTTTTTCAAAAATGTATTTATTGAAAACTCAATAAATAAAACTTATCCAGCAATATTTTATTAATTGAAATATTATATGAAAAAAAATAAAGTGAAGAAAGGTTTTTTATGTTATTATTTTATTCATTTTCCTTTTTCTTTTGTTAATATTTTGAGAAATTTCAGTATTTAATAATCTCATTCTAAAGTACATTCTACATCTAAAAAAAAGTTTTTTCACTTCATCCTTTCCTTCAATGTCCTTTGCTTCCAACAAGTGTTTTTGGATATACCCGCTCGTAATCATCAATTGTTCTGCATTTAATTTCAAAAAAATGGCATCACACGATTTTAATGTTTTCATTAGTGCATCTGATGGCTTACTTAGCCCACCTTCACTTAGGTGGTTGACCCATGTATACGTCGAGTTCTCTAAAGGATTCATTGCAAGATTGGGGTTTTCGTTTTTTAACTCGTGACAAATATATCCGGCCAAATTCTCTAAACCGTCATACTGTAGGTCTTCTAATTCTATTTCATTATTTTCGTGTAGTATGTCCTCTGGGGTATCAGTATTAATGTTCTTAAATATAGTACCTGTAGAAACCAGAAGGAAAATTAAACGTTATATTAAAAAACTTTAAGTTGACATAAGTAACTGACCTCTCAGCAAAGCTACTTGGATGTAATTAGCTGGAGCTAGCATAGAGTCTGTTGGCTTGTCGTAGCAGTACTTTTTTCGCTTTCATTTCGTCAAAACTCAATACACATAGCTTTTCTTTTTCTGACATTTGGTTAGCCGCAGACAATATTTTAACAAGAGGCTCCAAAATACCCGTTGTCATATCCAATTTTTGCGACCATCTTTGCAACGTTCTCACCGAACAACCTGTAAGCCTTGGCACTTGTGGAATACAAAGTAATGGATTGGGCAATATCTGCCTCTGTAAAATTTGGCCTTTTATCCCCATTTTTAAGTTTTTTTTATTTGGCCGTTTGTAAGTAAACATTTCAATGAATTCTCCAAATTTACGTTTGAAGAACTTAAGCTCTGAACTTGCCGAGTCAAATTTTTTATGGTGATGGCTGATTGACTTTGTGACATTTTCAGAATACTATTCTCCTGGCGCAATGCATCTCTAAAAATAATTTTAAATGAGCATTTGTAATTTTTTTCAAAAACTTACATACATTTTCATTTCCAAACTTTTTATGTACTGTTGTAAACTGTCTTCTTGAATTTCAGTCGTCATTGGAGAGCTTTTCTCCTCGCACTTTAGAATTTCAAAGTTGTTTTCAATTTCAACTTCGTTTGCAGTTTTAACTTTGTTTGAAATTTCAGTTTCCTTTGCTGTATCGACCGTATTTATGGTCGGAACTGCTCCTGGTTTTAATTTTGGTGTACGCCGGTTGCTAAATCCTGTTCTTAACTATTAAATAAAGGACTGCTAAATTTATATTGTGGAACTTACCCATTTCAAATTTCTTTCAAAATCTTCTTGGGTGAAATGTAAGGAACAATTTTTCTCCTTTTCAACATTTATGGCTTTCCACCTGTTGCAAAAGTGTACCCAAGACTTCCTTTGAACTGCATTTTTTGGAAATTTATAAAATGATACATCTACATCATTTTAAAAATTATTAAAATTTCATTAAAAATACGGGATAAATTATTTTTTTTAAATTTCTCACTTGTTTTTTTACCACTATTTTGCTTGCACTTGCCCACTGCACACTTCATGTTGTTATTTTCCGGCAATATTTCTTTTTAGTTTTTCTTTGTTTTGTAGCTTTTTTAAGAAACTTCACTAATTTATTTTATAATGTTAATTTTTTTAACGTTCTTTTTACTAAATTTTTCACAAAATTCGGTGTATATTTCAAGAATAAATAAATATTTTTTTTTAAAACTGTCACTGTAATTTATATTGCAGGGCTGCCAACTTTCACGTAATGCACACATTTTTCAGAAGAAATGTTAATTTTCACATATGAAAAATACTTGGAAACCTTTCAAATAGCCCAACTACGTCATCTAACGGGAAATCATGCGCAAGGCGTAATCTTTAGTTTATCATTCTTGCTATGTACAGTATTGTTCGAAACCTAAGCAACCAATTCTTTTTATAAATTCAAATTGTCATGTCAATTTCGTTAACAAGATTTCAAAACTTAAAACATTTTTTTTTATTAAATTATAAGTGAAGATTATAACAAAAACAATTATTATTCACTTGGGAAAACGAAAAACAAAATAACAAACAACTAAAAAACTTGATACTTCGCTGTTCAAAACTTAAGCAACTTTTTAATATTTCGTATGGTATCCATTGTTTTTTTATAACCTGTTGACATCTTTTTGGCATTGAATCGATTAGGTGTTTAAGAGTCTTTTTATTGATAAGAGCCCACTCTTTTTTAAGGCCAAGAAGGAGTTCATTTTTATTTTTGAACCGATAGCTGCCCATCTTCCTTTTAAGGATTGAAAATAAATTTTCTATCGGGTTCAAATCGCGGGATTGTGCCGGCCACTCCATGACTTGGACCCCCTTTGCTGCAAACCAGCTTTGAGGTGTGCTTCGGGTCATTGTCCTGCTGGAACACCCAATACAGCGGCATTTTCCATTCAGCATACGGGAGCATGTGATTTTCTAATATGTTCTTATATACAAACCGATCCATTTTTGTGTCAACTTCGAAAAAAGGTCCTACTCCTGTTCCCGAAAAACAAGTCCACACCATGACATTGCCACCACCATGCTTTATTGTACCTTGACAATAACGGGCACTCAACCGCTTCCCTTTGGGTCTACGTACGTGACATATGCCATCGGAATAAAACAAATTAAATTTAGACTCATCGCTAAATAAAACTGTATTCCATTGCTCGGGTGTCCAATTGACATGTTGCTTTGCAAATTCAAGTCTAAAATTACTGCAGAGGTTAAAATTCGTTAAATGTTAGGGGAGTTTCAAAACTAACCTCTTTTTTAAATGTTTTGTGGTCAAGATAGGTTTCTTCAATCGTCTAAAGCTTCTTAGGCCATTTTCTAAGGCACGTTTTCTTACTGCACTTGAACTTATATTTAAGTTAAGTGTTTCCACAACTTTCTTTGAGGACAAAAAAGGACTTTGTTTCATCAAACGAACAATTTGATTATCGGTTCTAAAATTCGTTTTTCGTGGTCGGCCTCCCGATTTATTTGTTTTTACTGACCAGTCGAATTATATTTTTTTATAAGTCGCGAAATTATTGACTTATTTATATTCAATCTTTTGGCGATCGAAATTTGCGACTCACCATTTTTAAAAAAATTTATAATTTTCATTTTAAAATCATCGTTATACCGCACGCGAGCCATTATATGTAAACAACAACAACAGCTTGAGATCAAAAAGCAACTGAAATATTTAATGAATTACATTCATAAAACAGAATAAACTTCAAAACAGAGAGAAAAAATACTGTTAGATCACTCTTTTTCGAAAAACATTATTGAGTGGACAGTAAAAGTTGCTTACGTTTCGAACAACAACATAAGAGTATATATGCTTGACTGTTTGTAGCATTCTAATTTTAGATTGGAGTAGAGTTTTGTTGTTGTAGGTTTATAGTCATCAAATAATTACAAAAATAAAAAACATTCATCATGGAACTTTATTGAGAGAAGTCTTCTGACCTTGAATGCAATTGAAGAAGTGGTTGATTAGGTTTCGAACAATACTGTATGTATGTATGTATGTACGTAGTGCCTTGTTTATTAAAAATATTGTGTATAAATGATTTTTAAACAAATTAAAAGTGTCCCTAAAACATGCCATGAATTTTAGTTTGTCGAATAAATAAACAACACAAAAATATACGTCATTTATTTTTGTCTACATCGTTAAGCTAACAATAACAGCTGACTAAACAAATGCGAATGTAGTTTAAGAAAAGTTACTGAATAGCAACATCGTTAATTTAGTTGTTAACATTTTTTTATCGATGCGATTGTCTTTAAAAAAGAATAGTGAATCGCACTGCAGGGTAGAAATAAAAAAGCAACTTGTATAATTTAAACTTTAAAAAAGATATTAAATATTTATTTTGAAACTGTTGACATGTATATTCAAGTTATAGTCATATTAGTTTATTTGAAAAATGTTGATTTTTTATTTCTTACCTTCTATAGTGTTTTTGCAGGTATTGTTATTAATCTATAAATTTATGTTTGACTATCTCGAAATCCTTTAATATCATCTTTACGGAATAAATCCAAGACAATGTAATAGATTCCCATCAAAGGTTATTAACTCTTTAACACTGCCTAGAAGTTTACATATGGATTCCAGCTCTTCTTCATTTCGTGGGACCTGCAAGATTTTCACAGTTTCTATGGGAAGATGAGAAGATGTTGATAAGATGGCATTTGTTTATGTCCTTTCGATTGAAATACTCCTATCATTCGCGCATGGGTATGGCGCAAACTAGAGCTGCAAAACTGTCGACAATATTAGAAAAATGATAAACTTTTAACCTGCATCTATAAAAACGATTTTGATTTATCTTAAATTGAAATTTGTTCAATTCATTAACAACTCGAAGGAACATTTGAGGAAATATATTCCGTTTAATGTTGTATCGTCTGTGGCTATGTTTCCTATAAAAACTCATGTATCAATTTTATTCCCAATATTAATATATTTGGATTTTTTGCTTTTGTTTGGCTTTTTTTGGTGTATTTCTATGTCCGATATTAATACAAATATGATGTTCCGTTTATGGATTACCCAGTGGCTGCATCGTCTGTGTCCAAAAATGATAATAGGTTTCTAAAACATGTTTTCTCTAATGTTTCTCTGGTTGTAGACGGCATAATCTACCGGCATTTTTAAAATAAGTTGCCTAAATAAATCATCACTATTTGTGTTAATTTATTTCATTTACTTTCAGTGTAAGAAATCAAAATAATTTAATTTATTTTAAAATTTATATACTTATGTACTAGTTGGACCCGGTCCGCGTCGCTGGCCCCAAGTTTTTCTTTTATTTTGAATTGTCTCTCGAAGAAAATCAAAATCAGTGATTTGAGTTATTTATAATAGAAAAAATGTTTTATTCAAAAATCCAAAAATCAAAATTGTAATAACACACACAGTTTATATGTTTTTCATATTTTATATACATACAAGAGGCAACGGAAAACATTTTAATAGCGCTGCTCTCAATACATGTGTGCACACAAGACAATAGTATGAAAAAACGGGAAAAAACGAAAGCAACGCTTTTGAATGCAAGAGTGGCACAAAACTTTTGCGAGAGTTGGAACAGAATGAGAAAGATGCTGCAACTGCTTTCTTTGGTGAGAAATGCGATAACGCCCCATGAAAGGCTTTCAGCTACGTTGAGGTTTTTAACATCTAATGGAAGTTTTGAAAGTTTAAAATTCTTAACATCGATATCTCCTCAAAGTTTGAGCTATATTGTTATGGAAACATGTGACGCCATAATAAAAACATTAAAGATGTGTGTTTTCTGCTCTGGAGGCTCTTCTCGCAGCACGTTGTTCTTCGTGACATTCCATTCCTGACTGGTTCGTTGTGTTCTGCGCGCTCCTCTTGTGTCTGCTGTGAGCGCAGCACATGCATATGATTTGTGTGCCGTGTACGGTGACCAATATTTGCACGTGGGCGTGGCATTTTGTACTGCAATATACGTTTTTTAAGATTTAAGTTATTTTTTGTTTGTTATTGTTGGGGTAGGGAGGCTGCCCTTTGTTGTCTTACCTGTTGCTTGTTTACTTTCTTCAAAACCATTCAATAATAAAATTAATTTACTTTCACCAACACCTTGGGTTAATTTATTAAAATGTATGTAGTATTTAATTTAAATAAATTAAACTTTAATTAAATAATTTATTTTTTTCGTTTAACTCCCACGCACTTTACACGAAAAGAGGTTATGTATGAGTCGGTGTCGGGATACTTAGCGCCGCCGCACGCCGCCACACATCGATTAAGCACCCAACGCCTTCAGTGAAACATAGAAAAGGCTTATCGCGCAAATAGAGTTAAAAATAGTGATATTTACTTACTGTTTTAAACTTTATTCAACTTTATTTTTGAATTTATTTTTTTCACAAAACGATGTTAGGTTTGAGTCGGTATCGGGCTAATTAATGCCACTACACGCTGATTAAGGACCCAACGCATTCAGCGAAACACAGCATATGCTTATCGCGCAAATAGAGTTTAAAAAATGGAGATATTTTTTGCTTTTTCAACTTTATTTTTTTTTCGCGAAAATAGGTTCGGTATGATCCGGTATTGGGCTAATTAACGCCGCTAGCCACCGATTAAGCACCCAGCGCTTTCAGCGAAACATAACCTAGGGTTATCGCGCTACTTTCTATAGGACAAATACCAAACTACACAGAATCACGCCACCTATCGAACAAAACCTAAACTGCACGAAAGCACTTTAGAAACACTCCTCATGGGCCATAGATAGAACTCACATATAAATTTATGGCAAACCTGGTGCGGTAGTTCTTAAGTTATTGCGGTCGACCAATAGAAAAATTGCGCCATCTGTCAGTCAATCCCCAATCATCATAGAAACACTCCTCACGAACAGTAGATACACATACAGCCCAATTATAAACATTCCCGGTGAATTCAACTCCCGGTGAATTCATTTTTCACGCCAATATAATTCCCCTATTATGAACAGACAGGGAGAAGAGTATTATGTGAAAGGGAATTTCGAATTTTTTAAGTCAGCTGTTTTGCTTTGAGCTGTGTTGTGTTAACTTAAAACGTGCAGGAAAAGAAGAAAATTTGCAAAACATTTTCATAAAAACAAACAATTAAAGTAAAAATAAAAATTTTTTAATTAAAAATAAAAAAAAAAGATTCATAAAAATGTTTAGTTTGGCATTTTATGTGGTAGCCGAAGACACGCAGGTTGAAGAACAGCGTTCCAAAAACGAGCAAAGGATTGCAAGAAGACAGTTGCGCGATGTATCAAACCCACTTGAGTTGCCGCAAACATTGTGAGCAAATGTATAAACTTTTTTACATATTTAATAATCAGAATTTTTCTTTTCAAAGGTTTGAAAAGTATTACACGGTAAATTAGCCTGCTTTTAAATATTTGCTGGAGGTCTTAACTTTGCATAGTCAGCCAAGAATGAAATCGTTTGCAGTTTCTCCAATTGTGAAACTTGCGCAGCTTTGCGTTTCTTTGCCGAAGGAGGGTACCAAACAGGCATAGGGAAGGACTGTGATGTATCTCTGGCGCAATGTACAATGAGCAAATATCTTAAAATCATAGATGTATTTGAGGAACATCTATGCATAAAGTGGATTTCTTTCCCCAAAACTGTGGAGGAAAAAAGAAAAATTGCATTGCCAACGTATGTAAATCACCGCTTTCCTAGTGTTATAGGATTCGTTGATGGGACGCATGTCCGAATTATTCCTCCCTGTAATAATAAACATTTGTACTATAACAGGAAAGGATATTATAGTTTAAATACAATGCTTGTGAGTATTTTCGAAAAAATCAATAAGTGCTTAATTAAAAAATCTAAAATATTTACAGGTCTGTGATCATGAGCTGACGATTTTATACGTAGATGCATCCCATCCTGGTGCCTGTTTATTTGGAACACTAGTGAATTGCGAGCACATCTTGAGCAGGAATATCTAAAAGGCTCTAACAATTATTGGCTCCTTGGTATGTTTAAATTTATAACTCCTTTTATATATTTTTTAATGTTTTTCAAATAGGAGACGCAGGATATCCCCTAGAACCGTGGCTTATGACCCCACATAGGACTCCGGAGGAGGGTTCGGTTGAAATGAAATTCATTCAAAGTGCCGCAATGTAATCGAACGAACCAATGGTGTCCTTAAAAATAGATGGAGATGCATCATTGGCGCTCGAGAACTACACTACACTCCAAAAAAGGCAGCAAAAATTATAAATGTTTGTTGTGCGTTACACAACATCTGCATATATTTCAAATGTAACACTAATATGAATGATATGGAAGGTTTAGACAATTTTCCTACCCAAGAAAGTGATGTGGAGTCCTTAGCTTCACAACAATATTTGTCAGCAGCCCAAAATATTAGAAGTAATATTGGAAATGTACTATAATCTATTGAACATGAAGAAATAAATGTGCATATGTATATTTTTATAATTATAAATGTATATTTAAAAAAGATCAAACTAAAAAATAAATATCGAATTCTAAAAATAACAAAAACAAAACAACTTCATATGTAAATAACTTAAAAACTAAAACAAAAAAAAACTTAAAAAAATACTTCAATCTTAAAACAAAACAAATGCATATTCACAGCAACAGTTTACTTTCAGCTCACTTTATCACAGTTAATGTTTAGATTTCAAGTTTTCTATTTCTATAATTTTTTTCGTCTTTTCAATTTTGCCCTCCACTTCGGTTAGTCTCAGTTGTTCCATTACAAGATTGTGTCGTCTTTGCTCTTTTTTTTTGAGGTCATAAAGACGGTCTATGGAACGATAAATTTTTTTAGTTATTTCATTGTGCTCTTTCATCGTTTCTAATATATTTTTCTGAATACAGATTTCTTCTGTAAGAATGTCAGCAGGAGAAATGCGTGCGGCCTGTTCAATTGTCGTTTTTTTAATTTTTCTGGCTGGCGGCTGGGACGGTGGCTGCACTTCATTTTCTAAATCTTCGGCCAAAATCTCGGTCAATGCACCTTCAATACTTTCGTCGGCTTTTTTGCTGGTGGAAGAACTGCCCAATCCAAACGTGTTGGCTATACCTTCTACTGACTCCTTCATCCCGATTAAATTATATATAGCCTCTTCATTTGCCGTAAATGTTTTCTCCATATTAGGTCCGCCGCCAGTTAATTTGGATAATTTTAGATTTTGATCAGCCTTTTGACGAACGTATCTTTTTTGATCACACCATACCTAGAAAATATTTTTTGTTTTAGAAATTGTGTGTCTCTTTAGCGACAAATTTCATGGACTATACCTTCTTCCACTCCGAAACACTTTTTGTTGGAGGCCCTGATGCGTTCAACTCCATTTCCAGGTTTCGCCAAAAACGATTTGACTCCTCCTTGCTTCCTTTGAACATTCCACGTGCAATGTCAGGAAAAGCTTACATTTCGTTCAAAAGAATCTCTTGTTGTTTTTTATTTGTTGTCTTAGACCTGTGTAATTCATGTATTTATATTTATATTTTGTTAATTAATTTTTTTTGTTTAAATACTTACATTTTCAAGCACAACTCCCTCGCTATTATTTGGGGGAATTTTTCTCAAATTTTTATTTTACATTCTCCCTTTAATTGAGATTCGTAATACCTACTTTTTTCCCGGTGAAGAGTTTCCCATTTTCGAAATTTGTTTATAATAGGGGAAGAGTGTAAAGTGAAAAATTTCCCGGTGAGGTTTTATTTATAATAGGGGAACAGGGAAAAGTGAAAAAATCCACCGGGAATTGTTATTTATAATTGGGCTGATAAATTTTAGTCGAAATCGGTGATATAGGTCTTAAGTTATTGCGCACATGCACAAGAAAAAGAAATTTTGTGCCATCTGATGGACGAACACTAAACTACATAGAAGCACCACTAGAGTATAAATGTAAAATTTGGTCAAAATCGGTGCAGTAGTTCTTTAGTTACGGTGCAAAAACACAAAAAACTAAATATTGCGCCATCTGTTGGACGAACTTCACAACTACACAAGAACACTCCTTTGGTCAAAATCGGTCCAGTAGTTTTTAAGTTTATCGATCACTAACATACACGTAATTTTTATATATATGGAGATGGAGATATGATTATACTGACTTACGACTTATTTCAAAGCTACTTTTTATTGACTGCGCGAGATTTATGAGACAAAACTTGTGGTGGAATTTCACGCTTATTTTTGTTGTTAGTGCCCTCATAAGTCAAACCATTCTGATTTTGTTTGTCAACTATTTCAATTAAAGAAAACCAATTATCTCCTGTTGTGGTGATAATACGTTTTTGCGTTGCAGGGGCACATAAGCCTGATACCATATTTTGCAGGCTTATACTTCATGTATATTTTATACAAACCTCTCCCACGAAATGGGCATAGCATCTCATCGACAGTAAGATATTCCCACAAGAGTAAGATTTGGAAACGAAGGCTTTACTTATCTTTTCTTACATCTCTAGTGTCAGTGTCATCAATTCTTAAATCTGACAGAAGAAACAAAAATCGTTTCAAAGTCGTTGTGACCCTAAAAATATCTCTTCCTTACTAACTGTTGCCCATTATCTTTCAAGGTTTTGATTTATTCAAGTTATCAATTTAATCTAAATAATTTATACTAAATTTCAAATTATTTCCTTAAATATAATAAAAAAAAAAACTAGAAAGCAAATTTGTTGCCGTCATAAACGGGCCAAGAATTTACCTGGTTCCTGGATGGACTTTTCCACTTTGATATATATTTATATATTATAAATAAGATATTTAATTTTTTTTTTTTTGTACTTTTATTTAATGCGTTTATATAAATTTTCTATTTAACAAAAACATCCTTTTGTTTTCGCGTCTTCTTTGTTAATTATGTGTTCTTAACTAGAAATATAAATAAGAACCTGAATTGGATTGAAGTTTAGAAGATCTGTTCTGATTGGCCAATAACCAGTTTCTTTAAATTTTTTTTAGAACCTGTTTGCTTATTGGTCAATCAAAACATTGTCATCTACAATAAATAAATATTGACAGTGTTGGAAAAGTAGTTAATAATAAAGTTATGAATAATTAGCGGTTACAATATAGTTTTGTTTATTAGTTTTCTTATTTTAATTTACAATTTAATTTAAAACTTTCTTTCTCTTTTTATGTTTTTTAATTTTCTGCGCGGTATAGGATATTTTAACAGGTGATGGGGATATTTGTTGATTTTGAATTACGTGGCCCAGAAACTGAATACGCCTTTTTAAAAAGTGACACTTCTTCACATTAATATCAAGGCCATAATCCCTACTTAGCTCGTTTTCATTTTCAGCTGGTATGATGACATCATCAATAAGGTAGTGCTATACCCTCACGTGTCAGTTCGCGAAAAATGGCATTCACGTACCTCTGGAACACGCCTGGAGAATTTGAAAGAGCAAAGAGTACTTTGCGGAATTGATACTATCCATTGTGGGTTACGAAGGATGTATATTTTCTGCTATCCTTATAAACCGCAACGTGGAAAAACCCATTACGCAAATCAATGGTGCTAAAAATCGTTGCCTTCTGTAGACGATCTAGCAGGTCCTCTATTAAGGGAAGTGGATAACCATCCTTCATTATGACTTTGTTCATTCGTCTAAAATCTACGCAGGGCCTAGGTGTTGAATCACGTTTCTTCGCCAGCATGATCGGACTACAGAACTCGGATTCCGATGGTTCAATTATACCTTCGGTTAACCATTGCTGAATTTTATTTTCTACAATTACCCTTTCTTTGAGTGGTAGACGTCGGGGGTTACACTATATTGGAGTATCATCTTTGAGCACGATGCGCATTTCTACGTTTGTATTTTTCGTTTTTTCTGGTTTATAATTATTCATCATCTCACTAACTTTCTTCTTCGCGTTTTCGTCTATATTTAGAGTAGGTTCGTCGATCACATTTATTGCCATTATCATGTGCATATCATCAGTTTTGTCTATCTTGGAGATATTTATGCCTTCAGGAGCAATCTTTACATTGGCTTGAAGGCACAGGGGCTTGTCTGGAATTATATTTGGGCCCATGCAGTCGTCAATGAAATGTCAATTCATAATTGTCACCATCCGCAGATACCACAAATACCTTGTTGCCAATCGGTTCGATTTTGTTAATAATTTGAATCAACTTCCTTTTGAGGACAATGCTTCGAAATGTGGCCAAAATTTTCAGTTAAAACATTTTGTACCCCTGGATTTATTTTCACAATCTGTAGATTTGTGCCCTTTCTTACCACAGTTGTAGAATTTGATTTCAAAACTTTTTTCTTTATGTAAACCTTTGTTGCTCTTTTTGTGATTTATTTGTTTTTTGTCTAACGACTTACTCATTGCTTCGTAGCACACCAGTTTTTCTTTAAATTCGCTAGGGTTCCTAGCGCCATACAAATACATTTTATTAACATCGCTATCGTTTATGCCGTCGATGATATATTGCATTGACGAGTTGAAATCAATATTACCCCTAGCAGCCAACGCTTTCATTATAAGATAATATTCGTGCACACTTTCGCCCTTTTTTATTTTACGCTCGCAAAGTTGTCGATGAAGTTGAATACTACGTGTTCGTGTTCCGAATTCTCTACACAATTTATCTTTAAGATCGTAATACGTAGTTATTCTTCTTTCGCTCGAAATGAAGAGTTTCGCAACGCCCTTTAAGGATTTTTTCGCAAAAACAAATTTCTGGAATTCATCCCATCCCATCACAGCTGCAGGTTCCTCAAATTCTTCGAGCCTAACATCAATCGGAAAACTATTAGTTCCGGCAAAACTGCGTATGGAATCCTCAATGTCCCTATAACTCAGTGAAAATTTGGTGGAATTTCAATCAAAACCACGTCGTGAAGTTTGTTGCGTATAGCCAGCGTTGTAATTATTTAAATTTCTATTTGATTGTATCATTTGCATTCTAAGACCGTCATTGAATTCATCAGGGTTATTGTTGTTGTCGTCGTTTTGCTTGCTGCCTGTAGCCGTCGTTGTATTGTCCATTACCGTCGTTATGTTCATAAGCATTCACATTTAAACTGCCATTACTTGCTCCTCTTTCACAAACTTTCCATACATTATTTGTTGTTTTGTTGTCATCTCCCTCAACTTGATCATCATCGTCGTTGTCGTTACCATTGTCATCAACGTTGTCTATGTGCATCTAACATAGCAACTGATTCTTACACAAATTCGTGTATACGTGTTCGAACAAGTTTTCTTCGTCATAGTTTAAACTAAGCAAATTGCATACTCACTAAATCTGCAGCACTTAAATTCTCGTTAAATACTTCTTTTTGTTGATTTTAAAATCGTCGTCGTTTTGTTTGTAGCTTTCAAACTTCATCAATCTTTGTCTGTTGCCAAGGTCTCCTTCATTCTCATACACAAACTTATGCAGAGTCACCACCACTGCACGACTATTTGTTGCTGTCCTGCAGGCAATTCAGTTAACTTTTAATTAATTTAAAGCTAACTATTTCTCAAGTAGTGGTGGTTGACACTTGGATTACTTTTATTTGTAATTAACTAACTATTTTAACATTGCGATGTCCTAGGAAGTAGTCAATTGTCCGACTCTGCATTACTTTCAGTTAACTTTAAAGTTAGTTACCTAGCCGTTAACTTAAAATTAACTTTTTGTAGCTAGCTATAAAGTTACTACTTCAAGTTAGCTTTAAATTGGAGTTTTTAAGTTAACTATAAGTTAGAGAATTTGCAGTCAACGAAAAGTCAGTTGCTTACACGTTGGTTCGAAATAAAATCGTTTTTAAAAATTCGTATTTTAATAAAAAACTAAAATTTATTCAAAAATTTCTAAATTTAATAGTGCACTGTTACGTAAATCTTCAATTTACATAAATATATTGAATATACATAAGTATGTGTGTAGAAATTATTTAAAAAAATGATTTCTTTTTCAAAACAGTTTACATTAAAAAACAAAAAGATTTTAAAAACAGTTTTTTTCTAAATATAAAATATTTCAAAAATTTGTGTTTAAATTAATTTTTAGATTTTATGCTTTTGTTTTTAATACACTGAGCATGAATTGTACGTTTCTTTATTATTTTTAATGCGTTACGTAATTCAGCTTCAACATCCTGAGCTCCAATTGATCGACAGGCATCTGTTTAAAAGATAAAGTACATGTGTAAATTTGTATATGTTTTTAGACTTCGTTAGATACATATATTTTCAAATTAGGACTTACCTGTTAAGGCGTCATAAAAATCAGCAAAGACTTTGAATCTCTTTTTGCCATGTACTCCATCCAAATTTATGTTCTCTATTCCGAATCAGAGAGTTTTTATGCGGAATCGGAAAATTCCGCATGTTTTAGCTGTTCTATATTCCACTTCCGAATAATTTTTTGCGTTTTATTTCGAGTAGAAAAACGTTAGTGGAATCAAACCGAATCAACTTTTTTATAAATAAAATTCCCCTGAAATATTAAAACAACGATTGTGTACTATAATTTTATATGTTTTGTTTTATTTTCCATATTATTTATATAACTCTTTAAATAAAAATTCTTTAAAATTATGAAATTAAAATTTGTCTAGAAATTTTCACAAAAAAACTCGTAATCAAAAAAAGAAGTAGAAGAAGAAGCACAAAAAATATGACAAAAAAATATTAGGTTGGACAAATAAATTTTTAAGATATATCACGCATACAATTACTTTTTATTTTAATAAGAAAAATGAAAAATAAAAACACAACACAAAAACTTAATTTTTAAATATGGCGACAACAATTTTAAGTATGTTCGAAAAACCATCAATGCCACATTAAACTAACATTTTTCCGTACATATTAATTGAGAGTGGTAGCACTACAAAAATGATGATGCCAACCTAATTTCATACAAAGTTCATTTAACTTAAACTCAATTAATAATAAATAAACCTTGCAATAAATTGTTACCAAAAATAAATTGTAGCAATTTAAAAATACTTTTCTTTTTTCTGATCTTGAAAAAACAATATATTTAATAATGGAATACGAGTACGAGCAATTTCTCAATTTTTGAATTTTTCATATTATAGTCTTTTAATTGTCTTAAATGTTGGTATAAATAGAAGTTGTTTAGACACACAATTTGTAGATAAGACACGAAGAATGTTGGTAACGTGCGTAGCGGCATAGAAAATGCATTCCATTCAGCTAGATGTCTAATAGAATTAAAACTTTTACTGTTTTCAAAAAGGTTGTCCATTTAAATAAATAATTCTCTTTCTGAATAGAAAAAAAACGAACTCATGCCTAAAGATTGAAATTACTTAACAATTAATAATATTTGTAGTTCGGAAAAATCAATAAAAACTTATTAAGTGTTATTTTTTTTTTATTATAATAATAAAATATAAATGATCCATTTTACTAATTATTCAATAAGCTGGTTGCGATATTGTTCCTTATAGTAGAAGCTTCAGGGCTAGCAAGTAATTCATTCTCGTCAACATCGTCTTCATTACCTTCCGTATTGAAATCAGGGTTGGTTAAGTCGTCATCTGGAACATTTAAAGTTTTGCAAACATTGTGGAGAGCACAGCAAACGTTGATTATTTTGACAACTTTATGTGGTGTGTAGTGCAACAATGCATTTTGTAAACATCTGAAACGAGCTTTTAAGTTGCCTATTGACCTTTCCACTATGTTTCTAGCGGCGCAGTGTTTCTTATTAAAGTTGTATTCTGACGAACCAAAAGGTAGCCTGAGTCTCTCAAAGGAAACCCATTTTGCACGTTGTCTTCATAATAACGTTTCGCCTCGCTCATGCTCTAAATGAATGAGTCATGACATGACCCTGGCCAACAAGCATCAACTGCTCGAATTTTCATTTTATAATCACAAATCTGCAATGAAATAAATTAAAGTATTTTCGAATTAAAATATCCTACAATCATAGCATTTAGGCTGAAATAGCCTTTCCGATTATAATATAGAGATTCATCAGATGTTGGCTTAATTATTCGGATATGAGTGCCGTCTACACATCCTAAAACATTGGGCAGTCCGTACTTTTGGAAAAAGTATGACTTGGAAGCTTTTGTTTCAGCTTCATCCATTGCTAGCTTGATCCAAGTAGAGCACAGTTCATTTTCCATCGCATTTATGACATTCCAAAAGATCTTAGACATTGTGCTGCGACCAATACTTATATGTATATCGTTGGACACTACACCCTGAAACCCTCATACAGCTAAAAAAACGTAGAGTTGCAGCTATTTGTATGATGCTAGGAATTGAACTACATTTTAAAAGTGGTCCAGTTTTCTCAAGAATCATTAAAAAATCAAGAATCATTAAGAATTGTTTCCACTCTGAACACAGAACAGCAACGATTATATTCGTAAGTGTTTTTGGCAAGCGGCCCTTCAATACTGCTTTCATAGTATTTATCTGTGAAGAGTAAAATTTTATTAATTATAAATATACATAGGTAGATGATTAAAAAACTTACGTAGTCCTTCCGATTATTTTCATTTATGGTTTTATTTACTTCCATCAAGTTATTTATGGAATGTAAGGGGAATGTTGAGCACAAATTATTTTGTGTTACTTCCTAGTACAAAAATCTTTCCGTTTTTGGTTTCCAATAATTTCTGTAAATAAAGAATTATGCATACAAAATGTCATAAGGAATGAAAAGAAATGATTCAAATAAATATTAATTCGTTTTTAAGGGCAATACATTTTTAAAAAGACTGTTTGTTACTATTTCTAGTTGAAAACTCAGCATTACGAGTACAATTAACTTCATATGTATGTATATTCAACAATTTTTTAAAAAAGTAAAAAACAGTAGTTAGTCTTCTTCGTAAAAAAATCGTAACGTATCTGCACAGGTAGAAAAACAGCCTTTTTGAAAATGCATTTGAATGGTTTTAAAAAGCAACTACCTTGAAGATTTTGTATTGAAAGTTATTTTTTATTTATTTGAACTTACTGTTTATTTGCTTAAAATGCTCTTCAAAATATTTGGCACAATGTTGGCATGGGTCTGTATTTTTCTGATCTGTAATATAATTTACCAATACAAGTTATTAACAAAAAGATTTTTGCGTAATGTTTACTTACATGCAGCTGCTGGTTTTAAACCAAGAGTACGGCGCACAGTGGCACATATTTTAAGAAGGCGGCCAAAAATCATTTCTTTTGTGGTTACCAATCTTAGTGTTTTCTTATTCATTTGAAAGTAAATACCAGTAAACCTCGAGAGGTAAAAATTTAGAACTCTGTTCCTACTATAACACACTGAACAGGGTGATCCAAAATTGACTTTCCGAATATTTTGTTAAAATGAAATTTATTTTAGTAAATTCAAATTTTCAAATTACTATAACTTTTTTGTTTTAAAAGATATCAAATCAAAATAAATTTTTTTTAATTACGCAGTTTGTTCATTATCAGTGCTGGCAAAATAAAGTCGTAACGTTTCTTAGAAGTTTTTAAATATTTTGTTTTAAAAAAGGTCAAAATTGTTCAAAAATCTCGTACTTCATAGGGCATGACTCCCTCCCGTCAAACCACGTCAAAAAGATATTTCTCTGTGTTATAGCCCAAAACCTACCCTACACACTTATATCCCATTATATGTGCGCCAGGTTGCGCCCGTGTGCTCCAGAGGCATTTTTCTGACCAAAGGTCAGGTATTTTGTACAAAATTTATCAATACATATGAAATTTTTCAAAAAAATTTTTTTTCTACAGAGTAATTTTTGAATTATTTTAACTTTTTAACACAAAGGTAAAGCTAAATTTTTTTCAAATCTCCTTGAAAGATGGCGTTTATAATTTTTGCGATGGAATCCAGTAATATACAAATATTGTAAATATAATACCTATAACTTTTTCAAAATCTAAATATTCAATGAAATTTTGGTTACCCATTAGAGTTGGTAATGACAAATATATCATAAAACAATAAGATCATAAAGAATTATGAATCCAGAATAATGAAATAATTAAAAAGGAAGTCTTAAATAAAATACGTGAATGCACATGTTTATTATGACATACTTTCAAATGTAAGTTTTATTATCACATAGGTAAGGAAATGTAAGCTAATTCCTTACTTAATTGAATAACACAAAATTGTACACAAAAGATGTGCGCACACACTGCATGGAATGATCTGTACCTGATTATTCTTAGTACCTGTTTATTTTATCCACAAAGGTTATAATGTGTAACTGCATGTGGGTAAAATTATTATATAAATATTAAAAAAATCGTCCGTATTAGACTTAAAGTGTTCGCAAAACGAGATACGCATACTAATTGCACAAAAATATAGAAACACACAAATTAGGGCAGAAAATTTCTATTTAACAAAAAAAGACATGGAAGTAAATTTTAAAATGTGTCTAACAATGATTGATGGAAAAGTTGCGCAAGATCTCAAGCTGCAAAATACATCAAACCAATTAAATCAACCTCCAGCACAAGACGATAGCTTTAAGGAAGCTTACGAATTTGGATTGTCACCTCTTCATACTAGGATCCGTTTTATGGAGCATATTTTTAAATTGGGTTATGATTTGGAATTTGGTCCTTCAGGCGAAACCATAAGAAACAGTAAAGCAAATGCAGAAAAACGAAAGAAAAAAAGAACAAATTTAAGAAAGATATCTTCAGCTAGGCCTTATAATCGACCAACCAAAACAAAGAGAAGGAAATTCGAATGATGAAAATACTGCAAGAAGATTTTTTTCCGATCCAGAAACTGCAGCATCTATCACAGGTGTAGATTATGAGTTAAGAAGACGATTCAAAATCATATTACAAGTCTTAGCATGCAGCAGAAAGATAAATGCAAAAGAATTTGGAGATTACGCCAATAAAACAGCTGCACTTTACAATGAAAAATACTCTTGGAGATATATGTCTTCAACGGTTCATAAAATTTTGTATCATGGGGAACAAATCATTCAGCATAATATGCTAGATCTGTCTGAAGAAGCGCAAGAAAAAAGGAACAAAGACTACAGATTCTTTCGCAAACATAGCACAAGAAAAATGTCTAGATGTTGTACTAATGAAGACCTTATCACCATTTTGTTGTGTATGTCCAACATTCGACAAAAATGGAAAACAACTCCAGTCGATTTAGAAGAGGAGGCTAAACAATTATTACAAAATGAATTTCAATGCTATTTAGAAGAAATTTTTACTAAAATTGCTTAATGTATAGTGGCTCTTTGATTTGAAAGTATATTTTATAAATTGTTATAAAAATATTTAAAAATAAAATAAAACTTTAACTAAAATAGGAGTTTTTCATTAAAACTTTTCGTTATTAAGAAAATTTTAACTTTTTAAAAATTTTTAGTTTAAAAAGCTGTTTAAAAAAACCAACCTTTGGCCCTTGTTGCTTTTAAGCTTAAAAATATTACAGTGGCCAAAATTTGGCGTTTCCTGACAAGATTTAGTTTACAAAACCATTAATTATAATTTGTAACAATAAGAATAGGACATATGAAAAAAAATTTTATTAAATGTTTCAACACTCCTCTTTTATACTCAAAGTCAATTAATAATAGTAACGAATATAAAACCATTCGTAACTTTTTTTTTGTCGGTCAACTTTTATGCTTTTTATCAAAAATTAAAGTTTAAAATCCCACCTACCAAACAGAAAAAAACGCATATCAAAATTCCAATCCAGTCAAAAGTTACGGAATTTTGACCGCCTTCTCGCCAAATGTGCTACTGTGCGACGTATAGAGACAACACGTACAGACAGAACTACATGTTCCTTCAAATTAGAACATTTTTTGTTTGTGTGGTATAATCTCTGGTCACACGCTAGAAGCGAAACAATGTCTTCGTACTCTTTGATAATAACTATGTATATTTCCTTCAATTGAATAGTACCTTCAGTGGATTTTTAATAATTTTATATTGCATGCATGTAAAAAAAAAAATTATTATAGAATTAGGTGGGTGCCACTGCCCTCTACGCCCATACTTGGCTACGCCCATGTGAAGGATTCAAATTACAATAATTCGAATCAATGGGTGTGGTAAGTATTTTTAAGGTTCATATTACAATTGGATATTTTTCGTATATGACGGACATGTTGCCGTTGGGTAAAACTCCCCGGACTAAGGGCGGTTTCCAGTTTCAGAAGGAAATTTGGGAAACGAATCAATTGTTTTATGTATAGTCTTTTTAGATCTAAACTTAATGGGGGAATTATAAACAAAATATTTTTCTTACTATTTGCCACTGTTATTTAAACATTTTGCAGCTTTTCGAAACTGATATTAAATTTAGTTAATTCTTCGTCTGTCAATATGTTTTGGCTTAAAAGTCCCAACCCTGAAGTCAACAGTATTCCTTCAACCTTATCGATGATCCTTTCCAATGTCATCATTTGAAAAAACAAGTGCGTTTTCTCTATTACTTAGTGCAATGTATTCTATTTCATAAATTTTTTAAAGTTGTGTCAACTGTTCATCAAAATGTTGATTAATCTCAATCTGACTGTTAAGTTGTTAAATTTCGTTGTGTGTGTGTTAGTTTCATAGATGTTTAGTCTTTTTTCAGTCTTCATCATCCATCGTCCCGTATAAGTATTTCAGTTCAGTGCCCATAATGTTGATCAGTCCTCTTTTCTGCCTATGTGGTAAAATGTTTTTAAGAATATTCTTAAGCGTTGTATCTCATGATTAAATTGTGGTCATCCAGCTCGGTTAAACTTTTCTTTAAATTATCAATGTAATCTTCGTATTTAGTAACGTTAAAAATATGTATTATGTTAAAGTACTCCTCAATTAAATGTTTCCGACCCAGATTCACCACGGTGAATCCGTTTCCCATCGTTAGATCCGTAAATTCAATTTTCTGAGCATGCGTCACTGGAACTGCAAATGTTGTCAGTAGGGTCAACCAGAACATCCAATGAGCAGAAAGTATTTTTAGCACGGATTAATTGATCTTCGTAAATTATTTGGTTTTTATTTTGATAATGTTTGTCGTCAAGTCTTTCTAGCGTAACGTTTCAATATTTCCGATATTTTCCTCTGGATCAGATTGAAAATGTATTCGTGTAGGCTTTCTTCTAGTTGATAAATGTATGGTGTTATTATAAATATCATCTCTTGTTTTCAATATTCTAATATGCTCATTTAAACTACTATGAAATCTTTCTACGTCCGAGTTCCCGGTATGTCTGCATTATGTAGTAAGGTGTAAGTCAATTTTTTGTTTTTCTAAAAAGCCTTTTAAAAGTGCTGACGTAAATCATGGTTCATTGTATATTATTAATTTTTTTGGTGTTCTCATCAAGTTAGACATTATGCTTAATAAGATTTAAAAGAATTCTGTTGAAAAGTCCTGTTCTATAGGTTTGTTTTCGCTAAGCATATTTATAATGCTGCACTTAGCTGCAGACTTTGCTTTAATTCTGTTATGCTACCCGTTAGAGTGCAACACAGAAGGAGTGAGAACTGATTTGGTTTTGATGCAAAAATATTCTGATTTTATTTTCTATTTCTTCAACTATTTATACTTAATTCTAATGATTACAATATTATAAACATACTTCATTTTTAAATATCCATTTACACATAAAAGAGAATTGAGTCATTTAAAATTGTAATTTTCTTTCTTATTATTTCTGTATTTTAAAATATCTATGTTCTCTTTAAAATGCTTTGACCTACGCTATTAATATTTATCATTTTACAAATTTTTTATATTCCTATATGTGTGTCACAATTTCTTTGTTAATTTTTTTTAAGGTTTATTGTTACATAAAATTTTTATCAAAACAAAAGTGGTGCAAATGTAATTAGAGTTTTTTTTTTTTTTTTTATTTTTATTTCTCTATTTAAAATATGTGGTATGTTGTTTATGGTATTTTAAACACATTACACCTTCCCCCTTAGGATTGAATTTATGAATGTAATGAAATGAATTTAATCTAAAAAAAAAATTCAAATGATATATAAGTGTTTAATTGTGAAGTATTTGTAATAATGCTTATTGAAATTGTTTTTACTATTAATTAGATTTGTATAACTTAAGTATATTATTATGATATAATTTTTCTGAATTATCCATTTTTAATAAAGAATTAATTCCTAGTCTTTTTGTTATTTCATACGGTCCCTTATATGGGCTTTGATTCTTCTTTCTAGATTCTAACTTTATTAATACTAAGTCTCCTACTTTAAAATTACTAACATTTGTGTTTTTGTCATAAATTTCTTTTGATTTTTGTTTGGCTATGTCAATTAACTTTTTAGCATTTTCCAATGATCTTTTTAGTCTCAACTTAATTTCATTAGCGTAATTTTCAATGTCATAACACTTACTTGAGTGTTGTATTGTGTCTGTTGGTAATGCCGCTAACTTTCCATAAATTAGTTCGTGAGGCGAATAGTTTGTGTCAATATGTGGTGTCGTATTATATGCAAATGTATAGTATGGTATCCATTTGTCCCATTCATTATCATCAACAAAATTTAGTAAATATTCATTTAATACGCGATGATTACGTTCTAAAGAACCTATTGTTTGGTGGTGATAAGGTGCTGAAAATATTTGATTAATTTTCAATAAATTACAAACTTCTTTTAACAATTCGTTGTTAAATTCTGTACCTCTATCTGATTTAAGATTCTTAAAACATCCATACTTTAGAATGAACTGTTCAACTAATGTTTTAGCAATACTTCTAGCATCTTTTGTTTCAATTGGGTGTGCCATTACATATTTTGATAATTCACATTGCATAGTTAGTATATATCTGTACCCATTAGATATTCTTAAAGGTCCAACAGTATCTATTTCTATTGTTTCAAAACTAGTAGTAGGACTTTCTGTCACGATCATTTCCTCTTTAATGTTTTTAGTTTGTTTATTTCTAAGACATTTATCACATTTGGTAATATAATCTCTAACCATCTTTCTCATATTCTTCCATACATAACGTTGTTTTAATTTTAGTACTGTTTTTCTTATACCAAAATGTCCTGATAATGGTGAATTGTGGAATTCTTCTATAATTTTCATTTGTGATCTTTTATTCGTAATATGTTGTAAAGGTTTGTATAATATAATATTCAATTCAAAATTTCTATACTTATTTGATTTCAATAATTTCTGGTATACCTCATTATAAATTTTATTTAAATATCTATCTGATATGAGCTCAAAAATATTATCTTCGCATGATAAAGCGAGATTCTTTATATTTTGCTTATGCATATAAATCATTAATTTCTCTAGTGACAAAACGTATTTTGCTAGATCTTCATTAACATTTATTACAAAGCTATTATCTTTACTTTCTATGGTACCATCTTTAGGTCCATTTTTTATATTTTTTATACCGGTTTTTATAATGTTAAATTTTAATTTGTGAACGTTCTTTATATCTTGTAATGATGTACATTCCCACATATGATCCTTATGTTGGGTTTGGGATATGTCATTCTCGTTATTTCTTTCTATATTCTCAATATTTTCCTTTGCAGTCATTCCACGTGTTGTTACTAAAATTTTCGATGGTAGTTTCCTATCTTCTTCTACAGGTGTCATATTTCTTAACATCTCAGAATCTAATTTTATTCTTGATAAAGCGTCCGCGTTTGTATTAATCTTTCCTTTCTTGTAAACAATTTCAAAATCATAATCTGATAAATCAATTCGTATCCGAGTCAGTTTAGATGAAGGGTTTTTATGTGAAAAAAGTGAAACAAGTGGTCTGTGATCGGTTACTACAATAAATTTTCTACCAAATAAATATGGTCTAAAGAATTGTATACCCCAATGTATCGCGAGTAGCTCTTTTTCTATTACTGGCTTGTTTAAATCATGTTTCCCTAAAGTCTTGCTAGCATAAGAAATTGGTAAATCCTTTCCTATCTCTCCTTGTGATAGTATAGCTCCCAATGCGTAATTTGATGCATCTGTGGTTAATATGAAAGGTTTTTCAAAGTCTGGGTATCTTAATATTGGTGCTGTAATTAATTTTGTTTTCAGTGTATCAAAAGCTCGTTGACATTCTTCCGTCCACCGGAATTCCTTCCCTTTCTTCGTTTGATCATTTAGACATTTTGTGATTTCTGCAAAGTTTTTTATAAAACGTCTATAATAATTACAGAATGCTACAAATCTTTTAACCTCCTCTTTGTCTTTTGGAATTGGATATTGTTCTATTATTTTATGTTTAGAAGGGTCTGTTCGTATACCGTATTTTGTTATTTGATGTCCCAAATAAATTACCTCTGATTTTAGAAATACACATTTTCTTGCATTCAATTTTAAGTTGTATTTTGACAGGCGTTCGAATACTTTCACCAAGTTTTCATTGTGATGTTTTATACTACATCCAAATACAATAATATCGTCTACGTATAAAAATGCTTTGGAATCTAAGCCACTTAGTGCTATTGTCAACATCCTTTGGAAACTATTGGAAGAAATTTTTAAACCAAATGGTAAACGTTTAAATTGATAATGTCCATTACTGGTTGAAAATGCAGTTAATCGCCTGGAATCATCGTCTAAATCTATCTGATGGAATGAGTTAGTCATATCCAGAGTTGAAAAATATTTCGCTCGTCCAAGGCGATCTAGAACATCTTCTAGTCTTGTTAATGGAAACTTATCATTCACTATTTTCTTGTTAAGTTGTCGAAAATCTACAACTAATCTCCATTTCTGTTTTCCATCTTCATTTTTCTTTGGCACTACTAGTAGAGGTGAATTATATGCGCTGTTTGATGGTTCAATGATGTCTTTGTCTAACAATTGTTGTACCTGGTCATTAATCTCTTCTTGTTGTGTATGTGGTAATCTATAATTCTTTATGTATACTGGTGTATTGTCTGAAACCTTTAAATTTTGTGTATAAAAGTTATTAGAAGTCAGTGTCTCTCCCTCTAGGTGAAAAATATCCTGATATTCTTTAAAAATCTGTAATAATTCTGTTTTCGTTTTTTCATCTTTTGTGTCAATTTTCAAAACATTCATTAATGTATTGAATCTGTCTTCACTGAAATTTGTTTGCCTTTGCTTCTGTAATAAGGTGTAATTTCGTAAGGGTTCTATTTCAAAATTAATATTCTCTAAAATAACGTCTTTATCTGTTGTATTCAATATCCTGACATGGTGGTTGCCTCTTCCTGGTACTATGGTATTACTAACAAATATACCTTACTGAATTTCATTATTAAGAATGATACTATCTTCGCATATATCCAAATTTACAGGATGAATACTTTCTGATCGTTTTTCTACTTTTATGCAATAATTTTTGTTTACCCACGATTTCATAGGTATGGTGATCTCTTCACCCCCTAAGGTAAGTGTTAGCGTGAATGTTTCATAGTCAATCTTACATAAAAATTTTGTAAAGAAATCTCTTCCTAAAATTCCGTCAGTTGGTATTGGAAATTCCTTTTCAATAATATGAAATTTGTAGTTTTCACTGAAATTGTTTATGGTGAATTTCAATTCTGATGTTCCTACGGATCTTATCTTTTCTGTGGTGATACCTGTGAAGCTAATTGATTTTTCTTTATCGATATGTAAGAAGTCTTCATTTAATCTATTAATTTTACATAAAGAGATATCTGCCCCTGTGTCTATTAAAAATGTCAGTTTTGAGTTGTTACCTAAGTCTAAGTTTATATAATTCGTGATGTTGTTAGATACCTGAAAGACATTATTTAGTTTTATTATTGGTTCTCCGGACAGTGGGTTCGTAAAGTTCCTTGACTCACTTCCGGATCCTGATGGTTTTCCTGTACATAGTGTATATGTCTTCTATTCGGAATGTTGTTCTTGTAATGATTCCTATTTTGGTTCCTGTTGTTTTGGTTATTATTATGATAATCATGATAATTATTTTGTCTGTTACCACTGTTTCTGTTATTATTGTTATGCTGTGTAGGCCTGCTGTTATATGCGTTACCATTGTTATTATATTGCCTATTGTTATATATGTTTCTGTTAGAATGAAAATCATTCCTTTTATTGTTGTTATTGTAATTATTGTTGGTGTTGTTTATGTTTCTCTGGTTATATCTTTCGTTCCTATTATTTGAAAAGTAAAGGATTTGCTCGGAGTTATTAGAAAATTCTTTTTCTAGCTCTAATGCTAATTGTAATGCTTCATTAAGTTCTTTGGGTCTTGAAGCGAAAATAGTAGGTTTTAAATCTCCTTTCAGTCCATTTTTAAATACATTCAATGCATAATCTTTGTTTAATTGTTTTATAGTTGAAGATTGCACTTTATTGCAGTTTTCTATTCCTTTGATTTGCAATTCATTTAGTTCCGCAATCATTTCTAGTATTTTTTCATGATACGTGGTCACATTCATGTTCCTTTGCGAAAAATTATTTAAAGTAACTTGTATTTGCGAAACTGTTTTTCTTGATTTGTATCTATTTTCCAGAAGAGTTTTCAAATTTTCTAATGTTTCTGGAGCTGTTATACCCAATGAAGTTTTTACAATGCTAGACAATTTTACGTTATAAACAAAAGTGATTAAAATTGGTTTTTGTGCTGACTCTAAAGTATTATGAATTAAACTTATGATTGTAATAAATGAATTCAATTCCTTGTAATTTCCTGTGAATTCAGGAATTACTTTCATTGCAGTCTCTAGGTTAAAATTCGCCATATTTATTAAATTTTGCTTTTTAGATAATAAAGATTGTTCAAAAAGTGTCTTTGCTGTGTTATAGTATTTGCTAAATTTTTCTATGATTTCTTTAACTTCTTCTGTCTTTGTTTTTGTGTCAGATAGTTTCAGAAATTCTACTTGCAATGATTCTAATTCTTTTAATTTTGTTACTAGTGTGTCTTCACTGTATCCTTTATTTCCTGCTTTCTTAAAGTTTTTAATTAAAGTTTCTACTTTACTTATAATTACTTCCATTTAGATACATATACTATTATTTGTTTTCTGTATGTTTTATTAAAAAAAAATTTTTTTTTTTTAAACCTGTACTACAGCTTTCTTTTGAACATAATTCTTAATATATCTATTTAACTTACTTATTATAAAAATTATTACAATAATACAAAAAATAAAAAATGCATCTAGTTTAATAGTCGTCCCGAAGTCCATCTCTTGGTTGTTGTTATTATTCACTGTGATGGCTTCTACAGATTTGGATTTTTGATTGCCCATTTAATCTTTGTAGCTCTATGTATAGTTTTCTTTTTTCCTGTCCGTGTGACAAACCTATTAGTCGCACTAATTCTCTTCTTTGTTTCTTTATTTGGAGTTTCTTTCCTCCCCTATTCGTTTTCTTCTTCGTTTCTCGTTTCTGTTCTTCTTTTTTTCTTTTCTGATTCCTCTCCAAGTACTCTTCAATTGTTAAAGGTTTTGGCCCAGCATTTAATGGAGTAGGTGTGTATTTCGGTTGGTTTTTCTGTGTGTTGGCACCCTCTGGTATGTATTCTTCTACGCAATATTTTGAGAATATTGCGTCTATATCCTCCTTTGACGGGGTTGGATCTTCGTGCCTGGACATATAATTAGTTGGAAAAGGATTCAATTTTGATAAGGTTTAAAAGTATTCAATGGTTGGCAGGATCGCCATGAAAAGTCCTGTTCTATAGGTTTGTTTTTGCTAAGCATATTTATAATGCTGCACTTAGCTGCAGACTTTGCTTTAATTCTGTTATGCTACCCGTTAGAGTGCAACACAGAAGGAGTGAGAACTGATTTGGTTTTGATGCAAAAATATTCTGATTTTATTTTCTATTTCTTCAACTATTTATACTTAATTCTAATGATTACAATATTATAAACATACTTCATTTTTAAATATCCATTTACACATAAAAGAGAATTGAGTCATTTAAAATTGTAATTTTCTTTCTTATTATTTCTGTATTTTAAAATATCTATGTTCTCTTTAAAATGCTTTGACCTACGCTATTAATATTTATCATTTTACAAATTTTTTATATTCCTATATGTGTGTCACAATTTCTTTGTTAATTTTTTTTAAGGTTTATTGT
Source organism: Phania funesta (assembly GCA_963932375.1). Taxonomy (NCBI): domain Eukaryota; kingdom Metazoa; phylum Arthropoda; class Insecta; order Diptera; family Tachinidae; genus Phania; species Phania funesta. The sequence continues at coordinate 88,048,035 of OZ010653.1, forward strand.
TACATAAAATTTTTATCAAAACAAAAGTGGTGCAAATGTAATTAGAGTTTTTTTTTTTTTCTCTATTTAAAATATGTGGTATGTTGTTTATGGTATTTTAAACACATTACACTGTCCTCAATTTTCTGAATCAAGGCATATTTCGCACATCGTTATATAATAGGGGGTTCTTGAATCCATGTACCAAATATCTGCGTGGTAAATTTCTTGTGGAGTACCAGGGGTTTCCTTCTTCTCAAATGGAAGCTTAAGGGGGTTTCTTTCAATCTTGTAATTACAGATTTCATAATTGTTTATTACTTTTGATATTACCTTTCTCATATTTGGATAGTAATACTTTCTTTTTTAATCCAAGTACGTCTTGTCGATTCCTGGGTGGTTGTTTTCATATTTGTGGTGCTTCATTATTATTTCTAACAAGCTCTGCTTTTCCCCATTTTCCAATAAGGTATTTGTTCTGTAAATTCTGAATCTTTTGATATTTTTCATTTTAATTACCTCATTCTGTATCATGCAATATAATTCTTCAATGCCACAATAGATTACTACATTTTCCAATTCTTCTATTATCCTCAGTATTTTTTCTAAGACCGCAGCATAATCATTTGTTCCAACTCCGAATATGTACAACTTTTTATTAAACTGTTCTTCTCCTCATATGAATCATCTTGTTTTCTTTCATTTAATATTTGCTTGTTCGCAAATTGTAAGGTACTTTCTGTAATTCTGATATGATCAGCGCCATCATCCTGTGCGCTATGCACCGTGGCTGTTGCGTTTGTCTGTCTACAACCCTAAAGTATAATTTCTCATTTCTATGTTTCCGCAAAAAAATGTCCTTTTGGGCATAATTTTCTTAAAAAAAGAGCGCTGCATAGGTTGCATTGGAAAAGTTTTGTTCCATGCTTCTGGTTCATATGAAGATTTAACACTTCCTTTCTTTTAGAATTCTTTTTGCAAATGTCACATTCAAATAGATTTATCTCCGCTTTTTCTGCTTCTTCTGCAGTTATTCTTGATAGTGCATCCGCCACCCTATTTCATTTTCCTGCACATGATGGATATCGAACTCATATTCGTTGAGCCTAATTTTCCTTCTTATCATATTTGAATTTGGCTCTTTTAGAGAGGCCAACCATATTAACGGTCTATGATCGGTATTCAGACGAAACTTTCTACCATATAAGTAGTGTCTGAACTGTCCACAGGCTTCGCCTATTCCAGCTTCAATCTTCTAAAGATCTTCTTTAGTTTTAAGTGGAAATGTGTTATACTTTGGCGTAATACTTTGGCGAGTCTGGTTAAGTGTTCGTAGATGAATTTTGTGGTCGGCCAACATTTTCGCTATTACTTTGTTTTGATGTTCTGTTGTTGCCGAAAACGTTAAAATCAACAATAAGTTAATGATGATCGTTAATAAGCACAAAACCTAAACATTAAAAACTACCTTGCAATTTTGAAAAGTCGATCTTCTTTAACATAAATTCAAATTAAACTTTGTATTGTTTATTTAGTAAAATATTATAACGTTTCAGACATTTTGTTGATTAAAAATTTAAAAATTAGAAGTTTTGAAATTTAAAATACCAAAATGTATGAACTGGCTAAGTATGTTCATATACATACATTTGCTTTTGTTTTATTTCGATAATTATAACTAAGGGCAGCTATGAAGAATTGGCATTAAAATGACTTAGTTTTCAAAGGGCAATGACAGAAGTTTACAGTGAATAGTATTAACATTAAAGATTTCCTCTGTCATATGCCTAATGCTGATAATGAGTTTAATGGTTCTTCAAAAAATTGACTAATATTTTTAAAACGTTGTCCTATTACCAAAGTCTCATTATTCTCTTCTCGTTTGAAGCTTATAATTGGGAAAGGCGTAAAAGGCATTACAAGGCATATGTTATTTGGAGGTTTATCACTTAAATATCCATAAATAGTCATAAATATTTCCATTTTTTTCTTTTAATCCTAAAGTTTTTGGCCCATATATCAAATTTCGAAGAAAATTTCTTTTGTGCAATTGTCGCAGAATAGCAGTCGGCTTGCGAATATCTTTTTTAAATCATTTGCAATTGGTTTTCAAAATCATATGCAGAAAAGTTACATATACAACAATCCGTGCTGCCTGACGCATGCACATATGTGAAGCAAACTGTACACATTATAGGTAACACTTTGAGGCCCAAAAACGACATTGAAATGTAAAACAAAGAGTTTCAACAAATCTTTTGCAGCTTGGATGTTATTTGGAAAATTTTTTGAGCAAGACAATAGCCTTATAGCACAGTGCAATAGTAAAAAAGTGTAATAAAAATCGTCACTAACATTATTTTTCAAAACTAAAACACCTGTATACAGCAAAAATTGACGAAATTCTGTGGCCTTCCACTTAGCAAGTTCATCCAAACTTTTTCTTTGTCACCGAATTTTAAACAATTTTGCTGCAAGTATGAAACTTCTTCAATGAATTTCTCTAAGAATTGATTTACATCATGTGGCTTTTGTTTGCCTATATATACTATATACCAGCGGGAAACATATATTTTTAATATTAACTACTTTAACTAGAATTGACCAAAGTTGCGTATTTGAACTTTTGAAAATTGGCAAGCCGTCGATATAAATGTCACAAAGTATTTCATTATAATTTTCTAATAAATGTGCCACCTTCATCAAATTTTGTTTAATACCGAAATGAGCGTATTGACTGGTCTGCACAGTCACTATGTTTGGTGGTGCTTCAATATTTTCGTCAAGCGTCAGTGGGGATAGAGACACATCTACACCATGAGTTCTTAGTATAGCCAGAAGTTCTCTCATGTTCTTCCTTGTAGTTCTGCTTCTTAACTGCCATTGCCCTAATTCACTAGCTAATTTGTTATTGCCGTATCCCTCATCTAAATCCTGATGAACGGAAATATCGGTATCCGAGGATTTCATGTTGGCATTATCTGCTAAGTCATTTATGTACACAATTGCTTCACTTGCACTTTTTAATCTTTTTAAATAATTTTATTTTTTTATTTTTTCAAATCGCCGTTTATGTCGCGCACTACAGTTCATATTTCTTTTTATTAATAATACTTTTATATTAATTACATACTTTTATAATAATTTTAATTTTACCACTTTATATTGTACAATGTACATACACAAAATTGTTTACGAAATTAAACAATGGAGTTACCGCTATGTAATCTTTCAACAAATATCAGACTATGTAGTTCTAACTGCACGAACTGTACAGCTCTTGGCAACACTTTATGTAATCGTTAAAACGCGAACACTTGTCGCTTAACAACAAACTATTGTTGGAAAATAATATGATCCATGACTGCATTACATAGGACCATGTTTATCTGCCCAATATCAGCCCAATATTATTTGCAGGGTAATATGCAGAATCACTATTTTCTGAATTAGAAGAGCCAATTGCTTGTAATGCGTTGTACCAGCTACAAATTGAAAGTTAAAAAGCATTGCGCAAAATTGCATCACAGTGAGAAGAATTATAAAAACGGTTATAACTTTGTATGTTCTTGCTTCAATTCAATCACCGTTAAATAATTACATTAAAAATAACACTCGTCATTTTGTTGTAAAGGATTGCCGCACATTCGAGAATGTGTTTGTAAGTATTTGTCAAAAAACGGTTTCAAAGGTGTAATCTCATTTCCCAAAAAATCCTATCTATTTTCTAAATAATCCTAAATGAAAATTGTCATCCTCTTTTGTGATGAAATTTGGGGTTAGAACCCAAAAACGTTGTTTGCATATATTGGTTTTGTGCTGCTAATACGAGGTTGTAGCCGGTTGAAACTTTACGCAAACAAAAAACATTTTCTTTGCCTCGCTTGCCAACAAGCTGTCATTTTATGGCTCAATTTTTCTGGTGTGCGAAGGCCCAGAGTCACTAGTATGTGAAAAACTATTTTTGTTTCAATTCACGTAGTTTTTTCTTCAATTCGCTTGTTTTGATGTAAGAACTGAGGTAGCTCCGTAATGTCCGATGTCGACTTACGGATCAACAATCCTTATTTAACTCAATTGATTTACCCACACTCTGGGGCCACAATATACGTATCTTTCATTACACGTTTTAATTATTTTATAAGTATTTATTAAAGTTGGCAGCTGTGTAGATTTAGTCCGGTATATTCGACAACTATTCGGTTTCTGCGAACCGACTTCTTTTGAAACAGGATTCGGGCATTCTGGTACTATTGGGAATCCGTGTCTCTCTAATAATATTCTTTTAATCTAGTCTTACCCTATGATTAAGCTATCTTAACGAACAAAGCCAAAGCCGCTGTGCCAAAATAGCCAGCAGAAGCCGTTGAGCCAAAACAGTCTCTTAATATTTTCTTTCGAATTCATCTTTGCTAGATGTTTACTGCTTGAACAATTTTAAATGCCTTATCTTCACCATACACAACACCAGCATGCTGGTACAACCACAACAATATCAAAGTCATTTTCATATCGCATCATCAGCTGGTACATTCACACTATAAGCACATACACGATCAATCGGCTCGCACAATCGCTTAATTGCATGATGGTGTCGTGTATGGGCCGCTTTACTGTTTAGAAATTGAAGTTGTAAATTTTGCAACAGAAAATCTGGAGAAAATATATTTTTATGCTACAAACTAAACTTTTACTAATTCCTAAAACAAAAAGCTGACTGATACTCTGCGTATATATGTATGTACATACATATGTATTTATGACATTTAATGATACTTAAAGAAAAATCTACTACTTTTATTCGGCATCAATAATTATATACTCATATTTAGTATTATTTGCTTAATCCATGAAAAACGGTTTGTGGCGTATTTGTACAACTGCTGAATTTAAGGTCATGTTCAAGGCGTATCTAACTAGGTGGCATTGCTACGACAACAAATACAACAACAGCAGGCAACTTTGTTTGTGTAAAATCAATGATTACTGCCAAAAACATGTGACAAAAAAAAGCAAATTAAAAGGAAAATAGTTGAAAAAAGGTTTGTTGGTAAACAAAACCAAAACACTCTGACATTTACAAAGTGTAAACAAAGAAAAAATGACATGTAATCAAAAAAAATCACCTGCAGTAGTGATGCCACCTAGTTAAATATGCCTTGGTCATGTTCAGCAAACGCTTGATTCTCCACAAGTTGAACGTTTAAGGCCTGACAAATGCTAATGTAAAAAATTGATTTACTTATTCATTTATTTAATCTTAAGAAAATAAATTCTTAGATTAAATTTAGTTAAAAGAGCTGCTTTGGCCATCAGCTTTTCGTATAAATAAAATATAAGTGGGCTTTTGTATTGATTTTTAAAATTTTGTTTATTTCCTTTTCTGCTCATTCCATATTAGTAGTCAATATTTTATGATATTTACATATTTATGTATGTATATACCTGAGTGCGTTTTTCACTAGCATTAAAAACAGAATATATGTATATATGTATGTATATGGAACACTGAAAGATAAATACATCCGTATGATAGAGCCTTAATTTATAAGAATGTAAAACAAAATCTGAAACATTAAATTTAAGCAATAATAGTAATTAGTAATTTAATTTTAATATGACTACTCTTATTAGTATGCATGTGTCATTTTGTTGAATGTCACGTTTTAACTTGTGAAGATTATTTCAATTTGTATGAAGGCATCCACAAAGAAAGAAATAAAGACTACGTCATGTTCATGCTGTTTTGTTAGATGACGTATTATGTGCAATTTGTGCTACATGCCTAGAAATGTTCAATCTTATGAGCGGGACGGCGTAGTCTTTATTTCGACCATTAGGCGTGCTCCAGGTGCATAACAAAATAGTCCGGACTATTGAGAGTAAAAAGAAAATGACTCTCTGAATGTGCCAAAGTTGTCCGGAATTGCTGGAACGCAAAAAAACCACAAATGGTGCCTACTTTCTCAAATAAATTTTATTTTGTAATTTTATACGCATAAAATGCATCATATTTTAAAAGCAATACTTTTGCAGCATTGCCAGCAGCTGTCCGTAACTTATTAACTGATCGATAAAAGCATTTCTAAATAAAGTGATAAATATGCACAAATATATGTTCTTACAACTTCAAGTTTATTTGACAAATTTTCCGTTTTGCTTTTTAATAAATTTAAAATCAAAACTTTTTTCCTTTATTTAAAAAATTTTTTGATTTTTAAATATAAACAAAAAACAGCTGATAATTTAATTCTAGTCCGAACTTATCCAAAGGAAAAGTTCGGACGACTTTGTACAGGAAATGAAATATTTTACTCTCTCACTCGGACTAGTTCGGACTGTTTTGTTATGCACCTGGAACACGCCTATTATTAGATGCACCCATTAGCACAGCTGAAACATTTTTAGTTTCTAACTGTTAAACTAAATAGATAGAAAAGAAAATGAAATTTTTCATGTGTGAAGTTTACTCGCCAGTTAAAAACAAGAATTATTTTTTTATATGGAGTTTTGTCGTTATACATAACAGTTTTATAATTGTGCCCTGTTCTATTTTGATTTGTAGAATAAAAATTTGTAATAAAAATTAAACCAATAGCATAAAATTTATAGACGTGAAATTGCAGACGAATAACAAAAGTTGCATGTAAAATAACGAGTATACAACATCAGAACACAGATTAAACCACAAATTATACAGAATCGTCAACTTTAACGATTGATGGATAATAACGGTTATCAGTTTTATGTTATGGCCAGCCGTTAAGGAAAGTGAAAAATAACGCACGCAAGCAAATAAAGTAAAAATAATTAAAATTAAAGAAAGTAATTGACTTTAACTAAAATTTTAAAGGTTTTGTACCAAAAAAGTTGTACAAAAGGTAATTGAGCAGCCTAAGAAAGAGACGGATTGAAAAGCACCTCTGTATACTTTGTGGATTAACATTTTAATTATAAATATTTAAAATTTAATAAATAATGTTATATTGTTAAAACAATTGTAAACTTGTATGAAATATTCTATTAATTAATTAATAAACAATATATAAAAAAAATATCAAATAGGTTTCAAAACTTTCAAAGACAAATAATAGGGAAAACAAACAAAAAATATTTTCATTTATATTTATGTGTAAATATTTTAACAAAACTTATTTGTAAAAACAGTAAACGAATTAATTAATTGAAAAAGGTCAAAAAACTATAATAACTTTTGTAATACATATTATACAAATTTTTATATAAAGCGGATATAAGTATAACTAACCAAAATGTACTTTTTTTAATTTTAAATAAATTAATGACTTAATTTTAATTATATTTAGTTATGAAAATTTAAATAAAGAAAAATTATTTTAAAATTAAAACGTTTCCTTCTTTTATTACAATCATCAGTAGAATGTAGACTCCATTCCGGTATCAGGCAAGATATAATTTTGGTAAGTTTGGAATTATTATAAATCCGCACAAAAACATAAATGTCTAAATAAGGCCAAGTTCCTATCCAAACACATCGGCCGTAAAATGTACTGAGGTCAAAATTTGGACCAAGTACTTCATATGTACAATACCATCCCATTTCTAGGCAACTTGCTAGCTTGGTAACATTTTTCCCATAATCCCCTCCCAAATTAGTTAAAAAACATTTTGCCAAGCTAGCAATTCGCCTAGAAATGGTTATTTTGTATCTCCAATTATTAATTTCATTTTCATTAACTTTTGCTATTTGAAAATATTAAAATTTGTTGCAGGTTTTATTTTTGGATACGTTCTTTAATTAATAACTATTTATCTGCCAGATTTATACTGGGATTCCCATTTTTAAAATAACTTATAAGCATAAGTTTTTCGTTAATGCCATAAATGGTTAAAAAATGTTATGCTCATTATTACCAAAATGTGTAATCGCCAAAATTGTTAAGTCATCTTTTGAATGACTAATTACAATAAATTTTGGTTAGGAATAAAATTCAAAACACATTAAATACTACTTTGGGCAAAAAACAGTAAGACTTTGTTCATAATTTTAAATTTCTTTATTTATTCTGACAAGTCTATTTCGTCCCCCTCAAAGTAATTCCTCATAGCTGCAACACACTTATTCCAACGCTTTTTCCAATCCTCGTAACAGTTGTTAAAGTCAATTTCGGGAATTGCATTCAATGCGCGTAGCGATTCACGTTTAATATTTTTAATTGACTCAAAACAGTTTCCCCGGACAATCGCTTGAGTTTGCTTAACAGCCAGAAGTCACACGGAGCTAAATCAGGCGAAACGGTGGCTGTGGAACGATACTGATTCAATTTTTGGCGAAAAACTCACGAAAAATCAATGCGGTATGCGACGACGTTGCATTAACATGGTGCAACAACCAATAGTTGTCGGCCCGTAATTCCGTCATCTTTTTACGAATAGCTTCGCGCGAACGACGCGTTGACAGTTTGGGCGGTCGGAAGGAGTTCGGAGTGCACCAACCTCGATGATCGAAGAAAACAGTCAACAAGACATTGATTTTTGACTTGCTTTGACGTGATTTTTTTTGGGTTCGGCTCACCTTTGGCATGGTTTTCGGCCGATTGATCGTCTGTTTCCGGGTCGTAAGCGTAGATCCAAGACTCGTCGCCAGTTATAATACGTTTAATGACATCCTGGTAGTCGAAAAGCATTGTTTGACAGACGTCAACGTGACGCTGTTTTTCAAAAAAATTTGGTGATTTTGGAACCAATCGTAATTTTACTTTTCTTAGGCCCAAATGATCTTTTAAAATGGCTGTCACTGATCCCTCCGATATTCCAACGATATCAGTAAGGTCTCTGACTGTTAATCGTCGATTCTCGAACACCAATTCCTTGATTTTATTTACGTGTTGATCATCAGTTGATGTTGATGGCCGTTCTGGACGTGGTTCGTCGCCAACGCGTTCTCAACCCTTTTTGAATAATTTTTACCAATCAAAAACACTTTCTCGCGATATACAATTATCACCGAAGGCCTTTTGACACATTCTGAACGTTTCGGCACCAGAAATTTCATTCCGCACACAAAATTTAATGGAAAATCTTTGTTGAATAATTTCACTCATTGTAGAAATCGCCGAATGTACTTGTTGTACTTCAGAAAGACAAGCGTATACTAAACACTAATGATTACTTTGATGTAATATTTGACACAGATGTCACTGACGGTCATACCAACGTAGAAAAAAAATTCGACAAATGGATTTGCTCGCGAAATTTAAATTAAAAAGTCTTACTATTTTTTGACTACAGTAGTATTTCTGCTTAACAAAATAAATATAGAAAGTTTTAAATGCATGACATTTAATAAAAATCTAGTTTACAAGGATTACAATGCTATAACCTACTTGGGTTTCCAATATTTGCGCATGGTATGTTCTTTTAACTTTAAAATTAATTACTATTCTCGCTTCCTTCATAAAATGAATGCAAGTTTTAATTTTAATAAAACAAATATTAAACTAAAGAGTCAGAGGCATTTTATTGAAAAATTTTTCACTGAAAAATAACAAATGTGTAAATGAACATATTTATGGCTAGTCTCCATGTAAACAATGTTTAACATTCAGTACCTGAAAAAACGCAGAAAAACCCGGCTAAGTCGTCCACACTACCTAGTACATTAATGTACACTGGCTCACAGCTTATTTCGTGTGAGACACTATATTTACTTCTTATTGAAGAAAAAACAACAAAAATTCAATTTAACAAAAAAAATTTTTTTTGCATTTTATTCTTTGTCCATTTCTTCGTGTAATAAAACAAAAACAACATTTTAAAAATGTTTGAAAAAAGAAAAAATATAACAAAAACAAAAATTCATACAAAATCAAAGTCAGAGCTTATTTCGTGTATATATTGTTACAAAGTAATAGTCAAAGGTGTGTGAAACGACCTATTGTACAAATGTACAAATACGCAATATCACAAACACAAAGCAAAAACAAATTGCGCAGCAGAAATTCCATGAATCGCGATTCAATAAAAACAATTTCTACAGCAAGCAAAAAGTAAACAAAAGATACACACACACACACAAACACATATTCAAGACTACTAAGCCAGCAACTGAAATAACAAATGCGTGATTTCGCGTATGTTCGGGACATTTCAAGAAGCGGCCGTGATCTGTATATAAAGGCGCCGTCTACCGCAGAAGAGTTAATTGACTTTGAGATTTCATACCGTGAATATCTGTGCGTACAAAAGTGTGAAGTGTACAGTGTAAATAATTACTTAGTATAGTTGTAAATAGAGTATTAATTGCCGAATAAAGTTGTGTACTGGTAAAAATCAATAAGGACTGTGTAATTTAATTATTGCAATTAAACGAACCCTGCAAAATCACGTTTATTGTGGTAATAAACGTAACAACTGGTGTCAGAAGTGAAATTGCGAAAAAAAACATTAAAAATAAAAAGTAAGTAAAACAAAATGAAGTTTGACGAGCTAAAAGTAGATCAGCTAAAAAAAGAGCTGAGCAAGTTTGATCTGTCAACGGTGGGCAATAAGGCAGAACTGCAAAAGAGGCTGATAGAGGAATTCAAGCGACGTGGTATTGACATCGGTCTACATGAATTCGAGGAAAAAGAGGAGCTCGAGATATGTACCCCTGCCACAAACACTAATATAGACTTCAGCGTAATGTTCGCCGCTATGATGGAGAAATTTCAAGAAGCTTCTAAGACTAACAGCGAAAGACTCTTAGCTGAGGTCAGAGCCAACAACGAAAGACAAGAGGAGAAATTTCAAGAAGTTTCTAAGATCAACAGCGAAAGGCTCTTAGCTGGGGTAGAATAAAAACTTCAAGAAGCTTCTAAGATTTACAACGAAAGACAAGAGGAGAAATTTCATGAAGCTTCTAAGATCAACAGCGAAAGACTGTTAGCTGGGGTAGAGAAAAAACTTCAAGAAGCTTCTAAGGTTAACAGCGAAAGACTCTTAGCTGAGGTCAGAGCCAACAACGAGGGACTAGAAGAAAAGTTTCAAGAATCTTCTAAGGTTAACAGCGAACGACTCTTAGCTGAGGTCAGAGCGAGCAACGAGAGACAAGAGAAAAGACTGTTAGCTGAGGTCAGAGCCAACAACGAGAGACTAGAGGAAAAATTTCAAGAAGCTTCTAAGATCAACAGCGAAAGACTATTGGCTGAAGTCAGAGCCAACAACGAGACACTTCAGGAAATTTCAGAAGTTATGGGCAAACGAGTGGATGCTATAGAACTAAAAGTTAGTGAGCTTGATGAAAAATTTTCCGGCGTAGATGCAGAAATTCATGAGTTAAAGAACAAGATGAGCGATCTACGAATTCGAGAAGGACCGGCAAGAATAATTCCTGAGCACGCCAGCAAGATAAAGGCCCCAAGCTTTGATGGTAGCGCACCTTTTAATGTCTTCAAGTTCCAAGTCGAAACGGTGGCTAGCAAAAATGAATGGGACAGTGAAGAAAAAGCTATAGAACTAATTCTTTCGTTAAAGGGAACAGCAGCAGCAATCCTTGAAAGCTTACCAGCTGGCTGCAGAAATAGCTACGAAGACATAATGGTGGCCTTGCAACGTAAGTACGGTGGCGAACATAAGAGAGAACTGTACAGGATGGAACTACGGGGCAGAGTGCAGAAGCCGAATGAAACCCTGCAAGATTTTGCGATGGAAATTGAACGCTTGGTGCAGCTGACATACCCAGGCGAGAACCATCCATTCCTGGACCAGTTCAAGATAGAAGCATTTGTAAATGGCACACGGGATCCAGATGTTAAATATGCAGCTTGCGCTATGCAGAAGTCGTCCTTTGCGGAAACCATTTCGTACGCACTGGCCCAGGAGACCGCAAAAGTCATATCGAAGCCACAAGTCTACAAGGTGCGGCGACTTGAGGCTGATACGCCAACTTGCGGAGACAAAAGGAGCGAGATAGAAGAGGTGGTCAAGCAAAAAAGCAAATCTCGTGCAAAATGCTTTATTTGCGGTAAGGTCGGCCACTTCCAGCGCAACTGCAGATCAGCAAAGAAAAGATCAAGATCTGCTTCGCCACCGAGGGAAAACAAACGGGCTAATAACACCAAAAACGCATTCGTCACCGTTAAACTAGATCGAGCTAGCGCTGAGGGGCAAGAGCTAGCTCCCACAACCGATGGCCCCGCAATCTCCATTTCCATAATGCAGCAAAAGAACAGCAACCTTACTGCTTGTGGTCTTATCAACGGAAAGAAACAGGTCCTCACCATAGACACAGGAGCATCGCAGTCTATAGTAAGGCCCGATTTGGTAAAAGGAGCAGTAGAACCGCTAAATAATATACGACTACGCACTGCTACTGGGGATTCAGCTACTGTCTATGGAAGAGCCAGGGCAAGACTGACTATCGCAAACATCAGCGTCGAACATGTGTTTGTTGTCGCCGACATATTGGATGAAGTTATTATTGGTGCAGACTTCATGATAGCCCACGGGATTGATCTGCGCATTGGACATCAAATAATTGTATGGCGCAACGTCGAGATACCCCTGGATGTTGGATATGAGAGCAGGACCACAGTAAGGAAGCTGTTTGCCGTTGAACGCCAGAAATTACCACCTCAGGCAGAAACTATAGTATAGGCACGTGTGGAGGAAGATTGTGTGGATAACCGGTTGTGGGTTGTAGAACCAAAAGAAATAAAAGCCGAAAGCATAACAGCTAGATCCCTTGTGAAAGCCTGCGACGATGGACGAGTTCCTGTAAGAGTACTTAATCTGTCCAAAAGCGAAAAGACCATTGACAGAAATTTTGAGATCGGTCAATGTGAGCCGGCAGGAGCCATAATTAATTGCGCGGCGAATTCAGTATGCCCCAAAACAACAGCCAAAGAACGAGATTTACTGGCAGAACAGGTGGAAAAATGGGTAGCAGGCGTCACATCTCCTGACAGAAACAAAGCTAAGCAGTTGCTTAGAAAACATGCCTCTGTCTTCGCCCTGAGTAATAAAAGCCAAGGTAGAACTTCAGTTGTGAAACACGAAATAAACACCGGCGAAGCGAGGCCTATAAAACAAGCACCCAGGAGTATTCCCCTAGCAAAGCGAAACGAGGTCAAAGAACTGGTCAACAAAATGGAGCGGAATGGAGTCATTGAGCCATCTTCTAGTCCGTGGAGCTCGCCAATAGTTTTGGTGAAGAAGACAGACGGCAGCACCAGGTTTTGCGTTGATTACCGGAAACTTAATGACGTCACAAAGAAAGATAGTTATCCGCTGCCGAGAATTGACGACACCTTAGACACGTTGGCCGGAACGAAATGGTTCTCTACCTTGGACTTGCAGAGCGGCTATTGGCAGGTAGAGATAGCCGATAAGGATAAGGAGAAAACTGCCTTTAGCGCGAGCGATGGTCTATGGCAGTTCAAGGTGATGCCATTTGGGCTCTGCAACGCTCCACCTCCTTTTGAGCGGTTAATGGAACGTGTGCTTAAAGGTCTCAATTGGAAGACGTGTTTGGTATATCTGGATGACATAATTGTGATGGGGAAAACTTTTGACGAACACCTAAAAAAACCTGGATGAGGTGTTTAAGCGTATAACAGCTGCAGGACTAAAGCCTAGCGTTAAGAAATGCGCTTTGTTTCAAAAGGAGGTTAAATATTTGGGGCATCGTGTAACATCAGAGGGTATATCCACTGATGAGGACAAAATACTGGCTGTAAAGGACTGGCCTCGCCCACGGAATCCTCATGAGCTTCGTAGTTTTCTGGGGCTTTGCACATACTACAGGAGATTTGTGCCGAACTTTGCGCAAGTGGCTGCTAGCTTGCATGAGTTGACCAGAAAGTCGCGACCATACCACTGGAGTGAGGCAGCAGAAGAAGCGTTCCGGAGGCTCAAGGTACTTTTGTGTACAGCACCAATCCTTGCCTATCCAATCGCTGAGCAGAAATTCATATTGGACACGGATGCGAGCGGCTATGGAATAGGGGGAGTCCTTTCCCAGGTGGTTAATGGTGTGGAAAATGTCATTGGCTACTACAGCAGAGTATTGTCCAAGCCCGAGCGAAATTACTGCGTTACACGACGGGAGCTTTTGGCAGTGCTGGAGTGTGTCAAACATTACCACAAATACTTATATGGTCAGCACTTCATCTTAAGGACAGACCATTCCCCATTACGTTGGCTGCTGCAATTTAAGAACCCCGAAGGGCAGCTCGCACGCTGGATCGAACGTCTGCAAAGCTATGATTTTAGTATCGAGCACAGAAAAGGCGGAAAACACAATAATGCTGATGTCCTTTCAAGACGGTCATGCAACGTAGAGTGCAAGCACTGCACAAAAGTCGAGAAAAAGGAATGTGTCATTGACGTGCGGCTGATCCAAATTAGCTCAGGGGAAGACTGGTCTAAGGAACAGAGTGACGACCCCATTTTGGCAAAGATTATGTTGGCTAAGCAGGATAACAAAAGACCGACCCGCAATGAAATATCGGCAGAAAGCCCATTAGCAAAAGCGTACTGGGCCCAGTGGAATAGCCTAAAATTAATAGATGGCTGCTTATATAGATCTTGGGAAAGTGCAGATGGCAAATTTACAACGGACTTAATTGTCGTGCCCACTTCCAAGATAAAGGAGGTAATGAAGCAGTTCCATAACGGTCCTAGTGGCGGCCACCTGGGCATTACAAAAACTCTGGAAAAGATAAAACAGCGATTTTACTGGGTTGGATGCCAGCAGTCTGTAGCCGATTGGATAGCTAATTGCGAACAGTGTATTGCGGCCAAGGGTCCAACAAGAAGAAGTCGCGGCAAGCTTCAGCAATACAACGTGGGTGCCCTTTCTGAGCGGATAGCTATCGATGTAGCAGGTCCATTCCCTGTCAGTGACGCTGGTAACCGGTATGTACTAGTGGTAATAGATTATTTCAGCAAATGGCCCGAGGTGTATGCCATTCCAAACCAAGAATCTAAAACGGTGGTAGACGCATTTGTCAACAATTGGGTGTGTCGATACGGTGTTCCGATAGAATTGCATTCTGACCAGGGACGAAATTTTGAATCTGCCATATTTAAAGAAATGTGCGACTTATATGGCATCAAAAAGACGAGAACGACACCGCTACATCCGCAGTCTGATGGCATGGTAGAAATATTTAACCGTACGCTGGAGGAATACCTCAGAAAAGTGGTCAGTACACACCAAAAGGATTGGGATGAGCATATACCTAAGCTGTTACTGGCTTACCGGTCAGCTGTTCACGATTCCACCTCACGTAGTCCAGCGAAAATCCTGTTTGGAACGGAACTGAAACAATGGAAACACTCTTCAGGCACAGGAAGATCTTCACGAGCTTCATGAGTTTGTCCGTAACCGCATTAAAATATCCAGTGATAAGATGAAAGCCAGGTATGATCGAGCAGCAAACACGGAGGGATTTGCCGAAGGACAAATGGTTCTACTGTTTAACCCACAACGCAAGAAAGGATTATCCCCTAAATTGCAAACCCACTGGGAGGGACCATACAAGTTGGTTAAGAGTCTAAATGTCGTAGTTTACCGGATACAGAAGTGCCATAGCCCGAGGTCCAAAATGAAGGTGGTTCACCTTGAACGACTAGCCAAATATGGAAAGGGTGATGTTGAGCCTGTTCGGGACGAAAAGGCTTAAGTGGGCGGCAGTGTTACAAAGTAATAGTCAAAGGTGTGTGAAACGACCTATTGTACAAATGTACAAATACGCAATATCACAAACACAAAGCAAAAACAAATTGCGCAGCAGAAATTCCATGAAGCGCGATTCAACAAAAACAATTTCTACAGCAAGCAAAAAGTAAACAAAAGATACACACACACACACAAACACATATACAAGACTACTAAGCCAGCAACTGAAATAACAAATGCGCGATTTCGCGTATGTTCGGGACATTTCAAGAAGCGGCCGTGATTTGTATATAAAGGCGCCGTCTACCGCAGAAGAGATAGTTGACTATGAGATTTTATTAAGTGAATATCTGTGCGTACAAAAGTGTTAAGTGTACAGTGTAAATAAGTACTTAGTATAGTTGTAAATAGAGTCTTAATTGCCGAATAAAGTTGCGTACTGGTAAAAATTATTAAGGACTGTGTAATTTAATTTTTACAATTAAACGAATCCTTCAAAATCACGTTTATTGTGGTAATAAACGTAACAATATTAAACTTAAAAATAATTATTATCCTAGAATGAAAAAAAGGTTAATTAATATTTAGTGGGGTAACCTTTTTGCTTTATCACACTTCTTAAACGAGTATTCATTGAAGAAACCAATTTTTTCGTGTAGTCTGGGGAAACCTTACACCATTCATTTCTTAGGGCCTCTTTTAGGTCGCTTATGTTAGATATGTGATAAAGTCTGATTTTTTTCAAGCATAAGCCATAAATTTTCAATAACATTTATGTCTGGTGATTGAGGTGGCGTTTGGATTACAGGTGGACAATTCCATATCAACCATGTTTGGACTACAGCCGACTTGTGCTTTGGTTCGTTGTCTTGGTAGAAGCTGAAATTCTCTCTTATGCCTAATTTTTCCGCACTCTGGAGTAAATTTGCCTTTAAAATATTTAGGTATTGAATTTTGTCCATATTCCCTTCGATAAAGTGCAAACTTCCAACTCGTGATGCCGACGGCACCCCCAAACCATCACATGTCCACCGCCATGCTTTACAGTACCACGTAAGTTTTGAGCTTGGAGCTCCGTATTTGGTTTCCTCCATACGCAAACCTTTCCATCAGACGCAAATAGGCTATACTTACTCTCATCAGAGAAAATAACGGTATCCCAGAACGAGTCTGGCTTCCCAAGGTACTCCGTTGCAAACTGTATTCTTACCCTTTTATTTTTTGCACTTATAAAAGGCTTATTACAAGCAGTTCGACCATGGAAATCATTGTTTCTAAGAATTCTGCGGATGGTTTCAGGGTTGTACTTTTTTC
This sequence comes from Phania funesta, assembly GCA_963932375.1. Taxonomy (NCBI): domain Eukaryota; kingdom Metazoa; phylum Arthropoda; class Insecta; order Diptera; family Tachinidae; genus Phania; species Phania funesta. Next base: position 88,064,971 of record OZ010653.1, read on the forward strand.
CAATGTATTTTTCCACTTCCGCAGCTAAATAGGGTGTACTTATTTTGGAATCCTGCTTAACTTTTCTTAAAATCCACCTTTCATCAGCTTCATTAAATACCTTATTAGGGGCATTTCTGCCCTTATCTGCAATGCGATTCTCGCGTACAAAGCGCTGTATGATATGTATATTGCACTGTTGAATGGCTCAAGTCAACGTTTTTCAATTGAAGTTAGTCGACCCATTCTGATAGCCATCAAAATAATAACTGAAATAATTTCTAGTAGCACAATAATCAGGTACAAAACATTTTACAAGTCAATAAAAGTCATAAATTACTCTCAAATAACGGAAAATTCAAACACGAAATAAGCTGTGACTTTGATTTTATATGAATTTTTGTTTTTGTAATATTTTTTCTTTTTTCAAACATTTTTAAAATGTTGTTTTTGTTTTATTACACGAAGAAGTGGACAAAGAATAAAATTCCAAAAAAATTTTTTTGTTAAATTGAATTTTTGTTGTTTTTTCTTCAATAAGAAGTAAATATAGTGTCTCACACGAAATAAGGTCTGAGCCAGCGTACCATAAAAAACAATAAAAAAAAATTGAAATAACTCTTTTAAACAGCTTATGAAATTAAGTATTATTTTATGAATTACATTTTAAATGCCATTAGAAGTTAGAAAATTAAAATTTTTGTTTGCATAACTGCATTTATTTATTATATCTTATCGTTTTTTGTTACTTTGCGTCTTGACTAGCCATACATCTGTTCAGCCATCACACATTTTGCTTTTCTCCACAGAAATTTGGCTAGTCAACACCGTCGCTGTTCATGATCAAACACAGTTGTCCGCCCATTGTTCGCACAACTTTGTTATGAGTTTACACAAACAAAATACATAGGCAAAATAAAAAGTATGAATGAGTGTGTGCGCTCTTCTGTAAACACCCGTCCATAAACTCTACAAGATCATACATACAATCTCTATGAGAGACAAAAATGATGCTCAAACTGAACAGGAACATCTACACGTATTCTACAAACAGAAAACCAGGAACAAATTTATCCCGCTATTTTGCATATGGTCTCTCAATGTGCGAACAAGTATATGATAATTTAGCCGTAGTGTTCAAAAATATTACTATTATTTAAAATTAATACTACATTTACACCTACGCAAAATCTGGTACTTATGAGATTTTGAGCGAAATCTAGTTCATTTCTACCAGATTACCTATACAAAACACAATCTACTTACGAACTAGATTTTGGCAAAATCTTGTAATACTGAATGATGCAACTATGTATTTTTTGCTAATGTACTGAAATATACAGCGCTGGACAAGAAAATTTTGACATTTGTAACAAAAAAAAAGCGCGGTAGAAACAAAATATTTACAGCAACATTAAAAAATAATAAAAGTTTAAAATAAGTGTTTTCAATATGGATAAAACAATAATGAATAAAGTGTAAGTAATATTACATATGTAATTATGTGTATAAAAACAATTGTAGTACGAATTTAATTAAGTTTAGAGCCAATTTTTTATGCTTTCTTCAGTCAGCTGTTTTTGTTATGAAAATGAAATCCAATAATACGTCAAAGAGCATTGGTGTAAACGGCAGAGATTTTCTTCGAGATTTGAGCTGAAATCTACTAGTTTTTGCGTAGATGTAAATGTAGTATAATAGATTCAATTTTAATTCATTGGTTTTAAAATCCATCCCTGCGGTTTAGTAAATTTGCTTAAATGTAAGCTTTTAAAGGCGAATTATCATTTGGTAATAACTTTGTACCGGGGCGAATTTAACTTGTTGATTTGTACGCAAAATTAGTTAGCACTTGATTACTTCCAACAGAGTACTATACCATGTGTTACTTCTTTGAATAAGTAAAAACGTGTTATAAGTAAGAAACTCCAATTTTAAGAAACGTAAAGGAAAAGTGTTAATGTGATTACCGAAGATATTAATGTACCTACGTAGGTATATAACTACAAAGAATTTAATTAAGTCGCGAAATTGGATAAAAATAGTTGTATCAAAATTATTAAGCCGGCAAAACATTTCCGGGTATGAATACTCTGCGGAAGCGGCCGAAAGCAGTCTGATCTTTAATATTTTTCAATGAAATCAGTAGTAACTCTGCCAATAAGATTTGTATATCAAGAAATTTAACAAATTGATTCCTTTTTACGAACTATAAAGTACCAAGCTATGTATATTACCTTGTGAAATGGTGTTGTTTACGCAGTCGGTTCTAAAGATTTACATACATATGGATGTGTGTATATGTATATAATTTTAATTTAAACAATCACAACTATCAAACTCTTAGAAATTAAACAATTCCTAGTGCTATAACGCTTCAAGAATGTAAGTATTTTATTAAATATATTGTGATTTTTAATAATATATATTAGCCTTTAAGTATTTACATATGTAAGTAAATAATACGAACAATTACCTGAAAAACTTTATCATGAAAAGAAATTAATGACTTGGTCAGGTTAGAATTTTAAGCAAATATCGTTTGTAAAGTTGTTTCACAACCATAAAAACAAAAACGAAGGTGTGGACGTAGTGGGCTTACAAATTTGAATGATTTTCTTTTCGACTTCAATAACATAGTAGTTGGTTGTATTCAATTACACTTTGACAAGATCCAACTAGACAAAAAATGTATGGAAATGAGATCTCTCCGCTCTTTGTTGATAGGTTTGATTTCTATGGAAATGCCAATGAATTGGTTTCTGCAGTACTAAAACTGGAATAAATTCCAATTCGAACATAAGACACGTCAAAATTCATAACCCAAAGTAATTATTTTTTGCAATTTTGCCACTTGATATTTTTTTTATAAATTTATAATTTATTTGCTTATAGTATAGTCGTTAAGAAATATATTCAATAATTTTTAATCTTGCTGGGAATTTAAGAAAACCACATGGAGAATCTTTATTTACTGAAGTGATAATTATAAACTATTTTGTTTATTTACAGAAATGTGGACATCATTTTGGAAGGTAGCAGAATTAGTCCGATATTTCGCACTATCAAGAGATTGGGAAAGATTTAAAGGCAATACCTAAACGTACGCGAGGATTAAATCCAAACTTCCAAGTACACGATCGCACAAAAGGGACTTGTAAACATCGTACTCTGTTTTTCCACATTGAGAAGGAGAAATTAAGGGATAATAATGTGGCCAAATATCACATTTGTTGCTAGTTTGCCGTCGGATACGCTCCAGTATCGTAAACAATACAGCCGGTACAGTCGCCGGCTTAAGCAAAATGCTAAAAGATTTTATATGAGTTACAAGAACTCTTCTAATTATCCAGAAGGAAATTGTGATAACAATAATAATAAGAATAAAATTGTTCAGAAATACTCCCACAGAAGCTCAGTTCGATTGTAGCCACAAAAACATGATTTTTTATGTATTGTTTTATCAAAGATATCATGTTTATAAGTTCATAATTACTGAACACTTTAATGCCAAATGAATATTGCGCCAAGTAAGTAACACAAAAGAGCCGTACTTTCGGACCCACGTGAGCTGTGAACCCAGTAATGATAAATTATTAAAAAAAAAAAAAAACTAAGGACTTGTCTTGAAAATGCGATTCGATGTTGCCTCAAATTAATATTTTCTTGATGAATCAGTACAAAAGAAGTCGTGTCAATGCAAAAAATTTATTGTTGAAAAAACATGCAGCCTGCTCCCTTGGCATTTAATCGGAAATTTAAGGCAGAAGTCTGCAAGCATTGAAGAAAACTATAAAGGGAATCATAAACCTTTCAATTATATCGCAAATACGTCTGTATGTGATTTATTTAGGACGAATTTATTCATCGGCGGTCTTGCAGAAACCAAAAGTAATTATGTGGTACTAGAAGTTACATACTACACCCTATATATATTCATATTATTATCATATACGTATATATTATATATTGTGAAATCCCTGGAGCCTATAAATTATCAAGTGAGCGTTTACTCATTTATTTTTATAACCCTTTTACAAAACTGATGAAATCGACTGCAACCCGAATAAATTAGACCATTATGTGATTGACTTCAATCGTCTGCCTCTCCAGTATTATAACTGCAGCTCCAACGTTTGTCACTGTTGTGTGATAAATGGTGCAACGCTTCAACAATAGCGAAAACTTCCATTGGGAACTTAATAAGTGCGACTAGTCTTGCAAACAACATTAAACCAAATGTGTGCGAAATGTCATTTCTAACACTTGTTTTAAGAAAATGAAGTTATTTAACTTTGGCACCAGTTAATGCTGCACAAGTTTACAAATCGCTACTCTCAGCTTATATTACAACACCTACCACCAAGATAAACTAAATCACATATTACCAGTCACATCAGCATCATAATTATATGCAACATCTACATCTTGCAGTAGTTCAAACTAAGGCAGAGAAAGATGAAATACATTTTTGATGTAAGTTTTCTAATCGAAAATATTTATTAGTATAAACATAGGTATTTACAAAAACTATTATTATAACACTAATATATTTGAAAAATTAAATATCATAATTTGTTGACTTTTAAAAAATTTTGCAATACCACAAACTCGTTTAAAATCAAAACTTTTTGTGTAGAATTTTGGAACGAATTTCCGTCATCATTTTCGAACGAAAAATGACACTGAAGATGGCACATAGCCGAAACCGGTTTGTCTCCAAACCAAACTTGACAAGGGATGACGGAAATTCGTTCCCAAATTCTACATCAAAACACCCTGTCGGAATATCAAATCAAGAATCAAAACTTTTTAGTTTTGAGCAAAATATTTGATTGTAGCATGTGTTTTTTTATAATTTTACATTCACTATTGTGCTTTCTATAATTAAAATTGCATGCCATCTAGAATAGATAAAATTCCATTTGCAATTTTCGAAATATCGGAAAATATATATTCTAGTTTTAGCCACTTTAGACCAAAAACTACAAATATTTGTTACTCTTGACGTTAAAAAAGTACTCTCAGAAAAAATTTTTGATACCGAAATGAGAATCTCATGTCCCATCACTGCTCTAGACGACTTATCATACTCATGGGTTAATCACTTAAGTAAAGGTGGCTTAAGTAAGCCATCAAGCTCACTAATAGATAGTTTAAAGTATTGTGATGAAGTTTTAATGAGACTTAATGGGGACAAATTACTTGCTACAAATAAAAACCTACAAAAACATTTAGTGGAAGCAAAGGACGTAAAAGCAAGTGAAGAAGTGAAAAAACTTTTTTTTAGATGCAGAATGTACTTTAGAATATGATCGCTTAATGCGGAAATTAATCAAAATATAAATAGTCGAAAAACAAAATTTAGTAAAATAACAAACTAATCTTATATTTTAAATGATATTAGTATGTGTTTTAAGTGTTATTTAACTCATTCGCGGACAGTTAATTTTCGCTTTGTCTCTCTGTGGGTCACATACTGTATCTTCGGATCTACTGAAGATAATTGATCCGGAACAAGACAGAAATGTAAAACACTATGAATGGAATTAAATAACTTGCAATTTTTAAACAATTTTATCCTACGGTAATTTCCGTCACGTCCCAGCGCTAACTCCAAATTGGTGAAACAGGACACGACGGGAGTTCCCGTCTTGACGGCTTTAACCGTCATGTCCTATTAATTGTTCGAATTCAGTCTAATATGACGGAGCGGGAAATGCCGTCTGCAATTAGAAGCAACATAATTAGAAATAAGACACTACATAATGATAAAAACTATACAACTTGATAAAAATATACAACTTTAAGGTAAAAAATTACACAAACGAAATAAAAATTACACGAAATACGAATAGAAACGCAAAATTATTTTATTCAAAATATAAAATAAGTATTTACATGTGAGCAAAAGGAACAAAAAACTTAAAAAACAATTCAAAGCATGGAGTTTAACTTATTTTAAGATGAATGGTAGTCTTCGAAGCATTTACCAGGGCAAAGGGCAGGTTTGTTGGCACAAGTTTTGCATCTATATGATGTTTCCTTTCGGATTTTTGCTTTTTTGCATTGGTTACATCTTAGGTATATTGTCTTCCTCTTTCTGTTATCAGTTGCTAGTGGTATTTTCTCTATATAATGTTGATTTTCCAAATTAACAGTAGGTGGCATTGAAAATTTTTTATTTCCTCCATGAGCAGGACCCGTTTGCACTAATTCTTTCCCAGATTGTATGGATTCTGGCAATTTTATTAAAGATTTAATAAGTATATCTCGAAAATCAATGAATGTCATCTTTGAGTCAGTTTTTATTTTAAAAATATAGTACGAGTTCCAGACTGCGACGTCCAATAAATGAAATATTAGCTTTTTATACCAGCGGATTGTTTTTCTAGGTGACGAATAGTACGATATCATTTGATCCATTTTGTCAATCCCTGACATATGGCTGTTGTAAGTAATAACCTCCTTTGGTTTCAATACATTAAGTCCCCACTTTGTACTAGTTTCAACGAGCTCAGGGTGGCAGGCAGTTGTTATACACAGAACTTCACGTTTATCACGCCATTTGGACACATAAACTTGGCCCTGGCGACGCCATATGTACTCACCTTTGGAAAGCTTTACACCCGTGACATCTTTGGGGTTTCCTTTGCGATTTGCTCTTAGCGTGCCGGTAGAGTGTATTTTGTATGACAATAGATCTTTAGAGAGACTGACGCTGTTATAAAAGTTGTCCATAATAAGGTGGTGACCTTTATTGATGTATGGAGAAACTAAGCGATGAACAATATCTCCCACTTTTGAAGTTTGATTCTTTTCTACTGCTCCCTGGTATATTTCAATATTCAATACATACCCATCGCTTGATGTTAGTTCGTATAATTTTATACCATATTTGGCTTTTTTGCCTTTTATATATTGCCGGAAATGGAGGCGTCCCCGATGTAGGAGGAGGGATTCATCCAAAGCAAGGTACTCTCCCGGGTAGTAGGCATTTTGAAAACTTTTTATAAAGAGGTCCAGTAAAGGCTTAATTTTTTTTAGCTTACTTTCATCGCTCCTTTCAGGAGAGCAACTCAAACAACGTAGTAGTTGTTCAAATCTCCGACCAGTCATTGTGTTACGAAATACCGGATGATAATAGAGTGGATCACTTGAAAACATATCGCGAATTTTAGGTGCCTTGATTTGTCCTTGGAGCAGGCAAAGGCCGAGAAACTGAAACATTTCTTCATTGCATGTAGGTTTAAAAGAAGCAAAACGTGCGTTTCGAGTATGTGGGCGACTATTTGAGCATAAATTTGACCCATATATATTCGTTGAAGTCACCAGTTTTGTAATTATTTCCGATGTAAAGATCTCATCGAAAACATCTCTCGGGCTACAAGTTTTATCGACGCTGATTTTCACTCCACAATTTGCTGAATCAAATATAAATTGAGGTATTTCTACTATATTTTCTACCCACTCGTCTCCAGATTCAAAGTCGGGTCTAATCTCCTCCATTTCAACTGTGTCTGAACTGATATCAGTGTCATCATCTTCGCAATCAAAAATATTTTCTAATTCATCTCCTGATAGTATTTTGGATTCATCAGCTTCACCTGAAGGTTTAAATGTACTACAAGTAGGTTTTTCTTCTTTGCCAGAGTTTTCGTCGGAATTTTCTTCATTCGGTTCATAGTCTGGATCACTGCCATACTCTCCATCATCGCTGAAAGGATCACTGGCAGATTCATTATCAGAATCAATTTCTGCAAACAGTTTTAAAACCTTTTCTCTTTCTTTGTTGTATTGATCCATTTTTTGCATAAAAAGTTCACTAACATATAAAAAATATTAATAATATATACATATATAATAATAAATATATATAATAACACCTTTTTTATTTTAAAACTCGAACTTTTTAAATCTTCCAAACAAAATTTATTCAACTCTTCTAAATATATTTTCACTTCAAAAAATAACACGTGCTATGGGACACAACCCAAAAAATGAACTGAAAATTAACGGTATATCCCGTCTTGCTTCTATTGATACACACTCAATCACAACATGTATTTGCAGACTTTTTTTGTTGTTAATTTTGTTTCTATGCCACGAAGAAGAAAATGCACTGGGGCATTTATAAAAACAAACCATAATTTAACATAGAATTTGGTCCGGCATATACCGGCTTGTCCCAATAACAGAAAAAATGAGTGACGGTATATGCCGTCCTGTCCCTACAAATTACATTAAACTTGACGGCATTTGCCGTCTTGTCCGCGAATGTGTTAATTTTATATATTCTTTGAATATTTGACTACTTTCATAACGTAATTAATAAATAAAAGCAATATAAAAAATAAAAATTTATCTTAAAATTATTTAAGGGAAAAAATAAGAAATTGCCCCACTGTTATGTTTACATAAATATTATATCGCACCCTAAATACAAAAGGGTCACAACTCAAAATACTAAAATTTTCAGGAGAGACACAAAACTGTTTATGTAAAAATGATTGTAATATTTAAAGAAAATATTGTTCCATTATGAAAAAATTCAATATTGAAGAAGGTTCTGCTATACTTTTTTCAATTTCATATTATGTTTCCGAAAATAAAATAAAATTTTGATTTATGACTCAAAATAATTCTCTTTAGTTCATCGTGCAGAAGCGACACACTTAACATAAAAATAAACATAACTGTATTTTTCCAGTTAAAGAAGATAGTGATGTGAAAGAAATTTTTGCAGTAGTTAGAGATATATACTCTAAATTAATTTATGGAAAAGTCAGTTTTGGAAATTTTTTTTTGTATTTAGGGTGCGATATGTCAGACTGTTTCGTGACGTCATTTGACCAACATGCGTAGAAAATTAAATTTTTGTGTTCAGGATGGCGTAATCTGTATTTTTATCATTCTTGAGATATATTTATAGTTGCGGTATTCGTGAAGTTGTTTTTTTTTATGTAAACTCTTAAATAAGTATACACACCGGATAGGAATTTTTATCATGCAAACGCAACCATTATTAAGACCATTCTAGTCACGTCATTACTGTCTATCTGCCGTCGTTATATGTGGTCCTAAGAGATCGACCGAGTAGGTGTAAAAAACACATAATTTGAAATGTATTTATTTAATATAGTTAATATTTAACTACAGAGAATGAACAGTGCCTATGTCAACTTCATTGTTGTAGGTTTATTTTTGTTGAAGCCTTTATAACGAACGACAAATGCATATGTGCTGCATTTGGTATATATTCGCCCAAAAACTACAAATATTTTCATTTACCAAAGGCTTAAGCTCTTCAACATCCGCCAATGCCCTGTACTGAGAGTTTATATTTTCAAAATTTTGCCTTTCATTTGGAAACATTTTTAACAGAAGTGGTATAATACTATTAGTTCTACCAAATAAAACATTTTCAGGGGTAAATTTACTAAACCAAATTAACATTTCACTGTCAAAGTCAATTTTTTTTTCTTAGAACTTCACAAAATTTAATGCAAAATTGTTTACAATTTTCTTTAAACGTATTTGCCACACTTATTTCCACATCGTTTGTATTTAAATATAAATCAACTTCAGAGGCACAAAAAATATCATCCAAGGGAATGTGATTTTCATTAGCTGTGAGAGGCTACATTTGTCCAAGATGTCTTTATTAATAAAGTTTCGAGCTATTTGTCGAAACAAATATTTTAATCTTGGCAAAAAAATATGCATACGAACATCTTCCGACTGCATTTCTATGTTAATAGAATTTATAATCTTTAAAACATATTAAAGGAATAAAAATGTCATTTTGAATACTGGATCAAAAAACCCGGAATTTATAAATTCGATCCTTTCATTTCTTGAACCCCTTTCAAAATCGTTTAACGTAAAATAGTACCTCAACGGCTCCTATTGCTCCAAAATTCTATTAACTACTTCCTCCCATGAAAGCCACCTAATTGCTAGAATTTTTTCCAAAAATTCGTCCTTTTCGGTTACCAATCTTCGGTGGACGCTTAGCATACATATTCCTGCAATATACAATATACTTATTTTTTGATAATAAGAAAAATTGCATATTATTTTACCGTTTAAACGAGCTTTAGTCATTGTGGAGCGCAATCATGTTTTTACTCGCCTTAAAGTGCTAAATAACCGCTCAACAGTTGCAGTAGTGCACGGCTGTGACAATGAAATTAATAACGCCTTCCTTATATTTGGATAAAAATGCTCAAACGTTTTTGTGCTATTCCAGCTTCAAAGAAAGCATGTTTGACGGGTGCAAACAATGAATTGCAAACGCTGGCCTATTCTCTTCATTAAATCTTCTGTCCACTGAAGAAATTAAAGAATCTATATAAGGACTGTATATAGATCGGTTCCAGTATTCAGCAGGTGATGAAAATGGGGGATTTGAACGGTGCGTTTGACGAGAGACTATCCTTGGAACAGACATCTCTATTCCTAAATTGGCTGTATTTTCTTGAATATAAAAAAGCAATCCGTCCACAATACCCTGTGCATTAGTTCGGTGTTCCTGTAGAACGGCCATTATTAATTTTGTTTGCTTGGCACATTGCAATAAATCCATAGTTTTAGACTGCAAAATATTTGCAGTTGGTTCCAACAGAAGGGAATACTGTGCAATTATAAAAACAATGCAAACGAAAACTGGTTGAGTGGCTGCGCAATGGAGTTGAAAGGCGTGTTTCCGCGTGTTCTGATTTCCTTCACCTGTTAAACTTTCCAATGTTTCCACAATATCAACAAACTTTTCTTTGAAACGCGAGATACTTTTATATTTGTGTGACCAACGTGTCTTGCAGAGCATTGGGATACTTGAAATGCACTTTCTTCTCAAAGGTGATTCCCGAAAAAAATGTATATCTTTTATTGTACCTGTAAATGAGAAGATTGAAGATGAATTCATTGTAAATCCGTAAACAGTTTAATACATACCTATCGTGTTTCGAATTTCTGGGAGAACGTTTAGGTCGTTTACATCGAGGTTCAGTTTGTGGCTAGCACAATGAAAAAAAGGGCGTTTTTAAATTTTTGCCTCGAAATATTTTGTACACCTCCTTCTTTTCCTGTCATAGTACTATAACCATCCAACACATTTAGATTCCAACACATTTAGATTCATCCAGTTGCAATGTCGATATAAAATTTTGAATTTCTTCGGCAATACATTTTGCATTCATTGCATTTAATTCCACAAACCCAAGAAATTCTTCTCGAATTAAACATTTTTAATATTTTTATATTGTATGTATGTAAAAAAAAATTATTATAGAATTAGGTGGGTCCCACGGCCCTCTAGGCCCATACCTGGCTACGCCCATGCCTACCCATTTCATATTTTAAATTTCTTTCAAAATCGTCCTGTTTGAAATGTAATGAGCAAATTCTCGGCCTATGTATCTTAATGGTGTCCGGCCGATTGCAAAATTTTATTCAAAGCTTTCTTTGTTGTTCATTGTTTTTTGGAAAAGTGTAAAAGGACACAGCTGAATTAAGATTTATTAAAAAACGCACAAAATTAGTTTTTAACACAATTTCTCACTTGATTTTTTTCCATCGTTTTGTAAGCATTTACCCACTGCGCACTTCATGTTTACAATTTGGTTCCAATTTTCAAACCAGTTTTTTTTTGCAGTTAAAACTTTTAAATACACTTCACGCACGGTTGTTATAATAATAATTATTTCTACAGTACATTTTGTAAAAAAAATTCTTGATTTATAACGAAATCCGATAAATTAATTTTTTGAGAACTGTCAAAGTGATTTTTCTTGCAGGGCTGCCAAAACTCACATAACACATAAACTTTTAAGGACAAAATTAAGAATTAATCTAGAATATATTGATTTTTAAATTGTTTTTTACCGAAGACACAGAAACACCTACAATTACAGATTACTATATACCTAGTAACAAAATGCTCAACAACTAATCATCCAGAGTAAAAGGACAGGTAGCAGGTAAAGGGAGAGAAACAGACAAACATATACGAACAAGAGAGATAGAGAGAGAGATAGAAAGAGAGGCACAAAGGGATAAAAAGAAGAGGTTAGGTCAGTTCATGGCCTAACGCTTGCATCATTGCAACTCTACAACAATCCAACAACACCAAAAACAAAAAGAGGTTAGGTCAGTTCATGGCCTAACGCTTGCATCATTGCAACTCTACAACAATCCAACAACACCAAAAACAAAAATCGTTAAGATGCTGAAAATATACATATAAACGCAAAGGCGCTCAACAATTTTTGACAGCTTAGAGTTGTAAAAACAACCCTGCAACAAAATCAGGTAGAAACTTAATTTGACCTGTTTATTAGGCCATGTGTCAGTGTTACCATCGGAAAGTTTTAAATTGTACAGAAGCTGAACAAAAATAGTACAAAACCAAATGAATAGTAAAAACAATGTCTATGTTTCGTAAATACATTATAAATTTCATGTCTGATAAAAAAAATCTGAAAGCTTTATATATCTATAATTCCTTTAAATTCAGCACACTGCAGATTATTACATTCATATTCATCTTTCAAATGTAAAATATTGTAATTATGGATCATTAATATTAATCATACAAATAAAAGTTTTCAATACAAACACAGCCCTAAATCATTTGAAAATACATAGAATAGGCATCCATCATTCTTGAATATTGCTCCAATAGGTTCTGCTTATAATTTGCTTGGGTTGCCATATTTCACACCCCGCCCCCGTGAATTGACTCCATAGGCTGAGTTTCATCATTCCCGTCCATTAAATACAGGATAGCTAATTTGTTAACTGTTCTGCTTATAACGCCTGTGGAATTACATATTTCCGCTGATCTGTCGACTCTATCTTTGCCCATTTATACTCGGATTGTAGGGTAAAGACCCTTTTTAATTTGTATTTCAATTTATTTTTCTTATTTCATCGACCTCCGCAATTAGAGCTCATAGATGGTTAGAATTGGTCTCTCCCTTAAATTAAACTTTTATACTAAATTTTGGTTGATTTAACAATTTTCAAATCGACGCTTTTTTGTGTTATATGGTATTTTTTTGTTTTCATACATTGCACATTGTCCTGTTTCATTTTTAAGTAAAACTAGATCTATTTTAGAATCATATTTTAGTGTATTGACGGGGAATACGTCCAGGCTCTTGGCATCCACTGGGATTGTAAAGACAGAGTTAATGTTGTAAAAAAGAAACCTTTATAAACTTTATTTAAATTTTGTTTAATTTTAACTCTAATGTCAAAATTCCTTTTCGTGCGGGTACCAAGAACAGTTTTTTCTTCGTAAAACTCTTCTGCAAAATAGCCGCTTTTTGGCTATATATAAGATCAATACATATGTATATATATAAACAGAGTGACGTATCGAGAGATGTGTTTAGTTCTTTTTACGGCGTGAAGCTTACAATCATTATAACCCATTAGTGGCGGTAACACTTATCATAATTTTTTTTTTTGCATTTATTTCATCACTAGGAAAATCCCCTGACAGTAATATCAAAGCACCACCAAAAAACTGTTGATTACCACATAAATCTTGCATTGTTGGATTAAATGCTTCTAGTGATTTTTTATTCGCCATTGTACACTCATTCCATAAAATAATTGACGTTAATCGCAGAACTTGTGCCATAGCAGAATTTCTCGAAATATTGCAAGTTGGAGTTTCAATCATCTGTACATTCAATGGCAATTTAAATGCAGAGTGTGCGGTCCGACCACCTTCTAATAATGTAGCAGCAATTCCCGAAAATGCAAGTGCTAATGCAATTTTCTGTTCCGATCTAATAGTCGCTAAAATCAATGATATAACGAACGTTTTGCCTGTACCACCGGGTGCATCCAAGAAATATAATCCACCTGCATTATTGGAAACGGCTTGCATGATTGTGTCATATATGTACATGTTTTTGCTGAATATTCAATTTGGTTATATTCGATTGTACAAATAAACGCAAATCATTAGAATTGAATTCCTGCTCACGTTGCAATTCACGATCAAACAAATCATGTATCTCACGATTTGGTGTGGTCATACCAAATTGTGTTAATGCTTTATTTGCAATCGTTAGACATATATTTTCAATTATTATCAAAGCTTCGTTGTACATTTCCAAGGTAATCAACAAATCTGGATTTCTTGTATGATGACGCATACGAATTAAAATATCTTCTGCCATATAATGTTTATATTTCAGACATCGGTTTCGGTTGCGTAATTTTCTGGTCTACTTAAACAAGCACTTAGTTTTTTATGACTTGAATAATTTTTGTTCAAAATCAAAAACAACCCGTTCGTTTAGAACATTCAGTTTATGTACTCGCCATTTTGTGCGAAGGTTTGAATCTATTTTTGCATCAAAGCCACCTTTTTGTTAGCGAAACGAGTGTTTTATTCAGTTGTAAAATAATTTTCTACTCGATGTTTTCTTCACTTGTTGTTTTTACGTAAAAGTTAGTTTTAGCTACGTAATCTAATTAACATTAACACAATTTATTTCCGAAGAAATTGCCAAAGGTAATTATTGTTTTTATATTTTTCTGCATGGCGCTTTTTTACTTTTAAGTGGCTCGATTGTGTTTGGTAAAACTCTAATCAGATCATGTACAATAAAGCCGTTGTGCAAAAAATAATTTTTTGTTAACGAGACTTTTTGTTTCAATACAAATCTGTTCAAGTCTAATGTTGAAAATGATTTACACTTGTTGTTGCATTTTGTGTTTGTGTATAAAAAGCAAGAAGTATTAAATTGATGTAATACTTGTTCGTGTTGTTCTTAAAATTCAACTACTGTGAACAGGACGGCGCAATCATACAAGTTGCAGGTCTCTGTTATATTTGTTCCATAATTCAAGTGGATTTGTTGGCATACATGTTGATAATATAATCGCAAATTGCATTCATATTTGTTGTGTACGACCTGAAGTATATGCATCATGAAGTGTTGAATCCCAATGTGTATCATCCTTCAACAAATGCAAGAGTTGACATGCTTCACGATATGTTTGACACAAATGACCGTTGACTGTTCTCAATTCTTGAAATGATTTTGGGCTATTGACGTTAGCTAATAACAATCGCAAATAAAAACACTCAGCATTGTTTGGATGCACTGTATATATTCTTCCAATTGCATCTGTTTGGAAAATGCCTGAATGCCTATCGACAGCTTTCCTTGTTAACATCTTTGAAATTTTTTGGAAGACACATTCCATGTGTAGTACTGAGGCACTTCAGAATATAACAAATTTATCGCAAACGTATCAGATTCGCATAATTTGGAAAAAGCGGTCAACGTAGTCGCTGGTGGTTGTGCTGCTCTTTCCAATACATTCGCTTCATTGAAATAAACGCGTTGGCCATTCTCAAGATGCACAGCTAAGTGAACAACCACAGGATGTCTTTCGTGCATTGGAAACGACATAATCCTCCAGACAGCTTCATTACTGCTAATATAGCGCCCCATTTGATACCGAGTAATTTCATCATTTCTATCATCACCAGCAAAACCGATAACAGCCATATCGCTCCCTTTATTTACATACTTGCAAATATATTTAATGGATTTGACTGAATTACAATACTCCACTTTTATATGAGCATTGAATATTTTCGATAATAATGGGCAATACGGCACCACCCAACGATTGTCAACTTCAACGTCCTTGTTACGCATTCTAATGGTTGGCGTTTTGCCATTATCATTAGGTGATCTATGTGTGTCGATACAACGGATATCCCATTGCCCGTTATTGTGTCTGAAGTCAATTGCCTTGGGTATTATTTGGAACACTTTCTATCAATCATACATGGCGAATTCATATTTAGTTCACCGCATGGACCATGTATCATGTTTTTAGCGACAACGTGAAATAACTCAGGATCAACAGTTTGATCAGGAATTTTTGAAGATATAACGT
Organism: Phania funesta; assembly: GCA_963932375.1. Taxonomy (NCBI): domain Eukaryota; kingdom Metazoa; phylum Arthropoda; class Insecta; order Diptera; family Tachinidae; genus Phania; species Phania funesta. Next base: position 88,080,889 of record OZ010653.1, read on the forward strand.
TATCGATTTGATCCGCAGTTATTTTATGTACCAGCCAAATTAATATATGTGTGCGTGCGGCAATCTCCTTTTTTGCCATTCGATGGAATACATATGGCAACGCACCTCTACAAATACACATAATTTCAGAATTAAATCCATAAGCGCTTTCAATTTTGCAGAAAAACACTTGCTGTAATGTCATGACGATCAGTCCTTCAAATAAATTGTTTTTGATGTCATCCCACTGCGGGTTACATGTAAATGTAATGAACAGATCCGGTCGACCGTATTTTCGTACATAAAAGATTGCGTCTTGTGCTTATTCGATCACAATATAGTTAAACGTCCGATGTCATTAACATTAGCATAATTTGCCACTGCAACTTGCAAATGAATATATTTTTTAGATCGTAATTTTGCTTGGTTAACACGAATAAAATTAAGACGTTCAGTTTCTATTTTGGCATACATATCAACGATGTACTGATGATATAGTTTACCACATCTCAAGGTATAATTTTGTTATTGTGTACGAACCATCAATCGATACGAATAAAAATTCATGGCGCTAACATTTTTCTGTACATGTAGACCTGAAAATAAGTGCAAAATGTGACTTTAGAAAATTATACAAATGAAATGTCAACACACTGAAAATAGGTCAATTATTTACCTGTTCGTGGATCAATCATTAGTATATTGACATGGTAGCCATCGTCACCTTTCCAATGCAATATTGGGTATTGTAGTGCATCGTAACTACGATGAAGCTCCGAAACACGTTGCAATTCCTCATTTCTGCGATGAAGTACAATATCACGGGATTGAAACTGATTACCAAGAATTACAATTGCAACCTCATCAATTGTCGGTGCATTGAATCGCCTTGCATGCTCTCCACAAGGTGTTCTATCAGGCCTTATTACGATTTTGTGATTATCAGATGGCATATGATGGAGAGCAATTTTAAACAATTCAACTAATGCGTTATGGTGATGGAAAAACCTGTGGTGGTCGTATTTATGCTTATTATAAAGGCGAGCGCGCCAAATTGTTAGATGGCAAAACGCCGCAGTTATAACGAGAAATAATAATTTTAGACTTTTTTTTTTTGCTACTTGCCGATCTTATCCACAATTTATTTCCCCTTCTTTAATAAAACTTACGACTATTTATATCAATTCTTAAGTCTAATTTCTTAACATAATTATTCTTATGACCTAGTTATAAATATTGTTTATTTGCATTATGGCTTTGGTGTGGTCAGCTATTTTTGTCAGCACTTTATTATTATTTTGTTTGTTGCAATTTAATCCCTCGCTCCAATAATTTTTTGTAGATCAATTATTTTCACTATTGGGAATTGCAACAACATATTTTTGTGATACATATAACGTGACCAGTAGAGTGGGTAAGTGTGACCAACACTCTACACCTCTGCCCCAAAGAAAAATCTATACAATTTGAATTGGATACAATGCAAATTGGATGATTTTTTTTTTTTTGTTTTATACTTCTTTAGAGTATTCCTATGATATTTTTTTTAACGTTATTTATCTTAACCAGTACATTTAAGTCGTCTATGTCTGCTATTTCATATGGACCTTCATACGATGGTTCATATTTTCTTCTATTTTCTTTCCTAATTAAAACTAAGTCTCCTATTTTTAATTCTATGCTATTTGTGTCATTTAATGAGTCTTCGCTCCTTTTATTTTTAACACTTTCTATCAAGTTTTTTGCATTTTCTAAAGCATGTCTTAGTCTAGTTTTCAGTTCATTAGCATCATTTTCAAAATTGTAAACCTTTGGATGATTCATGACTTCATTTCCAGGTAGACTTGGTAATTTTCCAAAAATTAGTTCGAATGGTGAGTATTCAGTATCTACATGAGAAGTTATATTGTACGCAAAAGTATAATAAGGAATAATGGATACCCAATCATCATTTTGTACAAATGACAGGAAATATTCATTCAAAACCCTATGATTTCTTTCGACTGTACCTAACGTCTCATGATGATATGGTGTGGAAAAAATTTGTTCAATTTTTAATAAGTCACATATTTCTTTTAATAATTCATTTTTAAATTCCGTACCGTTATCTGATTTCAATATCTTAAATAAACCATATTTAAGTATTAAATTTTCTACTAGTGCTTTGGCTATTGATTTGGCTTCTTTTGTCTCTATATGGCATGCAATTATGTATTTCGTTAATTCGCATTGCATAGTTAAAATATACCTAAAGTTGTTCGTTGGACGTAAAGGACCTATAGTATCAGTCACTATTGTTTTTAAATTGTCTGTTGGAGTATCTGTAACCTTTAATTGTTCCTTCGTGTGTTTAGTTTGTTTATTTCGCTGGCATAAATCACATTTTGATACATATTCTTTTACATTTTTGTTCATATTTTTCCAAATGTATTTTTGTTTTCTTTACTCCGAAATGTCCTCCTTGGGGTGTATCATGGTATAATTTTATTAATTCTTTTTTTCTTTCCTCACTTGTTACATTTTGAGGTTTATTGTATAATAATATAATTATGTCATCTTTATTTTTCTTGTTTACTTCATTATATTTGGCCTTAAATTCATCTGAAGGTATAATATCAAATATTGCATCATTTTTGTCGATTGCAAATTTCTTATTTCTTGTATTTTTTAAATATGATGATAGCTTCTCCAAAAGAGTACCTGAATACTTTGGATTATCACTACATCTAACACGTGTTTCATTATTAAATTTATCATTCTCTACTATATATTAATATAATTCGTTTATATTATTTTCTGGCCTCTTTTCTAATATAAAATTCAATTTCGTAGCGCGCTTTATTTAATTTATTGACGTGCAATCCCACATATGGAGTTGGTCAGTCTGCTTATGAGATTCACTCATAACATTTTTATCTTTTGTAATATTATTATTTGATGACTTTTTGCTCATACCTCTTGTAATTATTAATGTTTTCTTTACGTTTTCGTCATTTTCTAACGGTATGATTTTTTTTAGTGTAGAAGAATCAATTTGTATTCTTGATAATGCATCAGCATTAGTATTATTTGTTCCCTTTTTATATATTATGTCAAAGTCATAGTCGGAAAGTTCTAATCTTATCCTTGTTAGTTTAGAAGTTGGGTTTTTATTCTATAGCTTTAATATTTCTATAGCTTTGTTTTCTAATTCTTGAAGTTCTATTTTTTTAGCTTGGATAGTTTCGTTCGTATATCCTCTTGTTAGTGATTTCTTTGCATTCGTTATTTATACGCTCATATATTTCTTCCATTTGTCATTCTAAGAGGTATATATATATTTTGTTTTTATTTATATTCTTAATAATATTAATTTTTCTTAAACTCTACTGTTAGTTGTTAATAAAATTCTTTCTTTTAACCTATTGTTCAAAATTTTTTTGTACATCTTTATGGAGTTTTGTTACTACTAAGAATAATAATAGAATTAATAACACATATTGTATTGTTGCCTGGTTGATATTGATTTTGTTGGTGGTATCATTGTTGTTTGTTATTACTATTTCTTCGTTTTTGGATTTTTCATTTCCCATTGCTGTATTGTTGCCTTCTTACTTCTCCTAGTTGTTTTTTTTAAGGCTGCTTTTAGTTTTTTGTCTGTTGTAATTACGAGTACCCTATGCAATTCTGCTGCTTTCTGTCTTAATTTTACTTTACGTCCACCTCTGGTTTTTTTTTCTGTGGCGGCTTCTCAATGGGTTCCTCAATGGTCGTCCTAATTATTTTAGTTTGGCGTTGCCGATATTCTTTAATGGTAAGTGGTCGTGGGCCGACTGTCCTCGGTGTCGCAGTATACTGCGGGTAGTCTTCAGTTGTCAAATTTTCTAGAACGTATTCGTCGGATACGTATTTTGCGAAAATCTTACTTATTTGCTCTTTAGTAATTGTATTTTCAATGGGGAATGACATTTGGTAAAGTCTGTACTAGTTAGAAAATCGGGATTTTGATTCAGGATGTCGTCCGCAGGAATGGTTAAATTTCAGGATTGATTCAACTACAGGATTGGTTCAATTGCAAGCTCATCTAATCAGCTAGGATTAAATTCGGTCAATTTGGTAGGATCAGTGGCAGGATCGCCATGTGGTGGTCGTATTTATGCTTATTATAAAGGCGAGCGCGCCAAATTGTTAGCTGGCAAAATGCCGTAGTTATATCGAGAAATAATAATTTTAGACTTTTTTTTTTGCTACTTGCCGATCTTATCCACAATTTATTTCCCCTTCTTTAATAAAACTTACGACTATTTATATCAATTCTTAAGTCTAATTTCTTAACATAATTATTCTTATGACCTAGTTATAAATATTGTTTATTTGCATTATGGCTTTGGTGTGGTCAGCTATTTTTGTCAGCACTTTATTATTATTTTGTTTGTTGCAATTTAATCCCTCGCTCCAATAATTTTTTGTAGATCAATTATTTGCACTATTGGGAATTGCAACAACATATTTTTGTGATACATATAACGTGACCAGTAGAGTGGGTAAGTGTGACCAACACTATACAAACCTTTGTAGCTCAAAATTAATTTCTCATCATGTATTCGAGGAAATTGCACAACGTCGATCCAATTCACGATTTTCATCACCAATAAAATAAATTTGCAAAAATTGATGATCGGCGCCGGGTATGGCAATAACGAACCAGCATGATGATAAATCTGGCCCTGAGTTTATCAATCCTCGTCTTTGTCTGAATCTAGGTGTCAAGTTATTTATCTTCGTTCTACATATTTCCATGCTTTTATTCACGCTTTCTAATAGTGGTGTCACGTTTGTGTAAGTAACCGAAAGTTTATGGATATTATCCCGTAATAAATTGACTGTTTCCATATATTGTGTAGTATTGATAACGTGAATTATCCTAATGTATTTATCGATAATCTTTACGTCTCTTATCTTAATTGGTATATAACCATGATTGTCGGATAGGTCTTGAATGTCGAGGTAATGTCCATAGGTAACTATAAACATAAACGGGAAAATGTTATTATTTAATTTTTATTCTGGGGTTATCTTTATCTTGAAATTTCTTACTTTGTCTAATATGGGTTTTATAATACCTGTGCCGTGTCTTAACGTTCTCTACATGGTCGTCATCGATTTTCTTGCCATCTATCTTCCTATATTTCCTGTGGTTTTTACCCCCTCTAATCTCTTTGACATAATTTGAACCATCCTCTATTGTCACGTCTGTCCTATCCTTATTTTATTTGTTTATGTATTCTTCTTTTTTCTTAGCCAACAAATCATGAATTTCTGTATATTTCTCCTCATTAATTTTTCCATTCAGGAAATCAATAGGTCTGATCTTCGTTGTACTATGAATTGTATTTGTTGTAGTATCCTATTATACGCAGAATTTTCTCTTCTGATGTTTGTTCTTTATTCTTTTCATCGTGCCTTAAAAGCCTTATATGATCATTTATGGTATTGTGTAGACGTTCTATGTCTGAATTGGAAGTGTGGTTACTACTTGAAGTAAAGTGTATATTATTTTTTTCTTCATTGAGAAATTCGCGCATTGGAATGGCTTTAAACCCTTTTTTTCTATCTTACCAAATGTATTTATGTACTGTAGTAGTTTAGTCCTAAATTCTGTCCAAGTTCTACTGTTTATCTTGTATGCGACTGCATGTTTTGTAAATTTATCTATTATTGTCATAAAAAGTTCCTTTTTCAAAGTGTAAAATACGTCTATATGAGCTATCTCTCGTGGTTTCAGTGGGGTTTCACTGACTCTAAATAGTATTTTTGGTGGTCTTCTATCGTACTTTTCGGTGGTGCATACTTCGCAATTGTTAATGAATTGTGTTATTCTTAATTTTAGGTGGGGATTGTATATTTTGCTTTTTAGTTCCCCGTAGACGGCCTCTATTCCTCGGTGATTCTTATCTAAATGTTCATTTTCTATAATATCCGTCAGTTCTTCATCGTTTTTGATATCTCTAAGCAACTTGGTGCATCTTATTATCCTAAATTTGTCATTATTTGAAAAAAGTTCCATATATACTTTCTCTAAAGTATTAAAAAATTCATTCTCTATGTAAATTGCATTCAGTTGGTTTGGGTTGAAGTGATTTTTCAGAAGAGAGATTGCAGTTTCCCTGTCGAGTGTCTTAATTCCTATTATTTTTCTATTATTCTTGAAGATATTCTCGTTTTTTATCCTGGCTGAACCTGAAGGAATTTTCTTAATGATGATTTGGTTCTTAAACACGTTGATAGGGGATTCCGTTTCGTTTATCTTAAGTACCTCTGATTCCAAAGCATTGACATTAGCAACTTCGGGTTCTATTCTTGATAATGCATCGGCGTTGCTGTTTTTTGTCCCTCTTTTATAAACGATTTTATAATCAAACTCAGAAAGTTTAAGTCTCCATCTCACTAATTTTGAATTTGGCTCCTTAATTGAAAATAGCCATGTGAGAGGTTTGTGATCTGTTTCTATTTTAAATTGTCTTCCAAAGAGGTATGGGCGGAAATATTTGGTAGTCCAGATGATGGCTAGAAGTTCTTTTTCGATAGTGCTGTAATTGCACTCATGCTCGTTAAGAGTACGACTCGCGTACCAAATGGGGTGGTTGTCTTGAGAAAGTATTGCCCCTAATGCAAAATTGCTGGCATCCGTCGTAAGTGTGAATTCCTTCGAGAAGTTTGGATATGCAAGGATTGGGTCGTGAGTTAGTAATGTTCTAAGGGTATTGAAACTTTCTATGTATTTTGGGTCAGCAGTGTTCATTTTAGTGTCCTTCTTCAAGTATTTCGTCATAGGTTTAGCTATCATGGAATAGTCCTTTATAAATTTCCTATAGTATCCTGTTAATCCAAGAAACTGTTTGTATCTTTTTAGGGTTAGCTTTTATTCCAAAGGGTGTCACTATATGTCCGAGATATTCAGTCTCCCGTTTAAAAAATTCCGATTTATCTAACTGTATTTTAAGGTTAGCTTCTTGTAAATTAAATTAATTGAATTAATGTGCTCTTGTAGTGAGGTCGAAAAGATGATTATATCATCTAAATAAACTAGGCAAATTTTGTTAATGTAATCTTTAAGAATATTATTCATCAACCTTTGGAATGTCGCTGGGGCTGTTTTCAGCCCGAACGGCATTCTAATGAATTCATAATGTCCTCCTTCCACGGTGAAGGCGGTCTTATGAATATCTTGTTCTCTAACTTCGATCTGATGGAATCCTTTGGACAAATCCAATGTGGTGAAATACTGGCATCTTCCCAGCTTATCAAGGATTTCGTCGATGTTAGGAATTGGGTACTTGTCGTCTACGGTAACTTCATTGAGTTTCCGATAGTGGACGACGAGCCTCCATTTGGTTTTCCCACTTGCGTCGGCCTTCTTCGCCACGATCCAAATGGGTGCGGAATAGGGGGAGTTACTGTGACTGATAATTTTGTTGTTGAGCATTTCTTGTATTTGTGCCTCCACTTCGTTCTTATGTATGTAGGGATACCGATATGATTTGGTATGTATGGGTATGTTGTTGGTGGTTCTGATCTCGTGTTTTATAGCGGATGTGAACGTTAATTCAGTACCGTCCCGATAAAAAATATTTGGGTATCTCCTAATTAATTTCAAAAGTTGCCCCTTTTCTTCCACATTCAGGTGCTCCGTTCGAATTTGTTCTGTCAGTGGTTTACTATTTCCACCTTCGATTGCACTGAAACCATCATAGCCTACCTTCTGCGTGGACATACGATCGTTCTCAGGTAAGTTGATTATTTCTCTACTGTCTTCTATTCTAAAAATCTCTCTTGGTTCGACTTTTTTGTTATCTTCCTCAAAACACGTTATGTCGTGATTGAATTTATTATCTTCAAATATCATTGGCAATGTTCTGTTACCAAAAGTTATAGTCTTAGTCTTATAATCTATATTAGCGTTTAATGGTCTTAGGATATCATTACCTATTAGGCCATCATACAGGTCATGGAATTTTATTATGAAAAATTCAAATGTGCCTATTGCTCCTAATTCTTCAAAAGTGGGTATTATAGCCTTTTTATTAACGTAAACTTGGTGTTGTAATGTTTTTATTAATAGAGGGTTTGTTAAGTGAATTCTTTTGGGATGACAAATCCCAGGGTTTAAAATTGAATTTGTTGCTCTTGTGTCTATAATTAATCGTATGTGTCCTAACTTAGTTTTAATGGCTATAGATGGTAATTTGCTCCCGAGGCTGGAGCCCGAAAATGTTCTGATAGTTCCATTTTGCTTATGTCCATAGGTTCCGGTGGGTGTCTGAAGTTTTGTCTGTTCGGAATAAAAGGTGGGTTCGATGGGGTTTGATTGTCTAAATTCCGATGTGGTTGTTGAGGGTGTCTGTATTGTCCCTGAAACGTTCGAGGAAAATTGGTTCGTTGGTCATTAAAAGGTTGTTGGTTATTAAAAGGTTGTTGGTTAAGTCTGAATTGTGTGTTGTTCATGGGTTGGTTCTGGAAATGTCTTCGTTTGTTATTAAAGTCTAGACGTTTGTTTGGTTGCGAGTTGTTTCTTTGGTGTAACTTATTATTGTCCATCGAATAAGCATACCATATTATTTTTTACCTCTTCATAAAATTCCACCGTATTTGTTTTAAATGTTACGCTCCTTAACTCATCGAAAAGCTCCTCGCAGGATCGCCTGTCCCCAAAGTTGTTTTGCAGGATGTTTTTTATGTCTGGCCAAGAGACGGCGTGGCAATTGATTTCGATAGTCTGTCTTGCTTTTCCTTTAAATTTTGATTTGATTATGTCCGAGAATTGTAGGTCCCTATGGTCCCCATTAAATTCTGGTAAACTATTCAGGTATTTCAGTGGGTTTATTATTAGTCTGTTAGCTTGGTCTACTACCTACCTGGTCCACCATTTTTATAATTATTGTCTTTCTTATTGGTTATCTATACCCTAATATGTTTTAATTTTCCTTTCATAACTAAATACTTCTTTCTTGCAATTTTCTTTATTAATGTTATCTGACGAGAGTATCTCTCCAGGATTTCAATATCCTCTTCCTTTGAAGTATACAAAATAATTCTCTCTATTTCTGTTTCTATTTTAAATTTCTCACTTATATTCATTTAACACTTACAAGATATTTTTTTTATTATAATTGATATTTTATATATTCCGTTTTATAAGGGAATTTTTATAAAGAAAATTATTAATTATAGACTAAAAATAGATCTTACTCTTAATGCTGATTTAGTGTAGACTGGCATAGAAGACTTCTGATTCCTTTGATTGCTGGTTCTACTTTCAGTTGTTCTTTGGATGTGTTGGTACTTGGTGGAAGAATTTCTCCTTGAAGGCTGTTGTCACTTGAAGATTTAATTTTGGTGAAGCAAAGAAATTGTATTTATTGGATATTGTTACTTTTATTGTTCAAAGGTTTTTAGTGAGACAGAATATAATTCTGTAATCTTATAATATAGTCCTATACAAATTGCTGCATGTCTGGCTCGCAGCAGTCACATAATTGATCATCATCCTCATTATTTTCATCATCACTCTCACTCTGGTCGTCATTATTAGGTTCTGGCACATTAAAAATATTGGGTTTAAATCATTGTAGTTCACTGTTTTCAACCCAATTACTTCCAAACTGCTTTTCCAAAATTTTCTCCACATCTTTTTCTTCTGTTCAATTTCATGAATGCATGGAAGCCTTTAAGGATGTGTTAAAGTGGACTTTCTATCAGTATACGCTTTCTCTGATACCGTGAATTTTTTTGTAGTAGTGGTCTACTTGTTTCACATTACGTTTCAGGTTGTAAGATGAATGGCTTCTTTCTTAAATCTTTCTCTACTCTGCCGAAGACACGGTCTGCTGGTAGGAAACTATGTCCCCGAACAGGGAACGTCAGAACGATTGTAGTAACATTTGCTGGAGCATCATTGTGTAGCCAAAAAATCAAAAATAATATTTATTTCCTGAATTTATACCTAGAAGGGTACGGTTAAATTTTAGGCGCTTATAGGTACCGATGAGTAAATTTTACTCACTTCAGAATTTTTACGTTATTATCTGATTTATTTTGTAAAGTGGTAGTTTTAAATGAAAAAAATTGAAAGCCATCATATAATATAAGTGTAATTTTTATTAAAATATATAAAATAAGCAAAAATAATACTTTATTATTGATTTTTGACGATTACAAATACATAAAATTGTTTTTCAAGCACAGTCAGGGCAGTTTTTTTGTGCATGTTCACCGCAAATAGCTAATCCACAATTACAAAAAGTGGTGGTGTATCTACGTTGGGTATAACTACAAAAATTACAGTACTTTCTTGGTCCCTTTTGGTCTTCTCCGGCACTATGGGTCTCTTGGCTTACGCCTACAATATTTTGAATAGATTTTTTCAACACCAGGCTCATGTTTGTATTAGTTGCTAATCTTTACCTTTGAAATCCTTCCGTTAACTCCTTGTGTAGAGATAACATAAAATTATGTCGGGATTCTGGGTTTTGTCCACGGCTACACATGTTGTACGCGTAAACGATGCATGCGTTTATTGCAGCTATGTTCATCATATTTTCGAAAAATGCTAGAGGCCACCTTCTGGTTTTGCTGCCATGGTTAATGTTTTGGTACATCTGATCAAAACTGTCAACTCCTCCTTTTGTTGAGTCGTACACCTGCACTATATCTGGTTTTCCAGTGGTCTCATGAATACTACCCGTACTGTGCATACTAGACGCCAATAATACAAGTTTATTATTATTGGGCTTGTATGATACAACTGTCAAATCCTCATGAAATATAAGCAATGAAGTGGATGTGGCTCGTTTTTGAAACTTTATGTCTGTAGCTTCAATAGGCAATTGTGGTTTATTTTTTTTATTGTGCCAACAGTTGTTATTTTGTATTCATGACGGAGACCAATTGTCTATGGTGACATTTCGATTGGTGCCCTTTTTTCAGCAGTTCAACAACATAATACTCACCAGCAGTCCTTGCAGGAGGTACACTTCCTTTTCCAAGGTAAACAATGGCATCCAACATATACTTTGTTCCGCTATCACAAGACATGACAATTTTGATCCCATACTTCTTGGGTTTAGAGGGAGTATACATCCTAAATGGATATTTGCTTCTAAATCCAACTAGTTGCTCATCAATGGTTATATAGCTTCCAGGTTTATAGTTCACTCTGCAATTGTTTAGAAGGTTGTCCCAGATAGAAGAAACTTGAGCTAGTTTGGTAATTTCTCTTCTAGCAGTTATTGTTTCTTTGTCATCGAATCTTAGACAATTTAGGATAAATTTGAACCTTCTCTCAGGCATGGTTGCCTTGTACCTTTTCCCACAGTAGGTAGTGTCAAACATCATATGTGTTGCCAAGTGATTATCTTTGAGAGCAGCGGACAAGACTATCAAACCAAGAATTGCTTCAAGTTCGTCCATTTCCAAATTTGACAAAACCGCGTGAGATTTATGGTTATAGTTCTCCCTTTGAATGTTTATTTCTTTATTTGTATAAACCAAAATCTCTTCCAATATGTCTGCGGTAAAAAATAGTTTGAAGCAGCTGGCAGGACACAACGAATTTTTTGCATTTGCTGTTGGGCCAGGGCAAATGTGAACAATATTTTTTGAGGGAGTTTTTTGACCTAGCGCAGCAACAGGTTCCTTACTCCAAATTAAATTTCCATCTTTTCAGATCAGATTGTTTGGTACTAGGTGTAATAATTGCAATTACCTCTTCTGTTTCACGAATTTGTTTAGCAGCTGATCATTCATTTCTTCTCCCCTCACTAAGTTTCTGTTTTTTACGTTTGCTGCTTCCAGGTGTTTCCTCCCTTTCTTCCTTTTCAGCTTCTTCTGCATTTATGATTCCGTGTATCAAATTTTCTTCGACATCATTTAATTCTTCCGTTTCTGGTTGATATTCCGGATCTGCAACACTGTCCCAAGAATCAAAGTTACAAAGCTCCAACTCCAAATTGTCTTCTTCCTCAGATTCTAGTTCAAATATTGCATCCAAAATATTTTGTTCTGAAAGCCCGCGACCTGCCATTTGTATGCTGTATAGTTTTTTTTTTCGGTAACATAATACAAAACAAAAACATAATTGTCATAATTCAGCACAAAACATATTTTTTAGACACGTAGTAAGTTACTGATAAGTAAATATGACTCACCCAAATTAGTACGTAAAGGGTACTGATGAGTAATTTTGACTCACACAATTTAGTACGTAAAGGGTACCGATAAGTAAATTTTACTCACTAACTTTTTTAAAATTGTCTACAAGCACGATAAATCAAACGACACCTTGCTTGCGGCAGCCGACTAATGACAGAGTGGGCCAAGCACTGCTAGTGGATTGACTTTCAATGTGGCCAACCTGCTGATTTACGAACAAATCTATTCCTTATGTGAGTAAATTTTACTCACAGTACCCTTCTAGGGTTAGAAAATATAATTCTCGTATTGTAAATGATTTTCCTACTTTTATATCATTATTTTGATTAATTTATAATTTTTTTCCACTGTTGGAGGGTCCCGTAGGAATCGCAACAGTTTCACACTTTTCTCTTGTTTTTTTTTTATTTAAATTTTTCCTTTTATATATAATAATTAATATATTTTCCTTTTTAAAATTTCATCTATAAATATATATTTATTTCTTCTCTTTTTAATAATAACTTCGTATGATTTCTATGATGTATCGTGTTTGGTGGTTAAATAAGAAGTAGTTTATTATTATTTCATTTCATGCTTAATAACTAATTTGACAGATCATCTTTAATAATAATTTAATGGTGTTGTAACGTAACTCACACCTACATGGTGCAACACCACAACTCCCATCTCAAGTTTAATAATAAGTAATAATATTTATTAAATTTTGGGCTTATATAAGTTAAAGGATTTTAACACGGTTTAACTAAAAAAATTTACTAAGGCGCAACCAACCGCGCCTGGTGGGAATAAAACTCACTTTTTTCTATATTTAAATATTAAATTCAACAATCTATTTTTTATTATAATTTTTTATATTAAATTCAACAATGTATACTTTCTGATAAAATTAAATTTCACAATTGAACCTTAAATTAATTACTCAATTAAAAATAACCGAACCGGACTTATCAAGCGCGCAACCAAGACTGCCATTTTTCCAGCCAACTTGTTGTCTCGTCCAAATGAACGATCACGTTGCACCAACATGCGCGAGTATGCAGACGCTGATCATGCAAAATTGTTTTCCCACAGTTTTAGCAAAAATGAAATTTTTGTAATCGGATCGGATGCGCGTGTTGAAGTAAAAATATGAATTGTGAAATTATTCTTTGGCGACAGTGTTACCATCGTTGTTAACTCCTCCCTCCTTAAATGTCTGCGTCCCGCAGATCTGGGAGCTTATGGTTGGTAGTTCGACTCGTAGCTTTGGGATATTTAATTTTTTTGTCTGTTGATACCAAAGCCACCCAATGCAAAAGGTCATGGAAACAATGATCATGACGTTAATTCCAATGGTTCCGTTGAATTTTACTCCTAATTGGTTCAGTCGGATTATATTATTGAGGCTTACTTCGTGGACATATTTGATGTCCAGCAGCAGGTCATCATGTGTAATGTTCGCTAGTACTGGCGGTAGGGCTTGAACCTTTGTGATTGAGCTGCTGGAGTAAGTATGGTTCTTTATCACCACCGACTCATTGGAGAGTTGCAGAAGATAGGTGCCATTGAGAAACTCGGTTTTTCCATTCGCTTCAATCAAACCCTTGTAGTTCGTCACGTAGATAACATCGTCACTTAATAACTCGACGATTTCTTCTTGGGTACGTCTGTATTTACATCTTGCCGATCCGCCTTTAAGGATGGTGTTAAGGCAATCGTCTTCTTCTAATTTAACTATGGATGATCGTTTGCAGACTGTCGAATTACTTAGGCCATAGGTCTCAGCTTCACTAACAAGCACTCTCTCAAATGACAGATCTATTTGTTTTCCTTCATTAATAGAAGCTCTAGTGAGAAGCAAGTTATAAAAGTTTCTTTCAAGTTTAGGTATTGAGAGGATGTACAATAATAATGAGCCATTTGTATAAATTGATGGGGTACCATACTCCACGGCTTCTATTGCATTTCCATAAGGCAACGTTTCTAGCTCGTCAATTATTCTGTTTATCTCTGATTGGTCTAGCAGATTTGTGTTGATGATGCCACTCTTGGCCAGCTGACAAGCTCGGATGATTTCATTTATTTCTTTCCTCAAGATAATGACCTCATTGATGGTGCTTTGCTCTATTAAGGTATAGTCCTTACCGCTCGTTAAATTGTTTATTCTGGTGATGATTTCATTGACCTTTCCTGCAACTTGGTTCGTCGTCTGCTGAAGTTCTTTGTTAATTTTGTATTGTTCGTTGTTATTCGCGATGATGTCGTCTTGACTCTTAAGTATATTATTCCAATCTGTTGAATCAGGATTTCCAGCGACCCATTTCCAAGCCGATCCGATCCAATCAATTGATCTAGGCGATCTTCTTTTTACATTTGTCAATTCATTCAGACGTTCTTGCATCTGCAACATGTGGTGCAAAATGAGTTCCTTGTTTCTGCTTGGCGGAATGTGCTTTTGAATAAGGGACGATATGTTTGCGGCCATTTCCTTGTATCGTTCCAAGTTGATGACATGTATTAGTTTAAAGTTACCATCGACTATCCATCCATTGCCAATTTTTAATGAAACCAGGGGTGTTTTGTACTGGTAGATTTGCAAACTACTCACCAAAGCAATCAGGTTGAATGCGATGAAGGGAATTAACTTGAGATGCATGGTTATAGAAATTTAATTTCTGAAAATAGTATAGGTTAATCAATAAAAATGAGGCGTGTCATGGTAATGAAATGTAAAGATGCCAAATGGTTAAATTTAAGGTTTTTTGTTCTATGCTTATTTTTATTTAGGAGTTTAAAAATTCTTTCTCTTTATTCTATTTCTATATTTTATTCTTATTATGCATTTATTTGTTATATTTCTTCATCAGTCAGTTTTTGGATAGTTCCTTGGTTCGCTCGGAACACTAAATGATGATCTTATACCATGCCGCCATTACATCTGTAAGCCTTGATGAAACTCGTCAATCCATGGTATCAGTGCATCATCCGGAAACTGACCAGCCCTGAGCTGATGTTCTCTTATTTCATTATATGTATATGATTCGCTTTAATATGCTCATAAAAAATTCTGTATATTTTGTTTTTGTTCTGTTTCTTTTATTTATTGCAAGTATGTTTTTTAGGAAGAATAGTTTTAAATGAGTGTGACGAAAAAGGATCTGTAATTGTTTATAAAACAACGTTTTTCTTTGGACTTTGTCCATTCAAATTTTTTATATGTTCCTTGTGAATCTTCCTTCCACTCCTTGTCAGCACAGTTACCCTATTATCTTTCTCAACTATTTCTTTTCTATATAGGGCTTTATTTTTCCCTTTAATTGTTTTAATGGCTACATAGATTCTATCTCCCTTTCTATATTTTTTAGGGCTTTGTCTTTTTTTATTCATTTTCGCATTGCGAGCTGCCATGTTTCGTTTAAGCAAATGTCTGAGATCCATATTAACTTTCTTTTGTTCTGATAATAGATTTTCATAGTTAGCTTCGCCATTTCTATTGAAAAATAAATCACGGGGTCTTTTCTTCGTTGTTGAATGGATGGTATTATTGTACCTATCGACACAGATTTCAATTAGTTCTTTTACTGATAAATTCGGGTACTCAACTCTTAAACATCTATAAATTTCAATTATTGTAGAATGCAGTCTCTCGACCTGTCCATTTACCTCACTTCTCTGTACCGGCGTTAGATAGAGTTTAATGCCTAGTGATTTAAGGAAAGTTTCTATTAAAGGGCTAATGAAGCTACGTTCGTTATCAGTGACGAGAATTTTTGGTACTGTAAAATAATGCAAAACTTTAATTAATTTTCTCCTGACTTGTACTAACGATCTATCTTTAATGCCAAAGAATTTAGCGAATTTTGTAAACTTATCTATACAGGTAATAAACTTTTGTCCTTGAATTTCCATAATGTCCATGTGAAGAATTTCGCATGGATATTTAGGATCAGGTGTTGCTTGTCGATGTATTTGTGGTGGTTTCCTGTCGTACTTACATTTATTACAAACGTCGCAGCTGGCAACGTATTTCTTTATACTAGCGCGCAAGTGCGGGAAGTAGAATTGTTCCAAGATTTGCTCACCATTTTCTCTGGGATTACGATGTGCTCTTTTATGCTCAGTTTCGATTATTTCGAACTGACGTTCTTTTGAAGTAATGTCCGTAACTAACCTTTGCGCAATTCTTACTTTATATCTTGAAAAATGATCAATATAAGTTTCCTGTATAGCACCAAGAAGACTTTCTGGTGCTTTTATTCCGTTAAGGATATTTGGGCGAAGATTTTCTTTGAGAATAGTTACAAGTTCTTCTTTAGACCAATTTTTCAAGGATATAAAATGTCTTGTATATCCACGGTGTGGTTCCTCAATTGCTGTCATGTCCCTTCCGATTCCTAATATAATCTGATTTTTAAAAACGTTTATAGGTACCTCCACATGGGGTATCAAGTCAGAAGCATCTTGTTCTGCGCTGTGAACTGTTGCCGCTGGTGAAAGGTCGTCGTCTTCTCGGCCCTCTGAGGCAGTTAAAGTTTCATCCGAACTCATAGCCATTCCTTCACTTGCCGTATCAGTAGAAGAATTATATAAATGATTCGAGATGGTTTTTAGCCTCGAAAGGGCATCAGCCACGTGGTTTGATTTACCAGGCTTATAAATCAACTCGTGGTTATACTCTTCAATGCGTGCTTTCCATCTTTTTAGCTTGGCATTAAAATTTCGATTTCCCAATGCAAACGTCAAAGGTTGATGATCGGTGTAGATTTTGATTTGTTTTGCACCATATAAATAGTTTCTGAGACTATCAAGAGCCCATACAATGGCTAGCATCTCCTTCTCGTTCGTGGCGTAGTTTTCTTCAGTTTTGTTGAGCGATCGAGAAATGTATGCTATGGGCTTATCCTTGCCTATTTCACCCTGTGATAAAACGGCACCTACCGCAATATTAGAGGCATCCGTTGTTAAGTTAAACGGCTTCTCAAAGTCCGGAAAAGATAGAAGTTCCGCTGTGGTTAACATAGATTTAAGTCTATTAAAAGACTTTAAAGATTCATCATTTAAGGAAATCGGTACTTTTTTAGATTGACTGGCTTTTATTTGGGCATTTTCTCCTCTTGTAAGGTTTGTAAGGGGTTTCGCCACTTTAGCATAATCACGAATAAATCTCCTATAGTAAGAGGTCATTCCCAGAAAACTTTTCAATTCTTTCAAGTTCGTAGGTGGTAACAGATTTTCAATGGACCTTACTTTGGCAGGATCCGGTTTGATGCCCTCAGAACCGACGATATATCCAAGAAATTCCACCTCCGTCTTCATAAAATGGGTTTTTTCGAGGTTTACCTTAAGATTAGCTTCGCGAAGCCTTGCAAAAATTGTGTCTATATTCCTTAAATGATTTTCTATATTCTCACCAATTACTATTATGTCATCAATGTAGACAAAGCAAATTTTCCCTATGTACTCGCGAAGGATATCGTCTATCATTCTCTGAAATATTGCCGGCGCGTTCTTCAGGCCAAAAGGCAATCTTAGGAATTCAAATTTACCGTTTGCTGTAGAAAAAGCAGTTTTTGGGATATCCTTTTGTTTCATGGCTATTTGATGAAAGCCTGATGTAAGATCTATCGTTGTGAAATATTTTGCTTTACCTAAACTAGCTAAAGTTGATGTAATGTCCGGAATTGGGTAGGTATCTGGAATTGTAACAGCATTAAGACGTTTGAAGTCCACTACCATTCGATATTGTTTTTCGCCATTTGGTTTTGGTTTTTTTGGCACTACCCAAATCGGTGAATTGAATGGACTCCTGGAAGGCCTTATAACACCTTCTGAAAGTAGTTCGTTTATCTGCCTCTCAACTTCTTCCCTCATGCAGACTGGGTACGGATAGCTTTTTGTATATATTGGTTCTTCCGTACTTGTCCTGATTTCTGCCTGGATATTTGTTGATGCAAGTTCACTACCATCGAGTGGACCAAAAAGTGGTTTGTATTTATTAATGAGGCTCTCTACCCTTGACCTAACTTGTGGTACATATTCCTCACCCAAAATATAATTTGACTCAGTTGTTACCTTTTCTTTCAAAGGAATTCTAAAACTATTTTTTAGAACTAAAACATTTTCCTTCCTATCAACTAAAGCACCTAATTCCTTAAGTGTATCATCCCCAATAATTCCATCGAATGTTTTTAATGCTGGCAAGACGTAAAATTGAATAGGTTCGTCTATTCCTAAAAATTTGAAGAATGGTCCAACTACTTTTCTGTCTATATTGACATCTCCTCCCACTGATCGCACATTTATTGGTTTGTCTAAAACTATGCTACCGTATGATAAGCGCGGGCTGCAAAAGTTCTTATTAGAGCCCGTATCGATCAAAAAACACAAAGTATCACCGGTAGCAGAAGGGTACTCTATATAGGGTAAGCTTGATGGCCTTCCCCCATAAAATTTACTTCACCTACAGGTTCTTCCTGACTATAATCTTCCCCCAACCCATTCTCCGCTGGGTGATCCCCTTCAGGAAAAGTTTCTAAGTGGTAAAGTTTGGATTGTCTATTAACCGTGTTTATGTCGGAGGCACCTCTTTTTTCCGCTGATCTAGGGTAGTTGAGGTAATTTACTCGACGAGATTGTATTGTCCTATCGACTTCCATCGGTTCATGTTTTATGGCCGGATACCGTGGCGGTAAGGCTGGCTTGCTATAATTTGTATATTCATTTGCCCGAAAGTTAGGATAATTGTTCTGTTGCCAAATCCTAGGCCGAGCTTTTTGATTTTGCCACCCCAATCGCGTAGGAAATGACTTCGGTGGTCTAGAAGGCCCAGGACGATAAGTTGTTTCTGGAGAGATTGAATCATGAGGCCTTGTTTTTGCATAAACTATGTTGTTTCGCATCGTTAGGTTCTGCAATTCCAAGCAAGCAGAATATGCTTCCGGAAGCGTTCCCGGCCTTTGAATAATAATCATGCGGGAAAGATCAGGTTTTAATCCGCGGACGAAAATATCCAATGCTCTATTCCTGTATGTTCCCACTAGGGCTTTAATAGTTTCTTCGCTGTAGGATTCTGTCTTCAATTTGTTGATGATAAGCGAAAGTTGGTGATTAACAGTAGAATAAAACTCGTCTATGTTCGAAGATCCTTGGGAAAGCTGATTGAGTTGATGCTCCAGAGTTTGGATGTCTCGTTTATCAGCATAGTGAAGGGAAAGAATTCTTTTTATTTCTACCCAATCGCTGTCGAATACATTGTAAGACACCAAAGCTGTGTCAGCGGCACCAATAATTTTTTGGCGGACGCTTTGTATAATTGCGCGATAAATTGGCTTGTCCCTCACAATTTCAAAATCCTTAAGTATGGTCTCCACGGAATGAACCCATGAGACATACTGGGTCGGATTTCCTTCAAAGGTTCGTAACTCCTTAACACTATCAGGAAGGCGGCTTATATCCTTCAGTTCAATTTCGGTTCGTGGCCGTTGAAGTGATCCCTCATCGGCGACCACTGGAGCTACTGCGGCAACCTGTCTACTTTCAAGACGTTCTAACCTACTTAAAACATTGCCTAATGCGTTATCACTGAGACTCGCTTCTATAGCACCTATTCTATTTTCTACCGCCCTAAGCTGTTCCATAAACCGATTTATGGCACCAGTCATAGTAGTTACCGTTGTTTTCAGTTCTTCCATTTTAAACTGACAAGGGGGAAAGAATTTTCACTTACCTGGAATATCTGGAACACTTTGAGGAGGATCCTTTGCACACTTTCACTATTTTCCTTCTTTTTTTTATAAATCAATTTTTTTTTAAAAAAATATTTTCTTTCTTTAATTTTTATTTAAAAAATTTTTTATTTTTGCATCAACTTTTATAAAGATATTTTCTTTCTTTAATTTCTTTTTTAAATTCTTTAATCAATCTTTATAAAGATATTTTCTTTCTTCAATTTTTTATTTAAATTTTTTAATTTTTTATCAATTTTTATAAAGATATTTTCTTTCTTTAATTTTTTACTTAAACTTTTTAATTTTTGCATCAATTCTTATAAGGATATTTTCTTTCTTCAATTTTTTATTTAAAAATTTTTTTTTAATTTTTTATCAATTTTTATAAAGATATTTTCTTTCTTTAATTTTTTATTTAAACTTTTTAATTTTTGCATCAATTTTTATACGGATATTTTCTTTCCTTAATTTAATTTTTTATTTCCAATTCTTATTTTTCGAATTTATTTCAATAAATCATTTTCTCTCTTCAATTTGATTTTTTATTTAAATTTCCAAATTTTTTATCAATTTCTTCAATTTTATATATTTTTTCAATTAAAAAAAAAATTTCTCTTAAGGCACTGGGAATTTTTATAAAATTTTGCATTCAATGAATATGTTATTTTTGTTTTTAATGTTTACGAGTCTTGGCTGCACGACGCGCCGCGACCGGTTAAAATCCCTTTTTCCTCACGGAAGCTCCGTATGATTCCGGTTTGGAGATCCACTTTTATAATCGTGGATACCTACTACGGTACGGTTTACTTCACTTTCGCCTCGGTAACCTTCTGCGATGCTTTTAATTTGTTAATCGCCAGGAATACCGGATTAGCGAAGGAGGAGAAGCAGTTTTTTTATAAATTATTTTTAATTCTTATTATATATGTTTTTGGAGGGTCCCGTAGGAATCGCAAAAACTTTTTAATTTTTTATTATTATTACTTTTTATTTAAGGACTCCGCTATTTTTTTCGCGGGTCCCTGCTCGGGCGCCAGTTAAAGGATTTTAACACGGTTTAACTAAAAAAATTTACTAAGGCGCAACCAACCGCGCCTGGTGGGAATAAAACTCACTTTTTTCTATATTTAAATATTAAATTCAACAATCTATTTTTTATTATAATTTTTTATATTAAATTCAACAATGTATACTTTCTGATAAAATTAAATTTCACAATTGAACCTTAAATTAATTACTCAATTAAAAATAACCGAACCGGACTTATCAAGCGCGCAACCAAGACTGCCATTTTTCCAGCCAACTTGTTGTCTCGTCCAAATGAACGATCACGTTGCACCAACATGCGCGAGTATGCAGACGCTGATCATGCAAAATTGTTTTCCCACAGTTTTAGCAAAAATGAAATTTTTGTAATCGGATCAAATACAAAAATGATAAGCATAACTAACACTAGTTTTCTATACTTTTAAATATAAAAATAATTTTGAAATATACAAAATATAATATAAAATAAAAAGTTATTGTTTGTAATTAGGACGTTGCAAACGCCTTTAACCGTAGCTTCTTGCCACGAAGCTTTATTCGGATTAGAATAGTCGCGAACAAAAACATTTCTACCGGTATTAAGATTAAAAATTCGTGCCCCTTTATGATTTTTGGTGTTTGACAACTGACTCTCAACCATTTTGTCCTTCACTAAAGATGGACTAAGTATACTAAAACGTGTCTTAATCTCTTTACCTAATAACAATTTAGCAGGCGTTTCACCTGTAGTGCAATCTATAATCAAACAAAAAAGTATTTACTATCTCGTCGAGATTTCCACCATCACGTAGATTGGCCAAAAGACACTTTTTAAAAGTTGTTACAAAATTTTCGGTTTGACCGTTGCACAGTGGCACATTTGGCGAGAAGGCGGACAAAAATCCGTAACTTTTGATTGGATCGGAATTTTGATATGCGTTTTTTCTGTTTGTTAGGTGGGATTTTAAACTTTAATTTTTGATAAAAAGCATAAAAGTCGACCGACAAAAAAAAAGTTACGAATGGTTTAATATTCGTTACTATTATTAATTGACTTTGAGTATAAAAGAGGAGTGTTGAAACATTAAAAAAAAATTTTTGTATGTCCTATTCTTATTGTTACAAATTATAATTAATAGTTTTGTAAACTAAATCTTGTCAGGAAACGCCAAATTTTGGCCCCCGTAATATATTTAAGCTTAAAAGCAACATAGGACACCAAAGATTGTTTTTTTAAACAGCCCTTTGAAATAAAAAATTTTAAATTTTTAAAAAGTTAAAATTTTCTTAATAACGAAAAGTTTTAATGAAAAAATTCTATTTTAGTTAAAGTTTTATTTTTAAATATTTCTATAACAATTTATAAAATAAATATTGATTAATTTACATACGTATACACTAGAGCCCCGACTTGCGTTGTTAATGGGGACCGGAGAAATGCGACGCAAATCGAAACGATGAAAATTGAATCACTTTTTTCTATATAAATGCACTAAAATTTAATTTATTGAGGAAAATATTCAAAACAAAGCAAAGAATTTTGTATTTTTGATAAAAGCAAGTATGAACTAATTGAATGTCTTCAATAAGTTATTATTTGTTTTTGTTGGGTAATAATATTCTTTTCTTTTTTTTATTAAATAATTAGTTATATACACTTTTAAATATAAAATACACAAATTGTTGTTGTAATTGTAGTTAATAACAATAGTTGAAAAATTAAGGTAGGTTTTTTGTAGTTGCTCACTCGGATGATATTTTGCAATTAAAACTTTTTCTTCAACAGCGAAAACTGCAGCTTGAGAGCGCAGAATTCGCTGTTGGAAAAAACTGTTCATTTTCCAATGATCAGAGTGAGCAACTTTACATTTTTTTGTTTGTTTGTTACAAAGGGTAAGTATTTCAGGGTATGACAAGAGTAATTATAATAAAAGGAGTAAGTATAAAACTGATAAGTATAAAAAATGGTAAGTATGAAAATGGTAAGTATAAAATTGGAATATATAAAAATGGTAAGTATAAAATGGTAAGTGTAAAATATATACATATTTATAAAAAAAAGATTTTTGATTGTCCAAATTAGGTTGGACATGCCGCCAGCCTGGGAGTTAGGCAACAGGTGCGGGATTATGGGTGGCACAAAGCACTTGTGCCAATGATTTTATGGCCTCTACTAAAATGTTAGTTGTTGACGACGATGGCGGAGGTACTGCTGGGGATTTTTATGGGCTTAGTGGTTTTTCCTGTCGCATTTTTCCTGTCTGCGCCGTTGTTGGTGGTTTCTTCGACTTTGTGGCACGCTGAGGAACGGGGTGTAGCAACGTATGGTGGAATTTGTTACATCTTTTGCAAGTATCCAGCGAGTTACAGGCCCGTAGATCGTGGCTTCGCGCTAAACAATTCTCGCAATAGCGATATCTTGCCACTATATCCTCTCTTTTCTTTAAGGTCATCTTAAGAAATTTTCGGCAGAACCGTAACCCGTGAGAAGCGTTGCACAAACCGCACTTATACGTTTTTTTTTTTTTTGGAAAACGTCTGCTACGGTTCATACGTGCCTCCATTGGACGCGTAGTGGCTAATCTGCGATTTGGTCTGATAATGAAAAGGGAAAGCATACATTTAGAAAGAGTTTATCTTACGTAAGATGAAGTGTGTACATCCTGTTTAAAAATAGAAAATGAGAAATAAATGGGTTATTTAAGTTAACAAATATTAAGTTTGATAAATAAGCCAAGTGTAAGAGAATTATACTGAATTTTCTACTTTCATAAATGGTAGGAAGCACAATTTGACTATCGGACGTGTTATTACTCCTGAAGCGATACGTACGTCACAAGTACGCACGTTTCCATCCGCACCGGGATATGTCGGCTCACCTCGTCCCAATCGCCATTCTTGGGGTGGTAATAAATCATCCATGACTATCACGAGATCTCCTACCTGAACACTGCGAGCAGGACTTCTCCATTTGTAACGTTTGTGTAAGGATTTTAGGTAGTCTTCCTTCCATCGTATAGAAAATTGATGATGAATAGCCTTCAATTTTTCCCATCGGTTAATTAGGGACATGTTGTGATAGTCGAGTTCTGGAAAGGCCATTACGGGAGCTCCTCTTAAAAATGCCCTGGAGTAAGTGCTGTCAAATCTGATGGGTCTTCTGACAGCGCGGAGATCGGCCGAGAATTGAGAACCCCTTCTATTCGAGCGAGAATAGTGGAAAATTCTTCAAAGTTAAATTTCTGAGCACCGGCTATTCGCTTGAAATGAAATTTGAAGCTCTTTACAGCGGCTTCCCACAAGCCGCCCATATGTGGTGCGTGGGGCGGTATAAACTTCCATTCAAACCCATGAGCTATGTACTTTTGAGGTATGTCCTCTGATGAGTTTCTTATGAATGATGCGAATTCTCGCTCTAGTGCTCGACTGGCACCCAGAAAATTCCTGCCGTTGTTGGTTAATACCCTTTGGGGAAGCCCCCGCCTCCCAACAAAGCGAGCGAATGCAGCTTGGAAGGCTTTTGAGGATAAATCAGAACACGCTTATAAGTGAATTGCCTTTATGCTAAAGCAAACAAAGGCGCTCACGTACCCTTTTATAGTGCTCGATTTGCGTAAGGATGAAGTTTTTAGTTCGAAAGGGCCAGCAAAGTCAATTCCCACTGTGTAAAATGGTGGTGTCAGCTTACATCTTTCAGATGGTAAGGGCGCCATTATCTGCGTGCATGGTTGCTGTTTGTGAATTATACAAACTTTGCAGTGGCGTATTATGGTTTTTACTCTAGGTTTGAGTCTAAAACTATAAAATTCAGTTTGCACCATTCTACACATCTGGCTACATTCAGCATGAGCGAGAAATGTGTGCAAATAAGTGAGATACAAGTGACAATATCGTGAGTTTCCAGGTAAGATAATGGGATAGCGTTCGTTATATGGCAGGGACGATTGGGCTAATCGGTCATTAACACGCAGAACTGAATCGGGATCGAGAAATGGATTTAAGTTCTTTAACGGGCTTTTATTGGGTAGAGTTTGACCGGTACTTATCATGTCGTACTCTATTTTATAGAAAGTTTTTTGGGCTAGAGTGATGAGACGCAATTTAACAAATTTCATCTCACTTTGCGATAAATTGTCATGCGAAATTTTCGTGACATTTGGCCTTGAGTATCTTAAGCATTTGTGGTAAAATCGGAAGATATAACATACAACACGTAGAGCTCTGCTGTATGATGAAAATTTACACAGAATGTCATTATCTTGAACCTCTGTGTGTAGAGTTAGAGTTTGTTTTTCGGGGTTTTCGATTGATTTGAGCGGGTTTCGATTTGGCCATTCTGATGAGGGTTTATTTAACCATGATGGTCCATGCCACCACAGATTGTTACGAGCAAGATCTTGGGTTTTGCAGCTTCGTGTTCCTAGGTCAGCCGGGTTATCATGAGTTGGGACATGTCTAAGCGTGGAAGACTAACTGTTTGTATTGGGGCTACTTTACTTTTAGCAGTTAGTAAATTTGTAACTGTGTTGCGATGATTTGTTTGACATCGAATGTATACAGCGGCACAATATGCTGCCTTGAATTGTGTTCGAGGGAGTATACTGCAACCAACGTGGGATGGAAATAGTTTCTATGTGCGTGAGATCTTGCACGAGGTTGTTCCATTTGAGTAGGGATTCTGATGAAACATTTTCATCCCATTCTAACCCTTCTAACCATAATTGCTGCATGAGAATTTTTGCTCGGATGACTATGGGTGCCAGCCATCCAGCAGGGTCAAAGAGTTTTGCAACAGATGAGAGAATCCGTCGCTTTGTGATATTTTCGGATTGTTCAATTGGAGAAAAATTGTAAGTAAAAGAGTCAATGAGTGCATTCCACTTTATACCAAGGGTTTTGGTAGAGCTTGTTTCGTGGAAGCGAAGGAAAACTAAATCATAAAGATCTTCTTTCGGCAAATTTGCAAGTAACTGCGGGTCATTTGCAGTTATCTTTTTTAATGGGAACCCTGCTGATTTTAATACTTCTATGAGCTGATTTTGAGCAGACAGAGTTTCTTCTATAGAGTAACCACCAGTAAGAATATCATCGACGTATGTTTCTGTGCGCAGAATGGAAGCTGCTTTAGGGAATCTGGATTCGGATTCTGAAGCGAGTTGTAAAAGGGTCCGAATCGCGAGATATGGGGCACAGTTAACGCCAAAAGTTACTGTTTTTAATTCATAATCCTTTATGGGTCCATCTACTTGGGACTGGAACAGAATTTGGGGTGTACCAGTATTTGGCGATACATTTTCTGTATGTCGCCACTAAAGACGTAGTGATATTTTCTCCAATTGATTATAATCGAGATTAATTCATTTTGCAGAGTGGGGCCTGTGTGTAGAATGTCATTGAGAGAGAATTGTGATTTTGACTTTCTGGAGGCATTAAACATGACTCTTACTTTTGTCGTTTTATGTTCTTATATTGAGATTGAAGTTGAGGGTTTTTTATTAAGTTTCTTTCCATGCTCGAGTACTGAGCTAAGGCTACAAATCGAGATGAGCCTAAGTAAATTTTGTCGGGGTATTCAGACTTAAATGGTAATCGTACGATGTGTCTACCATTTTCATTTCGTGTAGTCGTTTCCGTGTAAAATTTCTCACAGAACTCTTCTTCATTTGATTTTGGGGGAGTTACAGAGATTTCTTCCTGCTCCCAAAATGTTCTTAAGAGTTTATTTAGTTCCTGAGTTTCGGATGGGGCTACTGATGTCGTAAAGGTTGAATGGTTTGGGTCTTTACTGGGCCGCTGAGAACCCATCCAAATATGGTGTTATAAGCTGAAGCTTGACCACAAACCTTCTTTTTAATGCCTTCTATATTGAGAAAATGCTCATAATCATTGCCTAAAACCAGATCTATTTGAGACGATTTATAAAATGTGGGGTCGGCAAGATCTAGTTCTGAGAGTTTGTTCGAATGAGCGATTTTGAAAGAGTAAGCGGGAAGATGATTCGTTACCTTAGGCAATATTATGGCTGTAATGGGAACTCTAAGATCGTACCTTCTTGCATATAAAACAAATTCGCACTGTTTGTTCGCTAAATGTTTTTGACCGCCAATACCTGTAATTTCGAAATGAGATTTCTTAATAGGTAATTGTAGTCGAGTTCGTACTCTTTCTGTTAAAAATGACCGTTGAGACCCAGGATTAAGGCTCTGACGGTATAAAGTTCACCCCTGTGTTCTATCTGCATTATTGCCGTACGAAATAAAATATTTTCATTGCTACTTGAGCAGTTGGCTTGGATGTGACCTGATGTGCTAGGAAGTTCACTTGAAGGGTCAATCTGATTATCTTTTGTAGGGATTTTAAAATATTTCTGAGCACTTTTGTTGTTATTGGTAGAAGTTTCTCTACCTTCTGAGTTTCCTGGGCTTTGTGTGGAGTTATTGGGGTTTTGTCTCATGTGCAACAGAGTATGATAGGATTTTTTGCAACATAGGCAAGTATGCTTACTTTTGCAATTCGCTTTAATGTGTGATAAAGCTAAACAGTTATTACAGAATTTGTTTTTATATACAAAATCAATTCTTTGCTGTGCTGTAAATGCTCTGAATTTTGGGCATAACCTGAGACAGTGCTCTTCATTACATAGTTTGCAAGATGTGCTTAAGTTTTTTTGTGAAACATATGTTTGTACAATTGCGTGTGGTTTTTTTGTAAGACTAAACCCCTCTTTAGAGGTTTTAATGCTTGTTAGCCTTTCTACAGCTTCATACATATCAATGAGGAATTGTGACATTTGAGACCATTCTGGCAGCTCACGAGGAGAAGTGAGCGATTGTTCCCAAAGGGCTAGAGTCAAGTCTGGGAGTTTTGTTGAGATTAACCGAATGAGAATCGGATCCCAACTTTTCACCTCGACTCCTAGTGTTCTTAGTGTTGCTAACGAATCATTTACTGAAGATTGTATTCTTCTTATTGACTCGCTGTCTTCACTCTTCGCTGCTGGGATATCAAAAAGAATCTTTATTTGATTATCTACCAGTACGCGCTTGTTTTCATAGCGAGTCTTTAGTGCATTTCATGCGAGTTCAAAATTGTCGTGAGAAAGAGGGTATCTTTTAACTATGGCACCTGCTTCACCCCTCGTTTTATTTCGAAGGTGATACAGTTTTGTGACGGGAGTAAGTTTTGTATGGTTTATATATACAGCAGTGAACATATCACGAAATGAAGGCCATTGTTCGTAACTGCCATTGAATACTTCTGTGTCGCAGGGAGGTAATTTTATGCAATTATTTGAATTATCCTGCACGAAAGTTTGGGCAGGCGCAATTTGGTGAGTAGAATAGCGAGAGGTTGACTGGAATCTCGGGTTGGCTGGGCTATCTAATTGTAAAATTTTAATTAAGTCTAGAATTCTGGAGGTACAGTCGCTTCTGTACATTCTTCAAATCTATCGGTTGCCTTCTGTCTAAACTCGGATGTAATTTCTCTGTTCCTAGTCAGGACAACTACTTCGTATGAAGCATCTACTCTACCTCATCTTGCTTCCAAGTCTTTTAACTTCACTTCTAAAATGGTTTCATTTTGCTCTTCCACCGGGGTTGCATTAAATTTCTTACAGAATTTTAGCAAGTGTCCGCAATCAAATTCGAACCGCTCTTTTGCAGTAGGGTTATATTCCTCACTGGATGTATTAGGCATATTTAAAATTTAGGGGGAAATTAGAGAGGGTAAAACTTATGGTTGAGGTTCTTTTAGGTGTGGCAAGGTTAATATTTTAGATAGAATACCTAAAATCGCCAAACGAGGGATTTTTAATTGAACTTTTAATAATTGTTTAATTTGAACAAAAAAAGTGTTATTTAACACGAGACAAGTTGGGAAATTGGGTTTAAATAATTTTGAATTCAGAGTTGATAAGAGAATTGAGCGCAAATTTGAGATTTCTGTATTAAAGTATTTATATAGGTTTTATATATACCGAGTTCTCTTATTTCACTTACACGAGAGTAAAAGTAAAAATTTTCTGGAAAAAATTGTTTATTTGTTTTAAATTATTCCTTGGTCTTTAATATTAAGTTCCGTGTGTCCGATTTGTTAAAAGAGTGCTCACTGGTAACACCGTTTTTATTTATTTAAATGTTCCCCAATGGTAACATTGATGGGTATTTACTAATCCAGGTATGGGAGTGTGAATTCTACAATTTTAACTTTTCAGAAATAATTTTCAATTTATTAGAAAATATATTAAATTTTTAGTTAATTTGTGTGTAATTTCATAATAATTTATATAGTGCGCGTGTAGTTTTAGTAATAATTATGAAACTTGAGTTTATTTTTTCTTGAGAGGGAAAATGTATTTATATATTTTCCTATTGGCAAAATTAAATGAGGAGAACTTTCCGTCTCTGATTTATATGTTTCTCAAAATTAATTTATGTTCTCTCTGTATACCGTAATCTTAATTTCTTTGGTTAAAGGCCCATTTAGCCGAACGTAAATGTAGAAACGTAAATGTAACTGAATCAGCTGATAATTTCTACTATACGAGCAGCTATGAAAATGCTTATCTGACTGTAGTAAAATGTAACCGTAACGTCTCAACCTGTAGAAAATAGAATTTCATTACGAGCTTACGTGACAGATGCAGCCAGTGATGGTATATATTATTGTGAATGAGAATATGGCACAAAAACCCTTTTGCAGTACTATTTGTTTTTTGATATTTTACAATTTCAAATGATGAATTTATGTACACGCATGATATATTTTAATAAATTTGCGGTGTTTTCGTTTCTGCATAAATAATATATGGTACGTTAGGGATAATACATGCAAATTTAAAATATTTTTGCAATACAATAGAGCGAAGATTTTATTCGCTCGATTTCCAAAAGTATTTGATACGCATAAATTTCTTTAAAAAAATGAATTTTGAAAATCGGTTTAAAATGCAAATTAAATGCTGCTAAAAATATAAAGAGAAGTTCAAGATAAAATTTAGGCCTGTGAAATATAATGAAAATAATATACGAGTACATATGTAATTAAAAGATATATAAATATTTTTAAGTGCAATAAATATGTATATAATGGAAAAATAATATGTATGTAATTTAACTGTATCAAAAATTTTTTTTTTTATTAAAAAAGGTAAATTTAATTTTGGGTACTATTAAAATAAGTTGCGTACTTTTTGCGAATATACTAAACATTCTGTACTCTCATCATTGTTTCGAACAGCTGTATTGCTTTTTATTTGTTATTTGTTAAAAAATGGATGAGGTTTTCTCTTGATGCCCCTGTACATTTTACAAATACGCAAAAAGTTCAAGATAATAAACAAATCTTCTTTATCCATTTGATTTTATATTTTTAATAAAAACACCCGGAATTAAAAGTAAAACACACAGTTTTCTCTTTTATTTAATCTGTAAATATTTTTAATTTTTTTGTGTCAAAAACACCTGACACGGATTTAGGCATTCTATAAGCGCTCAAACATTTACATTTACGTTGCATTTACATTTACGTTACATCTACGATTTCAACGGTAGGCTAAATAGGCCTTAAGAATTAAGAGCGTCTCAAATGTGTGCGTTTATTTTAGTGGACTGTATTGTTTTATTTTTTAAGAGACACTTTTTATTTTATATGTACGTATATACAAGTAAGAGAGAACAACCACCATAAAAGGTAAGTGAATTATTTAATCTGTAGTGTTTAAGAGATCGTGAAACAAAATTTCGATTGCAACTAGCTTTGAGAAAAATTTTAAATATTGTTACAAAGTAATAGTCAAAGGTGTGTGAAACGACCTATTGTACAAATGTACAAATACGCAATATCACAAACACAAAGCAAAAACAAATTGCGCAGCAGAAATTCCATGAAGCGCGATTCAAAAAAAACAATTTCTACAGCAAGCAAAAAGTAAACAAAAGATACACACACACACACACACAAACACATATTCAAGACTACTAAGCCAGCAACTGAAATAACAAATGCGTGATTTCGCGTATGTTCGGGACATTTCAAGAAGCGGCCGTGATCTGTATAGAAAGGCGCCGTCTACCGCAGAAGAGTTAATTGACTTTGAGATTTCATACCGTGAATATCTGTGCGTACAAAAGTGTGAAGTGTACAGTGTAAATAATTACTTAGTATAGTTGTAAATAGAGTCTTAATTGCCGAATAAAGTTGTGTACTGGTAAAAATCAATAAGGACTGTGTAATTTAATTATTGCAATTAAACGAACCCTGCAAAATCACGTTTATTGTGGTAATAAACGTAACAACTGGTGTCAGAAGTGAAATTGCGAAAAAAAACATTAAAAATAAAAAGTAAGTAAAACAAAATGAAGTTTGACGAGCTAAAAGTAGATCAGCTAAAAAAAGAGCTGAGCAAGTTTGATCTGTCAACGGCGGGCAATAAGGCAGAACTGCAAAAGAGGCTGATAGAGGAATTCAAGCGACGTGGTATTGACATCGGTCTACATGAATTCGAGGAAAAGGAGGAGCTCGAGATATGTACCCCTGCCACAAACACTAATATGGACTTCAACGTAATGTTCGCCGCTATGATGGAGAAATTTCAAGAAGCTTCTAAGACTAACAGCGAAAGACTCTTAGCTGAGGTCAGAGCCAACAACGAAAGACAAGAGGAGAAATTTCAAGAAGTTTCTAAGATCAACAGCGAAAGGCTCTTAGCTGGGGTAGAAGAAAAACTTCAAGAAGCTTCTAAGATTAACAACGAAAGACAAGAGGAGAAATTTCATGAAGCTTCTACGATCAACAGCGAAAGACTGTTAGCTGGGGTAGAGAAAAAACTTCAAGAAGCTTCTAAGGTTAACAGCGAAAGACTCTTAGCTGAGGTCAGAGCCAACAACGAGGGACTAGAAGAAAAGTTTCAAGAATCTTCTAAGGTTAACAGCGAACGACTCTTAGCTGAGGTCAGAGCGAGCAACGAGAGACAAGAGAAAAGACTCTTAGCTGCGGTCAGAGCCAACAACGAGAGACTAGAGGAAAAATTTCAAGAAGCTTCTAAGATCAACAGCGAAAGACTATTGGCTGAAGTCAGAGCCAACAACGAGACACTTCAGGAAATTTCAGAAGTTATGGGCAAACGAGTGGATGCTATAGAACTAAAAGTTAGTGAGCTTGATGAAAAATTTTCCGGCGTAGATGCAGAAATTCATGAGTTAAAGAACAAGATGAGCGATCTACGAATTCGAGAAGGACCGGCAAGAATAATCTCGGAGCATGCCAGCAAGATAAAGGCCCCAAGCTTTGATGGTAGCGCACCTTTTAATGTCTTCAAGTTCCAGTTCGAAACGGTAGCTAGCAGAAATGAATGGGACAATGAAGAAAAAGCGATAGAACTAATTCTGGTGTTAAAGGGAACAGCAGCAGCAATCCTTGAAAGCTTACCAGCTGGCTGCAGAAATAGCTACGAAGACATAGTGGTGGCCTTGCAACGTAAGTACGGTGGCGAACATAAGAGAGAACTGTACAGGATGGAACTACGGGGCAGAGTGCAGAAGCCGAATGAAACCCTGCAAGATTTTGCGATGGAAATTGAACGCTTGGTGCAGCTGACTTACCCAGGCGAGAACCATCCATTCCTGGACCAGTTCAAGATAGAAGCACTTGTAAATGGCACACGGGATCCAGATGTTAAATATGCAGCTTGCGCTATGCAGAAGTCGTCCTTTGCGGAAACCATTTCGTACGCACTGGCCCAGGAGACCGCAAAAGTCATATCGAAGCCACAAGTCTACAAGGTGCGGCGACTTGAGGCTGATACGCCAACTTGCGGAGACAAAAGGAGCGAGATAGAAGAGGTGGTCAAGCAAATACTAGAGAAAAAAAGCAAATCTCGTGCAAAATGCTTTATTTGCGGTAAGGTCGGCCACTTCCAGCGCAACTGCAGATCAGCAAAGAAAAGATCAAGATCTGCTTCGCCACCGAGGGAAAACAAACGGGCTAATAACACCAAAAACGCATTCGTCACCGTTAAACTAGATCGAGCTAGCGCTGAGGGGCAAGAGCTAGCTCCCACAACCGATGGCCCCGCAATCTCCATTTCCATAATGCAGCAAAAGAACAGCAACCTTACTGCTTGTGGTCTTATCAACGGAAAGAAACAGGTCCTCACCATAGACACAGGAGCATCGCAGTCTATAGCAAGGCCCGATTTGGTAAAAGGAGCAGTAGAACCGCTAAATAATATACGACTACGCACTGCTACTGGGGATTCAGCTACTGTCTATGGAAGAGCCAGGGCAAGACTGACTACCGCAAACATCAGCGTCGACCATGTGTTTGTTGTCGCCGACATATTGGATGAAGTTATTATTGGTGCAGACTTCATGATAGCCCACGGGATTGATCTGCGCATGGGACATCAAATAATTGTATGGCGCAACGTCGAGATACCCCTGGATGTTGGATATGAGAGAAGGACCACAGTAAGGAAGCTGTTTGCCGTTGAACGCCAGAAATTACCATCTCAGGCAGAAACTATAGTATGGGCACGTGTGGAGGAAGATTGTGTGGATAACCGGTTGTGGGTTGTAGAACCAAAAGAAATAAAAGTCGAAATCATAACAGCTAGATCCCTTGTGAAAGCCTGCGACGATGGACGAGTTCTTGTAAGAGTACTTAATCTGTCCGAAAGCGAAAAGACCATTGACAGAAATTTTGAGATCGGTCAATGTGAGCCGGCAGGAGCCATAATTAATTGCGCGGCGAATTCAGTATGCCCCAAAACAACAGCCAAAGAACGAGATTTACTGGCAGAACAAGTGGAAAAATGGGTAGCAGGCGTGACATCTCCTGACAGAAACAAAGCTAAGCAGTTGCTTAGAAAACATGCCTCTGTCTTCGCCCTGAGTAATAAAAGCAAAGGTAGAACTTCAGTTGTGAAACACGAAATAAACACCGGCGAAGCGAGGCCTATAAAACAAGCACCCAGGAGTATTCCCCTAGCAAAGCGAAACGAGGTCAAAGAACTGGTCAACGAAATGGAGCGGAATGGAGTCATTGAGCCATCTTCTAGTCCGTGGAGCTCGCCAATAGTTTTGGTGAAGAAGAAAGACGGCAGCACCAGGTTTTGCGTTGATTACCGGAAACTTAATGACGTCACAAAGAAAGATAGTTATCCGCTGCCGAGAATTGACGATACCTTAGACACGTTGGCCGGAACGAAATGGTTCTCTACCTTGGACTTGCAGAGCGGCTATTGGCAGGTAGAGATAGCCGATAAGG
This sequence comes from Phania funesta, assembly GCA_963932375.1. Classification (NCBI taxonomy): domain Eukaryota; kingdom Metazoa; phylum Arthropoda; class Insecta; order Diptera; family Tachinidae; genus Phania; species Phania funesta. The sequence continues at coordinate 88,115,061 of OZ010653.1, forward strand.
ACAAGGAGAAAACTGCCTTTAGCGCGAGCGATGGTCTATGGCAGTTCAAGGTGATGCCATTTGGGCTCTGCAACGCTCCAGCTCCTTTTGAGCGGTTAATGGAACGTGTGCTTAAAGGTCTCAATTGGAAGACGTGTTTGGTATATCTGGATGACATAATTGTGATGGGGAAAACTTTTGACGAACACCTAAAAAAACCTGGATGAGGTGTTTAAGCGTATAACAGCTGCAGGACTAAAGCTTAGCGTTAAGAAATGCGCTTTGTTTCAAAAGGAGGTTAAATATTTGGGGCATCGTGTAACATCAGAGGGTATATCCACTGATGAGGACAAAATACTGGCTGTAAAGGACTGGCCTCGCCCACGGAATCTTCATGAGCTTCGTAGTTTTCTGGGGCTTTGCACATACTACAGGAGATTTGTGCCGAACTTTGCGCAAGTGGCTGCTAGCTTGCATGAGTTGACCAGAAAGTCGCGACCATACCACTGGAGTGAGGCAGCAGAAGAAGCGTTCCGGAGGCTCAAGGTACTTTTGTGTACAGCACCAATCCTTGCCTATCCAATCGCTGAGCAGAAATTCATATTGGACACGGATGCGAGCGGCTATGGAATAGGGGGAGTCCTTTCCCAGGTGGTTAATGGTGTGGAAAATGTCATTGGCTACTACAGCAGAGTATTGTCCAAGCCCGAGCGAAATTACTGTGTTACACGACGGGAGCTTTTGGCAGTGCTGGAGTGTGTCAAACATTACCACAAATACTTATATGGTCAGCACTTCATCTTAAGGACAGACCATTCCCCATTACGTTGGCTGCTGCAATTTAAGAACCCCGAAGGGCAGCTCGCACGCTGGATCGAACGTCTGCAAAGCTATGATTTTAGTATCGAGCACAGAAAAGGCGGAAAACACAATAATGCTGATGTCCTTTCAAGACGGTCATGCAACGTAGAGTGCAAGCACTGCATAAAAGTCGAGAAAAAGGAATGTGTCATTGACGTGCGGCTGATCCAAATTAGCTCAGGGGAAGACTGGTCTAAGGAACAGAGTGACGACCCCATTTTGGCAAAGATTATGTTGGCTAAGCAGGATAACAAAAGACCGACCCGCAATGAAATATCGGCAGAAAGCCCATTAGCAAAAGCGTACTGGGCCCAGTGGAATAGCCTAAAATTAATAGATAGCTGCTTATATAGATCTTGGGAAAGTGCAGATGGCAAATTTACAACGGACTTAATTGTCGTGCCCAATTCCAAGATAAAGGAGGTAATGAAGCAGTTCCATAACGGTCCTAGTGGCGGCCACCTGGGCATTACAAAAACTCTGGAAAAGATAAAACAGCGATTTTACTGGGTTGGATGCCAGCAGTCTGTAGCCGATTGGATAGCTAATTGCGAACAGTGTATTGCGGCCAAGGGTCCAACAAGAAGAAGTCGCGGCAAGCTTCAGCAATACAACGTGGGTGCCCTTTCTGAGCGGATAGCTATCGATGTAGCAGGTCCATTCCCTGTCAGTGACGCTGGTAACCGGTATGTACTAGTGGTAATAGATTATTTCAGCAAATGGCCCGAGGTGTATGCCATTCCAAACCAAGAATCTAAAACGGTGGTAGACGCATTTGTCAACAATTGGGTGTGTCGATACGGTGTTCCGATAGAATTGCATTCTGACCAGGGACGAAATTTTGAATCTGGCATATTTAAAGAAATGTGCGACTTATATGGCATCAAAAAGACGAGAACGACACCGCTACATCCGCAGTCTGATGGCATGGTAGAAATATTTAACCGTACGCTGGAGGAATACCTCAGAAAAGTGGTCAGTACACACCAAAAGGATTGGGATGAGCATATACCTAAGCTGTTACTGGCTTACCGGTCAGCTGTTCACGATTCCACCTCACGTAGTCCAGCGAAAATCCTGTTTGGAACGGAACTGAAACTGCCAGCGGATTTAGAGTTCGGTGTTAAACCTAAACCTGTGTGCGAAGACAATGGAAACACTCTTCAGGCACTGGAAGATCTTCACGAGCTTGATGAGTTTGTCCGTAACCGCATTAAAATATCCAATGATAAGATGAAAGCCAGATATGATAGAGCAGCAAACACGGAGGGATTTACCGAATGACAAATGGTTCTACTGTTTAACCCACAACGCAAGAAAGGATTATCCCCTAAATTGCAAACCCACTGGGAGGGACCATACAAGGTGGTTAAGAGTCTAAATGACGTAGTTTACCGGATACAGAAGTGCCATAGCCCGAGGTCCAAAATGAAGGTGGTTCACCTTGAACGACTAGCCAAATATGGAAAGGGTGATGTTGAGCCTGTTCGGGACGAAAAGGCTTAAGTGGGCGGCAGTGTTACAAAGTAATAGTCAAAGGTGTGTGAAACGACCTATTGTACAAATGTACAAATACGCAATATCACAAACACAAAGCAAAAACAAATTGCGCAGCAGAAATTCCATGAAGCGCGATTCAACTAAAACAATTTCTACAGCAAGCAAAAAGTAAACAAGAGATACACACACACACAAACACATATACAAGACTACTAAGCCAGCAACTGAAATAACAAATGCGCGATTTCGCGTATGTTCGGGACATTTCAAGAAGCGGCCGTGATCTGTATATAAAGGCGCCGTCTACCGCAGAAGAGTTAGTTGACTTTGAGATTTCATACCGTGAATATCTGTGCGTACAAAAGTGTGAAGTCTACAGTGTAAATAAGTACTTAGTATAGTTGTAAATAGAGTCAAAATCACGTTTATTGTGGTAATAAACGTAACAATATGTATGTACATATGTACAAGTGTATGCAGATATATAGTATATATATTTAAATTTTTTGTTGTATTCTTTTCTATGTACCTGTATTCTTTTCTATGTACATAGTATAAATTGTAATATATACTAATTAACGGATCACTTAGCGGTATATTAAAGAACTTTTTGTTGTAATATTTCTCAATTTTTCAGAATATGTACATATGTAATTGTATACTAATGTGATTAAACTTTAACATATGTATCTCATACTGCTTTATTTTTGGTGGTGGTTTTTAATTTTGCTCACTTTTATTAATAATTTTTTGTTCTCCAATTTTGTTTGTTGATGCCTGCTGGATCTTTTCACTTCTCGAAGGACCATGAACTCATTGAATGTCTTCAATAAGTTATTATTGGTTTTTGTTGGGTAATAATATTCTTTTCTTTTTTTTTTATTAAATAATTAGTTATATACACTTTTAAATATAAAATACACAAATTGTTGTTGTAATTGTAGTTAATAACAATAGTTGAAAAATTAAGGTAGGTTTTTTGTAGTTGCTCACTCGGATGATATTTTGCAATTAAAACTTTTTCTTCAACAGCGAAAACTGCAGCTTGAGAGCGCGGAATTCGCTGTTGGAAAAAACTGTTCATTTTCCAATGATCAGAGTGAGCAACTTTACATTTTTTTGTTTGTTTGTTACAAAGGGTAAGTATTTCAGGGTATGACAAGAGTAATTATAATAAAAGGAGTAAGTATAAATAAAACTGATAAGTATAAAAAATGGTAAGTATAAAATTGGAATATATAAAAATGGTAAGTATAAAATGGTAAGTGTAAAATATATACATACATATTTATAAAAAAAAAGATTTTTGATTGTCCAAATTAGGTTGGACAAAGTATGAATACATTTTTATTTATTTCATTTACTTCAACAAATGTTTATATTTAATTATTATAAACAGATAACAAAACAATAAATTAAGAGAAAACATAAAAATTTTATTCATTTACATATGTATGTACATATATTCAAAAAAGTAGGTGCATTAATACTTCTAATTTATTTACCTTACATTGAACTCTCTTCAGATGATAAATCTAAATCAGAAACACTTATACACTTATGTATATCCATTTGATTGGATGGTTTTACTGTTTTTTTTTTTAACAAAACTGTCCAAAGTTTGTTGAATTTTTAAAGATTTTTGGTTGATATATTTTTTTGTAACAACCAATGGCTTGATCAACGGGTGCTGCTATGCCCGTGCTACGATTTTCGTCAGGATCGTTTTCAGAAAATATATCCATTGCATGGGAAATTAATTGCAAAGCTTTGGAAATATTGGCGACTGTTAATTTTTTTTCTTCTAATGTATCATCTCCTGTTATGACATCTTTTTCTGAAACATGCTGAATATCAATGGCAAATAAATTTTCATTATCAAGCTCCTCATCGTGAGACAGCAAAAATTCATTATTATCATCTTCCTCCATTCCGTCAAATTCTGCTTCTCTAGCTAAATTAACCAACTCGTTACTAACGTTCGGAATATCATCAGCAGCATCTTCAACTCCATTAATAAGTTCAGGCCATAATTGCTTCCAACTCCCTTTCATGGAGGATGCCTTAACTTCTTCCCAAGATAAATTTATATTTTCAATAGCTTTCACTATGTTGTAGTTTTTCCAGAAGTCTTTCATAGAGAGTTTATCATTTTTGTCTGTTGAATCAAGAAGTTGTCGGAAAGTTCGGCGTAAGTAGTACATTTTAAAATTTGAAATTACGCCCTGGTCCATAGATTGAATAAGTGATGTTGTGCTCCGATAAGCATCTGAAAAAATTGGATGTCCTGGTGCGTTATCGACTGACAAAAGCATTTTGAATTCAATTTGTTGAGAGGAACAATAGCGTTTAAACTCAGGAACGGCACAATTTTCTAACCAATCTTTAAACAGGGTTGCGGTCATCCGAGCCTTTTTATTAGAGCGCCAGTGTACCGGGAGGTCTCTTTTGTTTATACTTTTCATTGCCCTTGGATTTTCTGATTGGTATATCAAAAAAGGTTTAAATTTAAAGTCTCTTTCTGCGTTTCCGCCCAATAGAAGTGTTAGCCGATCCTATGCGGCTTTATATCCAGGGCATGCTTTCTCATTTTTTGACACGTAAGTTCTTAATGGTAACCGTTTCCAAAAAAAGACCTGTTTCGTCGACATTCCAAATCTGCTTTGCAGAATACCCTCCTTTTTCAATTATGGCTTTCAGATCAAGCTTAAAATTTTCTGAAGCTACTTAATCTGCACTGGCTGACTCTCCTTTTAATGTCACATTATGTAAATTTGCCCGTGTTTTAAAGCGGTTGAACCAACCGTTGCTGGCTTCGAAATCACCAGAATTTCCGTTATTACTAGATGAAGTATTATTCTTAAGGTCGGAGTAAATAGAAAGAGCCTTAGTTTTTATTACTTCCTTTCTCAGTGGCATTCTTTTCTTATTTTGATCATGTATCCAAATTGAAGGCCATCTTAACCAATAAGGGATTTCTTGCTACAGTATCTTGTTTAGATTGGAGTGGAGTGACAATTTCAGCTAATTGATTTATTTTATCACTGTCTCTGTTGCAAATTGTTCTTACTGTTGTAGGTGCGAGTCCAAGAGCTCTTCCTATATTAACAGCCTTTTCTCCCGATTAAAACGTTTTATTACATCCAATTTTAATTCCAAACTTATTACTTTTCTTTTACTTTGACTCATTCTTTACGTCCTTAAGGTATCTTGGCGAATCATACACTAAATTCTTACCATAACCAGACAGTGTTGTTAGCGCCACTTATATAACAAAGAACAGGGAATTCCCCTTATTTTACGTAATTTAAAAACTTCTTAACGTACAGGTGACGATCAGTGCTGCCAGAAGTTCTAAAAATTTAAAGATGCTAAATACTACACTACAAATGCCTAAAATGCACAATGCTGCAGTAAAAATTTAACCGTTTTTAGCGACACAAATCGAAATCACAACGATGCAAATAGAATCGACGCAAATCGGGGTCAAAACGGCGCAACTCGAACCGACGCAACTTGAAATTGCAACGACGCAAATCGAATTTTTCCAGTTTTAAAAAAGCAAATCGAAACGACGCAAATCGGGACGACGCAAGTCGGGGCTCTAGTGTACTTTCAAATCAAAGAGCCACTATACATTAACCACTTTTAGTAAACATTTCTTCTCAATAGCATTGATTTTTATCTTCTAATAGTTGTTTAGCCTCCTCTTCTAATTCGACTGGAGTTGTTTTCCATTTTGGTCGAATGTTGGACATATATGGATCTGAAGTACACAACAAAATGGTGATAAGGTCTTCATTAGTACAACATCTAGACATTTTTCTTGTGCTATGTTTGCGAAAGAATCTGTAGTCTTTGTTCCTTTTTTCTTGCGCTTCTTCAGACAGATCTAGCATATTATGCTGAATGATTTGTTCCCCATGATACAAAATTTTATGAACCGTTGAAGACATATATTTCCAAGAGTATTTTTCATTGTAAAGTGCAGCTGTTTTATTGGCGTAATCTCCAAATTCTTTTGCATGTATCTTTCTGCTGCATGCTAAAGCTAAGGTCACACTATCGGCGCAAATAGCACAATCTGTGAAGATTTTTATCGTGCTACATCGGCACACATTTCAACAAATTGCAAAATTAATTTTTGAGCGATCACATTATCGTCGCACATTGTGACGATTTTTTCGGCGCATATTGGCTAAAATAAAAATGCTACAATAATCGGTACAATATGGTTACACTATCGGGCCTTATTGTTTACATAAATCATATGTTCTTGTTTATTTATTACAGCAGGTATAATTTTTATAATTTTAAAATGGATTACGGTCAAAAACAGAAAATTGCTGTAGCCGTATATATAATTGCTTCAATAATAAAAAAGAAAAGAAAAGTGGAAAATAAAAAAACAAAAAAAAGAAGCATTTGGGTAAGAGAGTGGTTAGAAAAAAGAAGTACACATGGTGCGTATGAGAGTACTTTACGTGAGTTTCGTGAAGTCGACAACCAACATTTTCTGTTTAAAAATTATGTTCGAATGAACGAACAAAATTTTTATAAATTGGCTGAACTAGTTACACCACACATTGAGAAGAAAGACACCACTTTCCGAAAAGCTGTTCCAGTGCGTCAACGTTTAGCTTGTACCCTTCGCTATTTAGCCACTGGTGACACCTACAAAAGCCTTTCAGTATTTTTTCGTATTGCTCCAAGTACCATATCTCTTTTTATTCCGAAAGTTTGTGATGCAATATTTTTAGTACTTAAAAATAATTACCTAAAGGTGCACTATTTTTACATATGTGTATATATAATCTACCAAATGTAATATGTTCTTTGAAAAAAATTTTAGATGCCGTCAACACAACAACAGTGGGTCGAAGTTGCTTCAAAGTTTAACGAGTTATGGAACTTTCCTCACTGCATTGGAGCAGTTGACGGAAAACATGTAAATATGATTGCACCACCAAAATCAGGTAGCACATTTTATAACTACAAAGGTTTTCACAGCATAGTGCTTATGGCAGTTGTTGATGCTGAATACAAATATTTATACATTGACGTCGGTTGTAATGGGCGAATTTCAGATGGTGGAGTTTTCAGCAAATGTTCACTGCAACAAGCTTTGAATAACACTCAACTAAATTTGCCAGCACCATGTCCTTTGCCAGGTCGTGAAGTCAATTTACCATTTGTTTTGGTAGCAGACGATGCATTTAGAATGCAAACTAACTTACTTAAACCGTACCCTGGACGCACTTTATCAGCAGGTCAACGTATTTTCAATTACAGATTATCAAGAGCAAGGCGAATAGTTGAAAATGTATTTGGGATAATGACGAAACGTTTTGAATAAAGCTTGATGCAAATAAAACTACGCGTGTGACTTTAGCTTGTTGTGCATTACATAATTTTCTAGTGACGGAAAACCCCAATTATACATCAACATTGGTTGATCGATTTGATGAACATGGTAATCTGATTGCTGGAGCACGTGCAGCTAATTACTTATTAACTCCTGAAAATGCAACAGATGAAACTCACAGATCATATATATGTAATGAAGCAAAGGCTATTCGCCACGAGTTCGAAAATTATTTCATGTCCCCAACTGGTGAATTATCTTGGCAGTATAAATTAATTTAACACACACATATACAATAAAAATTTAATTTGTTATTTCAATTATTCATACATTACTTAACACTATGCTTTCTTGCTACAGTTTTTGAATATGTATGTACATATGTATGTATACATTTTAAATAGATATTATTATTTAAGAAAAAAATAAAATGTAAATGCAAATTTCAAAATGCTTTTATATAAATAATAAATCAAAAGTAATATTGTTTAATTTTAAAAGTTTTACTCGTCTTCTTCTAACATTGCTTCCATTGTTTTTTTAACCAGATCAGCATGCAGCTTGTTAGCAGCTTTTTCGTTTTTTTTCGAAAGTTCACGCATCTGCAATGCTAGATACATGCCGACCCCATGCCATTTGTCTACATCAGTATCCAAAAACTTTAGTGCGCGCTGTATTACAATATCTGGTGACAGTATTTCTTCTTCCTCTGCACCAGTACAAGCTTTAATAGCTGAGGTTGATGTGGTGGACAGGCTTTCTTCCGAAGCTTGAAAAGTCGATACTGATGAGGTGCTTTTATTTATGTCAAATTGATAATAAAATTGCATGGCTGTCCAAACCGGCCAATGTGGTTGAGTAGACCCTGCCCCGTGTCCGGATTTTATTTTTTGTTTTTTTTTACATTAAGAAAACCAGTTTTTATATTCGCCCATTTAGTTTTGCATCCTTCTACGCCATGATCCGGAAACTTTTTTGAAATGTTTTGCCAAGCTTGATCCCTTTTTTGTCTGTCTCTATAATCTGGACAGGAGTATTGCCAAATGCACGTGCATCCTTCGACGGCTTGAATTAATTCAATTGTTAACTCATTTGTCCAAGATGAAGTAATACGAGGTTTCTTTCTCTTTGTGCTAGGTGTTGCGGTGATTGCATCTAAAGAAGTTTCCATTAATACGCTGAACTCCTCATCTGAATTCATCTCAAAAATTTTCTTTACAAATTTTGAACACTTAACGGAAAAACATACACACACTTATCAATCTGATATTTTTGTTGCTTAACAACCAGATGTTAATGTATATCGGCGCTGATTGTTCACTTTGATCGGCGCACAAGTGGCCGATAAAAATCGGTGCATTTTTGACATTTTGGTTGCTTAACATTGTGCTAAATTGTGTTTACATTATCGGCACGACAGGGTTGTTTTTGATTGTGTAAAGTTAGCACAATTTCGGCGCAGGTTGTCGTTTTTTTTAAAATTGCGTTTGTTCACATTATCGGCGCATGATATGCAACGAAAATTGTTACATTGCGCCGATAGTGTGACCTTAGCTTAAGACTTGTAATATGATTTTGAATCGTCTTATTAACTCATAATCTACACCTGTGATAGATGCTGCAGTTTCTGGATCGGAAAAAATTCTTGCAGTATTTCCATCATTCGAATTTCCTTCTCCTTGTTTAGGTTGGTCGATTATAAGGCCTAGCTGAAGATATCTTTCTTGAATTTGTTCTTTTTTTCTTTCGTTTTTCTGCATTTTCTTTACTGGTTGTTATGGTTTCCCCTGAAATACCAAAATCATAACCCAATTTAAGAATATGCTCCATAAAACGAATCCTAGTATGAAGAGGCGACAATCCAAATTCTTAAGCTTCCTTAAAGCTATAGTCTTCTGCTGGAGGTTGATTTAATTGGCTTGATGTCTTTTGGCATATAATGCAGCTTGATGACGACTTTGTTTCCCTTAAATCTTGCGCAACTTTTCCATCAATTACTTGAGGTTTAAAGTTCATGTTTGCTACCATCGACATTAACGCTAACATACCGATGTTAAAAAATAGTATGCAAAAACACTATGTTAACTACTTTATGCTTCAATAAATTTGGCATGTTGATACTGGCAACACCACCATTCTCTCTTGTCTCTTTATAGTTAACGATGCACAAAAATGATGATTAATTCATCCGGATATTCGGATATTTAGTAATGTTGTGTTAAAGTTTGAATAGTTTTAATATAAAATGACATTTTTCTTTATTGAAGATGTAAATGAATATTGATACGACATAAAAAACATAAACTAACACATTTATAGTAATGTAAAATAGTAAATACGTCTATTTTTTGTTCAGGCTTTAAATCGATTATTTGAAGCACGAGCTTTGTTTACTTTGGTTGATTGTATGTACATCACTATAAGCAAATTATTGGTATAACAAACATTCTGTTGGTAGGTATGCATGAATTTAAGAAAAACAAAAAGTAAACCAAATTGTTTTGCATAGAAACATACATACATACATACATACTTATGTATGTACATATACTAATGTTTTAGCAAAGCTTACGGGCATACCATCCAGCAAACATGGAAATCTCTGCTTCCAAACACCAAAACATCGCTCAACGGTATTTCGGGTTGCAATATGCGCCTTATTGTATCTCAACTCCATCTCATTTTGGTGGCGAAGTAGAGGTGTAACTAAGTATGGCGGTAATTTATTGCCGGAATAGCCAAGCAAATGGCCTCGAAATTCCCGGTTTTTATTACCTTTAATTACCTGAACATTGAGCGAGTAGAATCCTTTTCGGCTTATGTAATATTGCGCGGCATCACCATCTGTTTTCTTTATTTTTATGTGGCAGCCATCAATTGCGCCAATGACTCCTGGAAAATTGCGAATTGCTTTAAAGCCTTTTGCCAATTCTACTTCTTCTTCAACAGAAGATGGCATTTTTATAAATTCTCCAGCGTGTTTCGCTAAAGCGCGAGATACTTTGGCACAACTTCTACTGATCGTGCTTTGTGACAGGCCATGAAGGTCACCAGCATCGTCTTGACACTAAATATAATCAAAAGTGTATTCAGCTTATTGTAACATAATCATCTATGTACATATTTCCCCTCGTCCCCAGCAACGTAAAGCTACCAAAACTTGCAGTTCTGGTGAGGTTCCACACCCCCTGCGGTCTACTTCAATATCCGGTTTTATCAGTTTTAAAATTTTCCTCACTGTTTCCTTGCAAAAACGATATCTCCTTTTGAAGTGGTCATCAGGAAGGGAGAAGCCATCAATCCTCGTTTTATAAATATGTTCCCGATAATAGCTCCCCAATTGGTTTATACGTTCTCAATGTAAAATTACACATGAAAAAACATTTTTCACATAAAATAAATATTGATTTTACCAATTCTGTTCATTAAATTCAAAGTATCCATATTTGATTCCCTATATCCACACAATTAAAATTTTTGTTCGAAAATACTTTATTCGTCAAAACAATAAAATATTTAACATCGCTTTAAAGTAGGTGGGTAGCTACTTTAAATTATTTGATGTTGAATTTCGCTTACCATTGGTTTACCGGCCTGTATTAAGTGTTTTTGCATACGGCTGTATGTCTTTATTTCGATGTCTTGCTCATTAAATTTAAATATTACGGGTTGAAGGTCCTTAATTTCATTTCATTTTTCCATATATCAATTTTTGTTGCTCTACTAGTTGAGGGCTGGTAGAAATTTTTATTAAGCGTGGCGGAACGAAAGATACCATAAATAAATTAGCATCTGAAGAATTTTCAGCATTATATTGCTTATATTGTTTTTGACCAGACATCCACTTACATTGTTGACGTCACTGTTGTTGTTGTTATTGTTGTTTAGCTTTGCCTTGGTGGTTTTGGTGGAGGTTTTGATAACGTAATTCCAGCTAAAATATGGGTTCTTATTTTTTATCTGTTGCACTTGTTGGGCTTTATCCTCAATACTCCTGGCATTAGTGCTAGCAAAAGCATAGCGTTCATGATTCGAACCAACAGCTTGGGCCAATGCTAAAGCTGATGGGAGGTCCTTAGGCTTTGCCGAGAAAATAATATCACTTAAATATTTCTTAGTACCTGAAACGAACACTCGTAAAGCATCCGTTCTGTATTTTTCATTAAGAGAAGCAGCCAGAGCATTATCGTATGTAATTATTGTTGTTTTAGTAAGAAGTGTGATTTTTTTAACTTCTTCATAGAATTGTAACAGTGTTTGATTTTCCTGTCGCAGGGTGGAAGGTTCCTGTTCCAACAGGTATATTGGTCACTTGGCAGCGTACGTAAAATCAAGTCTATTTACAATAGCCTTAAATTTTGAAGGGGGTATCAAATGAAGCCAGTACATTGTCCGCAGGACCTCTTATTTTATTTCTTATAATGCCAAGGGCATGATAATGAGTTGAACTGCCTTCATACATCTCGTATACTTTATATGCGGTATGCGCCGCTTTCCTCCATGAAAGGTATGTTTCAAGTTTGGTCAGCTGTCACTCACATTTTTGATTCTTCTGAAACTACTAATTTTTGAAATCCTTCTAACAGAGAGTTTATTTCACTATTCATAAATCTACTTATCACACACAGATCGTTATGTTACCACTTAAAAAAATATGCTTTTACCATAAAATGCGCACTACACTTACATGATAACAAATTTTATTTATTAAATTTTCGTAATTTAGTCTTATTCAATTAAGTCTGCTGTTGTTGACTCGTTGAAAATCATCTTGCAAAAATTATGACAGATTTTAAACGGCTTTGCGTTATCAAATATTGATATCCTTGTCGACAGCGATTTGCAGCCACAGGAAGAGCAGAGTTATTGCCTTTGCAATATATGTATGTTGATCAATTAGTGGTCTAGAGTTGTTATTGTCCGCAAGACCCGTTGGGCGCCAAAAATAAAAGGATGCTTTGCTTATGGTTAAGTGATGAGCTTATTTTCATTTTTATTCTTTCGATTCTTAAAATAAACTAAAACTTAAAACTCAACTGAAAAAATTATTAAGCAGCCCCATACCCAAATACTGCTGAGTTTGCTTCCGGTGCTCTATTTCTTTATAATCGTTTACTTCAACAACTGCTGATTCCTTTACTTCTTTGGAGTTCCTGACAAGAGTTTCAAGAAGTACAATTTCTATTTTCATCCCCAAAGAAACTCGCGCCATATGCGATGCCTTGAAACGTGATTAATTAAAAGTTAATTATCCGTAATCATTTTGAAGCACTATAAACAGATTAGAAACACAATTTTGAATACCTATGATGTTAATCCATGACTCACCTATTAGAAGACAAACCATCCTTGTAAATAAAATTTTAATTAAACATGACTAAAACACAACTTAAAAATATGATGCAATACATTTTAAAGCCATTAAAACAAATTTTGTTGTTAAATTAAAATAGCTCCCGTATCAAATTCTATTTCGGCATCTGTACGATCTAAACTTAAAGTGTCAGAAGACAGAGTAGAGCTGTAAATGTCATTATTACTGCTGCTAGAGGATTCAGAGATGGCAGTTATTGGCCGAAAGCGATTTCCGCGGATCTCTTTTTTTATTTTTTGACATATTAGGTTTTGAATTTCAGCCATTAATTCGTATGCAGGCTCTTTGAGCATACTAGTTAATTGCTGCACAACGCTTGCGCCAAATGTGGTGAATTCCCTTTCATTATCATTCAAGATTTTTTCCACAACTTTATATACTTTTTCAATCGCTGTTTCTGTCGCATTTCTAGGCCTTTTATTTTTGGAATACTCGTGATATCCAAATTTGGTAGGGGTTTTGTTTTTGTATAGTTCCTCAAATACAGATTCATCAATTTCTTTAAAGCTTTTTAAATTTTAATCAATATGAAATAGAAAATTAATTTACAAAAATATATTTTAAAGGTACCCGATAAAGAAGAAGAGATTGCTAGAGATTTAAATAATTTATGGCCATTTCCGCATGCTATATGAGCTTTAGACGGAAATCATATTCGCATGAAGGCCCCGTCAAAAGGTGCATCACAATTCTACAATTTTAAGGGATTCTTTAGCATTGTACTTTTTACCGCAGTAGATGCGCCCTGCCGATTTATCTTTGTGGATATTGAGTTAAATGGAAAGGCATCCGATAGTACGATCTACCGAGATTCTTATCTATATAACTCGATTCAAAATGGTAACCTTAATATTCCAAGGAATAAAGAGTTCATTCCTGGTCAAGGAGGCAAAATACCTTATTATTGTATTGGCGATGATGCGTTTTCCGTAGACAAACATCTCATGAAACCATTTAGTTAGTCTTCAAAATTAAATATTCATCAAAAAGTATTTAATTACCGACTGTGCCGAGCACGAATGGTTGTAGAGTGCGCATTCGGTTTGGTATATTAAATAGACCAATAACACTTTAACAGTCGATTTAATTTTGATGACCACTAGTGTTTTAGACAATTACTTGACAAAGAAAACAAACCAGGCCATAACACAAGTCACATCAACAGACATTGAAGGCTTTCTCGCAACATTTACGCCTATCGGTCAACAGAGTAATAAACTGCATTAATATGCAGGATAAGAGATGAAGTTTCCAGGTATTTGGTTAGACGGAAATTTTGATTTTCCATTGAAGAAAGCTTTTTAATTTTTATTATCTTTTATTGTTTTGTTTTTTATAGACCTAATATATGCATGTGCATATATCTGAATAAAAACAATCAAAATTTTATAAATATATACATATTTATGTCCATTTATTTTGGACGGACAAACTTGACAAGGAATGAAGGAAAATCGTTCCAAAAATCTATACTTTCAAATACCTATATTTCCAATAATAATTAATTACAACTATGGAACTATGCAGAAAGCTCATTTCTATATACCACGGGAGTGAGGATATGTTCTGTTCCTCGGCTCAAGAACGAGATTTCTTTGCACTCACTTTTCTTTTTTCCACTTCCACTATCATACCCATCTCTTTTGCAACAATTTCGTATACCTTATTTTTTAAATCGTTTCTTCTGTACGATTTATTGTTCATATCCCACAAAATTGGGTGATTATAATTTCTCGAATAGAGTTGAATAAAGTTTATGCTGCTTTCGATTGCAGCCTGTTGTTTAAGGCGGCTTTGATAGTTCTTGATGATCTGCTGGTGTCAGTTGCAGTACAGTCGAGACGTTCCTCAGATTGTTGCACAGCCTATATCTACTGCTCTTTTCCCTTATGCCCCTTTCATCCAGGCCTAATATAATTTCAATTTCATTGAGCGCTGAAAAATGTCACACAACAGCGAATTGATCACTCAGCTGTTGAAGAAAGAGCCTTCTCCGGCTTGTTCTGCAAATAATGTGACAATGTTGTAAAAAATATACAAAGCCATTTGTTCTCCACTTAGAAGAATTTTCTCGAATCCATATTTTCAATTCCCTTAATTTTGCTATAATCTAGTATAATTACTTCCTTTTTTCAGACTGTCAGTCTCGATGTTATATAAAGATGTGAAAATAAGCAGTACAAGTTTTTATTTTTGTTGAAACATACGAACACATATTTATATTGTTGTTAAATCTAAAGATCGAATATTCAACTACTCTTCTTTTGTTACTGTGCCGAATGTAGACCAACCAACGTTTAGTTTTTCTTAATATTTCTTAGGTTTTTTGCACAGTAAACACTTGCAATAAAAGAACGAATAAAACGTTCACTATATTAATATGAATGGCGGCGCCATCGTCGGTTACAGCTGCCGAAGAATTACCACATATCCGCTTATTGCATAGTTGGCGATACGTTCTAAGTAGTGGCGGCCAATGCAGCAAGGCATGGGGGAAATATGCGATATGTCGCATCGCATCGAAATACCCTCGTCTTGTCGCTACTTGTTCTGATATCAGTGTGTGTTTTTATAAAACTGTTGTGTATTGTCTAACAAAAGAAACACTCGGTTTCAATATTAATTAAAATTCATTTTATTCATTATAATAAAGTTATCTCTAAGTATATACATTTCTTGATGTAATGTTCTATTAGACGGTTTTAACACGCGGTTAGTTGCAAAAAGGTAGAATGAATAATAAAAAGATACGATAGTGAAAAAATGATATACTAAAAAGGAAATGGAGGAAATGTCAAAAATGATGGCCTGTTGTAAGAAAGGGTTGCCCTCTCTTCGTTACTGACATTACATAAAACATAGGTAATCAAATCACCAAAGCTTGGGTATAAAAATGTGAATTTTTCCGGATCTCGTTTTTTGGACTGATTTATCAATCGCTGCTCGTGCGTATAATGCGTGCGCAAGTGCCTCCATTTCTTTTAATTTTCCACCATCTCTTCCAATATATTGTTGAATACCTGTAATTTTTTAGTCCTACCATTGTAAACAAGTTTGTCTTTTAGTATAACTTTAACAATAATTTACTAAAGGGTAAGGGTGCGAACAGAGTGAGCGCTGATGTCGAGCCAATCCGAGCCGAGCTTATTGACGCTTATTTTCTTGCGAGAAGAAAATTTGTATATAACACAGTGAATGCGAGAATCAGCGCTGAAATTCTGTTTATTCCATGTGTTTTGCTTTTATGTCATTTAGTTTTGTTGTTCATTTGTGTTTATAAAATTGCTGTACACGGTAATGGATTCATCTGATGAAGAATATTTTACTTCTTCTAGTGTGATTAATGCAATTATTAACACAAAAGAATTTGGAAAACATCCAATTACACTAAAAAGGAATGAATTTGGTGAATTTCATCATTTATATAATGATTTAAGAAAATATCCAGTTAAATTTCAATAATATACCCAAATGATAATTGAAACGTTTGATTACATTCTGGTCAAGATAGGTGTGAAACTAAACAAAAACTGGACAAATTTTATTATGGTGCTTCTTGCGAAAGATTGATAGAGACTCTGAGATAAAACAATTCTTGAATACTTTGTTTAATTTTATTTCATCTAATAATTTGTATTTATAAAAAAACTGTTTATGTATCGAGTCAGTGTAATAAATTGATGGCTCCCTTTCCAATTTGTATGGAGGCAAATGATGTGCTTGGGTCATTTGTGATTTCAATTGGCACAAATGTGCTGGACTGAAAATGTCCTGATGTGCTCAAATCAATTGAGTACACGTTCTCAGAGGAGGTGCTAATTGGAAAGAAAATAGCTTCATAGCGTGAGCGTTCGTTGCACAGTTCTGACAAATTGTTGGCTTTGCCATACACATATCTGTTCAGTGTATTTTGCATTTCCATCCTGCATTTTGTTCCGGCTCCAATTTCCGAGTATGCGGCAGTAATGTTAAGAAAAAGGCCTCATCTTCGTCCAATACTGTTCTTTTTTTCTGAATTTATTTTTTCAAGCAAACGTATTTTTTTTTCTATTTCTAACAGATCTGCACTGCTGCTGTTCACAGTCCGTTTCCTCTTTGGGTATGATTCAGGGTTCGTTTCAAAGCCTTCATACATTTCCTCACTTTGCTCAACTTGTGATGTGTTGTGGATGTCTTCATTTTCATACTCCTCCACCTGACTATTCTTAAATTTCCCTGGTTTTAAATTTCCACTTAAATTTCTATATTTCATCTGATCCTTTAAGAAAAGGAGAGACTGGAAGTATGGCCAAGTTGAAGTGATTTGTGATGCAGTGTCACCAGCATCACCAGACTTTGGTGTTAGAGTCTTCCGCAGTTCACTCCGGAATTAGTCGCGCAAATATTTCCATTTTTTCTTCAAATCTTTCTCTGAAAAAAGAAAATAAAAAAATTGTTCATATTACAAACATTTTAACAAATGACAATCTATTTAGATATTTCGCTACTGGTGCATCGTTTGCGTCTCTGGCTTTTTCGTTTAGACTTGGCAAATCAACTGTTGAACGAATTGTAAAAGAAACAACTCAAACGATATGGGAGAAGTTATTTCCTGTCCATATGCCGCCGCCAATTAAAAACACTTGAAAGAAGTTGAAGCGCAATATTGGAATTTATGGAGCTTCCCAAATCGCATTGGTGCTATTGATGGAAAGCACATACGTATCAAGTGTCAAGTATCCAGTGCCTCAATGTTTTATAATTACAAACATGTTTTTTCCATTGTGTTGCAAGGTATTTCCGATGCCAATTCTTCTCAAGTTTATAAACTTTTAAAAACTGGGGAACTACATGTAACGAGATGCACAAGTCTACCAAATACTAACCAAAATTTGCCATATGTTTTTCTTGGTGATGAATCCTATCCCCTTTTGGAATGTTTATTACGGCCATATAGCAGAAAAGACTGCACAGAAGACCACGAGTATTTTGATGCGCGCCTTTCAAGGGCTAGAAAGTGCATTAAATGCTCTTTTGGACTTATACATACCAAATTTAGAATTTTATGGAAACCGATAGAAACCGATCCTTCCTTTGTCGAAGTAATTATTAAGGCAATTTGCCTACTGCACAATATTATAATTGAAGTTGAGAAGCAAAACACAAAAGAACCGCAAAATGAATTCAATAAAACTAGCATCAATAAAACTAGCATTAGAGATCACTTTTGTAACTATCTATGCCTCAATAAACTCAAATAATATGTAAAATTACTTATTTGTATTAAATCCATAAATAATTACGCTTTCATGAACTTAACATTTAATAAATAAATTGTTTATTAGAATTCGTTATTAACAATAGAAAATAAATGTCAGGAAAAATATGTCTTTACCGAGGACCTTTGTTACTATAAATGGGCCATTGTAGCGAGGCTCTAATTTACGTGAGCTACCAGTAGACGCTGGTTCGTTTTCCACTAGTACTAAGTTCCCTTCGTCGTAGTATTTCGGATGTGAATGTTGTTGATAATAGCGTTGCTTTGCTTTACGTCGTTGCAGATCTATCTTCTCAGCTGTAGTAGTACGCAGAGTTTGCAAATCTGCGTTGCTTAAAACGTCGCTGTTGTGAAGGATAAGCACAAGCCTATTTTGCAGGATGTCTCTTGGCTAGAAACCAAAGCGCAATTGCTGTGGGGTTTTGCCGGTAGTGCTGTTCTTCATACTATTGATCGACCACTGAATTCGGCGTAGTTGTTCGTCCCATCGCTTGTCTTCTTTCGTGGATGGTAGGAGCATATTTAAAATAGTTCGATTGGTCCGCTGCGCGTGACCGTTGGCTCGTGGGATGCGGACGGCATTTAGAATATGTTGGACATCGTTGTTGCGATAATACTTTTCAAACTCGTGTGATGTGAATGATGAACCACGATTGGTAACAATTCGCTTTGGCATTCCCAAATATTCGCTGACTTCATTAAGCACGTTGATGACATGTTTGGTTGCTGTATTTTTAACGGGTTTTATTATGCTGAATTTGGTGAACGCGTCGACGATGACAAGAATGTGTTCGTTGCGTTTTGACGATTTAGAAAACGAGCATAGGTGAATATGCACAGTATGGAACGGTATCGGAGTCATATTATCGTAGTGGTATTCACCTACGCGTTTACCACCTGGGAAGTTGTTGAATGCGCTTTCGGCACATGATTTTATATACGATTTTATGGCGTTTCACATTCGCGGGAGCCAAAAATGTTTCTGAATTCCTGTTAACGTTTTCTCAACCCCTAAATGGCCAGCGTTGTCGTGTTGTTGCTGAAAAATACGCCATCGAAGATTCTTGGGGACGACCCACAAAAAGTTATCACCCACTTTTCGTTCGTTAGGATGAAGTGCATTTCATCTTTTCTATCGTTTGGCGCGTTGCTTCGAAAATAGACAGCATTGAAAATGGACAGTCCTCTTCATTCACCGTTGTTTTGGAAATTCTTAGCGATGCTGAGTGTTCGAGATTGTTCGTATGGTGCGCGACTTAAGGCATCGACATGTTACATGCGCTGAGCCGATCGATGCTCAACTGCCATGTCAAAATTACTTATTTATAATTGCCTTCATGTACAATATACATGTTTTCTTATATTCATAGATCTATGAATAAATTATAATAAAACAATTTGCTTTATTGTTTAATATTACTGCTCTTTATTAGATCAGGAAGACAAAAGCTTAAAAACTAAAGTCGCACACTCGTTTTATACAACTTCATGCTGGCTTTGTAAATACACTCTTTTTCTCTATAGAATTAAATCTAACAATAATTCTCTTAAAAGTTAATATTACAACGTAAAGGTAAATATTTAATAATGCAATGTGAGTAATTATAAGTGTGATATTACGATGTTTATCTAAATATTCTATTCAACAATTGGAGTAACTTTGGGTGTGGTATATTTAATACTGTTAAATAACAATTGGGTTTTGATTGTAAAAAGATTTCTGTTTACTGTAAGAATTTACTGTGTTGGGTAAAACTCCCCCGGACGAAGATCGATTCCCAAGTTCAGAAGGAATGACGGGAAGCGAAATTAGAGTCTTATTGATAGTTTTTTTAGGCTTCAACTTCAAAATAGAATACACAACAATTACTGACATCACAATTGCAATTACAATATATATAATTATATCTGTTGTTTTTTGCTTAGTTTTTAGTTCTTCTATATATTTTATATTTCTAATATGTTGGTAAGTTAAGTTTTGTAAAGATAGTTCTTCTTCAATATTAATTTGTATCTCTTTGGATAAATTAGGTATTATTATATTTTCTCCATAAACGTTTTTGTCATACCACCTATCAAGGATCATAATTTTACATTGTTCAATTTTGATAAGGTAATGACCGCTTAAATCTATCGGTATATCGTTGCAATTATGTTCAACACTTACATTTTTCATATTTACAGCAAAAATTAGATTTGTGTCAGCTTCTATTACAGATGTTACATGATTTTTCTTAAAGCTACAATTCATCTTTTTATTATTTAGTACGTTTTCTAAACATCCATCTTCAACAAGTGTTAGATTTTCTTTATTATCCGTATCAAAGTAAATTGTTTTATCAAAGCTTAAATACTTATGATGTTTTTCAATTAATTCTAATTCATTATTATTTGGGATGGGTTGTATAAAAATTTTATTGTATACTTCGGGAGTTAGTCTTGGGATTCTAATTATAAAAAGGATATTTTTCCCGGATGTTGCTATCGCCATTTTGATACTTTGCATTTTTTCAAAAGTTATTTCATTTTTATTTATTTCTTCGTCAGTCAATATATTTTGACTTAAAAGTCCTAAGCCTGAGGTCAACAATATTCCTTGTACTCGGTCAACGATTCTTTCTAAACCCAAAATTTGAAATGACAAGTATCCGTCTTGGATTTCTGATTGTCCCTTTTTGGTTTTGTTTTTTAGTAATTGATATTCAAAATATGTATCTTTGACCTGTTGCTCATAAATCCTTGACAATTTTGCCAATTGTTCATCGAAATGTTTATTTATTTGTATCTGGTTATTTGATTGCTCTATTATGTTGTGGTTGTTAGTTTCAATAACATTTAACCTATTTTCTATCTCCTGCCTATCATTGTCGTCCATCGTTCCGTAGATATACTTTAGTCCTGTCCCGGCTATGTTGATAAGTCCTCTTTTCTGTCTTCTGGGAATTAAGGTTTTCAACTCCATTTTCAAATGTTGAATTTGATGTTTAAGGTATTCGTCCTCTGTGTTTGACAAGTTTTTCTCTATGGTATCCATATATTGTTCGTATTTTGTAGCGTTGAAAATGTGTAAGATATTGTCATATCCCTCGATCAGTTTTGTTTGTCCCAAAGCAATAGTTGAGAATCCCTTGCCATGAGTTAGATCAGTTATATCAATTTTCTGAGAGTATATCATTAGTATGTTCATCAGCAGGATCGACCAAAACATCCAAAGACCTGAAAGAATTTTTTGCACGTATTAATTGGTCTTTATAAACCTTTTGGTTTTTGTGCCTATAGTTCTTTTCGTCAATTTTCTCCAGTGTCACTTTCTCGTGCCTGGTGTCAGTCTTATGTGCTCTAAAATCTTTTTTGAAGGCTTCATTTACACGTTCATCCTTTCTATTCCTATTAAGATATGCTAAATTTTATATCTTTCTTTCCTCAATTATCTTGCTGATCTTTTCGTTTTTCACAGGGTCATTCTGGAAATGAATTTCCACAGGTTTCTCACGAGTTGTTAGGTGAAAAGTATTGTTATAAATAAAGTTAGCCTGAATTGGTAAATCCACGTTATAAGCTATATCCGATGTTTCTTCCCTCTTTTTCAGTATTCTTATATTTTCATTAAGACTACTATGAAACCTTTCTATATTCGAATTTCCGGTGTGTCGATATGGAGTAGTAAAATGAGTTTCTACATTGTTTCTCTCCAGGAAATCTTTAAAAAGAGCTGAGGTAAAACCTGGCTCATTGTCCAGGATGAGTTTCCTTGGAATTTTCATTAAATTAAACAACATAGTAAAATTCTTTATTAAATTTAGCGGAGTTCTGTCCTCGATCTTTTGAATAAGTGCATATTTAGAGAATTTATCAATCATCGTTACATAAGCGTCTCTTGTATCTAAAAACCATATATCAGCGTGATAAATCTCGTGTAGACCTTTGGGGGTTTCTGTTTTCTCAAATGGGATTTTAAGAGGGTTTCTTTCAATTTTGTAGTTGCAAATCTCGCAGTTATTTATAATTCTAGCTATCTCCTTTCTCATATTTAGGTAATAGTACTTCCTTTTTAGCTCTAGGTACGTTTTATCAATACCGGGATGGTTATTTTCATATTTATGATGCATCATTATAATTTCCAACAAATCCTGCTTATCTACATTCTTTAATAACGTATATGTTCTACGTATTTTAAATCTTTTAATGTTTCTCATTTTTATTACCTGATCCTGGATCATAGAATACAATTCTTCATCATTACAATAGATTACCATATTTTCCTCATTTTCAATTATTTCAAGTATTTTCTTAAAAACTACCTCGCAATCATTTGCATCGACCCCGAACTTATATAACTTTTTATTAAATTGTGTTTTTTCCTCATAAGAGTTACTCTCTTTTTTTTCGATCAACATTTGTCTATTAGCGAACTTTCTGTTACCTGGATATGGTCCATTCCGTCATCCTGCGCGCTATGCACAGTTGGTATTGGTGAACCTTTTCTTTTCCTATTTTTTCCTTTCTTACCTTGTGGCTGAAACACCTCCCTGTCCACAGTTCTAAAATCTATTTCTTTATCTTTATGTTTTCGCATGAAATGTCTTCTCAAACCTGTCTTATCCTCAAAATTGCTTTCGCAGAGTTTACATTGAAAAAGTTGTGTACCGTGTTTCCGAACAATATGCTGATTTAAGACTTCCGTTCTTTTATAAGCCTTCCGGCACACGTCACACTCAAAGAGATTTATTTCTGCCCTTTTTCTTTCTGCATTTTTTAGTCCGAATGGCATACGTTTGAACTCGTAGTGACCCTCATTTGTTGAAAAAGCGGTTTTTTCCTGATCGTTTTCGTCGACCTCAATTTGATAAAATCCCTTCGTCAAATCTAACGAGGAGAAATAATTAGCCCTTCCCAGTTTATCCAACACATCATCAATGAGTGGTATTGGATATTTATCATCTCTAGTTGCGGCATTTAATTTTCTATAATCTATAACCATTCTCCATTCCTTATTTCCAACCTTATCTTCTTTTTTAGGAACGACCCAAATGGGAGAATTGTAAGGAGAATTACTTGGGACGATTATACCCTGTTCCAACATCTCATTCATCTGTTTTTTTACTTCGACTCTATGTATTTCTGGGTATCTATAAGATTTAGTGTAAATTGGTCTATCATTATTTGTAGGAATCCTATGCTTTATCTCACTTGTAAATGTTAAATCATCTCCTTTCCTATAAAATATACCTGAAAACTTTTGTACAAGATTCCTAAGGGCGCGTTCCTCTTCCTTATTTAAATGTGTCAATCCCAATTGTTCCACCACTCCTAATTCATCCAGATGGTACAATTCAGGCAGTACTTCTATATTCCCTAATTCTTGTTCAACATTTATTTCATGTTCATCCTCATTTTGACCCTCAAAGAATAATGGCAGCTCCTGATGATTTATAGTAATGCATTTCCTTTCGTAATCTATAATGGCGTTATTTTCCTTTAATAAGCTTGAACCAAATATTCCATTAAACCAATCGTGAAATTTGAAAATCTTGAAGTTTATGTTCTCTCTTAGTCTAATAGGTAAGCAATCTTTGGAAACCTTCGCTTCCTTTGTTATAACGACATAACCAGCCGCTGTATTTACTTTAATCGGACCTTCTAAAACTTGTATGAATTTTGTTGGACAATGACCCTCTTCGATAATATTTTCTGTTGATCCTGTATCTACTAACATTCGGGTGACGTCTGCTCCTTTCCTAAACAAAACATAGGGCAACCCTGGTTCTGCGGAGGGTCCCCTGCTTTGGAGGCCGAATACTGAAAATTTGTTGTCTGGGAACATTGGGGTTTCTCATATAAACAGTGATTCTGTCTCGTCTGTCCACTTATGTCCATTGGTTCGGGTCTGGGATAATTTTGTCTTACGAAATTATTTTGTCCTCGGTTGTTAGGATAGGGACTAGGGTTAAATTTTTGGGGAAATGAATTTTTATTATTATTTTGGTTTGAATACTTTTTTTGTACATTCTTATTATTATTATACTTCTCGCCTATTCTATGGTTATCATAATGTTTAACTTTTTCAGTTGTTAGCAAACTTGCTTCACCCAGCTCGTGAAGAGCCATTTCCAAAGAGCTTGGTTTTAGTGCACAAAGTACTGTTCTTAAAGGAAGCTTGTTAATGAATACCTTAAGAGCTACCTTATTATTATTTGGTATTTCCTCTGACCTTCCGTTTAATCGGTATCTTTGATTTAATAAAGATAGTTTATTCTGGACAAAATTGCAAAACTGGAGAGTATCACCTCTAAATTGTGCACTTCTTAAGTCCTCGTACAACAGCTGCTCTGCTGAAGCGAGTCCACCAAAATTCAATTCTAACAATTCTTTTATTTGCTCCCACCTCTTTAGGTGCGGGTGAATTTCCAATATTAATCCAGCTTTACCTTTGATTTTTCCTTTTATAATGGACAGGAACATCCTCTGGGCCGTTGGGCTATACTGAGCCATCGCGGGAATTACATTATCAATATTCTCCAAGAATGGGTACAATTCCTCCCTCTTTCCATCAAATTCGGGTGTCAGCCCCAAGAACTTCAATGGATCTATATCCCGTTGTCCGTTGATCATTTCGAGTGGCTGTTGTTGCTGGTTCATTTTATTTCGATTTGCACAAAAGATTCTTGCTCTTGTAATACTTCTTGGCTTTTGTATATCCACTTTAAAGTCTTTTAAATTGTTCACTTATTTTTTGTTTTCCAGTTTTAAAATTTTCTTATATTTCTTATTTTCCATAAGTTCACTTGAAAAATTTTTGATTTAAAATTTTCACTACTAATTTAATTGCTAATATTATGTTATAATCCTGGAGGGTCCCGTAGGATTCGCAAGATCTTCTATTTTTATTTTGTTTATCCTTTTTCGTAGGATTAATAATTTTTTTGTTTATCCTTTTTCGTAGGATTAATAATTTTTTTGTTTATCCTTTTTCGTAGGATTAATAATTTTATTTTTCCTTTTACGTAGGATTCTTTTTTACGGATAGAAAATCACCTTTTTTTTCTATCCTACCGACTGCGCCAATTATAATAAAACAATTTGCTTTATTGTTTAATATTACTGCTCTTTATTAGATCAGGAAGACAAAAGCTTAAAAACTAAAGTCGCACACTCGTTTTATACAACTTCATGCTGGCTTTGTAAATACACTCTTTTTCTCTATGGAATTAAATCTAACAATAATTCTCTTAAAAGTTAACATTACAACGTAAAGGTAAATATTTAATAATGCAATGTGAGTAATTATAAGTGTGATATTACGATGTTTATCTAAATACTCCATTCAACAATTGGAGTAACTTTGGGTGTGGTATATTTAATAGTGTTAAATAACATTTGGGTTTTGATTGTAAAAAGATTTCTGTTTACTGTAAGAATTTACTGTGTTCGGTAAAACTAATACCTGCATATATACATTTTGGTTTTCTTATTCGTAAAAATTATGTATACAAAATTATTTTATTTATTTTTCTATGCTTATTTATAAACTCATTATAAGCCTTACTGGTCTGTTTCTTATATTTTAATAGTTTTTAGTTCTAACGGCCTAGTCCACGATGTCGATTGATAACTAAAGCGAGTGACAACGAGTCACTCGTTATCGTTTTGATACGGGCCCCACTAACTATCGACTTATCGGTCGCCAGGTTTTATGTTTTAAACGTAATCAATTTACACATTGTCAGTTGATAATATTGCCACATCAACAATTTTCACCCATTAAACGCGTGTTTGAAAATAAAAATCGGTAAAACAAGTAAATTAGGCAATAAAAATTCATCTCTGAGCAAGTTGAACCTGCTACAAATTGCAACAAAGAAGTAAACACAAAAAATGTTTTTGTCCGTGGCGGTACATTTTTTGGAAGAGAATGTGGAGCTGGAAAAATTTTAGCGCCAGAAAAATTTTATTTGATAAAAAATAGAAAAATTTTTATTTTTTTTTAAATATTGTTGTAGATATTTTTGGCTGTGTTCTACGAACAATTGGGCGCAGTTAATTTACACAGTTCCCCACTTTTTTCCACTTAACAACGCTACGCATTGGTGGCCCATGCGAATTAAATTTCTTTGTGAGCTTTACCCACTGATCTTCCATTGAGAGTTTGTTGCTTCTATAAACAGCAGATCCTCTAGCGAATTCTGGAATTGCCTCCATATATTCTACAAGAACCTGCAGCTGCTTCAAACTTAATTTTTTTATGCTAAATAAATAATTTTTGTTGGTTTAAATTGTATAATATTACTAATTATATATTAACCATTTATTTTTCATTATAAAATTTTTAAAATAAACAATGAACTATTTTGTTTTGTAATTTTTTTTTCTTTATGTATCTGTCGACAATCACAACACAAGTGATTGATTTTGACATTTATGATCGCATGACATTTCATGTTGGGGCGCAAAATTGTATGAAAATGATTATGTTTTTGTTCGCATTTATTGTCGATCGACTTGTCGTGATGAAAACTTTAAGTGGGGCGCAAATCAGCTGTTTGTCGTTAAAAATCCATGCGAACGATAGCAGTCGACATCGTGGGCCAGGCCGTAAGTGTTGATAATCGTTATTACTTGGTAGATTGTTAGCTATTAAGTGGTAGATCCTTTTTTTATTAGGTCTCAAATATACAAAACACCAACGATCTAACACGATCACATATAGCCTTAAAGTTTGTTTCTTTGTTTCTTTGTTGCACTGCTTTCGATGTAATTAAACAGTCTAGTTAATTGTATTATTGGGGCCAACTGTTTTATGTGTGGAATACAATTCTTATTTTTTTATAGCAACAAGGGTTCTTGCACTAACTACTTTAAACACTACTACCAATAGTTAATACTCACTCGGGATATTTTGATTGAGTTGTGGGCATTTATTAGCAGATGGAGTTGCCTGGTTTTGTATGCTATGAGGGCCTATGCTACCCACGTTTTATTTTTTGGCTGGTTTTGGCTTATCCCCACATTTACTTTCAAAAATATCCCGAGACTCAAACTGATTCCACGCCAACAATCAATCCTTCAAAAATATCCAGGAGTATCCTTTCTAGCTATTATTTTATTTCTATCTAGGTGGCTATACTGGCAACGGTAAACGGATTGGAAAGATCCGCTGTAGCTAAACGTCGACACGGATTGATGTATTTATTAGTTTATAAATATTCATCCTAGGACAACTTAAATAAAAAACAAAATCCGTCTTACCTATTGCAGGAAATTTAACTAACATCGGTTTTTTTGTCTCGTTTATTTTATGTTACTATCACTTAATGTCCTTAAATATTTTATTTCCTACCTCTTGAGGAATTCTTTTACTTGCTCACTCTCAGGTTTTGGTTTAAAGTGTCGGAAATAAAAAGTCGAGCACCGTCATGTCATTTAATACGAAAAATAGCAACTCGGTATTTTTATGTACATTCAAAGGTTGGTAATTGTGACTACTTGCCATCCTACTCTGATTTATCTAAATGCTTATTAAAGAAGAAGTTGCTCTTTACCTTGTGGACGGTTTTTATGTTTTTAAATAAATTTAAGTGTAGAAATTTGTGAAAGTGGCTGTTACAGATTCGTGGTATGAGTTCCTTTTTCTGCATTACAGTCGGTGACGACGGTAACATTTTTGCCATAAACGTAGTAACGGAAGCGTTCAGGAGTTTCGACCACCGCTAGCGTTTGCAATTCATAGCTTGGTAATTACGTTCGTCGCTAGATGTTGATCTGCTGTAGAATGCGACAGGATTTTACTGTTCACCTTCTTTTTGCAACAAGACGCCGGTGAGGCCTATCGCACTTGCGTCCGTGTGGATCTGATGTTGAGCGGAAGTTTTATAGCATACTATTACTGGACTTGTCAGAACCGTTTTTAATGATAAAAAGGCTTCGTTTTGCGCGTTACCCCATTCGAACTTTACATCTTTTTAATTCAATTACGTAGTGGAGCTGACACAAGCGCATATGCCGGTACAAATTTTCTGAAATATCCGCTCAGACCTAAAAATTATCTTATCTCACGCACGTTCGTTGGAGTCGGAAATTCTAAAATTGCGTTCGTTTTGACGGTTCCGGGACTCATACTGCCACTATGAATTTTATGTCCCAAAACTCGACGATATGCTTGGAAAACTCGCATTTGTTAACGCTAATGGTCAAGTTAAAATTACGTAGGGCCTGAAAAACACGTCGTAATTTTGGAAGCATTTCGTCTATTGTGTTGCTTCCAACAACAATATCGTCCATGTAATGAATGACGTCATCCTTTTGGGTGTCTTCACGTATGCGCGCCATTAAACGCTTAAATACAGCCGTTGCGTTTTTAAGCCCGAACGGCATTCGTCTAAATTCATACATTCCGCCGGGCGTTACGAAGACAGTGTATTTCTGGCTGCTCGTTTCAATTGTCCTGGTAATAGCCACTATTAAGATCTGATACCGTAAAAATCTTAAATTTCATTACTTCTTGCAAGCGTTCTTCGATGTTGGGAAAAATTACCTTGATCGTGTGTTGGTTGATTCGACGGTAGTCTACGCATAACCGGTCGTTGCCGTTTTTCTTTTTAACAAGAACGATTAGACTCGCATATTAGGAAGTAGATTTTTTTATTATATCGTTTGACAAAAGTTCATTAATAAGTTGTCTTACCGATTCTTTTTTCGTCTCAGGCAGTCTGTATGGCTTTGACACTATCGGTTCACTTGTCCTAAGTTTAATCTGCATCTCTACTACGTCTGTTAAGCCAATTTCGTTAAATTCGTTACCGAATACGTTGCTATATTCGGTTATAGTTTGTTCAAATTGAAACGCGTTTCTTAATCTATTTCGCCACATTAATTATCTTTTATTATATCTCCCGCGCGATCAGTCACTTTTGTTTGTAAAACGTTACGATATTAAAAATGTTGACCGTTATCATTACAAATCAACCGAATGTTCTTGTTCGAAAATACGTATAATGTATCATCATCCGCTACGTATAAGTCTACTATATGTTCGATATTATCAATATTTAATTTAGCGTTTATTTTCTCGTTTAGCACTATTGTACCACCACATACTCCACTAATTCGTATGCTACATCTTTCTCTGTTTCCAACAATTTGTTCTTATAAATTGGGCTTTTTTTCCAAACATTTGCATCATGACAGCTGCCTGGGTAACCAATAAAAACGTCCAGGAAACGAAATTTACAGTCGCATATTGCCCATAGACAAGATAATTTATTTCTTTATAATATTGGGTTAAATACTACATACTTGCAAATTTATCGAATAAAATCCTTCCTGTTGTAATAACTTATTGCGTCTATTTTAGATTTTGATATTTTCAGGTGTGAGCCGTCGACACACCCAATTACATATGGAAAGAGGTTCTCTCTGACGTTTTGAAAACTTTCCATAAGAAGTTGTTGCTGCGATGTAGATGGCCAGGATATTTCCTTTTTCAACCGACAAATAGTTTTAATCGCTTTATGAAAAATTTTGTAGGCAGTACCCTTTCCAACATTAAAGCGATCACTGATCAAGCGAAACGTGACACCATTATTACTAAGCTTCCATAGCGTCATGTACATGTATTGTTCCAAATTATATGGCAATCGGTCTCTTTTCAAAGTAGTCCAGAATTGTTTAAGAGCTGACAGCAAATCCTAAAAGCAAAAATGGAAGTTTTTCATGTTTAGGAATAATTTCAATACGTACCTGAAATGTTGAATGGCTCATTCGAAAATGAGAAAAGAATATATCATTCGGATAGCCTTTCTTTTATTATCTTAATGTATTCTTGTACTTTTGGAATTTGTCTATTTTTGCAACAAAAATTGTTTAGCAATAAATTTATTTTTTTCCATTTCAATACTCTTTGGATTTGCCTATTGTATAGTTTAATGTCATTTTTGTTATCATCTAAGTCAAAATATAAACTAATTAATAATTTATCCATTTTTAATATTCTTCATTTGAAAATGTAAGCAAAACTGAAAATCATTTATTTATGCATAAAATGCGCATCAGCTGATTAGCAACGGCATCGCAAACTTATCACTCATGCGCATCAGATGCAGTTCAGTGACGCATTTCCGAACAGGCCCGTTTTTTGTCTACACTGCTTTAATACACATATTTTACAGATTTTCACTGGCGTCACTGTACTATTATTATTATTTATTTAAAACGTTTTTCTTTGAAGCTTCGGTTTCGATCCCAGTTCTGAACTATTAAATCCATAAATAATTACGCCTTGTAAAATGAAATGATAAATACTTCGTTTATATATTGTTTATTTTAGAGTTGAGCTTGTGCTCTGCTCGCTGGTTCTTTATTTAATTATTTTAAATGTTTCTTGTTCCTACAAACTAAGTACAAATATTTTTATAAACAATAAAACTGTTCATGGATTTTGCTGACAAGGCAAAATCCCACGACCAGCTAAATATGATATTTGTGGAATGTGTCGTCTGATACCCTACAATCAAACGGTAGGTAATGGTCGTGTGAAAAAATAAGCGACTGCTAAGGGTCGTTCAGACAAGCACACTACACCTCCCCTTTTGGGAGAATAATCAATATAATATTGATTATTAAATGCTCTTTTTTTTACAAAATTTATCCTTAAGATTAATAACTTTAAAAAAATATTTTATTTGTTTTGTCTGTTTTCTTAAAATTATTATATAATATACAGATTATATAATTACACAAAATTTTATGTTATTCCTCCTTTTTTGAAGGATAAAATTTATAAACTTTAATTATATTACAAAATTACTTAGGAATAAAGGGGTAGCACTGTCATTAACGTTAAGGTAATGCTTAATTACCCAAATTATTAATACAAAGAAAATAGTAAAAAAAATACAATTCAAAAAAAAGAAATATAACTTCTAGAAAAATTTAGTACATATTACTTTCTAGCGTTGTCATTAGCATATCTATATACAAATAAACTAATAATTTAAAAGGAAAATAATTTGTTTGAAAAGAAAAAAACGAAAAATACAAAAATTACCATATAAAGAAGTATTAAAAGAATATATATATAAAAATATAAATTAAAACTTCTTAAGTGGCTAAAAGGACTTTTGATTTGTGAACTTTTTTATTCTGTTTTTATGAACAACGAATGGTTTTCCGTTGTCATCCAGGAGTTCAACATTATTATTGTCAAGTAGTCCTATGACCATATAAGGCCCTTTGTACACAGGTTCCAACTTATGTCCTGCTTCGTTAGTAGTTAGTACCCAGAGCTATTGTGACTGAATTAGCCTTTTCGCTAGAACTTTGGTGCCGTTTTAGTTTGGCATTTTCTATCAGACTAGCAGCTCTACGGTGCGCAACTTTGAGTCTGAATTTGACTTCCTTTTCATATATAAAACATTTTAACCACACATCCCAGTCCGATTTATCTTCAGACACATATGATCTTAGATATTCGTTGAAGCATCTGTGAGATCGTTCAACAGTACCTAGCGTCTCATGATGATACTGAGTAGAGTTAATTTTTTCTATTTTCAGGAGACTGCAAAGCTCTTGTAAGATTTGATTCATATACTCAGTACCCATATCGGTAACAATCTTAGTCATGGGGCCATATATTAAATGAAGCCTTCCATGATTGCTTGTGCAACACTTCTTGCAGATTTGTTGCTTATGAGCACGGCTACTAGATATTTAGTGAGGTCGCACATTATGGTGACTGCATACTCATTTTGAGAGTTTGACCGGGGTAAGGGTCCAATGGTGTCTATAATGACAATCTCAAAAGGTTTGGCTGGAGTTGGTGTTAGGACCAAGGGTTCTTTTACTTTTATTGCTGGCTTATTTATTTGGCATGCTTTGCATTGTTTGATATATTTAGTAATGTCTCGGGTCATGCCTTTCCAATAATATAGAAGTCTTATTTTTTTGATCATGCGGGTTATTCCGTTGTGACCTCCACTGATGGGGTCATCATGGTACGTTTGCATGATTAAAAGTTTTTCTTCATCGGTTTCAAGTTTAATTAATTTAGGTGTGAGCACCAAGGTCAATCTTTTTAAGAGACCATTACCTTTATTTTTAAAGGATTCAATATCTGTTCCCGGGATATTAAACAGACGATCACCCTGTGAAAGTCGTAATGTTGTTAGACCAATGTTATCAGCTATTTTTTCAAGCTTTGGAAAGAGGTGACCTAAGTCCATTAATAACTAGATCATGCAACTTATGTTCGGAAAGCTTTTTCTTTCCTTTAAGGATAACAAGTTTATCCTGAGTAAAATGCATCTGTGGTATTCTACGGTGCTCTTGGGCATTAATTGCCTCATATACTTTTAAATTAACCGATTTTTCAATTTTATTCCTTTTTGTCCCTTCGACATTATCCTTTTTTGCCTGAAGTCTAGTTGTTACCTTCAGTACTTGTTTGACTTCTATATTTTGTATATCCGAAAATTCTATGCGGGACAGAGCGTCTGCCGCATGATTATCTTTTCCCCTTAGATATTCTACGACGAAGTCGTAATCCTCCAAATCTAGCATCATTCTTGTTAGTTTAGATGACGGATTTTTAAGGGAAAAAAGGTAAGAGAGTGGTTTATGATCGCTTCTGATCACGAACTTTCTTCCATATACATATGGTCTAAAATATTGAATAGCCCAATGTATAGCAGTTAGTTCCTGCTCTATAGTAGATTTATTGCTTTCGCCTTTTGTAAAAGATTTGGATGCGAAAGCAATTGGCAATTGTATGCCTTCGGTTTCCTGACTTAGGACGGCACCACAGGCGTATTTACCAGCGTCTGTAGTTATAAAGAATTCTTTATCAAAATCTGGATATTGTAAAATGCGTGGGCTCATCAGGTGATTTTTAAAATAAAGAAATGCATCTTCGCATTCTTTAGTCCACTCAAACATTACGTTTTTCTTAGTTAGTCTAGTAATGTGACGTGAGTGTTCTGCAAAATAGGGAATAAATCTCCTATAATAATTGCAGAACGCTATGAAACGTTTCGCTTCATCACCATTTCTGGGTGTTGGATAATTCTTGATTATCGAGAATTTACTGTCATCTGGTAAGATTCCATTATTTGTGCATTTGGCCCAAAAACGTTACTTCCTGACGGAAAAATATACATTTATCAGGGTGTAGTTTTAGGTTATATTTTCTGCAAAATTCAAATACGTCTTTTAAATTATTTAACATATGTTGAGTGGAGCACCCGATGACAATTAAGTCGTCCATATATACAAAAGCTTGTACGGGAGATAACCCTGAAAAAGCTAAAGTCATCATTCTTTGGAATGAGTTTGGTGCTATTGTGATGCCGTATGGTAGTCTTTTGAATCGGAAGGAATCGTTATCTGTTGAAAATGAAGTTATGTCTCTTGATCTTTCTTCCAACCCTATTTGATGAAAACCGGATATCAGATCAAGGCAGGAAAAATATTTTGCTCTACCTAACTGGTCTAATATGTCATCTATTCGAGGTAAAGGAAATTTATCAGCTATGAGTTTTTTATTAACTCCTCTGTAATCTACTACTAGTCTCCATCGTTTTTGGTTAGTACCTGGTAAAGCTTTCTTTGGTACTAAAAGCAATGGACTGTTGTAGTCAGAAATAGATGGTTCTACTATATCGTCATTTATTAGATTTTGGACTTGTTTGTTTACCTCCTCTTTATGAGTGTGAGGAATTCTATATTTTTTAATGTAAACTGGTTGTTTATCGTTAAGGCGCAATCTCTGTTTATAAAAGTTGTTTGTTGTAATTTTTTCGGACTCTAATGCAAAGACATCTATAAAGTTAGAACATAATGTTCCTAACTCGTTCTTTACAAAGTCTGGAAAATTTTTTCTAAGTTTTTCCAACTTTTCTTTAGAGTTTTTGTTTTCATGGTTGATTTGTGCAATGGTATAATCGCTAAGTTTTTCAACCAGAATTTTATTGTTTTTTAGGATCAAATCTTTGTCCGTTGTGTTAACAATTTTGACCAATGTTTTTGATTTTCGGAATATTGTATTGGCGATGTATACGCCAGGTTTTATTATTTGTTGTGGAACGAATACATCTTCATCTTCGATGTCAAAGTTGAGAGGTCTTATGACTTCTGAACTAGCCGGAAGTGAAATTGAGCTAAGTTCTGGATGGTCATACAGTGTGATATTGTAATCATAAGGGACATTATCGGTCAGTATTAAAGAATCTTGTTCACAGCTAAAGTCCATTATACATTTGTATCTTCTGATGAAGTCCATACCTATAATTCCATCGGTTTGGATTGGGAAGTCGTCCTCTACAACATGAAATTTATGTTTTATCGAGATGTTTCGTAGAAGTAATGTAGTTTCCACTTTGCCTATTGTATTTATAAAACCTTTACTTATCCCGTTTATTTTTATTTTAATATTTTCGAGTATAGGGTCATAATGGACTTGAGAAAGTTTAATAATTGATATATCGGCACCTGTGTCCATTAACAAAGTTGACGTAAAGTCGTTCATTGTTGAACCACATTTGAAATAGCTATATAAATTTAGATTGACAGTATATGTTTTTATTGAATATCCTCGGGGGCTTGCCCGTTTTCCGAATTATCGTAAGTATTCATTGTGTGTACCCTAGAGTGCACTTGGTTTCAACCACGATAATTATTGTTGCGGAAATTATTATTTCTGTTTTGGATATTGTTACTATTGGCATTGTTGTTATAATTGCCATTAGAGTTAGAAATCCTAGGGTTTTGGTATCTGTTACCATGATTTCCTTGGGATGCTCTGTTATAGTTTCGTCTACTTAAAGTTCGGCCTCTCTGTTGAGTTTGCCGTTGATTATGAGTAAATGATAAAATTGAGTTCGGTTGACCATATGCATCGGTGCAACTGCTTATGAATTTTGGTATGACTTCATTCAGATCAGAGAACGAACCTGATTCCATGATTAGTCTTACTCTGTCACTTGAAGCATTTTTGACGATGGCTTTTGTAGCCGACGTGGTGGCATATTTTGATGCCACGTGAGGGGGTAATCCGTCGTTTATATAGGATGTTTCTAGCTTTTTCGTGAGGTCCTCTATCTCTTTTGCGTAATTGTTCGTCGTTTTGCTTGTTGCCTAACGTTCATGAGTTTGGCAAGTACGACGTCAACTGATTCTCCTTTGATCGTGGTTCTAAATTTGTTAATAACTTGGAGAAGAGTAGTTTCTGTTGATATTATATTGCGCGCAGAACCTCGTAATTTTGAGTTTCTTTTATTGAGTCTACTAGATTTAGTGCATCTATGAAACTCTGTAGGTTGTCAGGAGACCCATCAAACTCGGGCAGAAGCCTCGAAGCTGTGTTAAGGAATTCTATTATTGTTTGAGGCATGTTTTTATTTTTTGTTGCAGGCTTGTTTGTATCAGAACTTTCTTCTAAAGGAACGAAGATAATAGGTTCATGGATACTTTGTGGTATTTATAAATTTATTCCTTTTCGTGATGATACGGCTAATAATTTTTCCCGTATATCATAATAAAAGGAATCTGCGAATGTTTTATGAGCCTGCGTTAATCGTGAATAATTAACGTTGAACAGGACTCTTAATTGTTCTAATTTTTCTACAAGCACGTTTATGTGTTTATTAGTTTTTTGTTTCCCTATCAGTGTTTACACATTTATGGGATCTAAGGAACGATTCTTTTATAAGTCGTGCTTTATATAGTATGTTGTCCCATTCCATTTAAGGTTGGAGATGTGGACAAATAAGGTGATTTTTCAAATTAATTCCGTTAAGGGAAGAGTGAAATGTGTTAGGATATGTTGTGAATTCTTTCACAAAGTTACTCAGAACACATTATTATTATAAGGATGAAGAATTAAAGGATCGGACTTACCTTATCCAAGTCTGTTGCCATTGATATACGTATGTAGGTTTTTTTTATGGACCTTCTGTGAATTTGGCATAATGTAATTACTAGTTGTAATGCTAGTATACCAATAATTATTCCCAGATATACTACAGGGTATTCAATGGAAATTTTAACCTCATTGATCACGTTTGCATTTGGATTATCTATCTTGGAATCGTGGTTACCCATTTTATGCTGTGATTTAGTTGAGGCTAAAAGGGGATATTAAATAAATGACGGAGCGATACATACGTGTCGATAAAAATACCCGTGCTTTAGGAATGAGGGTTCGTGAGGACACCTCTGTAAGATTGAACATGAACAAGGGTACTCAAATCGCAGCATGTATTTCACCTATTGACCGCGAAGGTATTAAACGAGAAAATCCTGGTAGTAAGGAGACAGAAGTCGCCCGAAAAGAATGCGAAAACTCAAAACAATTTAAGGATTAAATCCTTTCCGGAACTGTCTTTGTTCGTTCTTTACGTTGTTGTTTACAGGTTTCAAAAAAAAAACAAGTGTACAAGTTACATCTAAGTTTACTTATAGTTAAGTTTATGCAACAATGCAAAGGTTAGTAGGTCTTTCAGTCGGGGGGCGTGTTAGTTCTTATATATAAGGGTACTTATGCCATCACGACCGTCACCATTTTTTGATGGTGAATAGTGGAAATAGCATATGTCGATCATCACCAATTTGTAGGATGCCGAAATTAAATCTCTTAATCGTTCAAGTGATACAAACAGAATGAATCTCCATTTTATTTTCCAATTTACTTAAATCTAAGGCGTCACTTACATTCTAATACATGTTTTATTGTCTAACGTTAAGCATAGTTAAATATGTACAAGAAAGATAGAGACAATTATAGTTATACAGAATATTCTAGAAATCATACAAGAATAAAAAAAAGGTATCTTACCTTCCCAAAACAACTCTGCCTAAAACAAACAAGTGTTGCCAAATGAAGATAACAATAACCTGCCATAGATATGTTACTACAAATTGATGATCGTAACGGTGAAATCCTTTTTTTTTTTTTTTGTTATACCAGTGCAGGGACACGTATGTTTGCGACCGGTGATTTATTTTTTTAGTACAAGTTTTTGTTAAATTTTTTATTTTTATTATACCACATTGATTGTGGTTATTTCTTTATTTATATATATATTTACATGTAAATATATATTTTGTATTTAGTGTTAGTTTACTTAAAATCTATAGAAATAATAAAATTTTTCAAATATATATATTTTGTTTTGTGTTTATTTTTTTATATTTAACAATTAATTTTAAAATCAAAAAAAAATTTTTTTTTTTACTTTTATTTAAATTTCTTTCTTTTTATAACAAAAAAAATTTTTTTTTATAATAAAATTTTATAACCAACAAATTTTTACATTTTACATTAAAGCAAGAATACTAAAAAAATTTAATATCAATTCATTCAACTTTAACATTAGTATTTCCAATAAAATTTTGACACCATTTTAATAAAATTATATTTAATTTTTTTTTTCTTTTTTTGCAATTAAAATTTTTATATTTCTTAAAATTCCGTATATTTACCATTTTGGTTGGTTTTGCTGTTGATGATGATGATAATGTGGTTGTCTGATTAGTTACTGCCCAGAAATGGAAAATGTTCCCTTTATGATGCGGTAGAATAAATTTTACTTCCTTCAATTTTGTCAATTTCCTCACGGGATTCAAATACAGGGAGATCAATCGCTTTTAAGGATTTTTCCTTTGTGTTTGTTCACTGATATTCACAAGGTTATTGCTGTTTTTTATTTGTTTTATTTATTTTTGGCTCCTGGCAGGATCGCCATGCAAAATGAAAAATACTTCGTTTATATATTGTTTATTTTAGAGTTGAGCTTGTGCTCTGCTCGCTGGTTCTTTATTTAATTATTTTAAATGTTTCTTGTTCCTACAAACTAAGTACAAATATTTTTATAAACAATAAAGCTGTTCATGGATTTTGCTGACAAGGCAAAATCCCACGACCAGCTAAATATGATATTTGTGGAATGTGTCGTCTGATACCCTACAACCAAACGGTAAGTAATGGTCGTGTGAACAAATAAGCGACTGATAAGGGTCGTTCAGACAAGCACACTACACATTAAAATATTTAAGAGTAAAAAGATTTAAAATGTCTTCATGTTTAATTTCACTGCAGCACAGATAAGGGTTTTCTTTAGAAAGTTCGTCAAAAATTATTTGCCTTACACCAATCCGATGACAGTTTTGATCATGCAAAGGTTGAAACTTGCTCTCTAATATTGCGAAATAATCAACGAAGCCTTGGGGAGGTTTGACTAAGTGACATTTGTCAAACTGTTTTTGATAAGTATATATATATATATATATATATATATATATATATATATATATATTATATATATATATATATATATATATTCTGTTGGAATTTCAGGATTGGTCTCAAAATTTAGCAAAGGAGAGTATAAAAAATTGCGGCTGCAATAAGTTCCTTCGTGTTACGGCTGTAACACTGTGGTAGAATTATAATAAAACAACTGTCTTTTCTTGTATATTTAAACGTAAGTTTATTACAATGATTGCGCACGTGCGTGCTTATTAATGTTCGTTTGATGGCAATAAGCAACCTAGCAGTTAAGTGAGTTAGGGTGAGGTTTGTTACGTTTTTTTATCTACGTTTTATTATCTAAAGAATAAGATAATAATAATTTAAATTAAAATGTAAATACATACAAATTATATAAATTAAATAAAATTAAAAATGGCTTGACTTACTCAATTCTACCTTTTTTCTTTTCTACGAACTTTTTCTTTGTGTCGAATCGTTGTTAAACAGTGTTGCCAACGATACATTAAACACTCACTATTCTTAAACGTGAAAATAACAAATACGTGTACAATTATGTTGTAACATTAACTTAACATTAACATAACATAGTCAACTACTATTCAAATAGAATATTAAATATAATGTATTTCAATACAAATTAACGGTCATTTTTATTAAAACTATATTTTAATTCGCAACAGAGAGCCACATACATGTGCTTGGTGAAGTTTATAATAAAAATAACCGCATATGTAAACAAAAGCATTTTTTCGAGAACTACGCTTCCATCATTGTCATGATTTCCATCATGAAAATTCGTCTCTTTAATAGTAGGGCATGGATTTGGTAAAGAGTGAAATTCATCCCACTGGGTATTATTACGATCGAAGCCGTAAGCGAGATCTACTATAGAAAAATCTAAAATTTTATCGTGTGGGGAAATATATTCACAGTTTCCATTCACCACTACGTTAACGTAATGCAATCCCCATCGCTTTTGAAACGAAAGAATTCCTGGGTGTTTTTCGTACGGAATTACCGGATCCCTTTCGAATTTTCCCAAAGAAGTGTTCTAAATGATGCTGAGTTAACCTACGTGTCTTAAGACCCTGAAACCCTTCTTGATGAAGGTAAAACCAAAGACTTTTCAAAGCTGAAATGTTATTTAACCACCCTGAAATGAACTTGAAGCTATTTGTAATATCAACTCCATTTTCGTCGATTACATTAAATGTTCGTAGTTTTTTTGAGGCACTTCGCAAAAGTTCTAATTGTTCTGAGGAGCATTTAAAAACTACGCTTTCTGCTCGACTATTAAAAATGTCAAAAAGATGATTAAAAAATTCTAAATATTCTGCTGTATTTAAAAACGTTTTTGACCTTGATGAATTTAGTTTCCCTGAAGCTTGTAAAGTACGCATACCTATTGTTACAGTCCGGCTTAATACTTGAGCTGCTAAGTCTACTCTCATTCGTTGAAAGTTATTTGGATTAATGTGCTCCATACTTAACTTAGCGGCACATTTTAAAGAGTTTGAATCTACATTGTAGAAGCGAAGGACATCTTTCCACGATATAAGTTTATTATTAAATGATCTAAATTAAGCAGACAGTTTCGTGCGCTTTTAAGCAAATGGGGAGTATCATGTATAAAATAAATTCTTCTACTGCCTACGTTGAAATAAAGAGTTTATTCACTCACATGAACATTTTTTGAAAAATTTATAAAATTAGAACCTTGGTCGCAAACGAATTGGCAAGGTTTCAAGCCTATTGCTTCTAATTTAGTTATTGCCTCAAATATGTATCTTTTCATTATATTCCCTTTACAACTGACTTGAACAAAAAAAATATGACACTGCTTGCGACCAACTGTTGCCACCTATGCCACTTGCCATAATAACCATAGCGCTAGTCGCTATATATCTGGAACGATTTTCATCCCCAAAATCCTGTAGCCCTATTATTTTGTCTTTAAACCTATCGTACTCAAGAAAACTTTTCAGAGACATTTCGTCGCAAGATACACTAACATATTTCTCGTCCTCTTTAAAATCACGCGCACGAGTTAAATTCTCTAAAGGAATTTTTAGGAAAAATAAAGAAATCCAAAAGCTTCTGCTTTGCGACTTTGCACTTTATTTATTTAAGTTTGAGTTTAGACTGAATGTTACAATTTTACTCTAGGTTTAAAATTAACTATTAAACTTAAAAGTGCTTATTCTATTGATTAATTTGTTTTTGTTTTATTTAATAAAAAATGCTTATTGTTAATTATTTGTATTTGCTTAAACTGAGGAAGTGTAATTAGGTTATTGACAAGTAGCTCAGTTCTTTTACCGGAAGTGCTGAATTTGCAAAGTGTGTCAGTTGCACAACTTTGGTTGGGCAATTGACCTCTTTGCTATTTTTGCCAGTCTACGTTTATTTTATGTGGAGTCGGAGGTGTCTCTGACGTAACTCCTTCCCCCTTTGTATAAAAATTCTCCTGAATTTTTGGTTTAAGTTTTCTTTTAATTTTTATTGTATACACACTGACCGTTGTCAATAGCATAATTAATAAAGAGATTAATACAAATGTTGTTATGATTGACGTATTGCTATATTTTCTATGATATTTTAATTCTTTAATTTCTTTTACATTTTCGATTTCACTTAAAACTATTTCATCAAATGTAGGTTCTGTGATATTAACTTTTATTTGATTTTTTGAGGGAATGACGAAGTTATCTTTGTATATTTTTTCTGAGTTTACGAATGTTTCTTTATCTATTTTTATTTTGCAATCATGGAAAGTAAATAAATAATTCTTACTTATTGAGAGATTTCTTTCATCGCAACTGCTAGTGACAATGCTTCCATTTGAATTCTTTAGAAGTATTAAGCCAGGTTCTATTTCTATTATTTCTTTTTTGTATTCTCTTAATTTTTTACAATTATTCTTATATATACACAAATTAGATATTTTTAATTCTTTAAAATTAGGGTTCTGTTTATATTCAAAAAATTTGTCCGTTGTAGTGTAAAATTTCTTGTGGTTTAAAGTTTAATTGTGTGAAATTTGTGTCGGTGATCGGTATAATAAGAGATCTTTTAACTGTCACTGTGTTCTTTGGAAATTTTATTACGAATATTATGTGGTCGTCTTTGTATTTTGCGGCTCCTAGTTGCATATATTGAAGTTCGTAAAAGTCAATCTTAAAATCGTTAATTTCCTTGTCCGTTAGAATGTTGCTAGTCATTAGTTTGAAATTTGCGGATACTATGTTATTTTGAATATGTTCTAGACTGTCCGATAGAATTTTTAATTTGAGCAAAGCATCTAAGTAGTATATCTCGTTAACTATTTTATCATCATTTTTCTTTATCACGTTGAATTGATTTGAGATACTTTTCCTGTCCGTGTCTATTGTTGCCTTGAGTTTGTTTAATGTTTGGTTGAAATGGTTATTTACGTATATATTTTTATTAAGATTGTCTATTGTTTTGTGGTTGTTTTCGTCTATAATTTTTAAATGGTCTTCAATATCTATTCGGTCATCGTCGCTCATTGTTCCTGCTATCCACTTTAAGCCTGATCCTATTACGTTAAGTAAACCTCTTTTATGTCTGTTTTGGCGTAATGTTTGTGCTTTTAATTTTAGTTTTTCTAATTCGTGTTCAAGAAGTATTTTATTCTTGGTGGATTGGTACTGGCTTATCTCCTTTTCTAAATTGTTAATTACCTCTATTATCTGCTTAATATCAATTATGTGAATGATTTTATTATATTCTAAAATTATTCTTGCGTCATCCAATTTAATTTCGGCGAATCCGTCTGAATTACTGATTGGCTGGATTGTCAGAGATGCTATTGCCGTTGGTATTATTATCGTCAATAAAGCGATTGATGTCCAATTGGTCTGAAAATTTATTTTTTCGTTTAATGTTTGTAGGATGTACGCCTTCGAGTTTTAGCTTACGATATCTAGGTTCATATTTATGCCTCAATGTTTTATAATTTTTAACGTAACCTTCTTCATCTGTCCTTTCATAATTTTCCCTATTCTCATTTCTCTTGGTAATTATACGAATCTTTGCCTGTTTTAGTTTCTGTTCTATTTT
The DNA here is from genome assembly GCA_963932375.1 of Phania funesta. NCBI lineage: Eukaryota > Metazoa > Arthropoda > Insecta > Diptera > Tachinidae > Phania > Phania funesta. Next base: position 88,157,740 of record OZ010653.1, read on the forward strand.
TGTTTTATCAACCCTGCCTTCTACAATATCTATTGGTTTTTCGTTAGTAAGAGAATGAATTGATTTGTTATACCATTCGAAGCATTTAAAAATACGCTCTTGTGTTGAAAGTTCCGAATTTTCTGATTCCATCACTCTGTATTTTTCTGAAATCGTGCTGTGTAGCCTTTCTACATCAGCATTTCCGGTGTGGTTATTGGGTTTGGTAAAATGGACTTCAATTCCTTCCTCTCTTAAAAACTGTTTTACATTTGTAGAATTAAATTCATTGTCTGTAATTATTTTAAGAGGTTTGCTTCTAACTGATAAAAATTGTCTTAACTTTTCAACGATCGTTGTGCTATTTCTGTCTTCTAAATAAATTGCAATTGCATGTTTAGAAAATTTGTCTATAAATGTCATGAAACTATGTTTTTTAATGGTGTATACATCAAGGTGATACGAAGTTTTGGTTTTATGGGTTTGCGATCATATTTTGATTTGTTACAAGTATCACAATTATTGATATATTTGTGGACCAATGTTTTAAGGTTTTTGAAATAGATCTTCTTTTTCAGTCCCTCATAGTTCTCTGTTATCCCACCATGTCCAGTTTCATATTTGTGGTACTTTGCGATTTGCTTATAAGTTTCGTCTTCATTGCACATGTCTTTCGCATGGTGGCTACATCTATAAAACTTTATACTATTATCAAATAGTTCAATCAGCTTGAGCTGTACTTGGTTATAAACTTCGTCGGCTAGTTCAGAGAAAATCCCTACCTTACCATTTTTTAGGAATCTTCTAAATATATCAGTCATGAAGTTGGTATCAATGTCACTCTTAGAGACAAAAATTTTTCTTTTTCCTTGAACAATTTCTATTTCCTTTGTTTTATATTCTGTTAGTATTATTTGAGTCATAAACCTATTTACAACCGTGTCTAAAATTGGGAAGTGATCGTTTTGTTCCTCCTGCTGCGAATGGATTGTCGCTGCCGTACTTATATTGTCATCGGTGTCGATCGCATTAATTTCTCCTGTGTCGGTGTTGATTTTGCTCAGAAAGTCTGCAATTTTATTTTCTTTGCCTTTAATGTGATTTGTGTTTAAGTTGTACTCGCCTAATTCCATTAGCCATCTTTGTAACCTGGGGTTGATGTCTTTTCCTTTATGTTTGGTATGTAGCCATACTAACGGCTGGTGATCGGTTAATAGCTCAAAGGGTCTTCCATAAATATATGGCCTGTAATATTTAGTGGCCCAGACAATTGCCAAAAGTTCCTTTTCTACAGCTGCATATTTTTTTTCGTGGTCGTTGAGTGTCCTGCTGGCATAGCTGACGGGATGTTCATCCTGCATAAGTACTGCGCCAATTGCGTAGTCACTGGCATCAGTTACTAATTTAAACTTTTTAGAGTAGTCTGGATACTTAAGGATCGGTGGGTTGATTAATAGCCTTTTCAATTTTTCAAATGTGTCAATATATTGTGGGTCGTTTTTATTAACCTTTGTATTTTTCTTCAGATATTTTGTCATTCCTTGTGCTATTTTGGCATAGTATCGAATAAATTTTCTATAGTAGCCGGTGGCTCCAAGAAAGGATTTGATTTGCTTTTGCGTTTCAGTGAGTTTTAACTTTTGTATACTTTCTACTTTGTTAGGATTCGGTTTTACACCTTCTGTGGTTAAGACGTGTCCTAAATATTCCGTCTCTTTTGCGAGGAACCTACACTTATCTGCCTGAATTTTGAGATTGTGTTCCCTTAGTCTGTCGAAGACTTTTTGAATATTTATCTTTTGTTTTTCTAGGCTTGTGCTAAAAATAAGTATATCATCTAGATATACAACACATATTCTGTTTATTAAATTTCTCAAAACTGAATTCATTAAGCGTTGGAAGGTTGAAGGCGCATTTTTCAGCCCAAAAGGCATACGAACAAATTCATAATGTCCTAATGGAGTTGAAAACGCCGTCTTCTTCCTGTCCTCCTTTTTTATTTTGATTTGATGGAAACCCTTGGCCAAATCAAGGGTAGTGAAATATTGTGATTTCCCAAGTTTGTCTAATATACTTTCGATGTTAGGCATCGGGAATTTGTCGTCCACAGTTATTTCATTTAGTTTGCGGTAGTCTATTACTATCCGCCACTTTTTCTTTCCAGAATAGTCCGTTTTTTTTGGAACTATCCAAATCGGTGAGTTATAAGGAGAGGTGCTTTCGGTAATAATATTTTGTTGAAGCATTTCCTTCATCTGCCGATTTATTTCTTCCTCATGAATGTGAGGGTATCTGTATATTTTCGAATATACAGGGTTAATTGTTTTTGTAACAATTTCATGTTGAATTTCGTGGGTATGACTTAATGTCATACCTTCTTGGAAAAATAAATCTTTGTTCACATTGAGTAGGTTATTTAATACCTTATTTTCTTCCTTGTTCAAGTCGGTTCTTGAGAACTTATTGATTATTTCATCAACTTTTGAATTTTCTAGCGTTTGAATGCTTTCATATTCATATGGGCAAGCATTGCAAAATTTTATTTTATTATTGTTTACTTCGATGTATTCTTCGCCTATATTGATATTGGCCTTTAAGCTTTGCAGAATATTTTGTCCTATAAGAGCAACGAATGGTTTGTTTTTGAAACTTGTCAATTTCCAACTCATAAGGTTGTCGTCCTTGAATTCCTGGGGGACTTCTGTAATAATCTCATAGTTCACTTCCATCTGTCCGTTTAATGTTTTGAAAAGCAAGGGTCTGTCTAGTTTTATTCGTTTGTACTGAGGAAGCAATTTTTCGTTTAGTAATGTGGTTGAAGATCCAGTATCTATTAAACATTTTATTTTAACATTTCGAATGGTCAAATCTACTAACGGTAGATTTGCTTTTGGGCTGGTAACCGAAAATTTCCCTCGTCAATATGGTCGACTTCCATTGGCTCTTCACGGCTATAGCGATTTTGTCTAAAAGGATTTCGTATTTGTCCTGATGTTTGTCCATTTTGTTCGTATCTAGGAAAGTTTGTATTTCGATACATTCCTGAATTATTTACCTGTCTGAATTGACCTGAATTATTTGTTTGTCTGAATCGACCTGAATTATTTGTCTGTCCAAAATGATTTGGGTTATTATTATGTCTGAACTGACCAAAACTGTTTACCTGTCTATGTCCTATGTGATTAGATTCCCTGTGTTCTGTGTGTTTAGTATTTGTATTTTGTCTTATTATACCTGTTTCCTCCAAAGTGTGAAATGCTGATCTAATGTTAGATATGTTCCTACTATATATAATGCTGGACATATGGGGTGGAATATTGTTTAGAAAAGTTTTTAAAATCATAGCCTCATTAGTTTTTGGGTTAAATTCACTAGGCTTTTCCTTATCTTGTTCATATTTTTCATTAAGTTTATTTAAAATATTACTTAAATTAAAATAGTATTCACTTACATTATAATTTCTTATGGATAAAGCTTTATGGTACAATTGATGATATGTCTCCCTGACTCCGAAGTTTGCGATGAGCTCCCTCTTAATCTGCTCCCAACTTGGATCTGGCCCCAATGTTCGTATCACGTTCAGTGCTGCTCCCTGAATTTTATTTATTATGCTCCTTTGAAAAACATAATCCTCTAGACTGGTACCTTTAAAAATTGGGATGAAGAGTTCGGCTTCCCTTATAAATGATGATAAAGCTTAATCTTTGCTTCCTGTGTATTCTCTGATTCTTGCTGCTTCTTTAAGTACTTCTGATATAGCTATTGGAGGTTCCTTGGTTGAGTTCTCGGCTGAACACGGATCTGCTGAGTTGGTTGTTTCCATTTTGATTTTTTTTTTTTTTTAATTTTTCGTTTGTCCTTGCACTTGTTTGAACAAATATTGTTTTTATTTAACTGCTGTTATTCTTAGTCACTAGTTTTGCTTTGTTTTGTTTTTTTTTCTTTCAACTTTAGTTGTATTTTTCTTCTTTAAAGAAGTATTTATATGATACAGTCAATATAATATAGTTCGAAGAAACACACACAGTTTTTTATAATGTCTTTTGACTTTTTAACTCCTTAAGGAATTTTAATTTCGTTATTTTAATCCTTCGGGATATAAAAATTTTTTACGATTAGGTTCACGTATCTAATCCTTCGGGACTAGATCCTACGACTGCGCCAGTTAAATTCTCTAAAGGAATTTTTAGGAAAAATAAAGAAATCCAAAAGCTTCTGCTTTGCGACTTTGCACTTTATTTATTTAAGTTTGAGTTTAGACTGAATGTTACAATTTTACTCTAGGTTTAAAATTAACTATTAAACTTAAAAGTGCTTATTCTATTGATTAATTTGTTTTTGTTTTATTTAATAAAAAATGCTTATTGTTAATTATTTGTATTTGCTTAAACTAAGGAAGTGTAATTAGGTTGAATTAAAAAATGCTTATTGTTAATTATTTGTATTTTCTTAAACTAAGGAAATGTAATTAGGTTATTGACAAGTAGCTCAGTTCTTTTACCGGAAGTGCTGAATTTGCAAAGTGTGTCAGTTGCACAACTTTGGTTGGGCAATTGACCGGTAAACAAGTGGAGAAAGTAAATAGACCACTAAAGCAATTAGCTTTAATCCAATGCTGTAGCGACGATTTTTTGATTCGCGGCAATGATTTTTAAGACTGTTTTCAAGGCATACTGATAGCGAACTAGATATTTTAGAAGTCATATCATTCTTCTTTTTCAACTCAATTTTTCAACTTTTGCCTTGTACGATTCTAATTGTTTAGATAGCTTTACGTTACCTATTCTTAACTTAGTATTTGTACGTTTTTCTGCTAAATATTGTGTCCTATAATGATCAAGTGTAGCTTGTAATATCTTTATATTAGGATGAGAGTCAGTTTTCAAATGCAAAGGGGCCCTAATTGTTTTACTAACGTCATCATCATTATTTACTATGTCCTCTGTGTCCATTTTTCACCCTCACTGTTAGAATTTTTAGTACGGTCATTTTGTTCTTCCTCGATTCCTATATTTCCTAACTGCTCTAATCTAGTTTTTTCTTTTGCACTGTTTAAAATTGTAAACTGAGTTGTATTTACTAAATTTGATTCCGTATTAATATTTTTGTGAACTGAATTCGCGTTTAATTCAGCACTTTTTGGTAGAGCAAATTTTGATATGGTGTTGCCAAAAATATATTCATACGAAAAATGCCGACTGCATGCATATAAACGCTTCGTATTTGATTTCACACATAAAATGCGAAGCCATTCTGCAAGTCTACAAGAATTAAATAAATATATACATTACGATAGTTTTTGGTATTGACAGTTATAATAAGATAACTTTTTTAAATTTCAGAAAAATTTCCACTAAATCACGTATAAAATTAATATTGAAAATTTTATAGAACATAAAAACTTGAATATATACCAAACATCTAAGCATAAATTATTAACAACATAGCACGGAATAGCATTAAAATATCTATATACTAAAATTAATTCAAACCCAGTTTAAGTAAAAAATAAAAATTATTTGTTTATTGCTTAAATTGCAATTTTTCATAGTTGTACTAGTTAATTAGTCACTGCTGTTGTTTTAAATTAGTTCAATTGAGGCATTCCTTCTATACAGTTTTAGTTTCTTATCAACAGCAGTAAGAGATTAACTAGCACACTTATAAAAAGTGGTTGCAATTTATAATTATAATTTAAAAAGAAACGTATTTTAAAGTAACCAAATTATTTTATTTATTTTTAATTAATATTACATCAAAAACCAAAAATACTAAAATATAAAAACAAAAACCTATAAAAATTGCTGCAAATAAAATAATTTCAATATTATAAATGACTAATATATAAAACAGCTAAAAAATTAAAAAAAATCAATAAACATTTGGTTTTCAGTTAAAAATTATTTTATGGTCTTGCTTAAAAAGGAGTAATATAATTAAAAAATATTAAATAAAAAAAATTAACTTACTTCCACCACTTTTTAGATCAACCGAATAGTATTTCCAATATGATTTCAAGCAATACACACCATGCACAACCCGGTTTCTTAAATTTCTAATTACCTTATTTCCGGTACTACTTGGAGAAATGCAATAATATATTCTGCTTCTTTAAATCTTAAACCGCACTTCGCATCTTTCACAGCTTGGTTTCTTCAATTTCTTATTAGCGGCTTCTTCTCAACATTATTATGGTAACTATAAACCGCAGCCACTAACCACTATGAATACATTTCACATCACCTTTTTATTGTTTACACATGTACATGCAGTCACCAATTAATATTTAATCTTTTGTGTTTCAATTGGCACTTGCTCTTTTTTTTACATTATTCACTTTATAAAACACTCTTTATTTTTATTATTTGGCATTAGCCCCACTTTAATCTTTTGTTTTAGATTTAGCACTTGCACTTTTTCCAATATATTATTCACTTTTATTTTTAGCTCTTTTTATTTACATGAGTATATTAATTTTCCAGCAGTATCATTTTCATCCATTTTATGGCATCAGCAATATAAGTATGTACACGAATTAACTGCCACTGATGAAGATGCCGCTAGAAACGTAACAAGCACAAAATACCGCGACAAAAATTGATTGGATAAATACCTATTTATATAAATTCCAATTAGTTATAATGGAGCTGAAGCCGGAAACTTATTTAGTTTTGTTTGACGAACAAAAAACATTTTGGCCAGAATATATTCCATCCAAAATAATGTTTTTTTAGTTTTCGGCTTCGAAATAACCAAAAGTAGTAACATGTAATGCACTTACCTTCTCGGATCTTTCGGGAACCGATGAATCCTCTTAATTTCCGGGCAGCCCATAATACATTTTCGACTCCTGAAATGAAAAATTTTTTGTTTAAACTAATTACAATTTTATCAAAACAAAATTATACTTACATGTTTTCCGCTGTTGCCGTCCACTTGCTGTTGTACAATAAAGCTGCTAAATGGAGGAATTGGCGCAAAATAATGAAAAATCCAACAATATTTCCAGTTTTGCGCCAATTTTTTTAAAGAATTTTTCAGTACAAGATGTAAACAAACAGAATTTCATTTAACCCCATCGGAGAATAGAGAAAGCAATAGATTTAGTATATATTACTGTCCTTTAATAATGAAGGGGTTAACTGAGCGATGCCACTTTGACATTTTATAACTCTTTTTTCATCGCTAGGTGGCCGTGTCCTATCTGGTTATAATCTGTGGTTTTGATGTTCTACTTCATTTGAACATACAAGCACTAACAAAACTACAGGGAGAAAGTTTTCGAATGGTGGTTGTTTTGTTTCAGTGAGAGTCATGTTTTGTTATGCTTGTTTTGTTGATAATGTTTACACTGAAATACACGGCTTGGAAGTAGTGTGCTTTAGAATACAGAACTTTCAATACATTTTGTACAGCTCATTATTACTTACTAGCAAATATACATACTCACTTCAATCCTATTGTGAAGAAGGATAGAATAAAGAGACACATTTTGGCGACTCTATTTACGCAAAGACGAAATTTTTAATACGAAAATATAAATATAAAACCGTATTTTTTTAAGTTACGAGGTTAAGGAAGTAAGGCATCGATTTGGACTCTTCAGCTATCTAAATCTGAACGAGATGGAGATGGAAATCTTCGCCATAAGGTACTAGAGACTACATTGAAGATCAGGGGAACAAAATCTTTGCAGCATTTTAACAGCTCGACACTGTTGTGGTTTAAGGGTACAAAAATAATAGTCCTTTACATGATCACTAGATTCTCTCCAATATTTTGCCATTGCGAACTTCGTCTGTAATTTTTTCCGCGATACCAGTAGTGCGATTCACTAACTGTTAACGATTCGACAGTCGCAAAATTTGTCGACAATTTTTGTTGATTGCATTAACGATTGAGTGATTCACTAACTACTAGTTAACGACAGTAGACATCGTTAATTTTTTGTTTATTCAAATTGATCAAGTGGCATCACTGGCAAAAAAATGTAAATTTAACGAAAAGCACAAAGAAGAATGAAAAAAAAACAAAGGCTTTTTGGAAAAAATTGTTTGCGCGTTTAGTCATTTTTGCAAAAGCTTAGTAAAAAACATTTTAGGCTTTTTCTACATGTAGTATAAATATGCTAAGTATGTACCTAGTACATTGTTTATTAAAAATATTGTGTATAAATGATTTTTAAACAAATTAAAAGTGTCCCTAAAAGATGCCATGAATTTTAGTTTGTCGAATAAATAAACAACACAAAAATATATGTCGTTTATTTTTGTCTGAATCTAAACGCGTGCAAACTGGTATGGATCGGTACATAACCATAACGAAGAGGAAGGCGAGTCCTAAGTTTTTTCAACCAGAGCGAACCGCCAAGCAATATAAAGGTTCACATCAAGTAGCTGCAACATTGGTAAGTGAAAATAGATTTTCTGTCCTTGCTACCCCGGATAATGAAAATGCCGAACCCACTGTAAGGGAACAAAAACCCCCACCAATCTACTTGCGGGAACAAACATCAAATGCCATTGTAAATATGCTGTCCCAACTCGTAGGCAAAGAAAATTTCTATGTGGCTTCTGTACGAAGAGGACAGATACAAGAAACGGAGATCCAAGCCCACACTGAGAAGAATTATCGCCTAATCGCAAGTCGTCTCGATGCAGATAATAAGAGCTATTATACGTATCACCTAAAAAGTGCTAAAGGTTTGATCGTCATTATAAAGGGCATAGACAGTTCTGTTCCCACTGAGGAGATAAAAAGTGCCATAGAGGTGGAAGGTTATGTCGTAAGGTCAGTGCACAATATTCTAAATAAGAATAAAGTTCCCCAACCTATGCATCGTGTTGAAATCGTGTTTAATGCATCGCAACTTAAATCAAAAAACTCGGTTCATCCAATATATAATTTGCGCTACCTTTAGAACAGAAGAATAACGGTGGAAGAGCCTCTAAAACGTAGCGGTCCCCGTCAGTGTACTAACTGCCAGGAATTCGGACACACGAAAACCTACTGCAAGCTACCATCCGTATGCGTTGTTTGCGGTGATGCGCACCGGACTTTGGAATGCACTTCTTCCAAAACAGACCCCAAGGTCAAAAAATGCAGCAACTGTGGTGAAAACCATACAGCAAATTATAGGGGCTTCAAAGTATTTCAATATGTAAAAGATAATGCGAAATTCGTACGCAAACCTGATTATGAGCAATATAAAGCTTCCCAATTTCCTCGGCTTCATGCTGGTTCTGTTGCTAGTACACAAGCTACACAGCCACACCCTAAGCCAAACTTTTCATATGCCCAAACATTGAAAAATGATTTACCTAATGTGAATGCCAAAAGTTCTAATGCGCATAAACATTCATATGCCCACGTCTTAAAAGAGGGTGCTCAGACACCCCTCACCAACAATTCGAGCTCGATCGAGAACTTAATACAGACAATGAATAATTTCATGACAACTATGCAGGGTATGTTTCAGGAAATGATGCGAACCCAAAACATGCTTCTGCAAGTTTTGCTTGGCAAAAAATGAACCAGTTAAAAATATGCTTCTGGAACGCTAACGGGCTCTCCCAACATAAATATGAAGTAGAACACTTCCTGCTAGCACATGATATAAACATACTATTAGTCTCTGAAACACACTTCACTATAAAAAACTGCTTTAGAATTGATGGGTATTTTATATATGACACCAAACACCCAAGCGAAAGGGCATGTGGTGGGACTGCCATTATAGTCCGAAAAAACGTAAGGCATTTTCCATTGCCTGAATTCAACGAAGACTTTTTGCAAGCCACGACCATAAATCTTACTGATTTTAAAATTGTAGTCTCCTCAGTGTATTGCCCACCTAGGCATAAAATCGAACACCATGAATTTGCCAGGTTCTTTGCTACGCTAGGGCAAAAATTTATTGCCGCTGGCGATTACAATGCAAAGCACACATATTGGGGATCCAGACTCCTTAGTCCTAGAGGTAGGCAGTTGTATTATACAGTTGAAACAAACAAGCTTGACGTCGTATCTGCCGGTAAACCCACCTATTGACTTTAATAAGTTGCCAGACCTTATTGATTTTGCTATAGTAAAAAACATCAAACGCGATCAACTCTTAGTTAATTCATCCTATGAGCTATCTTCTGATCATTCACCTACAATTGTTATTTTACACGACAGTTTTGTCACTGCACCTAAAACCCTTAGTTTCTACCCGAACAGAAACACGAATTGGTTAAAATATAAAATGTATATGAGCTCTCACTTACCTTTGAACATCCCACTGAGAAATCCAGCTGATATTCAATCAGCTGTAGACCATTTTACAGACGTCGTGACTGGCGCAGCCATAGCTGCAACGCCAACAAAGCCATCAGCTAAAATAATAACGTACCAGGCAACAGCAGATATTCAGATGCTCGTCATTGAGAAAAGAAGACTAAGAAGACAATGGCAAAATAGTCGTTCACCACACATAAAAATGCAAATGAACTTATGCCAAAAAAACTTACGGAGTAAATTGAGACAGAAACACCAACTCGCTATCGACAACTTTTTAAAAAACTTGTATAGTCGCTTTAAATAAAAAAAAACACTGCACGTCTTGTTTGTTTCGCGGCTACTTTATTATTGCATCATAATCTTCAAAAATAATCTTACAAACTAGGACTTGTTACACTTGTTGCGTTTTCTTAATATCTACCCATGAGTAAGAAAGAGATAAACATAGTTATCAAGAATATTCTAAAACCGTTATCCCTGAAAGTAGAATACACTTAAAGAAATAAACAATAATGATAGGTACACTGTTAATAATAAAATATATAACTACACTGTTAATATATTGCTACAATTCGGCCATCCTGACAGCGAGATCCCCTGATCTCTTATCCTATACATGACCCTTCGCGTCCTCTAAACCATGGGCGTATATTAGAGACTGCCCAAACGCCTTTATACGCAGTACGCGACTGTTGAAACCCTTCAACATCCTCGAGTAAATAACGATCATTACGTAAGACTTTCGATACCCTATATGGACCTTTATACTTTGGAATTAATTTTCGGGAAACACCGGCCGTAGAGTCGAAATTTTTCACCATCACGTAGTCTCCGTGCTTATACACCCTAGGTGTCTTCCTCTTTTTATCAACATACTCCTTGTTATACTCCTGCAACTTTATCTGTCTATCAGCCGCTTTCAATCTTATCGTACTGTGATTCTCCTTCCGCTCTACGTTAACATCATCCAGACATTCCCTCAACAAGTCAACGACCCTTCCCTTTTGTCCTGCACCAAACAACATAACGCTCGGATGCTCCCCAACAGTCCTATGCACGGTATTATTCAAAGTATGTTCAACCTGTTCAAGCACATGGTCCCAGAATATTCCCTTTTCAACATCCACTAATTTTGCCAACATTGGGCCTATCGATCTATTTATTCTCTCAACTTGGCCATTCGCCTGTGGCGAACCAGTTGCTATTAAAATATGGGAAACATTATTATCCTTTAAAAATTCTGAAAAGTCTTTCGACGTGAAACATGCTCCCCGATCACTTATCACTGTTCTCGGACGACTGTACGATCTAAAATAATCCTTTAACGCCATAATTGCCTCCTTGGAGTTAGTAGTCTTTGTCGGATATAACCTTACGAATTTAGTACAAGCATCAACAACCACCAAAATATATTTCACTGTTCGACCATTATCCACCGGTCCATAGTGATCTATATGCACAACATCAAATGGCCTATTCGATTTAGGAATACTATGCAAAAACCCCTCTTCCCTACCATGCTTAGAAGAATACGCAATACAATTCATACAATTTTCTATATGCCTGGCCGCCTTAGGTCTGATCCCTGAAAACCAATAACTCTTCAAAATAAGCTCGGTCATCTTATCAATACCAACATGTCCCATTTCATCGTGGTATTTGTACAAAATATGATCCTCCATTTCCTCGGGAACGTAAAACAACAAATTACCTTCCTTTGTCTTCCTATACAGTACTCCATTTCTCATCTCGTACAAACTATGCTCACTAACCTGAAGTTTCTCTCTTAATTCCCCTAACTTCTGATCCCTATTTTGACATATAATAAGGTTCTCCTCAAATGTATTCGACCCTATTATCATTATATTAGTACTTCTGCTCAACGCGTCAACATGCTGCATTCTTTTTCCAGAACGATGCTCTAGCTCGTATTCATAGTTTTGAAGCTCTAAAGCCCACCGTGCAATTCTCGGATTCAGCTCCTTTCTGTTTAACGTCATAGTTAAAGAATTACAATCAGTCACAATTTTAAATTTCCTACCCTGAAGATATATACGGAACCGTTTCAATGCATAAATTATGGCGAGCGTTTCAAGTTCAAAACTGTGATATTTTGATTCTGCATCCGTTGTCCTTTTAGAAAAATAAAAAATTGGATGGAATTTGCCGTCTTCCTTCTTCTGCAACAACACAGCACCAAAACCAATAGAACTCGCATCACAATGGAGCTCAGTCTCATCCCTGGGATCATACAATGCCAGTACCGGTGACTCCATCAACTTTTCCTTAAGCAATTCAAAACATTTTAATTCTAATTCACCAAAAACAAACTTTTTATCTTTTTTCGTCAAGTCATACAATGGTTTTGCAATAAGAGAAAAGTCCTTAACAAATCTTCGAAAATATGAACATAATCCTAAAAAACTTTGCACCGAATGCTGTTTGTCCGGAATTGGAAAATCCTTTATAGCCTGTAATCCTTTATCATCAGCACTTATACCTCTGCCATCTATAGTGTACCCCAAATACTTCACTGATGTTTGTAAAAATTCGCACTTATCATTCCTCAGTTCTAAATTATTCTCAACTAATCGCTCGAAAACCTCTTTTAAAATCTGTAAATGTTCAGAAATATCAACCGTAGCTATCATGATGTCATCTAAATAAATTATTATTTTATCGTCTCTAACCATATCAGCGAAAACTTTATTAACAAATCTTTGAAAAACCGATGGAGCATTTTTTAGACCAAACGGCATTCTCAAAAATTCAAATTGACCCAACGGCGTAACAAAAGACGTATATTTAACAGAATCAGGATGAACAAAAACGTGGAAAAATCCATTTTTTAAGTCCAATTTCGTAAAAATTTTCTTCCCAGCAAGTCTATCTAAAAGATCATCAATCAGTGGAATAGGATAACTATCTTTAGCTGTCACCTTGTTCAAAAGTCTGTAATCCACACACATCCTCAAATCCCCAGTTCTCTTCCTAACTAACACGATAGGAGAAACAAACTCCGACTCACTCGGCCTTATGTACCCCTTTTCCAAATATTCGTCCAATAAAATTTGCAATTCCGTTTTCTCCACGTATGATAATCTCCTGGGATTACAATTAAAAGTCTTATTATCATTTAAATTTAACTTTAGCTCACTATACACTTTTGGTTTAGAAGGACGTTCAGGTCGCACATAATTATCATCATATAATTCATACAATTTAATTTTACTTTCATAACTTACACTATCCCCAATATTAAGTTTAAAATTATCATTATCCCCTAAATCAATGGACAAAATTGCACTACTAAAATCCTTATCATCACCCAAACAAATTTCCTTTCCAACAGATATCAGCTTAAATTCAGCTTTCCCCAAAAAATCCCTACCCAGTACACATTCAAATGCCATCGATTCGTCAGAAACTACCAAAATTTCCATATTTACAATTTTCTCATCCACAATTATAAAACAGTTAAATTTTCCATAAACATTTAATTTCGATTTATTAATTCCAAAAAATTCAAAATTAGAACATAAAATATCATTTAAATTCATTTCATTTATAATTTTATATTTTTTCACAAAACTGACTGGACTACCCGAATCGATTAGGCATTCTAAAGAAAAATTATAATTAAAACTAGAATCTAAAGAAAATTTAAAATACCTTACATATTCATCTTCATTACCATCCACATACTGGACTGCTGCCTTTCTTTCCGGACAAGCATTAACACGATGTTCTAAGCTTCCACATCCGTAACAAGCACCCATCTCCCGTTTTGGTTTTCTACATGCTGTTGCAAAATGTCCAAACGAGTTACAGTTGTAGCATCTAATCTGCTCATTTTTCTTCACCAACTGTTGCTTTTTTTGAGTCAATTCAATTTTAGAAAAAGCTAGCAGAAGTTGTGTCTTATCCGTATAACATTGTAGAATAGCTTGTACCCGAAGTTGTTCATCAGGAATACCTTCAATTATGTTGTCAATCAGCTCATCATCATCAATACCAACTTTGTTAGCCAACACAATTTTATCGTTGTAGTAATCAAAAAATGCTTCTTCATATTTCCATTTACGTGCTTCAAATTTACGACGCATTATTAATTTATTTTCTTTTGTAGAAAAAGTTTTCTTCATTTCCTTCAGTATTGCATCAGCACTTTCATTTATAAAATTTGGTCTTGAATGTAGCCAAGCCTGTGCCTTTCCCTTCAACTTGCACATTAAAAGCGCCTTGAGTGTATTTTCATCTACTTTATACTTATCATTTATGCTATTAAATTGTGTAATCCACAATTCAGGACACAACAACCCCTCATAATCAGGTATCATTTTCTTTACGTAGTACTTCTTTTTCACGTTTTATAATTTCCAACTCTTTCTTCAATAAATCAAAAGTATTTCTACCCTTACGTTGTTGTTGTTGTAATACACTATCATTTGTTGCACCTTCGTTTTCACACTCATTTGTCGCTTCTTCATTTGTTTGGCAATCGTTTGTTTGCTGTTCTGCTACAGAATCATTTTCACCACGTTCATTTTCTTCACATTCATTTTCTGGTTGTTCACGTTCATTTGTTGAGCATTCCCCTCTCTCTTCTGGTGCCACTTCATTCAATCTAATTAGAAGTGCGCTTTTTGAGCCTGACGACGACAAATTTAAATGCTGCAACCACATACGCAGCTGCGCCACTGTATAATTATTGCCACACACACTGTTATCCATTGTCAGCGTTAAAAATTTTTTCTTTGAATTTACAAAAACTGTCTTTTTAATTTAATTATTTTATTTATTTCTTTTCTTTTGTTTAATAGAATTTTGTTTCTTTTGTCAAAAATGTTTTTAAACAAAATTGTTAATAAATTTTAGATTCTTAAAACGCTCGCGTGTGTGAAAAAAAAAAAAATTTGATTTTTTTTCTCGAATCCCACTTCTGAAATTATAGTCGCTTTAAATAAAAAAAAAACACTGCACGTCTTGTTTGTTTCGCGGCTACTTTATTATTGCATCATAATCTTCAAAAATAATCTTACAAACTAGGACTTGTTACACTTGTTGCGTTTTCTTAATATCTACCCATGCGTAAGAAAGAGATAAACATAGTTATCAAGAATATTCTAAAACCGTTATCCCTGAAAGTAGAATACACTTAAAGAAATAAACAATAATGATAGGTACACTGTTAATAATAAAATATATAACTACACTGTTAATATATTGCTACACTTGGATCCAATGAAAAACACGGATTATAGTCTGTGGAAAGCTGTAAAGCACTTACAATGTCCTATTGCTTACGAATCCCCACTAAGACTTGAAGACCGTACTTGGGCTAAAAACTCAAGTGAAAAGGCAAATGCGTTCGCAAAGCACTTAGAGAAGGTTTTCGCACCACATGATATAAGTAATTCCACTATTCCAATTATTAGCGACATCGTGAATGATCCTATGAAATTTCGGTTGTCTTCTTTAAAATCGACAATTAAAAATACGGATATGAAGAAATCACCTGGACCTGATCGTATAACAGAATCAATGATAAGAAACTTACCTAATTCAGCTGTAAGAATTTCACTTTACATATTTAATGCCATGTTGCGCGTCGGCTTCTTCCCATGCTCTTGGAAGATGTCTGAAATTGTTATGATCCCGAAACCTGGAAAGGACTCAAGCCAGATTACATCCTACAGGCCAATTAGCCTACTGTCAGTTTTGTCAAAGATATTTGAAAAATTATTCGTCTCGAGTGTAACGCCTTTTCTAAATGAACAAAACGTTATCCCAGATCATCAGTTTGGTTTTCGAGCAAGGCATGGTACGATTGAACAAGTCCATAGAATCGTTACCATTATTAGATCGGCTTTTGAAAGAAAGCAATACTGTTCAGCTTTATTTATAGACATTCCCCAAGCATTTGATAAAGTCTGCCATGATGGGCTACTTACTAAAATAGTTCGGGTTCTACCTGAAAACACCCACAAGCTTATAAAAAGCTATTTGTCCGATAGAACTTTTAAAGTAAGGTCAAAGGACCAGCTTTCAAGATGTGGGAAAATCAGTGCAGGAGTACCTCAAGGTAGTGTGCTAGGGCCGCTGTTATATATCATCTATACAGCTGATATGCCGACAAGCCCAGATACATATACATCAACCTTTGCAGACGACACTGCAATTATAAGTGTCAGTAATGATCCAAAGGATGCATCTGAAAACAGTGGAGAATAAAGGTAAATCCATCAAAATGTGCTCATGTAACGTTTTCCCTTAGAAGGCAAAATTGTCCACCAATCACAATAACTAATACCACGGTTCCAGCGGAAACGCACGTCAAATATTTAGGTATCCACCTAGATCGGCGCCTAACTTGGACCCGTCACATTGAGGCAAAAATAACGCCCATAAAGCTTCGAACAAATCAACTGCATTGGCTAATAAGTCCTAACTCAACTTTGGCTTTGGAATATAAAGTCCTATTATACAAATCCGTTCTAAAGCCAATATGGTCATATGGTATTCAGCTGTGGGGTACTGCCTGTGCATCAAACATCCAGAAGTTACAGAGAAGACAGTCTAGGATTTTACGTCATATCGTATGCGCCCCCTGGTACATAAGAAATGAAAACATACATAGGGATCTCAAAGTTCCCACTATCCACGAAGAAGTTAAAACATACACGTCCAAATACGTGAACAAACTAGTCGCACATCCCAACACTCTAGCACGCAATTTATTGCAATTTGACGGCCACCAGAGACTAAAAAGAACTGACACATTGAGCCTGGCAAGGCGGCTCTCTCTACACAATAGAAGATAGATTTTTAAGATTTAAATACAAAAAATTAGTTATTACGTTGGTACTAACTAGTAAATAATAATTTAGAAATAAGATTTGAATACTTATTGTGAATTTCTTTTAATAGAAAGATTCAATAAAATAAAATACAGTATAAAAAAAAAATCCAAAAAAAATTTTTGTCTACAATCGTTAAGCTAACAATAACAGCTGACTAAACAAATGCGAATGTTGTTTAAGAAAAGTTGCTGAATATCAACATCGTTAATTTAGTTGTTAACATTTTTTATCGATGCGATTGTCTTTAAAAAAGAATAGTGAGTCGCACTGCAGGGTAGAAATAAAAAAGCAACTTTGTATAATTTAAACTTTAAAAAAGATATTAAATCATTTATCTTGAAACTGTTGACATGTATTCAAGTTATAGTCATATTAGTTTATTTGAAAAATTTTGATTTTTTATTTCTTACCTTCTATAGTGTTTTTGCAGTTATTGTTATTAATCTATAAATTTATGTTTGACTGTCTCGAAATCCTTTAATATCATCTTTACGGAATGAATCCAAGACAACGTAATAGATTCCCATCAACATTTTATTCACTCTTTAACACTGTCTAGAAGTTTGCATATGGATTGCAGCTCTTCTTCATTTCGTGGGACCTGCACGATTTTCACAGTTTCTATGGCGTTCTCTGCTTCTGCTTCTATTGCTTGTTCTGGGTGAGAAGATGTTGATAAGATGTCATTTCTTTATGTCCTTTCGATCGAAATACTCCTATCATTCGCGCATGGGTATGGCGCAAACTAGAGCTGCAAAACCGTCGACAGTATTAGAAAAATGCTAAAGTTTTAACCTGCATCTATAAAAGCGATTTTGATTTATCTTAAATTGAAGTTGCGTATATCCAGCGTTGTAATTATTTAAATTTCTATTTGATTGTGTCATTTGCATTCTAAGACCGTCATTGAATTCATCAGGATTATTGTTGTTGTCGTCGTTTTGCTTGTTGCCTGTAGCCGTCGTTGTATTGTCCATTACCGTCGTTATGTTCATAAGCATTCACATTTAAACTGCCATTACTTGCGCCTCTTTCACAAACTTTCCATACATTATTTGTTGTTTTGTTGTCATCTCCCTCAACTTGATCACCATCGTCGTTGTCGTTATCATTGTCATCAACGTTGTCTATGTGCATCTAACATAGCAACTGATTCTTACACAAATTCGTGTATACGTGTTCGAACAAGTTTTCTTCGTCATAGTTTAAACTAAGCAAATTGCATACTCACTAAATCTGCAGCACTTAAATTCTCGTTAAATACTTCTTTCTGTTGATTTTAAAATCGTCGTCGTTTTGTTTGAAGCTTTCAAACTTCCTTAATCTTTGTTTGTTGCCAAGGTCTCCTTCATTCTCACACACAAACTTATGCAGAGTCACCACCACTGCACGACTATTTGTTGCTGTCCTGCAGGCAATTCAGTTAACTTTCAATTAATTTAAAGCTAACTATTTCTCAAGTAGTGGTGGTTGACACTTGGATTACTTTTATTTGTAATTAACTAACTATTTTAACATTGCGATGTCCTAGGAAGTAGTCAATTGTCCGACTCTGCATTACTTTCAGTTAACTTTAAAGTTAGTTACCTAGCCGTTAACTTAAAATTAACTTTTTGTAGCTAGCTATAAAGTTACTACTTCAAGTTAGCTTTAAATTGGAGTTTTTAAGTTAACTATAAGTTAGAGAATTTGCAGTCAACGAAAAGTTAGTTGCTTACACGTTGGTTCGAAATAAAATCGTTATTAAAAATTCGTATTTTAATAAAAAACTAAAATTTATTCAAAAATGTCTAAATTTAATAGTGCACTGTTACGTAAATCTTCAATTTACATAAATATATTGAATATACATAAGTATGTGTGTAGAAATTATGGGTGTACCACATTATCCCCAAAATCAAAATCCCCAAATCAAAATCCCCAAACACAAAATCCTCATTTTCTGTATAAAATACATTAAAATTAGGTTAAAAATCGCGCGATTTTTAACCTAATTTTAATGTATTTTATACAGAAAATGAGGATTTTGTGTTTGGCATTATTTCTGAAATTAAAAATCAAAACAAATTGTATGATAAATTCACAAATATTTAATAGGTATGTCATGAAGAGTAGTATTAATTTAAAATATATAACAATAAAGAAAAAAAACAATATTTCGTTATAAAAGTAGTTCAGTTTGAAATTAATATTTAAAAAAAATATATGATATATTCACAAGTATTTAACAATGGTATGTCATGAATATTAGTAAACTAAAATATATAACAATAAGAGAAAACAAAACTATTTCGTTATAAAAGTAGTTTAGTTTGAAATAAAAATTTGAAATAAAAATTTTAAACAATGAAAAAAAAACAATAATTTTTCTTTCTCAAAAGATTACTCATAATATGAAACATATAATATATAATAGAACTTTTAATTACAAAGTGAAATATTGTGAGAGATAGAAGATAAATAAGTTATTTTATCAAAATCCGTTCGAGATTCAACAACTTTTTTAATTTTCGTCAGACGCTCAACATTTTTTTTATTCTTTTTTATACCTATGCCTGAGTATATCTTCTCTATACTTCCTTTAATTTCTATAAATTCTTTCCCTAACTCTTTAATAATTTCATAAACGCCACATTTTTTTTTCCTACAATAACTTTAAACCTACGGTGCCAAGCCTCAATAGAGTTTTGAGTGCGCGGAAAATTTTCCGTTAAAGAATCTGCAACACACTAAAATGTTGGGTCATATTTAGGGGAGCCCGAATTTGTTGTTCCGCTAATATATTTTGCTTAAACCAAACACTTATTTTTTTAAAATCTTTATCTTTAGAGTTGGCATTCAGTTCTGTATAATAATCTAGTACACTCTCAGGCGGAACAAATGATAAGCTTTTGAGCATACGAATTGCAATGCTGAAAGCTTCATTATTGCCATATTTTTGAGCAAGTCCTTCTTTTTGAACTCGTCTCCAAATAATCTGACCAAAATGAAATAAACATCCCTTATATTGAGCAGTAGGGAAATACTCTTTTGCCACAGATGATATTGTTTGCTCAAAATCTGTAATTGTTCTTTGCGGATTTAAATTAATATTTTGTGCTAGAGCCATATGGAACAATTGGTGAAAGAACTCGGTGTATGCCTGCTTTGATTTTTTGCTCATAAGACAAAAAACTAGAGGCATAAATTGACCATCAATTATACCTTGAATGGTGAAAAGCTGTCGGAAAACTTTCGGAACAACATAAAATGTCCCATCCATTACCCAGCACGGTGACCTCCCTAATACTTTCAATGAACTCGACGTGCCCAAAATGATATTTTTCTCACCGTTGAAATCCCAGTCACTTAATACAAAAAGTTCACCCTCCAAGTATTTTAGGTGCTCTGGAATGCATATTTCTGCTAAATTAAGCGGCTCTGGCAGCGTATCCGTTGCTTTTCGCTTACGATTTATTTTCATTTTTTGTGCTCGTTTTGATGGCAGGTACACTCGGTGGTCTGGTTGACAATCTACAATTGCTTCCCTTATTATTTGGGAAGGTTCCAGTGCAGATGAGCTGCTCATATTTTTCACTTTATTATTTGCAGATGCTACATATAGAGAATACGTCTTTGGGTCGTGATTGTGTGCGGTAGGAGCTCGTTTAACAATATGTTCGTCACTGCTTTTTAATGTTATTACGACACTTTTGCACAGCGTTGATTTCCTTTGCGCACAAGCCCAACGAAACTCGGTTTTTTTATTTTTCGAATGAAAATAGTAATCATATCCATCCACATATAATTTGTCCTTGCCTTTATTCGATTTTTCAATGAATATTTCCATTTTATTTTAAAAATCAAATAATAAAAACAATGTTTTTAAAATTACTTTACAAGCAATTTCTTTTGATATGAGTCTTTATTATTTCCACTCTGTATACACACTGCATAGTCAACTGATGAAACTATAACGGTTAATGTTTAAAAATAGAACAAGAGTACACAAGGAAAAGGTTGTAGTGATAATTGAGAGCGAAGTTTTATAAACGTAGTAACAAAATAAGTGAATGGAAAGCAATGAGAAATAAAGTAAAGCGAAATTAAAAAGTGATGACTTTTGTTTATATGATCGGTAATATCGTAAACATTTGGGTATTTTGTGTTTGGGGATTTTGTGACACTATCTCCAAAAAATGTGGGGATTTTGTATTTGGGGATTTTGTATTTGGGGATTTTGTGTTTGGGGATTTTGATTTGGAGATTTTTTTTCGCTTGGGTATTTTGTGTTTGGGTATTTTGATTTTGGGGATTATGTGGCACTTCCAGAAATTATTTAAAAAAAAATTATTTCTTTTTCAAAACAGTTTACATTCAAAAACAAAAAGATTTAAAAAAAAAGAGTTTTTTCTAAATACAAATAATACATTTTGAAATATTTGCTGTGTAACCCATTACTGCATAAAGTTTGTTAACAGACTTTTTTTTGATTTTTACAACATATAACGAATAAGTAGGATCATATAAAAGAAATAGTTGTAAAAAAGTTTTGATTTTTTTATAATTCAGATTTTACAAGCCGTCCGATATATCGGACGCTATGCACAGCGCACCAATAAATAAAAAATATTTTTTTTAACAAAACGGTTTTATTTGTGTTAAAAATATGTTTACATATGAGCAAAATATTTTAATAGTATATTTTATGTTGCAGAACCTATTACATGGTATCCCATAAAACATTTAGGATGAAGGCTAACATCACATTTTATACATTTAAACTTCGATTTTCCACCACATTTATTAGCACAGCGGCGTTCAGTGCTTATGGGCACAATCCAATGGCCTTCGCCATCATACTTTGTTGTGGATAAGGGTTTGGCTGGTTTTCGTCCTTGGCGTGGTGGAGTTCCATATTTAATAAGTAGACTTTGAGCTACATATCTTCTAAATGCAAACAAAGATTCCGTACCTTTATTGCAATTATTCTTTCTAGCTAATAGCCATCCATTTACAACCGATACATCTAAAAAATACGCAAAAATTGGCCACCACCATTTCTTTACACGCATTCTTGTACGAAGATTCGCGACAGCTTGGTCGCATTTATCAACTCCGCCCATATGTTTATTATAGCTGGCAATAAGAGAAGGCTGAGGAACAGAAACTTTCGCTTTTTTTCATTAGACCAATTTTTTCATTAGTGTGGCAGATGTTAACGTCCAGTTTTCAAAATTTGTTGCTACTGTAACAACGTTGTTGTCCTTCCATCGACATACAAAAACTTCTTCGGATGAGCTGTAATCATACATGCCGCGTTTTTCTCGTTTGAACTGATTGACGTCTAATTGTACCAGTTGCGCAATAACCTAGTACTTTGAGCTGCCTCATCAATGGCAATGATGAGTAGTTGTCGAAGTATATTTTTACTCCACTTGGACTTGGTAAATCTGAGCGATCTATCAGATTCAAAACTACATCTCCGCCTAAACCAAACTCCTTTTTTTCTGCACTTTTACCAGTATAAATACTAAAAGCCACCATGTATCCAGTACTTGAACATAAAGCCCAATTTTTGAATCCAAATCGTATCGGCTTTCCTCTGATAAATTGTTTTGCGTAATGCTTTCCATAGTACGGGATCATGCTCTCATCAATGCTATAATTTTCATCAACTCCGTAGTGTTTTTTGAAACAAACTATCTAGCAAAGGGCGCAACTTATACAATCTATCTGATGAAGTCGATAACAAAGTGTTGTCATTTAGATGAACATTTTGCAATATCGCATTCCTCCCAAAACTACGTAAATTTCATCTTCAGTTACCATCAAAGGCCGGTTTTTTTGGCCAGCGTACAGATTGGTTTGATCAACCATATTTTTTATTAGATCCTTGTGAAAAAAAAGTTGGAAGTAGTCCAATGGATCTTGACAACTTTTACTTTCCAGCGAAGTTGATTTTGCGAAAAATTCTGAATTTGTGAAGCCTGGTAGATGTTTTTCCCAATGCACTATTTTTCTATTTTTGGATTGAAACTTTTGTATTCCTTTTTTATAAGAAGATAGCGGTACATCATCGTCGCTATCAGTTTCATCTTTCAATGCCTTTTCATCTGAAGTTGTGGTTTTATTGGTATCGTCTCCCTTCCGAGCTGAACTTTGAAGTTTGCAGTTGGTATGAAGCAATGTGCGCCCCAAGCAGCTAAGGTTCCCCACGTGTTCATCGTCAGACTTGTCGCTGTCTTCATCTGTTGCCTGTCCGCTCTGCTCAAAGGGTGGTTCAACATAAATTAAACGCTCTGAAGTCTCTGTTTCATCTTCACATTCTAATATAGCTAATATTTCATGCACACTCAAGCTAAAAAAATATCAACAAATAGTCACACTCAAAAGTTTGTAATGCATAACGTCCGATATATCGGACGCTTTTAAAAAACCACATATAAAAATTAAAATAATAATTTTTGTAAAGAATAATGTTTGTTTCTATGTAGAAATAGAATTGTTTTATAAAAGAAAAGCATTATTTGCAATAATTTATCGTTAAATTTAACAAAATTATAATAAATCTTACCTCTTCTTCAAAATACTGCAACCACGATCAGACATTTCAAACAATGATGAAAAACAACTGCTAAATTACTTTTAGTCTTTACAAGCGATGTTGTCAAACTTCAACTAATACTCTAAACTTTCTGTTACCATCAAGTAGGCAAGAAATTTTTTTTTATTTTTTGAAAATACGCAATTTACTGCTGTCCGATTTATCGGACGTTATGCTGTAATGGGTTAAATTAATTTTTAGAGTTTATGCTTTTGTTTTTAATACACTGAGCATGAATTGTACGTTTCTTTGTTATTTTTAATGTGTTACGTAATACAGCTTCAACATCCTGAGCTCCAAGTGATCGACAGGCATCTGTTTAAAAGATAAAGTACATGTGTAAATTTGTATATGTTTTTAGACTTTGTTAGATACATATATTTTCAAATTAGGACTTACCTGTTAAGGCGTCATAAAAAGCAGCAAAGTCTTTTAATCTCTTTTTGCCATGTACTCCATCCAAATTTATGTTCATGCACAAATTTGTTGATATTATATTCGTAAGTGTTTTTGGCAAGCGGCCCTTCAATACTGCTATCATAGTATTTATCTCTGAAGAGTAAAAATTTATTAATTATAAATATACATAGGTAGATGATTAAAAAACTTACGTAGTCCTTTCGATTATTTTCATTTATGGTTTTATTTACTTCCATCAAGTTATTTATGGAATGTAAGGGGAATGTTGAGCACAAATTATTTTGTGTTATTTCCTGGTATAAAATTCTTTCCGTTTTTGGTTTCCAATAATTTCTGTAAATAAAGAATTATGCATACAAAACGTCATAAGGAATGAAAAGAAATGATTCAAATAAATATTTATTCGTTTTAAGGGCAATACATTTTCAAAAAGGCTGTTTGTTACTATTTCTAGTTGAAAACTCAGCATTACGAGTACAATTAACTTCATATGTATGTATATTCAACAATTTTTTAAAAAAGTAAAAAACAGTAGTTAGTCTTCTTCGTAAAAAAATCGAAACGTATCTGCACAGGTAGAAAAACAGCCTTTTTGAAAATGCATTTGAATGGTTTTAAAAAGCAACTACCTTGAAGATTTTGTATTGAAAGTTATTTTTTATTTATTTGAACTTACTGTTTATTTGCTTAAAATGCTCTTCAAAATATTTGGCACAATGTTGGCATGGGTCTGTATTTTTCTGATCTGTAATATAATTTACCAATACAAGTTATTAACAAAAAGATTTTTGCGTAATGTTTACTTACATGCAGCTGCTGGTTTTAAACCAAGAGTACGGCGCACAGTGGCACATATTTTAAGAAGGCGGCCAAAAATCATTTCTTTTGTGGTTACCAATCTTAGTGTTTTCTTATTCATTTGAAAGTAAATACCAGTAAACCTCGAGAGGCAAAAATTTAGAACTCTGTTCCTACTATAACACACTGAACAGGGTGATCCAAAATAGACTTTCCGAATATTTTGTTAAAATGAAATTTATTTTAGTAAATTCAAATTTTCAAATTACTATAACTTTTTTGTTTTAAAAGATATCAAATCAAAATATATTTTTTTTAATTACGCAGTTTGTTCATTATCAGTGCTGGCAAAATAAAGTCGTAACGTTTCTTAGAAATTTTTAAATATTTTGTTTTAAAAAAGGTCAAAATTGTTCAAAAATCTCGTACTTCATAGGGCATGACTCCCTCCCGTCAAACCACGTCAAAAAGATATTTCTCTGTGTTATAGCCCAAAACCTACCCTACACACTTATATCCCATTATATGTGCGCCAGGTTGCGCCCGTGTGCTTCAGAGGCATTTTTCTGGCCAAAGGTCAGGTATTTTGTACAAAATTTATCAATACATATGAAATTTTTCAAAAAAATTTTTTTTCTACAGAGTAATTTTTGAATTATTTTAACTTTTTAACACAAAGGTAAAGCTAAATTTTTTTCAAATCTCCTTGAAAGATGGCGTTTATAATTTTTGCGATGGAATCCAGTAATATACAAATATTGTAAATATAATACCTATAACTTTTTCAAAATCTAAATATTCAATGAAATTTTGGTTACCCATTAGAGTTGGTAATGACAAATATATCATAAAACAATAAGATCATAAAGAATTATGAATCCAGAATAATGAAATAATTAAAAAGGAAGTCTTAAATAAAATACGTGAATGCACATGTTTATTATGACATACTTTCAAATGTAAGTTTTATTATCACATAGGTAAGGAAATGTAAGCTAATTCCTTACTTAATTGAATAACACAAAATTGTACACAAAAGATGTGCGCACACACTGCATGGAATGATCTGTACCTGATTATTCTTAGTACCTGTTTATTTTATCCACAAAGGTTATAATGTGTAACTGCATGTGGGTAAAATTATTATATAAATATTAAAAAAATCGTCCGTATTAGACTTAAAGTGTTCGCAAAACGAGATACGCATACTAATTGCACAAAAATATAGAAACACACAAATTAGGGCAGAAAATTTCTATTTAACAAAAAAAGACATGGAAGTAAATTTTAAAATGTGTCTAACAATGATTGATGGAAAAGTTGCGCAAGATCTCAAGCTGCAAAATACATCAAACCAATTAAATCAACCTCCAGCACAAGACGATAGCTTTAAGGAAGCTTACGAATTTGGATTGTCACCTCTTCATACTAGGATCCGTTTTATGGAGCATATTTTTAAATTGGGTTATGATTTGGAATTTGGTCCTTCAGGCGAAACCATAAGAAACAGTAAAGCAAATGCAGAAAAACGAAAGAAAAAAAGAACAAATTTAAGAAAGATATCTTCAGCTAGGCCTTATAATCGACCAACCAAAACAAAGAGAAGGAAATTCGAATGATGAAAATACTGCAAGAAGATTTTTTTCCGATCCAGAAACTGCAGCATCTATCACAGGTGTAGATTATATGTTAAGAAGACGATTCAAAATCATATTACAAGTCTTAGCATGCAGCAGAAAGATAAATGCAAAAGAATTTGGAGATTACGCCAATAAAACAGCTGCACTTTACAATGAAAAATACTCTTGGAGATATATGTCTTCAACGGTTCATAAAATTTTGTATCATGGGGAACAAATCATTCAGCATAATATGCTAGATCTGTCTGAAGAAGCGCAAGAAAAAAGGAACAAAGACTACAGATTCTTTCGCAAACATAGCACAAGAAAAATGTCTAGATGTTGTACTAATGAAGACCTTATCACCATTTTGTTGTGTATGTCCAACATTCGACAAAAATGGAAAACAACTCCAGTCGATTTAGAAGAGGAGGCTAAACAATTATTAGAAAATGAATTTCAATGCTATTTAGAAGAAATTTTTACTAAAATTGCTTAATGTATAGTGGCTCTTTGATTTGAAAGTATATTTTATAAATTGTTATAAAAATATTTAAAAATAAAATAAAACTTTAACTAAAATAGGAGTTTTTCATTAAAACTCTTCGTTATTAAGAAAATGTTAACTTTTTAAAAATTTTTTATTTCAAAAAGCTGTTTAAAAAAACCAACCTTTGTCCCTTGTTGCTTTTAAGCTTAAAAATATTACGTGGGCAAAAATTTGGCGTTTCCTGACAAGATTTAGTTTACAAAACCATTAATTATAATTTGTAACAATAAGAATAGGACATATGAAAAAAAATTTTATTAAATGTTTCAACACTCCTCTTTTATACTCAAAGTCAATTAATAATAGTAACGAATATAAAACCATTCGTAACTTTTTTTTGTCGGTCAACTTTTATGCTTTTTATCAAAAATTAAAGTTTAAAATCCCACCTACCAAACAGAAAAAAACGCATATCAAAATTCCAATCCAGTCAAAAGTTACGGAATTTTGACCGCCTTCTCGCCAAATGCGCCACTGTGCGACGTATAGAGACAACACGTACAGACAGAACTACATGTTCTTTCAAATTAGAACATTTTTTGTTTGTGTGGTATAATCTCTGGTCACACGCTAGAAGCGAAACAATGTTTTCGTACTCTTTGATAATAACTATGTATATTTCCTTCAATTGAATAGTACCTTCAGTGGATTTTTAATAATTTTATATTGCATGCATGTAAAAAAAAAATTATTATAGAATTAGGTGGGTGCCACTGCCCTCTAGGCCCATACTTGGCTACGCCCATGTGAAGGATTCAAATTACAATAATTCGAATCAATGGGTGAGGTAAGTATTTTTAAGGTTCATATTACAATTGGATATTTTTCGTATATGACGGACATGTTGCCGTTGGGTAAAACTCCCCGGACTAAGGGCGGTTTCCAGTTTCAGAAGGAAATTTGGGAAACGAATCAATTGTTTTATGTATAGTCTTTTTAGATCTAAACTTAATGGGGGAATTATAAACAAAACATTTTTCTTACTATTTGTCACTGTTATTTAAACATTTTGCAGCTTTTCGAAAGTGATATTAAATTTAGTTAGTTCTTCGTCTGTCAATATGTTTTGGCTTAAAAGTCCCAACCCTGAAGTCAACAGTATTCGTTCAACCTTATCGATGATCCTTTCCAATGTCATCATTTGAAAAAACAAGTGCGTTTTCTCTATTACTTAGTGCAATGTATTCTATTTCATAAATTTTTTAAAGTTGTGTCAACTGTTCATCAAAATGTTGATTAATCTCAATCTGACTGTTAAGTTGTTAAATTTCGTTGTGTGTGTGTTAGTTTCATAGATGTTTAGTCTTTTTTCAGTCTTCATCATCCATCGTCCCGTATAAGTATTTCAGTTCAGTGCCCATAATGTTGATCAGTCCTCTTTTCTGCCTATGTGGTAAAATGTTTTTAAGAATATTCTTAAGCGTTGTATCTCATGATTACATTGTGGTCATCCAGCTCGGTTAAACTTTTCTTTAAATTATCAATGTAATCTTCGTATTTAGTAACGTTAAAAATATGTATTATGTTAAAGTACTCCTCAATTAAATGTTTCCGACCCAGATTCACCACGGTGAATCCGTTTCCCATCGTTAGATCCGTAAATTCAATTTTCTGAGCAAGCGTCACTGGAACTGCAAATGTTGTCAGTAGGGTCAACCAGAACATCCAATGAGCAGAAAGTATTTTTAGCACGGATTAATTGATCTTCGTAAATTATTTGGTTTTTATTTTGATAATGTTTGTCGTCAAGTCTTTCTAGCGTAACGTTTCAATATTTCCGATATTTTCCTCTGGATCAGATTGAAAATGTATTCGTGTAGGCTTTCTTCTAGTTGATAAATGTATGGTGTTATTATAAATAAAGTTAGCTTGTATAGGTAAATCTATGGTATAAGCGATATCACTTTGTTCATCTCTTGTTTTCAAAATTCTAATATGCTCATTTAAACTGCTATGAAATCTTTCTACGTCCGAGTTCCCGGTATGTCTGCATGATGTAGTAAGGTGTAAGTAAATTTTTTGTTTTTCCAAAAAGCCTTTTAAAAGTGCTGACGTAAATCATGGTTCATTATCCATTATTAATTTTTTTGGTGTTCTCATCAAGTTAAACATTATTGTAAAATGCTTAATAAGACTTAAAGGAGTTATGTTCTCAATTTTCTGAATCAAGGCATATTTCGAATATGTATCACACATCGATATGTAGGGGGTTCTTGAATCCATGTACCAAATATCTGCGTGGTAAATTTCTTGTGGAGTACCAGCGGTTTCCGTCTTCCCAAATGGAAGCTTAAGGGGGTTTCTTTCAATCTTGTAATTACAGATTTCATAATTGTTTATTACTTTTGATATTACCTTTCTCATATTTGGATAGTAATACTTTTTTTTTTAATCCAAGTACGTCTTGTCGATTCCTGGGTGGTTGTTTTCATATTTGTGGTGCTTCATTATTATCTCTAACAAGCTCTGCTTTTCCCCATTTTCCAATAAGGTATTTGTTCTGTAAATTCCGAATCTTTTGATATTTTTCATTTTAATTACCTCATTCTGTATCATGCAATATAATTCTTCAATGCCACAATAGATTACTACATTTTCCAATTCTTCTATTATCCTCAGTATTTGCTCTAAGACCGCAGCAAAATCATTTGTTCCAACTCCGAATTTGTACAACTTTTTATTAAACTGTTCTTCTCCTCATATGAATCATCTTGTTTTCTTTCGATTAATATTCGCTTGTTCGCAAATTGTAAGGTACTTTTTGTAATTCGGATGTGATCAGCGCCATCATCCTGTGCGCTATGCACCGTGGCTGTTGCGTTTGTCTGTCTACAACCCTAAAGTATAATTTCTCATTTATATGTTTCCGCAAAAAATTTCCTTTTAGGCATAATTTTCTTAAAAAAAGAGCATAGGTTGCGTTGGAAAAGTTTTGTTCCATGCTTCTGGTTCATATGCAGATTTAAGACTTCCTTTCTTTTAGAATTCTTTTTGCAAATGTCACATTCAAATAGATTTATCTCCGCTTTTCCTGCAGTTATTCTTGTTAGTGCAAACATTTCCACTATTACTTTGTTTTGATGTTCTGTTGTTGCCGAAAACGTTAAAATCAACAATAAGTTAATGATGATCGTTAATAAGCACAAAACCTAAACATTAAAAACTACCTTGCAATTTTGAAAAGTCGATCTTCTTTAGCCCATTATGTCCGAGAATACTTTATTGCAAAAACTAAAAAAAAAAATTATCAAATTCCAATCTTACTCATGAGAAGAACTTTTCGTCATAATTAATTTTTTCATCCTGGTCCTGCCGGAGCCAGGAAAGAGTGTTGCCATATGGCAACGCCAGGAGCTATCTCAACTTACAAAATATAATAATGAAATAATTTTTTTAGCAGATATGTTTTATTAAAAAACAAACATAAACATAGGTACATTAAATAAATCTTTTTTTTTAATGAAGTAACATATAAATCTTTGAATAACTAAGTTCTTGTGTGATAATCAGCAAAACATTTAATACAAAGCCCAATGTTGCACTTTCTGCAGGCTGTTCGGCCAATGGTTTTGCAGGTTTCTCCAGCGCAACGTCGTTTTTAATTATTGGTATGACAAGATGATCTTTACCATCATAGCGAAGAGCATCTTCAGCAGAATCGTCATCGTAATGTCGTTTGCGTGAAGAAACTGCTCCACTTTGCTTTCTTGGTTCTCCAAAGTGCTTACAATAGTAAACGGCAATTAGTCTTTTAAATTCGTGCTGGCTCATTTTACTCTTCTCTATTCTTTGAAGTTGCCAAGCATTCTGAACACATACATCTACCAACCATGTAAATATAGAGCTCCACCATTTTTTTCCACGGTAGCCAATACGATAGCTATTGACATTTTGATCTAGTCGATCAACTCCACCCATATACTTGCTGTATTCCGCTGCAGCGCATGGTCTTTGAATACTTAGTTTTTTCTTTTCTTCTTTCGAGTATCTCGAGATCTTTGAATATGGAGTGGCACCAAATGCAGTAGATGCAATCAAAAGAACAGAATTATCCAACCATTGCGTCAGGCTAATTTCAGCTTCTTTTGCAACAGCGTAGTCACAAAAGCCGCGATCTTCTTTCTTTTTTATATCTTTCTTTTCGACTATTGGACAGTCCTTCGGAACACGGTTTTCGCGGATTGTCCCAGTTGAACAATGGCCTCTATTTTTTAGGAAGTTAAGCAGATGGAAACCAGTGAAAAGATTGTCAAAGAAAAAACTATATGACAAATTTCGCTTTTCTTCTGGAAGTTCGTGGATCATGTTTATTACTGGGGCTGCGCACTTTCCAAATAGCTTTGCATACTCTGCATTTGAACGTGGATTTCTTCCTTGGTAAATTTCAAAATTAATTAAATATCCACTTGGTGTGCAGAGAGACCATACTTCGTAGCCAAATCTTATTGGTTTTCCTTTGATAAATTGTTTGCAGCTATGTTTTCCAAAATAATAAATCATGCTCTCATCATAGGACAAATTTTGTTCCGGATGGAAATTCCTAAGCATGTTGACTTTTAAATGGTCTGTAATCGGACGAAGTTTCCACATCTTATCAGCGCCATTGTCGTCTTGAGCATTGCCTACAAAATGTAGACAACTACATATTTCCTGAAAACGCTCCCGACGCATACTTTCAAAGACGAGATTATTTCGTAAATCATCTTCGACCGACCACATGTCTCTTGTTCTTGCCTGTGTCCTGTGTCCTGTATCCCGTTATTAAGAGGATACCAATAAAGCAGCGAATTTCAGCGGTTGTAATGGCCGGGTTCTTTCTTCCCTTAAAAACTGCATATTCGTTAGATTTGTCAGCGATGTGTTGTATCAAGAAGTCATCGAAAAATTTCTCAAACTGCTCATGTGGCTTTAAGTGCAGACAATCTTTATAATTGCTCTCAGGAAATATTGAAGTTTTTGGAGCGAAATCAATTTTAACCCAAGTATATTTTTGTCCTTTATCAATTGTTGTTAAACGAAACAACGGGGTTTTGGGTGTAAAACTTTTTAAACAAGCTGTTGTTTCTTTCTGTTGAGCATTGACACTTACCGAAGAATTTGTAACTGAATTCTCTAGAACATCTTCAGAAGTTGGTTTAATTGTTGTTGCTATCATTTTCGCCAATATCCTCATTAGAACCTAATTGCTGTCCACCTTTAAAAACTAATTCACAATTCGATTTCAGCTGAGAAGGACACACGTCATCTGAGATACCGCCTTCTTCTTCTGCAGCGTTATCTTCACCGCTTATATAGCCATCATTTTCAGGTGGCTCAATAAAAATCTTTGTAACTTCATCTTCAGTTTCGCTATCAAGCTGTTCCAGGAAGTCTAAGGCTTCAGATAATGTTAACTTTCTGTAAAATTTCAAACATTATACACTATGCAAATATGACACATATAGTGCCTGCCGTTGCCATATGGCAACGTGTATTAAAAAACTTAAATATATATATGATATCAACATTTAATATATATAATTTCTACGCAAAAACAAAATTAATTCATCAAACTACTTAAAGAAATACAACAAGTTCTGAAAAATATTAGCAATTACTTTTTCATGTAATCCATTTTTATAAAATTTTTCAAACTTAATTTTTTGCACTTCCAAAATACAGCTTATCAACAAGATGTTTTAAACGAAACTGACTTTTTTTACTTGAAAAGTAAAACCATCATATAAACATTCTCAAATATTCACTCATTTAATATTTACCGTTACCCACGTTTAGAAAATGCTGAGTAACTACTGATACAGAGAGTGTTGCCATATGGCAACAGTAGGACATAACGGGTTAACATAAATTCAAATTAAACTTTGTATTGTTTATTTAGTAAAATAGTATAACCTTCCAGACATTTTGTTGATTAAAAATTTAAAAATTTTTTGTTTTATTTCGATAATTATAACTAAGGGCAGCTATGAAGAATTGGCATTAAAATTACTTTGTTTTCAAAGGGCAATGACAGAAGTTTACAGTGAATAGTATTAATATTAAAGATTTCCTCTGTTTCTGCAGTACATATGCCTAATGCTGATAATGAGTTTAATGGTTCTTCAAAAAATTGACTAATATTTTTAAAACGTTGTCCTATTACCAAAGTCTCATTATTCTCTTCTCGTTTGAAGCTTATAATTGTGAAAGGCGTAAAAGGCATTACAAGGCATATGTTATTTGGAGGTTTATCACTTAAATATCCATAAATAGTCATAAATATTTCCATTTTTTTCTTTTAATCCTAAAGTTTTTGGCCCATATATCAAATTTCGAAGAAAATTTCTTTTGTGCAATTGTCGCAGAATAGCAGTCGGCTTACGAATATCTTTTTTAAATCATTTGCAATTGGTTTTCAAAATCATATGCAGAAAAGTTACATATACAACAATCCGTGCTGCCTGACGCATGCACATATGTGAAGCAAACTGTACACATTATAGGTAAATCTTTGAGGCCCAAAAACGACACTGAAATGTAAAACAAAGAGTTTCAACAAATCTTTTGCAGCTTGGATGTTATTTGGAAAATTTTTTGGGCAAGACAATAGCCTTATAGCACAGTGCAATAGTAAAAAAGTGTAATAAAAATCGTCACTAACATTATTTTTCAAAACTAAAACACCTGTATACAGCAAAAATTGACGAAATTCTGTGGCCTTCCACTTAGCAAGTTCATCCAAACTTCGAGGTAATCTTGCAAAGTCCTTCGTCATGTGTTTCTTCAAGGAAATTAATAGTTTAACTTTTTTAAACTCGAAATCCTTTGCACCACTTTATTTTGAAAAAGTTTATTTAAAATTTTCCTGGTAACACCCAAGTCAATGACATGCATGGGATCCAGAGGAACTTGGCTAATCATATTTAAATTTATTTTCTCCAAAGGTGTTTTAGTGTTGATAAATCTCATTTGATACTGTATTTATATTTTCTTTTGGCAAAGCCCTCATCGCCTATTATCTCAGCAACTTCTGTGCTATAAATTAAAACATTGTTTATTTTTTTTACCAACTTGAGTGCACTTTGAACATCTATTAGCTGACGAATGGTAGGCAATGCCACAAACTAATGACTTTGCTGGTGCGTCACATATTACAGCACGTAATTTAAAAACTTTTTCTTTGTCACCGAATTTTAAACAATTTTGCTGCAAGTATGAAACTTCTTCAATGAATTTCTCTAAGAATTGATTTACATCATGTGGCTTTTGTTTGCCTATATATACTATATACCAGCGGGAAACATATATTTTTAATATTA
This sequence comes from Phania funesta, assembly GCA_963932375.1. Taxonomy (NCBI): domain Eukaryota; kingdom Metazoa; phylum Arthropoda; class Insecta; order Diptera; family Tachinidae; genus Phania; species Phania funesta. Next base: position 88,192,134 of record OZ010653.1, read on the forward strand.
ACTACTTTAACTAGAATTGACCAAAGTTGCGTATTTGAACTTTTGAAAATTGGCAAGCCGTCGATATAAATGTCACAAAGTATTTCATTATAATTTTCTAATAAATGTGCCACCTTCATCAAATTTTGTTTAATACCGAAATGAGCGTATGGACTGGTCTGCACAGTCACTATGTTTGGTGGTGCTTCAATATTTTCGACAAGCGTCAGTGGAGATAGAGACACATCTACAACATGAGTTCTTAGTATAGCCAGAAGTTCTCTCATGTTCTTCCTTGAAGTTCTGCTTCTTAACTGCCATTGCCCTAATTCACTAGCTAATTTGTTATTGCCGTATCCCTCATCTAAATCCTGATGAACGGAAATATCGGTATCCGACGATTTCGTGTTGGCATTATCTGCTAAGTCATTTATGTACACAATTGCTTCACTTGCACTTTTTAATCTTTTTAAATAATTTTATTTTTTTATTTTTTCAAATCGCCGTTTATGTCGCGCACTACAGTTCATATTTCTTTTTATTAATAATTTTTTTATATTAATTACATACTTTTATAATAATTTTAATTTTACCACTTTATATTGTACAATGTACATACACAAAATTGTTTACGAAATTAAACAATGGAGTTACCGCTATGTAATCTTTCAACAAATATCAGACTATGTAGTTCTAACTGCACGAACTGTACAGCTCTTGGCAACACTTTATGTAATCGTTAAAACGCGAACACTTGTCGGTTAACAACAAACTATTGTTGGAAAATAATATGATCCATGACTGCATTACATAGGACCATGTTTATCTGCCCAATATCAGCCCAATATTATTTGCAGGGTAATATGCAGAATCACTATTTTCTGAATTAGAAGAGCCAATTGCTTGTAATGCGTTGTACCAGCTACAAATTGAAAGTTAAAAAGCATTGCGCAAAATTGCATCACAGTGAGAAGAATTATAAAAACGGTTATAACTTTGTATGTTCTTGCTTCAATTCAATCACCGTTAAATAATTACATTAAAAATAACACTCGTCATTTTGTTGTAAAGGATTGCCGCACATTCGAGAATGTGTTTGTAAGTATTTGTCAAAAAACGGTTTCAAAGGTGTAATCTCATTTCCCAAAAAATCCTATCTATTTTCTAAATAATCCTAAATGAAAATTGTCATCCTCTTTTGTGATGAAATTTGGGGTTAGAACCCAAAAACGTTGGTTGCATATATTGGTTTTGTGCTGCTAATACGAGGTTGTAGCCGGTTGAAACTTTACGCAAACAAAAAACATTTTCTTTGCCTCGCTTGCCAACAAGCTGTCATTTTATGGCTCAATTTTTCTGGTGTGCGAAGGCCCAGAGTCACTAGTATGTGAAAAACTATTTTTGTTTCAATTCACGTAGTTTTTTCTTCAATTCGCTTGTTTTGATGTAAGAACTGAGGTAGCTCCGTAATGTCCGATGTCGACTTACGGATCAACAATCCTTATTTAACTCAATTGATTTACCCACACTCTGGGGCCACAATATACGTATCTTTCATTACACGTTTTAATTATTTTATAAGTATTTATTAAAGTTGGCAGCTGTGTAGATTTAGTCCGGTATATTCGACAACTATTCGGTTTCTGCGAACCGACTTCTTTTGAAACAGGATTCGGGCATTCTGGTACTATTGGGAATCCGTGTCTCTCTAATAATATTCTTTTAATCTAGTCTTACCCTATGATTAAGCTATCTTAACGAACAAAGCCAAAGCCGCTGTGCCAAAATAGCCAGCAGAAGCCGCTGAGCCAAAACAGTCTCTTAATATTTTCTTTCGAATTCATCTTTGCTAGATGTTTACTGCTTGAACAATTTTAAATGCCTTATCTTCACCATACACAACACCAGCATGCTGGTACAACCACAACAATATCAAAGTCATTTTCATATCGCATCATCAGCTGGTACATTCACACTATAAGCACATACACGATCAATCGGCTCGCACAATCGCTTAATTGCATGATGGTGTCGTGTATGGGCCGCTTTACTGTTTAGAAATTGAAGTTGTAAATTTTGCAACAGAAAATCTGGAGAAAATATATTTTTATGCTACAAATTAAACTTTTACTAATTCCTAAAACAAAAAGCTGACTGATACTCTGCGTATATATGTATGTACATACATATGTATTTATGACATTTAATGATACTTAAAGAAAAATCTACTACTTTTATTCGGCATCAATAATTATATACTCATATTTAGTATTATTTGCTTAATCCATGAAAAACGGTTTGTGGCGTATTTGTACAACTGCTGAATTTAAGGTCATGTTCAAGGCGTATCTAACTAGGTGGCATTGCTACGACAACAAATACAACAACAGCAGGCAACTTTGTTTGTGTAAAATCAATGATTACTGCCAAAAACATGTGACAAAAAAAAGCAAATTAAAAGGAAAATAGTTGAAAAAAGGTTTGTTGGTAAACAAAACCAAAACACTCTGACATTTACAAAGTGTAAACAAAGAAAAAATGACATGTAATCAAAAAAAATCACCTGCAGTAGTGATGCCACCTAGTTAAATATGCCTTGGTCATGTTCAGCAAAAGCTTGATTCTCCACAAGTTGAACGTTTAAGGCCTGACAAATGCTAATGTAAAAAATTGATTTACTTATTCATTTATTTAATCTTAAGAAAATAAATTCTTAGATTAAATTTAGTTAAAAGAGCTGCTTTGGCCATCAGCTTTTCGTATAAATAAAATATAAGTGGGCTTTTGTATTGATTTTTAAAATTTTGTTTATTTCCTTTTCTGCTCATTCCATATTAGTAGTCAATATTTTATGATATTTACATATTTATGTATGTATATACCTGAGTGCGTTTTTCACTAGCATTAAAAACAGAATATATGTATATATGTATGTATATGGAACACTGAAAGATAAATACATCCGTATGATAGAGCCTTAATTTATAAGAATGTAAAACAAAATCTGAAACATTAAATTTAAGCAATAATAGTAATTAGTAATTTAATGTTAATATGACTACTCTTATTAGTATGCATGTGTCATTTTGTTGAATGTCACGTTTTAACTTGTGAAGATTATTTCAATTTGTATGAAGGCATCCACAAAGAAAGAAATAAAGACTACGTCATGTTCATGCTGTTTTGTTAGATGACGTATTATGTGCAATTTGTGCTACATGCCTAGAAATGTTCAATCTTATGAGCGGGACGGCGTAGTCTTTATTTCGACCATTAGGCGTGCTCCAGGTGCATAACAAAATAGTCCGGACTATTGAGAGTAAAAAGAAAATGACTCTCTGAATGTGCCAAAGTTGTCCGGAATTGCTGGAACGCAAAAAAACCACAAATGGTGCCTACTTTCTCAAATAAATTTTATTTTGTAATTTTATACGCATAAAATGCATCATATTTTAAAAGCAATACTTTTGCAGCATTGCCAGCAGCTGTCCGTAACTTATTAACTGATCGATAAAAGCATTTCTAAATAAAGTGATAAATATGCACAAATATATGTTCTTACAACTTCAAGTTTATTTGACAAATTTTCCGTTTTGCTTTTTAATAAATTTAAAATCAAAACTTTTTTCCTTTATTTAAAAAATTTTTTGATTTTTAAATATAAACAAAAAACAGCTGATAATTTAATTCTAGTCCGAACTTATCCAAAGGAAAAGTTCGGACGACTTTGTACAGGAAATGAAATATTTTACTCTCTCACTCGGACTAGTTCGGACTGTTTTGTTATGCACCTGGAACACGCCTATTATTAGATGCACCCAATAGCACAGCTGAAACATTTTTAGTTTCTAACTGTTAAACTAAATAGATAGAAAAGAAAATGAAATTTTTCATGTGTGAAGTTTACTCGCCAGTTAAAAACAAGAATTATTTTTTTATATGGAGTTTTGTCGTTATACATAACAGTTTTATAATTGTGCCCTGTTCTATTTTGATTTGTAGAATAAAAATTTGTAATAAAAATTAAACCAATAGCATAAAATTTATAGACGTGAAATTGCAGACGAATAACAAAAGTTGCATGTAAAATAACGAGTATACAACATCAGAACACAGATTAAACCACAAATTATACAGAATCGTCAACTTTAACGATTGATGGATAATAACGGTTATCAGTTTTATGTTATGGCCAGCCGTTAAGGAAAGTGAAAAATAACGCACGCAAGCAAATAAAGTAAAAATAATTAAAATTAAAGAAAGTAATTGACTTTAACTAAAATTTTAAAGGTTTTGTACCAAAAAAGTTGTACAAAAGGTAATTGAGCAGCCTAAGAAAGAGACGGATTGAAAAGCACCTCTGTATACTTTGTGGATTAACATTTTAATTATAAATATTTAAAATTTAATAAATAATGTTATATTGTTAAAACAATTGTAAACTTGTATGAAATATTCTATTAATTAATTAATAAACAATATATAAAAAAAATATCAAATAGGTTTCAAAACTTTCAAAGACAAATAATAGGGAAAACAAACAAAAAATATTTTCATTTATATTTATGTGTAAATATTTTAACAAAACTTATTTGTAAAAACAGTAAACGAATTAATTAATTGAAAAAGGTCAAAAAACTATAATAACTTTTGTAATACATATTATACAAATTTTTATATAAAGCGGATATAAGTATAACTAACCAAAATGTACTTTTTTTAATTTTAAATAAATTAATGACTTAATTTTAATTATATTTAGTTATGAAAATTTAAATAAAGAAAAATTATTTTAAAATTAAAACGTTTCCTTCTTTTATTACAATCATCAGTAGAATGTAGACTCCATTCCGGTATCAGGCAAGATATAATTTTGGTAAGTTTGGAATTATTATAAATCCGCACAAAAACATAAATGTCTAAATAAGGCCAAGTTCCTATCCAAACACATCGGCCGTAAAATGTACTGAGGTCAAAATTTGGACCAAGTACTTCATATGTACAATACCATCCCATTTCTAGGCAACTTGCTAGCTTGGTAACATTTTTCCCATAATCCCCTCCCAAATTAGTTAAAAAACATTTTGCCAAGCTAGCAATTCGCCTAGAAATGGTTATTTTGTATCTCCAATTATTAATTTCATTTTCATTAACTTTTGCTATTTGAAAATATTAAAATTTGTTGCAGGTTTTATTTTTGGATACGTTCTTTAATTAATAACTATTTATCTGCCAGATTTATACTGGGATTCCCATTTTTAAAATAACTTATAAGCATAAGTTTTTCGTTAATGCCATAAATGGTTAAAAAATGTTATGCTCATTATTACCAAAATGTGTAATCGCCAAAATTGTTAAGTCATCTTTTGAATGAGTTTTTATGTAGTAGACTTCGATATTTACGTCTAAAGGCTTCGTTTGCTGTGAAAAATAAAATAAAATAAAAATTTATTTCAATTTTAATAAAATATAAAAATTTAAATTTTCGATTCGTTTTCGCATTACAAACATTAAGCCTCTGTTATATTTGCATTGTATATAGTATTAAAAAATTATCTTTATAAAAGTGCATAAGTGTAATACAAATTACAAAAAATAAAGCAGTCCCTATGGCTAGTACTAGTGCCGTTGGCTCTGGTGCTAGTGCACATAAAATTGATGACGACCAAAAGGATAACGGGTTAGAATGGCAAGCTGTTTCAAACTCTAGAAAACGTCCGTAAATAAACGAAGACAAATTATCAACAATGTTGTATCCTCAAAATCGAGCAGCAATAGGTTTATCGAGCTTTCCGTTGAAGATTCCGAAAATATAAACATTTCAAAACCCACCGAACCAAACCACCGCCATTATATATCCCAAATGTAACAAATATTAAAGATATGACCAAACATTTTTCTAATGTTATTCCTGCAGACCAATATTCCTATAAGGCTCTTAAAGACGGCCAAGTTAGAGTTATGGTTAAATCGATTAGTGCGTATCGAACATTTGTCTAAAGTCTTAAGCTTAAAAAAATAAGTTTTCATACATTTCAAACAAAACAGGAAAGAGCGTACAGAGTGATAATAAAAAATTTACACTACTCATCCAACGTAAATGATATTAAAGACTTCATTGAAAATCATGGCCATAAAGTAAGAAATATTTCTAATATTAGAAGTAATATTACCAAACAACCACTTTCCATGTTTTTTCTGGATCTTGAACCAAGTGACAATAATAAAGAAATTTATAACTTTACCGTTATCAATAATGCTATTATCACAATTGAACCTCCTCGGAAATCTAGAGATATTCCTCAATGTCACCGATGTCAACAATATGGACATACCCGCTCATACTCCAACAAACCATATAAATGTGTAAAATGCGGAGAAAATCATTTATCAGCTGAATGTACAAAAAGCAAGACATTGCCAGCTAAATGTGCAAACTGTCAAGAATCACACCCTGCAAGTTACAGAGGATGTATTATACATCAGGAATATAAAATGATGTTACAGCAAAAATTTTCTAATTTTCATCATGCCAAAAACAAAACACCGTTATTTTCCGAATACCCCCCCTCAAAATATCAGCACCAAATTTTTCCTATTCCGATGCCGTAAAAGGAGCGTCTATCTCAAACAATGACAACGTCACTTTACAAAAAATTGAGAGCTTATTAACGAAACAGATGGAGTTAACAAACTCCCTTCTTAATATGATGTCAGTTCTATGTACCAAATTATGCCAATAGATCTTCGATTAGCAACATGGAACGCTAACGGTCTCTCTAATCATTTACGAGAGGTTGAAGCATTTTTGCTGTCAAACAGTATCGATATATTTTTAATTTCAGAAACGCATTTTACTAGCAAGTCGTTTTTTAAGATTAAAGGATACGATTTGATAAATGCTAACCATCCCAATGAAAGAGCTCATGGTGACTCAGCAATTTTAATTAAATCGTGTATCATATATGATCAAGAAGAACATTTCATCCAGGAAAGTATACAAACTACTATTATTAAAATTAAATGTAACATTCTTTCAGTAACTATATGTGCAATTTATTTTCCACCTCGTCATAACATTAGTTGTGACGACTTTAACAATTTTTTTCAAATGCTTGGTCCACGGTTTATTGTTGGAGGAGATTTCAATGCAAAGCATCCTTGGTGGGGCTCGCGTCTAATAAATCCAAAAGGCAGAGAACTTTATTCGAGTCTGACTTCAAAGAACTATTCTGTACTTTCAACTTGTAAACCAACTCATTGGCCCTCCGACCCTTCTAAAATTCCGGACTTAATTGATTTCTTTGTTTATGCAGGAATACCTGCAAGTCAATTTAGTATCTTAGATAATTACGATCTTAGCTCAGACCACTCACCAGTATTATTAACGTATAATTCATCTCCACAACTTAATAGTATAACTCAAAAGTTGGTAACAAATAGAACTGATACAGAATCTTTTTCTTATTGGATTGATCGAAATTTAAATTTAAGCCTGCATATAACAAATGATTTTGAGCTAAATAATGCAGTTGAATACTTTACAAAATTAATCCATGAAGCTGCTTTCTTGTCAAATCCATCAAGCACTTTACCTGTTATTCAAAATAGAATTCAAATCTCTTCACAGATTCGTGAACTTATTCGAGTTAAAAGAAGGCTCAGAAAAGCTTGGCAGATTAGTAGAAATCCGTTGGACAAAAGACGCCTAAACCAAGCAACAAAAAATCTTAAACGGCATTTAGATAGCTTAAAAAACAAATCTATTGGTGAATTTTTCGACAACATTAATATGGCATCAAGTAACAACAATCGCAATTTATGGAAAGCTACAAGGTACTTAAAGCGACCAGCAAAAAGAAATCCTCCTTTTAAAGATAATAATGGTACGTGGTGTAAGTCAGACGCAAAAAAGGCACAGGCATTTGCGCAATACCTTTATGATATTTTTAAAACTCATCAAATCGGCAATCCTACAGAAGATGAAGAAATATTAGAATTCTTAGATGCACCTTATCAAATGTGTTTACCAATAAAGCACATTTCTCCTTCTGAAGTCAAGTTTCAAATTAAAAACCTAAATTCAAAAAAGTCTCCTGGATATGATAGTATTGATGCCAGAGTTGTTAAGAATCTACCAAAAAAGGCCATTCTATTTTTGACATTAATTTTTAATTCTATTCTGCGCTTAAGTCACTTTCCATCTCAGTGGAAATGTGCTGAGATTATAATGCTTAAGAAGCCAAGCAAACCGGAAAATGAAATAACTTCGTACAGACCGATTAGTCTATTAAGTATTTTTTCAAAAATTTTTGAAAGAATTCTCTTGAGCCGTTTATCACCAATTCTTGAAGATTTGCATATTGTTCCCGATCATCAATTTGGATTTAGACAAAATCATGGGACTCCTGAACAGTGCCATAGAGTAATCAACGTCATTCGTAAATCATTTGAGGAAAAGAAATACTGCTCTGGAGTATTCTTAGACATTCAACAGGCATTCGACAGAGTCTGGCATAATGGTCTTTTATTTAAATTAAAAAAGTTTCTTCCAGCTACATATTTTTCTATCATAAAATCTTATATACAAAACAGAACCTTCTATGTAAAAATCGCAGATGAGAGATCGGATATTTTTGGTATTAGAGCAGGGGTCCCTCAGGGCAGCGTACTAAGTCCGGTGTTATATACGATTTTCACAGCCGACCTGCCAATTTTAGAAAATGTTAATGTTTGCACATATGCAGATGACACAGCAATTTTAACAGCAGATAACTCCGCTTTAATTGCATCTAATATTGTACAGAATGAGTTAAATCTAATTGAATTGTGGCTAAAGAAATGGAAAATAAAAGTAAATGCAGAAAAATCTGTACATGTCACTTTTACACTTAGAAAGGGAGATTGTCCTAATCTTTTTATTAATAATGTTCGGATTCCTAAAAATTACTATGTTAAATATCTTGGCTTGTACATGGATCGTCGACTTACATGGAAACAACATATAAAAAATAAGCGTCAGCACTTAAATTTAACAAATAAAAAACTCTACTGGTTAATTGGTCATAAATCTCAACTTAATATTGAAAACAAATTAAAACTTTATAAAGCTATTTTAAAACCTGTGTGGACCTACGGAATTCAGTTATGGGGAACTGCAAGTCATTCAAATATTGAAATAATACAAAGATACCAGTCCAAGACGCTAAGACTCATAGTTCAATTACCTTGGTATATTACTAACGAAGCAATTCACAATGACCTCAAGATTAAAACGGTAAAAGATACAATTAATTCCTTTAGTGAAAAATATTTATTAAGACTTAGTAATCATGTAAACCCCTTGGCAATTACTCTGCTAGATGAAACTGATGAAATAAATAGACTTAAGAGATATCATATCTTAGATCTTCCATTCAGGAACTAACAAAAAAAATAAAAAAAATGTTAATACATATTTCCCTTTTTGTATAATTTTTTGTTATTTATTTATTTTTTATTTTTTTTTATTTACTTTTAGTTTTTCTTTTTAGTTTAATTATTGTTAACACTTAATATTATACGATATATAAAATTATGTTATAAATTAATCATTTGCAAGTAATATTCACACAAATATATTTATTTTTGTTAATTTAGTTAACCATAAGATTTTTTTTTTTTATAGTTGTACTTATATGTAAAAGTTCAACTTCAACAATTTGCTTATTATCAGTATATACTGATAGATTGCAATTTAAATAAAAATAAAAAAAAAAATCTTTTGAATGACTAATTACAATAAATTTTGGTTAGGAATAAAATTCAAAACACATTAAATACTACTTTGGGCAAAAAACAGTAAGACTTTGTTCATAATTTTAAATTTCTTTATTTATTCTGACAAGTCTATTTCGTCCCCCTGAAAGTAATTCCTCATAGCTGCAACACACTTATTGCAACGCTTTTTCCAATCCTCGTAACAGTTGTTAAAGTCAATTTCCGGAATTGCATTCAATGCGCGTAGCGATTCACGTTTAATATTTTTAATTGACTCAAAACAGTTTCCCCGGACAATCGCTTGAGTTTGCTTAACAGCCAGAAGTCACACGGAGCTAAATCAGGCGAAACGGTGGTTGTGGAACGATACTGATTGAATTCTTGACGAAAAACTCAGGACAAATCAATGCGGTATGCGACGACGTTGCATTAACGTGGTGCAACAACCAAGAGTTGTCGGCCCATAATTCCGGCCTCTTTTTACAATAGCTTCGCGCAAACGACGCATAACACTCAAATAGTATTCCTTGTTGACAGTTTGGCGGTCGGAAGGAGTTCGGAGTGCTTCACACCTGGATGATCGAAGAAAACTGTCAACAAGACATTGATTTTTGACTTGCTTTGACGTGATTTTTTCGGCTTCGGCTCACCTTTGGCATGGTTTTCGGCCTTTTGATCGTCTGTTTCCGGGTCGTAAGCGTACATCCAAGACTCGTCGCCAGTTATAATACGTTTAATGACATCCTGGTAGTCGAAAAGCATTGTTTGACAGACGTCAACGCGACGCTGTTTTTCAAAAAAATTTAGTGATTTTGGAACCAATCGTAATTTTACTTTTCTTAGGCCCAAATGATCTTTTAAAATGGCTTTCACTGATCCCTCCGATATTCCAACGATATCAGTAAGGTCTCTGACTGTTAATCGTCGATTCTCGAACACCAATTCCTTGATTTTATTTACGCGTTGATCATCAGTTGATGTTGATGGCCGTTCTGGACGTGGTTCGTCGCCAACGCGTTCTCAACCCTTTTTGAATAATTTTTACCAATCAAAAACATTTTCTCGCGATATACAAGTATCACCGAAGGCCTTTTGACACATTCTGAACGTTTCGGCGCACCAGAAATTTCATTCCGCACACAAAATTTAATGGAAAATCTTTGTTGAATGATTTCACTCATTGTAGAAATCGCCGAATGCACTTGTTATACTTCAAGCGTATACTAAACACTAATGATTACTTTGATGTGATATTTGGCACAGATGTCACTGACGGTCATACCAACGTAGAAAAAAATTCGACAAATGGATTTGCGCGCGAAATTTAAATTAAAAAGTCTTACTATTTTTTGCCTACAGTAGTATTTCTGCTTAACAAAATAAATATAGAAAGTTTTTAATCTAGTTTACAAGGATTACAATGCTATAAACTACTTGGGTTTCCAATATTTGCGCATACGTGGTATGTTCTTTTAACTTTAAAATTAATTACTATTCTCGCTTCCTTCATAAAATGAATGCAAGTTTTAATTTTAATAAAACAAATATTAAACTAAAGAGTCAGAGGCATTTTATTGAAATATTTTTCACTGAAAAATAACAAATGTGTAAATGAACATATTTATGGCTAGTCTCCATGTAAACAATTTTTAACATTCAGTTCCTGAAAAAACGCAGAAAAAGCCGGCTGTGTCATCCACACTACCTAGTACATTAATGTAGACTGGCTCACAGCTTTTTTCGTGTGAGACACTATATTTACTTCTTATTGAAGAAAAAACAACAAAAATTCAATTTAAGAAAATTTTTTTTTTGCATTTTATTCTTTGTCCACTTCTTCGTGTAATAAAACAAAAATAAAATTTTAAAAATGTTTGAAAAAAGAAAAAATATAACAAAAACAAAAATTCATACAAAATCAAAGTCACAGCTTATTTCGTGTATATATTAAACTTAAAAATAATTATGATCCAAGAATGAAAAAAAAAGGTTAATTAATATTTAGTGGGGTAACCTTTTTGCTTTATCACACTTCTTAAACGAGGATTCATTGAAGAAACCAATTTTTTCGTGTAGTCCGGGGAAACCTTACACCATTCTGTTCTTAGGGCCTCTTTTAGGTCGCTTATGTTAGATATGTGCTAAAGTCTGATTTTTTTTTTCAAACAGATGCCATAAATTTTCAATAACATTTATGTCTGGTGATTGAGGTGGTGTTTGGATTACATGTGGACAATTCCATATCAACCATGTTTGGACTACAGCCGACTTGTTCTTTGGGTCGTTGACTTGGTAGAAGCTGAAATTCTCTTATGCCTAATTTTTCCGCACTCTGGAGTAAATTTGCCTTTAAAATATTTAGGTATTGAATTTTGTCCATATTCCCTTCGATAAAGTGCAAACTTCCAACTCCTGATGCCGACGTGCACCCCCAAACCATTACATGTCCACCGCCATGCTTTACAGTACCACGTAAGTTTTGAGCTTGGAGCTCCGTATTTGGTTTCCTCCATACGCAAACCTTTCCATCAGACCCAAATAGGTTATACTTACTCTCATCAGAGAAAATGACGGCATCCCAGAACGAGTTTGGCTTCCCAAGGTACTCCGTTGCGAACTGTACTCTTACCCTTTTATTTTTTGCGCTTATAAAAGGCTTATTACAAGCAGTTCGACCATGGAAATCATTGTTTCTAAGAATTCTGCGGATGGTTTCAGGGTTGTACTTTTTTCCAATGTATTTTCCACTTCCGCAGCTAAATAGGGTGCACTTATTTTGGGATCCTGCTTAACTTTTCTTAAAATCCACCTTTCATCAGCTTCATGAAATATCTTATTAGGGGCATTTCTGCCCTTATCTGCAATGCGATTCTCGCGTACGAAGCGCTGTATGATATATTGCACTGTTGAAGGGCTCAAGTCAACAATTTCAGCGATTTCCTTTTGGGTTTTGCCCTCTTTAAAATGTTTAATCACGATTTCACGTTTTTCAATTGAAGTGCGTCGACCCATTCTGATAGCCATCAAAATAATAACTGAAATAATTTCTAATAGCACATTAAGCAGGTACAAAACATTTTATAAGTCAATAAAAGTCATAAATTACTCTCAAATAACGGTAAATTAAAACACACGGAATAAGCTGTGACTTTGATTTTGTATGAATTTTTGTTTTTGTTATATTTTTTCTTTTTTCAAACATTTTTAAAATGTTGTTGTTGTTTTATTACACGAAGAAGTGGACAAAGAATAAAATGCCAAAAATTTTTTTTTTGTTAAATTGAATTTTTGTTGTTTTTTCTTCAATAAGAAGTAAATATAGTGTCTCACACGAAATAAGGTCTGAGCCAGCGTACCATAAAAAACAATAAAAAAAAATTGAAATAACTCTTTTAAACAGCTTATGAAATTAAGTATTATTTTATGAATTACATTTTAAATGCCATTAGAAGTTAGTAAATTAAAATTTTTGTTTGCATAACTGCATTTATTTATTATATCTTATCGTTTTTTGTTACTTTGCGTCTTGACTAGCCATACATCTGTTCAGCCATCACACATTTTGCTTTTCCCCACAGAAATTTGGCTAGTCAACACCGTCGCTGTTCATGTTCAAACACAGTTGTCCGCCCATTGTTCGCACAACTTTGTTATGAGTTTACACAAACAAAATACATAGGCAAAATAAAAGGTATGAATGAGTGTGTGCGCTCTCTGTAAACACCCGTCCATAAACTCTACAAGATCATACATACAATCTCGATGAGAAACAAAAATGATGATCAAACTGAACAGGAACATCTACACGTATTCTACAAACAGAAAACCATGAACAAATTTATCCCGCTATTTTGCAGATGGTCTCTCAATGTGCGAACAAATATATGATAATTTAGCCGCAGTGTTCAAAAATATTACTATTATTTAAAATTAATACTACATTTACACCTGCGCAAAATCTGTTACTTATGAGATTTTTAGCGAAATCTAGTTCATTTCCACCAGATTTCCCATACAAAACAAAATCTACTTGCGGCCTAGATTTTGGCAAAATCTCTCAAAATCTTGCAATACTAAATGATGCAACTATGTATTTTTTGCTAATTACTGAAATATACAGCGCTGGACAAGAAAATTTTGACATTTGTAACAAAAAAAAGCGCGGTAGAAACAAAATATTTACAGCAACATTAAAAAATAATAAAAGTTTAAAATAAGTGTTTTCAATATGGATAAAACAATAATGAATAAAGTGTAAGTAATATTACATATGTAATTATGTGTATAAAAACAATTGTAGCACGAATTTAATTAAGTTTAGAACTTTCTTCACTCAGCTGTTTTTGTTATGAAAATGAAATCCAATAATACGTCAAAAAGCATTGGTGTAAACGGCAGTGATTTTCTTCGAGATTTGAGCTGAGATCTACTAGTTTTTGCGTAGATGTAAATGTAGTATAATAGCTTCAATTTTAATTCATTGGTTTTAAAATCCATCCCTGCGGATTAGTAAATTTGTCTAAATTTGAGCTTTTAAAGGCGAATTATCATTTGGTAATAACTTTGTACCGGGGCGAATTTAACTTGTTGATTTGTACGCAAAATTAGTTAGCACTTGATTACTTCCAACAGAGTACTATACCATGTGTTACTTCTTTGAATAAGTAAAAACGTGTTATAAGTAAGAAACTCCAATTTTAAGAAACGTAAAGGAAAAGTGTTAATGTGATTACCGAAGATATTAATGTACCTACGTAGGTATATAACTACAAAGAATTTAATTAAGTCGCGAAATTGGATAAAAATAGTTGTATCAAAATTATTAAGCCGGCAAAACATTTCCGGGTATGAATACTCTGCCGAAGCGGCCGAAAGCAGTCTGATCTTTAATATTTTTCAATGAAATCAGTAGTAACTCTGCCAATAAGATTTGTATATCAAGAAATTTAACAAATTGATTCCTTTTTACGAACTATAAAGTACCAAGCTATGTATATTACCTTGTGAAATGGTGTTGTTTACGCAGTCGGTTCTAAAGATTTACATACATATGGATGTGTGTATATGTATATAATTTTAATTTAAACAATCACAACTATCAAACTCTTAGAAATTAAACAATTCCTAGTGCTATAACGCTTCAAGAATGTAAGTATTTTATTAAATATATTGTGATTTTTAATAATATATATTAGCCTTTAAGTATTTACATATGTAAGTAAATAATACGAACAATTACCTGAAAAACTTTATCATGAAAAGAAATTAATGACTTGGTCAGGTTAGAATTTTAAGCAAATATCGTTTGTAAAGTTGTTTCACAACCATAAAAACAAAAACGAAGGTGTGGACGTAGTGGGCTTCCAAATTTGAATGATTTTCTTTTCGACTTCAATAACATAGTAGTTGGTTGTATTCAATTACACTTTGACAAGATCCAACTAGACAAAAAATGTATGGAAATGAGATCTCTCCGCTCTTTGTTGATAGGTTTGATTTCTATGGAAATGCCAATGAATTGGTTTCTGCAGTACTAAAACTGGAATAAATTCCAATTCGAACATAAGACACGTCAAAATTCATAACCCAAAGTAATTATTTTTTGCAATTTTGCCACTTGATATTTTTTTTATAAATTTATAATTTATTTGCTTATAGTATAGTCGTTAAGAAATATATTCAATAATTTTTAATCTTGTTGGGAATTTAAGAAAACCACATGGAGAATCTCTATTTACTGAAGTGATAATTATAAACTATTTTGTTTATTTACAGAAATGTGGACATCATTTTGGAACGTAGCAGAATTAGTCCGATATTTCGCATTTTTATCAAGAGATTGGGAAAGATTTAAAGGCAATACCTAAACGTACGCGAGGATTAAATCCAAACTTCCAAGTACACGATCGCACAAAAGGGACTTGTAAACATCGTACTCTGTTTTTCCACATTGAGAAGGAGAAATTAAGGGATAATCATGTGGCCAAATATCACATTTGTTGCTAGTTTGCCGTCGGATACGCTCCAGTATCGTAAACAATACAGCCGGTACAGTCGCCGGCTGAAGCAAAAAGCTAAAAGATGTTATATGAGTTACAAGAACTCTTCTAATTATCCAGAAGGAAATTGTGATAACAATAATAATAAGAATAAAATTGTTCAGAAATCCTCCCACAGAAGCGCAGTTCGATTGTAGCCACAAAAACATGATTTTTTATGTATTCTTTTATCAAAGATATCATATTTATAAGTTCATAATTACTGAACACTTTAATGCCAAATGAATATAGCGCCAAGTAAGTAACACAAAGGAGCCGGACTTTCGGATCCACGTGAGCTGTGAACCCAGTAATGATAAATTATTTAAAAAAAAAAACTAAGGACTTGTCTTGAAAATGCGATTCGATGTTGCCTCAAATTAATATTTTCTTGATGAATCAGTACAAAAGAAGTCGTGTCAATGCAAAAAATTTATTGTTGGAAAAACATGCAGCCTGCTCCCTGGGCATTTAATCGGAAATTTAAGGCAGAAGTCTGCAAGCATTGAAGAAAACTATAAAGGGAATCATAAACCTTTCAATTATATCGCAAATACGTCTGTATGTGATTTATTTAGGACGAATTTATTCATCGGCGGTCTTGCAGAAACCAAAAGTAATTATGTGGTACTAGAAGTTACATACTACACCCTATATATATTCATATTATTATCATATACGTATATATTATATATTGTGAAATCCCTGGAGCCTATAAATTATCAAGTGTGCGTTTACTCTTTTATTTTTATAACCCTTTTACAAAACTGATGAAATCGACTGCAACCCGAATAAATTAGACCATTATGTGATTGACTTCAATCGTCTGCCTCTCCAGTATTATAACTGCAGCTCCAACGTTTGTCACTGTTGTGTGATAAATGGTGCAACGCTTCAACAATAGCGAAAACTTCCATTGGGAACTTAATAAGTGCGACTAGTCTTGCAAACAACATTAAACCAAATGTGTGCGAAATGTCATTTCTAACACTTGTTTTAAGAAAATGAAGTTATTTAACTTTGGCACCAGTTAATGCTGCACAAGTTTACAAATCGCCACTCTCAGCTTATATTACAACACCTACCACCAAGATAAACTAAATCACATATTACCAGTCACATCAGCATCATAATTATATGCAACATCTACATCTTGCAGCAAAACTAAGACAGAAAAAGATGAAATACATTTTTGATGTAAGTTTTCTAATCGAAAATATTTATTAGTATAAATATAGGTATTTATAAAAACTATTATTATAACACTTTGAAAAATTAAATATCATAATTAGTTGACTTAAAGAACTCTGCAATACCACAAACTCGTTTAAAATCAAAACTTTTTAGTTTTGAGCAAAATATTTGCAGCATGTGTTTTACATTCACTATTGTGCTTTCTATAATTAAAATGTCAATGTTTTAATACTTTATTTTTGATATAATGTCTGATGAATTTATAAAATTGCATGCCATTAAACCTCTAGAATAGATAAAATTCCATTTGCAATTTTCGAAATATCGGAAAATATATATTCGCCCAAAGAGTGTTTAGTTTTAGCCACTTTAGACCAAAAACTACAAATATTTGTTACTCTTGACGTTAAAAAATTACTCTCAGAAAAAATTTTTGATACCGAAATGAGAATCTCATGTCCAATCACTGCTCTAGACGACTTATCATACTCATGGGTTAATCACTTAAGTAAAGGTGGCTTAAGTAAGCCATCAAGCTCACTAATAGATAGTTTAAAGTATTGTGATGAAGTTTTAATGAGACTAAATGGGGACAAATTACTTGCTACAAATAAAAACCTACAAAAACATTTAGTGGAAGCAAAGGACGTAAAAGCAAGTGAAGAAGTGAAAAAACTTTTTTTTAGATGCAGAATGTACTTTAGAATATGATCGCTTAATGCGGAAATTAATCAAAATATAAATAGTCGAAAAACAAAATTTAGTAAAATAACAAACTAATCTTATATTTTAAATGATATTAGTATGTGTTTTAAGTGTTATTTAATTTTATATATTCTTTGAATATTTGACTACTTTCATAACGTAATTAATAAATAAAAGCAATATAAAAAATAAAAATTTATCTTAAAATTATTTAAGGGAAAAAATAAGAAATTGCCCCACTGTTATGTTTACATAAATATTATATCGCACCCTAAATACAAAAGGGTCACAACTCAAAATACTAAAATTTTCAGGAGAGACACAAAACTGTTTATGTAAAAATGATTGTAATATTTAAAGAAAATATTGTTCCATTATGAAAAAATTCAATATTGAAGAAGGTTCTGCTATACTTTTTTCAATTTCATATTATGTTTCCGAAAATAAAATAAAATTTTGATTTATGACTCAAAATAATTCTCTTTAGTTCATCGTGCAGAAGCGACACACTTAACATAAAAATAGACATAACTGTATTTTTCCAGTTAAAGAAGATAGTGATGTGAAAGAAATTTTTGCAGTAGTTAGAGATATATACTCTAAATTAATTTATGGAAAAGTCAGTTTTGGAATTTTTTTTTTTTTTGTATTTAGGGTGCGATATGTCAGACTGTTTCGTGACGTCATTTGACCAACATGCGTAGAAAATTAAATTTTTGTGTTCAGGATGGCGTAATCTGTATTTTTATCATTCTTGAGATATATTTATAGTTGCGGTATTCGTGAAGTTGTTTTTTTTATGTAAACTCTTAATAAGTATACACACCGGATAGGAATTTTTATCATGCAAACGCAACCATTATTAAGGCCATTCTAGTCACGTCATAACTGTCTATCTGCCGTCGTTATATGTGGTCCTAAGAGATCGACCGAGTAGGTGTAAAAAACACATAATTTGAAATGTATTTATTTAATATAGTTAGTATTTAACTACAGAGAATGAACAGTGCCTATGTCAACTTCATTGTGATTTAGCCTCAAAATTGAATTAAATATAAGCGTAAGAAAAATAACAGCTTTCTTAGGCAAGGCTTGGACTACTTTTCCATCAACGCAGTCGTACCCTGGTGACTTATTACAATTAATCTTAGTAATCTCCTCCTGTACTTAATTTGGTGAAATGTGTTTTATTGGCCAATCTACTGGACATGGACTATCAAGAAATTCGTAGATTTCTTTTGTAGAAGTACAATCTTATTTCATGTGGCTGAAATGTTTTTGATAAATGTAATGCATATGCTTCAGCTTTGCTTCGATCTGTTCTGCACCATAAACCACTTTCGTCTCTTATAGGTGTATTTTTCTTGGTTGGACGCTTTAAATATTTGGTGGCATTCCACAGGTAATGTTCATCATATGTTGTAACGTTGAGATTACTAAGAAAATTTTCAATCTGCTTGTTCTTTATTTCAGTCAGGCGAAGTTTAAGATCCTTTGTGGCCCCATTAAGGATTCGTTTGTCATTCGGGTTCCTACTCATTTGCCATATCCTTCTTAGTATTCTTTTATATTGGATCATTGTTCTTATTTCAGCGGTTACATAAACCTGGTTTTGGTTATTATGGGTTTGAGTTGATGGTGTAGATAGAAATCCTGCTTCATGAATTAAATTATTGAAAATTCCAGCCGCATCATCTAATTCCGATGCAGATTTTACTGAAATATTGAGGCTGACAGTTCTTTCTAACCAGGTGCTAAATGATGATAGATCAGTTTTATTACTTAAAATTTTGTATCTTTTCAAGTGGCAATGTAAAAATGTATTAAAATCAAGGATAAGTGGCGAATGGTCAGAGTTTAGATCGTAGCTATCAGTTATTTGTAGTAAATTATTTGGTATGCCATAATATACAACAAAATCCAATGAATCTGGAGTTTTCGTCAAATCCGTAGGCCAATATGTTGGACTACTCGTAGATAAAACTGAGTAGTTGTTATTGCTGATACATCTAAAAAGTTTTCTGCCTTTAGGATTTATTAATCTCGAACCCCACCAATTATGTTTAGCATTTAAGTCGCCTCCTACTATAAATCTATGTCCATGTTTTCTAAAAAATTCTTGAAATTCCTGACACTTTATAGAATATCTTGGAGGAAAATAAATAGAGCTAATGGTAATGGAAGTCGAGTTACAAAATATTTTAATACATGCAGCTTGTAGACTTTGCTGCCTTATTTCATCGGTGAATTTGTAATTTATTGATGATTTTATTAGTATTGCCGCTCCACCACGTGCTCTATTGTCCGGGTGGTTAGCTTTTATTATGTCGAAATCTTTTATTTTGAAAAATGATCTGTCTGTGAAGTGTGTCTCCGAGACTAGGAGGATATCAATAAAATTAGTTTTAAGAAATATTTCTACCTCTTGAGTATGACTGGAAAGCCCATTGGCATTCCATATTGCAATTCTCAAATTCATTTGCATAGTTTTGATATTAAAAGAGACATCATATTTATTAACTTATTGGTCTGTTCTATTTGATTTTCAATTAATTTTTCGAGCTTTTCAAAGGAGTTGTTTAATGGATTTAGTTGCTGTTGATTCCGTAAAATTTCAGAGTATGAAAATCTTTTATTTTGACTAGTGTTGATATTTGCATTATGGTTAAGTTCATTTGGGTGATCTTCACTATTAAATATATATTGGCTGGTTTTATCTCCCCCGTAGATATTATTTTGCAATTTTCTTTTAATTATTTGTTTATATACTATGCAGCCTTTATAGTTTGCTGGATGACTTTGTAGACAGTTCACACAGCGTGGAGGAGTTTCAATATTTTTATTGCAGTCAATTGTAAGATGCCCTAAGCCACATTTAACACACCTTTTTTCTTTTCGGCAGTAAGTTTTAGTATGACCGAATTCTTGACATCTATGACATTGCACAAGATTATTAGTTTTTCTTGGGGGTTCAATGGTGGCAATTGCGTTATTTATGTGCCTAATATCATATACGTTTTTGTTTTTTAGGTCAGGTTCAGTCAACGAAGAACATTGGAAGGGGATTTTTCGTTATTCTACTGCGAACATTAACAATGTTCCGAACTTTATGACCATTTTTTTCAATTTCGTATTTAATATCAGTAGTTGACGTAGAATGATGTAAATTTTTTATAACTACTCTATACGATCGTTCTTGCTTCAATTGGTAGGTATGGAACTTAATTTTCTTGTCATTTAAATGAGTAACAATAATTCTATACGATTTTACATTTTTTACTAGCAATCTTATTTGTCCATCTTTAAGTGACTTGTATTGAAATTCGGAGGAAGGAATAATTTTAGAAAAAGATTTTATCATTGCGTTAATATCAGCAACAAATGGTATGAATATAGGTGGTGGCTTTGGTTCATTGTTATTGCTGTTTTCATTATATTCTTCATCCTCAGTATTAATTCCTTCATAATCAAGACTAGCAAAACGATTATTATTTTGGGAGCCTGAAATATTTGTCTTTGTTTGTTTTGATGTACCAGCATCGTCGTTGTTTATGATTGGAATGCTGTTTGCGTTTAAAAATCCGTGCGCCTTTATTGATGTACTTGCATTGTTATTGTCAACATTTTTTATTGAAGTTAAGTTGTTGTTGTCGAGATTTTGTCTTTTTTTGTTGAATAATTTTGGCGATACACTTTGTCGCCGTTTTTTTGTTATTGGCGAAGTAACTACCTGCCAGCTAATATCACTTGAATCACTACTATCATCCATGAAGAAAGCAGTGTATTTTGGTAGTGTTTAAAAATATTTAAGTATTGTTCTTAACCAAGACAATTATTTTAAACTTTTTGTAGTTTTTTATTCTTTTTTTTTTAATTTTCTTTTTGTATTCAAATTTTTATTCAATTATAAATATTTGCTGCTTCCAAACAAGAACAATGTACATGCGTACGCGATCGCAGTCGAAAGCAGCCCGTATATACGTATATGAGAAAAATTTAATTTGAATTTATTAAATTTTATTTTAATTTTATTTATTTTTGAACACACACGTCCGCCTTCTATGAAATACAAAAACCTAATCCAAAACACATAATTTGAAATGTATTTATTTAATATAGTTAATATTTAACTACAGAGAATGAACAGTGCCTATGTCAACTTCATTGTTGTGGGTTTATTTTTGTTGAAGCCTTTATAACGAATGACAAATGCATATGTGCTGCATTTGGTATATATTCGCCCAAAGAATTTTTAGTTTTAGCCACTTAAGACCAAAAACTACAAATATTTTCATTTACCAAAGGCTTAAGCTCTTCAACATCCGCCAATTCCCTGTACTGAGAGTTTATATTTTCAAAATTTTGCCTTTCATTTGGAAACATTTTTAACAGAAGTGGTATAATACTATTAGTTCTACCAGATAAAACATTTTCAGGGGTAAATTTACTAAACCAAATTAACATTTCACTGTCAAAGTCAATTTTTTTTCTTAGAACTTCACAAAATTTAATGCAAAATTGTTTACAATTTTCTTTAAACGTATTTGCCACACTTATTTCCACATCGTTTGTATTTAAATATAAATCAACTTCAGAGCCACAAAAAATATCATCCAAGGGAATGTGATTTTCATTAATATTTAGCTGTGAGAGGCTACATTTGTCCAAGATGTCTTTATTAATAAAGTTTCGAGCTATTTGTTGAAACAAATATTTTAATCTTGGCAAAAATATATGCATACGAACATCTTCCGACTGCATTTCTATGTTAATAGAATTTATAATCTTTAAAACATATTGAAGGAATAAAAAGGTCATTTTGAATACTGGATCAAAAAACCCGGATTTTATAAATTCGATCCTTTCATTTCTTGAACCCCTTTCAAAATCGTTTAACGTAAAATAGTACCTCAACGGCTCCTATTGCTGCATATTTATATATGACATGCAATTCAGTACCGAAGTACTCTTGGAATGTAGTGAACTCCTCCTTTCTACTTGAACTATTGCAAAAATGGAAATTTATGTCTTTTATAAATTTATCAATTTCAATCGGTAAATTTAGTATATGGGTATCTCCATGAAATGGTCCACCGTAACTTAAAAAATCAAAACGCTCGCATAATTTTTTTAACACAGAAAATTGGAAAAAACTATTGCGATTTTACTATGTAAAAAAAAATTTCAGCTTATCAAAATTTTAAATTAAAAAAATGGTATGTAAAACGAATGACTCTTTAAGTCAATTTAAAAGCTATAGCATGCATTACTTGTCATTGCTGCTGACGAAAATAATATATATGTAATATCGCAGTTTGGTATATAAGAAATTGATACAACTACAAATGAATATAAAAATGTATATAAAAATATATATGAAGGTAAAAAGAGTGCGTAATGTAACGTGCGTAATCAACAATTTATTTTTTTCTTAGTCAACCCATGCATAGTTGTTTTTGAACAAAACATTCTTATAAAGGTCCATTATTAACCTTTATAAAAACATTTTTTCCGAAATAAAAATCTCCTACAATTCGCTTACTTTTGCACTTTTTCTTACGGCTCTAAAAGGCACTTCCATTGTTTGTCACGTGCGTAAGTCAACTTTGATTGCATGGAACTTGGGTACCCATTGCTCAATTTTCCAATATATATACTTTTTGTCACATACAATGTAACGATTCTAAAATTCCAATCCTTTTCTATTTTCACAATATTCAAAGACAATTAAACGTGTACAAATGTCGCGTGCATAACCATGAAACACCCATATGGCAAATGCAACCGTTTGTAAAAATGTGAGGAATTGGAACTTGGCTTGCACAGTTGTCGGTTGTAATACCGATTATATTATTTAAAGGTTTATTGCATAGCTCTAAAAATTTTAATGTACTTTCAAATATTTCACTTGATGAGCTACCATCTATTTTAATTAAACCCAAAAATTTATCACGGCATTGTCCATTAAAAGTTCTAATAACAGTCGCCAAGTTTTTGTTGATGCTTATATCAGTGCTCTCATCAACCACTATCAAAAAATAATTCATTTTACAAAAATCAGAAATATCAGTAATATTTTGTGGGCCCAAAATATTTGTTACAATTGTTTGTCCTTTTTTCTGTTTATATTAAAAGTTTTAGCTATTTTGGAATCATTTATTCCTTCTTTTATTATACAATTAAGATGATCTAATGCATTGAAGGGTATGTTGTGTTCCGCCACAAACGCACTCACCATAATTTAAAATTTTTTGCGGACTCATTTGTGGGAAATTTGGTAGTAATGACAAAAAATTCTGAATTGTTGGTGTACTTTGAGCTGCACTCATTTTTTTCTTGTGGTTTTCACTGGAATCATGCCGGCTTAAATGTGTCAGTCCGCCGTAGATAGGAATATGGCAAGTGCAGCAAATTTTGGAATTTCCATCCTTTTTTAACCATGGAAATCGTTTCATCCATTCATCTCTAAAAGGCACTATTTTGCTTGGTCGTCCTAAAAGTATTTTAAAGATGTATGTATTTATTGTTAAATTATTACATTGTATTAAAACAATAAATTTAAACTTACCCGGCTTCTTCTGATTCCATTATTTATTTAAAAACAAGTCTTCCTAACGAAATACGCAGCTATGTATATATGTACTTTTGCATTTAAACAAGAAACACCAGAAAAAACTAAGTGTTGAATGCGATGACAATGTGTTATGTATAAAACTAAAAACAAACATTGACAAAATAAAAACTAAGCGCGATTAAATGGTTTTAAATTGTAGACGTATCACTGAGAGTATCAAATGTAACAGAGGAGTAACACGGTATTTTTTTAAATCAAAAAGTATAAAAAAAGTACGATCGTAACAACTTTTCCATCACTGGCCTAGAGGTTTAATGGCAATACTAGGGTCTTTATTTTTTAATTTATGACAGATATAACCGGCCAAATTCTCTAAACCATCGCAATTTAGGCTTTCCAACTCATTTTCGTGATTTTCTTTTTGCAATTCGTCTTCTATGCTGGGGTTAATGGTCTTAAGTATTTTACCTGAAAAAATTAGAAGAAAAATTAAGCTCTGTTATATAAAACTTTTAATTTAAACTTACCTGTTAAAGAATAATGCACATCTTCTAAATCAGGAGTATTATCTACTTCTATATTTGCATTCGTGCCTAAGATCCTTTCGCTGTGCCCCAGAAGATAAGATCGAAGTTTATATTTAAATTCCTGACGATCAGGATTTTTATTTTATTCCAAAAAAAATTTCTAGAACATCCTGATTTAAGCGATACGTTAAGATATACTCAATATTATAACGATTCTTCAGTTCATTATACATCAGTTTTAAAACATTATTTGATTGAATAATGCCTGTTAAGTAAATGGATTACATTCTAATCAAAATTTTTTTTAAGTTTAATTAAATTGTATACCTTTTTGAAATGGTAAAAGTGTATTCCTTCCAATCACACGTATATCTGACATCATTTTTGACATATTCAGCCCAATCATGAATATTCTAAAGGAATTTCTTTCTCGCGGAAAACACTTTTCTCGAGAATGAAATCCTCCAATTATGAATTCCGAGGGAACAAAAATTCGAAAAAGTGGCATCGTTAAATTTTTATGTCAGCTGGTTTTTTTTTTGTGT
Source organism: Phania funesta (assembly GCA_963932375.1). Lineage (NCBI taxonomy): Eukaryota > Metazoa > Arthropoda > Insecta > Diptera > Tachinidae > Phania > Phania funesta. Next base: position 88,217,455 of record OZ010653.1, read on the forward strand.
GTGCAAATGTAAATAAAACTATTTTTATATTTACTTGGGAAAAGTGTATTTTGTAAAAATTAAAAGAAAATATATATACAAAATGAATAGTGCAATCATGCGTACACTCGTGGAGGAAATTGGTGTCTTAGAGGAGCAACAACAACACCTCCAACGTATTGCCAGAAGACAATTACGAGATGGATCTAATCCTCTTGAGTTGC